>CM030021.1:13883911-15273328 GCA_017639485.1 Pluvialis apricaria
TGCCGTGTTTGCCTGCACAGTTGTCCTATTTTCCCCCCAACCCCCTCCTTTGCCCTTTAAGCCTTGGAGAGAAGCATTATTAGCTTCATCAGTGCTACCAGACATCGACTGAGGACAACCAGGCAGGAGGCAGAGCTGTCCTGGGGTGAACACGGGTGCTGTTGGCTCCTCTGGGGTGTTCTTGCTAAGGAAGACCCCACCACTTGCGTTGCCCCAGGTCTGCAGTGCTTTCTTCGTTGTAAATCCTTTCAGCTCATTTGCACCAGTAATGCTCCTGGTGACGTTCGTTCCTCAGGATGATTTATATCTGCCATTAGCAGATCCCACTAACATTAATCCTTGCAGGTGGGGGAACGCAGCCATTACCTCTTGGTGGAGTGGAGTGGAGTGGAGTGGAGTGGAGTGGAGTGGAGTGGAAGCGATGCACTGCCTCTCTGCCCGGGGGAGGCAGGTGCTGCTGGGGATGAGTATGGGGGATTGCACTGATGTCCAGCCCTTCAAGACCTTGGGAGAGACAAGTGTAAATCCCTGTACAGATGTGTTTTACACATTTCTCCTATGGAAAGGGGAAAGTACATACTATCTGATCCCTGGTTTGGGTACTGCGAGGTGCTTGCAAAGGGCTCAGGAGTGTTGGCAGTGCTGCACTAACTGGGATGAACCTGGGATCCTTTCCCACCATGGCTCAGCAGCGATGATCACCACTACAACCACTTTCCCTGGCTGTTTTCTTGCAGTCAGAGCCTGCCGCCCACTCTTTTGCCTCCTCGGAAGCTGATGAGCAAGAAGTGTCGGAGGAAAACTTTGAAGAACGAAAGTACCCAGGGGAAGTTACTTTAACCAACTTCAAGCTTAAATTCCTCTCCAAGGACATCAAGAAAGAGCTGCTCACGTAAGTCCTGCCTTCTCGTCTCTTCCTCCAAAATGTATAAAATATGTACCCAGCACAGCCAGGCTGGTAAGAGACAAAATTTATTAGCAAATACTTTTAAAAATTAGAAGCGTAGTTCCCTTTCTTACTGTGATTGGTCTTCCCTCATCTAAGCGGTTCAAATGAAAGCTCGAAGAGAAACCGTATTCTCATAAAACTGCAGATCGTTGAGGCAAAATACATTCCCATATGGCCTTGAAACTCTGCAGTGATGAAAGAAAATTTCTGGGGAGCTCGGTGCTCTCAGGATTCACGGATGTGGATGTGGAAACCTCCTTGCAGGGCCCGTTTTCCCTGGTATTTTCCTGCGAGAGTGTTTCTGGCACAGTGATGGAACCTGCCTAATCTCCTGCCCCCTTGTTTGGGGACACTGGGTGATGCTGTGGAGCCAAGAGCACCCGAGGGATCTCAGTACCTTCTTGATGGGGGTGTTGAACCAGAAGGTGCCTCCTTGGGAAGACAGGACTTGTTGGCTGCTTAACGTAGAGCAATGGGTCCCATCACCGTGATACTGCAGGGCCACAAAACATGAACTAGGGCTGCAGCAAGATTGCTGTCACGCTGCATCTTACATTGGCGAGTGATTCTAACACCGCTCACATCTCTGTATTCATGGCATTGGGTGGGTGGAAATATAGACCCCCATCTATTCTATTAGGTGGAGTATTGCTCTGCATTCGCACTGATCCCCAAACTAATGATTAATGTTTAGAGTCTGACCCAAACGCTGCAGCTCGGACCTGGCTCTGATCTAATGGCACGTCGGGATCAGTCTGGAGGCCGTGATGGGGAGGTCTCCCCTCCCAGGCATCCCAGCAGATCTGCTGTGTGTGGGCCTGTGCGTCTGACCTTCCTGTATGTTAAACAGGGAAGAGTCAGCGGGCATCGTTTTGCTGACCTTATACAACGTAGCTCGTTATTTGGCCACGCAAGCAGGAGGCTGAGGGAGCAGACAGGCAGGGAGGAGACCCGTGGGGGCAGAGCAGCAGCAGCATCTTCCCTAAACGAGCAAAGCACACACCAGCTGCCCTATGCAAAGCTCTAAAGGCTTTTTTAAAACCCAGCAGCGATGTGAATAGCTATTTCGGAGGTAGAGCCCTGAAGTCCTCCTGTGCTTTAATGGTATTATGAGGGTAGAGAAATTTCCTAAATGGAAACAGCCCTGGAATAAATAAATGGTGTCGTGGACAGCCCTGAGCCTTCTCTCCCCATTTAGCATCCTTCTTCCTTTCTGGCCCAAGGGCTGTAATGAATTAGCTGTCGTTAACTCAGGAGCAGGCTTGCCCGCTGTGCCTGTTTGACGCTCTGTGTCTGGATGTAGTTCTTGGGCCATCTCCAGGCACTGATGGCAGTCGCCGTGAAGGTGCTCCTCACCTCTGCCTTCTCATCACCCTCCTGTCAGCGCACGAGGGGGTACCACGTAGCAATACATCACTGCTGCTCGAACACCTTCATATCAGGGCTGGCTCTAGGGCTCACTGCGTTCGTGTGGGTGCTGTGGCCGTGGAAAGGACTCAAGGGTGAGCAGGGAATAGCTGCATCCCCACGCCTCAACCAGCCAGGCCAAACTGTCCCGGGACATCCCTGCAGTGTCCCGGGACATCCCTGCTCTCTCGCATACTCCCTGGCCTCGGGCAGGCAGGGCATGACTGTGCCAGAGCCTCACTGCTCGTGCACAAACCGGATTTTATTCCCTGGATACTGAGAAGGGATGGCACCTTTTCCCATCGCCCCTGCAAGAGCCATTCTCTGTGGAGGCAGCGGAGAGGGACGGGTGGGAAACGCCGCCCGGCGAAGGCAGCAGGCGGGATGCCACAGCTTCTGCCCATCTGCCCCCCAGGCACACAAGTCAAAGGTTACTTTTATTCCCTTGCTGGAGTGAACACTGTTTTCAAGCTTTTCTTTGCAGCTATAAGGGCTGAAAAAAAGAAAAAAATAAAAATTCAGAAAGCTGAAATTTGACACTTTTGGGGAATAAGCTGATTCCCACAGCCAGAGCTTCAGTATTGCAAAAATCATGCAAACCACCAGACAGTGGTGTTCACGCCTGGGCCTTCAGGCCACCCAGCAGGCTGCTTTAAGTCTTCCACTGCCACGGAGAAAAAACAAGCAACTCAGTATTTGGAATCCTTTCTTCACATTTGCCACAAGTTTTTTTCAATTTTTTCAAATTTTCTTCAGGATCCTTGAGATCTTTTGGGAACAAAAAAGGGAAGAAAGGGAGCTGCAAGGGAAACAGTGGGTTTATTTACATGCAAACATATAAGCACATGCCGACGTCTGATGGAAGGAGCCGCTGTAAGGGGTCCGGCTGATCCCCCCCAGCAGGCAGACCCCGAGGGGGGCTCAGGTGGCTTTGCAGATCTGCGGCGCTTGGGTGAATCCATTCCTTTCCAGCACTTACACTCGTTGTTGTTGTTGTTGTTGTTGCCCAGTTGCCCAACCCCAGGCTGTGACGGCAGTGGACACATAACAGGAAACTATGCCTCTCACCGCAGGTGGGTTGACCTTTTTTTCATGGTTCGGACTCTAAAGACAACTTTTTTTTTCTTTTAGTATATTTTTTGACCATGTGGATAGTTTGGTTCTGTTTCCTCCCACCTTCTGTTGCCCCTCTCCCTCCCCACGCCCCGGCCCTTTTTCTTTTTCCCTTTTTCTTTTTTTTTTTTTTTTGCTTATCCAGATATTCCATCTCTTCTCTTTCAGCCTTTCTGGTTGTCCTCTTGCTGACAAGAGCCTCAGAAACCTCATGGCTGCCCACTCTGCTGACCTCAAGTATGTTTGCGCTCAACTTGGAACTCCTTTTTTTTTTTCTTTTTTTCCACCCTTTTTTTCTCTGTTCCCCTTCCCTGCCACCCCCTCCTCTTGCTCTGCTTTTGCTTTTCCATCCCCTCCCTTCTCCTTTCAAAGAGATGATCAAAAATCCGCCTGCGAGGAGCTCTGGTGGAGCCTGGCCTCCAGCTGCTGCGTTGGGAAGAGTCAGCATCCCGGAGCAAGGCTTATTTTGGGGAGGGGGGAATCTCGGCAGCGATCCAAAATAACCTGGATCCCTGGCAGGTTTCCTTTGGGCACTGTAGAAATATGCTATTTTCTTTTCCATTTGATGTCTTTTCCCAAGCTCTCGTTCCCCTAGTTTGTGCCATAACCCTTTTCATTCAGTGTTTTTGTACGGCTCTCAAATGCTCCAAAGCCTAGATAAAGGCACACGCTTTATTTTTGGGTAGAGACACAGCTGGGAAAATGCCACCAGGACATTGCAAAAAGAAGCCAACTCTTTTGGAGAACTCGGGATGCTAATTTTGTGCTGAGTTTTAGGGGTTGTTTGGGATGCAGTGACAGAGGTTCCTATTCATTTCCACAGGAGATTGATTTGGGAGGGAATGGAAGAGGGAGCAAGCAAAGGCTTGGTGAAGCCGGATCCTGAGCCAGTGGCAAAGAGCTCACAGGCACACGAATTTCTTTGTTCCTGTTTCTGCTCCTGATGGGAGGAACCCCATGTTCACATTTTCATTCAAATGTCTTCCTCTGAATCCTTTTTTCAGCTTTGCTGCTGTCTTCCCAAAGCTCCTCGTTTTCACTAGGTGCTTATTCTTCACAAGAGGGTTTCCCAAATTCTCTCTTGGGTTGCCTCCCCTGAAGAAAGGTTTAATAGAAACTGTGTTTAAGACTGGGGTGACTCAACCACCCCACCCCCCCACCCTCAACCTACATCATTGGGGAAAAGCTAATGGTGAATTTTTTTCTAACATCACTTCCATGGAGTCAGCCAATTTTTGGAGGCTGATTCTCCTCTGAGCTCCCTGCTTTGCTGAATCCCATTTCAGGATTATTTAGACACTGAGATATTCATAACTATAACCGAAGAGGCTCTATGGAGAGTAAAACCTCATGGGGGGCTTCACATTGCAGAGGCTCATCATAAAATAAAAAAAAAGTATGTCCTGTGTGCTGTATGCACTCAGTGATGTTTGGAGCCATGACAAGAATAGTCAAGTCAGGTGGGAGCCTCTTTGGTCACTAAGGTGGTGGGTAAAGCCCCAAATCCCATTTTGGTGGCCCAGAGGGCGGTGGGGGTCCAGGACTGCTCCGCACTCCGCCACCGATGCGGGTGCTGGTGCCAGGAAAATTTTCCTTAACCACCTGCTCCTTATCACAGAGGTGGAAAAAGTGGCTGGATTAGTTGATATTAATAGAATATGCTAGTGGAGGGAAAGGACTCGCATGATTAGTGCTAAGTACACTTAATCATGCATTATAGACGATATACATTTTGAAAGTACCTCTTAAGAGAGCTTTGCTGAACTGGTGTTTCTCCAACAGCCTTAAAGAATAGCCCAGTGATCAGGCAATTAGCGTTAAAGACATTAAAAGCTCTCAGGAACAGTGCTCGTTTCCAGTAAGGGCCCAGAGAGAATGCAAACGGGGTCGTCCCTGAGACCCAGCATCGCGCCGAGCCTTGCCGTGCAGTGTCCTGATCCCCTTGGGCATCCAATGTCAGCGCTTTTTATCCAAATACTATTTAAAACAGGACAGCTCTGGCCAAAACAAAGCTTTTTAATGCTATTTCCCAAGTACTGCTTTTTCACTCTGTCCTGGTGAGGATGGGAGCAGAGGAGGGAGGAAGGGAAGAGGATTTGGAGATATTACAGATAGTGCAGTCATCGCTTTTCACAACTTCAGATAAGGCCATGTCAGTGTTTCCATTATAAATTCTATTTCAGGGGTTAATATCCCTGGTATAAAAAAAATAGCTGCAGGCTGGAACATGCAATAAAAGGTCTCTGTCGGTATGATTTGTCTCCAGATAATTAAAAATAAAACTCAAATCACTTCTCTCCCTTTTTTAAAAGTCCTGAAAGGCAAAAAGGAGTTTGGTGGTGGTGTTTTCATAATTTCATCCCACCCTGAAGCTAGAACAACAAAGAAATAGTTTTACTTTCTGCTTTAACAGTGTATAGCAGGGAAATGTCACAATCATCTCCTAAACCTGTAATTTCTAAATGAGTTAAAGAGTTTGCACCCTCATCGGGGTCCTGCTGGATGTGTCCCTTCTCTTATTGCGCAGGACCTATGTGCGTTTATGTTTTCTTGGGTCTGAGCAGCCCGAGCCTTGGTCCTGACTTACTCTCCCTGCCACCCTTCTGAGACCAGGATGCGTCCCCACCCCAGGTGAGGTGCCAAAATTTTTTGCCAATGGAGACTATTCAATGGCCCGCAAACGCCAAACCCTCCCTCAGAGCTGGTGCAAAGAGGAGGATTTTGATATTTTCTAACAAAAAGGAAAAAATTAAAAAAAAAAAAAAAAAAAAAAAAAAGAGGACTTTTTAACAGGCTATTTTCCAAGCTGCAGAACTAAAGGCATCCATGGAAATCATTGCTCCATTGACTCTCAGGGGCCAGAGCACCCCAGCTATACCATTGCCGGGGACAGGCACGAGCTTTCCCAAAGGCATTGGCCTCAGGGGCTGCCCGTGCACCACCACGTGTTGCCCATCAGTTCACTGGGGTGTCCTGGAGACACCTCAATCCCTGCTCTGCTGCGGGCTACCAAGCAGCGCTACCAAACCAGGCACTGGTGGCTTTAAAGATGGGGATCGAGAAAGCAGGGACAGAGCAAAATCCTGCCTCGAAGAGAAAGGGCACTGGGCAAGCTTACAGTCATCCCGTGAGCTTTGCTCGCTCTGGCTCAGAAGCGAGCGGCTGAGCATCTCCCGCTCGTCCCGTGGCAGCACCGTGGATTTTCTCCCCCCTGGTCCTAATCACTTGACTCAAACAGCCCTGGCTAATTGGCAGGCTGGCGTGCACATCCTTGGCGAGCACTCCTCGCCTCTCTTCCTCGTCCCCATGACAACTTTTATGTCCGCCGCGTCACCTACAGCATTCGGAGCAGATCTTTGTACTTGTGGTACTTCATATCCCCTCACCTTTCTCGCTTCTGCGCCCTTAATGATGCGGTGCTTAACTCGTGCCATTATCTCCGCTGCTGCTCGGTCGGGCTTGCAGCCCCTGCTAGCCTTTGTGCAGGTTTGTGTGATCACAGAACTATTCTCTAGGCTTTGCTTTCAATCGCGCCCTGGAGTGCTGGATGCTTACCTTCAAACCCATCATCATGGCTGCATCTTCAAAGACCCCTTCATAACGGCAGCAGCTGAGGACCCAGGGGCAGATTTTGCACCGACATACCAGAAGCTGCTGGTGCACTGTGTGTGGTGATCCCCATCCCAAGGGGATCCCATGGGCACCTGTCACCTTGTAGACACCTCTGTCCCTTGCCCGTGCTCTTATGGAAGGAGGAAACACGAGGTTAACCTAACCTTTTCCCTCCTATTCCTTCATTACTTTCCATCAGAGGCATCAAATGGTTTTGGACTCTGAGGACCCTCCTGGGGCTGGGTGCCTGTTTGCCCTCAGTGAGGTTAGCCCCTGCCGAATCACACAGACCCGAGCTGAGACCTTCTATTGGGCTTCATCTTGGTGTTGGCCGAGGTGGCCCTGGAGGAGAAAGCTTGATGGCCAAGTTGTCCAGAGTTGTAGGCTATTTTCCTGGTTTCTTGCCTATGCTTGCATCCAGCCCAATGGTCCTAGATGGTACCTACCATCTCCTTACGTCTTCCTCAGGAAGACGGACACTGTTCTGGAGGTCTTTTTTTAGCTCTTTTGTTATCATCTCCTGAGCTGTCCCCTTCGTGAAGATGGGGACAGAAGCTGGGACTCACGTCCCTCCACTGAAGAGCACCTACCTGCCGCGCTCCCAACATCCCCACCTCTTCCCACAGATGTTCCTCTCCAACGCCAACATCATGCAGCGATGCATCGACTTTGGTATCGTGGATATTACAGACCTGACCTTGTTCTTACGGAGGGAGAAGGGGCAGGAAGGAAAACCTGCTTCTGTGCTGACAGTCCCTAGATTTCTCTTTGAAATGAGCTGTCGCAAAGCGTCGATCCCCTGCTCGCATCCCCAGGCTAATCTGAGCATCCCTTTCCTCCGCAGGTGCCCTACTCCTGGTTGTGATGGCTCTGGTCACATAACAGGAAATTATGCATCGCATAGAAGGTAAGATCTCCCTTAAATTATTTTCTCTGTAGCCTCTTTCTGTGTTTTTTTTTTTTTCCCCTGCAGTGGGCAGAGTTGTAAAGTTCTGAATAAAACATTAATGTTACTGACAACTGAAGCCTATTTTCATCTCTTTAATCTGACTTCTCTCTTTTTTTTTTTTTTTTTTGATGTTTCCAGCATCTGATTAGAAGCTCCCTTCAACAGAATAAAAGACAAAGGGTCAGATTTTAGCTGATGCAATGTTCCCGTTAATAATGCTACCTATTTATGACTTCTATTATCACTTTAGAGCATTAATAGCAGAGATCTGAGCCTTCTGTTTCAACAATTCCATTAAACATCGCAGGCTGTTAGCAGATATCTTCTTATCTAGACACCATTAATTACTGTCCATCTCCCTCAATTTTTTATTATTTTTTTTTCCTCCTGACTTCTCCTCGTGATGTGAAGCTGCAAAACGAGAGAGATCAAAAACACTGTGCCAAATTCAAGGGAAAGATGACTGAAGCGGGGGAATAGCAAATGCAGTGATTCTGCCAGTGAGACAGCCCTTTCTTCTCTTTTTAACCACAGTCTGTCAGGCTGCCCTCGTGCCAAGAAAAGTGGGATCAAGATCACCCCGACAAAGGATGATAAAGAAGACCCAGAGCTGATGAAGTAAGTCTGGAGAAAACTCCTGAGTGGACCCTTCCGCTCGATCCCCTTTGCCGCGCACAGGTTTATGGCGCGGAGCAGCATCCATCCCGCATCCCCCCTCGCTGGCGCTGCTCGGAGCATCGTCTGTCCGCGCTGGAGCGGGCACTGCCAAAGCTCTTCCGCTGCTTTCCAGGGAACTTTTCCCTGATCCCCCAAAAAGGGGGTGTCATTTTGAAACGTGATTGGAAAGTCAGGAGGTGGGGGAGGTAACGGTTTATCCTTTCTCATTTGTTTTTACGGATGTGAAATGCAGGCTGGTAGGGCGTGAACAGTTCCTCTCCTACCTGTGCTTGATGCAATGCCTGGAAAAATCTCCAGTGTTGTAAAGGAGGGTAAAAACCCACAGTCAAGTGAAACATCGCAGTTTTTCGGGCAGCACTGGGCAGGTGAGGGCTGCTGGTGGGCTTGCTTAACTCCCAGGAACACGGTAGAAATAGAAACTATCCAGTACTGAATCGGGTGAGGATCTGGTGACCCCCAATAAGAGATGTTTTGTAGCGTCTTTGCCATGGCTGAATATTCAGAGCGAACAGAAAAAGTCTTTCTCTGCTGCCTCAGGCTGAATTTTTCAGAACATCCCAGGGGGTTTATCCTACTGGGAACAGCGATTTTAAATCCCTTAGTCTGCCTCGGGAGCTTTCATTGCCATGAAATCCATTTGTCCTGACTTTTAGCAAGCTCGAGCATCACGGGCTCGGCGGGCAGGGCTTGATGTGAGGTTCGGGGTCTGCGTCTCGACCCCTCACACAGCTACAGGACATCAAAGCCTTTACGGCAGGGCTGGGGCGAGTACTGACTCCAGCATCCTATTTTTGGTTAACCCAGAGCATCCCCAGCCCTTCTGGAGCCTGTCCGTTCACCCAGCAAGTGCAGGTGGAGGGGGGGTAAAAAGAAACATGGAAAAACTCATCAACCCCCTCCAAGAGTTTATGGATGCCCGTGAGCGCTGGCATTTCTGGCCAAACCCCTTTGGCTCAGCAGACTGTCCCCAAATGCATGGGTTTTTTCCCCTATTTTAGCCCAATGCATGTTTTTTCCCCCCCATTTTAGCCCTAGGGCAGGTGTTGCCCTTGCAGAAGAGCAGAGGTGAATACCTCTGCGTGTGCGGGTTTTGCCCTGGAGCAGCGGCTGAGCCGAAGCGGGAACCGGTGGGTGCAGAAGAGCCCCATGAGGGCTGCGGGAAACTGGGATGCACCAGCCGCGGGAAGGACCTTTAAGTGAAAGATGGTATTTGAACCATCTGCTCTGTTCTTACTCCTCAGTCTACAGGAAGGAAAGCCTCCCAGTTAAATGAGCCATGTGATAATTAGCAGGAGTTAGCGGAGTTTATTAAAAATTAAGCAACCTACTCGAGAATCTGTGGGAAAAAATCCTTTTCTGGCTCAAACACACTAAATTGCCGGTGGCATTGTACCACTGTGCCATTAACCAGTGACACAGCGAAGGAAAGGACAAGCAGCAAGTGCTGTTGTGCAGCTGCCGGCGGCCACACGGTTGCTTCTTTCACGGCAGTGGGATGTCCCCGTTGGGAGATCGCCCCTCTCCAGGTTTTCCCAAGGGACACGTGTCCTTCGGGGCTGGGGAAGCCATGGCTTTGCTCATCCTTGCCTGCCCGATTCGGGGCTGGGACCGGTCGAGGATGTGCCAAGGGGCTGCCCAGTGCAAAGAGAATGCTTCCCAGTGCAAGGAGAGAGGGGCTTTTATACGGCTGTTTTGTTACGGTGCAGCCGGTGCGGCTACAGGAACGCGGGACGAGCTCTCAGGGTGTCCCCAGCAGAACGTTCGTCCCCCCCTGGCATCTTCACCAGGGGCTGGGGCTCTCCTAGTCCACCCTGTCGTGGTTTAACACCGGCCGGCAACTCGAACCACGCAGCTGCTTGATCACCCTCCCTTTCTCCCCGCCTCCGGGAAGGGTGAGGGGAAGGGGAAAGAAAACAGGAGGGAAAAGGGAGAAAAAACCCAAACAGGTGGATTGAGATAAAGACAGTTTAATAGAAACAACAACAGAAAAGGCAAAATAAGAATAATAATAATAATGACAGGGGTCACTCTCACCGCCCGGTGAATTGGCACCGTCTTAGCAGCGATCGTGGATTCCCACCCCCTGGCTAAGCCCCCTTTATATACCGAGCGTGATGTCTATGGTACAGAATGTTTCATTTGCCATTCCATCCTTCTGTCTGTGCTTCCATGGGAAGCTGAAAAAAAGTCCTTGAATAGTGTAAATATCACTTAGCAACAACTAAAAACAATAGGTATTATTGTCATCCCTTTCACAGCAATCACTAGAAAGAAAATTAACTCTTTCCCGGCTGAAACCGGGATACACCTTAAAGGTGCGAACGCTGGGAAACTAAAATGGCAAGAAACCGGGGTTGGAGCATCACCAGGGCTGGGATTTTCTGACTCCTAGAAAAGAGATAAAGCCGACTAGCTGACGCCGTCCACCCCCGGCCTGGCCTTGGATGCTCGTTGCGGCTCTGCTGCTCCGTCAGCGGCAGCACCGTGGGCAGGGTGCCGGCAGCGCCGGCCGGGCTGTGGGGGGTCTCTGTGGCGTGAGGACATGAAGGTGTTCCCCAATGTCCCGCAGCACCGGCAGCAACCTCCGCTCCTCCAGTACGCCCAAGGAGGAGCAGAAGCTCCTCCGAGATGTGCAAAACACCACGGTGCAGCAGTCCCTTGGCTGCCGCCATCCCCCAGCCCACGGAAAGCTCACGGTCCGGTTCCCGCAGCACGGTGCGCCCGGTGCGGGTTTTTGCGTTAAGGAGCTTTGGCTCTAAATCCATCCTCCGTCTGCACCGGGCGCCACTTGGAACCCGGCCGAGTTTTGCACATCACCGCCGAGGAGAAAGTCATTTGGTCCCTGTTGTTTTTGCTGTTCATCCTTCAAGTAATTTGCTACAGACGTGGTCGAACAGATCACCTCAACCTTCAGCCCGGCCCTGGCATAAAACGGAAGCATCCGCGGCTGCCTAATTGATCAAAAGCTGCTGGTGTTTCCGTTAAATAAAAATAATTAGAAAAAAAAAAATTAAAAAATGTCCAAGCCAGCTGTTTTTGCACAATAAGGCTGTGGTTTATTTTTTAACAATGAAAATGTAATGAAAGTTAAATTAACAGCGTAAAATATGTAACGGTCGGGCCGTAACGGCTGCATACTAAATGCTGGGGTTTGTCTCTCTCTCGCTCGCTCTTTTTTCCCTCGTCTCCTTTTCCTCCTGAGGATTCAGTAATTTGCTCGTGATCATATAAAAGCAATGATGTTATGAATTTACTGAGGATCCTGCTGGCAGGGATATTATAAGTGAATTGTGCTGCATTTGCAGCTGATTAAAATCGAGATCAGCATTTTTCAAATTATCTCGGGAAAAAGCTGGGTGTACAGCTCCCCCCCCCCCTTCTGCTGTCATCTCCCTTTTGTACGAAATATAAACAATCAGGGTAATGATTTCTGCGGTGAAACGCAGCTTGCGATTTTCAGGAGCAGCTCAGCGGATATTTTGCTGGGGAAACTCGAAGTCCCTAACTGCTTTCGAACCGACAACACGGGGGTAATTTTTGCCATTTCTTACCTTTTTCCACCTCCCTTTTTTTTTAGAGTAACCTCCCTTGAGTAATAAACTTTTAACTGTATTTATAATTGGCTGGCATCTTTAAACAAATGCAAACCACAGCAGAAACCTTAATAGATACACCGGGCTTTGCCGAACGGCTGAATTTAGTGAGTAGTCCATTAGGCGGGGAGTTTGCGAGTGGGGAGGAAAGGGGTGCCTTTGGAGGCACTCATCCTCCTGGCAATTAGCACAAGTCGTGTCAGCGATTCCGCGACGCCCCTCGCAGCTCCTGTGTGCTTTAACCGGCCATAAACGGCGGCAGAAGCACGGGGGCGGGAGGGCTCCTGAGCCGCCTTCATGGTAATTCCCACTTTTATCCCCTTGCGAGCGCAGGTTGATCTCTTGGTAGCCACGGGATGTGAAACCCGGAGGAGGAGGAGGAGGCAAGCGAGGCCGTGCTGCGGCTGCAGGCTGAGCAGTGCCCCAGGGTTTATTTGTCCTGTCTGAATGGGGTACAGGCTCAGAAACCCTTCGGATGCCCTCCTGGCAAGAGAAGGTTTCAGCTTCTTGGCACACAGGTTGCAGCCTGACCGGCTCCCAGGTCAGCGACTGGTTGGCGGGGAAGGGTTGTGTCCCCATGGGCACAGAGAGTGCTCCTAGATCGCCTTGGCCGTGCTAGTGTAGGGTGATGAAGTTGATGACCCCGGGTTCCTTGGCAGTAACACCAGGCAGAGCTGGCTGGAAATGCGCGGTGGGTCAGTGCGAGCGTGTCAGCCTTGATTCACGTCGGGATCCAAAGTCAGGCAGCCCAACCTGCCGTCTTTGCCCACGATGAGGCACCAAACAGAGAGTTCTGGACACCACTGGGACCTGCTTTTGCTGCAAGTGTGAGTGCGATGTGACCTCCACAGTCTTTCCCTCTTGCAGGATTTACCTTGGTTCCCTTTGGCTCTTTTGAAGGCGCAGTCATAGCCCTTTCCCTCAACTAAGTGTCTACCACATAAGATCCAGATGAGATCCCCAAATGCGAACGCTCGCTTCCCAGGCTCCCTCATTCCTGCTCATCCCCAATTTCCTTATGTCCCTCTTCATTCCCATGCTGTAATTTTTGGTGATTCCCTGTGTCCAGGTGTCCGGTTCCTGGTTGCGTTGGGCTTGGACACATCAGCGGTAAATACGCCTCTCATCGGAGCGCATCAGGGTGCCCTCTCGCAGCCCGCAGGCAGAAGGAAGGATCGCTCAACGGCTCCTCATTTTCCTGGAAGTCGTTGAAGAATGAAGGCCCAACCTGCCCAACCCCGGGCTGCGACGGCTCCGGTCACGCCAATGGGAGCTTCCTCACTCACAGAAGGTAAATCGCAGGGTTGAAATCATCGTGAGCGTGACAACATTGCTGTGGACTACCCTACCTGCCCGTAGATGCTGCTTGAGCATCGTTCGGCTCTTCGTGCAAGGCTCAATACCTGGTGCTTTTGATGCTGACCTCAGTCAGGTTGCTCCAAGGTTGGTGTTTTCTGCACAGAAGAAAACACGTAGTTGTTTCAATATCGCAGTGGTGAGATGTAGATTGGGCAAAATTGTGAAAAGTCCTTCCACGAGCAAGCCAGAACAGGACTTTGGCGCCCAAAACAGGGATTTGATGCCCAAACCAGCCAGACTCATCTCACCTTCCTCACCCATCATGCCCTTTCTTTTAGCAAACAATGTGTTTTTTAATCTTTGCTCAGAGAAAATTGCTCTCACTTTATAAATGGGGAGCTTTGTGGCATTATTCATAAAGCAATTTCCTCTGTACCATAAAAAGCTTTTAGAAGAACTATCTCGCAGCATGAACTCCACCAAATGGTACACGCTCTTGTTGGGAACATAAGCACCTATAAATACCTAGAGTTTATGAAATCCATTTTTATTTGCTTTTCAGTTTGTCAGGGTGTCCAAGAGCTACTTTTGCTGGGAAGAAAGGAAAACTCTCAGGGGATGAAATTCTCAACACAAAGTTCAAGACCAGCGATGGTAAGGCTTTTCACTCCTTTTGCCTGGCAGATGTGGCAGGGTATTGAGCCCATATATCTTTTTCTTTGCAGACTGGGGAGGTTTCAACAACTGAAATCTGGCCCCAGATTTGCAAGGATATCATGTGCTACAAACACCCATTTTTTGGGGGTTCCTGGGTGTTGGGGTGGCATGGTACCGGCACTGCCCCCTGAATGACACACTGTGAGGGAGTAGGTGAAACGATAAAGGAGGCGTTTCCATAATGAAATTCCAGGAAAAAAAACATTAATGCTGAAATTGAGTTTAGGGTTGGGTTCTTTTTTTTTTCAAATATTCACTGGCATTTTTACAAATCCCTTGCAGTTGTTCAGCGATTTTCACCTATTCAGGGCTTTTAATCTTGAGATATTTCTGGATCTGGAATTTTGTTAGCGATGGCACTTTGCATTTCCAGTGCTTTTACTGAGGTTTCTGTGGTATTTGACAAGGTTCAGGCATTTAACTTGAATACTTACATAGCGTGGAACCTATAAATATCTGCACTCTCCTAGAAATATTACTTTATTTTATGAACCTTGTAATTTCTAATCAAGTCATGCATTAGTTTTTTAAATGGCATCTTCCCAAACTCAGGACCGGAGGGAATGACCTGAGTTTTCAGGGCAATCAACCTTGCAGGGTGCGGGGATGTGCTGGACTCCAACGGCTATGCTGCCGTTGGCTTTCGCATTTACATATTGACCTATAAAGTAGCACTGAACCATGATGCTAAAAACATTACTAAAAAAAATTTAAAAAAATAAATAGGTGAGATGTGCATCCCGTTTAGAGGATGTAAAAGCAAAGGCGAGGACTTTGTGAGTGGTGATGTCTACGCAACAGGATGGGCGCAGCAGAAAGCCCAACATTTTTGCTTTTCCCGCGAGCGTCTGCTGATTGACCACGACCTTCCCTCCTGCAGTTCTGGAGAACGATGAAGAGATCAAGCAGCTGAACAAGGAGATCAGTGAGCTGAACGAGTCCAACTCGGAGATGGAAGCGGCCATGGTGAAACTGCAGTCGCAGGTTTGTGTGCTTGGATGTGCATGCAGACCCACAGCTGGGTGCCCCTTGCCCGGGGGGTGGTGGGTGCCATCGCGGGAGGGTTGGTAACCCCGCTGTGCTCCTTGCTCTGCAGATCTCCACCATGGAGAAGAACCTGAAGAACATTGAGGAGGAAAACAAAATCATAGAGGAGCAAAACGAAGCCCTGTTCCTGGAGCTCTCAGGGTTGAGCCAGGCTCTAATCCAAAGTCTTGCCAATATCCGCCTTCCGCACATGGTAAGAAACTTTGACAACGCTTCCCCCGGCCGGCGTGATCGAGGGAGCTGCGCAAAACCCAATTCACAATAAGGCTTATGTACAATTAAAGAGTGGGAGAATTTCTCTACGTACACCTACATGTCCTTTATAAGATCAGTACTTTTGCCTTATCTCTGAAGCTTGCGTTCTATCTCCCTTTTGTTGTCATTTTCTGCTGATCTCCCT
This sequence comes from Pluvialis apricaria, assembly GCA_017639485.1. Classification (NCBI taxonomy): domain Eukaryota; kingdom Metazoa; phylum Chordata; class Aves; order Charadriiformes; family Charadriidae; genus Pluvialis; species Pluvialis apricaria. The sequence goes on from CM030021.1 coordinate 13,899,676, forward strand.
TTGTATCTATTGTTCTGTCTCATTACATCTGGGAGCATTATCACAAAATAGGAAACTTTATCAAGGGGCACCCAGCGCCTTTTAGGCTAAGACAGCACAAGCAGAGATCAGGAGGGATTGGATTTCAACGTCAGAAAGATCTTACAGCTCCTATTATAATGCAGGTAGTTTCAATTCAGTTTTGAATAGCTGGCAGCCAAAGAATAGCATTCTTAAAGAGAGTGTATTTTGTTTAATTTAACAAGGTCTAACAGCCCACAGCATGTTACCATAGAGTTACCGCAAAATGAAAAGACTGCATTAAAATAGTAAAACCACAAAAGGCTATTAATTACCTTCTCTCTATTCCCAGGAATGTAATTACTGTTGTCAAAACCAGGTGTGTGGAGAGGGGGGCTCGTGTTGTCAGGGAAGCTGTCCTCTTACAACTCATAAAGACCATCCCAGTGATCAGAGGAATAAGCTTTTGATTTATTTTTTCTGCCATCGCTTTTTTTTTTTTTTGGGGGGGGGGGGGGAGGGAGGAGGCGGAATCCTTTTCATTGGGGTTTGTATTTAAATTCAGGCTGGTTGGAGAGAAGCCATCCTCCAGCAGAGCAGTTTTGGATAGTATTCACCCAGCTGCCTAACTGGCAGAAAACCGCTCGCTGAGTGCTTTTCTGTAAAGTATTTGACACATAAAGGTCAAATAAACTGTTCAGCAAATATTTTTTCAAGGTTTCAGGCAACTCCAATTAAATAATGCCCACGAGACTTGTACGCTCATTTTATTCCTGTTCTTTTTCTTCCTTCCCCCTTTCTTTTTTCCCCATTAACTCCAAGTCAGATATTCGCAAGGTTTCCACAGCGCCCCTCAAAAGCAAAAGCTGTACGGCAGCAGCAGCAGCAGCGTGCTGGTGTGGGCAGACACGAGCCCAAGGTGACCAGGCTCCTGTCCTAACTTTGCCTTTCATTCCCTCTGTGATGCTTCAGCAGTCCTCTCGTCCTCCAACCCTTCATTTCCATGGCTCAGTTCAGCCTCCAGCCTGTCAAACTGCCTGCACGCGCTTAACCTGATCCTGTTAATAGTTCCACAAGGCCAATGCATAAAATTAAGGACCCACTTAAGATCTGGCAGGATCAGGGGTTGCACGAGGAGATTCCTGTATGTACAGCACCACGCACAAAGAGGTTCCAACGTGGAGCATCTCTCTTACTGGGAAAGGCTGAGGGAATTGGGGCTCTTTAGTCTGCAGAAGAGAAGACTGAGGGGGGATCTTATCAATGCTTATGAATACCTAAAGGGAGGGTGCCAGGGGGATGGGAACAGTCTTTTTTCAGTGATGCCCAGTGACAGGACAAGAGGGAACGGGCACAAACTTGACCATAGGAAGTTCCATCTAAACCTGAGGAGGGACTTCTTCCCTGTGCGGGTGGCAGAGCAGTGGCACAGCTGCCCAGAGGGGGGGGGAGTCTCCCACTCTGGAGCCATCCCAAACCCGCCTGGACGCCGTCCTGTGCCACTGCTGGAGGTGACCCTGCTGTGGCAGGGGGTGGGACTGGGGGAGCTCCAGAGGGCCCTGCCAACCCTCACCAGTCTGTGATTCTGGGATTCTGTGGAGACCTTTGGCTGTTGGTACATACACATGTGATTAACTGTAAAGAAACATCTCAGCCTCTTCCTGCTCTGCTACTAATGCTTTTATTTTATTTTTTTTTTTGGCTGCAGGAGCCAATTAGTGAGCAGAACTTTGACGCGTACGTGAACACGCTGACCGACATGTACACCAACCAGGAGTGCTACCAGAACCCAGAGAACAAGGACCTGCTGGAGAGCATCAAGCAAGCCGTCAAGGGCATCCAGGTTTAGTGCCGCGGGACAGAGACGAGCAAGCGAACAGACTGTAAGATGGAACTTTCCCTCCAAGTATTCAGGTTTACAAGTTAGAAAACTTGTTTAATGAATGAAAAAAAAAAATAAGAAAAAGGAAAAAAAAAAGGACCAAAACGTAACCAAGAGGCCATTTCTGAGATGTGGAACTGATCAAACTCAATGTTCTCGTTTACTTCACTTTGGACCTTCTTGAGAAAAGTGGGATTTTTCTACCTGGACCACGAGGTAGATCAGGATGGAAGGTTAAATTCTCCAGTAGGCTGTGGGGCTTGTGTAGCTGGTGAAGAGCAGGCATCTTTCCTGAGTTGCCACGCTCTTGCAGAGTTGATCCAAGGGTTAAAACGTTACAAGAACAGGGTCTTGTCTGATCCAAGACTAGCGTATGACTGGCTTAAACCCTCATGTTGTCTATGGTTGTATGTCCAGATCACCTACTCACACATGAATTATGTTCTGTGTTGCTACAAGTGCTGGAGCTGCAAGCTACCTGTAAATCTGAACCTGTGCTGGGCCTCCCAACCCCAAGGTGTTCAGATATCCACTGGGCATGGGAACTCTGAAGTATTATAAAGTAGCTTATTTTTATTTTCTGAAAGAAATCTGAAGAGCAGTTCTGGATCTCCAGTGGAAAGCGCAATGGAAAAAAGGTTCTCAGGGAAGCTTTTGGAGTTTGCAACTACAGTATTCCTTTGTCTGTCTTAAATATGAGAATAGCTATTATGAATAGGCCAATACCAGATATTTCATACAGAAGAACTCTTTGATGTGTCATGGTCCGGTGTATATGATTTTTTGGAAGTCTGTTTGATGACAGTTCTGGTTCTTTTCATTATTGTGATCATCCTTACAGTGGCGCAGTACTGCCAGTCCAGAGATTATACATCAATGCCAGAGAACGTTTGAGATTGCGATGAACAAACAAAAAACAAAAAAAAAGAAACAAAAAAAAAACAACAAAAAAGAGAGATGTTAATTGATGGCCAGCAAAGTGCTTACCTACCGTGAATCAGTAGTTGATTTCTTACAGGTATCCACAGGGCAATGGGTAATTTTTGGTTTGGTGTTCTACGTTTTGCGCAAAATCACAGCGCAAGCGCCATTCTGGGGGAAAAAAAAAAAAGGAAAAAAAAAAAAAAGAGTATTCAGGTATTGGGTATTCTTCCAAAGAAGCATTTTGTAAGCAGCTCGGTACACGCAGCCCACTGTGCACTTAAAGAACAACTTTATGAATGTCTTTGCGACGCTGCTCTCCAGCACCTGCTCCATGGCGCGTGGAGCCGGCTGTCACCCCGCGGGTTCGCTCTCCCTCCCCTGCGCTCCCCTCCGGAGCTCGCTGCCCCCCTGCTGCAAACACTTGGGAAGCGGAGGGGGACAAAACCCCCCGAGGGGTCCCAGCGCGGGGAGCATCCGCATCCCACATCCCGCATCCCGCATCCTGCATCCCGCATCCCTCCGGGCAGCGGGGCGGGCAGAGCTGGGGAGGATTTTGCTGACCCGTACTAAAGGCAAGACTGTGGTGTCGTTTCGAGCCCAATCCTGCAGATATTTAGGGCGCAATCCGTGATTTGGAGAAGCCGGTAGGAAGCTTCCCAGTGATTGCAGCAGCCACGGCACGATGCTCACGACCGACTCGACTCGTGGCTGTTCCCCCGTTGAGTTCAATGGGGCAGCGGGCACGGCGGGGGTGTGCGCTCACATCTTTAAGTGTTTGCAGGATCAGACTCCATGAGTTCACTTATTTTAGAACCCATTCCAAGTGCAAAAATACAAAAGAAAGGGAAAAACAAAAGAAATAATTTGAGGTGTTAAAAACACAATGTTTCTTAACATGTAAATAGAGTCCAAATTGATTGTGACTGCAATTCAGTTAGTATTTAAAAGTAGAGAAATTGCACTTCCTGGAAGAAAGAGAGGGAAAAAAAAAAAAGTAGTTAGTTTAATTATCCTGTAAATTATTTAATTTTGGCAAGATGTATGTAATTTATATTTACAACACCTTATGTTAACTTTTTGCTATTTATTTAACTTTTTTATTTATTAATTTTATACTTATTTTAAACTGGACACCGCACCATAGAAAAGAAGAGAAAAGAAGCAAAAAAAAAGTTAAAAATTAAAACTTTTGACCATAAAAAAAATGATATTCCAAAAAAAGAAAAAAAAGAAAAAAACCCTATCTACAACTCCTACTTGTAATTTTGATGCAACCAAGTTATTTTTTATATATTTTGTTATTTATTCTTTTAACGATGGGAATTTTTTTAAAGATATTTTATAACTGAGACATTTTGATAATTTTTTGGTTTGTTTTTTTGGCGGGGGCAGGGGCACCGGGGGGAAGAGAGACTTTTTCAGTTTTTCTTTTCTTTTTCATTCATATTGTTTCAGGCACTGATAACAGGAAATGAAAATTCTGTATTTATTATTTATTTAATATTTAAGTCGGGGGAAAAAAAAAATGAACTGTGCTCTTGTTGTATATTTATTTTGTCGTTTGTGTGTCGGTTATGTGATGACTGAGTACTTGTTTATGTGAAGGAATACTGTTAATATTTAAATAATAAAGAGTCACATTGAAAGTTATAGCAGGCTACATGTTATTCTGTGAAAACGAATACTGTGATCTACTTTCCTCAGGAAATGTATTTTGCAGACAGAACTTCCTTATGTAATGGCAGGGTTATTTCGTAATAAAACCCAGTTCTGTTTGTGACTTTAGTTCCTATGGTCTTTCTTCGAGCTGCTGCCAACGTCCCTGACGGGTCCCTGATGGGCTTCGTTGTTGCTCCTTCACTGTGGCTTTGGAGGGTCAGCGCGTCCCCCCCACCTCGGAGCCGCATCCAGGGACTGCCCAACCCCAAACCTGGCTCTCCCCGCCTACTAAATTGGGGAATTTAGGGCAAATTTAGGTTTGATATCTCTGAAGGCTTTGAAGAACAAGGAGTTGTCACCATCCGGCCAAGCAGGTGCCTAAAATCCTGCTAGTCCCACGCTGGGGTGACTCAAAAGTCCGAGCAAAGGTACGTATGTATTTAGTCGGTTGCTGGAGCCCCTTCCCAAGGCAGGAGGGCTGCAGGCGGCGTTCCTCCGGGCAGGAGTCGCACTCGGCATCCCTCGGGATTTCACGGCTTCGTGCTCCCGCAGGCGGCGTGTGAGCAGAGGAGATGCCATCGGGAGCGGCGCAGGAGACATCAGCCCTGGGATGGGATACAAGAGACGGATGCTTTTCCCTCCTGGATTTACAGAAAAAGCCCCGCCAAACTGATCTCTGAGGTTTAGCTAAAATGCTGGGAGATGGCTTGGCTTTGTCAACAAGATTTCCTCACTTATATCTGCCTGACCGCAACGTTCACAGATTACCTTCCTGGAAAAATTGAGCTTTTTCACTGGCAAAAGAGTTTATGTTCTGAAGTGGTGGCAGTGAAGAGAATTTCTCACTGGTCTCCGTGTCACAGATGTCATTTCTGAAGTCAAGGAAATTCAGTTTCACTTTGCTGTAGCTGTAGCTTCCAAGGTGAAATAAGGTAAATCATATTAAGGCCATTCGGAGCTGAGCGAGTTGGGTCAAATGGGAATTTCAGGCAGGTCCATCACCAAGAAATTCAATTCCCTGATTAACTGAGCTGAACTTTCCTGACCGTCCCTGTGCAGCGGCACAAGCGCTGTTGGGATAAGGCAGGAGGTGGTGGCTGTGCTGTGAAGACACAAGGGTGAGAGGTAGAGTAAAATGGAGCCAAAAGGGTAAGAACTGTGGCCAGAAAAAAATTGGAGGAAAGTTTTGGGTAGGAAGAAGATTTCTTAAAGCCTTTCCTCAAGCATGTACATGGCCATGGGTGTTCACTGGAAGGTTTTTCTGTCTTCACCAGGTGTCTGCAAGCTGTCCTGGGGCAGGGCCACTGGCAGAGGCTTAGGACAGGCTCGTGGGGATGGTGGAGGAGAGGAGGTGCCCTCCTGGAGAGGCAGCAGTAGATGCTCTTGCTTCATGCTGGTGGGTTTCCAGGGCTGGCTTTGCTGGACATGGCTTAGAGCTGACGAGGTTTTGTCACCTCTGCAAAGGGCTGCAGATCTTCAAAGGAGAATAACTGGGAGATTTGTGCAATGCTTCACCTAAACTGGTTGGCATGTTGTTTTTCTGAAGGGCACCTAATTGTTTTATGGGGAGTTTCGCTAGACTTTGCACCGCCGAGCGGTTCCTTGTGCCAATATTTGATTATGATGATAGAGCTAATAGACATGCTCGCCTGTCCTTTCTTAACGAATTGGCTGTGCTGCATAATAGAGCGGTTAGATTTGTGTTAAATTGCAGCTTTGGGAGCCATCACTGCGAGATGTTATCTTCTCTGAACTGGCGTCCTTTATCGCAGGGAAGGGAATTGAATTGGTTTAAGATGGTACACTGCCAGTTTATAGGTGTGCTTAGGAGAGCTCTTAAGCCTCCTCCAACATGCGTAGGGTGAGAGCTGAACGGCAGAGGAGAGCGAGTCTTTTGCTTCAAGGATGGAGGGGAAAAGATACTTGTCAGCATACGGCTGTTTCTAAACATGTCGATAAATCATCGACCAACAAGAGTGTCATTTGGCCTCACTGATGCCACTGTTAATTGTTAAAAGCTGCTAACGACCCATTCCTCCATTCTCCTGCTCAAGTGGTACCTTCCACTTGTCAACATTTACCTAGCCTCTCCCGGCCAGCCCTGGGCTCCCGCGATGGCTTTCAGGTGTGTGCAGGAAGGGGTTCCTCTCCCAGCTTCATGCACTTTTTTCTGATTTTTGTTCCCTTCCTCATCTCACGGCTTGGTCCATCTCGCCCTGCTCCCATGACCAAGGTGTCCCAAAACCCACGCAGCTGGGTGGTCAGGAAAGGGTTACTTCATTTTCCATCAGGTTACTGAGGAGAGAAAGCAACTTTCCTCTTCCGAGCTGCCATTTGCCATCAAATTCACTCCCCTTGGGCCCTGGGAAGATGATGCTGAAGCTGGGGAGCAATCAGATGGGCTGGAGATGACACTGCTGCCAACAGGGCTGGAAACTGCTCCCCTCCCAACCAGCACTGAGCACAGCTTGGCAGGATTAAAGGCTCTGGCCCGCACTTGTTAACACACTCACTTCTACACTTTTATGAGAAGATATATCCTGAAACGACCTTCCGCTTTGTACAGACGGGCTCATGGGATTGAGGCTGTAGGAAAGCACGCGGATGATGCATTCTTCAGACAAATAGCTCTCGTTATTCCAGATGCCTTCATCCCCTTCTTTCAGTGGGATGAATAAATCACCAATTGTTGTAAAAACGCTAGTATCAGATTTAAAGACATTTTCGACCCTGTCAACATGGAAGTATAGCAACCATTAAAGCTTGCTTTCATTTATATAACTGCAACGCTCTTTTGTTTGAATGTCAGTGACTATCTGAGATGATCTGAAGAAACACGAGCCATGAAAGGATAGAGCTCCAGGACTAGCATGAAAGGCTGGTCCACCCCAGGAGGACCCGTCCATGCTAAGATGTGATGTCTGACCCCGCAGCATCGTGGCCACGGTTAACTCCGGCGTGCCCTTATTGAAGCCAAAACTTTGCCTTGCCTCTTCCTTCCTCACAACAAGTCCCGGAGTCCACCCAAACTAAGCAAGAGGCAACGGCCAAATGGTTTGGACTCAAACAGGGGCAAACCTGGCCTTAGCACCACAGGGGAGTTGGTTTTGCCTGGACCTCATCAAGCCTGAGATCAAGGATCAGCTCCTCAGGTTTTGCAATTTGCCAGAGGACTCCTTCTCGGGCTTCAACATTTAATAATCCAGCCCAACCATGCTGAGGCTGTTTAGCAATTAAATAACATAAATCCAGAAGCTAGATTAATAAACAGTCTAGTCAGTCTACAGGGTGGAGAGATAAAACTGTAAAATATTTATTACCAGCTTGGGGATGAAGTCATTAATTTAATAACTACCCATTGCTTTGCTTCTTACAGTTGTTAGCAGTCTGAAGGTTACAGAAGATTAGGTGGGAAACTTACTGCCTCCCTGCTGAGAGGAGCCTTTCCCATGAAAGCCAGAGCCCAGCTCCCATCTGTCACCCCATTACGTTCGGAGGTGGTGAATATATTACCGCGCCGCTTACCGAAATAAAACAAAACAAAATTTCTGCTGGCCACATGGCAACCCTCCGCGAAATTTAATGAGGACGCTGCCCTTTGTGCACGGGGCCATTTTCAACAGCTGTAGAGATGAAGGCAGGAGGATCTTTGTCGGGGCTCGCTGGTTGCTCACGATGTGGCTCCCACCGCGAGCGCGGTCCCGGCAGCATCACGAGAGCAGGTGCCTTTGGGGACCGATGCTTTGGCTGCCTCTTGTCCTGAGAGGTTGGGAGCGTTGTCAGAGCCTCCCTTGTCTGTGATTTCTCAGTGGGTCTTCATGTTTTCAGGAGAAGGAACATGGGTATTAGTTCCGTCCCTGCTGTGATCTGATATTGGGGAGCATCCAGGACTTAGATATACGCATCCTCTTTATAGTGATTATGGATGGAATCCCCTGATGAGCGTGCTCCCCCGCTGACAATTGCAATTTGCAGCCATGCTGCAGCAAAAGTCAGGGCAGGGATGAGGGAGGGAGGGAGGGTGTCTGTGCACCCTTGGCATATTTTGTCATCGGTTTCATCTAGGGACAGCAAAGAGCTGTCATCCAAATGAAGTGCACAGGGGGCAGGGTTTGAGCAGGAGGCGGTGTGTGATGTGGGACGTGTGCCCCCCGCTAGCTCCTGCTGATGAGGGGCCGAGACACTGCTAATCCTCCCCGACGACCACACTGACAGCGGAGGTAATCGAATTGCCTAAATAATTTAATCAAATCTTTAGCCTGCTTTGTAAAAGAAAACAACAACGGGCATGTACTGTGAGCATGGGACGCAGACCACAGCTCGGATGAATATACGGGTGCAGCCACGAGCCCTGCCAGGCGGCCCCAGCTCCAGCTTTCCTTGGGGGCGACCAGCTCCAGCAGCACTCAGTGCCCGTCCCTGCTCTTGAGGAGGGAGAAACAGCTCGGAAAGCATTGCAGGGTGCTGCATGGCTCCTGGAGAGCTCTGGCCTGATGGAGCCGCAGGTGCCCTACGGAGCCCATGCTCCCTGCTCAGCCACCAGCCTTGGAAGAGCCCCTCTGGCCACGGGCATCCCTGGTCGTCCTAAAGCCTCGCAGGGCAGCAGAGCCACAGGGACCTGGCAAAGCAGAAATGAGTGGAAGCCGTAAGCAGGTGCCTTGAGTAAGTAAGAGGTCAACAGGAGAGACGGTGGCCAGCGGTGGAGAAAGGCATCTGTACTCTCTGTTAACACAAGAAGCGATGATAAGCGCCTGTGGGTCACGCAGTGGTGGACACTGATTTTTACCTTGCGCTATTTGGTGCGACTGTAGTTCTGCTGCCAACCCAGAGAGCACCAAGTAGCCTTGCTTTCAGGGAATTTCCAGGTAATCTGGTTGACTCCAGTTATCCTTGATGACTACCCAGGAGAGAAAGGAGAACAACATCCCTGAAATAACATTCTGGTTTCTGCAGGCTCCCACAAAGGAGAGGCTTGCGTGAGGTTTGTGGGCAGCTCAAAGCAGACAAGTGCGAAACTGGGTCTCCAGGTACTGGAGATGAGAAGCTCTGTACAGGTGGATCAACTGTGATGTCTTGGCCAAGGCTTTGCATTACGGTTTAATGGCACCGGGCTGTGTTTTAGCACAGACAGAGTGAGATTTTAGTGGTACCTTACCATTAAGTAGGGTAGCGAGGAGAGAGAAAGAAGAGAGAGAAAATGCTTGTGAATCACAACAGACCTGCAAGATATTTCTGTTGCCAACAAAAAGTAACAGAAGCATTTCTGCAGAGCGTTAACCTCAATTTTTCCCTCAGAACAGACTAATTTGCAACTGTCAGCGCAAGCATCTTTGTCCTGACCATCCTGTACTCCGGTACACATCCAGCACGGGCAGGGCTAACTGCAGAGGCCAAACCCCAGTATCATGTCATCGCATTACACTTTCATTCCTCTTATCAACGCCACCATTCAGTTCCACTCCTTATTCCCAGCCGTTATCACAATGAGCCAAGAAAGTGCAGAGCATCAGCCAGGAGAAAAAAAAAAAAAAAGAAAAAAAAAGAACAGGTGAAATTCTGATGTTGTCAGCTAAAATAGTTTCCAGATGAGCTCTGCCCACAAAGAAGCTGAATCTTGGTGATTTAGTTGCCAAATTTTACATTTGCTCCCTCCCCCCCATCCCTCCTCTCGGCTGCGAGCTCAAAGCGGAGTCCTGACACTGCAAAGCGTTAATAGAATTAGTCTCCAGCTATAAACTGTTCACTGGGGCTTGTTAGCTCAATTGTTGGTGCTAAATTCTTATCAGAGCCACCTAAAAGAGCATTAATCAAGAAAGGCTGAACTCCCTGCCTGGGTCACAGAAATTTAATTAAACTCCGAGTAAAACTGGAAAATCATTTTGAAAAGAGAAGAGACGAATGCAAAATGCTTTTCATCATTTGACTCTGCATCTTCGTAGTTCAAACCCTCAGCCGTGATTTCAAAGAGAGTTGTGCCAGAGCAAAGGCTGAGTGAAACACAGACAAGACTTCTCTCAGTGCCTCCTTTAACACAAGGTCCTGATGCTCATCCAGGGCAAATGAAATATAGAAAACCACTTATTAAGGCCTCCTAAGGACCAGGACCCACAAATGCAAAGGCGCAGAATGTCCGTCCAAGGAAAACAGCAATCTCCTCGAGTAAGATTGTGTTACGGTTATTAGTTTATGGATTTGTATCTATTATACATTTGCTGTGCAAAAAAGGCTCATGCAACAAACCATTTATTCCGTAGACACAGAGAAATATTAGTACCGGCGTCGGTAGGACCTCACGTGGGATATTGTGTGTAGTTCTGGGACCTCTCTTTGGAAAGAGAAAAGAGGAATTTATCCTTGAACAGGTGCGGGGAAGGACTGGCGGGGTGATTAGCAGAACGGAGAACCTATCTTAGGAGAGGAGATTAAAAGAGCTTGGCTTGTTTAGCCTAGAAAAACAAAGGTTAAGAGGGGATATGATTACTCTTCATAAATACATTCAGGGTGGGAGGAAGGGGAATGATTTAAGTTAGAGGATAATACGAGTAGGAGATCAACTAAGGCACGTCTTGGCTAGGAATAAATTTCCATTGGAAATCTGAAGATGTTTTCCGATTGCTGGAGGTGGGAAGTTTCGGAAAAGCCTTCTGAGCAGGACGGCTGAGCCCTCGCGGTTTTTAAGGGGAGACGGCCGAAAGTTGTGGCTGGCGCAGCCCAACGGGGGAATCTGCAGGCACGACATGCAGGACGGCCAAAGCCAAAGCAGGAGCAGCAAAATGTGATATGGCTGCTGTCTTGTTGTATTTTTATTATTTATGAATCCATAAAATCCATTGATTCTATTTAATCCATGAATCACTTGAAAGATCCAGGAATCGTTTTCTTCCCCCATAAATATAAAAAGTTTGATTTTTGAGATTTTTTTATTTGGCAACCCTCTCCTAAATCATGGCAGATAGGCCATAACGAGACAGGAGAGAGACCAGACACTGAAGGGGGCTCGCCGGTGCTCCCAGCAGCACCAGGAAGGGAAAAAGCCCCTCGCTGCCGTATGACCCCAACGGCAGGGACCTCTGGTGATGCCTTCCCCCACTTTCAGCCAGGCTGCACCTTCTTCTGGCTGCTTTTCTTTGACGATGCAGTTAAGTGAGATGAATCCAGGTCTTTATGGGTCCTTTTTCCAAGCGGCAGTGGTTATGCACGGTGCAATACAGTGGAAATCAAGACATATGTTCTTCCTCTTGCTTCAGCAATTACTCACAGAGCCCTTTGACGAAGTGAGGCAAGAGGATGGCTTTAGGAGACACAGGCACACATACGCCCCCTGCATGGGCAGGAGGATCTCAAGTGATTTGCTGTCAGTGTGTTAATAGTAATACTAGTGTAAATGCGTATGTCTGCATGTATTTACATATATGCATATGTGCGTGTGGATGGGTAGATAGCATATGCTTCTGCAAGTGGTATAGTGTCAAACTGACCAGAAAACGCAACAGAGCGTATTTTGCAAAACCAACAAACAAAAAGAGGAAATGGTGAAAATATAACCCGATGATTTAATGCTCCTCCAGCTCTTAATTTATGAGTCATCCTTTCACCCACAAATTACCCCGCTGACTTAAACAGCCATCTGCATTGCAATGCCGCAGGTCAGGCTGCCTACGCGCACGAGGCCCCGACTTGGGTGCTGAAAGGAATTTTTACTATTTGCTCTTTCAAATAAATACAAATATCCCATTTTAACTGACCATCACTACGATGGACTTTGGAAGTTAATTCACGCTGACGGGTGTTTTAAAAATATCCATACAAGAAACTGGTTAAAAAAAAAACCAAGGAAGGAGGAAACTGTAAAACGCAGGGAAACAAAGACAAGGAAAAGCAAGAAAAGTCTTGGCTTCAGCTCACCCTCATGAAAATTGCTTGCTCTCAGCAATTAAGTATCTAATAAAGGATGGAGAACTATTCTTACTGGTAAGATTGTAGAGCTGGAGGTTGCTAGAGAAGGGACACTTGCGGCTGCGAGGGTCCCTGCTATGTCCCAGCCCAGGGGAAGATGCTGAGGTCCAACCTCCAAACCCGGCAGCGATGCCTGTACTGCTGGAGACACCTTGTGGCACATGGCTGAGAAACGTAAAAATGCTGGGATTTAACCAGTGCCATCAGGCCCCGCTTTCCCAATCCCACTTTGCTTTTCCCACGTTCAGAGGCTGCCGGGGCTCTTCAAGCTGGGGGGAGCTGCCCACACGCATCTGCGGACAACGCAGACGCAGGAGTTACTCACTAATCTATTGCTGACTATAACTCATGGAAAACAAAGCCCCAGGTGAGCCGTAAGGACAAAGGGAAGGGCTTTTTATAGTGCAGGGAAAGAAGTGGCACAAAGAATCAGCAATTGCAGACCCATGAAATCATGAAATACCCAACCATTCTGTTCTTCTAAATGGGTGTATTTTTGCAATATTATCAGACAACTTTGGGTTTCCTCCAGAACTGGAGCCTGATGCTATCACCTACGTGGAGGTGTTTTTGGCAATAACCACATTTTCAAAGAACCCAGAGGGGAGAGAGCTCTCAGGGGAGCAGAACCCGCGGGTGCCAGTGGGAAGCTGGGGGTGAGCCCGTGCAGCAGCCTGCCCAGGCACGGCTTGGCATGGGTCTCCTGTTAATCACCCCCCTCAGCCCACTATTTGGGCCACGTACTGCAGAGACGTGTATGAGTTAGAGGTGAAGAAAATAACCTGTCCCTTGGGGGGGTGACCGTCTCCCTTCAGCATGTCCCTCCCCATGGCTGTGCCCCCTAACATGTCTGGGGTGCAGGCAACAAAGTGGGGACTTGCAGTGGGCAATTGTCTTCCCTGGGTGCTTCTCCTGGCTAATTGCTGTAATTCTCTGTCTGGAAACGGAGGGGCCGCAAGCCTCAGCGATCCTGGCAGTGAAAGGCTGGAAGAAATCATGAATACACCTGGGAGGGCTCGGGATATTTGGGAATCCCTAAAACACTCCTCGAGCTCTTTCTGGTCTTCTTGGGGACTTGCTGCAAGAGCAGCTGCTGTCCCTGAATCTTCCTCTCCGCCTTAGAAACAGTTTGCAGGGAGGCACAGCGGTGCTCCCCTCTACCCCTGCTGCTGCGAGCTCTTGCCTACAGCACAGCTGCTCCAGTAATAATGGGCAATTTTTTCCCCCAGCTTTTATTTTAACAATTTCTGCGCAAAAAAACTCCACCAACCAACAACTGCTATTTTCCAAGCGGCTGTAGTGGGAATGGGAGCAGAGGCTGAATGGAAGCCCTGGAATCACACGTGTGAGGAGTTTGTCTGTTCTGCATTTGCAGATTTCAACTGCTTTGCCATTATGCTCGAGTGCTTTCCGTATTAAACAAGACGAGGCGAGCGCAATCACCACGTCCTGTTTTGGTTGAATCAGCAAGGAGGAGTTTCAGCGCTCACTCTCCGCAAATAATCCCATTCTCCCAGGCAGCTGTCTTCTGCGAAATGAAAGTGCAGACATCTACAGTATTACCCTGTGCCTGTTTGCAGAGTCTGCTGTTATCATGTTAATGAAGGGAGCTGAGATAATCACCTTAAAGCATAAATACATCTCAGATGCTGATTCACTTTCTCCTATTGGAGTCTCATTTACCAGGGTAATTCTTATTTTTTTTTCCACTGCGGGCTTGTTGTGTCTGGAAGGATCGCTATTTCTTTTTTCACAATTCATCTCCAAACAGCTTAAATCAAGAAGGCTCTTGTCTAGATGTGGTTATTCCTTCTCATTTTGTAGCCATACATAGTATCGAGTCCTGGATCTAAGGCCAGTCCAGACAATTTTGTTTGATCCACAGCCTTGGGGGTCCCACAGATTGCACAGCCTCAGCCAGCGCTGTGCGGATCACTTACAGATGAAGACAGACACACACTTTTAGGGGACAATTTCTCTCATTCTGAGCTGGGTGAGAGGAACCACCTTTCCCCCATGTCTTGTCAGGCCCTGCCATGTCGGTTACAACCAATGAAAGAGCCTACATGACTGGGTAAAATCTAAATCAGGTGCTTAATGCTCAAACAGATCGTGTCAAGGGACAGGGATCCCTCCACTGCACGAATGGCAAGTCAGATATTCTGGCAGTCTCGCAATAATCCATGTTTCTTTCAAGCCCCAGCCCCTGGAGTCCGGTGAATCTGCATCTCACTTATTTTTCTCTCAGTGAATTTCTTTCTGGCATTTATGGTTGCAGAGAAAAAAAATAATAATCAAAATCTAAGCATCTGACTCAAGTTGGGTGTTCATAGGCTCAAAATGCAGAATATGAGCTCCCAGAGCGATGTTGTTTTTTTTCTAAGTTCCCATGATTTTTTCCCAAGCCTGACTAACGATATCAGAATATCTGGTGTTGGCCATGCTTCACGCAGGAGGTTTAGCTATAGCGCAAGGACTGTGTGTGCCAGCTGGAGGCTGGCATCTCCCCAGCTCCTCGCCGGCTCCCACTGCCGGGCTGCTCCGTGCATCCGCTCCTGCACCCTGGGAAGCCCCGATCCCACCCGGAGCCGGGGCAACGTGTTGCCACAGCAGGGTGTGCTGCGGAGGTGTCCTGCAGGGGATGAGGACTGGGAGAACTGGGAGAATTGGGCGCTGAGCTAAAGGAGCAGGTGTGGAAATGCAGCCATGTGCTGGGAGCCAGAAATTAGGGCAGGGTAGGGGGTACAGGGCCCAGACGAAGGCAGCCACACTGGGATGGAGAGACGTTCCCAGAGGCTGTGCAACGGGAAACATCAGGAAAGAGAGTCCTGGTCGGTATTTAGTCCTGGTCCGCATGTAGTCTGGATCTGTGGGTGCAGGTTGTTGGCCCGGTCTGTATTTAGCCCTGGCCTGCATTTAGCCCTGGCCGATATCCCCAGGCTGCTGGCCCAGGCCATATTTAAGCCTGGTCTGTTGGCTCCACCTGCATTTAGCCTCAATTTGTAGCTCTGGTCTATATTTAGGCCCTGCCTATAGGCCCAGCCTGTTGACCTGGGTTGTATTTAGACCCAGTTTGTACTTAGGGCTGCTCTGTATTTAGCTCTGACCCGCAGGCCCAGTGTGTTGGCCTGCTTTGTATTGAGGCCTGTAGGGCCCCATATGCAGACCCTATACGTAGGCCTCATGCATAGGCCCCGTAAGTAGGCCCCGTAAGCAGATCCCACGTACAGGCCCAGACTGTACTCGGGCCGCAGTGCGGCCAGGGAAGGGCGAGCTGCCGCTGCGCTGGAGACCGGAGCCCCCCGGCCCCCATCGCGCCGGGCCGGGCCCAGCCCTGCCCGCTCTCCCCTCAGGGAACCACCGCTGCCTCCCCGCCCCGCATTGGTACAGTCTCCCCCCCCCCCCCCCCCCGCCCCCAATCCCCCCCCGCGCCGGGTCTACATGGTACAGCCCACGCCCCCCTCTCCCCCCCGCCGGAGCGCAGTGGTCTGCTCCTCAGCGCCCTCTCTCCGCGGCGGTGGTGGTGCGCGCCGCGCCTGCGCAGTGGTGCGGCCGGCGCTCAGCTGGGCAGTGTTTACCGCTGGGGGACGGCCGCGCCGCCGGGCCCGGGAGGGAGCGGGCCGCACCGGGCCGGGTTGCGCCGCGCCGCGCCGCCGCTCAGGTACGGCCGGGGGGCGAGAAGACCCTGTCCGTTGAGGTGCGGCCGGTCCCGGCTCGACCCGACCTCGCTGGGCCGCTTCAGCCCCCCCCACCTCATCCCTCTTCGCCTCAGCCCCGGCCGGGGTCGCGCCGCCCCCTCAGGCCGCTGCCCCCCCCCCCCCCCCCCCCCCAGCCCTGCCCGGCGGCCTTCCTCCGGCACTGGGGCTGCCTCTCCTGTTGGGGGTGCCCCGCGGTGGGGGCATGGCCCTTCTGGTGGCCTCTCCCCCGCCACAGCACCGCCTCTCCCTCAGGGGGGGCCGGGCTCCCACACGGCCGCGCCGGGGCTCCGGGCAGGGCTGGAGGGAGCGGTGCTGTGTGGGGAGACCGGGGCCAACCAGCTGTAATTAACGCGGGGGGTGAGGGGGGATATCATCACCATCAGGCTTTCCTAGACCTCCCTCACACTCTCTCGTCTCCTCGGCAGCAGCCTGATAACGCAGGTAGTGATCGAGCTATATGGCGTGGGTTTTTTTTTAATTTGGGTTTTGTTTTTTTTTTTTTTTTTGTGAGGGTTAGAGGGGATCGGATTGAGGGCTGTGCCAACTGTAACTTTTTCTTTCTGTCGGTAAACATCCTCACTTTTGTTATTCCTTCTGGGGTGTTTTATGCAGAGCAGGAATTACCCTGGAAATCTGTTGGGGTGAAGAATTGCATTTTTGTGCCTTGTGTATTGTTTTGAGTCTTCCTCTGTGCATCTGCTGGTGTTTTCCTTGGAAGAAATTGCTTTAATTTCAGTGTTTTGTTTCAGGCCTCTGAATGCAGCTTCTCATGTCAGACTTGGGGTTTTGTTTGTTTGTTTTTCTGTTTTGTTTTTGTTAAAGGGGAAGATGGCAACATGCAATTGAAGGGATGTTTCAGTGCTAAAAGGCTGCTTGATTTGATACCTGTGTTGTGATTTGCTAACAATCATAATTTTTGCATGGGAAGTTAGTGCCAGATCAGATTTGTGGAAATCTGTGCTTTACCTAGAAGCGTGAAAAATGCAACAGTGCTAATTGTGGAGGGAGAGGATCTTGTTTTAAAAAGTTTCTTAAAAATAGCTGTTACTCATGGTCTTGGTTCCCCTTTCCAGTAGATGAAGGGAAACGAGGTTAAACAAAGATGTGGAATTATCCAAAGAGGAATTAAAATGTTCTGCATATAAAATGTATTTTATTGGAAGGAAGCTAGTGTGCAGTAAAAGTAATCATTTCAGAAGTAAATGACACCTGTCACAACTTGGAGATTCCTTGAGCTCCATTAGAAGAATGTCTTCCATGTTGTAGAACATGGAAGAACAGTTGTTGATCGTATAGCTGAGCTAAAACCAGGTCGGACCACTTGACCCAGTGGGGCTTGCGTACATCAGAAAGAATTTGTTGGGCATCCAAAGTGGAACACTGTTAAAGGCGCAACTTTTTATTCATCAATTTAGATTTTTTAATAGCAAAAAGACCTTGAGTGGAAGAAAGAAGCAAGGCTAAGAACAAAATACACAAAAATCAAGGGAATCAACACTCTCAGGGAAGAGAGTATTTTAATGCAGAATGTTATATAAAGCGTACTGACCAAAGATATAAGCAGTCCTATATGTGCAGATGCAACGAGTTGATGAGTATGTTAGAGAAGAAAAAACAAATCAAATTGGCTGATGAACCCATGTAAGCCTTCAACTTGATGCGTTTCCACTGTGAAGTAATAAAATGCAATCATTTTTTGTAGAGAAAATGAAGGAGTAACTATAGAGAGGAGAGGGGTGACATTTTTTTTAAAGTCTTATTAGTGGTCTGAAACTGGATTGATATGTTTGAGACATGAATGTATTAAAAACTGGCTTGAGTTCCCTGCCTAAGTGTATCCTATTTTGTGTGTCTCTACAGGTAGTCAGGATGGTATGTTATTTGAATAACTGTGAAATTTCCTTAGACTCCTGTAGCTTTTCTTTCTTTCTCTGAAAATGAAAGTGTATAATTTGCTCTTGCTGAATGTAACAAATAAAGCCCAACAATTTAGCTGTAAGCAGATCTTCTGATCCCAGGAATGAACTCTAAAGCTGCTGTTTCTGTGGTTATTACTGTGAGCAGAGAAAGGCATTGTAAATAAATGCATTTAAAAAAAAACAACGTTGTGTTTTCTGAAAAGGATTATTTTTTTGAAGATATGGGTAGGGAAGAAAAGCTAGATTAATTTTGAGTGATAAGTTCTTCTGCCCCTGCACCTTTTTCTTTAAAATGTGTAGGTATTTTACCGCATGAAGTATATAGCCATGCTTTGTGCAATGCACAGTCAAGGAAGGTGCTTGGTTTTCTTTCCCCCCCACCAACAAGCCTGAATAGGTTGCTGGAGATGATGGTGTCAGTGAAGTCAGAAGTGTTTGTAACCCATAGATCCGTGTCACTGGCAGTTTCCAAATTGGGCGTTGGCTCATCTAGGACTTAAGAGGACCTAAGAAATTCCACAGGCTTCAGTGGAAATTCTCTCTGCTGTTGCTGCCTGTATCACTAAGTGTTTTACTGATGAAGGTGGCTCAAGCTTTAACGATGAGCTGTGTGAAAGTGTATTTGCTAAAGTAAGCTTGTACTGTAGGTCAGAGGTTTTTTTAACCTCTGTGAACTCAGCATCCTGGTACATTTTCTTTGAATGTGCAGTTTGAGATTTTTCTGGTTCTTGCTGCCTGTGTCTTAGTCTCTTAATTTCCCCTTGATGCTATTAGAGATAGAAAGTCTGCGTGTGGCAAGAATTCTGACAGGCAAGCCAGACTTGCACTGTTGGTTGGATTTGCAATGAAAAATGACCTATAAGCGTAGGAGCTGGAATAATCCTTTTATATAAAGGGTTCAGTGGAAAAGCTGACATGCTAGTAAAACATTGGTAGTGTTTGAAGACAGGCATTCTGCATTTAAATTGTCTATTGTGATTTTCCCTGCTAGTGTCAGGTACTGGATGCCAAATCTGCTGCACTTTGTTTTTCATTGTTTGAATGGGGGATGGGGGTGCTGCTGGTAATGTTTTTATGCTGCTTGTCTTCCTTAGAGTACCTAAAGGTCTCTCAAAGTACTTCATCTACAGCAGCGTAATTTAGTGTTGAAGTGCATGTTCTATACATCATTTTCCTTTATTGTTCTTTTAGTTTTAGTGCTTATAGAAAACTGTTGAAGATGGGAGGTGCAGTGAGTGCAGGAGAAGATAACGATGAATTAATTGATAATCTGAAGGAGGCACAATACATCCGGACAGAACTGGTAGAACAGGCGTTCCGAGCCATTGATCGAGCAGATTACTACCTGGAAGAGTTCAAAGACAATGCCTACAAGGACTTGGCGTGGAAGCATGGAAATATTCATCTCTCAGCACCGTGCATTTACTCTGAGGTGATGGAAGCTTTGGATCTGCAACCAGGGCTGTCATTTTTGAATCTTGGCAGTGGCACTGGTTATCTGAGTTCTATGGTTGGACTCATCTTAGGTAAATACCTTTTCAATCATGTTAACTGTTTACATCAGATTAAAAAATAAAATTTTGAAATCGGGAACGAAGCATTCCTCAAGCAATGGAACTGAAAGGTAGCTAGGAAAGTTAAGAGTACACCAATCTAACTGGCAGATTTAGCAGTATTCTTGAAATCTTCTCTCTGGAACTGCATGGGAGAGAGATTTTTATGGCAGTTCAGAACATGCAACGGTGTAATTGCACAGGTGGCTGTAGTGGACTCCTGTAGGACTGGACACAAACTTGGGTTTGTTGCCCCTTAAGCAAGAACCCAGTTTGGGAGCAGGAGTGCCATGTTTACCCTAGGATTGAGCATGTCCACAGAAACCTGTGACTGTAGCTGCTCTGTGCCTTGTTTGGTTTTACACTGTCCTGTCTAGACTGAAACATGTTTGAGATCCAGTTTTGACTCTTGCCAACCTACAGGCGGGAGTTGTCTCTGAAAAGCAGTTAGTGCATCAGAACTGACTTCGTGACCACATCTATAGTAGGCACAAAGCAAAGCATCGAAGTGCAATTATACAATTGCAGTTTGCCCTTAAGTATTTCAGTCAGCAATTGTGCTGCCAGGACAGACAGCAAATGACTGTAAGGTGCATATTTTCCTTTTGTGGGGGTGTCAAGAATTTTAATTGCTCAAATGTTTGTTGTCAGGATAGAGCCTCGCTCCCATCTCCCATTTGTGGTTTTTTGCCAGGTTTGTTGAGATTACCTAGGATGCCAATACGTAACTCCAGGGCTTTTGAATTCTTTTGAATTTCTGGAAGTTACCAAGTCAATTCTGAATAAAAAGCGTGAGTGCTGAACAGCTTCCAATTTATTTTTGCTGTTAAGTGAGGTACAATGTATGGTGACTGCTGCTGATTCCTTTGAGGAGATTTTTAGCGTATCAGCAAGGGGGTATAAAAATAAAGATTTTTTGAGGGATTTACTAAAACGTGCGTTCAGCATTGGAATTTTTTCCAGGTGGGAATATCAGTGTTTCCCTCCTATAGAGGAATTTCCTGCATGGTTAAGAGCAAATGATTCAAAATCAATTGTGCAAAACAGCCTCATTTGCTGCCAGAAATTATAGGTATAGGGTTGCAATTCCCACTGTAGTACTAAGGTAGCTGACCCTACACAAGCGCTGACTGTCTGACACTCGAGTAACAATCTGTTACAGGAAGTAGCCAAAACTGTATTCAATCCTGTTGGATTTTGAGTTGTTGCCTGTTACCATTATCCTAGTGTTCTAAATTTGCAGGTCCTTTTGGTGTTAACCATGGTGTGGAGCTTCATTCTGATGTGATCGAATACGCGAAGCAGAAATTGGACTTCTTCATTAAAACAAGTGACAGCTTTGACAAGTAAGAATGTGGAATGTTCGTTTGGATTCGTGTTGTGCATTTGGCTTTAGTCGTGGCAGTTCTTGCTGCCATGTGGCAGCTCTGGATTCAGGGTAATCTGTGGATTCTGGCTCCTTAGGCTTGCTGAGCTGCAGTGTGTGACCACCTAAGCTGATGTGTATTGTGGGGGAGTTTCAGAAATTTTTGTAGTGTTTTTAGTAGCAGTGCTGCTGTTGCAGAGCTTAGAGGAAGCTGAAGAAGGTTACTTATTTTAAAATGCACTTGCAGGTAATAACTTGAAACTTGCAAATAACATTAATAGTTATGTTTGTGATCTTCTGATAACCATGCATGCTCTCAGAATACAAACTGATTTTTGTGGTGGCCTAATATGTTTTGTCTGAGAAGGAGAAAAATGGTGTTTTAAAATATGAAGGTAGTTTTATGATGATAAAGTTGGTACTAAAACTGCTTGGGATTTGATTTATGTTCTTCCTTAGAATCTCCATTCTGCTGCTGTCACAAGTAATAACTTTCCAGCAAGATAACCATTGCCAATAGTGACCTCAGCAATAAAAGTTGTAGCTGTCATATTTTTGGATCCGTCTCACAGTTTGTTCAAACAGAGAAGTAAAGCATCTCTGGATACCTGATAGTTCTGTCGTGGGAGGAAGAAAATTAAAGTCATTACATGCTGGAATTTAAACTACTCAGCCTTGTGCTGTTACTGCTGTACTGGAAAGCTGCTGATGAGAGGGCTGTATTTTCTTGATGTTGGTAGCAGCCTGAAAGTTTTCAGCATGGAAGGTGCTTGCATTTAGATCACTGGGTTTTTTTCAGAGTTGCATTGGCTATTGTTTGAATAGATGTTTTAAGGAAGACTTTTTTTTTTTCTCTCTCCAGGCAAATATAGCTATGGAGCAAAAGTGAGCTGAATTCAGACATCAACATGACTGGAAAATTGGCATTGCTGAGAGAAATGGCTGCTGGGTTATGCTGTTAGAACACTGTGTGCAGGAACTGTTAGCTGGCTGCTCTGAATGTCTAGTACACTTTGCAAAAGCAGAAAGCTTCAGGAAGTGTTTAGGAATAAATAGGTGCTATATTGAGCTGCCTTTCAAGATACCAGTAGAAGAATGGATATGTTGTACAACTTCTATCAAAATCAGCCCTTAAATGTGGGGCTTAAATCTTATGTAGGTTTGGAGCATGGAAGAAAACCAGAAGCATCATAGAATCATTCATTTATCTTCTGAACTGAATCAGAAATGCTATAGGCAAAAAATTATTTTTATGAAGGGCGAAATCACAGTTCTTTTGAAGCTAATGGCAAAACTTCCAGGGGCTTCAGCAAAGCATATTTCTGAAGCTTCAGGTTATAGTTCCCCACAACATCTGAAAACCATTTAAAAGCTTTTGAAAATGCCAAAAAACCTCTGGTGCGGTCCTTAAAAAACTAACATTTGGAATTGCAGGTCTAATATTTATATTTGTGTATTATAACTGAATCAGCATGAGGTGACTAAAAATAGCTTGTTCTGAAGAGTTATATGCAACTCAAGTATGAAATTATGCATCCTTATCCTTTGGAGATTTTCATCTATGAATTCTCAGCTCATTGTTCTGTGGTTTTGAGACTTCTAGCTCTGGTCTGTTCTGATAATGTTTAAAATATACAGGCTTCAGAGGAGAAATCCTGTGAAACTGGGTTGTTTGGTGGTTTTGGTTTTTTAAGTATTTTTCATTATTTCATTTTTCCAGAATCATGAAAATTATTTATTTGATAAATTGTAATATTTTTGTATGATACACATCTTCATTTTCAGATTTGAATTTTGTGAGCCATCTTTTGTTACCGGCAACTGTTTAGAGATCTCTCCAGACTGTACTCAGTATGACCGTGTTTACTGTGGTGCTGGAGTACAGAAGGAACATGAAGACTACATGAAGAACCTGTTGAAAGTCGGGGGAATTCTTGTCATGCCTCTAGAAGAGAAGGTTGAGTGCCTTTCTACCCATGTTTCTCTTTCAGTTACTCTTAATTCTGGTCTGTGTTTAGCCAATGGCTCTTCCTTTAGTTTGCCCATCTTGTCGCAGGTTGTAGAAGGCATGAAGTGCACCAGTTTTCACTGAGTGGAAACTGAACTCTGCGCTCTTCATAATATTTAAAAAATCCAGAGTTCTACCAGTCTTTCACATATTCTGATCTTTTGTTGTTAATTGCAAATTTACTTTCATGCTGCAGAAAAATGTCAGCAAGGCTTTGTTCAAGTTGTATAACCTAGTGTTGTACTTACAGTAAAATACAAAATTTTATGCCCTAACTGGCTTATGAAGGAGCATGCAAGTTGTCCCTATTTACAAGTGTCAATGGATTCTTTTTAGTAAAAAGTGGGTAACTGCCCTGTGTATGGACTCAAGATTGTAATTCAGATGATGTTTTTGATGTAAAGGTGTGCTGTTTTAATGGACTTGTATGGCTGAGGTGTAGGTGTGTGACATTTTACCTCTGTTAGGGCAGTTGAGATGAGCAAAGTGCAGAGTTTCTTCCCAGCGAGATGCTGTGCAGTGAGTTAATGCAGGAGATTTGAGCTGGAACACAAATCCAGTGATTCCTTCAAGAGTGAATGGTCATCAGTGACATGTTTTCTCAGTAGTCAGACACAGCTGTTCTGGTTCAGAATTGAGGAGGAACTGGGAAAGCAGGGTGACCCGAACTGCAGTGCCCATACTCTGTTGCAGCAGATGAAGTTACTTGGGGCTAATCCTGTAAAGAGGTCTCAATTTTCTCAAAAACCCCACCAGTTTCTCCTTATTACCTAACTTTTACTGTTGTAGCTTCTAGTACTTCAGCGGCTTGTCCAGGCAGAAAAGTCATTTGTTCTTTTTTTTTTTATTCAAAAATCTTACTGTAGTTCACACAATGGACAATAATCTCCTTGTTTTGGTTTAGTTGACTAAGATAACTCGTACTGGTCCTTCTGCCTGGGAGACGAAGAAGATTCTTGCTGTTTCTTTTGCTCCTTTGATTCAGCCTAACCATGCAGATTCAGGAAAATCAAGGCTTGTTCACTTGCGTGAGTACAGACATTCTTGAGTTTGGGGGAGGTTTCTTTTGCTATTTGGCTGTAAGCTGCACCTTGCTTCCTTAGATGTAACACCCCTATGAATCCTTTCAAGGAAAATTATTCCAACTGCTTCCTCCTTTGAACAGCCATCTAAGTCTTGTGCTGGATCCCAGTCTGTCTTTGAGAGTATCTATGGAGGCTTGGTGCAAGAATCAGAATTGTGTAAAATAGATTCTAAATGCAAATGACTTCTTGTGAAATTGTACCTAAACTTTGTGGGATGTTTGATCATTGTCTTTGCATGTGCAGGCATCTGTTTCAGTCCTGATTTGTGTACTGTCATGGTTCTCGGGCATTTGCCATGGTGATGGAAAATGCATAAGCAGTGCCTGTGAACAAACTTTATATCTACTCAAGGGCTCTCACTTCCCAGCGGTTCAGAATCATGCTGAACCTGGAATGCTTGAGGGACAGAAATTGTGCAATTTTAGGTTAGCTGTCTGAAATGCAGATTGTATGCAGTGGCCTCAATCTTTAGATTAAGACTTCAGTGTAAGAGGCCTCTTAAGAACACATGAAGACAGAGATACTTTCATAAAGAGATTAGTCAGGCTTTGTTCTTATTCTGGAAAGGTGTCTTTGTATGACAAAAAGACGCTAGGTAAGCAGTCCGTACAGTGCTATAAAGTCCATTAAGTGTGTATTTCAGCATACTTTGTATGGTGGCTTTGTACTGAGACCTGCATATATATTACATGTAATTTTTTTCTGGTTCCTTCATTCAGGTCACAGGAATGCTTACTTGTCAGTAGAAGACAAGGTTTTTTGTTTGTTTGAGTTTAAATTTATTTTAGTACATGGATGGGTGTGCATGAATACATTATTTTCTTTATGCTGCATGACTTGTGTGGCGCACTTACAGGCTGGCAGCAAATAAGTGCAGAAGACGGAGCAGTCTTCCAGACCATTAATGTGGGAGGTATTCTAATACAATAACTTATTGTATGCTTTTATAATTACTTTTACCAAATGCTTTGCAGCCAGTCTTCACCCACTAAGTCTGAAGCAGTTTTTGAGCAGTACTCATGTTTTATAAGTGAAAAACTTGGCAAAGCTGAAGTAACTTCACAATAGAAAAATCATTTTAGGGAAGTGTTAAATAGACTTCAGGTCTAGTTATCTACAGTAGGAAAATATATTTTTCTAAGTTATTAAACAGCCACAGTTTCAGTCACTAAGTCTGCATTCTTATAATCTTTAAGACGTGTATCTTAAAATAATTGTGAGGACTTGACATCAAAATATGAAACTTCTTTCATCCCATTCTTTTTCATCAGTTAATGGGAGAAATGCATAATTAAATTTTGTTTGGAAAGTTACAATACAGTTTATCTGAGTTGACAGGAGTTGAATAGAGCTGTTTTTGTAATCGGAGCATGGAATTCAAGTGGCCTGATTTAATTTGAGCAAATACAACTTTTCCTGTGAGTATTGTTGAGAGGAGATTCTCCATATCTGTTCATGGGTTTTGTTTCGTTTTAGCCCCAGTGGCTGTTCGCAGCCTCCAGGATCTGGCTCGCATAGCCATCCGAGGAACCATTAAAAAAATTATACATCAAGAAACAATGAGCAAAAATGGAAACGGGCTGAAGAACCCCCCAAGATTTAAACGGAGACGTGTGCGCCGCCGTCGCATGGAAACTATTGTTTTTTTGGACAAAGAGGTCTTCGCTAGTCGTATCTCCAACCCATCAGATGATAACAACAACAGTGAGGATATGGAGGATGAGAGACGAGAAGAGGAAGAAACTAAACCCTCTGAACTAAAGCCAGATCCCCCTGTAAACTTTTTGAGAGAAAAGGTCTTGAGTCTGCCTTTGCCTGATCCCTTGAAATATTACCTGCTTTATTACAGGGAAAAGTAATTTCCTTCTAGAAACTGGGAAGTAGGCAGAACATAAAGTACTACTTAGGGCTTGACAAATGTATACCACTTGCTTGCCTGCTAATATGACCACCCAAGGCAGTAGGCTAGCTGGGGAATGTGGCTGCTGTATACTTAAACATTATAGCTTTTTTGAGTTTCTTCTTTCTTCTCAGTTGTGTGCTATAGTTTTATCCTACAGCAGGGATTCCTTAGGAAGCAAGTTGGTGAAATGCTCAGCTGCTTATGGAAAGGAGGATTTAATTCCCTGAAACTAACTGCACAGAGATATTCTAAAAATCTCATGGCTGCTCTACTGAATTGCAGTTTTTAAATATTCTTAAGCAGTCCCCCAAAGACCTTTGCTGTCCGTGCTCTCTCCCACTAAACCTGCCATGTGTTTACCATGGTGTGTTTTTACATGGAGGATGAAGATTATTAGTAAAAACTGACCTGGCAAATCTTGTTTCTTCCAGTAATCTGAAAAAGCACAACTTTTACAGAAAGGAAAGGATTTTTAGCGTCTGGCCCTGTGGCATCCAGGTTTTGAATGAGAAGGAAAGCATCAGCTCCCCTTTGGTTGGTCTCAGTTTTGCTTATAAACTACACATAACTTTTCAGTAAAAGGTAAAAATATTTACAGAATATTGGTTTTCTTAATGGAAAACACCTGTTCTAGTGAATTAGTCTAGTAGAGATGCAAAGTTGTTTGGGTTTTTTTTTTTTTTTAAAAGCGATGGAGGCAAGTGAGGAGTTGCAGAGCTGATGGGCTTTGACAGGATGCTAGGGTAGTCAGGGTTGTGACTGTTGTCTCTGGAAATGTTTACAGAGTAATTCTGAATGGGAAAGAGGGTAGAGAGGAGATGCGTAGCAGTGAGTTTGTGAAAACTGACTGTGAAAGCAGAATCTGTGGATTTTGCTGTTGTGTGAGAGAACTTATGTCTGCTGGGCTGACCAGAGTGAAGTGCAGAGCACTAGCCTGAACAGAGTGGCTTGTGTCCCAGTGATTCAGCTAAATGTCGTTTTGTGGAGGGTGTGTAGGACCTGAAAACAGTCTAGAAAGCCAAATTCATGCAGTTCTTAGGCATTCCTGTGTGTGCACTCCTACTGTAGCAAGGTGGCTGGAATACAACTTGTGCACACACAGTCCGCATATGGTAGGTGGAATGAAGATGATCGACTTTGTAGGTTATTTTATTACTGCAACAATTAAGTAGATGTTTTAACAGGCTTGTATACAAGGGTTTTACGCTCTGCAGTTCTGTGGATGTGAACTCTAATTTTTATTCCCAAGTCTTCCTGTAGTGGTGATGGAAAGAGATACCATGTTTAGAAGGGGAAGTTTATTTGGTTCAGCCTGTTTGAAAAAATCTACCTAAACTAGTAAAGGCTGGAAAGAAACCCTTGAGTTTGTATTGATGTGAAATACTCCTAAAGCTGGGGGGAGTGAAAGCCCCCTCTCAGTAGGTGATGAAGCTATGTTAAGGCATTGCCCCATTAGAAGCACTTAAGTTGGTATCACTTTGATATTCTTTTTTTGTACTATCTCCTCATTTTTGGAGGAATGAATGAATGAAGACTGTCTTGCCAAAAATGCGCTGGGTTTTCGGTTAATGGTACTGAGTTGCGCAACTTGCTTAATGATAAATAGTGTTTCAAAGTTCTGTGCAGCTTTGAAAATAAGCGGTTAACTCTTGTACGTCTAAGCCTGCGGTGGAGAATTCTTCCTTGCTTAATAGGCTTTTTGTATATCTTTGAGAATATTATCTGATAATACAGTGTCATGTGGCTGCTGGCACATAACACAGTCATAGGCTGTGTTTTGCCTCTGGTTTCCTAAGTCTCCACTTCTGGTCTAAATGGTATCCCAAGCTATATTGCTCCCTCAGATTTTTATTTCTTTATTTTAAATGGGGCAGTTCTGTGGCCACTGAGCTGATGGTTTCCTGTAAACAAGTACCCGTCTTGTAATTCTGGCAACTACAACAAATTGCTTTCTACAAATGAAAATCCGGAATATGGTGGTAAATGGAGGCTGAATAGAGTCTACGTGTAATATTTGTTTGTGCTTCCCCAAAGGCTGTCGCCTCTGTAATTGTTAGGCGTTTCTGCTTAATAGCTCTCAAACCAGGTATGTGCCTTTCTCTATTGTGGCACAGTTTCATACCGCTACATAGTACAGGGCGCCTCCTACTTTTGGCTACCAGGTCATCCTTCAGTTTGTTAATTATGAAACTTCTAAAGAAGTTGCTTTAAAAATGACATTAAACTTCAGGTTTGCATTAGTAAGCCTTGCTGAGATTCTGTTAAAGCTGTCCGGTTGAGGGAGAATTATCTTTCATTTATCCCTGTTTGATTTTACCCCCATCCCACCCCCAGTTGTAAAAGATATTTTATCAGATTTTTCACCAGATTTGCCTTTTTTATTACATTTGCTAGATTTTTGTAGCTTTCTATAAGATGCATAAAATACTGCTATTTTTCCTGGATAAGGTTGAATAAATAAATATATATACAGGAATATTATGTTCTAGGTTGTCAAATTGTCCCCTTGTCCAAAAAAACCACATACACAAACAAACCCATGGTAGAAATATTATGTGTAATATAACTGTGAAATAGTATTGCTTATAGCCTGTAAATGAAGGGGAACTGTAAATACACTTTCCCTGTGCACAAGCACTTGCACTGTAGTTTTGTATGCATTTCTAATAGAGTCATTGTAGCATAACTGTTTTTGTATAGTCTGTAAGCTGTCTAGGAATTTTACCTGCTTGGACTGTTTCCTTTTGTGTTCTAATTGTCTTCAATTGTATGTGACTCCTTTTAGGTTTCAATACTGCGGTAAATTTGTAAAAAGAAATTAACTTCAAGCTGCTTTAATCATTAGTGTGTACGTTGAAAAATCTGTGTGTAGAAACTATAGTTAAATTGGCCTGAGGCATGCAAAAGTGTTACGCAATTTAAACTTTTATTAATAAGTGTTTCTGTATCAATAAATTCAGTAAAGACTTTTTAGCCTTCTTAAAATGGCTTCGCATCATGTTGTGGTTAGAATATTTTGTAGATAAGCACTCTTTCCATAATTGAAGGTTAAGACACTAGAACGCTAGAAGAAGCATTTAATAATACGGTGCAGATGCATAGTTTTAGATTCACTCCTCAGAATATAATCTCTCAAAAGAAACCTGCCCAGCTGATGATTTCTAAACCTTTATGTAATTTAGTTGTGCAAGATGTATTTTGGAATTGGTGCACACACAGCACTAATCTGGATTTAATATATCAGAACAGTTTAAAAGTGAATTCACTTAACCTGGCTGTTAGATCTGTAGACAACAGGTATCAAGAAGTCATTTCGTCCATTTCTGTACTTCAGAATTGCCTGAACCAAACATGTCAGGGGTTTGTTTCATGCGTTTGCAGCTGCAGCTCCCCCCTTGTCTCCTGTGCTCTGTTTCAGCGCATAATTAATGCAGATTTTGAAGAGCTGGTGTTCAGGGCGTCCATTTCACTAGTATTGAGAATAGTATTTTGGCTTCAGCTGTAATAGAAACCAATCATAATAGCAAATACAGCTGTTGCTAATTAAGTGTATCTGTTAACCTTTATTCCACAGGATAGTTACCTGTAGTCTGTGTTTCTTCCTGTCACCTGTGTGCAAGATAGTTGTCCTTTTACCAACTATAGCATGAGACTAGTTCAGTGTTAATGTCTTCTTCACGTGATGCTTGCTGAAAAAAAAAAAAATATCCTTTTCTGCTTTGAAAAGCTATGGATGTGTCATACAAGTGGTATCGAGTAAATTAAACTTGTCAGATAATGTTTATGTTCACTTCGTAGTAAAATGTACACCACCACAGTTCCCTGGGAAGCGGTGATGAGCTCTTCAGGGCACCCACTGCAATGAAATCTCTTTGCTGGGGCAGAAGTGACAGTTAAAAATGAAGCAAAGAAGTGGGGGAGGAGGGGGAAACTGCCACACCTCAAAAACAAAAGCAAATTTCCTTACATTCCACCACTGTAAAAAAGTGTCCAGCGGAGGCTGGAAATGCTTAAGCATGGGACACAAGCGTTACCTTCCATTCCTGTTGCTTAGGAGTTTTGGTTCTTTTTGGGAGCGGCACACTCCTTCTTAAACAATTTGTCACGTTGATGGAAAATAAGATAAATTAATGCAAGAGTAAGGGAACCGTGATTGCTAGTGTTTCGTAACACCTCACAAACATTTTGTCATGAAGGGGGAATAAGTGAGGTAGAAGAGATACATTTCAAGTTCAAGTGAAGATCTGTTTCTGAGTGAACATATAGGTTGCAGAATTTGCCTTTATGCACTCGGATTATTCCCTGTGCTATGGCCACGGTTAAATCTGCTGACTTGGCAAAAGATCCCGTTCCCACAGAGTGGCAGGCAGATACCCATCAATCCTTTCAGAAGCTGCCACCCACTGCAGAGCCAGGCGCGGAAATTGGATTCCAAAGCCAGTACGTATAGAAACACGACTGGTGCTTAGCCCAGCTCTCCTGTTGGCAACACAAATAAACCTGGCAGGGATTGATTTTGCAGACGGTTGGTTTAGAGCTCAGGGTTTATGCACCGGGATGTAATCGGAGGCAGAAGGCAAAAGTATTTGTAAAGTGGCCAGATCTGCCAGGGAACATGTTGATGACCTTCCTAAATACTGAAGCATGGTTTGAAAAGAGCGTTTTTGTTTATTTTCCTAGAAATACTTCTTTACGGAGCAGCTCCTAAGTAGCTGTGTTACCCTGTCCTAAGAGAGTTCAATGTATTTTGGAAAGAGATGGTACAGGGCGCAATCAGGCTGGAAGAACATAGGACTTAAGGCTTGAAGACTTTGATGACAGAACCTGCATTGTCTTTTCTGATGCACATGAAGGACACGCTTCTAATGCACTTAACTTCTCAAACTGGAACTAAAAGCTGTCATTCACCCGGAGCAGTCTGCTCTCGGCTGCCGATTGTTAAATAAAGGCTGAAAGCGGATAATTTTAGCCTTTTACAACCTGTTTTCGGGTTGGGTGGCCACTAGAGGACACTCTGCTCAAAACCATGAGCTGGGTCCCCACGGGAAGCGAGGAGGGGTTCAGCGAACTTGCTTAGATTTGGAAGTAACATCGGGGCAAGCGACCAACAGCTTGCCTGAGGAATAGGTGCAGAAAACCTGCGGTATAATGCCCTTTCACGGCCGGGAAAAAATACAGCTTTTACCATCTACGACATGAAATTTGTAAGTAAAAACCCCAAAACCCAACACTCTGTCCCCAACTGCTCAAGTGACCGAGAATCTGAAGGGGGAGGAGAACTGGGGAGGTTTAAATGTCACTCGTGTTAGGGATTGTTTTGTCCCGTTAATGACATTGTAGTTTACCGTATGAAGCAGACTGATGCAGGTTGGGGGCACCTTTCATTTCACCTTCCAGGTAATGTGGAATGGTGCCGTGTTCGCAATTCCTCGAGTACCTTTATATATCCTAATGAGCATTAGTGCCTCACACTCATGCTAAACCTGCACATTTAGGATCTTGTGGAGTAAAAACTTAAAACCTAAAGACGTGTTGTTTGCACTCTAAGGTGCTTTATAATAGTAAAAGGTGATTAATTCAACTGGAAACAGATTCTCCCTTTTGCATGTCAATTCTATCATCCAGTGGGAGAAACAAACTGAGGTCTGCATTTCCTACAGTTCAAACTCGGTTGATTTCATTGTTTCTTTCCCTCTTCACCCCTCAATTGCTTTTAATTTCTCCAAAATCGTGACTTTTTCCAAACGACACCCCTGTAGAAAGGAATTATACTATCTAAAAGGTCTTTGATATCAATCAGCTTTTATTCTGCATAAGAAACTTTACAGAATGCATACAATCAGGGTTTTTTTTTTTGTCTTTATTTGCAGGTTATTTATCTCTGTTAGTGATCTCCCGTTTAAAATCACTTATCTGTAGCATTCCACGCTCCCGTCAATGGTTGGAGATGTATTTTTGCTGTGTGTTCTAAATACGTGTGACAAAAGACAGCCTCTATCCTGAAAGTCTTACCGCCTGGTACGTTTACAGGCTGTTAGATAAGATGCTATCCTTAGTTTGCGGACAGTGTGCTAAGGCAAAAATTTTAACATAAAAAACTTGACCCTGAGCCATCTGCGTCCTGGCTCAGCCCTGGAAGCACAGGGTCACTTTTCGGTCACTGTCCATGAAGGTGAAGGTGCGTTCTGCACCCTTACAGATGAACGCCCGAGGAGAAGGTGAGGAGTTAACTTGCTGTTCAAAATAAGAAACAAGGCAAAACCGAATCAAAACTAAGAGTTTGTATTTCAGCATCACAATTAAAGAGGGGTGGGAACAGTCTGGTCTTCAACGATGTACATAATGGCAGAGAGGGTGGGCGGTTGGACTGTCAAACTGCCTTAATTTAATTGCAAACACATGCTGATGAGTCCCCTCCTCCTGGACCTCAGGGCTGGGAAACTTTTTTTTTTTTTTTTTTTTTTGTCAGCTCCCTGCAGTTCAGAATTGAGGCAAATACACTCCAGCAAACACCATGCTCATCAAATCTGCAGCTCTTCGAGGCTTTTTGTGTTTTCTCCTCTTGCCCAGTTTCTCCTGCTCCTGTCCTAGTCGCTGCCTCTGCTTCAGGACTACAGTAAGATGCATGCATCTGATGTTGGAAACCATCCCCGATATCCCACCCCAGACAAACATACTGTGAGTAGCCATTTCATTTTACTGCTTTTCTTACCTGCTTGGTTCTTTAGAAAGAGGAAAGAAAAAAATCAAGGCCAAAGGCATGCTTTTTATCCTCCTCCTCTTTTTTTTTTCCCTGCAGAGTTGTCTGCGTCACAAAGCGTTGCATGCTTTTAAAGCGTGAAACAGAAGCTGCTGCTTTTAGCATCAGTTAATTGTTAACAGGATAATCAAGGGAACTGAAAAATTTAAGAGGAATAATGCCAGGGCAATCACCGGAAGACAGTTTTGGAGAATCAAAGGTCAAAAATGTTAAATTGAGCTTATAGAAAGGTACACAGTTTACATTTGAGAAGGCTTTGTATGTGGGTGTAGGGGGGAGAGAGGAAATACTGCAGTTCAGGCTTTTGCCTCTCCAGAAAAAAACCCACTTTGCTATTAAATACGACCCTATTTCTTTCCTAGCCTTTTAAGTACTGGTTTTCCAGTTTCTATCTGAACTATGCAAACCAAACTTAAGGCTTGTTTGGAAAGCAGCAATTGTGGCAACTCACAGGTTCCTTGAGGAATAAAGTACCTGTTGGAGAGGGAGGTGCTGGCCGAGTCCATTCCAACAGACAAAGTGGAAGAAAAGGGCATGTCACACTCGGAGACTCCTTTCTGACAGATCCAGAAGAGCACTTCCCTGGGATTCTGAAGCAGTTAATCCTAAATTTAGAGGTGGCTTTAAGATGCAGTGACAAAATGCTTCCCTTTATGCTACTCTTAGCTGATCCCTTGGTTTGGAAGCCCTTTTTTTTGTGGATAGTAGGAAAGACTGGTCAAAAATTTATCTTTCTACTCTTTGTCCTTAACCTGCTGCTGATGTAAAACTTTTTCAACACCAGTTTGAGAAGCTTTTCCCTGTGCCTGTAACAAACCAAATTTGGTCTCAGCCAGAACATCTATACCAGCATTTCCCCTCTAAAACATCCCACTAATATTGCTAATGCATTTTCTCCGCCGGGCAGCCTGGGGAACACGATGCGGGCGGGATGCTGGCATTTTAATTGCTGCCAGCCAGATCTGCTTTGGGGGATGGAAACCACAGAGGTTCTGGCATTAGTGGCACAGGGGAAATGCCTACACTTGCTGCAGCTGCCGGAGCTATGCTGTTGGGGAAACTGATTGCAGCTGGGCTACTTGGGAGTCACCGTGACATGGGGCAGGTCAGAATCCGGATTTGCTCTCTCCCTCGGCTAGCGATAGAGTGGTTATTCTGCGGTGTGAAACTCATCAGTACTGTATGGCATGTTGCAAACTGTCTGGGTAGTGGTTATCTGCTCTTATTTGCAGATTCTGGCTCTCCAAATTGTCACTAAACTTTCCCCCCTCCCCTTATTCCCCCCTCATCGTGAAGTATTAAAATATTTAAAATACCCTTACACTGTTTGATTTTAGCAAAGTAACTTGTTTCTCCTTGTTTAAACATAGATTTTATTGGAGGAAGAGTTTGTTTCGTTGGCTCAACTGGGATATTTCTGAGCTCAGTAAGGCTTGATTTCTGTTCTCTTGTTTGAAATGAGACAACATTTACTGTCAACGCTGGATAGCCTGAGTGGGTTTCTGGTAGAGATGCTTTGAATTTGGGAAATTTACTGTGGTCACCAACCTTTTGGCAGTACTGGAATGGTGGATTTCTGAATGCCCTCTGGCAACAGCACACTTCATTCTTCCTGGGCTGCAAGGCGAAAAACCTGACCCTGGTCCATGGCTTGTCCTTGCAGCTTTAGTAAACCCCAGGTAGTATCTTCCTATCACGTAAGTGGCATTTAGTTGTCTGTAAAACTCAATCTAGAAAGGTGACCACATTTTCCAGTGCCGTATATACGGTCGCCCTAATTCCCTCTCCCCTGCTCTAACTAGTTTGCAGGTACACTGCTTGTAAATGGTGCGTGTTTTGCCTGCTTAACCATTTGGAAAGCTGGTTTATTTAGTTTAACATGATAGCCTTGAATGGGAGACAGGGTTTTTAAACATTAACTGAATGGTATAGGTGTGAGATATTCCAAAATGAGATGACTGCCTTTATAGACCAGTATTTTTTAAGGAGATTTATCTCGTTTATTCTCTTTTAATACTGCCTGCGTAATTATAAGCAAAACCCATACTGGTGAGCAGAGATCCCCATAGATATAAAGACATATGAACTTAGTAAGTGTTCTCTGTTGGCAGATCATGTGCCTTTGTATGGTGTGTGGCAAGTCAAAATCCTGACTTCCTGGCTATCTTGAAGATCTAATGTATGTAAATGCATTTGCCAGCCAGCATCCCATCGAATCTGGTATAAATAGCATCTGCATAATTAAACTCTTTTTAATTGTGAAAGATCAAAGAATGCTTCTTAACCAAGCCCCTGACTACTCCAGCTGTTTGGTATGTTAATCTTTCTCCTGGGAGGACCGTTGTGTCAGAGTGAACATTGAGAATTATAGCAAGAATAGTCTTGATCATGGAGTTATTCTGAGTAGAAAATGTGGGATTGTGATATTTTCCACATTTGCCCTTTTGGTATGAATAGGACCGAGTCTGTGACTGCAGATACAAACACCGATCCCGGGCTCCAGCTCGGTTCCCTCGCAGAACAGCTGCAGTTTCCAGATGGAGTTTGCTTTGAAGTTGGGAGTTTGGGACTTTCTGACCTCCACGACTCCGTGCCACCCTCTCTCTAACAATCCTTGAAGAGTGGAAGAGCGGGGAAGTCTTCTAGCCGGCACACGCTGTGCTTCAACAAGCCCGGTTGGCAGATGGCCCCCTCGGGGCTGTAGCCAGCTGGCGTAACTTAGAGCAGCCCAGAGCCTTCTCCCAGCGATGCTGGGATTGGCATGGAACCAGTTCCAGGATTGATGAGCTGTTACTGGCTCCTCTTTGGTCGCCATTTCCCTCCTCCCTTCCCAGTCCCAGCTGGGTGCAGCTGAGGATCTGGCCCAATGTCTGGTTTTAGCCATAGACTATTTATCTTTGGTAATGAAGTCTGTTCACTTTATCCTGAGCAGAGAATAGGATGGCAGAAATGGCTACACGTGTACAGATAAGTAAGCTATAAAAATTCATGGTGTATAACTGCAAACGTATTTTGGCTGTTGTCTCTTCAACTGGAACATGATTATCCAGATGTGATCTGCTGGTTACCGCTGGGATTCAAGCAGTTCTTTTCGCCAGCAGCCCAAAGAAGGGAACAGCTGTGAAACATAGACTCAGAAAATTTCAATAGGTCTTTAACCTCCTAAGCCATTTGTTCTACAGTGTGACATTTAAAACAATAAACTTTGAAATGTGCGGGCATGAGGAGAAGAAATCTATGGAAAGAAGCTCCCCTCTGGCTGGCGGCTAATGGATTGCAATCCAATTATCCATGGGTTGTTCTCCTTTCTGCATTATGCATAGCACATAATGAATGAGCACTTCTAGAGCAGCATAGCTGAGGGCACAGGCAAAGGCGGCGCAGTATCTGGGATCCGAACGCATCGCTGGCATGAACTGAAGGTGACCCAGTTGTTCACAGACCTGGTTGCTAATTGGGCAGTGTAAGCATGGCCAGCCTGACAAGTCTTGTTTCCCTGCGTCGTTGTCGTGCTGCTTGTTTGGTGGCCGCTTGGTTCCGTTCTTCCTCCCGCAGGTCGCTGCGCTGCAGTAGGGAAGGCGGTAGGACAGGGTGCAGCTCTCCTGGTCTATCTTAAGGAGCGCAGTTTTGAGAAGGAACTTTATACATTCATCAGGGAAAGGTTTACTGAGCAAATGAGTTCTTGGAAATGCTGCTCCCTTCGTGGTCTCTGTCGTGCGCTTTGGGTTGAAGAATGGATTACTCATTTCCTCTGCGTGTGATAGTCTTATATGCAGCCATTAAACGTACACCCACACATTCTAGATGTGCCAGGTGTGATCTCTTTCTGACTTCTTTCGCTCTAGTATTTAATCCTCATTAAACCTTTTAGAAGGGACGAAAGTCTTGTGTATATTCTGTTTATAGAAGTCCCTTCATCGGAAGGAAGCTGGGGAGGGAAGGTATTTAAAACATATTTTCCTTCCTAGAAACATTCCAGCATCTTTTGATGAAAACATCCAAACTCCTGGGATCGTAGCTACCTCAAGTGTTTAGAAACCCTGCCTTTGCTGAACTTCACAGTGCTTCATCATCTGGTTCCCCCTTGAATATTTGCATTTTCATTGACCTCACCACATCCTTCTCCCTGTAGGCACACCAGGATTTTTTCCTGTGCTCTTTAAGGAGAAGTCAGTATTTTTTGGTGAAAGAATGTGTGAGTATTCTGGGTAAAGACTTAAATGGTCATGCTGTTAAAAAAGAAAAAAGCCGACACCTGTGCTACACAAGACTTGATATTAAAGAGTGCCCCAGCAGTTCATTTAGGCTGGCATGGTTCTGCTGCTTCTTGAACTCGATGAAAAAGGTAAGGATGTCTTTATGCTGGGAAACTTTCTTTTACTCCCTCCAGATCAGGGTCAGAACACACAGGAGGAGGGAAAGTTCTCTTCGTTTGATGTGGGCAATATCTTGAATAGATGGTGCAAAGGAAATACGCATTAGGTTAAGAGAGTCTTGCTCCTCGCTGACATGAATGCCCAAGAATAGACTTAGCTGGTTTGATTAGGATCAGACCCTAATCTCCAGACGCACTGTGAATACATAATAGCTCAAATTGTCTCAGATTGATGAGGTCAACAGTTTGCTGTGTAATCTCCCTACGTGAATATGCGTCCAGGGCTAAAACTATGTTTCGGAGGTATTCTTTGCTCCTGCCTTTATTGGCAAGAGCTGAAGGGATGCTCTGTGGCAGTTGATGAAATGATTTCACCAGGGATGAAGCACCACCAGACCCCTCCTGCCCTGGCACTGCCTTCGGGGCCAGGCTGGGAAGTGCAACGTTGACGCCAGCTTACGTGCACAGAAAAGGTGGGATCAAAACAGCTTGGTACGTACGCACGTTGACTGCTGCATTTCTGTCTTGCCCCAGCCGACACGGAGGGAGCGCTTTTGAAAACCGGACCCCTGTTGGCGGGAGCGGAAATGTTAAAAAGCTGGTTTCAGGAATGCCTGTGGTAATTTCTTAATTAAAATCTAGTGTGCCTGTCCCTAAAACTTTAAACTGTAAGCGGTGTGGCGGTGCAACAGAGAACAGCAGCCTGTTCTGCAGCACGAGGCTCTCTGCATCTGCTTGCTCTTCATCCCTGATCAGATAATCTGGCTAACTAGTGTTTCCATGCTGAACGTATTTTCCTTCCTCTTCACTCCTCAAACAGTCAAATCTTGATGTCTTAAGCTGGTTCACCCCAAAATAGCCAGGACTTGGAAAACCCCCCCAGCCCTCAGCCTCCCTGCGGTCTCCTCATCTGTCTAGCAGAGGTGGCAACGCTCAGCTGTCCATGTAGGGATTCGGAGATGAAGGCTGTCATTTATTAAAGCCATTTGGGGACTTGTGTGTGAGAGAGGGACATTCCTGAGTTGGGGAGCTGATGACAGTGAGTCTGGAAGACTTCATTTCCATCTCAGCGCGGCTGTTTTCCCTTCCTTGCCAGGACTGGAGCCCTTTGGCAGGACGGGGGTGGGGAACCTGCGGAGCTCACTCCGATGTTCTGCAGATAAGGAAGACAAATGATCATCTTCCTGAGAAATGTTCTGGCTCTCATATATGGGAAACTTGCCTTTAAAATTGTGTTTGGGATGTCTTTCACACCCTTCCTTCCCCCGGGAAACACTGGGAGGAAGCTCAATGTCTTATCTCTGTAAAACCACCTTTACTCTCTGCATCTTCGGCTTCGTTGATAACAAGTGGGTGGCTGCCACTTACTCAACCAGTTCTGGGTGAAATGGTCCAGAACCGCCAGCATCATTGCTGTGCGCAATGTTTTTGACACAAAAGATGCTTCAGTGAAACAAACCCAGTAATTTCCATGGAACTGCAGTAAAATACTTCTTGTAGCTAATTATCTGCTTAGTTAACATAGTAATACATGATTCTTTAAAAGCCTAAATAGATTAAATAGAAGTGGAAGTTTCTTGTAAAAGCCGTTGATTGCTTTATATGCTAATCACTGTTAATTAGTTAACACACCGCTTTCAGGAATAATTGTTCTGATAGCAGCTGAGAGGATCAGAAAGATTGAAGTGTCACTCTGTAAAGACCCGTTTCCCCATCCATTTGCAAATCCTGGCGTTTTGATGAGCCTCTGCAGTGGGGTTCAGAGTTTCCCAGGTCAGCAAAGGTGAGTTATTTCAATAGCAGATCCTAGATTATCCACGTAGTCCAGCTCGGTTCCCTGTCAAAGCTGTGGTGCTTTGGCACAAGGGTTTGGTGAGATGTTCCGCCGACCCAGTCGAGCCGGTATTGTCTGGCGGGATCGGCATCGCGTGATGCGGGACAGCTGCTGTCCCAGACCTCCAGGGATGTGAAGGTAGAAAAGGCTCTGGTATCCAAGCAGCTATTCGCTTTGTTCCTCCTGGAAAAGGTATCTTGCAATCCCAGCCAGCCAGTCTTGAAAACGTGGCAGAGAGTTAAATCACAGGGAAAATTTTATTTTTTTTTTTTTTAACATCCCCATTTTGCAAATTTCGAAGGTGGAAAGAAGCCGGCGGGAACGAGGGAGCCCAGCTGCCGGTGCACGCAACAGCTGGAACGGGCTGGCACGGGAGAAGCTGTGTGGTGGGTCCCCGTAAAAAGCACGCTTGTTCGTGAAAAGGAACGTAAAGTTTCCAGAGTGAATGCCCTGGGAATAGAGAGAAACAAGCGTTTCTGTGTCAGAGCGGTCAAACTCTGTAGGGAACGTTCTCAATCCAATACCCACGAGCCAGTGGGTAGTGCAGCGCAAAGGGCGTTCGTCACCAGCTCAGCTTCAGGCTAAGGCACGGTCTGGAGGAAAAGGCTATGGAGGAGCCAAAGTCAATTTTTTTAAATGCAGTGGTAAGGACGAAGATGTGGGTTCCTCTGTGCCTCCAGGGGCTTTCTTTGCTGTGCGGGGACATCCACACTGGCTTTTTTTCACTGCTTTCTTGGGTACAGGGAGCAAAATAGTCTAGTCCATCCTTCTGCCTCCAGGGCAGGATCCACACTACCTAAACCACATCTGTCTCACTCACCTGCAGTCCACTGGAGTGTTTTATTAGCCTGGCTATTTAAGATATTTATAAAAAAAACACCTGAGTTTTAGTCAGTGAGTGTTTGCCCTTTTCTATTTGGAGCAATGTTCTGACATAGTTACGGTATCTATGGCTAAAAAGCCGTTTCACTTCTTTTCATTGTCACGTTTTCTAGACTTCACATCGTTCCCATTGCTTTCCTCTGGATTCTCTCCAGTTAATTCACATCATTTCTTGAAGTGAAATGCTTAGAGTACACATGCACTGTTTCAGTTCCCTTTTTTGCCTGTGGGGAAAGCTGTTGCCTTTGTGTGATGGCGAGCAAACCAGAGAGCGAGCTTTCGAAAGGAGTGCGAGAGAGCTGGGGTCCAGGGACTCATTTGAAGGTCTTATCTGGAATAGAAAACAGAAGAAAAATCAAGATATTTCATTAAAATAGTAAGCTACGTTTTATTATATGCTCCTTGGGGATGGTGTAAGGGAAATGTTCCTGCATGAAACCAGACCCCATTGCTCGCTCAGCAGCAGGAACCATCAGGAGACAGCTCTCCATCCAAGCACTTCTCAGTGGCAGGAGCCCTCCTGAGAGATAGTCCAGCCAAGCAACAGCCGTGAGACTCTGTTGGTGACACAGGGTGGCTCCTGCCAGGCTCTGTGGCCCAGGGTTGCTTTGTCGCTCTTGCAGGTGAAGAAACCCACCGCCTGGGAGGTCAGACTTGCTCGGGGAGCTCGAGACCAGGTGCAAACCTCCACAGCACCGATTCCAAGGAGCTGGTTTCGGCAAATGGTCAATAGTGAAAATGACCCTGGGAGCGGAGGAGCTCGTGTTTTATTTTTCTGGGTTTTCACAGAATCACGGAACCACAGAACGGTCAGGGTTGGGAGGGCCCTCTGGAGGTCCCCCAGTCCCACCCCCTGCCACAGCAGGGTCACCTCCAGCAGTGGCACAGGACGGCGTCCAGGCGGGTTTGGGATGGCTCCAGAGTGGGAGACTCCCCCACCTCTCTGGGCAGCTGTGCCACTGCTCTGCCACCCGCACAGGGAAGAAGTCCCTCCTCATGTTGAGATGGAACTGCCTATGGTCAAGTTTGTGCCCGTTCCCTCTTGTCCTGTCCCTGGGCATCACTGGAAAAAGACTGTTCCCACCCCCCTGGCACCCTCCCTTTAAGGATTTATAAGATCCCCCCTTGGTCGTCTTTTCTCCAGACTAAAAAGCCCCAAGGCCCTCAGCCTTTTGTGGGTGTTTTTAGTCACCTGTGGTTTTG
The DNA here is from genome assembly GCA_017639485.1 of Pluvialis apricaria. NCBI lineage: Eukaryota > Metazoa > Chordata > Aves > Charadriiformes > Charadriidae > Pluvialis > Pluvialis apricaria. Next base: position 13,940,683 of record CM030021.1, read on the forward strand.
CTTTTTGTTTCAGCTGTGGAAGCCGTGCGCTCGTGTGTGAAAACTGGGGTGTGAAGGATTGCAGTTGTCTTTGTTCATTAAAACAGGCTGATTTTTTTTCACCACCACCCCCCACCTGCAGCTTGTGACCCAAAGTGATATTTTACACTTCACTGCCTGCTTCCCGCTGCCTTCCATGAGCATCAACAGCTTCAGCCCTGACCCCTGTGTATTTCTTACATTTATTTGTTATGTTCCCTATTACCTGTAGCCAGCTGCCTGGACTAATTACACAGCTCTTTACAGCCCCCCCCGGGGCAGGCAAAGTTGGTGTCTGTGCGTTACAGTGTATAAATCAAGTTTGCATTTCTTCACCTTTTTTCATGGTCTAGTCTTTCCTCATTTCCTTTTAATGAGGCTGTGGAGAATAGTCAGCGCGTTGTGCTATCACCTTTGCCAATGTTTAATTGTATTTGGCTTTATGGTGTCGGTCGTGGCCGTGAAAAAATCCGTATAGATATCCTCAAATTCGCATCATCAGGGAAGAGGGATATGTAACACCTTCCAGCGAGAAGAGCAAGGAACGCGCATTTGAAGCAATGCAAGTAAAGCCAAACACACCCCAAAAATGTCAAAGGTAAAGTTACTGTTAAAAACTGCAATTGCAAAGGGTGATCCTTCGGGACTGCAGTTTGCAGTGGACAAACGGCGCTTGTAAATTACAATTCCGACACTTTTTTTGAAATATTGACGCTGTATTCCTTCCTGCCCTCTAACTCCTCCCTGTGCGGTACTTACCGTGAAGAAAGGGGAGAGGCTTCTCCTGTCGTTAGTCTTCTCTTTCCTTTGTTCAGAGTTGAAAAGTGACAGAAAGGAGAAAACACAACAGAAAAGACGACTTCCACTGGCACTGGCACGTGTTCTATTGCATTCAGTGATAACAAAGGGGTAACAAGGCAGAGATTGAATATTTCGGTGTAACTTGAATTAAGGAAAAATGCCGCACATTTTCTGCCTAAAAAGTAAGAAAATTTAGTGGAAATTTTTTAACGTGAGATAGCTAGTTTTGCAAAATGTTAAGCTAAAGAGACATTGCATCTGAAGATAAAATCAGCTTCACTTACTGTGTATCCTCTTCTCAAGTACGTGCTCAATGATGTTTCAGCCCCCTTTGTTACTCACTGTTTGAGTTTACGGCTGCCTCCAATGAATGCACCTCTTTCTAATCGTAATTTTCTACAAACACAAATCTTGTTGATGTCTGTTTTCTAAAAAATAAGTGTTGAACTTGTAGCTGTTTGTAGAATTCTTGTTTTAAACTCTGCCTCCAAATGCTCTGTGACTTACCGCCCGAATGATGGGCAACTCAGCATATTCCTGTGTTTTTTTCCTCTTAAAGCAAATGCCCTTAAAAGGCAGCCTTAAACTGAGAAATAGCTGCGTATTCTCTAAATGTGATAGATCAGACAGTGTAGGAGAAAAAAAAAGCAACTTCATTGTTGTGCTTTGGATAGAAACTAGCAACAAAAAACCGTTTGTCAGTCTTCCGCGATTTGTTATAATACAGTGGACCGTGGAAGGTTCCAAATCAATGCACATTCCCTATAGAAGCGTTTCTACTTGGTTAACCAGGTTAAACCACTTAGCTCTTATTTTATTATCTCATTAGCAATCAAAAATCCATGTTTTAGGGCTCCAAGTCGATGTAGTTACATGGACAGCCCTTGAAATTTGCCAGAATCCCCTGGACTCCACTAATTCTAATTGAAGTTGGCACAAATTTGAAACGCAGGCAGCGATAAGCTGTTCTGATTCTTGGAGCATTGCAGAGCAGAATGTGAAATGCTTATTATATGAGGTTATTGGATCAGATTTAACCATTTTAGGGCAAAGATAATTTTGCTAGGGAGCTAAAAAATGGGTCCACGTGATGATGTGCATTCCTCTACAAATCAATATGAGATGCAAGTGTGATTGCACGTGAACTTGTGGTATTGAGCAGCAGACCTTGTCCGGTGTTCATGGAGATGATCACTTGAGTCCTTTCAGCCTTTAGTTTTCTATGAAATGTAAATGAATTTTGTAAATGTAGGCTTGTCCTGGCTGTTGGCTGACTTTGCAGACAAGAGTAGACCCCAGCCATCGTCCCCACTCCTTCTCCACTCCCTGCCCTCATCTTTGTCTCCATTACTCCAGTTCATGTAGACCTGGTATGATAGACTCTCCCAGCAGCCCTCCTCCCTTCCTCCTGTGGACGATGCTGATTGCTAATGGCTTGTTCGTGTCACAAGTGCAATGATTGTATTTTCTTCTTTTAGAGATTTACGCTTCAACCACATCAAGGAGATACAACCTGGAGCCTTCAGAAGACTGAAGAACCTCCACACGCTGTAAGTTCCACTCAGTGATCGTGCAGTGAAGATATCCATTTCTGACTTATGTTTGTACTATCCCCTGTAATAGCTTAAAGATGGCCTTGGTCTTTTAGTTATTTCGGCTAAGCTATGCATATCCAGCTAAAGTTTTAAATTTCTCTCTGTTTTACCCTGGATCATGTTTCTTACCCTTTTTAATTAAATGTGCATTTTACTAACTTCCATTTTGGCAATTAACATGTCTTTTTAAATAAAAATTTAAAAATCCTGATGCATACTGTCACTGCCTGAGGATGTTTCAGCAGGCATGGCTTTAGAGTCACACGTAAAAGCAGTTCTAGCCTGGGATCAAGATGGCAGAGGGATGCATTAAAATCATAGAATCATTGAATGATTTGGGTTGGAAGGGACCTTGAAGATCATCTCGTTCCACCCCCTGCCCTGGGCAGGGACACCTCCCACCAGCCCAGGGTGCTCCAAGCCCCGTCCAACCCGGCCTTGGACACCTCCAGGGATGGGGCAGCCACAGCTTCTCGGGGCAGCCTGGGCCAGGGGCTCACCGCCCTCACAGGGAAACATTCCTTCCTGATATCTAATCCAAATCTCCCCTTTTTCAGTTTAAAACTGTTCCCCCTCATCCTATCACTCCACTCCCTGATCAAGAGTCCCTCCCCAGCTTTCCTGTAGCCTGTAGATATGGGTACATCTGCACCGTGTAGCAAGAAGTTGAAAACAAACCAGCTCCCAAATCAGGAACAGAAGCTGTGTCGGCACAGCACTGTGCTGGATGTAATTGGCTTGTTGAGACTCAAATCTGATTATGCGAGCTGTAACACGGCGCTAACAGCTATAAGATTTCCAGGTTCAAGCTCGAATCTCTCCACGAGGCAAACTGGCTAGCTTGGGAACCTGCACTGCATGATAGACGTTGGTATTTCCTGGGTTTGTACATTTGTGGTCCCAAAAGGCAAGAGAAAGTCCAGATTGTTTTTTTCTGTCTGACCTTGAGAGATCTGAAGTCCCCGATCCTGTAAAGATGGCAATGCCGAGAGAAGGAAGACGTGGGCAATAAGGCATTCAGTCACTAGTAAGAAGTTGTAGAAAGAGTGGGAATACAGCAGGATTTTATCATTGAGACATGTTCACAGAATCACAGAATCACAGAATGGTCAGGGTAGGAAGGGCCCTCTGGAGCTCCCCCAGTCCCACCCCCTGCCACAGCAGGGTCACCTCCAGCAGTGGCACAGGACGGCGTCCAGGCGGGTTTGGGATGGCTCCGGAGTGGGAGACTCCCCCCCCTCTCTGGGCAGCTGTGCCACTGCTCTGCCACCCGCACAGGGAAGAAGTCCCTCCTCATGTTGAGATGGAACTTCCTATGTTCCAGTTTGTGCCCGTTCCCTCTTGTCCTGTCACTGGGCACCACTGAAAAAAGACTGTTCCCATCCCCCTGGCACCCTCTCTTTGAGTATTTGTAAGCATTGATAAGATCCCCCCTCAGTCTTCTCTCCTCCAGACTAAAAAGCCCCAATTCCCTCAGCCTTTCCCAGTAAGAGAGATGCTCCAGTCCCCTCGCCGTCTTTGTAGCCCTTTGCTGGACCCTCTCCAGCAGTTCCCTGTCCTTCTTGACCCGGGGAGCCCAGAACTGGACAGAGTACTCCAGATGTGGCCTCACCAGGGCAATAGCTATCTTTAAAAAATCAACATTTGCTAAAGGTTGTTCCACTGCGTGCGCGGGACTGGCCAAACCATGACTGCAGGATGCTTCAAAGTAGCCTGGTCATGGCCCAGGCCCCTGCTCATGGGACAGGTAGTCCTCCTAGGACTGGTAGAAACCTTTATTGCCAATGATGCTGTTCAACCAGAGCACAAGAACAGCCCATGTTAATCTCTCAAACAGCACCACGTGGTACCTAATTGCCAAAAATAATAGAGAGAAAGGATACTTTGGATGGATTTCTGTCGTTTGAGATAGGGCCAGATAGGGTGATAAACGTGACTAAAATATCTAGAGGGAAGATAGAGTCTGAGTCCGTAGGGTTTTACCTTATCACAAAGCTCTGCTGAGGCATCTTGGTCTCCAGACCTGCTCTTTCACCCCTGAAGCTCTCCTGAGTCGAGAAAACAAACCGTTCCAAATTATGTCATCTCTGTGTGATGCAGACAGATGTTTGGCAGGCGGCTCGGCAGGACCGCCAGGCTAGTTTCAGCCGAACCCTGGGGAAACTAAGGATGCTGGCAGGCCTTCACTTGGAGAGACGCTCCACCCAACCTGCGGAGCTTTGTAAGAGCTCCCAGTTCCTGCCCTGCCAGTGCCTTGGTCTGGGCAGTTCCCTGACATCTGCAAGACTTCTGCTTCTTTCTTTCTTACTCCTGCTTCTTTCTTTCTTACTCATGCCACTCTGCTTAAAGCTAGATATAGACACGCAACCTGGCCGAGATGGAAGGACCTGTCTGTAATACCTGTTTATGCTCCATGAATTGGTTCAATTCTTTTTGCTTTCTGTCTCCACACCCTCCTGGACGGGGACCTCAAGGACAGCAAGTCCATGAACAGATACTAAAGGGAATAGGCACAAATGTGCTCCCTAACATCCCTGACCTCATGGTTACGGATGCTGGGGCTGTAAGAGGAATGTGTTTTGCACAGATGGTGGACAGGCTGTCCTGCTTTCCCTAAATACTGTCCTGTGGCCATCATCGGAGCTGGAATACTCAACTTGGTGAAACACTGCTCTAAGAAAATGCTGCATTTTTATATTTGAATTCTGAAAATCAACTGGTTTTGCAAATGAAACCTTTCCATTTAGATAGTACTTCGTATCCTTGGTTGTATTGCCAGGTTTGGCCAGCAAAGTGGAAAAATGAGTTATTCTCACACTCGTAGTAGTTAACTCCCATGGACGAGGAGCTTGATAAGTGAATGAAAGAACATCAGACCTCGCGCTCCTAAAGCAAATTTCTCTCCAGGAACTTTGGTTTGTCCAATTCCCACATTAAAACTGACAAGAGCTGAGGAATTTGCTATTGTTTCTTAGATGGTAAACTTTTGCCTGAGGACTTGTATAGGTCTTCAACCGATAAAGAGAATAAATCCTTTAAAGTCCCTGAGAGACTTGCTGGGAAAGTTTGGACAGCATATTTGAAGCAAGAGGTTTGGAGGACAGAATAGCTCAGGTTCCATATGCAGAGCTCTGAGCTTGCAGCTTTCTGCTATGGGACTTAAATAAATGTTCCTTAAGTAAACAAATGCTTTTAAAAGAGCCTTTTCCTACAGTGCTTTGGCCTGGCAGAGGAAGGGCAGCAGATTCTGGTGAAGCTTCTGTTCTGCACCTCCTTTTGGGCAGGATGGCTGTGGTATGTCCAAGTTTGACAGTTTATAAACCACCCTGATAAGGAAACCTTTGTAGGCTGTGTTGGATGCGGGGAGGTGAGCTGTGAGGCTGACAGAAGAGCCTGCTCTGAGTGTCCAGTGGGGCTTTTTGACATTTCAAACCTTCCCCTGGCTCTCCTCTCTTCTTTTCTCTCCCTGGTGTGGCAGATTTGATAAATTACAGAGCACTACTTTAAAATTAAAAACAGGAGCCCTGTTTGTCTGTGGAAGAGAGACAGTCGTGATACGTTTCTGGCTGGGAACTCCTGGTACAGCATCACAGGTAACAAGCAACTATCCTAAATGCTGCACCTCTGGGGGCTTGCTCGTCAGCTATCTGCAATGTTGTGTGCATTGGAGAAGTCCTCTTGGGCTAAAGGTCTTAGAGTTGAAGGTTTCCTCATCCCTTCCTATTGCCTCTTCTCAGTTTCCACGCAGATGTTGGTGTCAGGATCGCCTCCGTGTGTTTTTAAACCGCTAATGTGTCCCTCGGTAAGAAAAATAAAATAAAATAGGGTAGCAGGGAGAGGGAGGGGAAAAAAATCTTGTATGCCATCCACAAAATACCCACAGCCCCTCAACAGATGTTTGGCTTGGGTTTGCCAACACCAGCCGCATCACTTAACCCAGCATTAGCTCACAGCAGGTGGTGGACTGTGGAAGACGGCAAACACATTGCAAGCCCATGGTGAGGCATAGCATCTTGTTGCTTTCCAGTTTTGGCTCCTTTAGGTCATCTTTGGGTGGGGATGGATGATGACACCCCTGCATGACTGTCCCCTTACGTGTGCCCACAAGAGGTCAGCACCCTGCCATGTTGACCCAACTGGTCGATTGCTGTATTTCAAAACCAAGGGCATCACAACCAAAGGGTTGCTGCTGCTTGAGTCCCTCCAGCATTGTCTATAGAAATGTCCAGCCCTGGGATCAAAGCACTATTTCTTAACGTTCCCATTTTGTTCTGCCTGTGGTATGGGCACCCTAGAGAATAGGGAGTCCGGAGACCACATCGTGGTATGTCCTTGTGCTGTACCTTTGCCCTGTCAATGTCCTTGCTCACATTGTATTTCTCTTTCTGCTGAGGTGAGAGCAAAAGGCACTTCTGGTGAGCATTGCAGCTCTCCTTTAGATGCTGCTTTTAAAGGGTTTCAGGAGTAACGTGGAGGCGCTGTCTTGAACCCTCTAGTAGCTCTTGAAAGAACATGTTTGTGCCAGCAAGGAGGGGATGTCAGAGCCTGCTTGGATCTCAGAATAAAAGTTTCCCCCTCAAATATGGGAAATGGCTATTCCAGATCATTCTGTCAGCAAGGGAGAATGCATGGCTGAACATTAAACTCACTTTTTCGCCCCCTTTAAATACACTATGTGATGATTTCTATTAATGGTGAGAAGAAAAAAATAGCTGTTATGTCACAACGACTGTAGCATGTGGTTTGTCAAACAAAATGAGGAAAGAGTACGCGTTTTGAGTCTCAATTCTGTACTGTCACATCATTTAATACATTCTTCAAAACAGAAAACGACTCATTTAATGCAACTTAAGCCTGTGCTTGGCAACCCGGACAGAGGGTGGGGAAGGAGAAGGGAGGGGCAGTCAGTACATAAAACCTAAAGGAAATTGAATGTAAAATGTTCTCTTAGTGAATCTGGGCCAGATCTCATGGTGCTTGTATATCTCAAACCTCCCAGAAGAATTTTTCAGGAATAAAACCTGTATGATTGAGTCCACCTACTCGTTTGGAGCCCAATTCACCAGCTGGCACGAAGGGGAATGCCACATCATTTTGCTATCTTTTGATAAGCTCCAGGAAACGTACTTCTGATACTTTTAATTTAGCTTGTTTTGCTAAAGGGTATACTTAAGAAACACAGCGATAATGATTTTTCCAGCTTCTGTCTGCCAGAGCGTTTATTCCCAGCAGATCTGGTTAGCAGTAGATCTTAGCATTGAGTCCTCTTTAACATTAGCAGGAATTTGGGCGGTTTGCTATTGATTCCAGCTGGGATCAATATCCAGGTCATGCCAGGAGTTTGCAGCCTTCTCTGCTTGGGTGAATTGCACAGGAGTCGAGAGCAGACAGCTGTGCATAAGCCTTCTAAAGTCTTTCTAGGAGCCAGATGTGCTGTCTTGTCTATGGATTTCTCTGAAAGCAGCATTTTGGAATATGTGGGCTATGGTGGACTTCATAAATTATCTCACTTTTGAGTTTTTTCCAGAACATATCCTTCTATTACAATGGGGAATCCTGAGACAGGAAACAGAGATGGCTTCTTCCATACGCTTTTTAACCTTTAATTGGGCAATGAACAAATTTTTAAGGATCAGACGATGAGATAAGAGGCCTGCGTACTGCATGCCATCCAAACTTCCAGAATTTGTCTTATTTGGCTTGAATCACCGATTACATCCCCTTGAACTGTCCTAAATAGCCAAGACAAAAAAAAACGGAGTAGGTTAATGCTTTTAAATAGCACCCAGATGCAGTCAGACAACACGTTGCAATTTGAAATCCCCTCTGTACTTCAGTCCTGGTCTGAACTCACTGCGTTAAAGGTAAAGGGTCAGTGAAGAAGTCCAGGCCATCGTGGTGCTGCTGGTGTCACCCTGCCTCCAGGAGCCGCTCACCTGGTCGTTGTCTCGTGCCCCCTGTGAAACGGGCGGCCGATGCCAGTTGCGTGGCAGGGGACAGGTGCTCACGTCCATGGGAATGACATCGGAGCTGGCACCCGTCTATCAGCCCATCTAGCATCCTCAGAAGTAGAGCCAAGGATCAGATAAGAGAGAACAAGCTGCCTTCGTCCTCCTCTGGCTGAAGATGAAAGCGCCCCGATAGAGGGCAGGGAAGGGAGTGTGCACGGTTGGTGCCTGTGTTGTCTTTGTCCTGTGGGTAAATAGACAAAAGCCCTCTCCCGTGCTGCTCTCAAGCAGTTATTTCCAGTCCTTGGGTGTTCAGTCATCAAATAAACCTTTGGGTTGGTGTTCAGGGGCTGTATTTCCACTCAGCGTATCTGGCTGTCAAAGCAGGATCGTGTGTTCCAAGGACTTGACATCATTTTTGCATCCTTATGAGTGAAATCGGGTTGTTTAACCTCAGCCGCGTGTATTGAGCCATTGCTTCCAGCTGTGCAGAAACTTTCCAGCAACTTTCTGCCTTAACCTCTTCGGGCTGCTTGTCCACAACCCTGACAACGTGCAGATTGGTAGTGGCACCCACATCCGTGGTGGCAAGGTAGCTAGTCAAAAAAGGATGGTCAGCTCAAGGGTAGTGGGATTTTTCTCAAACCCTTATAGTTCTGACTTCCAAAGGTTTCTTTGCACTCGAGTTTCTTACGTGCTTTTTGGACCCTTAATGTAATACTCTGCCTGAGAACAAGGTGATGGAACGCTGGTGTGACTCAGGGCCCTGGCAGTAACATGTGAAGCTGCCATAATATGTTTCTGGCACCTTTTATCTTTGCATCCCTGAGGCATTTGATTTTATCTTTATCTTCTTTTCCCACACATTTTCTTCCATTTTTCCCCATCTCTTCGTCTTTTGGCTCCATCCTCTACCCATGCAAACTGTTCTTTCCAGGAAAGGACCTTTTCTCGTAGTGCCAGAGGTTGGCTCATGCACTGCCTACCCTATTTTCTCCAGAAAAGTGGGACAAAAGATTGGGCTTTACTGCTAGGAAAGTGCTGACCTGTCTTCTCACCTGCTGTCTGGTAGCAGATCGTTTCTGAGGAGCATAGCTATCACGAAAAGGGGCTTGTAAAATAGAAAATGCACATCCGATGCACGTGTGAAATTTGACCCAACGTTGTAAGGTCTGGCTGCTTGCAGAGGGAATAGCAGTTTTTCCTACAACACTAGAAAAACAAATCCTTGCAGTACATGGTTGCAGCTCTCCCCTCCATCCACATCTCCATTTAGGAATTTTAAAACTAATTGTAGCCGGTGAAATCCTTGCTCTGAGCTATTGGGCCGTAAGCTCCACCAGCTCTGCGGCCGCAGCGAGGTTTGCTAGATATGAACATCAGTGGGATACCACGGTGAGAGACCCACAGGAGTGTGGTTGGGCAGCCACGATGAATAGTTAAACGTCGTCTTATTAAAGAGCTATTTATAAGTGATTTATTTTGTTTTCTCGATGTTGGGCTTGGCAGTGGTTGCAGAAGAGGTTTTCGTAGCATTCAGCTGCGTGGTTACCACCGTTGCACACAGCGTGGTTATTACAAGGTTGAGCTGTGTTTCTGGTCACTGGCACTGGTCAGCATTTGCAGGCACAGTCATGGCAACTGCATATACAAGTCGCAGATTGCTTGCCAACACGATGTTGTCCATAGGGTTTGTATTAAAATCTGGCACAAGGCTCTCTAGATTGAAAGAGGCTGTCTCTGAAGAGCCTCACGAGTCAGATCTGTATTTATTTATTTTTCCTTTGCACATATTTGTATACAAAGTGGTCAGAACAAAGCATTACCATTTTATAACTCCACTGTGAACTGGTATTTTAAACTGCGTTTGTACTCTCAAAAACTGGCTCTGCGTGCCCCTGCTCACACATTGTTGAATACAACCAAGCACCTTCAAAAACCACTGCGGTTGTACAAGGGTGGCAGCAGTGATTTAATTTCTCCCTCCCCTCCACTTCCTTCTGCATGTGTCCTTTCCCCTCATCCATTTCCTGGCCAAAATTGGAATTTTGGGATGAAAACCACTGTGGCAAAAGGTAAAGAAAAGTCTTTGACGTTGTACATCTTGGAAGCACTTGGCACCTCTGGGCAAGAAACCTTCTCATTGACTTAGCTGTTGTGAGTATCCCACCTTTGATCTGCTAACCCCTTTAAATCTTAAACTCTGTGAAACATGGGCTCAGGATTTTTCAGTGGGCATCCAGGAACAGAAATGCCACAAGTCTCACACGTGCTGACTTAACCGCTTGTGTTTTTCTTTCTTGATTTGAACAGGCTGCTGAACAATAATCAAATAAAACAAATTGTGAGAAGATCCTTTGAAGATCTGGAGAACCTGAAATACCTGTGAGTTGGTAGCTCAGTAGTTTCTTGACCTCTTTGAAATTTAACAACCCACTTTTAATGTTTGCCAGTCAAGGATGTATTTTCCGTGCTCAGAATTTCTGGATGTTAATGTCACAGCTATGAAACATTGCCCCCGAATCCACTCGGCAAGCTCTGCTCTGGGTGGAGGTTCATAGCTGTTTCCTGCGTCTCTTCAAGGCGCAACTGCTGATCAGTTAGCCTAATGCTTTTTTCTTTCTCTCCTTTTGAAAGCTACCTTTATAAAAACGAAATCCAGAGCATCCAGCAACATGCCTTCAACGGGCTCCGTTCTCTGGAACAGCTGTAAGTACAAACGCGCCTTGTTTATTGCTGAATGTGATGTGCGTAAGAGCTGATTTATTGGCTCCTCTAACCCAAGTGCTGTGTTTCCAGTAGTGGGGAGTACCAGACACTTAGCTTGGAGTAGGATGAGGCTTCTACTCTTTTATCATCCCGCTTTGCAGGACTACACTAACTTCATATGAAACCAGCTGGTCCCAGTACTTCTCTTGGTTAATTAATGCTGAGGTCTCTTCCGACTGACGTCTCATGTGTTTTCTCCTGACCCTAAACCTCTGGAGCATAGGAAGAGCCCAGCTGTGCTTCTGATTCCCTTTACGTCCAAGGACTTTACGATGGGAGGAGATAGGGGTCTGTAGGACGGCTTGAAGCAGCAGGCAGCCGGCCTGCTGGGTTTATGTCTGCTGGGACTACTGGAGCAGTGAGTAGGATCTGGCCCTTTGCTCGAACTGAGGTGCTGGTTGAGTTTCTCTCTTATCCAAACCTGTGCTGAAAACGAATGGATGAAGTGCCAGCTGAGAGCTGGGGCAGCGGGGTATTTGTGGGAGCGGCGGTGGTGCTCGCATGCTGTAAAGCATCTGGAAACTGCAACGGGGGGAAGACGATGGATCCAAACAAACAAAGTAATGACCTTCCCTCCAAGCTGCATGGCACTCTGGGACGAAAGGGGCCTCACATGTTTGCCTGGCAGCTGGAGCCCATCGCAGTGACACTCGAGCGGTCCTTATTTGCTCCCCTTCTCTGTATTGCAAATCTGTGCTGTTTATTCAGTCAAAGGAGTTCTGGTTCTCTGACTCTTAGTGCTCCACGCTCAAGGTGAGATGAGAAGACTGAGGTCTGACTCTCCTACAATGTCTTGCTAAACTGGGATTAGATTTTTCATGCCGGGATCGTGATATATTATGTGCATGTGTGTAAATACATGTGTACATATGGAGGGAGTGTGAGCATGGGTGTTTGAAGTAGAGGAATTATTTGCATGGCTGGAGAACAGGGACCAAAGGTGAAACCGTTCTAATTCATGGATTGTGCCAAACGACAGTGTTTATAGGGCTGGAATGTAACTCAGGATTTTGCTGTAAAAGGGATAGGATTCAGCTTGTTCTCCAGGCTGACAGCAGAGGCAGACAGAGAATAACGGGAAGTTTCAGGGAAGCTTGATAATAGGTGTGCTACCAGCCTTGTGTGCAAGGTGGTTTTTCATTGGCCAGCTCAGCAAGGATGCCTGGGAGAAAACATAGGAAGCAGATACGGCTCAGCTGTGCTTAGAGAGGAGATGATGCTGGCCACAGCGATATTTTAACAATAAGCGTTCCAGACTTGATGTCACGAATAAAAGAAAAAAACCCAACAAAACCAACAAACAACCCCCTGAAAGTCCCATCTGTTTTCAATCTCAGGCGGGCATGATTCCAAAAGAATTAGCTTTGCTCAAATCCTACCCCGTTTCCCTGTACCCCACAAGCCAGCTTTTCAAGAAAAAGTATAACCCGATTGATGGACGGTATCAGATGCTTTCCTCAAGGTCCAAAGCAATGACAGCAGACATCTGAGACTTATTAAAACGTGTATGTCTCTCCCCGCTGTTGCCCTCCACTGCAGAATCTGAGTCACCGTCTCTCGGTTTGCGCTCTGATAGTGGACCATTTATCATGAATCCTTCCATTACAAATCAAACAGCCATGTGGCGGCTTAGGAGATTATTTCTCAGTGCAGTCAGCTACAATAGCAGAATGAGTATTTGTAGATCCGTGATTAATCAGCGTCCGCTGTGAAATTTATGCCTGTGTAAAATAAAGGGGAAGAGTTTAGGCAACTTTGAAACCATACTGAAATGCATCTAAAGGTCAGGAACATGCCAGTTTTGCCGGTGAATGTCACAGCTAATGAGAACAGGGAGTCTCGGGTATTGTGACATGTTGCTCTGCAGACCCCAGGTTTTCTTCCCTGATGGCAAGGGGTGACCTGGGGCAATGCAGAAGGTCTCCCGGACCTCTGGAATAGTGGGTCACGCTTGAAATTTTAGCGGAACTAAAAATATTAACCTGTATTAGCAAGAACTGGGCTGTTCACGTTAATGTGCCATTTAGAACAAGTGTTCCAGCTGACTGCACCATCTTTTTCTTTGGAGATTCTGCATTCCCTCTGCAGAAACAGCATGGCCCGATGGTGGCCGTTTCTGCTCTTGCTGGAAGCTCCTGTTAGAATCACAGACAAATGCAAGGCCAGAAGAGACCTTTGGATGTCTCCAGTCCAACCTTCAGAAACAAGCAGGACCAATTTCAAAGTTTTATCAGGTTGTTCGGGGCCTTTTTCTACAAATTAATTCTCAGCAAACTCATGATCCCGCTCAGAAATGTTGCGGTTCTGAGGCTGGGAACGAGTGCCCTTTAGTAAGGCTATTTCTTTCTTTTCTTCCCCCTCAACAATCCAAGGAGGTGTTGGGGAATGCCGAGGCACATGAGGGATCCCGTCCGCTGGTCAGATGGGAGCAGCTGCTGCTGGGTCTCCGTGGGCAGTGGTTTCATCCCAACCCTTAACAGTGCAATAGGCAATTAATGGTGATGGTGGTGGTCTTGGGCTTCAGAGAAGAGCAAATCTGTCCTCCTTTCTGTGTAGGTTTTAGTTTATTAAGAGAGAGAGTAAATAATTGACAGAATAGGGAAAAACCAGTGTTGGCTACTATGTGTGCATGTGGAAAGGGGAGAGGCTAAAGTGAATGCTGGCTTCTCCCCATCTGCCCTGAGATGTGTGGTGGGTATTGGTGGGTGTTGGTGGATTGATCTGAAAAGGTCTTCTGCCTTTTAAATTGCAATCTGTAAGCATGCCCTCTGTGATTTTCTGTGTGACAGCTACCTGCATTTCAACAACCTGGAAAGTCTGGAGCTGGAGACTTTCAGTGACCTGCCTAAACTTGAAAGGCTGTAAGTAAAGATGGGACTGTTCTTGTGAGTAAGGGGGTGAGGAGAAGGGGAAAACCCCTTCATTTTGTGTAACCGTTTCGGTAACATGAAGAGTGATCTTCAAAATGGAGAGAAATGCAAGAAGCAGCTTCCTTGAAGAAGGAGATTTTATGTACTTGCAAAGTAGAAGAGTTACTGAAAATACGAAGGGAATTTCCCATCTTGTCGTATGTTCACGTTTCCACCTAAGTAGGGGTAAATCTGCAGAAAGCCCTACAGTTGGCCAAGCCAATTGAAATTCTGCTCTGACCATAAGGTCAACATTAGTCACTGTTGGGCAGTGTGTACAAAAAAAGGGGTGGAAAAGAAATAAAGTCAGCAGAGAGTCTAACAAGAAAAACATGCATCCCTCTTGAAAGCAGTTGGGAAACAAAGTCCTGTGTCCCCTGCTCCCCAGGATTGCTGTTAACAGTAATGTAGCCACTAGGACAAAAGTTCACATGGTGGTTCCCACTCCATGGTGCAACAAACAGACCCTTCTGTGATGCATGGAAATGTGCCTTATGTCCATACGCGATCGGAAAATAAAATCACGGGATCCAAACACCATTAGGAAAATTCAGACCTGGATCCGTACACTATGGCTGATCTCAGTCTCTGTATTTGATCCAACAAAAATTCTGGATTTAAATTTTAGAGGAAGGTTTTTCAGCATCCAACTAGGCTGAATTCGTGCATACACGTGTGCGTGCAGACACTTGCACGCAAGCTGGACTGCTTTGCTGTTTCTTTCCTGTCCCACCATCTACTAAAATTGTTTCCCATCTTCTGTCAATGGTCTCCTATGAGTTTTAGATGTAACCAACATAACTAAATTTCCCTCTCCATTATGGGAATGGACAGTTAATTACCCCATCTTGGTCGCCACTGATGCATTTTAGTGCAATCATCAGGGGTGTTTTTTTCTAAGAACTGGGGAGTCTGATCTGCGTGCTAAGACTCTGGAAGTGAGAATTTGCCTGAGCTTTGTTCAGAGATAAGCCCAGCTTAGGCTGTTGTTGTCTGAATTAGATTTACTCATGGATTTGGGTTAATAACTACATTTAGTCTAGGGCATGAGTTGTCTAGTGTCTTCTGCTGGAGTCTTACTTCAATGGCTGCCCTTGTAAAATTGCCATATCTTCTGCAGGGGGGAAAAGGTCCCTTCTAAACCGGAGCAGACCCAGGCGCAGAAAACATAGGGTGGGTCCAGTCTGTGGGGATTTCGTGCCCTTTCTCCTCCCTTTGCAGACCATGAAGCAGATTAACTTTAAGGTTCCAGTTTAAACCTGTGACATCACATTTTGAGTCACCATTTCCAGTCCACACCCGCGCTCCGCTTTGGTGTATTGCATTGCGCTTGCAAATGAGACAAATCCCTATAGCTCATGGAAACAAACACGGTAAAATTCAAAATTAAGCTCCATTTTGATGAGCAGAATTTGTATTTAAACTGAGTTTTGACCTGGGATGTTATCATCTGTGTAGTGCAAATACTGAATAATGTTTTGGCATGGGTTCTCCCGTTGCAGATTCTTGCACAACAACAAGATTTCCAGGATTCATCCAGGGACATTCTCTCAACTGGAATCCCTCAAACGGCTGTAAGTAAAAAACATTGCCTGCAAAGAGCAATTGTTTATCTTTGATCAGATGGCCAGGACCTGAGGAAAAATGTGCCTGGTTGGCAAAGCTTTTAGTTGTTGCACTTCTAAGGCCGCTGCTAAGTTTATAAAACAGTTTTGATTGGACATGAGAGCTCATTTAACCAGTTAGTGGTTTCTTCATGCTAGTGTCTAATTATAATCTAACTATAATCTTCTTACAGCTCAATAATGCCACAGGAATGAACATTCCTGGAAAGTCCTCACAACCCTCTGCTGTCCTCCACAGTTTGAACCCATAAAACATCCTTCAGAAATGTAGGAAGTCCAAGTCACAGATATGATCATGTCTTCAGATCAGTATCTAACCGGGAAGGAAAAATCACAGTCGTAAAAGAAAATACTTTTTTGCTAGAGATTGAAAGTACTCAGAGGGGTGCTGAGGTGCACGATTCTCATCCCATGCAGGAATGCCCTGGTGTGTTATTCCCATATAACCTGCCTGTCTCTTAAGCTTACTTTTTGCTTGCTTAAACCCCGCAGAGTTTTGCTTTGTTTGTCTTTTATGATCTCTGGAAATAAGTTCTATGACGTGTTTTGGGGGGAAAAAGCAAAAACTCAAGAATTTTGGTGTCCTGCCATGATTTTAAACTACAAGAAAATAATGTGTTTCTCAGTGCAGCCCTCTTGTGATTTCTGCAAGCAGGTAAAATCCTTCACTTCTCTTTCAAAGGGAATAACTTGTGAAATGTCCGTACATGTCAGAGAAAAAGGTGGGATGTCTACAAAACGCTCTGCCATGGCTTTGTGTGAAATCTCACATTCTCAAATGTTTGTCCCTGGAAACATTAGACCTTTCTTCCACGTTTTTTTGCAATGGCCCTGACCCATCTACTGTAAAACTGTCAGTGGGGAAGGAAGCATCAACTAATCCCCCTATAATCTTTATTTATCTTTATGCGTCGCACTGCACATAGGAATGAAGTCAGTGGAGGGAAAAGCATGGGTGCACTGGGAGGTCACCAGTGCTCCATTTGGTGTGGTTCAGGCCTATGTTGCAGTAATAAAAGTTCTTATAGTTGTGCAGGAATGCTTCAGCCTCTAACAGCTGGTCACAGAAAGAGGTCGATCCCATGCACACTAAAATCAAGGGGGAGTTTTTTTGAGCTAAGAGTAAAAAAGCGTGGAAAGCTCTAACAGAGGTGGTGTTATCTGCTGCTCTTACAGAACTCGGTAAAGGCTGAACTCTCCATCCTGGGGGAAATACCAATATTTCAGTGTCTCTCTGTGCCTCAAATTAAGCCAAAAATGCATAATCCAGTTTAACAGAATAGTTTTCATTTGAAACTGGAACGGCCGATGGGTAACTTTAGTTTTTCGATGAAATCCTTCTAACTTGGTTAAGCATCCTATATAAACGTTGTGGGAATGAAACATCTCAGATTTTCATTTGGGATATAATCAAATGCAGGGAAGAACCACCAGGTGATCCTTCACCCTGGAGGACTGTTCCCCTCCTGTGTCCGGGAGAGGGAAGCAGCCGTCAGAGGCTGGGAAATGAACTTGCCTTTTCCTCGGTCTTGCAGGCGGCTGGACTCCAACGCCTTGCACTGCGACTGCGACTTGATGTGGCTGGCTGAGCTGCTGAAGAAATACGCCGAGCAGGGCAGTATCCAGACAGCCGCCACCTGCGAGGCTCCACGGGAGCTGCACGGGCGCTCCATCGTCACCTTGACGGCCCAGGAGTTTAACTGTGGTGAGCGCGGTTAAACCCGTCCTCCGGCCACCCTCAGCCCATGGAGTTGGGTTCTTATCTGGAAATCCCTTCCTCCATGTCTTTCCCTCCCTTTCCCCCACCTTTCCTGCTTTCTCCCTCCTTTTACTGCTGAAATGGGGGTCACACGAGTTATCCGGATCACGCAGAGAAAGTTGGCAGTTGCGTGGGGGTTGAAAGCAGCTCTGTTTTGGCTGGCAGGTGTCGTCTTGGTTTTTAGATAGAGTAGGGCCAGTAAAGGACCTGCTGGGGTCAGTGGTTAATCCAGCAACCAGAAGAAATGTCCCACGTTGGGCTGAACAGAAGAGGGGAGCTGCAGTGGCTGGAAACACAACTGAAAACCTTGTCAAACCCTTAGCAGATACGTAGCTGAATGCTTTGTTTGACTGCGGTAAGATATTGCGTTTGTTAAGCTGTTATTCTTTACATTTAGATAATTTCTCGCTGAAAAATGCCATTTGCAAATCAAAGGTCTTGTTCTGAAAAATCCCAAAGTTAAATATTCCACATAGAAAAAGACAAAACTCTGACTTTTAAGTGCAGGCATCAGCGGAGGGTGGCACAAGCGCTGGCTGTGGCTCCCTGAGGCTTCGCTGCTGGTGGAGTCCGTTTGAGAGATTCCCACTCGCCTGGGCCGGCTCTTAGCATCCCTCCTGGATACGCCAGTCCAGCTGTGTGCGTGGCCGTGCTGTGAGCCAGATGTGTGAGATCAGTTGGATTTTGAAGAACCCTCCCTTGAATTTTGCTTTTCTCCTCTGATCTTATTTTTAAAATAGAAAAACCTTGACCATTTCACAGTTTCATTTAGGGCACAGCCATGCAAAGAGCTGAACTGGCACAAATGGGTCCGTAACCTCAAGGCGGGAGGGATAGGAAGGGTCCAGAGAAAGCAGCTGGGGACACATGGAGCGGGATCCACTGGAAGTGGATGTGCCGCAAAACAAGCTGTCCCCGACACACACCCGGTGCCACAGTACAGCCGTTAATGTAAATTTGTTCTGGTTTAGGCATGGGCACACAGTGGGATGTCTGTCAAATTAGCTGGAGCACCTGGTGGGAAGATTTTGCTGGCATTAGGCTTTTACGCTGGTATCGTGCCAGCTGGGGAAGACAAACGATGCATAATTCAGCGTAAAGCTCTAATGATGCAGGCAGCTGATATCGAGTCAGTATGAAGCCGGCTGGCATCAAGTTAAGCCACCACTTTTTAGCAGATGTGAGCCAGGGAGCAAATCTGCACTGGGTCGGCATTCTGTACCATGGGGCTGTGGTGGGTTTGGTCCCGCACTGGTGTTGCCATTGGGATCAAGTTGCCAAACCATTAACTTGCGGTCTGAGACCTTCCACTGCAGAAGGTGGCAGGTTCTCACTTAATCTCGGGAATACTCCAGTTTGTTTTACTGGATTACTGGTGAACGTACCGATTGTCAGACGGGTCAGTATTCTGCTGAATCAACATCAAGCGCTCCAGATCACGTACATAAATTCCTCCCTATTTTAGCACATCCTTTAAATGTTTAACTTGCTTAGTGCTTGAGTACGTCTTAAAGTGAAGCGCGTAGTGAAAGGCTTGGCTGAATAGGGATCGGCTGATGAATTAGGGACACAATGAATGAAATCCTGTGGAAAGGGAAGGGGTGTGCTTTGCAGAGAGCTGGCACTGTGTTCAGATGGAGCAGGCGGAGAGCAGCAGGCTGCCCGGGGCAAAAAAACAACCCAAGTGAGGGTGCTGCTGAGTTCTTCGCTTATTTTGGGGGAGCCGGGGACCAACTCCTGGGGTGGCTATAGTGAACCAGGGTACAGCCAGGTCTGGTTTTTCCCAGTGCTGCCTGGGGCTGTGCAGGGAGCTGATCCGCTGCCCGATACCCTGGCAATAGGAACAGCCTCTTCAGTTCTCCAGGGCTTTTAGCAGGTTCAGGTGAACGATGCTCTTCCCTCCCTGACAGCATTTTTGCTGACGTTGGTGAGAAGTCTTGGGGTGGCTCTGAGCGGATGCTGTTGTGCCGAGGGCTCTGCCAGTGTCTGCTTGCTCAGGGGTTGCGGGATGGGTGTTGCGTTACCCACTACGCTCCGGTTGGGCTGTGAGGGGGTTTTGTGCTGCTCTAGACTGGGTTGTGTTAAAAAGGTCTTTTGCAGAGAGGCCTCGCATAACCTCAGAACCCCACGATGTCGACGTCCTCTTGGGAAACACGGTTTATTTCACCTGCAGGGCAGAAGGCAACCCAAAGCCTGCGATTATTTGGCTGCACAACAAGTAAGTCGCGCACGATGAGCCCTGGGGTAGCAAAGGTTTTCAAACACTAAGCTCTTCAGTGACTGCCTGTAATTACAAAAGCTGTTTCATGCAACATAAAAAAAAAAAAAAAGAAATGGATATTCCATGGGTTGTATTTACCTTCCTTTTAATAGCATTCTCTGGTGACCACGTAATCCAAGTGGTGTTTTCATCTGCATTTGAAATGTTTCATCTGCATTTGTAATGGATTCCAAGAGCTTATAACTTTCCCATAAACATACTCTGCAGGCTGAAAGCAATTGTCTTTTGATCAGGAAAAAATAAAATAAAATAAAATTAGTATTTCATGTTGCTCTAAGCCACCGTGCTTGCCATTTATTAACTGCTGAAATACTTCTAGTTTCTAGGTTTTTCCCACCGAAGGCCTAGCAGGCTGGGAGAATGGCTTTTTTCAAAGGGAAAAATCACTGTGGTCCACTGAAAGACAGACTCTGCAAAGCAGTGTATAGATTATTATTCTATGCAGCACCACTGAAAAAAAAATATATGGCTATGCTAGATGCTAAATTGTTTCTGGGAAATGCTGCACAATAAAATATTCTGTGCTTAAGCAGTTGCCCACTGTGGAAGTGAAGTGACTTTGCTGCTTTACGAGCTTCTTGTCCGTGGGAGCCTGCACAGGGCTCGGTTATTAATAAAAATGATCAATGTACGCTTCTTCGGCTAACTCCCCACCAGGCAGAGTTTCAGCACAGAGCAAAAGTTTATGGCTGAGTTAAGTCCCCTGGAAGGAAGGTTTTGTTAGGGAAATGCTGGCAGGCTCCCAAAAATAGCATTGTAAGAGGGGTAATGATAATAAATGTTCCACAAACGAGATATGACTAGAGTGAGGAGGCATCAGGGGAATTAAATAAATGCCCAGCAAGCGTATTAGTTTGCATAGTGGATTCAGCCTTTGTCCTAGGGGGAGAGAGGTCCCTTCTCCCTTTTCAATCATCTGCAGCCTTCCAAGATTCCTTCATGCTGGGACAAATGGGATGCAGCAGTGGGACCTTCTGCCATGGGCTGGGATCCAGGAGTCGCAGGTCATTGTAGAAAGAAGGAAGATGTTTCACAGCTCTCGGGTTGGGTTGGCATCCAAACTGCGTTGGGGTCCCACAGTGACTTACTCAGAGCTTTTTGCCCCCCCCTGAGGCCTTTGAGCCTGTTTGAATAGAAACGGCTGCACACAATAACAATATTAATTCATTATTATATTTGCACTTCGCAAATAATGAGAACAAGCTTTCTGGGCCTAGATGCCCTGACAATAGCAATGATGCTATTGCATGGGAACAGTATGCTCTCCTCATGGGCTGTAAATGTCGTATGTAATCAGTGGTGAGAGGAAAAGTAGCTCACCCAGGGAGTAAATCAGAGCTGGAGCTGAGGTTCAGTGCTGTAAATCATAATCCTTGCTATAAATTTCCTGAAGTCTCAGAATAGCTCCAAAGAACACCAACTTACCGCAATGCGTGCAAAGCCCCACCGCTCCCCCAGCAGCTCGAGGGAAGACCAACAGTCTTTCCTCCTTTCATACTTTGCCTGCTTGTGGCTGTTTTTCAGTAATGAGATTGACATGAAAGATGACAATCGCCTGAATCTGTTGCAAGATGGTACCTTGATGATCCAGAATACCAAGGAGTCGGACAAAGGCGTCTACCAGTGCATGGCCAAGAACATAGCTGGGGAGGTCAAGACACAAGAAGTGGTTCTGCGCTATTTTGGCACCCCATGTAATTGAGCCTCGTGCACCCCGTGAAGGCCCAGCTCGGGCTGGGAGGAGAGCAACTAACAGTGTAGCGTGGTCTGAGCTCTAGGGGGTTCCTTCACGGGAGTGGGAAACTGGGGGTTTAGAGGTTGAATGTAATTTGGGGCTGGGGAGGGGGTTTGGAGGCTGGGATGAATTCTGCAGCACAGAGGTATCAAGGGGGAAGGGGACACAGGGGTGGGGGTGCTCCAGCACTAAGTGACCAGCTTGAGGAGATGGTAGGAAGAAGTAGCACTGGGGGAATTGCTCACATGGAGGGTGTGGAGGTCAGGGAAGAGCCAGGTGACTGCTAGCCGGGGCTGCATGAGGAGTCCAAGCAATTTCTGCCCATAACTGAGGAGGCAGCAGGGCTTCTGGTTTCTGAAGCACTCATTTCCTTCCAGCCAAGCCCACTTTTGTGATCCAGCCGCAGAACACTGAAGTACTGATCGGGGAAAGCGTCACCTTGGAGTGTGGGGTCTCTGGGCACCCTCACCCTCGCATCAGCTGGACCTTTGGCACAGGCTCTCCTTTACCGCAGGATTCCCGTTTCGCTATCACCAGCTCTGGAGGACTCTTCATTCAGAACGTCACCTTCTCGGACCAGGGACAGTACAACTGCAACGCCAGCAACACTGAGGGATCCATCCAGGCGACAGCAAGGATCATAGTGCAAGGTGAGGAGTCCCAGGCTGATGACATTTCTGGGATAAAGTGCTCACTCAGGGCAGGTGTATTCAAGCCCTGTGACTGGTTCTGCTCCCAAGAACTGAGAATTAACCCGAGCTTGTTGCCTGAGTTTTTCCTGCTGCTCAGTCATTGCTTTCCCCTCCAGATTCTCCCAGGTTTCTCCTCATCCCCACCGACCAGACAGTAACTGAGGGACAAAGTGTGGATTTCCCCTGCTCTGCTGAGGGTCACCCTCCACCCGTGATTGCCTGGACAAGGGCAGGTACTGCCTCACTTGACTTGGGGTGCCTTCCTCTTCTGTGCTACCGTCCATGGGTGTGGGTGAGGACAGCCGAGCTGCTGGTCCAGGGCGATGACTTGCAGTGGCGACACAGGACAGATGGTGATCAGCACAGACCTAGTCACAGTAGGAGGTATGTCATAGATCACCAAGGATGATGTTAAGCACTGAGGAAGGAGCCTCTTAGGTCTTTGACACAGTAAGTTATCATGTCAGAAGGAA
Source organism: Pluvialis apricaria (assembly GCA_017639485.1). Taxonomy (NCBI): domain Eukaryota; kingdom Metazoa; phylum Chordata; class Aves; order Charadriiformes; family Charadriidae; genus Pluvialis; species Pluvialis apricaria. The sequence goes on from CM030021.1 coordinate 13,963,288, forward strand.
GCAGTGTGATGTTTTTCATCAGCATGGAACCCATGGAAAGCCTCAAGCTTCCTCCTGCGGTGGCTTCCTCCCTCCTTTGAAAAGGCAGGGTCTGTACACTCCGAGTTGGTGGGTATCACCATGTACCAACTCTCTGTCATTGTCATTGATTTGCTCCTCTTGGGCAGCGCATTGCAGGAGAGCACCGTTCACCGCTGACCCACCTCGGAGGTTTCTTTTAGCTTAGGAAAAGCCACTTTGGGCCAACAGGTGGTGGTGAACTTTTAAAGTCTCGGCTGATTGTTAGCGCTGGCTCCACTGAACTGATCCCATCCAGCACTTTCTGGGACAGAAGCCAATAACGCTTGGCCCAGAGGCCCTCCAACTTTTCCTTATGCTTCACAAGCCATAATTAATGGTTTAGTGCTGTGGAGAATTCATGGCTATTGTTTTCCAGCTTCCACAGCAATAGCCCTGACAGGGAGTTAAGAAGGACCAGCTGAAATTCTCTTCCACTAGCATGTTCTCCATCTCCTTTAACCTGTTCTCCTCCACTGCTCAGATTTCAGATGGTATTTCTTAGAGATGTGGAAAGGAGCACAGTGATAAGAATTGAGGTTAATAACTGCTTTGTAAACAGGTTTGCCCAGTCACTCAGCAATCCAAAGATCAACCAGGCTTTACAGTGCTTTCACAGAAGACATGCTAAGAGCAAGACAAGAGGAGGAGAAGTGATGGAGCATCTCTCATTCTCAAAGCCACTTTCGACAGTGTGGGGAGATTTCAGATTCCTTTTGGTATTTGGGATGAATAAATAAAGCCCTTATTTGGAGGAAAAAATGGAGTATTGAAAAAAAAAGCCACTAAACTGAGAAGTTCCAATAATTTTGTTTGGGTTTGCTAAAGCATTTTAATTTTGAACTTTTCTCCTTAAATAGAGGAAATATTGAAACAATGCAGATTCCAAACCAAAGAAAATCAAAATACCAAATTAAAAAAGACAATACTAGATGTTTCCATTTATTTGATTAAACATCCAGTTTGGATAATAGAACACAGATTTGTTATCCATCAGGTGTCAGTAAATCTGCAGTTTGCACTAAGAAAAGGCTTATGAGGAAAGAAAAAGGGTACCAGCTCCTTTCCAGTTGCTTAGGCAAGACAACTCAGTCGTGATCCTGGGTGTGGGAAGAGCAGCATCTGTCCTGTTCCTCACTCAGCAAGATGAAGATGGTATTTCAGGGTGGCTGATGTCCTATTGGGAAGGAAACGAAATTTTGAACCGTCACAGATACGTCCAGTGATGGGAAGAGAAATCTCACAGACAATTAACAAATCACACTGCTTGTTTGACCAGGTGGGCCACTGCCGAATGACCGGAGGCACAGCATCCTCTCCACGGGTACCCTGCGGGTGATGAGGGTTGCTTTGCATGACCAAGGCCAGTACGAATGCCATGCCATCAGTGCCATCGGAGTGAGGACCCTCCCGGTACAGCTGTCGGTGACCCCGCGAGGTAAGCTGGTGAGGCTGTGGGGAATAAGTGCTGGCAAATGTGTGTCGTTAATTTGACATTATGGTAAATAACACACTGTCTGACAAGGCAGGGAATTGCCCCAGTCCCTATGGGATGGGGTTTTGCTTTTCCCTGGGAGCAGATGTCTCGCCACGAGAGCTCCCATCAGTTGGTGGGAAATTTTAAAGAGGTTTCCAGAGTGCCAAGATTTGCAACTTGGAAGAATCTGCTTCAGTTTTCCTTGGAAATTTAGCTGGTAGTCTGGAATAAGTATAACCATTGGAAATAAACTCATCTGGTGTGGCCAGGGAACGGGATGGTATCGGTTGGCATTGGCACGAGTAACCGCTTGGGCAGGGTTATGTGATCAGAAATGACCTTTAAAGCCCATCAGATGAGCTCCAGTATCTGGCCAGTTTGAGTGAAAAATGGGACCCTTTAAACTGTTTGGGAGTTGTTATGAAGAAAATTATTTTGGTAAAGGAAAGGAAACAAAGGAATTTTGTCAGAGAATTTACAAAAAATTGTATTAAATTCTTAGTAATCTTTCCTGTGCTATTTTTAGATTCTGGCTTTCCTACAGGATGAATTGTAACATTCTTTTTTAAAGGAAATATTCTGCAAAACAAAATGTTTCCTTCTCAGGAAGATTTACTCTGGGTCCAGATACATTTGTCTTAAACATTAGCTACCAGGTCATAGGTTCAACCTAAATTTAGGTATTCTAAAATCAAGCCTCTGTAAAATACGAGTCAGGCAGAAATGCTTTCCTATTTTAATTTTCTTTTTTGTTCCCATATAAAGAACCGTTCTAAACAAGCAAACATCCCTGCTCTTTCACGAACATGGCAGAATTTTACTAATGGTAGACTGGAGAGAAGGAAACTATCTAGAAACATGAAATTTGTGATGCTTCAAGCACAGAATTCACAGAATAGTTTGGGGCCAGCAAGATCAATAAAATTCTTTCATTGAACCTGACTAACACTTACCAGAGAGCCTTGTCCGATAATTCTTGAATCAATTCACAATCCTTGTTTCAGCTAGAAAATGTTTTCCAGAAAGCCTTTGAATTAAAGATTTTAAATGACAGAGAACCCAGCGCATTCCTATGTAATTGCCCCAAGTAGAGACACACAGGAGCAGAAAATAATGAAGGTAAATTACAGAGGGCTCGGTAGAGAGACAGAGAGCATGGGTAAAGTGACACCTCTTCGAAGAGCCCTTGCACCAGTGGGAAGAGCCCCAGCAACTCTGGTTTCCCCACGCTGAGGTGTTTTGCACACACATTTCTCTGTGTTCCTGGATGCATTTCTTGCGCTTGTGACTTTTTTCCCCTGTGTTGCACAGTGATACCCGTGTTCCTTCATCCCCCCCAAGACGTGGTGGCAGAGACAGGCCAGGACGTTGCGATTACCTGCGCTGCCCAAGGAGATCCACGGCCCACCATCACCTGGGTCAAAGTAAGAGACGGTGTCATGTACTCAGCCATCGCCAGGAAGCAGGATGGCTCCTCCGTGGGGGCATTAAACAACTCTCTCATTAAACACCTCGACTAGTTAAATCCGTTTGTGCAATACAGATGGAAGAAATTGCGTTTGATGAAAATTTCAGGACCAACATTCCCACTGATTTGGTTTTTTGAGCAGTCTGAAAGAATGTTGTTCTTTCCCAGGCTCGAAGCCTTGAAACGCACATTCCTGTTTTCTCTTGTTTTTTCTTCCAAACAAGTAACTTGAAGCCAGTGACCTTCCAGGATGTTAGAAACGCTTGATTGACTGCTCCTGGAAAAAACTGAATGTGGATTTTTTTTCTGAGTGATTGGTCCTTATTTCCAGGATTCCCACTGGTGGAACTGGATGATGCTGGTTGGCTCCAGCTTTGACAGGGCAAAGCCACGATCCCTCACAATCACGCTGCAGCCTGGCTGCTCTGTTCAAGAATTCATTAGATGAAGCTCTTCAGACTTTTTCCTGCTGTGCCATAGTACAACACCTGCGATCTTCACTGGCACCTGCCCTGCCTGTGAGCAGGAACAAATTAGGGGAAAATGCTTGAGCCTCCGTTACCCTGCAGAGGTCTGGTGGGAGGTGACCTTGCAGGTTGCCTTGAGCTCCAGCCAACATTGGGGGCAGAAGAAAAGAGCCTGGGAGGGCAGCACAGTAAACATTAGATTGGGGCAGGCCAGCAGAAAGATGTTAAGAAACCGGAGAATAAAAAAGTAAAACATGAAGCCACTTGTGCCACCTACCAGGTTGAGAGGTAGGGTTTGAGCGTGCTGCTGCTCGCAGCACTTTGATCAGCAATGCTGCCCAGAGCCAGCAAAAGCTGGTATCTGCAGTTCAAGGCCAACAAAAATCCATCAGTTGTCCCAAAACTGAAGACATTTGGATTGTTTTATGAGCCATCAAACTTCTGTGACAGCATCAGGGCACAGCACTGGCTCCAGCCAGCCTGTCTGTAAGAAGTGCGGAGAAACGCGTGGGGTGTCTGTGCCCCCTGCACTGAGTGCCTGGAGGTGGACCAGGGTGAAGGACCCGAGCGAGGACCTCCTCGCAGTGGGTTCAGGCAGGAGCAGATGTCCTTGGAGGGCTTTCTGGTTTCTCTGGAAGAGCAATGCTGGCATCTGGTGGCCACATTCGTTCATCGCAGCTGTGTGCGGGTGTGCGAAATAGGCTGAAGGCCGGGGCAGTGGGAATCTTTTTATACCCTGACACGTTTTCTGTCTTTTGATGGTGCCAACAGGAGGGTATCCAGATCACAGAGAGTGGCAAGTTCCACATAAGCCAAGACGGGACCCTTTCCATTCAAGACCTTGGCGTGGCTGACCAGGGCAGATACGAGTGCATAGCAAGAAACCCCTTTGGCTTCACCTCCAGCGCTATGCAGCTCACCATCACGGGTAGGGTATCTCCTGTGGTCCTCCTGAGTCTTCTCTTGCTCTCATGTAAGGAAGGGCTATGCTGTGTTGATGCCGACACGTTGAACGCATAACTCCGTTATTTCTTTAGCTTCTTTGCAGACACGTCCCTCGTAGGCATGATCAGGGTTGCTCCGTCGTGTAAGCCCATGCACCTCCCAGCTGCTCCTCGCTGTTTTCTCAGCTGAGCTGTGGTTGTGCACTGCAAAGCCAAAGGTGTTGTCTTAAACCGCCTTCCGCAAGCCGAGCTGTCGGCGTGCCCGTAGTTACTGCCTCTGCTGGGAGGGAGAAACTTATTAAGATGTACCAACATGCTCACAAGTCACCGTCCGACCGTAACCTTGCATGCCAGGGGAGGGAGAAGGAGAACAAGTTGTCGCTGCAAATACAGGGTTTTAAATGTTCGCTCGGTCCCTCGGGGATGGGAAATAAGTCGCTCGTTTTCAAGCTACTGCTCGGAGCATTAGGGGAGCTGTAATGAATAAAGAGGAGCAGCACTCCTCTGCTAGTCAAACCAGAGGTCGAGAGTGGAAATTGTCCTTCTCAGAGGGTGAGAAAGAACTGACAGGGGAAAAAAATCAAAGGCAAGAAATAAGGTTAAAAATTTAAGTGGAGGACTATTCCTCAAACATGCAAGAATAACCAGCATGAATAGTGAGTAGCTTATTAGGTGAATTTAGTATCATTTTCTATACAGTGACTGTATGCAAGGAGCTGAGAAAAACTGAAATTTCTTTGTTGTTTGAAATTATTCCTAGGGTAATTTCTGTGATTTGTTCTCGATTGTTACCTCATTTCCCAGCTGGGTATTGCAAATGCCAGTGCCCAAATGGGAGCTAGTTTCTTCAGCTGTGACAAAGACCTTGGATTAAAAAATTAATTCTGTAGTAATTTTTAAGAATTCATGTATGTACTTCTGAATATATTCAAACAACAGCTTTCTTTTTTGTTTTAAAATTGTATATCTCGTGTTGATGTTAAAACTGAACTGAATTAGAAATGTTTCACAAATGGAAAATTAATGTGTGAGAAATATATTCAAATGAATGTCAGGAATTTTAGAAGCTTCTTTTGTGGGAAGTATATACATTATTTTGGGTTAACCCACTGTGATTTTTAAGTTTTGTTTTTCCAATTTAACCACCAACCAAACCAGGCATTTATTTGCAAAGCTGTACAGGAGCAGACTCTGAATATGTATTTCGTAGCCATTTCCTGAAAAAGTCACTTTGTTTTTCAGGCAGTTAATTTCTTCTTCAGAATATCTATTTAAAAAAAAAAAAAAATTATTGGTGTTTATGTTGCAAATGGAAACTGAGTTTGACTTGCAGTGGAGTTCCTGGTACGTGGCTTGTATTGGTACGCAGATTTTCTTGAGATTGGAAGACATATTAATAGCAAATAAATAACTTTTTGCTCTTTCTTTTTGCTTTGGAAAGCCACAGACGTCGGTCGGAGCGGCGACACGTTTGTAGCCACATCGATACGGGAAGCCATCAGCAGTGTGGACCATGCCATCAATTCAACACGCACTGAGCTGTTTAGCAAGTAAGTGTGTGAAATGCTGTGATCTGAGACTTGAAGCAGAAAAGAGATAAAAAAGACAATGAATGAAGCCTTCTCAAATCGCATTTTATTGTTGACAGTCCGCAAATGAAAGCTACAGTATTATTTTGGGTATTGGAGGTTGAAGCTGCACCACATAGAAGTGAGGATGTGATAGAGCTTCATAACAGGCATTTGGGATTCTGGAAAAATCTGATACATGATTATCACCTCTTATGTGACTTATATCTGCAATGTACGTTTTGTCAGCTGGAGTTGGCTCCAGAGACAGTGCATAGAAAAGAAAATAATCAGCGTAGTCATTTTATAAATGCAACTGACTTTGCGTAGGGTGAACAGAAATATTAGAATAATTCTAACCATTTCCTCAATGAAAAACGACTTCCCGAATGAATGGTAATTCCCTCCTCTTCCACCCCAGTATGTGTTTTTCTTGAAAAGGTAGGCAGTTTGTATTAAGCCTAAAACCTCTGGGTCTAAGCTGCAGAAAAGGGAAAAATAAATTACTACAGCAGAAGAAAGCAGAGATCCTGAGGAAATTAAATATGTGTGTTTTCCTGGGGAAAAATATCCTTTCTTTAATCATCCGCAATATGCAGGCAAGCCGCAATGGTCTTATGCACTGATTTTGGGGGTCAAGCACCAGACCAGGCTTAGAGCCTGACTCTTGCTGCCTGTCGAGTCTCATTGCTCTGAACAGAGCCGATTCATTTTAATGTTTCTGCATCACTTCTAACTCCTTGAAACAGACGCCCCAAGACGCCCAACGACTTGCTGGCTCTCTTCCGTTACCCCCGGGACCCCTACACCCTTGAAACAGCCAGGGCAGGGGAGATCTTTGAAAGGACCTTGCAGCTGATTCAGGAACACGTGCAACAGGGTCTGATCGTGGATATGAATGTCACAGGTAGGAGAGATTTTATTTCCCTTCTTGACTTTGCGCATAGGACTAAATTAAAACAACAATGTGTAACTATCCGGAAAGTTTAAAAAGTGCAATTTTGGGCATGTCAGGAAATGTGTTGTCTGGGTTCCAATGCTCTCTTCCATCTCATGGGTTTCATAACAGCCTGAGGGCTGGCCTTGAGGTTACCCGGTACTCAGTAAAGTGGTTCAGTTCCCCGTTTTGCTAAAGATTTCTTGACTGGCTATGAAAGCCCTAATCTTGAAAAATATTTAACCATCTAACTCACAAAGGGGTACCTTTGTGGATCTCAGGTTTGGTTCATCAGCATCGTGGTCAGAGATGGTTCCTGCACTCCAAGTGGCAATAAGAATAATACTGAAAACTCTGGAGTATTTGGGTGCTGTAACAGAGGAAGGGGGATATCACTCCTGACTTTCTCCTCTGCCTCGCTGCCACTTTGACTTCTTAGCTACAAACTCAGCGGGTTTCCAGCCACTCAGCTTCCTTTTATCGAGGCAGGATAGCAAGAAATAAAGCAATGCAACACCAAAAATACCTAGTGAGGTCCAAGCATCTGGCAGCTGGACTCCAAATCTTCCTAGCTGAGACTTCCTTAGTATACAACAGACATTCCCATACATTGCTTGTTTCTACCTATACGTGTGAGTCATCATGTAGCAGGCATGTACGTTTGGAGCCTGTAAATATTTTTGCCTGCCTGGATGTATTCCAGGCTGCGAGGAGTCTCTCTCCAGGCTGCAGGTCTCGTCTGGGCTGGTCGGACTGCCCTCCTCCCCTCCTCGTTGCCCTGTCAGCATCCGCACAGCGCAGCATTATTCAGCGCTTTCGCATGGCGTAGCGCCCTGGCAGTCACCCACAGTTTCCCTGCTGCTCGTCACGTAGGGTTTGGATGGTCCGTGGTGCTCGAGGTGGCAGTAATAACCCAGAGAGACGTAAAATAAACCCAGGACCACCCCCAAAGTTTGGTCTGCCTGTCAAAACATTTCTGGTTTCCACCTCTGTGTAGTTTATACTCAACTCTTTTGCCCTTCTTTTCTTCTCTGTGGGACTGGTATGATGTCGTGCTTCATTTATTCCATAAATTCCATAGCAGCACCACGATCAGAGACCTGGCTTTCCCGTGCCCACCCTGACAATCCCAGCAGCAGGTTTCACACAGATGGTAGGAACCAGATGGCTACAGCGGCTGTGGTCTGACCTGGTGCTTTGCCTTTTCCTTGGCAGGCTATCGGTACAACGACTTGGTGTCCCCTCACTACCTGAACATGATTGCCAACCTATCGGGCTGCTCTGCCCACCGCCGCACACCGAACTGCTCGGATATCTGCTTCCACAAGAAGTACAGGACCCACGATGGGTCTTGCAACAACCTCCAGCACCCGATGTGGGGTGCATCTCTCACAGCCTTCCAGAGGCTCCTCAAACCCGCCTACCAGAATGGATTTAACCTCCCCCGTGGGTTTTCCTTGGCAGAAGATGCCAGGGACCTGCCCCTTCCTCTACCCCGCCTTGTCTCCACAGCCATGGTCGGGACTGAGACCATCACCCCCGATGACCAGTTCACGCACATGCTCATGCAGTGGGGCCAGTTTCTGGACCACGACATGGACCAGACGGTGGCAGCCATTAGCATGTCCCGCTTCTCAGATGGAGCACCCTGCAGCGAGGTGTGCAGCAACGACCCGCCATGCTTCTCCGTCATGGTCCCTGCCAACGACCCCCGCGTAAGGAATGGGCGCTGCATGTTCTTTGTCCGCTCAAGCCCTGTGTGTGGCAGCGGGATGACCTCCCTGCTGATGAACTCCGTCTATGCCAGGGAGCAGATCAACCACTTGACGTCTTACATCGATGCCTCCAATGTTTACGGCAGCACAGAGCAGGAATCGCAGGAGCTGCGGGATCTGAGCAGCCAAAATGGGCTGCTGAAGCAAGGGCAAGTTGTGCCTAGCTCGGGCAAGCATCTCCTTCCCTTTGCTGTAGGGCCACCCACTGAGTGCATGAGAGATGAGAATGAGAGCCCCGTGCCGTGCTTCCTGGCAGGAGACCACCGCGCCAACGAGCAGCTGGGTCTCACGGCCATGCACACGCTATGGTTCAGGGAGCACAACCGCATTGCCACGGAGCTGTCAGCCCTCAATCCCCACTGGGATGGAGACCTCCTGTATCACGAGGCACGGAAGATTGTGGGTGCCCAGATGCAGCATATCACCTATGCCCAGTGGCTCCCCAAGGTCCTTGGGGAAGCTGGGATGAAGATGCTGGGTGAGTACAAAGGCTACAATCCCAACATCAATGCGGGGATTCTCAACGCCTTTGCCACTGCTGCCTTCCGCTTCGGGCACACCTTGATCAACCCCATCCTGTACCGGCTGAACGAAACCTTCCAGCCCATCCGCCAAGGCCACATCCCCCTGCACAAGGCCTTCTTCTCCCCTTTCAGGATCACACAGGAGGGTGGGATCGACCCCCTCCTCCGCGGGCTGTTCGGGGTTCCTGGGAAAATGCGGGTTCCCTCCGAACTCCTCAACATGGAGCTAACGGAGAAACTCTTCTCCATGGCACACTCTGTCTCACTGGACTTGGCTGCTATCAACATCCAGAGAGGGCGAGACCATGGCATCCCACCATACAACGACTTCAGGGTCTTCTGCAACCTCTCATCCGCGCAGGAGTTTGAGGACCTCAGAAATGAGATAAAGAACTTGGAGATCAGGGAAAAGCTCAGGAGGTACTGTAGCCTGGACTTTGAAGCATCAAAATCACTGGAGATCAGTCAGTGAAAAGTTTCTGCTCCTCCCAGGACACCCATCAAATAACCTTCCCAGCTATTGCTGCCCACAGATGTTCAGATAGGGTAATAGCTGTGGTTTAAGAACGGGGTAAGACAAATGAGGTCTCTCCAAGTGATCAGTCTGGTTCTGAGTGGAATGTCATCAGGCACTGCTGTGGCATAGTTTGGGAGCAGATTGAGCCTTGGAGCTGTTTTCCAGTGCAACTAAACTGCATCCTATCTGCACTGGCTGCCTCTTTCCAAGGCAGGCCTTTATCCCATTGTCTTTTAGATAAGACCATTATTAATATTGTCCAGATGAGTTCCTTGCATACAAATCCCTATCATGTGATCAGATTCATTTTATCTCCACTCTTTGATAGTCTTTTAACTTCTTTTTTAATATCTTTTATCCTGCAGTTTATATGGAACTACTAAAAACATTGACCTGTTTCCAGCACTGATGGTGGAGGATCTTGTCCCTGGTACCAGAGTGGGACCAACACTGATGTGCCTGTTAACGACACAGTTCAGAAGGCTGAGGGATGGAGATAGGTATTATCACCGGAGTCAACCCAAAGTCTTTAGTATTCTGTTTGGGAGGAAAAGAGCCTGTAATTTTTGATTGTTTCTTGTGTTATAACATGAGGAAGGGTCTCCTCCGTTCAGTGCATTTGCGAAAGGACTTGCCACAATTACTGTCAATGAGTCCTTTTCCAATATAATGATTCTCGTTTCACTGCAGGACACTGAGGATGGGCCCAATGTCTCCTGAAAATGCTAGAAAATGTCTGCAGGACCTTCTTTCTAATTCCTATTTGCTGCTTGTCTGAATAAGACACGTCTTTGCCTGGTGATGCACTTAGGGCAGGAGCATTGTTTGCCCGTGTCCCAACCTGCTCCAGCAGATCCATCTGAGCCGTGGGATTCCCCTGCCAGGGGCTGTGCCTGCAGGTGGTGGCACCCTGCAGCTCCGGCCAGCAGCTTGCGGGGATTCATGGGTTCAGAAAAGGGTGGTCAGCGTTCACAGCTGCCTGACACGAGAATAAAAGCTGCTTTTGAGGGGTGCGGGTGTTGCCACACAGATGTAGGGGAAATCTTCTCCCTCTTCCAGCCTCACTCCCCGTCCTCCTTTCCTGCTCCCGAGTCATGCTGTGATTAAAACCCACTGCAGGTTTTGGTATGAGAATCCCGGAGTCTTCACGCCGGCGCAGCTGACTCAGATCAGACAGACGTCCCTTGCTCGTGTCATCTGTGACAATAGTGACCACATCCAGCAGCTCCAGAGAGATGTCTTCCGGATGGCCTCGTACCCGCAGGGCATGGTCAGCTGCGAAGAGATTCCCACGGTGGACCTCCGTTTGTGGCAAGACTGTTGCGAGGGTAAGGAAGGAGGCTGCTATAGCACCGACTGGCGTGGGGATGGCTCTGGGTGGCATTCGTCACATGCCATCAGCTTATAGGAAATGCCAGGAGCTGGTTTCGTGGTACACCGTGAGAACCGTGTGTCAGCAAATGGATGCACGCAGGAGTCCAACTGCCTGACTGCTTCAGGGCTGACCAAAAGTTAAAGCAAATTATTAAGGGCATTGTCCAAACACCTCTTAAACGCTGACAGGCGTGGGGCATCGACTGCCTCTCTAGGAAGCCCGTTAGCTTCATTGAATCTGGCCAAAGGTCCACCTAGCTGAGGGCGTCTGTCTCTGGCAGCAGCCAGTAGCCCATGCTTAGGTGGCAGAGACTGAAACAGGACATAGGCATGGTGATCCCCACCACGTACCACTTACAGGTTCATTTGGAATTCTGTAAAACTCTGCCATTAAACCACAGATCCTACCATTGTCCCTTTGTGCTGTGTTCTGGCTACAGATGTCCAGCTGAGACAGGGGAATCCATGCATGATGCATGCCCTGTTACACACCTTTATTGCCTCCTCCCCTCCGGCATAAGAGTTGTGTCAAGGGTGGATGGTGAAGGAGGGCAGCGCTGCCTTGGGCTGCCTTCAATCCACATGGTTCTGCTTTAAACACGAATGGTCACTGCAGACTTTCCCTTCCTTCCCAAGACTGCCAGACGCGTGGGCAATTCAGGGCTCTTTCTCAGCGGTTCCGAAGCAAGAGATCCCCTGGCTTCAGCTACCCAGAAGAAAACCCTGCCAAGCATAAGCCTGCCTTCCCCAGGTGTAGTATCACCACTTCTTTTACCTCTGTTTGGTGAAGCATAAGAAAAGTTTTTAATATCTCAGTCCATTCAAGGGCTTTGAAATTGGCATTCTGCAGAGGTCTGGAGGTCAGTAGATAGATGCTGAACTCAGTCAAACTCCTCCAACACTTTAGTGCAGAGCCCGACTCTGATATTTAAATATCTGGGCTGAGTGGCTTTAGTTGGCATCTCTTGACAGTTGAATCTGGGAGTTGGGCCCTTCTGTTTGATGCTTACTTGGAGGCTGATATTGGAGAAGGCAGAATGATTCTCTCATTCATGAAGCTGACGTTTGCATAATCCCTTTCACTTTTTATCCCTGACCCCAGAAACGAGGCACCTTCCCCAAGCCCTTCCTCCAGAGAGAATCTCGAGTTCCTTGTGGTTGAACTGGAGAAGACAGTTGCTTCCCTACGGAAACAGGTAAAACTTTGTGCCTCGACGTTTGTCTTCTGTGGAGGCACCCCAGGAGTAGGATTTGGGTATTTGCTACGGGCAGCCTCTGCAGCTGCTGTGCCCTCCAGAGCCAAGAACGACCACTTGATTGGAAGGAACTAGCGGCAGGTAGAGAAGAGGTAGAGTAGGGAGAGAAGAGATGAAGCTGAGCTCTGTGGGCTCAAACCTCTACAACTGGAGGGTAAAACCCAAGTTTGAGCCTCAGTGAAGGTAACGAGCTGGTGCTTTCTTCTTGTATTTGGGACAGGTTAAAGGTTATCTGTGCGATGGTGCAGACTCCTCTTAGAGCTGCTGCTTTCTCGTCCCTACCAGGTGAATGCACTAGAGAGCCAGCTGAGGTGGCACCACAGCAACACCAGCATACACGGACAGGGGAAGAAGACTGGAGACAAATGGAGAAAAAGATGACCATGTTGCCTGTTCATATAAGGTCAGTGTGGTTGTTCTGGGCTGGGGTCCAAGAGGTGGATCAATGTGGTGCTGCTGAGTGTGTGGTGGGACACCTGAGCAGTCTTCACATTCGGAAGAGACTGTTGCAGAAAGGAATGAAGCAATCTGGTGATGAATGGGACAGGAGGTAATAGGCTTAAATGCAGCAGGTTAGACACACATTCCTACCAGTAATGATTAGTGACTCACTGGAATGGGTTGTCTGGGGATGTTGTGGCGTATCCATTCCTGGAGGTGTTTTAGGAACTAGTTTGGCAAAGATGGGGAAAGACATAAGTATAGGATGGACGAGGTGGACTGGGTGAGGTCTCCCAGGCCTATTCTCCTGGGACTCTGGGTAGGTTTCTTCTAGCAACACTTAATATCCCAACCCCAAATCCAACAGCCTCCAAAGGACCTTTGTGGGGAGAGATACCACAGAGCGCAGTGCTGGAGTGGATGGACTGGTTCCTTCTCAGGGTAACAAGGGCATCTGGGCAGATGGAGCAATCCATCATTTGCCTACATATTGACAGCGATTTCCCCCTCAACAACTGAGTCACTGCGCACCTCTCTGCCGAAAGCACCAGTCCTCTCTTTGCTCAGCTCCGCACAAGGGAGTGAGGATGTTCAAGTGTGTGTTTAAAGTCACTGCTGGCACCTGCCAGCCTGGGGACTCCTGCCACCGCTCAGCTGTGGCAGAGTCCTGGCAGAACACCGCCAGACCTCCAGCCCGCAGTGTTTAGGGGCACGGAGAGCACAGACTGAGCTTTCTTAGCCCGCTGTCCCTGGAGAACCCTGCAGCCTTGAAAGAGAGGATGAACGACTCGCTGGCACCTGCCAGTCTGGAGGAGGTGTTTAATGGTTTTTATGTGTTGCAAATGATTACTGCCGGGACAGGAGCAGAAGAGTTATGCAGAAGCGTTGCTCTGCCAGGCAGTCTGTACTAGCAGGAGCATCCTCTGGAAGTTCGATTGCAGGAGAGGGCAAGCAAAGGCTGGTCTGCGCGGGTGATCTCAGCAGAAAGCAGAAGGGGAAGCCTGTAGACTGGCCACGCTGTTTTCCAGTCTGATTTGGTGTGTCGGTCCTCATAGATTTTCCAGTTGAACAGTGATTCCCCTTTAGAAATTTGACATAAGTTGCAGCGTGACACATGAGTTAGCTTTTCCTTGTCACCATTTGCAGATCCCTGAAGAGCACTCCAGGGTTCACAGGGTCCCTGAAAACTATTTCTGTAGTTTTTAAAGGGCTGTTACTGGTTTTGTGCTGCAGTCACGCGTGCCCCAGACCTGCCAGGCACTGTACAAACAGCTCTCCCTGCCTCCAGCTGCCTCCCATAGAGTTTTTCTGCCTTCCTGTGCCCTTTCAGGTACCTTGTGACCTGCACTCCTGCTCTCCACCAGCCAGTCCAACCCGCTCCTGCAGGGCTCACAAACAGCAGCCACCACCCCCCGATGCTCTGCCTCCTCTCACGCTTCCCGTACCGCTCCCTGTCCCACGACGACTGCACTTCTGCCTGTACTGAAGCCCCTGCGCTGACTGTCCGTGAGCCCCTCAGCCCCTGGACCGTTCGCCTCCGGGGCTGGGCTCTGCCCCCGTTGACGGTGACAGACCAGCAGTCTGCCGAGCCGCCGCTTTCCTCCTCGGTCCCCAGGAAATGGGGAATAATCGAAGCTGCTTTTAGTGCCACTGTTGCGCTCTTCTCCTCTTCCCACGCAATGCCGTCGTCATCCACCACCCCTTGTCTGAAGCGTCCCATGGGCACCCGACTGAAACAACTCGCTAAGAGGCAAAACCTTTCTCAAACGCACTGTGGTGCCAGGAAGCATCGAGAAATCTGAACAAAAAAAAGAAGATGAATATGAAACCCAAAACAACCCCCAGCCATCTTCTCGTGCCAACGGAAAGAGCAAGAGGAACCTCAGGGCCCTGGCAAGCACGGCTTGGGCTGGGCCTGCAGTCCCTGCCAGCAGCGAGGAGGTGAACCCAAGGCGGTGAACCCAAGGCTCGGGGAAGTCTCCCGGCTGTTTGGGTGCTTCTGGACGCGGTGCCAGACACAGCAGTGCCGAGAGCAGCCGCTGCGCTCTGCCAGTCCCTGAGTAATGAGTGGCGCAGCCTCAGTTACGTGACCCTGCGAGTGACCTACCGTTACATGCCCAGTGCTCAAAAACATTTCCCTCGACATGACCCATGTTCTCCAACTTTCTGCCCCTTTGGGAGATTAATTGGATTTATGTTTCTCTTCCTTTTTTTTCTGCCCCCCCCCCCCCCTCCCCCCAAACGCTTTTTGCTGGAAGATGTATTTTGAGTGTAAACGTAACAGGACCTGGAACAGAACCTCAGATAATTAGATGTAATGGGTGCTGTCATTAGCGGAGGGGAGCTGCTGGTTTCTGTCAATTAGTACGGGAGAACACGATGTGCAGTATTTGACACACGGATGAATGCAAAGTGCTGTTTGTGTTTATTGCTCCCAGGTGCTCTGCAACTAAACCAGGACTATGTAACCAGCTCTACTGAACAGGTCTTCTGGTTTTGTTGCTCTTTGAAGGTGCTTTTTAGTGGTGCTAGAACTAAAGTCCCCGTGTATCCACCATAGCCCCAAATCTGGGGACAGATTGGTTTTTAATATATCCTTGTAAGCTGGTCACAGGGACTAAAGAGAAAATACTTGATTCACCAGATATCTGTGCCTTCCTTATCTTTCTCACTTTCCCTGCATCCTCCCACCTTCCTTCCCACACTGCAAGGACCAGAAACTTCGATGAACTTCTAGGCTTTTTCCTTTCTTCTTTTTTTATTTTTTAGGTGTTTTATAGTACCAAAGGGATTCAAAGCAGCAGGGATGCTCCTGGAACTTAATAGGAAAATAAAAAAAGATACGAAAAAAAGGTTGTGATTTATCAGCAATTTCCTAGCGTGGGACTCTGAGCTGTGCGTGCGTGTCCTGTGCAGACACAGGTTTGCAGTGATGATTGTGTGTTAGGCATGTCTGGTAAGTTCAGCTCAGAGGCAGTATTTAGTCCTCAGGGATGTTTGTCATTTTGAAGTACTCTTTCATTTAGGTGCAAATCAAGGTCCAAAGCCTTGCGTGTTATAAATCAGCTGCACTTGTCTATCGCTTGTACCACTAGAGAATCTAATCTGGCAAAGGTCAATAAAGGTAAATTAGTCTCCAGTCTCCTTCTGCAAACCACAAGTTTACCAAGTCCTCATTCAAAACAGTAAGGCATAAACGTTCGGTGCTCGATCTAATCAGATAATCTCTAAATGCATAACCAAGCAGCCCATTTTCCTCCTGATGGAGCGTGACGTGAGGAGCAGACGTGTCAGAAGCTCTGCAGGAGGACAGCAGAGGGGATGTCCCTTCCCCACATGTCACAAACCCTTCTGCGCTCCATCCTCTGTTCCCCTCCCCATGCTGAAGGGTGAAAAATGCACAGAGAAATTATACGTCCCCGCGTGCCACCAAGAGCAAGGCTGTGTGCGGGGCAGGTGGGGGAAGATCTTGGGGGACTTACCCATATATTCAGGTGTTACTTTGGTAAGTAGGGAGCAGAATATTTTATTAAAGGCTCCCTTTTTTCCTAGAGCCCATCTGCTCAGCGCCGCGCAGGGCACACTCGCAGGGTGCTGTGTACTCCTGCCTTCTGCCCTGGGCTTCTCTGCCTGGGAGAGGGTGAGGAAAGACCTGACCCTCAAACCCAGATATCAAAATCCGGCTTTTGGGGGTTGTTTTGTCATCATGGGACACCCAGGATGCAGGACATGGCAAGCCCAGAGCTGTTGGTGGGTCCAGTTTGTTCTTCCTACACCATACAGTTGCAGTCTGCAGCGTAGACCCCAACAATTAGTTTTCCATTATTTATTTACTTTTTTTTTTAAGCGAGCTCTTTCAAAACCCACCTGCACACCTCGAAATGAGCTACCCAGACCAATTACAAGCAGAGGAGGATCGAAATAATGGGCTGAGGGCCAGGAGCGGAGTTGCCAGGCACAAAACTCCCACTAATTAGATGGAACAGTTAAATGACAAAACCCAGGCAGGGGCTGGAGTTGGGGTTCCTCACTGGAGCAGCGATCGTCGAGCGGCTTAAAAGGTAGAAATCCCCATCCTTTGGCTGATGCCTGTGGATGCTGGGGTTTGGAAGCGGGGTTGCAACGTGTCGGTGTCCCGGTGTGACCAGGACTGTGAGGAGCGTGGGTGTGCTGGTGGCAGCAGGAGCCGGGGGGGTTGTGCCAGGGCTCGGCTGCGGATGCCACGCAGGCACCTGAGGCTGATCCAGACCCTGCACCAGACGAGGACCTCCTGCTGCTGAGGGGGACCCATCTCCGCTGGAGGCTGAGCAAGCACCGGGTCCTGGTGGATGTGGGAAGTGGATTCCCTAGAGATCCTCTGCAATGGGGAATTAGTGGGAGGAGGCAAATGCTTTAGTGGGGTGACCCTGGGAGGTCATTGCAGACCGAAAGGAAAAAGGATCCTGTGTTATAAACCCCACAATATCCACCCAGCACATATCCAAACCGCTTCAGATCTCTTCTAAGATTATTTCCTTAATTCTGTTTTAGCTCTCACGTATTTGTGGATGCAATTATTTTCCTATGGAAAAAAAACCCCACCCTCCCACACAAGTGAGATCAAGACTATTAACTGGAGTCAGCCACTTGTCACAAGAGCTGCTTGAAGAACAGAGGGCTGTGTTTACCGGTGCTCTGGTAAGAAGCAGGAGAGCACACTTTAAAATAATAATTAAAAAAAAAAAAAAAAAAAGCCGTTCTCCTTCTTCGAGAGCGGCGAGCCCGGCTCCAGCTGTGCCTGTCTCCCAGATGTGCCCGCGGGTCTGAGCGTGGGACTCCCGCCTGCAGACTCATCCCACCTGCAGACTCGTCCCACCAGATCAACCAGTTTCACTTTCAGAAATAGGAAGTTCGCCGGGAAGGGCCGGCGAGCGCCCAGACGCGCGCAAGGGACGCGGGACAGCAGCATGAGCCGCCCGGCTGGTGGCACGAGCCCGGGATCGCCCCTTCCTCTGGCTTTGAGAGGCGCGGTGGCATAGACCGCCGCATCCACTGCACCCACCAGGGATGGAGCAGTTTGTCCGGAAGCGTTTGACCTTCTTGACGTCCTTCTGGAACAAACTCCGTCCCCGCTCCGTGCCGGAGAGCTGCTCGCTGGGGTATCTTGGTTCCGATTCTGTTTCGCTGCACTCGGAGCCGAACTCCATTTCCTTCATCCCCAAGTCCTCTCTCTTTATCGCTTTATACGCTTTCACAGCCCGGAGCGCGGAGGAACTGAGTGTAAACGCAGGGGACAAACTGCGTGTCCTCAGAGAAGAAGGAGAATATGTCTTAGCCCGGCGTTTGCTGGGGGAGCCGGCCATGGGCTACGTTCCTGCTGCATACGTGGCCAACCTCAGCCAGGGCACCTCCACTCACCGGCCGTAAGTATCCCGTGCTCTGGATCCGCGGGGGGATGGAGGCTGGACCAGGCTGGACCATGCCCCTGCCCGGGGAAAGGCAGCACTCGCCCTCTGCTCCGGCGGGGAGCACAAGCTCCTCGTCCCCTGCTTTTGCCACCAGCGGTGGTGGGACTGAGAGGGGACCTTCCCTCCCCTGAGCATCCCTGCCGTGAAGCTCCTGCGGCTCACAGCGGTGGGGTGGGGGTGTTCAGCACACCCTGGCTGGGGGATGCACCGGGGGCAGAGATA
The DNA here is from genome assembly GCA_017639485.1 of Pluvialis apricaria. Classification (NCBI taxonomy): domain Eukaryota; kingdom Metazoa; phylum Chordata; class Aves; order Charadriiformes; family Charadriidae; genus Pluvialis; species Pluvialis apricaria. Next base: position 13,981,762 of record CM030021.1, read on the forward strand.
CCGGTCCCCTTTCCCAGGTGCATGACCCTCGCACCGGATGAGGTGGCTCCAGGCTGGGACGTGGTGCCGTGGTGTGCACGGGTGCCAAATAAACGGGCTCCTGCTTGTTCCAGCTCCTCTCCTCTGCATTAAAGGGGAGGCAGCAGGGAGGGAGGGAGCTGGGGAAGCTTCTACCTGAGCCCTGCCAGCTCCAAAGACCCCAGGGAGAAGCAGTTTGTGTTGGGACCTGCTGGGAAGCCCAGAGGTCTATAGGGCCAAGCCGTGCTGTGGCTGCTGCCACATGGCTCCTGCTCATCTGAGGCTGGGGCGTCCCTCCCTGTCGGTGCTTCTCCCACCCGATGGGGAGCTCGGGTTGATGTCTCAGCCGTCTCCCGGCTGGGGAAAGCCCAGGCTCATCGTTGCATAAGGCAGCCCGGTCCCGACACGCCGGGCAAAGCGCCCCGAGACACTGCTGCTCCCTCTGTGCCAGGCCATGAGTCACAGCGAGCGACCGGGAGCGCACGGACGGGGCGGGTGCGATCGCCCTGCAGACTCCCCCGGTGCTCATCCCGCGCTGCCCGGGGGGAAGGGGGGGAGGAAAGGAGCAGGGGGAGCCTGGGAAGGGGCCCCAAAGGGTGGGGGCGGGATGGGAGAGACCCTCCCTCGCTGCCCTCCCTGCGTGTGCTTTGGAGAAAGGCACATCCATGGAGAAAGGTCTGTGGTTTGGACCATGCTGGGACCACACCAGCGAGGACCGCGGGGTCGGCTCGCTGCTTTAGTGCCATTGCACGGAACAGTTGTTCAGGCTGCGGCTGAGTGTGTGTGTGTGTGTTTGCACAACCCGTGCCCAGCCCCGTCCCGAAGCCGGCGGCGAGGGGGATGCCGCGGTGCGGGAGGGCGGTGGGCAGCAAACGTGCGCGGTGTTGCAGCCTGAGCGAGCGGGCAAGCGCGCAGACTCTGCGGAGCCGCAGGTCGGAGCTGGGTGGTAATTTGTTCGGCTGTGTAACCCCATCACGTATAATTTCCTGCGCGGCTTCGCAGAGGCTGGCGATCCCAGCTAATGACGAAACCTTCGGCTGCTCACGTCCCAGTTGCATCAGGCTGGAGGAGGCAGCCCCACGCTCCCGCGCGTCCCACCGAGCCGGGACCCAGCCTGCCCGCCCGCCTTTCCTCGCTGGAGATTCGGTGATGAATCTCGGCACCGATCAGGTGTGGAAGATGGGTTTGGCTGTGTCCCCCCTCCTGGCTCGGTGCTGCCAAGGTCCCCAGCCAGCGCTGCCGTGTCTGCAGCAGCAAAGGCCGATTGCTGGAGATGTTTCCATTGATGAGATTCGCTCACGGGCTCTGAGAGGTGGTTGTGTCCATGAGCAAAAGAAGTCAAGAAGTTAAAAAAAAAAAGGTCAAGAAGTGCAAAGCGATCCTGTGCCTTTGGCTGTCGCTCTCGTAGCAGGACACGTGGGAGCAACCCCACCAGAGCATCTTCCACGCATCACCGGGCGGTTGGCGCGTTATTTGCTGCTGGCTGTCAGCCCAGGTGCTCACCTCCCCACTGTCCCGAGCCGCGGGTGCAAACCTCCTCCTTTCGGGATGGTGCTGAGACCCGGCCAGCTCGATGCAGCGGTGACCACACACTGCTGGAGGAAATGGTCTGCAGTCAGCAAGCTGCAATAAAACGTGACATTTGCCCGCAAAACCCATCCGATGAAGCAGCCCCGATGCAGGCTGGCAATGGGGCACACGGGCAGCCGCGTTTGCCAGCGCCGAGCCGCAGGGCTGGCCAGCGTGCCGCCCGCTTGGTGGCCACCAAGGGTGAGCAAACGGTGGGAGGGAGCTGCTCACACTCAGAAGGGGCAACAGCCCCTGGGCTGGATGCGGCCCCATCCATGCACCGTCCCTTTGCACCGCACTAACCCCCTCCGCTCTGCTCCCCCCCTTCCCCAGGTGGTACTTCAGCAAGATCAGCCGAAACGAAGCCGAGCAGCTCCTGCTCTCCCCTCCCAACCAGCACGGCTCCTTCCTCGTCCGGGACAGCGAGAGCAGCAAGGGCGAGTACTCTCTCTCAGGTAATTTTTGTGCCAATTACCCAGAGGAAATTAGCACCGAGAAAAGAAGCAGGCTGTTCCTTAGGGGCAGCTCCTGGCTCGGTCAGCACGGGGTCAAAAACACGGAAATATGTTTAAAGTGCTTTATAGCATCAAGTGAATTGCCTGCTTTCGAAAGGCACAGAGAAAGCTAATAGATGCAGGTATGGATTGCCGAATTACCGTGGCAAAGGAAAGTACGTTGCTCCCGTCCAGGCTATGAAAGCCATAAACAATTCACAGTGGCTTAATGATGGTTTCGTGGCCCTAACTCCCAGGATTTCATTCCAGAGGCTTTTGTCATCCCAGGGTTGTCTAAAAATACGCCGCCTCTGCAGGTTGCCAGGGCCTGGGCTGCTCCCACGTACAGAAATGTGAATTCAGGGAGTTTCAGACCAGGCAGTGCTGTTACGATCTGGTTCAATCCACCTAAAAAACCCTGAGAAATTCCCGGTGAATCCTTCATCCCACCCATCAGCAGCCCCCCCCGCCGGGGCTGCAGCGTGCCCACGAGAGGTCCAGCCGCCCCTGGTTTATCCGCCACGAACTCTGCCGCTCTCCGAGCAGTTCGTTTGCATGGGGAATTATCCCCGCTCATAAAGCATCACCTCCCCGGTCCAAATGACCCCGACTCGCCCACGGCCAGGAGTCTTCCGAGCTGGGAGGTGGGAGCACGGGGGTGATGGGGAGGGGGACGCAATACCCCAGAGGCGAGCTGGGTTGCTTTAGGGTGAATTCATGGACTGGGTGCCTGGAAAGGAGAGAGGGTGAGAGTCAGCGGGGAGGTGGGAAGGAGCCAGCGATGGCACGAGCTGAGTTTTTCCCCCACCTGGGCTTCCCCGCAGTGCGCAACCACGCGAAGGTCAGCCACTTCCGAATCTGCAAGAGCCCCGGGGGCAGCCTCTACATCCAGAAGGGACATCCCTTCCCCGACATGGAGGAGCTCCTCGCCTTCTACACCAAGCACTGGAAGGTCATCCAGAGCCCCTTACTGCAGCCCTGCAGCCCCGCGGTGCGTATGCCAACAGCACGGCACGGCTCGGCCGAGGTCCCGGAGATGGGCAGGGTGGAAAAAAGGAGAGAGAAATGAGGGAAAAATAGAAATAATTAGTCATTCCATTTGGGATTTGAGCTTTATTAAACTAAATTTAAAATAGACCATTAGTATGGCTGTCAGCATCGCCTCTTGTCAGCCGTGTTAAGGCCAGGCATGACGTTTATATATATTTTTGAACAGCCAAAACGCACAGGTTTTTCTGAAATATCTTCTCCATCTCCAGGACTAGAAACCGTGTTGTTACAAATCCCTCCAATACTGAATCTGGAAATACCTGCGCTTCCAATTTTTTTCCTAGAGTATAATAAGACCACACTGCTTTTATAAAGTTTTCATGCCAATTAGTGTGGCAGCCATAAATCCAATTAGAGTATTAATCCCAAATTGCCGACTCATTTCCTGATTAGAATTCCATTCACCAATTATGACTTAGAAGTAACAATTAAACATGTGAATAATTTGAGAGTGAAATTGAAAGGTGTAAGATAAAAGAAATGCTTAATAAGCTGAAGTCTAAATCAGCCATAATATTCAATAATATTAATTTACTCATTTGTATTTATTGGTGGAAATGGAGAAAAGCCACCTTTGAGGTCTGATGAGGAGGGAATTATGACTTGAATTCCTGGTATTTCAAGTAGTCTCCAAAAATCGCCCTCTTTGCACACATTGGCTCTCAGCAAAGGTAACGCAGTGGATGCCCCACGTGCTTTGTGTCCCCAGCGAACATTTAGCAGAGGGAAAAGCAATGCCCAGGCTGCAGCCCCAGTGGAATGTAGGCGGTAGAGCACCGTGTCCTGCTCACTCCTCCATGGCCACTGGGCCTTGGTGGGCACCAAGAGCTGGTGCAGGCTCCACCAGCCGGTCCTGCCCGGCTGGTCCAAGCATGCAATGCCCATTTCACAGACCCCCCCCGAGAGGGATGGCTGGGAGCGCCCGCGCTGGGAGTTCACCCTGCGGAGGAAGCTGGGAGAGGGTTACTTTGGAGAGGTGTGGGAAGGACTGTGGAGGAACACGGTGCCAGTGGCCATCAAGATCATAAAAGGTAAGTGGAGGAGCAGATGTTAACAGTGGCCAAGTGGGTCTCTTGTTCACTGCCACATCGTTCACCCCTTTTTGTTTCCTAGTCCTCTTGGTCACTGTGTCTGTCTTATCAAGCAACCTGTGGTAGGACCTGGCAAGTAGCCACTGTACTACTTCTGTGTACCCACCTAAGCTTGGACTTCACCTTTATAAGATGGCTCTGTCTAATGGGTTTGTGATAAGTCAAGTCCCGATGGCACTATGATCCTGAAAACGGGATCCAAAGCCCCATGGAAAACATCTCTTGGGTGTTTGGATCTGAAACACAGGGTGTGCAGACACGAACTTTGAGAGCAGGGCTGGGCTGTGAGGAGGACTATGGCCCTCATTCCAGTTGGAGGTGCTGAGGTCCCAACGCCCGTGTAAGAAAGTAGCTCACAACTGTCATGTTGGCTTTCTCCCCCAGCCGACATGAAGGCAGAAGACTTCACCAAGGAGATTCAGAACCTGAAGCGCCTGAGGCATGAGAAGCTGATCCAGCTGCATGCTGTCTGCTCACTGGATGAGCCCGTGTACATCATCACTGAGCTCATGCGGAAAGGCAACCTCCACAGCTACCTCAACAGTGAGTACTGGTGCCAGCATTGTGGAGAGTGGGCTCCTGGGTCAGCGCTGCCCTGCAGATGCTTTCCGTACCCAGGAATGGCCCTACGAACCCAAGTGAGGACCCTAATAGAAAGTGAGCCTGGTTTCCATCCTGCTTAGATCAGTGGTAATGCAGAGAAATCCATCTGTGCTTGGTGGAGATGGTCTTGGGTGAACCCAAAGCCCAGAGATGCAGTCTGATGTGATCCTTGTGGTGTCCATACGGGTTGAGTCCATTTCAGCCCCTGGGAGCCCAACTGTGCTGGTAGGGACCTTCTTCCCTCCTTTGTCACTCACCTGTGGCCTGCCAGCTCCCATCAGTGGACAGAAACCCCTCTCCTGTGTTTGGGCAACTCTGCCTTCATTAGCAACGAAACGGCCAAACCTGCCCCTGGGCCTGGAGGCGTAGTTTTGTTCACCTGCAGAGCTGGTAACAGACCATGGTCCACTCATCACCTGGCCATCAGTTTATTTTTCTTGGCCCTTCTTTTCCTGACTCAGTAATCAGTCTTGAAGGGAAACGAGACAAACAGCTCCCACCAAGACCTGTTTTTCTACTGGGTACACCCCCCTCCTCCCCTACACTGACCTCATTTTTGGCTGGGGCTCCAGCAGCACTGGGTGCCGGAGGAGCTGGAGCTTGCAGGTAGGACGGGTTGAGAGGCCTTGCTGGAGATTTGCATGGCAGAAAGTCACCTTTAGCTTCAAACGAGCCATGGATGCCTGCGTCCTCGTTGCAGCACAGGGCGCTCCGCAGAGCTCACCCTGGTCCCGTTCCTGATCAGCACATCGCTGTGCTGAACTTTCCATGTGGCACAACCAGGACGGTTAGGCAGGACCGCCAATTCAAGGTTTTACACGTTCCCCTGGTCCCACATTGCTGGCACAGGGTCTCCTTCCAAACCAGAACACCCAAAATAAATGTTGCTAGACTGCACCCAACGCTTGGATCGTTTGGGTTAACAGGTCCTGAAGGGAAGTCCCTGGGCACTTCCCACCTGCTGAACATTGCCTGCCAAGTGGCGGATGGGATGAGGTACCTGGAGGAGAAGCACATTGTCCACCGGGACCTGGCAGCCAGAAACATCCTGGTGGGAGAGGAACTCACCTGCAAAATCGCCGATTTTGGACTTGCCCGGCTCCTCAAGGTTGGTCAGTGGGATGCTGCGGTCCCTCCCATCACCCCAGGCCACCAAGCTGCCCCATGATCCAACCATTCCCTTGCCATCCCCTTTCCCAGCTTGCAGCCCCAGCAAAGACCCAAAAGCAGCGGCTGTGTTCATCATACCATCCCTCATGACCCATCTCCCATTGCATTTCAGGATGACATTTATTCCACCAGCAGCAGCACCAAAATCCCAGTGAAGTGGACAGCCCCAGAGGCAGCCAACTACCGCACCTACTCCCTCAAGTCCGATGTCTGGTCCTACGGGATTCTGCTCTACGAAGTCTTCACGTATGGACAGATCCCGTATGAAGGTAGGGCTGCCAGGCCCCTCCAGTGCCGCTCCATCCACATGCCCATGGTCCCCAAAAGCCAACATGTCATGAATTGGTATATTGTCCCTTCCACAAGGGATGTGGAAGCAGCTCCTAGAGCAGAAGCAAGTTATTCTCCACTTTGGGAATTGCTTAGGGGGATTTTCAGTGCTTGCAGAGGGGGGTGGAGGAGCTGGGGGCAGGACGGTGGTATGGGCTGGATGATCTCCCATAGCCTCTCCTCTACCAACGTCGTGGCCGAGAGACACCATTTCACAGCAGCACCAGATGACATCTTGGCCCACTGCAGGTGTACCTTCAGGGCATCCTTTGGGGACATTAAATTGAGGGGCACCTTCTCCTTCCTTGCAGGAATGACAAACCAAGAAACAGTACGGCAAATCACCAGGGGCTACCGCCTTCCCCGGCCCAGCTCCTGCCCTCCCGAGATCTACAGCATCATGTTGGAATGCTGGAGCGGCAACACGGAGGAGCGTCCTACCTTCCTGGCCCTGCGGGAGAAGCTGGGCTTCATCTACAGACGGCTGCTCAGCTCCCTCTCTTGAGGGACCGCTTCCCACCATCCTTCCTGCACAAGCCCCTCCAGGCCAGCTCTTGCCAAGCAGCTCCTTCCTTCTGGTTTGCCCTCTGACAGGGCTCCAAGGAAAGCACATCCTCCCCCAAAACCAGCCCGTGGCCCCTCTGGGTCAGGATGCAGGGAGGTGGCCAAGGGAAAAGGCAACGAGTTGTGGAGAACTCGGTGCCGGCGCTTGGCAGTGTAGCAGTCTGGAAAAGCCCCGTGGTAGTGAAGGCATCACCCAGAGTTTACATCTTCATTCAGCCAGTAGGGTGGGAGGTCCCTGCCGCTCCCCACGCCAACGTGAAGGTTTGTAGTTTGTGTTCAGTTGTGGCTCCGCTTGATTTTTCTTGTAGTGTGTGTCCGGTGTATTTATCAATAAACGTGTGTGCATCCAGCCACGTGAGTCCTTGCAGGGCAGCGCTGGACCCTCAGCCCTCGCCACGCTGCTCCCCTCCCTGCCCAGGAAGTGATGCTTTGCAACCAGTCCCGCTCTTGCAAACCGCAGGTGATAGAACCATTTCTGTGTCTCTTTGGTCTCTTTTCACCCAGGTGTGCATTAAACTGTGTGCTTCTGCCACCTCTTTCCCAGGCAGCAGCCCTGCTTGCCCCAAGGACCCCGCACAGGCAGCTCCTGCCCGGGCTGCTCCGCTCTGTCTCCTTGTCTTCCTCACCATCGCGTGGTTATTCCAAGAAAAATCTGTGTCGGGGTTTAAATATTTAACATGCTTAGCCCAGGTGCGGGCAGCACTTGGGAAAACACTGCTTCACCCTGTTTCGCTCTTCATCGCACCCATGGTGCAAAGCCAAGAGATGCGCCCACCGCCCCCAGCTCCTCGCCCAGCCGCTCTCGCCGCTCCCGGGGTCCGGCATCACAGGAGGACCTTGAGCTTCTTGTCCCCCCCACCCAGAGCCGCGGGGAGCATTTCCTCTGGCCCAGCACCTCTTGTCCCCCACCATGTATGCTCTGGGAGGCCGGGCTGTCCTTGGCAGCAGCGGAAGGACTCATTGAAAAGCAGCAGCGGGAGCGGTGCCGAAGCCGCGGGCGGGCGCAGGCAGCCGGGCCCGAGCGGGGCTGCTCGAGCACCGGTGCGCTCGGGGCACTGGTGGTGGGGAGCATGACGTGCCAGGGGTGAAAGACCACCGCGCACAGCCGGGGCTGCTTGGGTTTAGGTTTCCTTCTGACTGAAAAAACCAGCAGAGCTGGAATATACAAAGTTAATAAAGTTTACGCAACACTCTCCGCGCCTGAGCAGCATCCGCGCTGTGCGAGACGGCAGGAACGAGTCTGGCTGTTAATTGAGCAAGTCTCCGTGCACGAGGGGCCTGGGAAGGGGAGGTGGGAAGGCGGTTTAGGTGTGTGATAAATTTGGAGCCGGCCACGCTTCTCTGAAGCCCGAGCAAGGAGTGAGGCGGTCGCTGAGCCCTCGGGAGCTGTGGCCGTGCCCCGGGAAGGTGACAGCTCCGAGTTAGAGTGTTCGTGGCTGGAAAAAGCTAAAAAAAAAAAGGTTGGGTTTGCCGCTGTGGTTGGACACGGTTGCAAGAGGAAACTCGCGTCTTGCAAATTACCCCGCAGCCTGATGAAACGCCTGAGCAGAGAGCCCACGCGCGCACAGCCCAGGTCCCCCCCACCTACGAGAAACGACAGACCGAAGCCGTGTCCGGCAGGCGGAGGGGTTATCGCACGCCAAGAAAGGGATGCTACATGCGTGGCGCAGGCACAGAAGGGTTGTTGCAGCGAGATATTAAATTTATAGGTCTGGCTGCCACCAGATGGAGCTAAAAATAAAGCAGGAGGAGCAGGGTGTGCGTGGGGCGAGCGGGACGGCGGGGCTGGCGTCACCGCGGCGGTGGGGCTGGCGTGGGGGGCAGCGGCGCATGGCCGGCGTCCCTGGAGAGGCCGGTGGGGTTGGCAGGGCTGCAGGCATCACACGCATGGATGGCCCCAAAGCAGCTCGTTCTGCTGCAGCAATGCCGTGGATGGTGGGTGGTGTGGCGGTGACAGCAGGGGGGACATGGGGACACGGGCCAAGGCAGCGCTGCCCACAGCGGCTTTTCCTTCCTTCTCCGCAACTGCACTAAAAGCCGATGCGCTGCTTGGGTTTGCCCTCCAGCGCGGTCTGCTGGGCTCCGGCACCGCTCTGAGTCATTATTCGCTTTCTAAAAGTAGGCAGCGGTGCAGGGGGGGAGCCCAGATTTTCTCATCTCCTCCCAGGATCTCAGCCTGGGCGAGGGCACTGCAGCTCCAACCACCCCGCCCCCAAATAAAAAATAATAATCAGGGCTGCTACAGGAACCAGTAGCAGATTCCCCAAAATCCATCCCGCAAAAGCAGAGCTGCCGGGGGGCCGCTGCTTCCTGAGCCCCTCCAGGGTGGGCATCGCAAACACGCGCTGGCCAAGGCGTTCGCCTGCTCTGGTTTCAGCCTGGCACATGCCCCGTTTGCCGATTCAATTTGACCGAGCGGCATTTGAAAACAGCGTCAGGCTAATGTGACGCCTGCGAGCCGCGCAGTTTGTTTCTGTTTTTAAGGTCCCGCGTTGGCCTTTGAAGGGTGAGGGGGAAGCAAAACTGCCGGAGGCAAAAAAAAAAAAAAAAAGTAAAAAATAAATAAAAAGATTCCCCCAGCAGCAAGAGGCAGGCAGTGGAAGGAAATATTTCTCCCGATGGAAGGAAATATTTCTCCCAGCCGGGGCTGTCACGAGAACTCCTCCGAGGCGGCGGGGTGGCACGAGGGACGCTGCAAGGGCCGAGGGTGAGCGGAAAGCACCGGCTGTTTTTTGCCCAAATATATGTGAGTTAATCAACAGTCAAACCACGGCGTCAGGAGGCAGCGGCGGGGGGGAGCAGAGGAGGCGGGGGTTGGTGCCACGGGAGGGGGGTGCTTCCCCCTCTGATAGGAAGCCTGATGGGAAGCGGGGGATGCTTAGGGAGGGGTACGGTATATAAAGAGCCCCTTTGCTTGTCTCGCTGGTTACCCGATGAATCCCTTGATACCCTGCCACAGCGGGGCAGCACGATGACCTGAGACATGGGAAATCAGCTGGAATCGTAGAATCGTTTAGGTTGGAAAAGACCTTTAAGATCATCGAGTCCAACCGTCAACCCAACCCTACCAACCCCACCACTAAGCCGTGCCCCTCAGCACCACCTCTGCCCGTCTTTTTAATACCTCCGGGGACGGTGGCTCCACCACTTCCCTGGGCAGCCTGTCCCAGTGCTTGACAACCCTTTCGGTGAAGAAATTTTTCCCAATATCCAATCGATACCTCCCCTGGTGCAACTTGAGGCCGTTCCCTCTTGTCCCATCACTGGTTACTTGGGAAAAGGGACCAACCCCCACAGCAGTGGGGATGGAAACAGCACTAAAATAAATGTGCTTGGCTGCCAGATGCTTTTCTTAAACATGCCTGAGTGCTGTGAAGGGGCAAGAAAAGCCCCAAAAGCCCCAGGCACACCCAAGCAATCAAGGCGCTGTCAAGGTTTTCACTCTCAGCAATGCCATGAAGCTGCCTGGGAGCAGGGGATGGCGACAGGGGGCAGACTCTCCCTGTTTTTTCGCCCCCAACAGAGCGGGAGCCCGAGTCTGTGAGACTTCACAGACATTGAGAAAAATCCCCTTTAATCCAACAGAACTTTTTCAGGAAGTTTTGCTCTGCCGGCCAGGGAGACGCTGGCATCAGGGTGGCCACTCACTGATGCTGCGGTCACTGCTGTAAACCCGACCTGCCTTCACATAGCATCCAAAACTGGGATGGAGGAGCACCGATGTGCTGGTGGCATGGCGGCAGGCGGCCAGAGCAGCTCACCCAGAGCTGGGTCAGGCCAGGGGAAGTGCGCAGCTGAAAACCAGGGACGCAGGACGGGTGCCTTTGCTCCGCCACAGCCTCCCCCCGGGGGTGCCTGGGGACAGTTGCTGGGTTTGACCCTCCGCGATCACGAGACCGACAAGCAAATACAGCAATATTGACTTTACCTTGGCGTGTCCACACTTTAACCTGCAGCCTCTGAGGCTGCAGGCTTAGGAAAAACATATTTGTCTCTCTAAAATCTTGGGCTTCTACTGGGAACCAGCAGCAGATGAGACCCCGCCGCTCCCCCGAGGCATCCCGGGGGCGAGCAGCAGCCAAAGAGGTTTGCCGGGGCACGAGAAGACCCCGGAGCAATGCTCGCTGCTACAAGCCACGGCCGCAGCCCCCCCTTCCCAGCTCACCGGCCAGCCAGCACGCCTCATCTTGCCTTACTCAGAAAGGATTATTTTAGTTTTCGCTCGATTTGCCTGTGTTTCGTGAAGTTTAAAGGCTGCCACGTGCCCCCTGCAATACGCAGCCACACGCGCATCGACGCAGCCCCCCAACCCAGTGCCCAGCAGTTTGCTGCCCAGCTGGAAGTCACGTCACATCAGTTGTGGACACGGAGGTCACCCGCAGGGTGCTGGCAGCCTCGGGGGTCCAAACCACGCACCCACGGCTGCTGCTGGCCTTGGGGAACCCCTTCAGCCATTCCCTTTAGATGCACACACTTCCACAGGGGGAGCGGAGGTCCCGGTGCTGCCCCGGCCCCTCCTGGGGACAGTGGGGACACAGACCCTCTTGCCCTGAGGACAAGGACCACTGCCTGGAGACACAGAGCTCAGGGAAAAGCTTACACAACACTTTTCCCTTCCAGAAACAAAGAGCAAAGCTGGAATTGACCCCGAATGCCTCTGCAGCGCAGACAAAAAGCAGAGCAGCCACCTCCCCCCACGGCTGCGCCTGGAGCTGCCCCATCCCTTTGCCCTTCGCCCCTGCCCGCACGGGATCCGCCGGGACAAAGTCACCACTCGGGGGTCCCGCGGCCCCCGGCTGCCATCAGGGCTCCCGGTGCACACAAGGACTGTCCCGTATCTCGTGCTGGGGCCGCCGAAAGCAAACCGGAGCAGGAAGATTTGGCGCCTTTAAATCAACCCCTGCCAGGGTTTTGTTTGCCTCCAGCGGGAACGGGGACCTTGCCCGCTTGCATGCAGCCACCTGCAGGCTCTTGTTTTCTCTGTGCTTTATCGAGCACCACTCCTCAGCTGTCAAGCTGATCACAGAGGGCCAAACAGCCAAGTTGACTAATTCAAGGCAAAAATCAGCCAAAACACCATTTAGGGCAGCACAGCACATGGGCACTGGGGCTGCCCAGCCCAGTGCACCCCCAGAGCTGCCATGTGCACCACGAGCTCCAGCCTGACATCAGACCCACAACATGCAAGCCCCGAGCAAGCCTTCTCTCTCCCCTCGTTAGGGAGGGCTCACTCTGCACCCGAATCCTTCCCCCAGCCCCAACCAGAGCCAGCTCAGGCTCAGGCTCTCACTCCCACCCCACGAGGCACCGGAGCAGGGCAGGGCAGCGATGTGCTTGGGGAGGAAAGCGAGTTCAGTGCCAGCAGGGACACGCTGTGCAGCCAAGTATGGAGCAAAGAAGGGTGGGGGAGGCGCTCGCAGCATCACCGCCGCCGAGCCGGATCTCGCTCACATGCAAAACACACACGCACCAGTGAGTCACTGGCATGACCGTGCCAGCCGGCATTACCGGACCCCGCTGGAAGTGCTGCGGTGGGACGCTGTGCCGTCTCCCAGTCCGGCCCCACCGACATCCACAGCACCGCTTTGCCCTCCCACCTCGGATGAAGAACAACCCGCCGGGGTTTAAAAGGCTGCTCGACTTTATTAGTTGCCATTGTACAAGTACAAGGTAAATAAAACGTGTTACCGAGTCTGCGCTGAAAGGGCGTAGTTGCATTAAGAAAGAGTAAAAAGGCTGGTGTGGGAATCATCGGGGGGTTGCGGCGCTTTTTTTATTACCAAGCAGCACCTTTGCCTTGGAGCAGCCTGCCTACTCTACGGAGGGGGGGGAGAGGGGCTGTGCCCGCCGGCGGGGGGAACCCGCTCACGCCGAGGGCCCGGAGCTCGAGGGCTCGCTGGCGTGGCGCCGCCGTCCTGCTCCTGGGGCCGGCACGAAGCCACACGCCGTTGGTCCTGTTGTCACCCGCAGTGTTCCCAAGCTGCAAGACAGAGCAGAGAGAGGGTGAGGCCAACGCCGAGGCGTCGCGTTGTCGCTCTGCGGTTTGTTTTTTTTTTTTTTTGTTTGCAGCAAAGGAGTGGGTGCCCTGGGCATGAAGATCATAGAATGGTTTGGGTTGGAAGGGACCTTGAAGATCATCTCATTCCAACCCCCTGCCCTGGGCAGGGACACCTCCCACCAGCCCAGGGTGCTCCCAGCCCCGTCCAACCCGGCCTTGGACACCTCCAGGGATGGGGCAGCCACAGCTTCTCGGGGCAGCCTGGGCCAGGGGCTCACCGCCCTCACAGGGAAAAATTTCTTCCTAATATCTCATCTAAATCTCCCCTTTTTCAGTTTGAAGCCATTCCCCCTCGTCCCATCACTTCATGCCCTTGGAAAAAGTCCCTCCCCAGCTCTCCTGGAGCCCCTTTAGGGACTGGAAGGGGCTATAAGCTCTCCCCGGAGCCTTCTCCAGGCTGAACACCCCCAATTCTCCCAGTCTGTCCCCCCAGCAGAGGGTCTCCAGCCCTCGCAGCATCTTTGTGGCCTCCTCTGGACCCGCTCCAACAGGTCCGTGTCTTTCCTATGTTGGGGACTCCAGAGGTGGAGCTGCATTGGCACTCCCCTGCGACATCTCACCCGAGGAAAGCACTCACCTCTCCGGGGACTCCGACACGGTTGTCATGGCCGGGTGAGTCGTCTTCCCAAAGAAGAAGCTGGCCCACCAGTGGCCAGGGTCGGACTTGGGCAGACCTGGGGGACAGCGTGTGCCAGGAAAGGTCCAGGTCAGTGCAACCCACGTGGGGCCCCACTACCACCCCAGTCTCATCCCACAGGAGAGGCTGGGTGACCTCCAGTAAGATTTGCACTGGAGGGGCCGGTAGGAGAATCCCCCCGCTGCCCCGAGCCAGGACGGGTGGCACTTACCCGGGGGGTGGGGGATGACCTCCCCAGAGTACTCCGAGCTGCCGCAGGAGCTGTTGCTGGAAGTGGAGCTCAGGCGCCCTGTGGAGAAATCACAGCCATCAGAGGCACCACCGACTGTCGGCTGTGCCATGAAAAGCAGAGCATGGCCTTGATGTGGCCGTCTCTGGAGTGACACAGCTCAGTCTCATCACTACCTCGCTCCAGTACCTGCCTGGCTTTAGTGCCAAGTCAATAAAAACCACTAGGAAGGAAATACACTGGCAAGATTACAAACTGGCCAAGAGCAGGGAGCAGAAAAGCACCTGAACCCCTCCATGCAGGAAAACACTTGCAACCCCAAGGATATTATTTAATGGCTTTGCATCTATATGCAACATTTGGGAGGCCTTTGCAGATGACTTGAGGCCAAGAAGATGTAGATTCCTGCATATAATCCATGCAGTTTTAGTCCAACTGCTACAAGCCTGTTCCTAGTTTCAGCTCAAGGGGAATACTTGTAATTCCCTCTGGTTTAGGCAATTCGTGAAACCAGAAAGCCTCCCCCTGGAGACGACATACCAGTAGCTACCATTACCCAAACTGGTTTTGCAGCTCATTTCCATAGCAACAGTGCAAGATGCCTTCGAAGCCGGCACCTCCCCTCCACCTCAACAACAAGTGAAGGAGTTTGCAAGACCCCCAGCCGCTACAACTGGGCAGGGGCTGCGGTGGCCCCGCGGAGGGTCCGAGCAGCAGGAGGGAGGGCTGCTGGCTGCCGTCCTTTCTCGGCAAGGAGCCCGCCAGCTCCCCTTGGGGCTTCGGTTCAAAGCTCACCCCCGGGGCTCAGCTTTGGCTCTGCCAGGGCCACGTCCCCTCCAGCCTGGCAGAGCATCTTGCCCACTGGCCCACCGCCCCGAGCCCACCCCAGCCCCCAGCGTACGCCCTTACTTCTGTAGTAGTTGTGCGTCGCCATGAGCGAGCCGCTGGATGGGATGGACGCCATGGTTCTCGACCTTGGTTCTTGTGCAGATCTAAAACCTGCGGAGCAAAGGGGCAGCCGTCACTGCAGAGGGGTCTCAACGCGGGCGCCCCTCACCCCAGGGCCCGACCTGCGCCCACGCACGAGAAAGCTGCGAGAGTCCGAACGCTGCCAGCGTGATTTCCCCGAGAGATTTGACGCGCAACCCCACCACGGCGGCCGCGCACCGGGCACGGAGGTCAGCGCTCGCGGTGCCACGCATGGTTTAAATCTGCAGAGCAACGCACTATGTGCAAAACCAACATAACTCCCTGCAAAAGGGCTGCTCGCAGAGCGCGCACAGGCCCGGCAGGGCTGCACAGCACCTTCCCCGAAACCCACCACGGAAGCGGTTTTCGCTTCCACGCAGAATTCCCATTCCCCTCCCCGGATCAACAGTTGGGAGTTACGACATCTCAAGCAGAGATTGCGTAAGTAGGAAAGGAGTGTTCAGCTCCGGGGGGGCACACACCGAGGGTTTTCCTGCCAGGGGGTTCCAGCCCCAGCCTCTCCCCAGCATCACCTCCACCACCCCCGAGCCGGGGGGGGGGGCAAACCTGCCAGCCCTGCACAACGCACCCCCCCCCCCGCCCCGCCACTGCTGCATCCCCCTCTCCGGGCAAGAAAATTGCTCTCCCTGGCCCACAACGTGCCCAGGTCTGTAGCTGGAGAGGTATTTTTCTCCTCCTGCTACAAAGCACCCCCCCTGGTTAAGATGGTGACTCTTAATGTCTGACCCCCTCTTGTTCAAGCGAACCCCGAAAAGGCTCAAACAGCCCAAGGTGCCACCTGCCAGCACAAGCCACAGTCCCCTGGGCCTGCAGGAGGACACCGAGCCCCCCCCCCCCACCCCCGGCATCCGGAGGAACGGCAAAAGCACCGACCCGGGCTGTGAGCCGGGTGCGGGGGGAGGCACCCAGCACCCCGGGACGCCCACCACCCCTGGGGGCGCCCAGCTCCTGGTGGAAGCTTTCCCTGGTCTAACGATGCCCCCACTTGCTGGGTATCCTGCTACAGAAGCTCCTCCCCGCACCCACGGCCCCGTTAATACGGTAATCCTTAGTGGGGAAACTGAGGCACAGAGCCGTCTCCCAGACATTTCTCCCCAAAAGGGGCTCGATACGGCCTTGCAGTCGACCCTTTCCAAAGCACACAACACCACCACCCCCCCCAAATTACTACAGCCGCTCCCGTTACACCCCTCCACTTCCCCACA
Source organism: Pluvialis apricaria (assembly GCA_017639485.1). Taxonomy (NCBI): domain Eukaryota; kingdom Metazoa; phylum Chordata; class Aves; order Charadriiformes; family Charadriidae; genus Pluvialis; species Pluvialis apricaria. Next base: position 13,997,770 of record CM030021.1, read on the forward strand.
CCCCCCCCAACAACGACCCCCGGTCGCGGCGCACCTGGGCTGGGCTGGGCGGCGGCGGGGGGGAATCCGGCGGGCGGGCACTAGGGCCGCGGGGCGGCGGCGCCGCCCGGGGAACGCAGCGCGCGCGCGTCCGCTCCGCACCGCACGGCCTGAGCCGCGGCGCTGCCGGCTCCGCCCCCCGCCCCGCCCTTATATCCCCTCGGGCCACGCCCCCTCCGCGGGCCGCGCCGCCAATCGGGACAGGGGGGCGCGGCTGGACACGCCCCCTCCCCGCGAGGGGCGGGGCCTGCGGCGGCAGCGTGTGCGCAGCGCCGAGCACCGGCGGGGCTGAGCGTTACCCCCGGGGGTGGGGTGGGGGGGGCGGCTTTAAAATGAGAGTATAAATGAATAAACAGATGAATGTGGATTTGCAGGGATTCCGAGCTGGCCGGGCTGTATCAATCTGGGGGGAAAAGACTTTATTTTAGGGGAAAAAGCCTGCAGCAAGGCCTAAGTACAACCCACGCGGAAATACAACCCCCGTATTTGTGTCCCGGTATAACGTGCTACATCGCTGCTGTTCTGTCAGCCGCCGGTATCGCAGGGCGCGAGCCCCGGAGAGCCGCGGCAATGCCGTATCTACGTAAGAGGAAAAACAGGAACTTCACAGAAAATTGCTTTCTGGGTGGAACGGAAACAGGAAAGTGAACCCAATTTTAAGTGTCGAAACAGCGCTGTGGAGAGAGGCAGGAGCCTCGCGCTCTCTCCACAAAGGCAGTTTGGTGTTTGCTGTGCAGGCGTTAGTCGTTCATTCTCTCTCCCAAATTCAGGAATACTTTAGGGCAGAGTGCTGCAGCCCGGCACGCTCGGGGTTTGCAGGAAAATCTTGCAGTTTGAGCGCAGCTACAGGAAACAGCATTTTTTGGGGGGTGATGCTTTAGCCGTTTTAGGCTATTTTAGGCTACAGACAGGAAGAGGGAGCTCATATCCCAGCCTGGGGTGGTTGTGGCGCAAGTTCTTCATGCAGCGGGGTTCATTCCTCCCCCAGTCTGTGATTTTTCTCGTTAAGCCCGAGTTACTCGTTAAGCACCGGGGATGTGCAGCCCGTTCCCAGAGAGGCAGCGCTGGGTTGCTCCAGGAGGACGTCGCTCTCCCCGCGTGCAAAAGGGCCGAGCTGCCCTTGAGGCTGTGTTTTTCAGCCACCCCTCCGCCGTGGGGACACCCTGAGTGACCCCTGTTCCCGGTTCCCCCCCCCGCCTGACCCGTGGCACCAGGGCAACACTCCTGCCATCACCGCTGGGACGGGCGCCTGCCCGTATGGACGCTCCCAGGAAATCGGCTGGGACAGCTTCGGGGAAAGCCTTGGCACCACAAGGCTGTAAATAAATTGTTTATTTACCCTGGAGGTTAATAAACCTTAAATAGAAAAAACAATTAATTGTTTTATTTACCCCAGAGGTTTAAGGACCAACACAAGGGCACGCGTGATCCGGCTGGGGACCAAGTTGCTCCAACCGTGCCTCAGTCTCCCCGTTGATGATACTGACTCAGCGCTTCCCAGGGCAGGAGCTGGCTCAAGGCTGCCATGGACTTTGAATATACAAATACCAACGGGCAGTTTGAACCGCCACGTGGTCGTTTTCCTGCTTTGCTGTTGTGCCTCTCGACCAGGTTTGATGAGTGGTTTGATTTCGGGGTCCCTGGGACCCCCAGGCCAGCCCTGCTGGGACCGTTCGCTCCCAGCCCTGCCGGCTGCAAAGCACGAAGAGCCCCAGGGCACGAGCTCGGCAGATTTTGCTGGCCCAGAAGGGAAAGATAGGCTAAAAATTGGGTGCTTCAGACCTGAAAAGTCATTTTTGTTTTAGTGAAGCTGTGTCATTTCTCAGATTCCTCCTCAATTCCTTCCTGAGAGATGTATCCCTGTACTCCAAGTCCCTCTAATAATCTACAGAGCACTAAGAGTATATCGATAGAGAGATTATATTCTATAATGGAATATATTCTTCCCGGCGGGTACAGGATGGCTTTGTACCCCACGGAGCCTGAGTGGGCTAATTGCTTTAATTAATGCTAGAGCAAGGATGAACAAACACTTCCTAGTCCCTTTGTGATGTGACACCGCTTACACCCACGTTTGGGGCTGCTTTTTAAAGGATGAGCTCGTTAAGCAGACAGCGCCGGGGGTGGGATGCTGCACCCATAGCCCTGGGGGATGAATCGGGGCTTCGCTGGGTCCAGGGAGGTCAGTCTCCTCGTGCGGATGGACTACAGTCTCCAGCAAAACGTTCTTGGTCTGCTCTTCATCCCAAGGCCGAATCTGTTTCACCTTAATGCTGCAGCGGGAGCCGCGCCAGTGGGACCGAGCAGCCAGGGCGGATTGATGGAGCATCCAGTCCGGTTTCCCAGGACAAAGCCCGTCCTGGGTGTGTTGAGGAGAGGAAGATAAATTTCATTTGTATTGATCAAGAAGCAGTTGTTTTGAAAGCAAGCAGATGACAAGATTTGGATAGATTTTCTCTTCGATTTTCCTCTAATTAGAACCTCTGAGTTGACTGCAACTCTCCTGACAGTTTGCTTTTGAGCAAGGTTTCTGTGTTTTCCTTTTTTTTTTTTTGTTATAATCTTGCTCTCTGGGCTCCGCGTTACATCTGGCAACTGGCTTTTGTTATCTGCTGGTTGTGTGTGCCATTGGGAAATAGCATTTGTTTCTTGTCCCATTTTATACTTGGCAGAAACATCTGGAAGCCAGCAAAGGCTGCGGAGCTGAAGGAACCGCTGCCTCTGGACTCCGCCAGCCCTCGTGGGACATCACAGATGGGTGTTCGCTAACCATGGGGACGATGGGGCACCCCAGTGCCTCGCCAATGAGGCTTAATGCTGCTGCCAGATTCCCTCTGGGGATGGGACATCCCAGTGGCTTCAGGAATTTGGGCAATGGTAAGAAAGTCACTGAGCAGCCCCTTTCCCACCCCTCCGCGCCGGAGCACGCAGCGATTTTCATCCCGAGTAGGAAGGCAGCGCTCTGTCCCGGCACAGCAGAAATGCAGAGCCTGATCCTGCACCACTGAGGGTTTTTTCTTTCTCCCCCTGTTGAGGAGGGAGCAGGCACGACCTGTGCTCAGGCTCTGCCCTCTTCTTCCTCCTCCTCCTCCTCCTCCTGCGCTGCATTTTCCCGTCTGTGTTTGGTGCCAGGGTCGGGATGCGGGCAGCGTCCGCCCAGTGCAGGCAGCTGCTGCCACCTATGGATAAAAAATAGCCAAAATGTTCACCCCAGACACTAATGAGGGCCATTCTCTCCTCTCTGCCCTTTGCAGCCTCACAGAGGTCAGGGCAAGAGTGGCTGTGAAGTCAAACCCGCCGTCGTGCCGTGGTCTGACAGAGATGCCTGAGCATCTTCCCCTGCCTGCACATGTTTGAATCAGAAAAAAAAAAAAAGGATGTCCTGGAAATTCAAGGGGAGACTTTCCTTAAGCACAACGCTTGAGCAGCGTATTTTACCTGTCGGCTGGAAATTGTGCTCTGCCTTTCCGGGATATAAGCAGCAAAGTGACTCAAGTGCCACCTTGGCAGGAGAATAAACCAAAGGCGGACCAGGGCACGCACCACTGTCCCCGTGGTGGCGGGAGCAGCTCTGCTGTCCTCACCTGCAGTTGGTGCCAAGGGGTGCAAAGCATCCAGGGCTGATTTCCCAAAAGACTCACAGAATTGGCATCAGGGCACCCCAAAATTCTGAGTCTGACCTGCAAATACGCACAGTGGGGAGAGAATTAGGTAGAAAGTCACAAAGTGCCCGATTTGCCTATGTGAAAGGGATGTCTCCGTTCTGGAAAAAGCAGTGGAGAGAGATGACCACTGCTTGCTGTAATCCGGAGGCTTTAGGTGAACTTGGTCCCACGAGTTCCTGACTTTTGGCCCATCTGTTCCTCTGGGAAAACCAGAAAATCATCTTGCAGAAACCAGCAGCGGCGCTGAGCAGGATCCATCTCTCTACAGAAAACTCTTAGACCCACGTCTCCTTTGTGGGATTGGGGGAGATTTCACCACCATCGTATGCAAACAAATTCCTCACTAATATAAATCCTTGGGCTTTGATGGGGGTTGGTTCAGCAACAAATTTTCTCATTAAGTTCCCTGATCCTTACTTCTCCCTCTGGATGCATCCAAAGCTTATGCTGTTAGCCAGGTATCTCCATTAACAGCCCTTCGACTAAAGCGATCAGAAGATACGGGCAGCCAGGGCTCTTCTCGCTCGGTGGCACTGGTTTAATAAGAAAAGCCATCGCCAGGATTAATGCAGACTTCTCCTACCTCGGAGATGTGCACGGCTGCAAAACAAACACATCAATCTGTTGTAGGTTGATACGGCACCAGACGCCCTTGCTGTAAAACCAGTGTGGCCCAGGAGCAACCCAGCATCCTGCAAACAGCATTAAACCAGAGGGCAGAGGTGTCTCATCCCACTTGGGTTTGACCTAGAGGAGGGTCTGTCCCCTCCTCGACACACGGGGAGATTTACGGGATCAGCTTCTGGCAGCCCTCGCAGATGCTACATCCAGGCGTCAGAACTGTCAGGGTGTCCCTAAAGAGATGCATTTGAAGTGCTGTTTTTTCTCCTCCCATAGTGTTAAAAAATATTTCAGAGCATGGAAACATTCATCCTGGCTGCTTCCCGCACGGACAGCAGCTCAGATTGAGCAGTTTTATCCTCTTCAACCTGGAGAAGAGAAGGCTCCGAGGAGACCTTAGAGCCCCTTCCAGTCCCTAAAGGGGCTCCAGGAAAGCTGGGGAGGGATTTTTACAAGGGCATGGAGTGATAGGGTGATGGGGAATGGCTTCAAACTGGAAGAGGGGAGATTTAGATGAGATATCAGGAAGAAATTTTTCCCTGTGAGGGTGGTGAGCCCCTGGCGCAGGCTGCCCCGAGAAGCTGTGGCTGCCCCATCCCTGGAGGTGTCCAAGGCCGGGTTGGACGGGGCTTGGAGCACCCTGGGCTGGTGGGAGGTGTCCCTGCCCAGGGCAGGGGAGTGGAACGAGATCATCTTCAAGGTCCCTTCCAATTCAAACCATTCTATGATTCGCTGCCAATGGCATCTCAGAGAGCTGGAAGAAATAGAGTAGCAATATTAAAATGACAGCAGGGAGGGTGAGGAGCAGCGCAGGAGTTAAAATCTCCAGAGGCAATCTGAGTTTAGGTGAGGAGCTGCTGCGTTTGACCTGAGGATGTGCACCCAAGGGTGTCCTATAACCCCTGGGATGCTGCTGAGCTCGGTGGGGTGGGACGAGGGAGCAGCGTCGGAGGGTGCAGGAGTAACTGCATCCCACAGGGATGAGTTTCTGATCATTTTAGCTCTGAGACCACCACCGCCCTCTCAACCTGGCTGAATTTGGACCAAAAGCCTGTGAGCTGCTTGCTGGGGACATAGAGGTACGGGTTACATGTGTGTTGTGATTTCTTAAGGAAAGGGATTAAAAATCAGCCCAGCCTGCCAGGCTGACCTCTGTACCGGCACCCGCGGCATCAGCGGGAGGGGGAAAGGTGGTGGATGTGTCCCTGGGCTGCGTGGGGCTCCCAGTTCATCGGGGATTTATGCCACACGCAGAGATTTTGCTCCCCTGCGTCGGTGCAACAGGATTCACAGCTTAAGGTGCCACTGATGGGGTCAGGTAATGCAGCCGGGGGTGGCCTGATCTTCCCCAGCTCCCTGGTGGCCCCAGCGCCTGGCACCCTGGGGACAGCTCTGCATCGCTTTCCAGTCTAAATGCGAAGCCTGAGCAACATCCGCTGCTTGTATGCGGTATTTTAATAAAGGATGGAGAGTTATTAAGGCCATTCAGTTACCACCAGAGGGGGAATTTCACCCCGTGACTGCATAATGTCTGGCCGTTATTAAAAAGTGTTTAAAATGAGAAGCTGTTGTGCTGTGCTCCCAGGTGAACGTGGGCACCAGGGGCTGATGGGGAAGCTGCCTCAGCACCCACGGCTCCGGAGGTTTTCCACGGCAGAGCTGGGTTTTAGGGGTGAATACCTACAAACACCGGTGACGGGGCATGGCTGCCCAAGGGTGGAGGGATTGCATCTTTGTTGTGAGGAAAGGCTGAGGGGATTGGGGCTCTTTAGTCTGGAGAAGAGAAGACTGAGGGGGGATCTTATCAATGCTTATGAATACTTAAGGGGAGGGTGCCAGGGGGATGGGAACAGTCTTTTTCCAGTGGTGCCCAGTGACAGGACAAGAGGGAACGGGCACAAACTTGAGCATAGGAAGTTCCATCTCAACCTGAGGAGGGACTTCTTCCCTGTGCGGGTGGCAGAGCAGTGGCACAGCTGCCCAGAGAGGGGGGGGAGTCTCCCACTCTGGAGCCATCCCAAACCCGCCTGGACGCCGCCCTGTGCCACTGCTGGAGGTGCCCCTGCTGTGGCAGGGGGTGGGACTGGGGGAGCTCCAGAGGGCCCTCCCAACCCTCACCAGTCTGGGATTCTGGGATTTCCCGGTCTCTACCCCATAGCTCAGCCATTTGGTGGAAAAGGCATTTCTGGAGGAGCATCTCCATGGCACGCCTGGACCCAAGTGCTACCACCCATGCACAGGATGGATGGGGACAATTTTAAAGGCCTTTAAGCATTGTCCCTTCAGCATTGCTACCTTGGATCGCCTCTGACACCCGATGGCTGTGGCTACCCTGAAACCATGGGGGACAGGTCCCAGTGGTCTGAGCACGATGGTGGGTCCTTGGGTGCAGCCTGCCTTGCACAAGGTACACCGCTGTCCCATCAGAGGTGACACCAGACACCGTCCCCAGCTGGCCGGGTGGCTGGAGGGCTTGGGCATCTTGTTATCACTTCCAAAGTTTATTTTTAACCCCCTGGCTCCAATTTAAAGGTATCAGCAGCATGCGCCGAGTGCAGGACCTCAAAATACTGCCCTCCTCCTCCTTCCTCTGCCTGTCTGTCCCATCATTTCTGTCTTCATCTCCCTTCTCCAGGTCTACAGCATGAGCTGAAAAACCTGCTTGCATTAAAAGTTTCATGAAATCTTCTCCGGTTTGGTGCCTTGGGCTGGGAGTGCTGCCAGGCAAACACAGAGAGAGGCACGACACGTCAACACAGGGGGACCTGGAAAGGTTGACCTCAAAGCCAACCCCACGTAAACATGCTCTAGAAACCTCTGGGAGGTGCAGTGGGGAATCCCATCGCGCCTTCACCCCAGTTAAGCTGTGGTTTAACTGCAATAGGAATTCCCATTTTAGGTGCCCCGGCACTGGCACGCAGGATTGCCATGGGCTGCATGTTGTATAGATAAGGAGAGGATGGCCAATGTCTTGGTGTTTTGAGCTTGTCCACTTCCAGCAGATGGTAAATGCCAAAGCCTTAGGGTGCAAAGCTTCTGCAAAGCCTCCGAAACTAGTGTGGAAGGAGCTGGAAGCCTGAGCATGGGAAGAAGGAAATTTAACAGCGTTCACCCCTTCCATAAAGCTGCCCTTTGGAGGACAGCTGCTGCCCTACGCGCCTCTGGTCTGTTTTTCCGATGGCTGTTGCATGAGGTCAGCACGAACCCCTGCATTTCTGCTTTCCAGGGGAAATACCTCTATTGCTTTTCCCGGGAAGAAGGAAGAAAATAGCGACGTATAGCCATTTCTGTGTCCAGCCCCAGCTTTTCCCTGGCGAAGGCAGGGCTTCTGGGGCGACATCAGGGCAGGCGTCCTTCGTGGCTGCTGTCTGCTCTGCCCAAACCCCACCTTCAAAGGAGACCCGATGCGTTTTTTGGAGACAAACCCACAAGCGCTTCAGTGAGCTGAACGCGTTACTCACGGGAAGAAACACCCCCAGCGTGAAGGCAAATTCAGGCAGGCAGCCTGGGGCGTTCGCATCCCAGATACATACAAATTACCGGCACTGCGGATTATGCACTCTCCCAGTCACACCGTGTGGGGCCTCTCTGGAATAAAAAACCAAAACAACCCACCCTCAATTATTATTGCTGGACAAACGGGGATTTTAGCACAGCTTAAAGCATCAGATCCTAACCCGGGGGCTGTGGGGCTGGATGGGGTGGAGGTGATGATGAAAGGGGTAAGAGGTACCTGCCATGCACGTGTACAGCCTGCCCGTCCCTTCGGGGTGGTTTCCATTTTCTTGAGTCACCCCAAATCATTTGGTGATGATTTTTGGGGGTGGGGGAACCAAGCCCAAATAGAGCGTATGGGAATTGTTTCAGCTGGGACCTGAATCTGAAGCCAGATGGATGGAGACGAGGTGCTAAACTTCAGCCGCCCCCAGATTTTGCCTGCTCAGGTCTCTTTTATTTTACACAGCTGAACATTTAAGGAGAGATTGCCACTGTTTTCCAGGAGGGAAAACAGTTTTAATCAGGCAGGGCATGACAATCGAGCTTGATGGTCCGCAGGGACCGCACGTGTTTGGTGAAACCCTTTTCTCCAGGTGCCGGCGGGACTTGGGCACACAGCTGTGGCTTTAAGCTGCTTGGAGGCTGGGCGTAAGGTGGCTTAACGGAGCCGGGATTAGCCAGGTCTGGCAGCCCTCTCTCCTGCTCCTCTCCCATACTATTTATAGTCCGATAACCCATCGCACTTCGTTTTGTTGTAGAAGCAAAGCGCAGTGCACTCCCCCTTTCTCTTTTCCCTGCCTGGGAAAAGGGATGAAAATTCAAATTCTCTTTCCTGGAAAAGGAACGGAGAGAGGAGAGCGGCATCACACACCGGCCTGGCCCGAACGGCAGAGGGACCTGGGATTTACTCCATCTCCACGAAGGCTGAAGTCTTCATTAGCAAACACAGCCTCTGCCCCACTGAGGGCAGCTCCCAGGCTGCCTGCGGCCCTTGTATAAAAAGGGGAGATTATTTCTTGGCAAAGTCCTAAAATACACATAGGAAGAATAAGGATTTATATACTCATCCCTCCTACATGTTATTGCACTTCATGTCCATCCCCAGCGCATCCAGACCTGGGGTAACACTGCTGCTCTTCTCCCAAAACAAGGCTGGGTCAATCGCTTTAAATGCTCTCTTATAGCCTCCCTCTTGGAAGTTTCTTTTTATTTTTTCTGGCACTCGGTGCATTTTATGTCGCGCAAGGAATGCTGCATAAAAGTAAAAGATATCTCGCCTATCATATTTCTAAGAAAATACTAACGAATTATAACAACCAGAAAAAAATAAAGTCTCTCTTTAAACATTAATGAGAGGTTAGTAACATTTTAATGTACATGATGTGTAAGTTTTTAACTCTTAGGCTATGAAGGTAAGAGTACCTGATTTAGCTGTTAAATTCACAGAATTCACTGAAAGATGGTCTGGGCCATAAAATTGGCCTGGACTATTACATAGCTTAATTCAAAATTAGCTTCGTTTTGACCTATATTTGGCTTTGGGACCCACAAAATTTTGCATTAGCCTTGTAATTGCACAGCTGACACAGCTATAAATATTCTGACCACTACATGATTATTTTTTTTTATGCAAAGAAAGTTTCATGGTATTACTGAAGGAGATTACTTATGGTTTCCTTGTCCTCCTAGGACTTGAATCCCATCTCCTGTTAAATGCGATGATGCTAATAAGCCACAGACTCTCGAGCAACAAATATACATGTTGCAGGTGCAGAAATCTGTTTTGCTCTATTTGTCCCTTGCTTTGCTGTGTGCTCCTGGGCTGATGCATTTCCACTGAGGCAGAAATGTGGGTCAGTGCCTGCGGGGCTCTGCCCAGGGATGTGTTTGCCCCGTGTGCTGTGCGGCGACCCCTCTCCTCCCCGCACGTGTGGGAAAACAGCCCTTCTGCACCACTGGCCTCACTGGGGGCAGAGCAAGGGCTGCGGTACTCAGTCGCCCTGGGCCCCTCTCCCATGCCAGCCCTGTCCCTTCACCCCCAGGCTGCCAAGGGGGACCCATGGGGGTCCAAGCCCCACTTGGCCTCCATCTACGCCACTCCCCTGGACCAGGATTTCCATCATTTCCCCTCTCTTCCAAAAAGCCCTTCCTTCCATCTCCCTTTATCCCTCCATCGTCCTCCCATCCCTCTGTCTCTAATCTCTCCTTCTCCCCTGTCCCTCCATCTCCCTCTCATGCCTTCATCTTCCATCCCTACACCTCTCCTATCTGTCCATCTTTTATCCCTCCACCTTCCTCCCATCCCCTCCGTCTTCCATCCTGCTGTCTCCCTCCGACCTCTGCCTTCCATCCTTCCATCTTCCCATCCCTCCCTCTTCCACCCCACCTCTCCATTTCTCCCATCCCTCCGTTTCTCCCATCCCTCTATCTTCCTCCCATCCCTTCATCGCCCATCCTTCCACCTCCTTCCCATCCCTCCATCTTCCACCCCTCCATTTCTCCCATCCCTCCACCTTCCTTCCTTCCCTCCCTCCCTCCCAACCCCATCTCCCGTCTCTCCCCCCGCCCCGCTTCACCCTGCTCTGTCCCTCCTCCTCCTCCTCCTCCTCCTCCTCCTCCTCCTCCCCCCGGCGCGCCTCCTCCTCCCCCGCCCGGTACCGCATTGCCGTAGTGCGGGGGGGTCGCTGCATTGCGCTGCCGCCGTCAATAGGTGGGCCCCTCCCGGGGAGATAAAGCCGCCGGAGCCCAAGCTGGCAGCCTCTGCCGCCCCGACCGCCGCTCCGGTAAGAGCTCCGGCACCCCCCCGCGCCGCGCCGCGCCGGGATGGGGCCGCTCCGCAGCGGGGACGGGGGGGACCGGGCTTGGGGACGGGGTGGGGGCGGGAGGGTGTGCTGCCCCAGGGGCTGCGGGGGTTCAGTGTAACCCCCCCCCAGTGTGCAGGGGGTGCTGCCAGTCCATGCTGGGGGGGGGGTGTTGAGTGTTACCCCCGGCAGGGAGGGAGAGGATGGAGCGGGGCCATTCCTTCATCCCGCAGGTGCCTCTTCCCGCAGGTGGGAAATAACCCGCTCCCCCCCCCCCTCCGTCCCTCCTAGCTAAAAGCTCCTTGGAGGAGGGGGGAAAAAAAAAACCAACAAAAAAACAAACAAGAAAACAAAGAATAAATAAAATAAAGCTAAATCTCCCGTTCCCCAAGCGCCCCCGCATCGCCCACCCTGGGTGCGGGGGGAGAGGGACCCGCACCGGGGAGCGGAGCTGCGGCACGGCCGGATCGGGGCCGGAGCCCCCGTTCAAGGGCAGCGGAGGGACGGGGCAGCCGAGGGCTGGCGCTGCCCAAGGGGGGGCTTCTCGCGGGGGATATTACTGCCCGCATGACTGCATCGCTATTAGAGCAGCAAACTCCTCCTGACCTCCTTTACTTTTATGGGCAGATTCGTAAAATTGGATTTTATTAGACGTCAAATTAAAGCTCCTAATTGCGCCGGGTTCGTGTGGCAGACGCAGAGCCATGGTAACGCTGGGAGATGCCAGAACGGCTCCATGGATATATCGATTTGCGTTTTGAGCCTCCTCCCTCTGTTTCGTCCACATTCATGGCACCAAAATATAACGAACCCCCCTATACGCACACACACACTGCAGGCGCTGCCTGTGCCGCCGAGCTTTCGGTAGCCCCGCTCGGGGGGAGCGGGTGAGGGCTATTTTTGTCCATCCCATTTTGCGGACACCATGTTGTCACCCGAACCATGGGTGGCTTGGGAGCGGCGAGGGCAGCCTGCAGGGACGGGCACCCAGGGCTCCTCCCAGGGCACCCACGACATGAAGGAGATGCCCTCAGGTTTAGAAAGACCGAGAAGGCAGCAGTGGCAGTCCTGAGGCAGAGGAAGGTTTTTCTGAGGAGGAAGGGCACCTTCGAGGCAGCGATGACGTAGTCCTGGGAACTGGGGGTCTCCAGGATGGCGGTGGAGGGCAAGACGCTGAAAAACCGTGGTGTCTTGCTGAGATTTGGAGGCTGTACGTGGTGGCCAGAAATAGCCCGGCTGGCCTCCTCCGGGGGCGGGCTGGCTCCGTCCCAGCGCGGCCAGAGCTGCCAGACGAGGCCGGGCACCCCCAGCCGGGATGGGGCGCGTGGTCCAGCGGGAAGGTGGGGCGAAGGGAGGAGAGGCGATCCCGATGGGTTGGGAGGGTGCTGTCACGGGGGGGTCTTTTGACACGCTTGCCTCTTTTTACCCCCCCCACCCCCTGCAGCCTCCCCAAAAACGCAGCTGCGTTCCCACAGCCCTCCCCGCCGCCGCCCGCCCCGGCCAGCCCCGCGTAGCCCACCAGCATGGGGAAGGAGAAGACGCATATCAACATCGTCGTCATTGGGCATGTGGACTCTGGGAAATCCACCACCACCGGGCACCTCATCTACAAATGCGGGGGCATTGACAAAAGGACCATTGAGAAATTTGAGAAGGAAGCTGCCGAGGTGAGGAGCCCGTCCCCCCAACATGCCCCCACCCCGCCCCCCCCCCCACTCCCACCCGCAGGGATGCTCCATATGGATGCCCCACAAGTGTCCCAGGGGCAATACTCCCCTTTTCCCTTCCTTCTCTTTTTCCCTTTGTTCCCATCTCTTTCCCCCCCTCCCCCTCGGTACCCCTGGGTTTTCCTGACTCCTCTGGCCTTGGGAAAATAGGCCATTTGGGTGCTCGCCACCTTCCTCTCCGGAGCTGGGGGACTCCCTGCCGCGGGCTGTTAATGAGGGCAGGAGGTTTGCAAGATGGGGTTAGGGTTCTGGAAGAGCCACAAACCATAGCGTTTCAGGGCATGAAATTCCTTCTAAATATAGTGCACAAGGAGGAAAACCTGATAATCCCTCACTGCCTAATGCAGGACTCCGAATTTCACTCCGAAGCATCTATTTCCAGTGCCTGCTGGGGACAAGGTGCAGCATCAGCTGGACCACTCGTTTGATCCAGTTTGTTAAAAACCCCATTCTCATTTTTTCTCAAGCCTGATGCATAGCTTGATTGGTAGCCATTCACGTAGAAAAGCTGGCGTGAAGTATGAGCATTTCAGTTAAATCCTTTTGTTTAGCTCATATAACAGTGACGTTTGTAGCAATACACTCGTGCGTGCCTTGAGCGGGGTGTCACACCCGATACCTGTAACGGGGCAAACGCAGGGATGGAAGAGGAAGAAATAGTCTTGGGAAGAAAAAGATGAATTGGAAGCTCTCAGAAATTAATGATGGTAAATTCTAGAGAGGTGGGTGAGCCAGGAAAAGCCCGGCTGTGTTATTGATAGGGCAGATCTGGTCTCTCAGAAGATGGCTTGTCGTCATCGTTCCAGGAATCCTTAATGCAGATATCCCTCGATCTTAATTTTTTTTTTTTTTTTTTTTTCTGGACAAGCTCCCACATTTCAATGAAGAAAAAAAAAAAAGAAAGGTTTACAGGGCATGCCACTCTCGATTAGATGTTTTGCTGTCTGTCTGTCTGTCTGAACCCTTTGAATTTGCCGATAGCATCCGAGCTAAACCACCCGTTTTCCTGCCTCGCTCTCAGCCCTTTTTCTCAGCCCTTAAGCGAAGAGCTTCTTCCTTTGTACAAACTCATCTCTTCCCCCCCGCCCCGGTTTAAAATGATCGCTCATATCCCTCCATATATTTCCCCCCCCTCACTTTACCTACAGATCGGATATGGCATGATTAGGTTATTGTGGATGTGATTGCGGCTGTTTTAATTGAACAGACACTTTCACTGACTTGCCAGAATACGCGGGGACTGGAAGCTGCTATTAATAGCCTATTGACTGAGCTTACAGACTCCATTTTCTGATGCAGGGCTGAGGAAGGGTTTTCTTCCATTAGGTGGCATTCGTAGGAAATGGAGGCCTGTGTGCACCCAAAAAGCCAACAAAAAAAAAAAACCCAGGGGCTGATATATTTTTTTCTTTTTTTAAGATGAAAGAGACAGGATTATTTTTATTTATTTTCTTTTTTGACTCGGGGGCAGAGGTAACAGTATCTCCGAAAGAAAAGTTGTTCTATTAAAAAAAAAAAAAAAGAAATAATAAAAAAAAAAATAATCAGTATTTGTGGTCTCCAAATAGAAAGCTGTCCCTCCGCTGGGGTTTGATCAAGGAAAATCAGGCTGTTTCTGGCACTGAACAGGGAAGGTATTGTGCACAGCTAGATAATACCCTGGTTTTTTTCAACAACGGCTCTGGGTAACTGAATATACCCCGTGAAAGGAGGGAAACTGCTCAATAAAGGATCTCGTTTGTCTTCAAGTTACATATGATGCCGGGTTCTGGGGGGGGTTCGCACGAGATGTCCGGCTGTCTGCGTGCGTGGTTGCGGGCGCCCGCAATAAGGTGCGGATTTCCACTCGGCTCCCGCGGGAGAGCCAGGGGTCTGCGCCGTGCCCCGGTTTCCCCAGCCAGAAGGGGAAGGGATAGGCTGCCGATGGGTGAAGGGCTATGGGCTGCGCTGCTTGAGCTCCTGCAGGAGAACAACCCGTTATTAATGCATTGCACAAAATGCACCGTTCCTCGGTGTGTCACTGCTGTTTCCCGCAGTAAATGCGTACACTCTTAACGACCTCCTCCCTTTTCCCCCGGCAAGAGAGGGGGTCGATGCGCATGCTGGAAAGGGTTAATCTCCGAGCTCCTGCTCTGCCCCCTCACTAAGCCCGGTGCCAGGAGGATGCTTAGGAGCAGAGATTTGATTCTGGATCTTTCCACACCCCCCCCCCCCCGACCGCCCTTCCTGCAGGCGCGAGAGCTCCCGGCTGCCCAGCGGGGATGGGGCATCACCGTCTCGACCCGGTGTCCCCTCCGAGGAGGGGGGAGGCTTGCCCCTGGCTTTAGGATTTTGCCTGTAATCCTCCAGAGCGAGCTGCAAAGTCATCGCAGCGCTCAGCTGTTACATAAATGAGCCGGCACCATTAATTCCTTGTGCTGGAGCAGGCACGGGGCTCGAGCGTGGGAGCCAGGGGCAGAGCAGCACCCCCGGGCACGGTGATGCTGCGTGAGGCTTCTTGGCGAGGACCATCATCACTGAAGCGTTCGCTGCCTGCCATCAGGAAGCGCTTCCCTCTGGACCGGTGCTTTCTAATTGCCCATAATGAATTTTATGCATTGATACTCCAGAAGAAACTGCGGTTGCAGAGAACGCCGGGATGGCTGGGCAGGAGCCGGGTATCGCAGCTCTGTCCTCGCACAGTGGTTAGAACCCATTAAATCATCCACAAATGACCTAAATTCCATTTTTCATCTTAAAAAAAACCCCAAAAACCTTTGCATCTGAGGCCAAGAGCTGATGATCGATGCCCATTAACCCTTTGCTTTGGCTGGGCTCCCCGGGCTGCCCCGGCACACAGCGGCGTCAGCAAGGGGTGGTCTTCTCCTGCCCCATCTTCAAGGTGGCAGAATCCCAGCTCAGACTGGGAGCACCACCTCCATGCTGGGAGGGGGGGGGGAAGTCCCTCTCTCCCTGGTGGCATGACGTCAAAGGACACCAACCTAAAGGAGAAAGTGGTTCAGGGGTGACATCATGGTTTTACCAAGGAGTGGGCTTTATCACAGGACAGAGAGATTTACTGTAGCTGCTCTCACCCAGCGTGATTTTATGCATTACAACGTTGGCTGAGATTTTGGCCATTTGGCAACGACAGTTGGTCTGGCTGCAGCTCACGGTAGCTTTTCATGTGAATTCGCACACTCTGTGGCAAAAATCAATCACATTTCTATTCTGCTCATAGCAACCGTCTTGCATTTCATTTTCTTTTAACCCATTCCCCTCCTACACCCCTGTCAGTTATGGGCTCACTCATGCAGCGATGCCCTTTCTCACGAAGCAGCTGTCTCACAGATTCCCTTAATATGTTAAAATGCAACAATAAGAAGTTTTCCACCATTGCTGTGGATTTCTCTGTCACCATGATTTCCCAGCAGCAGTGCAGGGCCATGGCATTTCACGGAGGAGACCTCGTGGGTCAGGGGCTCCAGCTCCTGCCCATCCATCCCTACTCGCAAATTCACGTCACAGCTCTTCTTCCATCCTTTTGGGGAACACGTCACGAACAGTATCTCCTTGCACCTGTATTTATTAATAAATAGATCATGGCTGCCATTCAATTTAGGGAATTTTGCTGTCAGTGTTTGCAATGTGGCCCTCTGCCTATGTGAGCTTGGGATGTGCCCTGTGGTTGCTGGCACCAGTGCTATGGGCTTGGGTTTCTCACCGGCTCTTGCCTTTGTGTTGGCCAGATGGGGAAGGGGTCCTTCAAATACGCCTGGGTGCTGGACAAACTGAAGGCCGAGCGTGAACGTGGCATCACCATTGACATCTCGCTGTGGAAGTTCGAGACCACCAAGTACTACATCACTATCATTGATGCACCTGGTCACAGGGACTTCATCAAGAACATGATCACCGGGACCTCCCAGGTAAGAAATGGTGGCCAGGAGGTGGGGGGCTGCTGGAGGTGGGAGGCTGAGACTTGCTGACAAGCCCAGGGTCACGTAGGTGCTGTTGGAGTCCTTTTGGAGGTGGGTAGTTGAGACAGCA
The DNA here is from genome assembly GCA_017639485.1 of Pluvialis apricaria. NCBI lineage: Eukaryota > Metazoa > Chordata > Aves > Charadriiformes > Charadriidae > Pluvialis > Pluvialis apricaria. Next base: position 14,014,150 of record CM030021.1, read on the forward strand.
GACATCAAGGAACATTGAGCATGGTCCATGCAAGAGGCTGGGTAGTACCAGGGGACCCAGCACGCCATGGTCCTGCACCTCCCTGGGCGTCTGGGAGAAGGGGCCTCCTTGGGCACAAAGAGATGGTTTCTCCACCGCGTTTCCCCTACTCGGAGGAGGTGGGGATGAGTACCGCCTCTCTGGGAAGTGGGATGCTGGGAGCTACAGGCCTTTGTGCGAGGGTATCTCTGCATTACTTTAGCCTCAGCGAACTGAGGTATACAAGAAACTTCCAACAATCCCTTGGGTTTTATTGGCTAAAGGAGACTCCATGGATATTTTCTCCTTCCTCTTTCTTGAAACAGCTGTCTTTGTGCCATAAACCATATCATATTGCCAAACTCAGTGGTCTACCCTTCCAGGGCAGGGTGGTTTCCCCTCATAGCAATGCAGGACATCTCCCTGTGGTTGATGGGTGCTGGATGAGCCTCACTGTGTGCCCAGCAAGATTCCCATTGTGATGCCAGTTGGGCTGGGCATGGCTTCCTGTCAAACCCGGGCAGCTTCTGCTGTGGGCTCTGGGTACAGAAGTAATCTGGGGAACATGGTTTCCATGGCTGGAGTCTCACCGGTCACCCAGGGAGATGATTTGCAAGACTTCGGTAGGGATTTACATAAGGTCTTGGCTGTGCATCCCTAGGTGATTGAGATGAGGTCCTGGTTAGAGTCATGTGACCTGGAGGGACCCACCCTGGTTTCCAACCCACATTGCAAAACCATGCACAGTTGGCAAGTCTGAAATGACACAGTTAGGCCAGTTTTGGGGTAGATCGTCGGGGTTCTGGGTAGCAGCTGGCAGGGGGTCTGTCCAAGCCGTGCTTATTCTGAGTAACGTTCATCTGGGACTCACTCAAAGCTCTCAGAGGTGTCACCAGGAGCAGTGCTCTCTGGGGACAGAAGCAATTCATTAGCTCTCTCCTCCCAGGCTGACTGCGCCGTCCTGATCGTTGCTGCCGGAGTTGGTGAATTTGAAGCCGGCATCTCCAAGAACGGGCAGACTCGTGAGCACGCCCTGCTGGCTTACACCCTGGGGGTGAAGCAGCTCATCGTGGGCATCAACAAGATGGATTCCACAGAGCCCCCGTACAGCGAGAAACGCTACGATGAGATCGTCAAGGAGGTCAGCGCCTACATCAAGAAGATCGGCTACAACCCAGCCACAGTTCCCTTCGTGCCCATCTCAGGCTGGCATGGAGACAACATGCTGGAGCCCTCTCCCAATGTAAGTGTGCCTTGTGTGAGACTTTTCCCCCCACCCCGACTATCCTGATCCAGGCTGAAGCTCACCACCCTGCCCTGAAAACCGCAGGCACATTTCACGCACCCGTTGTGCGTAATGGCCCTTGTTGCCAGCGTAGATGTGTTTGTCACGTAGCTCTGACTGCGCCGAGCCAGGATGAATGGGCGCACTGTTCACGGGCACGCTGGTTGCTGTACCATGGCCAGACACCCCGGTGGCTAAACATGAGCATCTTCAGGAAACGATCTGTATGCCTTTGCTTCTGGGATGTGATTTGAAGGTTTTGCATCATCAGATCTGTGGTGACATTAGAGCCATCTGCAGCAATTGTCACTCTCCGGAGGGATATCATGTGTGGTTTTAGGGCATATGTTTTCTAAGGCAAATAACGTGATCTGGTCACAGGCTTGTAACGGCTCCCGCCACACAGCCGGGCTCCCACGGGTTGGGTATTGGGTACCATTCCCCATCGGTGCTGTATGCCACTGTGGCAGCTGCACCTTCAGTTCCAGTGCTGGGATCTCACTTCGTACGGTGACTTTTTCTTGAGGAGGTACCAGGTTTCCCCTGCCAAAACTCATGGTTTCCTATAACATCCATTTGGGTCTGGTCTTTCTTCAGTTGCTTTTTATGAGATCTCTCCGTCTGTGCATCCGTGATGGGGATGGTGGGCACATGAAGGCTGGGTGCTCTGGGTGAGCCCTTGCCATGATTTCATATGACAGCAGGGGAGAAAGACGAGCTTGAAGAAGGACGAGGGCTTCTTGGCAGACAAGTTGGCAATAACAGTTTTTACTCTGACACTTTTTTTTTGAGAAAAAGCTACCCCAACTTTAGTCCTCTAAAGAAATGATGGGCTGGAAAGTTCTGGCCAGAGGAAGGTCCCTGCTGTCCTGCTGGCTTCTGGGTGACCTTGAGCAAGTTGCTCAGACTAGAAACCCTCAGCCATCCCTTGTGCAACCAATGGGAAATTTGATGCTTAAGGGTGCTTTAGGATTTCACCAGTGGATTACAGGTCAGGGCTCTGTGACGGAGGAGGCAACGTGTGAGTAGAGCAGCAGTTGAAGGAGGTCAGGGATCACGAGTCTGAGCTAGAGGAGTGCCACAATGCAAGCTCGCACCATCAGTGCGACACAGCTCGCAGCCTTGCACGGGAAAGGCAGCTCGCTCGGGGCTGGCTTGGAAGGAGGGATTTTTTGGGGTGCTTGGGAGATTCCTGTCCCCTGGGATAAAGGTCAGCCGCGGCCATGCCAAACCCAGCCACATAGTTCCTGGGTGCCTCAGATCAGACAGGCTCCAAATGTCAGCAGCTGCTGGGCCGGGAAGATGATCCCGAACAATTCTCCTATTAATAGGCTGCAGAGGGGAGGCACGGGGCAGGATGGGGCTTGCTGGCCCCCTCCCTCCGGAACGGTCTCAGAGCATGTTCTCCACGCGATGCGCCACCTGAGAGAAGGCAGCGGCTGAAATAACTCACCCCTCTGCTGTAAGGAGGCAGCTGGCCCCAGGGTGGGTTCCCAGGAGCTGGGGAATTGGGAAGAAAGCCTGGCCAGAGGTCTGGATCAGCGTGAGCTTTGCTGGAGAGGGTGCAGGGTCCTCCCCATGCTATCGTCCCCAGGAGGTCCCCATCCTGCCTTTGCCAGGACACCAGCTTGAGACAGACTTCTCCTCCCTGTATTGTACCACATCTAGGAAAGCTTGAGCAGGAAGCTGGTGTAGCTATCTCTCCACTTGTTCCTTGCTCGAAAAAGCTCTGATTTTTGTCACTGGCAATTTCTGGCAGGGTTTCACCAAGGCATGAGGCAGTCAAGTGACTTGTCTGTCTGTCAGGGGACTTATCAGAAAGTGGGGATTAGAGCCATGACGTCCCTGCAGCTCCTGTCACCTCCGGGCGAGAGGAGGAGTGGTGGTACGTCAGGCTGGAGCCAGATCTGCGTGGGAGACTCCAGCCCACGTCCCTGTTGCACAGCAGCTCAAGGCCACCTGCAAAAAAAGATGGCTGGGCCATGCTTGCATCAAAGTTTGACATTTGAGAGCTTTTTGGTAAATGGGGTTTTATATGAAGCCACCTTTCCGTTGCTGCAGCCGACAGAACTGGGCCGTTCGCTGTGGTTTGGGAGACTTTCACCCCGTGGGATGCTGCAACCCAAGTGCACCCCATCTGCAGCGCATGGGAGCGCGGCGGCCGGGGGCTGCAGCGTTGGGGTGTGGGGTGTTGGGTGCGTTGGGATGCTCACGGGCTGGGTAAAACCAGAGAAAGGCCACCGCTCTGCAAAATGCACTGGGGTGCAAAAGGGTCGGAGCTCAGCTGTTATTTGGGGGAGCTCGAGCCTGCAGTTTAACCAGTCTGGCTATGGGGTTTGGCCAGATCTTGCTTTTGCCATAGGAGTGGCGGAATAGGAATTGCTCTTGGGGAAGCAGATTTGGGAAATACATAAAAGAATTACTCAGGTGGCCCTAGGAGGCAGCACAAACCCAGGTTTTGCAGATGCTTCTCACCCTGGGGCCATGCTGAGGTTTAGCAGAGTGGATTTGCTCCCAGAAGGTGTCCAAGTGCGTCTTTATCTGATTCTTGGGATGTCAGAAATTCTCCAGATAACATATCGAAAGGAAAAGGAATGGCCCTGACAGCCAGGTGTCATTTCTCCATGTCCCAAGCCGTGCAGGGGCAGAGGGATGGGACCTGCAGGCACACGGTGGCCGTCACCGAGAGCAGAGCCTGTGGGCAGGCGGCCGCCGGGGCAGCTGCTGGCATGGGCGCCTGCCTGGCGTTTCGGGCCATGCGACAGCAGGCTGGGGGGAAGGTCTGAGTCATCCCGCGCATCACATGCGGCTCCGTCACCGGCTGGGTGGATTTATCATTTTGCCGAGCTGTGAGCCCGGCGCTGGATCTGGCTGCGTAGCAATAGCTGCAGTGCCCTGGGAAGGATCCCTCTGCAAAAGCGTCCCCAGGTTCCTCCTGCCACTGGCACCAAGGAAGACGATTTGTGTCAGACGTGACCCTCCGAAGGAGGCTGACCTGAACACATTCAATACAGGCTGAATTCCCTGGCTGGACCCAGTTTTTCGCCTCACTCCTTCCTGAAAGCGGTGCAGATTGCAGGATGGGAAACCAGACGTGTCCTCCAGGGATGGCTGTGACACCGGGGGCACTTTGGGGGTCCCGTTTCACCTGTAGCCCTGTACCCATTGCGCTGTGCCGCTGGCACTGGTGCCCAAGGGAAAAGCCACATCCATATCGTGTGCGGCGGAGCTGGGGCACATGGACAGCGTTTTACATCTGAGGGGGAAAATATTGCCCAAATCTCTCTGTGCAGAGGAAGGGGGAATGACCACGTGGACTCTGATCTCTGTTTGTTGTATCAGGGTTGTTTCAGTCCCATGACTGAATTTTTCTTGCCCTATAGCTTCCAGATGTGCACCCCAAAAAAGCACTGTGTTCTCTGCATCAAACCACGGCCTCTGCTGAGCACGTTTCCCTACCTCTCCACTTCTTTTCTGGCCAATTTTAGCCTCAAGGGTCCAATTTAGGGCAGGAGCAGAGAGGACCTGTGAAGAATGACTCTGCCCCTTGACAGCCCTAGTGCAAGCGCTAGGTTTCCAGCATCCTCCCAAACCTGGGTTCAAAAACCAAACCCTGGAGGGGTGATAGCAGGAGCAAGAGGGGAGAAGGGTCTGTCTGGGGCTTGCCTTGAAGAAACTCAGTTCCCAGGACTGAAGGTTGGGTGCTTTGTAGCTGGGACTTGGCTGGAGACGCTGGGGTCCCTGTGCCATCGTGGCTGGAGGGCAGGATCCAGACAGCTGGCTTGGGAAGGCAACATCCACAGGTTTGTGTTGGGAATGAGGACTGTGAGTTTGTTGGATTTAACCACTTCCATCCTTTTTCTCCTGTTAATGCACGTTTTGCATGTTTCTAGGAGAAAGGGGGCAGATTGAGCAAGGGGTTGCAGATAAGCCTGCAGGGATGGTGGAGTGAAAAATGCTCCCCAGTCCCCAGGTAAAGCCAGGACACAGTTAGACTGACTCCGTGAAGGTTGTCCTGGTGGGACGTCTCTCTGGGATCACGTCTGGATGCTGAGGACGGGCACACTCAGTGCATGTTGTTGCTGCTGTGTTTCCAGATGCCTTGGTTCAAAGGCTGGAAGGTGGAGCGCAAGGAAGGCAACGCCAGCGGGGTGTCCCTCTTGGAGGCCCTGGACACCATCCTGCCCCCAACCCGCCCCACAGATAAACCCCTGCGCCTGCCCCTCCAGGACGTCTACAAGATCGGAGGTGAGCAAAAGCCTTGCCACTGTCCCCCTTCCCTCTGCTTTAACCGGAGTCTTTGTTCCATGGGAATTTGGGAATGAGATTTCCAGGTATTGGGAAACTGGAGAGAGTAGACTCAAACTTGAGATAATGTTGGGGAGAAGGGTGGTAGCTCCAGGGCAAAGACCCCGTTTGAGACTGGGCTGTCTGGGGTTGAAGGGTGACATGCCCGAAGGTGCCCAGGGACTGGAGAGGAGCAGCAGGTTTGTGGGCTCTCCCCAGGGAATACGCGACACCAAAACAGCTACAAATTTGAGTGTCCCAGAGGTCACGGCTGGCAGGGCAAGATGGAAGCAGCAAAAACACGCTGGGGCCCAGATGAGGGACAAGGCCAGTGGGGAGGGCCACCGGTGAGGCTAGTGTGCAGCAGCTTGGTGGCGGTCTGCCCGTGCTTCCCAAATGCTGGTGTCCATCACCGGCACCTCCGTCTGCTGTGCTGGACCGCGGTGCCAGCCATGTAGGGAGCGCGTCGGTCGGCGCTTCTCCCTTTCCCTCTGGAGCAGTGATGGGGACACTTTTCTGAGCTATAAATACCCTGTGAGGTCTCTGACCCGCTGGCAGCAGTGGGCAGCCCTGCTGACTCACCCGGCCACCGGATCAGGCAGGCATGGCCATTCCCAGTCCTTTTCCACACTTTTCCAAGGATGTGCACACTGCAGAAACCAGGCAGGGATTGAACATGAGTTTCAGCAGGCTTTTTAATGCAGTCTTTGCAATTGAGATGAAAGGCGGTGAGCAGCTGTGTGTCCCAGCTCAGCTGAAGCAAAGAGATATGGTTCTACCATGAGGCATGTCCTTAAGGAGTAGAGACACTGTGGGAAGGAGGGAGGTGGAGGCAGCAGGGTGGATGTGGAGGAGCGGATGGGTCCAGACAGCCTCCCCAACCTCTTTTCAAGGTTGTTTCTCTTAATGCTTCTTCACCTGACTCCAAAGGTGAGTTTTCCTGAAGTCTCCTGATGACACAGGGCGTGAAAGGTGCCCTTCATTTAATTAGCCGCCCTCGTTCCCTGGCACAGCTGGGCCTCGTCCCATGCTGATGGTGTGGCCATCAGGGATGTGGAGCGCGTTGTTGCAAGCACTCTGTGATGTGCCCAGATCTCCATGCAGGAGGTTCCACAGCTGCTACGCAGGAAGGGCTTTCAAGGCACGTGGATCGCTCAAGGCCTTCTGATTGTGGTGTTACTCCTTTTTACAAAACATTAGGTAGAAAGGATGGACTCATGGTATTTTTGATGACCCTAATGTTGATCTTGCAGCTAAAAACTGGGTGGTTTTGGGCATGAAGAAAACGTGGTCTTTGGTGAAAGCCACTGGAGATACCTTGCGTTTGCAGCAGCCGGGCTCTGGCCCAGGGATATGCCAAGCAGGTTACATTTTGCTCTGCTCTGTCCCTGTCTCTGCAGGGATTGGCACAGTCCCCGTGGGCCGGGTGGAGACTGGCATCCTGCGGCCTGGCATGGTGGTCACCTTTGCACCTGTGAACATCACCACTGAGGTGAAGTCCGTGGAGATGCACCACGAGGCCCTGAGCGAGGCTCTACCTGGGGACAATGTTGGCTTCAACGTGAAGAACGTCTCCGTCAAGGACATCCGCCGTGGGAACGTCTGCGGCGACAGCAAGTCGGACCCACCGCAGGAGGCAGCGCAGTTCACATCTCAGGTCAGCAGAGCTGGTGGTGCCACCATGCATGGTTTGCCGCTGTCCTCCAGCTCCCAGCCTTGCCTTGACACCGCTCTGTCCCCCAGGTGATCATCCTGAACCACCCCGGCCAGATCAGCGCCGGCTACTCGCCCGTCATCGACTGCCACACCGCACACATCGCCTGCAAGTTCGCCGAGCTGAAGGAGAAGATCGACCGGCGCTCCGGCAAGAAGCTGGAGGACAACCCCAAGTCCCTGAAATCGGGCGACGCGGCCATCGTGGAGATGATCCCTGGCAAGCCGATGTGTGTGGAGAGCTTCTCCCAGTACCCACCCCTTGGTAAGGGAATGGCTCTTTGGAGGTCTCCTGCGGAGGAGCATGAAGGCTGTACAGGCATAGAGCACACACCAGACATGTTGAGCCTCTCCCAGTATCCCCCACCAGTTAGACGGGGGAGGGAGCTGAGGATGTTTTGCTGCTCCCCCATATGCTGGGGGTGCAAAACCAATGCATGAGCTGTGGTAGGGCTGGTGGGGTGGGACGGGCTCTCTGCTGAGCTGGGTTTCCAAGGGCAGGGCTGGATTTTCCCTCTGGGGGTGACAGGACCTTTCCTTCAAGGTTACTAAACCCTCATAGTTTCTGAATGCAGAAACATTTTTCAGCTTCCCCATCTCTGCCCTAAAACACAACTGGGCAGGAGAAGAGAGAAGTTTGCTCAGTAGAGGTCAACTTTTAATGCAGGGAATTGCCGTGCTTTCCTTGGATGATGTTGCACATCTGGAAGCTTTAGCAATTCCAGGAGCTTGCAGGGAGCAGATGTGATTTAAGTTTAATTAATAGTCATTTAAACAGAGAGGAGCATCAGGGCTAGCTTGGGTTGATGGCTCAGGGCTTGTTCCTACAGGAACCTGCTCCAAGGACAGGGGTAACGCATGGCACCACGAGTGGTGGGTGTAGATCCCACCGTCACCCACCCAGAAGAGCTCAGCCTTAGGGAAGGCACGGCGGCCGCGTTTCACTCACGTCCCCCCGCTCTCCATCCCGCAGGCCGCTTCGCTGTCCGTGACATGCGGCAGACCGTGGCCGTGGGCGTCATCAAGAACGTGGAGAAGAAAAGTGGTGGGGCTGGTAAAGTCACCAAGTCTGCCCAGAAGGCCCAGAAGGCTGGCAAATGAATCGTGGGCTCCCAGTGCATCGCGCAGAAACCATCCCTGACACCAGGACGCTGCCACCGTCTCCCCCGGGCGCATGTGTGCACATCAGCTTGTAAGAGTTTATATGTCAACGACTGGATGCTCACCATTAAGGTCCAGTGGAAATTCTTTAAAAGGAAAAGCATGTTCCAGCGTTTGTGAGGCTTCATGTTAATTTTACCAATAAAACTGGTACAACATCCACAGTGGAAAAAAAACCCCAAACAAACAAACAAAAAAAAACAACAAAAAAAAACCCCAAACAAAACGAACCAACCCAGAAGGTGTGGAGCTCTGTGTGTGCGTCTGTCACTGAGAGGGACTGGGTTTGATGCGTTTCATGTAGTCCCACTTAGAGCAGATGGTGGGGACGGGCACAGGCTGGGATGGAAATCTGGAGGAAGGAGGAGAATTGGGCGCCCATATTCAGGCTGTCACCTGGCGCCCAGCCCTTCCCCAACTCTCGGCCCTTGACCGATGCAGGTGTCTGGGCTGATTCCCCCAGCCTAAAGCAGGAGCTGCTCTTACAGCAGTTTTGATATTATCCTTAACCTGCTCAACCCTCTGATGTCAATTGTCAGGGCCTTTATTATAATGTTTTCCATGCAAAATAAGCTTAAGTTAACCTCCTGAAGTTATGCCGTTTAAAGAAAGAAAATAGCATACCCCACGCCTCCTGGAAGGGCTCGCAGCATCGCTTTTGTTCTTTATGATACCCCATCATTTGGGGAAAAGCAGCCAAGGCTGCCTTCACTCCACACACTTTGCCTCACACATGGTGGGTCCCACAGCCCTTTCCAAACAACACGACAGGAACATTTGTCCCCCGTTGAAGCCATGTGTTGGAGCCCAGATGTGACTCCCAAGAAGCCCCAAAACTCATAGTCTTCACCCAGGATGGTGTCTTGGCTCCCACTGCAAACTTGCAGCCTGGGGCAAGATGCGCACCTCTCCCCAGTCCACCCAGTGGCAGCTGTCCCAGTCCAGAGGGTTGTGGTTGCCGAGTGGTTAGGACTGACCAAAACGCAACAGCCAGGAGCTTTGAGGAGGAAAAGGTGGGAACAGCGAGCGCGGGGAGGAGCAGGAGGTGGTACAGAGGGCAGGGAGGAGGTGTGAGGGTGCTGCTTACACCGCAGTGCTCTGGGGACATTCCCAAGGGACATTTGCTCCCTGAGGGTGGGGTTAGCAGCGTGCTAGGACATCCTGTGGTTGTCTGTGCTCATTACTCGGTTTTTAAGAGATGCCACAGTGCTGGGAGCAGATTCTGTGCACAAGCTCTGTGAAGGATGGCATCATTTGAGGTCCTTCCCAGGAGAGCTCCAGAGGCACAAGTATCATTACTGCTTGTGTTGCAGGAGCCCTTAATGATCCTAATTAACATCTGATGCTCTGCAGCACTAAGTGCCCCCAGGCAGAGCCTCAAGGAGCCTACGACAAGCTGAATTACAGGGAGTGCTGCATGAAGCCATCACCGCCTGCTCCTCCAACGCTGTCCCCATCCCATGTCCTAGTCTGACAGCAGACAGACACGTGCTGACTCACAGCCACATTCCCCAAAACTCTATGCACAGGCCACTGAGGCTCCTTGCCTCTCCACACTCCCAGCAGCCACCAGCTTCATCCGTAGAAATCGATTTGATGCCCAAGGTCTTTGTAGTATTTGGGTTCTATGAAGAGCTGCGTCCTTGGCATGCTACAAATTGGAAGGGGACCTGGGGATCCCTCCAGGCACAGCACGACCGTGGGAGAAGGCTGTTCTCCCACTGATAGTTTAATCTCATTTTCCAGCTCCTCCTGCATGTCCCAGCTCCTGAGGCATGTTGTCCTTGAGCCAGCACGGCGGACTTCTGTCCTTTCCTGGGTATTCCCAAGCAGGGCAGGAGAACATCATCGTGTACATGTTTTTTCCTCCACCCTTAAAAGCAGCAGGAACATGAAATCCTGCGGGAACATCCCCCCCGTGCTGCGCAGGAACCTCCAGCTCTCTACCCCCCCAGTGGAAGCCAGTCCCTGGCACAGCAGGAGTGGGGACAGCCTTGGGGTCAGGTGAGGAAAAGAGAAGAGCAGGAGCAAAGCCTGCACCTGGTCTATAGCTATTTTAAAAGCCAAACCAGGTTTGACAAAACCAGAGCTACGTTTCCATAGAAATATGCCAGGGGAGCTGTGAAAGATGCTCTGGGAGCGATGCACAAGTGGTGTGGTAATTAACGGTGTAGCTGCAGAAAAGGAAAAACATAAAGCCCAGAGGATTTAACTCAAACCTGCTCACGGCTCACAGCAGGTCCAAATTTTCAGCCTGATTTCAGTGCGGTTGGTACCTCAGGTAATCTGCAGGATCAGAAAGAAGAGACAGGGCCTGAAGTGAGACGTCTGCAGCAGCAGCATCCCCCGTTTTGGGAGGTTTGGGGCAGGCTCTGTAGAGAGACAGAATTAACAGAAATATTCTAATTTAGACCCACTTCAAAGCGTAAGGTTCAAAACAGAAAATTAAGTATGCTGAATTTCTGGGGATAGCAAATCAAAATCAGATGAAGCCATGACCTGCCTCCAGCCAGACCTTGGGTTTGAAAACTCATTGTGGATCTGGGTTTTGGGACCAAACCAATGACCCATCAAGTGCAAATCATTGCCTGACCCCACAGGGTTTGCAGGCATACAGGGGATGATGCTTTGTTGGGGCGCGGGTGACCCATTTTGGGGTTCTATCAAAACTATAAGCAACCCAGCATCACCCTGAACTGGGCCGCGGATGGCTTTTGGCAAACGTTGCAGCGGGCTCAGGTTGATTCAAGAGCCATCAGCACCGTGTCAAAGCAGCTGGGCGCTGCGTGGCGGTGGCAGGTGACACGTAGGGCTGCGCTGGTGAGACGCGTTTTAAAACACTGACCTCCCCTCCAATTCCTCCCTGCCACGGCCAGGTGCACTGGGACCTCACACCCAACAACTCAGGGGCTTTTTTTTCCTAGCAACTTTATTTTATTTTATTATATTTTATTTTATTTTATTCTATTTTATTTTATTTTATTTTTTGGAGGCATTTTTCATCCCTGTCCTCCCTGCGGACGCCACGGTGGATGCTTCTCCTCCGGAGCAGTCTCAGCGATGCCATCTCGTGGAAAGAGGGACAAAGTCCTCCTGGAGCAGCTGCCAAGAAGAGGAAACCCAACGCCACCTCCCCACCTCTGCAAAGCCCGGCCCTGGCAGGCAGCGTGCCCGGAGCGAAGCAGAGGGTACAGCCCTGGGAGCCGCAAAGTGCTTATTGTCGTTTCTTTGGGGACAAGACTTTGCAAATGTGATTGTATTACCTGAAATTTAAAGTTCCTGGGGGCAGGGGGAAAACTACTAGAGGTTGTAGGAAAGTCAAAAAGCATCAGAGCTTGGCTCTCCTGCGGATCAGGTCTTCAGGAGGTTGTTTGAGAAACCAATGGACCTGGAAGGAGAGGGAGGTGCAGCGGGGGGCTGGATGGGGACCAGCATCCAGTTTCCAAAAGGGACATCATCTCCATGGTGCAAGCATGCCCTGCGCACAGTATAGCATTGATGCCTCGTTGGGGTTTCCTGGTGGAGAAGAGAAGACCCCACGAACGGGACCATCCTCCAAAGTGTGAGTGGACACCTCTGCCCATCCCCAGCCTGGTGCTGGCTGCTCTCGTGGCACCCACTGGAGGAGGCGGAATGAGTAACTCTCCTTTCCCACCTCTACCCCACGGGCCTCTCGTCTGGCTGTGTGCTGTTAATAATTTAAGGTAAGTTTCCTTAATCCACTGGAGCTGATTGGCCGACTCAGCAGGCACTTTGGGCTGCTCTAAAAAATTTATGAGGCTTTTGCAAGACTTGCAAGTGGAATCCACGCTGCAGATGCTGAGCTGGGTGAATTTGAGCCGCCCGCTGCCCTTCTGCGTTTGGAGGCGAATTAAAACCTTAACCGCAACCCCTCGTCTGCCTGGGCACGTCCCTGCAGACACCCAGCACGGGCAGCACGTCACCAGGCAGGCTGCCGGCCTCCGGCACGCCGGTGCCGAGCGTCGCATGGCAGCTTGGACATGTGAGGAAGCCTCTCCAGTTAAGGCAGCTCCTTTCCCATTGCTCCTTTCTTCTCTCACCATTCTCCCTGTATGTTTTGCTGACCCTTAACCTCACACGGGCAGCGAGGTCCTGCCCGTCTCATGTTGACTCAGAAGTCTTGATGACATCTGGAGTATTTCAGTAGCATCTGAAAACGTACCCTGCTATGGGGGAAGCCCAAGTGGAGTTCTCCTGACCTTCCATCCCATTCCTGCTATCTTGGAAGCCAATGCCACTGACTGCCAGGGAAGCCAAGGTACACTGCAGCCCCCTGAACACCAGCATCACCAGAGGACATCAGCCACGTGGGTCCTGCCATCGCCTTTTGGTGACGGAGATGCTGAATCATCTATGGTAGAGGTGAGAATGATGCAGATGCAGCATGAAGTCCATGACTACGCAACCTCAGAAAGTGAGTTCATCACCGACCAACATTTTTGCCTGGTGGCTGTGTCCCCACAGCAGCCTCTTGCCCTCTCCTTGGGTAGCTTCGCAGCACGTTTCACCTTCCAAAGCTGTGCTGCCAGTGGGTAGCTCTCCACCCAGAACGGGGACAGACCACCGCTGCTCTGCTCCCTGGTCCATGTTGCTCGGTTCGGCCTCTGTCCCAGAGTGGATCTGCACAGTGCTGAGCACCCAGGTCTGAGGAGACGGGGCTGGGGCTCCCACGCCAGCCTGGGCAGTGCCCGGCCCAGCGGGACAAAGGAGAGCTGCTGGCAGGAGCTTTGCCCTCCCTGGGCTTTTCATCCTTGGGACTGGCTTTCTCTACAGCACGCTGGTAACACAAGACAGAATCCCAGAATCCCGGACTGGTGAGGGTTGGAAGGGCCCTCTGGAGCTCCCCCAGTCCCACCCCCTGCCACAGCAGGGTCACCTCCAGCAGTGGCACAGGACGGCGTCCAGGCGGGTTTGGGATGGCTCCAGAGTGGGAGACTCCCCCCCCTCTCTGGGCAGCTGTGCCACTGCTCTGCCACCCGCACAGGGAAGAAGTCCCTCCTCAGGTTGAGATGGAACTTCCTATGCTCAAGTCCGTGCCCGTTCCCTCTTGTCCTGTCACCGGGCACTACTGAAAAAAGACTGTTCCCATCCCCCTGGCACCCTCCCTTTAAGCATTTATAAGCATTGATAAGATCCCCCCTCAGTCATCTTTTCTATGTTTACCCTTGGGGTAAGCCTCCTCGGGAAACAGATGATGGGCCAGACCAGAAAGTAGGGGGCAAAAAGGCTGATTAGGGCAGAGAAGAACCTCTCACACCTGGGTGGGTCTCGTCTCTCCATCCTGCTTCCACCGCGCGCCCTTCACACAGTGCGCCAGCCACCCTTGCCCAAACCCTGCCCCAGGGAGGCACCAGTTCAGGGAGGAGGGTAGCCAGCCAGGCCCTCCCCCAGCATTCTGTAACACGTCAAGGACCAAACCTGGAAGGTTTTAACTCATTTTCTTTACCCGCCTCCCTCTGCATCCCCCCCATTTGAGATCCACATTTTCGGTGTGAGCCTGAGGTGCGTTTGCAGCCTTCAGCTCCAGCCAGGGTGATGCACCGTGCCACATCCTCCTCTTGGCCAGTGCCTTCGCTCCTTTGCGAAGATATTGCTGATCTGAAGGAGAAACCTGAGCTGTGACACAGCGCCGCGCCAAGCTCCCGGCCAGACACCCCCTCCTGCCCGCCTGCCTCTGAGCGAGCGCTGGGGTATCTCCGATGTTTTACGTAGAGATACTGCAGCATCTTCAAATAATTCATTTCAGCTCAGTTCCCAAACATTGCTTCCATGTGTCAGGCTGCCTGCGAATTTGGGATGGCCTGGTTTTGCCTAGTCTAAATGATTTCTAATCACCCCCTGTCTGGCGCTATTTTCCTGCCTTATATCTGCTAAATGCTTTCTGCAATCCCGGCCAGCCGCAGCGAGCGCCTGCCCGCCGAGCACTTAGGAGCGATGAGTCTGGAAGCATCCAGCCTTCGGGATGGGACTGCAAGAAGAGGAAAGAGGGGAGGAGGATCCCCAAATATCATCTCTGTGGGGAGCTGGTGGGGTGATAGCCGTTACTTAGTGAAGGCTACGGGTTTCTGTGTTTCGGTGTGGAGTGGGTGTACAGGGGGGGGTTCGTTGCCTGTGGCAGCCCCTGCCACTGCTCACACAGCAGCACGATGGGATGATCCTCTCTGTGCCGGCTCCAAGGACACGGTGTGGACTTCTCCCCTGGCACCGACCTGAAGGACCACGGGTGGAGCGAGGGCAACCCGTGCCAGGCGGGAGGCAGCTGTGATTAATGGAGCTGCACCGGCATCTTGGATGCTCTGAGCGGTTCCCATTAGAGCAATTGCTGCGAGGGAAGCGTGTCACTGCAGGTTAATATGCTTTGGTGCCTGAGGACATCTCTGACCACAGATCTCCATGGGGACCATGGGAAACCTGTGGGAGAGGGGGGACAGGGAGGGGTGGCTGAGGTTGACCACATCTTTGGGTGGAGGTGAAGTCCCTCTTGCAGGGTGGCCCGGGCAGCTGAGCCATTGCCAGCCAACAGCTCGCTGTCAGGCTACAAACACAGCTCATTTTTAAAACCACCCTCCCCTGCTCTGCCCACTGTCTGCACACACAGGAGAGTACACGGAGATGCTGAATGAGATGTTTTGCGTGCACGGCCAGAGCATCCGGATGCCCAGAGGACAGGAACAACCTTTGGACTGCTGTGCACAAGACAAAGTTGCAAGAACATAACAGGAGCTGCATGAAAATAAGGCTGGAAGTGAGGAAATGTCATCCTGCAGCCGCAGCATCAGCTTCGCCCAGGGGAACCTGCCCCTCCAGCCTGGTCCTGCCTGCCTTGCGGAATGCCCAGGCACCCAGATGTTTAGCAGAGGCTCTCTGCCTCTCCGGTGCTCGCCACACGGGATCCAGAAGGAGCGCACAAAGAAGCAGTTTCACGAGCAGCAGAACCAGAGGGGGCCCAGTCTCCCATGGGTTTCTTTTTCAAAGAGTCATGGGTGGGTTTTCTGATGTCCAACACACAGCATCACCATCTCCCACAGAGGGGAGATTTCAAGGTTTCCATCCTCTCTCTGACCACATAATTTCACTTGTAGCAATCCGAAATGTCCCCCCTACCTTTAATGAACTAAGATTAAAATTGCCCGTAAGCTCTGCAGTTATTAAAGGAGGGAAGAGAGAGGCAGATGCACATACACACCAGCTTTCCTCAGAACTTCAGGTTGAAGATAAATAAATCATAAACCTTTGTCCCTTCATGTTCCCTTGATTTCCCAGGTGTCCAGGCTGAAAGACTGAAGCAAGCCTGCAGCAAGCTCATGGTGCAGAGGCACTATGAATTTAGTTACTTCAAGAGTTTTCCTTTACATATGGCACCTTGTATGCTGTGACAGGGACAGGAGCACGGAGACAGCCAGGTCAGCCTGGCAGTTTCCCCAACAGAATACTTGCATCTCTTTTAACCTGAAACTTGGATCAAAAGCAACCCTGTCAAAACCAGAACCTAATCTTCTCTCTAACACTTTTGAAAAGAAAAAAAAGTTATGTGGAAAAATTAGAAAGCAGATTTTTAGATTTGGAAGACGTTTTTTAGTCTCTTTCAGTAATGAAAAGATAAAGTAATTAACCTTAAAGCTTTTCAGCATTTTAGGGATTGGGCTTGGTTGCCTTGCTTGCCAAACCTGTAGATTTTGACATTTCAGCAAGAAAAAAAGAAAACCCACACCAAAAACCAGAAAAAGAGTTTTCAACAGAAATAAAAATAAGTTTTTTCCTCCATGCAGGTTTGGAGCTGTTGCATCTCTAAAGCCACAGAGGCCATAGCTCCCTGCACTGCCCCACCGCCTGCTTGCAGGAGCCCTCCCAGCCAGCGCATTGCACCCCATTCCTCTGCTCCTTCCCAAGGGCTGACCCCCCACTGGGGCAGGATGGGCTCATCTCCTCTGGGGATGCCCTATGATCCAGCACAGCTCCCTGAGTGCTGCAACACTCCAACAGAGCAACAAACTCCACCTCCTGCCCCACTCCCCAAACCCTCTTTTATCCCCACAGCAGCCTCTTGAAGTGAGGTGGAGCCCAGCTCTGGGAGGTCCCTCCTCCCCTAACTCAGGACACCTGGGGCCACTTGCAGCCTATTTATTTCAGTTGGTTTCCCCATCACCTCCCCCCTCCAGAAGCATAAAGCACAGCCATCCAGCATGTTCCTGTGCTCTTCATCTTGGATAAGATGTGTCAGAGTTGTTAGCTATTTCAGTATGGGCTTTTTCTTTCTGATGACAACTGCTAGTCCCTAAATATTCATGCAGGTTTCAATTCAGCTTTGAAGTTGGTGGGAGGCAGGTGCTTGAATGCGAACAAAGCACCTAATGGGCTTTGTGGGACTGGGCCTCAGGGAGGATGCGGTTATGGTCCTGGGAGGTGCTTCACTAGGAGCAGAATCAGTCCTGAGCTCCTGAGACTTGGCAAGGCTGGAAGAGCTCCCACACAAAACCCAGTTGGTTTTATTGTTATAAAACTGTATGTTGTGAAGACCAAAGCACTTGCTTAGAGAAACTGGAAGGGGGCTGCTGGCGGGAAGTCTTCTAAGTCAATCTGCATCTCTGAGGGGTCACCTTGGGGAAACATAGAATGGTTTAGGTTGGAAGGGACCTTGAAGATCATCTCGTTCCAACCCCCTGCCATAGGCAGGGACACCTCCCACCAGCCCAGGGTGCTCCAAGCCCCATCCAACCCGGCCTTGGACACCTCCAGGGATGGGGCAGCCACAGCTTCTCTGGGCAACCTGGGCCAGGGGCTCACCACCCTCACAGGGAAAAACTTCCTCCTAATATCTCATCTAAATCTCCCCTCTTCCGGTTTGAAGCCATTCCCCCTCGTCCTATCACTCCATGCCCTTGTAAAAAGTCCCTCCCCAGCTCTCCTGAAGCCCCTTTAGGGACTAAAAGGACACAATAAGGTCTCCCCGGAGCCTTCTCTTCTCCAGGCTGAACACCCCCAACTCTCTCAGCCTGTCCTCCCAGCAGAGGTGCTCCAGCCCTCTGATCATCTTTGTGGCCTCCTCTGGACACGCTCCAGCAGGTCCATATATTTCCTGTGTTGGGGGTTCTGTAGCTGGACGCAGTACTCCAGGTGGGGTCTCACCAGAGCAGAGTAGAGGGGCAGAATCCCCTCCCTAATGAGGTCTAACAGCACAGAGGTGACAGCAATTGGAGTCATGGGGCTTTGGTCCTTGCAGGTGCAGGAGGAGGCAGAAAACCAAGGAGGTCAGGAGGAAGAACATGAGTGCCGGGAGATGTGAGGAATGACTGAGAGAGCTAAATTTACAGAGTCTGGGAAAAGGAAGGCTCAGGGGCAACATGGTCACAGGCTAAAAATACCTTCAAGGTAACAATATAAATGAAGAAAGGGAATTGCGCGTGGTCCCAAAGGAGGCTAGGGCAAGAGCCAGAGCTGGAGGTTAATGAAGGAAGCGCATGGTGCAGAGATGGGGAAGGAGACCTGGTCGGTGGGGAATTTGCCAGGGGAAGGGGCTGAATGGAGCAGGAGCAGGGTGACCGCAAGGTGCTGGGGAAAATGGGATGGGCACCAGTCCCCATGTGACCAAAAGGCTTATTTTCAGATTTGTGGACGCTCTGAGCATAACCCAGTTTAATTCAGTGGAATTCACCCTAACTTTGCTTTTCCCCATTGCTTCTCCCTCGAAGTGCCCAGTCAGGTAGATGTTCCTTCCAGTAACTGGTTTTCTTTACGGTTAAGCCTACAACGCACACATGAATATTTAGACCTCAGCAATTTTAATCACTCTTAGAAAGGACGAACATAAACTCTTTAGTTGAGAAAGGAGTGTGTGTGTCTCCCGTCCAGATTAATTCAGTGCAACTTGGGGAGATTTCTGCTCGTGCACTCAGGTGCTTCCAGCTGCAGCTCAAGCCAACCCGGTACGGCATTATTTGTCCTGCGTTTTGCTGGAGCCACCTCCAACGAGGTACGTGCTGTCTAAGAACAGGACAGGAAGATGGATGGTGGCACGGAAATTTTGCATCCAGTAAATATGTGATATAAAGTAAGTAGCTCTGTCAGCACCAGGAGGGAGGAAGCCTGGCTTTTTATCAGTGTGTTAGTTGCAAATTCCGATTGAAGCGCTTTAGCGGCTGGGAGGGGTGGTGTCCTCACGGGCACCTTCTCTGGCAACTGCTAAAGATGAGATCACCCTTCAGGATTCCCTTTGGAAGGGAAAGGAGGAGGCTTTAGGAAGACTCTGCATCTCTCTGGGTTTCTTGTTTTCATGAAAATTGACACAAATTTAATAAGCCTCGAGGCTGTCGGATTTGGTTGAAACTGGACAACCATGTCATCTATCTTCATTTTCAGCTGGTAAAAAAATAAAAAATCAGTGGTGATACTGTGTTTGAGAGTGCCAGGAAAGGGCTTTGCTCTTTGCCTGGTGCCCAGTTTGGAACACTTTTGCTCTGGAGGTGGTCCGTCCACACCAGTGTCTTCATCTCTGCTCTTGGTTGCCACAGCCCCAAGGGCTGGAGTGACCCATCCCCTCTGGTGGCAGCAGGAGGCTGCAGACTCCGCGTTGCCCACAGCAGAAGGCTCAGGCCAAGTCATGGGTAGCTCCAGGAAGGAGATTTCAGATCAGTTAGATAACACTACTGTACCTGCTCCTCACCCTCCTTAACAACTCCAGATTTTAATGTGCTTGTAGTCCTTTCCTTGATCCCACAAACAGAGCGTGGCTCTGCAATCTAGTCTAAGCTTATTCAGCCAATTTCTGTCCCTCACCAAAGCCCCGTTTTCTTATGGCTCAAATAACCTCAGTGACGGGCAAGGTCCCTTCAGTTTACTTTACCGCACACTCATCTAAACACTGCCTTCACCACCCTACAAGATAGAATCATAGAATAGTTTGGATTCGAAAGGACCTTTAAAGGTCACCTAGTCCAAACCCCCTGCCATGAGCAGGGACACCTTCAACTAGATCAGGTTGCTCAGAGCCCTGTCCACCCTGACCTTGAACGTTTCGAGGGATGGGGCACCTACTATGTCTCTGGGCAACCTGGGCCAGGGTTTCATCAGCCTCAACATAAAAAAAAAATTCTTCTTTATCTCTAGTCTGTATCTGCCCTCTCTTAGTTTAAAATTATTACCCCTTGTCCTATCGCAACAGACCCTTCTAAAAAGTCTGTCCCCATCTTTTTTTATAAGCCCCTTTAATTACTGAAAGGCCACTGTAAGGTCTCCCCGCAGCCTTCTCTTCTCCAGGCTGAACAACCCCAGCTCTCTCAGCTTGTCTTCATCCCAGAGGTGCTCCAGTCCTCTGAGCATCTTCATGGCCTCCTCTGGACCTGCTCCAACAGGTCCATGTCCTTCTTATGTTGGGGACCCCGAGCTGGAGGCAGCACTGCAGGGGGATGTCCCCAGAGCTGAGCAGAGGGGCACAATCCCCTCCCTCGCCCTGCTGCCCACGCTGCTGGGGATGCAGCCCAGGATGCCCATGGCTTTCTGGCTGCGAGCGCACATCACCACCTCATGTTGAGCTTTTCACCCACAAACACCCCCAAGCTCTCCTCAGCAGGGCTGTTCCAAATCCCTTCACCCCGCAGCCTGTGCAGGGATACTGGGGGTTGCCTTAACCCAGGTGCAGGACCCTACACTTGTTGGCCCTCATCAGGTTCACATGGGCCCACTTCTCACACCTGTCCAGGTCCCTCTGGATGGCATCATGTCCCTCAGGTGTCAGCCACACCACTCAGCTTGGTGTCATCTGCAAACTTGCTGAGGGTGCGCTCAATCCCACTATGTCATTGATGAAGATATTAAACAGTACTGGTCCCAATACAGGACCAGGTCTCTGCAGCTGGGCCCAAATCTCCCCATCCCAAATGTTGAAGCCTTTGCTGAGCACTGGCTTATGTTCTAGCCAGAAGTATTCATCTCCTTGTCACGCTCATCTTTCTCCTTTGGAAATCTGCAAATTTCTCCATTTATGCACAAGAATTTCTTTCTTACAGCGTTTTGCCCCGTGGCCTCAAACCCCAATGCTGGAGAAGCACCACCTTCCAGGTTGAATTCCTTGTATGAACCAACCTCTCTCTTGGCTCAGGGCTCCTGGTTTCAAAACCTAAAGTGGTTTGGCACGTGTTGGAGAGAGTCCCTATTAGCCAAGCAGTGAAGACACGTATCTAACCAATAAACGTGGGTTCCTGGGGGCTGTTTGCTGCTCAGAGGAGAGGATGGCGTTGTGAGAGGAGAGGGGTAGCTGAAGCAGAGGATGGAGATGGGTGGACACTGGGTGCAGAAAGACCGAGCTGTTCATGCCTTTGCTCTTGGCAGCTTAGTTTTGCTCAGGTGGCGTAGCCTCCTGTACAAGGGGAGATAAAGCCATCTGCTTGAGGTTTTGAAAATAGCTCTGGAAGAAAGCTGTGAGTGACAGAACCCAGGCTGTGGGTAGCATGGTTCACGCAAACCACCAGCTGGGCAGGCATGGGCAAAGGGCTCTGGTTCGGTGTTTCATGCAGAAATGTATCCCTGGAGTCATTCTACATATTTCACACCAGTCTTTTCTTACTACGTCTCAAAAATTGCCAGGAGACAGAGCGTGGACTTTCTGTATCTTAACTTAGCTCGATAGCTTTCATCTTACCTTCAGGGTATAAGCTATCTGCCACGATATTTGTGTTTTAAAGCCATCAGTAGTGTTGAAAGTAAAGAACTGACTCAGTAATTCTGTTTGTTTGTGGAGACATAATGTCCTTGGATCAGATAAAAGCACCTTCCCAGTACTGCTTTTACATACCTCATTAATTGGCACAGCGTTAGCGGCTGTGTCTTTCCTTCCACCCCCCAGCAGAAGCAGCAATGCAACCGACTTCATCTTCAGAATTGCCTGCTGCAGGCTCGGTGGTAGGACATCGCAGCTTGGTTAGTGTTGAGATTCCAGTTGCTCCCAAGAGACCACTGCTCCTCTCAGGTTTGCACCTCACCAGGCACTGTGCAAACAGGATCAAGGGACACCTCCTGGGAGCTGGTGGGGTGGCACGCCAGGGCAGAAAGTGGGAAACCATGTGCTTGGGGGCTCAGCATGATTTGGTGGAGGGACCCTAGACCCACTCACCCACCACCCAAGGCAAAGCCCTCTCCGCTCCACTGTGCTGCTTCTGAACACTCAGCTGCAACTTGCAGTGCCAACCCATGAAATGAGACCGTGTTCAGTTTTGGACCCCTCACTGTAAGAAAGACATTGAGGTGCTGGAGCGTGTCCAGAGAAGGACAATGGAGATGGTGAGGGGTCTGGAGCCTGTCTTCTCAGGAGTGGCTGAGAGAACTGAGGGTGTTCAGCTTGGAGAAAAGGAGGCTGAGGGGAGTCTTTCTCACTCTCTGTAGCTCCCTGAAAGGAGGGTGTAGCGAGGGGGGGTTGGTCACTTCTCCCAAGGAACAGGCGATAGGACAAGAAGAAAAAGCCTCAAGTTGTGCCAGGGGAGATTTAGATTGGCTATTAGGAAAAATTTTGTCACCAAAAGGGTTGTCAAGCACTGGAACAGGCTGCCCAGGGAAGCAGTTGAATCGCCATCCCTGGAGGTATCCAAAAGATGGGCAGATGTGGTGCTGAGGGACACGGCTTAGTGGTGGGTTTGGCAGTGTTAGGTTAATGGTTGGACTCAATGATCTTAAAGGTCCCTTCCAACCTAGACGATTCCATGAAATATTACATGTAAAGAAGGAGTTAGAGATGCCCTAAGAGCCCAGGGTGAAGAGAGGGAAGGGGCAAGGCTTGCGTGGGTCTTCATCCAGAATTTCAGGCCTTCTCCACCTCCCAAGGACAGCTCTGTTTATACAAGGAGACTGTTGTTGGTGCCACTTGCTCACAAGGACTTGCTTGTCTTTGTCTGGTGTTTTACCTCCCTCCCAAGTGAAGCAACAAGCCCTGACAACCGCTATAACCTCACCGTGTACTTCCTCAGCCCATCCGTGGCCTGGGAAGGATGAAATCCCATCATTTCCCTTGTCCCGCTCCTGGTTTTTGATGGTCTTGGAGATACACGATACCCAAAGCTGCGCTGCAGTATGACACCGCAAATGACCAACTAATTAGGGAAAGAGGAGCGCGATGAATTTAGATTCTTCTTTAGGGCTCACAGACTATTAGTAATCTTGAATTTGTTAATTGAAAATTGCTTCCTCTGTTTGTTGTTGGCCTGTCTGCGGAGGGGGATATTTCCTGCTTTTGGACTGCGTCGCTGGATCTATAATAATGCACTTTGTACATTAGTGCCAGGCACATTTGTAATTGGCTACCCTATTAAAGAACACTAATGATCTTACAAGTGTTCACAAATAATGAATAGAACGGCCCCTCGCTGAATTGAGTAATTTATTCACTGACATACTTGCAGATCTGTTTTTCCATTATTTAACCCAGCTTCAGTTTTCTGCCTGCCTTGCAGAGATGACTTCTCTTTTAGCCACGCGTTGGAGAGAATATGGGTCACAGGAAACATACTGCTCATAAAAATGTAGGGCTGCTCCATGCTGGTTCTTCTTTTAATGTACATGGTAGGATTTGGAGAACAAGCGGCAGCAGTTTTAGTCTCGATGATCCTCTTGTCCGTTAGCTGTTGTTGGGATCCTCCTGAGGCATAAGCGGAGGGCTAAAAAGCCAGGACTTGGGAAATGCGCTCTGGAAGGTTATGTTGATTTTCTCATTTAAATACGAATTTCAGGAAAAGCACGTCAACGATACAGGGTGGCAGGGTTGGTTTTCCAACTGCTGCCCCTCTCAAGAGAGGGAACTGAAAGGCAGCCCCGCGTGCTTCCTGCATGCCATGAAACGTGGAGCAACCGTTTTGCTGCTTCCCGACTAACTACACTGCGGCAAAGGACTTTGTGTTGAAACAAGCAGCTCATCTGAGCTTGCAATTTCATTTATGTACAAAAAGCCGGTCCTAAAGTGTTGTTTACTTACAACGCACACGCAGAACCGTGCAGTTCACAGCTCATCCGTGACTTGTTGGGTCGTAAGGGATAGAAAAGTCACTGCAGTAACAATTGGTGGTCCTGGGCCAGAGTTTGTGTGGTTGCAGGTCTTCCCATTGGACTATAACGACCCTTTTCCATGGAGGATAATTGTGTAGGGCAGGCACGTCTGCCTCACCTCAGGCTTCTGGAGCCTCCTGAGTCTTGTGAAGGTGTGCCAGGAGGAAACATTCCTTGGGGCAGAAGCCAGCCATGTTGTGTGGGGCAAAATGGTAATGCTGGACCATAACCAAGAGGGTGTCTTAAAGAGCTGATTTGGGTCAGCACATCTGGAATTGGACTTCCTATGCTAGGAGCTTGGTCTCTCTCCAGCTTGGTGACCACATCACAGTGGAGTTTCAGTGCATGAATTAAGCTGAATTTGGGCTTCCAAGTCTTAAGAGGGCAGGTTGGAGCTTGGAGAAGCGTAGACAAAGGGAACAGCTTTGCACAAGGGGATCTGTGGTGAGGTTAGGCAGGTCTGGTGGCCAAGTAGACGTGTGGAGACGGGGCATGGGCTTAGGTCCTTCCTGTGAACCTGCAGCAATGTCTGCGCCCACTGCCAGTGGGACCATGTCGAAGCCACAGGGATGGGCATCCCATGGCAGGCTGTTCCCAGCCCTTCTCATGGGGCCTTTGAAGAAGGAGCCCATCCATGGTGATTTTGGGCGGGGGGGGATGTCAGAGCCTGGTTTTGGGAGGGGACAATGGACCCTGGCTTGGAGGGGCAGGGGAATGATCCCAGACCTTGATTTTAGAGGAGGATGCTGGAGCCTTCTTTGGGGGTGGGGCTTGCTAGAGTCTTCTTTGGGGGGGGTGGGGTGGACCCTTCTTTGGGGAGGGATGCTGGAGCCTTCTTGGGGGTAGGGTAGCTGGAGACTTATTTGGGGGGCAGTGGTGGACCCTTCTTGAGGGGGGGTTGCTGGAGCCTTCTTTGGGGGGGGGTGGACCCTTCTTTGGGGGGGGGTGGTGGAGCCTTCTTTGGGGACGGATACTGGAGCCTTCTTTAGGAGGGGATGCTGGAGCCTTCTTTGGGCGGGGGGGTGCTGGAGCCTTCTTGGGGGGGTGTAGCTGGAGGCTTATTTGGAGGGTGGTGGACCCTTCTTGGGGGGGGATGTTGGAGCCTTCTTGGGGGGGATGCTGGAGCCTTATTTTTTTGGGGGGGGATGCTGGAGCCTTTTTTGGGGGTGGGTAGCTGGAGACTTCTTGGGGGGTGGTGGGGGAGCCTTCTTTGGAGAGGGATGTTGGAGCCTTCTTGGGGGGGGATGTTGGAGCCTTCTTTGGGGAGGGATGTTGGAGCCTTCTTGGGGGGGATGCTGGAGCCTTATTTTTTGGGAGGGGATGCTGGAGCCTTCTTGGGGGGGGGTGGTGGAGCCTTCTTGGGGGGGGGTGTTGGAGCCTTCGGGGGGGGGGGGATGTTGGAGCCGTATGGGGGGGGGGGGGAGGAGGATGCTGGAGCCTTCTTGGGGGGGGGGATGCTGGAGCTTTCTTTGGGGAGGGGCTGTTGCCAGATCCTGATTTTTTGGGGGGGGGAGAGGCCAGAGCCTGCGTTTTTTTCTTTCGGGTAGGGGGTGGCAAAGCCGGATTTTTCGGGGGGGGACGGGGGGGACACTGGCGAGAGCCTGATGTGGCCGGGGGACGCCGAGGCAGGCCAAGGGTTAAGGGGGCGGGGGCGGCGGGCGGGGCGGCGCTGGCGGAGCAGATCGCAGCCCGTTCCTGCGGCTTCGCCTGCGCCGGGCGCGGAGCAGCGGCGGGGAGCGCGGGCGGACCTCCCCCCCCCCTCCCCCGGCCCCCGCCGCCGCCCCCGGCCCCGCCGCCCCCCCCTACCCCCCGCACCCCCCCTACCTCATCCCTCCCCCCCCTTCCCCTTCCCCTCTTCTCTCCTCTCCCTCCTCGGCCGCCACCATGGTGCAGAAATCCCGCAACGGAGGCGTCTACCCGGGGCCCGCCGCCGAGAAGAAGCTCAAGGTGGGCTTCGTGGGGTTGGACCCGGGAGCCCCGGACTCCAGCCGGGACGGGGCTCTTCTCATCGCCGGTTCCGAGAGCACCAAACGGGGCAGCATCCTCAGCAAACCCCGTTCCGGGGTCTCCGGTAGCGGGAAGCCCCCCAAAAGGAATGCTTTTTACCGCAAACTGCAGAATTTCCTCTACAATGTGC
Source organism: Pluvialis apricaria (assembly GCA_017639485.1). Taxonomy (NCBI): domain Eukaryota; kingdom Metazoa; phylum Chordata; class Aves; order Charadriiformes; family Charadriidae; genus Pluvialis; species Pluvialis apricaria. The sequence goes on from CM030021.1 coordinate 14,039,796, forward strand.
TGGAGAGACCGCGGGGCTGGGCTTTCATTTACCACGCATACGTGTGAGTAAAAGAATGGGGGGGTAAACCACATGGGAGAGACACCCCCCCACCACCACCCGGTCCGGATCTGCCCTTGTCAGCCCCTTCCCTCCATCCCCCCCCTCCCCACCCCCCAAAATGCATGCCGAAGGATGCTCCAGCTGCACAGCGGGTGCAGGGAGGGGGTGCGCGGTGCCAGGGCTGGTTGGGGGGGACCCCGGTGTGTGTGTGTGTGTGTGTGTGTGTGTGCTGGGGGGGAGTAGCGGAGACTGACCCCCATCCCTTCCCCCCCCCACTCCATCCTCCGGGAGCAGCCGGGCCGCCGCTGCATCCCTCGCCCCGGCCCAGCCGGTACCCGGTGCAGGGCGACACGGGACCGGGGATGGGCAGGGTGACGGTGGGGATGGTAATCCGGGGCGGGGGAGAAGCTGTCCCTGCAGAGCTGGGGGGTGGCTCCCCCGGGGAGGTGCAATGCACCGGTCCCCTGGGTCGTGTCCCCGTCCCCGTCCCCCGCCCGCTCCCGCTTGCGGGGGAAGGGGCCGCTCCCGCGGTCGGTGCGGGGGGCTGGAGCAGCGGGAGGGATGGGTAGGGACCGCTCCTCCGTCTTGCTTGAAATCACCATAGCAATGCTGCGAGCAGAGGAACAAAAAAGCTCAGCTCAGGCACTGTCTCTCCTTCCCTCCTCCTTCCCCCCCTCCCCAACGCTCCTTCTCCCCCGGCCCCATCTTTGGCTGAGAAGGTTTGGGGGACACACACACACACGACACGACACCGGGGTTGGTTTTGTGGCCCCGCGCTGTGTTCTGGAGGTATTTCTTGTTCCCCCCTGTGGGAAGTGGCTGAATTGAAGATGAGTCTAGAAAGAAATGCTAATCAGTGTCTGGGGCTTCCTGACTGCACAGCGATGGAGCGGTAAACAAAGGAGCAGTCCCAGGGTGCACATTGCCCCTCTGCCACCCCCCTTTTTTCTTTTTTTTTTGAGCCAGAAACGGCCACATCCGACCCGCCGTTTGGCAGAAGGATGCCCATCTCTGAAGGCATTGCTGCATAGGGAGCGCGGATGACTTCCCCGTGTTTAGAGGATTGCAAAGGGAGGGTCAAGATAAATCGCTGTGTTACTGCACCTCCCTTCCCTCTGGGACTTTCCACGGTCCCACCAGGCTCTTCCGCAGGCCTGGGCTCAGGCTCGGGTGCTCGTTCCCTTGGTGCCGATGCTTTTTCTGTTTGCATGTTTTTCATCATGGCTAGGGCCTCTGTCAGCCCCGGCAAGAGGATTTTTTTGGGCCTTTTGTGTTTTTTTTCCTCCCCTTCCTTTTGCTGTTACGCTGTTCTCAGATAAGGTGTTGGGATGTGCTTTCTGGTCCTCAGCCATTTTGTACATTGAGGCCTTCCAGGGAGGTGTTGGTGAGTCCGGTGGGTGAAACGCTGGCTGGGTGCAAGGGGGAGCTTTGCCGTGCGCCGCAGCGGGTTGGGGTCCTTGTAGGGAGTTCGTCCCTCCTGGGGAAATGGGAGAAGAGAAGAGAAGAGGGAGCATCTACGGAGCTCAGTTGTGGCTGTGATGAGGAGTGTGAGGTCCAGCGCTGGGACTCCCGAGCATCCTCCACGCTCAGGGCCATCCTCTGGAGTTGTAGATGGTTTGTGTCGCAGAAATCCTCCAGAATCATGTGGAGGGGCCGAGTGTTCGCGTTGCGAGTTGGGCGCTTGCCTGTGTGTGCGCCAAGGATAGGGGGATGTTGTGTGCGACACGCGCTGTATGCTATTAAATACAGGTGACACCCCAGCTCGGGGACACTGGGGTGACGATGACAGGGGTGGAAGGGGCCGAAAGCCAAATGGCACGCAGCGAGGGTAGCCCTGACTGTGAGGGCTTTATAAGCATCTTTGGCTTCTTCAGCTATGGTGGCTTAACTTGTGACCCGTTTGCTTTCTGCGGTGGCATTTGCTTGGGCAGCCAGTGATCCTCACGGGGCAGGAGCTGGGACATCCCGAACGGACCTCCTGCTGGGGGAATGTCCCATCCCTGGTGCCAGGCTGGGGTGGCCCTTGGCTCTCGCCACGTAGCCGCATCCCCCCAGGTGCCTCCCCCTCCCTCAGCCCAAACAGCTGCATTTCTCCTGGGCTCGTGACTCCGCTCGTACCTGCCGTGGCACCGTGCCCAGCCGTGCGCTCGCATTGGGAACCGCTGGCCCGGGATGTGCTGGGAGCTGGGTGGCCTCCCTGGATCACCTTGGAGCAGCCGCCCGAGCAGGCGGGAGATGTAACCACCGCAAAACCGTCCCCTGCCCCACCGCTCACACACCCCTCGGGAAATGGAGGCCGAATTCAGCCCTGAGGTGGTAATTGCGCCAGCGTCCGTGAAGCATCAGTGATAGAATTAATTTTTTTACAGTCTATCGGGAAGTTGTGTGGAATCCAGTCTTCTGAACTGTACATATCATAGGTTTAGCCCTCGCAGTTTGCCAATATATTATTTAAAGGGCTGAAGGACATGGTAAAACGTCGTACAAAGTCACCAGGATAAGCCCATGCAGCGGTTATCGCCCTTTGCTGCCCGGGTGAGCCTGGCACGGCCCATGCCAGATCTGTACGTGTTTGAACGGGGCAGGGAGAGGGTTTCCTGGGGCTCTGTGACTAGAAGTCTGTAATCCAGACGGAGAGGCAGATGAAAAGCTTAGTGGCTGCTTATTCAAAGATACAGGAGGATGAAGAGACCTGCTCAAGGTCATAAAGTTTGTTTGGGAGAGCGGGAGCCGCCCCTGGTGTCCCGCTGGCTGGTGCAGTGCCCTACCCGTGCTATTGGGGTCACGCTGTCTCCTCTGGCCCCAAACCCCATTTTGTACCAAAGCCTCGAGCACAAAAACACCTTTAGCCTTCATACTGCAGGAGTGGGAGTCCTGAGGGAGCCTGTGGATGGGGGAGCCTTGTCCTGCCGCCGTCTCGGGCTGTGCCCCTCCATCCCTGACCCCCCCCTACCAGCATCCCTATTTCTCTGCTCCCGCTACTCCCAGGGGCTTTCTTGTGTGAAGATTTAGGACCTATTTCCAGTGTGAATGCGTTTGTGACCCTGCAAGGTTGGAGTTTAGCTTGTAGACATTCTTATAGATCCCACTGCGTTTTTAGGTGTGGGGCTGCTGTGCTGCCCAGGCAGCCTCCCTGTGCCCAGACGCCACGACACACACCGTAGAGGCTCTTCCAGCACGGACATGTTTTAATAAATCCGAGAGGTGCCTCTGCGTAAGTACCTGTGCCAAACGCCTGTCTGCAGAGCGCCGTCTCCCAGGCTGGTATCGCACCAGGTGACTGATGCACCGCCTCGAGATGCCTGTGCAAGTTGCATTTATTTCCAGTGCTGCATCCTAGATCCAATCCCATCTGATTTCTTTCCCCACCTCTCCTTCCAATCATCACTCATTCTCCTTTGCACCATTTCGTGCATAAGGAACCAGGGGAATTCAGAGCAACTCCCACCCCCCCAGCCCCAAACTCATTAGTGCGGTCTCGTCTCAGATGTTGCCTCGGTAAAAGCCCCGTTACCTCTGTCAGCAAAAACGCTATTTTATATTTTTGTGTTGTGATTCATTTTTGTACTTACTAGCTCTTCCTACACTGACACAACTGGGTGACCTGCTCGTGGTGGCTGTGTGTGTATACCGATTATATATAATATATATATTTTGCGCAGCCCCGTGGACAGCTGAGCCCGATGGGTCCCACTTTTCAGCATGGCCGGAGGTGGACTCTGCCCTCCGGAGGTCTGAGCCTCCCCTGGTCCTCATCTTCTCCCAGGATTTCTCTCAGCATCTTTCTTTCCTATCCCTCTCCTCCTTCGCCCCCCCCTCTTTTTTTTTTTTTTTCCTCATTTTGACAGAGCCGTGGCGGTGCAGCACGTGGCCTCGTTCTCTTCAAGGTTGAGCTGAAAACTTGAAAAGTTGAGCTGTGCCTAAATAAGAGGCCAGGCTGAGGGATACGGCAGCAGCACTCAGATCTTGAGGTAGTTCTCCGCACAAGGAGGCATTTTGCTCTCAAAATGCTGCCATTTTATTTCTTTTAAGAGCTTAAATTTTTTTTTTTTTTTTTTTTTTCTTCTAGTCCTTTTACCGGGGTTATTGTAACCTGCCCTGTGCTCAGTGGTGCTGAGTTTGAAGGGCTGCCATCCTCGAAAGTGGATTTTTGTCCCTGCCTGCCATCTTATTTCGGGAGGGATCGCTGGGTTCTGTGCCGGCCTAAGCCAGGGTGCTCGCAGGGGGCACCTCTGGAGCCCGATGCCTCTGGAGGGACGTTTGCGGATCCCTCGGGTGAGCTCCTCCTGTTCGGTCCCTGAGCTGAAGGGGGGCGGCGGGGGCGGGAATGGGGGCTGGATTTGGGGCAGTAACAAGAAAACAGCCTCTACTCAGAGACTTTTAAAGCTGTGTGCCTAGGGCCACCGTAATTCTTGCATTTCCTACTTTGAATTTACAACCTTAATGCGTCTTTTTAACTGCGTTAAAAATAGTTTGGGTGCATTTTTCATCCGCATGCTGTGCGCCATACATTCAGTTAATTAAGCAAGTGCGCAGACTTAAATTATAATAAGGAAGAACATTTCCTCCCCGCCTAATTCTATTAAAATTTCCTTGTGCCATCCCCATCCCATTTGTTCTTCCCTTTTAACCCAGCCAGAAGCCACCTCTCTCTCCAGAAAGTCTCCTCTCTGCGCTGCCCGCATCCTGGCATGGCCACGGCTGGCGCGGTGGGAGGATGGAGAGTTGATGCAATTGCTGCCCTGAAGGTCCAGCCTTTCGTGGTGCAGAGGTGGCCTCTTTTGTGACTCCTTCCCCTCCTCAGGGACTGATGAAAACGTAGTTGTCTCATACAGATCCATTCCCAGATAATCTTTTGCATCGGCTTGAACGACTCTGGGAACCCCCAGCCATTTTTCTGCTGCCTGGGCTGGGTTTTTAGGCAGCTCTGGTGTTTCGTTTTGTTTTCCACTTACGTTTTTTTATACTTGTGTTATGGCATTTGCTAATTAGGGGTAAATTTACTTTTGACAGTCTCATTTATCCATCCCCAAGCACCGAAGGGTGGTGGTTCATGGCAAGCCCTCACCCACAGACAGGGATATCGCTAGGAGGTACGATGCCACCGAACACAGCCCATCCACCAGTGACATGCAGGGACCTCTTGGGTTCTCCTGCCCACCTCCTAGTTGAGTCTGTGGGATGAAGGTGCCAAGACAGGTCTCCCATAAGCGCTGAGTTGAACGGACCTGCTGGGCTTTGACCTGCGGCGCCGATGCCCTCAGCCGCGCAGTTGTGTCTGTCGTGGGGACCAGGGAGACCTCCACGATGTGATGCCTCACGAGCTCCTCTCCAGCTGCTTAGTCAGAGCTTGGTGGGAGCAACCTGATTTCAGTCGTTTTAATGTGTCACGTTCCAGTCATCACATTCGCCCCACACTGACATTAAGGAAACGAAAAACAAGCCGATCCTCTGGATGACCTCCTTTCTTTCCAGATGCGTCTTCCTATGGTTCAATTTGTCATAAGAGGGAATAACCCAAAAAGTAAGCCTCAACTCCCATACTAGAGGGAAGATGGGCATTGCTTAAAGAGATGCAGTTATCAAAAATCAGATTTCTTGGCGTTCGGATTTTTTTTTTCGGTGGTTTTCTGGTTTTTTTTGCATTGCAGCAGAGGGAGGGGACATCAGCAGGGTGAGACACTGTGCAATTTGTTTGGTGGGGCAGGGCGAGCAGGGTAGAGGGTTTGCCTGTCAGTGAGGCATCAGTAGCGTTTACCAGGATAAAAAAGCACATAAGTTTGGTGTTTGGCATCTGGGATTTAAGCAACAAACACTTAGCCCTGCATAATCCTGTTTAAGGTAGCTGAAACACTTAGCTGGTTTCTCAATCGGTTCTTGAGGGACAGATTCCTCTTTAAGTTGTGGTGGCAGGGAGATGTGCCAGTCCCTTTTTCTGCTATGTAATCTCTCCTGTAGAGAAGATACAGGAGTGCTGAGAAAGATGGAGAGTGGTTCCTACAAAGGATTAAACTGTGTCTACGCTGTGCTTCTCAGGCAAACGTGAGTCTGTCTGTGCTGGTGGGACATGTCCCCAGTTCCCGATGTATCAAAGAGAGAGGAGGTCTCCAGCACCGAGATACACATTGCCGCGGAATAATGCGATGACTTTTGGCTCCCGACGGCCGAAAAAGAACCACATTTCAAAACCAGATTATTGTGGCGGTCTCAACTGAGTTTCATCAATGTATTTAGACAGGAGCTGTGTTGCAAGGTGGTTTGACGAGTGAGCACACGACGGTGAAACCAGGTAGTGCAGAAGGACACTGGGCAATGTGGTTTGGCCGGTGCAGTTGGGTCCTTCACCACCTTTTTGTCTAAATGACTCCTAATTGGGTCGCAAGCCGAAACCACTCGGGCTACTCTGACACTCACCTGTGGCAAAAGATGGCCCCACCAGTGCCACAGGAGTAGGTGTTTCAATGCGGTCCCTTGGTGGATGTGCCCACCCACCCAGGTTAAAAGAAAAATGTAATTTTTCTCCAGTAAGAACAAGTTGTGTGATACTTGATCTTCTTCCTTGATCAGCTCACTGAAGCCGCGGGTGACCTCAGCTGCCCACGCGGTTCTCCTGGCCTTATCCTGGGGAAGCTGCGAATGCAGCTTCCTGTGACACTTACACTGAAGGTGTTTTGGGGGGAGTGTCATATGGATTTGTTCTAAAGCACTGAATTAATTACGTATAGTGTCGTTTGCTGGGGAGTATCTCACGCTGGTCGCTGTCTGGGACGGCGAGAACTGCTTTATTACAGCCTTGGGGCATTTTGACTGTCTAACTGCCAATGAAAGACGGAAACTGGAGCGTTCCTCCAGATCTCTCTCTGACCTGTCTTTGGTATCACTCCAGCCTCTTAACATGCTTTTTAGATGTGTGGAAAGCTCTGATGTCAGTGAGCATCCATCCGGTGACTTTTTTTGAGTGGATCGGATGGCAAAGGGCAGCCTTTTCCAAGGCATGGGGAGCAGAAAACCTGCAAGACCTTCTTGCCTCTCACTCTTGCTGCTGTAGGGAGGTGATTTAAAGCTACATGAGGGTCATTGGGACTGCTGGGTACAGCAGCAGCCTTATCTCTGCGAGCCCTGTGACTGAGCGGTCACTTGATTTGTTTCGGTACGTAAAATGCCCAGACATTGCAGGTGGAGCTGGCGTTCAGCTCGAGTTTGGTGATGCTCAGATACCTCCTGGGTTCCTCACAGGAATGCCATAGGAGCCTCAGCGCGGATCGCAGGAGGGCAAGTCTGCCTTCTGGAAGTGCCCGTTTCTCTCTGTTGACGGCGGAGGGAGCCTAAGTTCCCCAGGTGAAAGCTGGGTGGGATTAGCCCAGGCAACCAGGAGAGAAGGCAGAGCCTGGCACAACTTCAAACTGACGTGAGTTGGGGCATCTCCCATCTCCTGCCACAGCCTGCAGGAATGGTGAAGCTCAGAGCCAGAAGTCCCCTGTGGACACCCTGCCAGGTAAGGTCAAGGCAAGAGATGGGGCTGATCGGCATTGAAACGGGATGACCGGGATCTGAGATCCACATTTATTCAGCAATGTTTGAGAAACGGTTTTGAGAAAGGAACCTTTATAGCAAACCCTGAGCAACCCATGGACCTGCAACCCACGACCCAGGGGAAATCAGAACATAATCAAGCCTTATTAATACTGATTACTGTTCGTAAGCAGCTACAGTTGTGTTTAGGCTCTTGGAGGAGAGTGCCCAGTGGTCAGTGTTCATTCAGAGATCCTCCTTTTTTAATCCTCCCCCAGGGGGGTGGGACAGGGCAAAGAAACAAGAGGACAGCCAAGGTCAGAGGGAACGACTGCTCCTGCTTGGGTTAGGAGGTGACCGCTCTCCATCTGAGGATCCCGACAGCCCATCATGGCTGGCGCTTGGTCTCTTTAGGACAAGATTGAAAGAGGCAGAGATTTTGCCTTCTGGAGGGTCTTTCCCAGGGATTCACAAATGCCTCATTTGTAAACAAACCCTGATCTGCCTGGAAGTCCTGCTTTCTCGTTTAAGAGCTCTGCCAGCCCGGGGAGGTGACAGTGTCGAAGCAAAATACAGCTGGGGCGATGGCTGAGCCGCTGTCGCACGCCGCAATGGATGAGCGCAGCAGGAGAGGCAATCCTAACGCAGCTTCCACGGATAGGCTGTCACTCTCTATAAAGTTGTTATGATGTCCGGAAAAAAAAAAAGAAAGGTAGCAGAAATCCTGACTCAAAGGTGACTCAGGTCCACCTCTTCCATCTCTTGTGCGAATGCAGTAGCTCGTGTCTGGGTACCTGCTGCGTGTGCTTGTTGCAACTTTGGTTCGATGTGGTTGGAAAAACTAATATGCGGCAGAAAAGAAAAAGAAAAACTTCAGTCAAATAATAGTTAAAATGAATACCAAGGGGAAAACAATACTCCATTAATATTACAGCAGCGTGCAAGCACCCCTAATGGAAATAGAAGTCTACAAGCTTCTGTTCTGTACATGAAGCCAAAAAGAGCCAGTTCCTGCTGTAAGGACTTACTGTATTGAGCAGACAAGACAGCTGAAAAGGCATAAAGTAGTTGTCAGGGAATGGCTGGTAAATGTTATCTTTGCTCCACTTTTCTTTTTAACGGTATTTACCTGGCTTCTTATTTGCTTTTGAATTGGTGAGATGGTTTCTGTTTGTGCTCCTTGGGTTTGCACAAGAAAGTGGGGTTGGTTTTGGCCAGAGCAGACTGTCAGAGACATGGGCCAGTTTGTCTTAGAGGGAAATCCCGTAGTCTGGGGAGCTCAGCAGAGTTAACTTTGGGCTGGGAGAATGAAGGCGCATCTTCCCCGGGACGTGGATCACCCATACTGGGCCAGTTTGCTGTCATCCTGCCGTTCATTACAAATGCAGCGCGTAGAGGGCTGTGAATTGGGCTTATCAGCTTTCTCACTGTTCGAGTGTTATATGTGGCAGCAAAATGACAGCACTGGGAGACTTTTTCTCCTGCATGTTTATGGGCTTTCGCACAACTCAGAGTCTCGAAGTGGCCATTAATAATTGTGTTTATGCTTGCTCGGAGGTTCGTTACCCGATCTGAAGGATGCAATAAGGGATGTAAGAGCACTCCGTCTTTCACTCAAGAGGAGAGCAAAGGAGTTAAATATAAATATCTGTATATTACAGCTGGACAAACAGGGAGCGAGGCCGTGTTGCTCCTGCCGCTTCAAGCCATATAGTGGTTAAGCCTTCCAAGAGGGGCAGCGAAACCCAAAACCTCTCCCCAGTAAGAAGGACTACTCATTGCTCTTGAAGCAGGCAGACTGCACGAAGGGCCTAGGCTGGTGTGGCCATCGCTTCAGTGTTGGACATCGGTTTAATTCTGCGGTTACTCATCCTTCCTCTTCCTCTACGTCTGGCAAGGCTGGAAATACCATGTCTTGTCCAGTTAACCTCTCGCTGGGCCTTCCTCCAAGTTCCCTAGGGTTTATTAGCACTGATTTGTGCTTTGAGAACTAGTGAGATTCCTGAGTCATCTCCTTAGGCAGGGAGCTATTTATTCCAGTGTGTGTGTTACACTCCCTGGGAGTGGGTGTCTCTCTTCCGCTTTTGGATCCTGCCCTGACTCTATATAAAGACTCCAGGCTTGAATGAGCAGCAAAACCAACCCTCAAACTGGCTCCATCGTTTGGAAGATTCGTGCTGTTGATCCCGTCTCTCGTGGCTGAAGGAGCGTGGCTGTTTGGAGCATGGGTAGGAGTTTGCATGGGACTTTTGTCCATCTCGGGGTTGCACAGCTGCTGGGACAGCGTACTGTGTGTCCACGTCTAGGAGCAAGTCTTGCTCTACACTGGCTCATGACCAAGGGGGAAGTGTGATTTGTACCTCCTCTTCTCCTCTGAGGTTGATTTGCTGACGCTGTTGGGTTTTCGGTCGGTGGCATTTTTCTTGTTTAGGAGAGATGAGATTAGGGCAACGAAACTGGTGAGGGGTCTGGAGCACATGTCTTATGAGGAACGACTGAGGGAACTGGGGGTGTTCAGCCTGGAGAAAGGGAGGCTGAGGGGAGACCTTATCGCTCTCCACAACTCCCTGAAAGGAGGGTGCAGAGAGGTGGGAGTTGACTGTTCTGTCAAGTAACAGATGATAGAACAGGAGGAAATGGCTCCAAATTGCGCCAGGGGAAGTTTAGATTGGATATTAGGAAGAATTTTTTCACTGAAAGGGTCATGAGGCATTGGAAGGCGTTCCCCAGGGCAGTGGTGGAGTCCCCATCCCTGGAGGGCTTTAAGGGTCGTCTAGACACAGTGCTCAGGGCCATGGTTTAGTGGTGGGCTGTCAGTGTTAGGGTAATGATTGGACTAGATGATCTTACAGGGCTTTTCCAATCTAGGAGATTCTGTGATTCTGTGAGATATTTCCGAGTGGCTGTAATTCTCCGTTGGTATCAGAGCAGGGACTGGAGGTGCCATGGGCAAATGCAGACGGGCTCCTCTGAGACATCACCCGTGCAGGAGCTGCCAGGTTTGGAGGAATTTCACTGTGTCTTGTCTCCTGGGATGGCCCTTTCCAGACACATCCCGTGTTTGCTTGCTGGCCTTGCGGAAAGCTGCCTCTCTGCGTGTGGGTTTGGGAGTTTGGGGGTGCGAGGAGAGCCCCTCACGTAGCAGCTCTCCGGGGAGCTGTAAAGAAGCCGGCGTGCTAATGGCAACGTTCATCCAAAAGCTGACTTCACACCCAATTAAGCATCACCCTGAGCCAGAAGGACAAGTCCTCATGTCGTTATGTCTTGAACTAAATTGCTGGCACTTCATGAAGGGTCTGTCGCCATAGCCTGAGGGACCGTTGCATTTAATCCATATCAACACTAAAGAAACTTTGTTAACTTGACCTCATGGTTTGGTCCGTATGGCTACTGGATGCGCATCGCTGTGGTTGTCTTTTCCTTAGTTATGGCTATTTCTATAAGCAAGGAAAGAGATCTAGAAAAAAGGAGAAATTTCTCAGCTCTCTGCCTGTAATTTGTCAGGCATGACATGTAGTCACAGAATTTTGCAGTGAGGTTTTTCTTCTTTTCCACATTTTCCCTTTTAACATCTTGATGTTTTTAATGCTGTCCTTATTTAGAAGCGTCTCTCTTACTGTACCAGCTAATGAGGGGTAGAAAAAATTTCTGCATTGACCTTTTGTTGCTGCTGCTGCTGTTCTTCTTTTCCGCAACAGAAATCAGATATAATTTGAAACCTTCTCTGAGCTGCCCCTCCAGGCCCTGAGCCTGCACCCCCCCGATGGGTGTTTGCGGGTGGTGGGAGCATCTCGAGTCGTGCTAAATGGCACAGCGCGAGCTGCTGAGGCTGCGTCTGTGAATCAGGAGATCTCACATCTGAGCCTGGTATAAATAACACAATGTAGGTCTGAACTTGGTTTTTAAGTCGGCGATGGATTAACCTGTGCCTTAGCACGCGGGGAATGATTGGAGGTTGCGGGTACAGGGAAAGGTAATGGAAGTGCCTGGATAAGAGAAGTCAGTGGGAATCTAAAGGTGTCTCTGTCCCACCGTTTGTACTGGGAGATGGGGATGGAGACATCTACAAGTAGGTGAGACATATCTCCACCTCCGGTCTCCACCCTGTGCTTTGGAATAGCCAAATCTGGGAGACCTGCTAGTAGAGAGGGCTTGATGTTGCCTGGGTGTCCTGGGCTCGACCCATCCGCATGCAAGAACTTGGGTGCCTGGGGAGCACCTCTGTCAAAGTTGCCATTTTTGCCACCCTTTGCAAACACTCTGCAGAGCAAATAAGCTGCTGCGGGTGTGTGCTGGGCATAGAGCACCTGCCCGAGCCCCAGCTCCCTGCAGAGAAACGGGCTGAACCTCCAAAACAAGCTCCAGTCCTACCTAGCCTTGCTCTTCTGGCCCTTCTCCACATGGGAGCAGATGGCTATTAAAAACCCCGGAGAAATTCATTAAGCTAATGGATTGCCAGCCCCCATCTGTGGCCGGGGAGGCCCATCTACCCTGCAGCCGCGTCCCCGTGGGACGGAGTCGGGAAGAGCGGCCGGAGCCAAGCCAGACCCTGCGCCAGCATTCCCCGCCGGCTGCAGCGCGCTGGTGGGATGTGCACGCCGTGTGTGAAACACCGGGGCCGGCAGAGCAGCCCGGGGAGGCAGCACAGACCTGAGGGGGCAGCTTACTTATTTTTCACTTGCTAAAAGTGCAGCAGAAATTAAATGAAGATTGATTAAACCTTTCTTTTTTTTTTTTTTTTTTCTTCTTTTCTCTCCCCCTCTCCTTCTCCCTCTCCCTCTTCCTCTCCCTCTTTGCTGTTTCTGGGGAAGACTGAGAAAAATGTGCTAGAGAGGAAGCTAAACTCTGAGCATCCTTTCGTGAATGCAGCACGTGGCCCCCCCGGGACTGCAGGGAAAGGCCCTGTAATTATGGGGAACGTCCTGCGAGGCTGGGTTACACAACCAGGACGGAGAGCTGCTCCCGCTTCGGTTTAGCAGCAGGCTGATGATGCTGTAACTCAAAATACTACCTGGCTATTATCCATTCATTGCTTTTTATCACTGTCGGTGTCCTCAACGCGCAGCGCAGACCGCTCACGAGGCTCCGAGCCAAGGAGGCAGGAAGGAGCGCGCAGTATCATAAAAGGGCTATTTGATATTTACGGTGCCTGGTGACATAATTCCCAGACAGCCCGAGCGTATCTCGGAGCCGGCTGACGAGTCGCCGGGGAGATCTTGCTAGGATGCCACCAAGTGAAGGTGACTCCTTCCCGGCTCTGGCAGGAGCAGGATGCCCTGATGGAGAAGTCGTGCTGCGGCGTCTGCTCGCGGGCTCCGCACTGGCTGCTGCCACCTGGGTTAAGAGCCAAGTTAGCGGCCGGGAAAGGGGTTCAGGACTGTAGCAACCGCCTTGAGGTGTCGTGTAGGGGAGGACTAACACCTTGGCTGTGGTGCCGGGCGTGCCCCGGTGTCGCGTGCTGGAGGACGTCGCTGTCGCGTGCTCCCGGGTGGCTTTGCGCTGTCGCTTCAGATGCTGCTGTTGGCGCCGGTCCATGCGAGCCTTGGTTACTGGTGTGCTTTGCAGTGGTTTTGTGCCAGGCTTTATCCTACTCTAGAAGAATTTATTGGTGGCTGAGGGCCCTGGGCACGTCTTGAGCTATGCGTGGGCTAAACCTCAGCTGCGCCCCTGTGTGCTGGGGGGGAATCATTCCACCTGTTTTCCAGTTTGGGAGCTGAGGCACGGAGGAATTCAGCGACGCGGGATGCCTGCAGCATAATCCAGCATCCGTGCTCCCCGTGCTCTAACCTTCGGCTCCCCCCTCCTCCAGCAGCAATAACCATTTCCCATACAGACAAGGAGATTTCAGCGCGTATCCTTGTCCCGCCAGGCCTTCCCAGGCTGTGAATTATTAAATATTGTCTCTGATCTCCATTATAAAGGTTGCTAGAGCACAGCTACTTATCAGAATAGAAAATATTCTGTTTCCGTACTTTAACAGTTGGCTGCATCTGCTTGTGGGATTTACAATAAACGAGAAGATTTTTAAAAAAAAAAAAAAAAAGGGCAAAAAAAAAAACCATGAGAGGCTGAGGTTGGGAGTAAACACAGAGAAGTAACATCTTTGCAAGAGCATGTCCAGTTTTCTGTCCCGGTGCCCACACGGTCACTGCTCTGTCTAAAACAAAATCACCTGCAAACTCATTAGCATTAATAGGCTGGAGAGTGTTTGCTGCTGTGACTTCCAGGATGTTGGGTTACACATTGTGCTCTAGGGGTGCCCCTTCCCACCCCCCCTCCGTCGCCCTCTCCTCCATCAGCCGGCGGAGACCCCGGCAAACCGACCTCGGCCGCGTTTCTGGGCCATGACCGTGCGTTCGGCTTAGAGGGAGCAACAAGAAGGTGCAGATGCAGAGAAGCAGACCCGCGGCCAGCTGCAGACGCCAGCCAGCTGCTGGGCGCCGTGACGGGTTTATGGTTATTTCGGCCAGCCTGAAGCCCTGGCTGCAGATTGCTGTCATTCCCAAGGGCAGATTTTTTGCTCGCTGCGTCTAAGACATCGGGTGGTACCTGCTGCTTTGCAAGAGGCTGGATTTGAACAGCGGTAATGCAGGCTGTGGTCCTGCTGTTGGTTATTCTCTTGCTCGAGAAGTCTCTTGCCCCACAGCCGGGCATGTCGGTACCCAGCCGGGCACTGTCTGTACCACCCGCCCGCAGCATCCCTGAGCGGAGCCGCTTGATGTGACCCAGGCAGGTGATCCCTGTTTATTCCCAGAGAATAAACCATGGAAACTGGCTTGAGAATGAGCTGGAGATTGGAAACAGGGTCACAGTGCTGTCAGCCTGGGTCTGATTTCCTCGGACCCGCTGGCAGAGGCACCGTCCCCTTCTCCAGCTCCTGAGTTAAGCTGTGATAGCTCTCCCAGGCAGCAGTATGGCACAGTGCCGCGGGGCTGGGGGAGCTGCCGGGGGACTTTGATCATGCCTGAGAAAAGGAGGTTAAAAGCAGGTTTTTGCAAGCCTTTGCCTGCCATTTTAAATGGGAAGGATGTTTCCCTGGCAACGAGATGGATGCTTCCCAGCAGAGCATATGGCTTCCATCGACTTTGATTTACCGGCGTGTTGAAATGGCAGCTAGTTAATCTCTTCAGCTTTAATGTGTCCATGCCCTGTGTCCCTGTTACTTACCAGCTTTAAAAGACCCTGGGGCTGGCCCCGGCAGTGCTGGCCTTGCTCCCAGCCCGTCCCAGGGCTGGGGCTGGTGGGGTTCCGTGGCAGGGCTGGGACTGGACACCTTCGCAGGGAGGGACTGGCACCGAGGACCTGAGCATCACCCAGAGCAAGGAGCTGCAGGATGGGCAGGAACACCTTCTCTGCCTCTGCTGCCTTTCACCAACCAAACAGCTCCTCCTCCTCAGAGAATATAATCCGCAGCCCTCTCTTCCTTTTCTCCTCCCTGCTTTAAATCATTTTTAGATGTTTTCCACCTTTCACCACACAATCATCTGCCTCCTGCAGCTTGCTATTTATTGTTGTGTTTACTGGCACGGGGAAATAAGGAGAGGGAACAAACCTGCCATTTGCTGAGCGGGGGAGCTGGGTTCTGTGAGCTGGTGGCTCTGGCGTGTGCTGGTCCCACCGAGCTCACATGGCAGCCTCCACCGAGGGGCAAACCCAGGGCACTCTCTTCCTTGCTGCCCATCTCTGGCTCTCCGTGCTTTGGCAGATTTGATGAAAATTGGCCAATAGGTCCAAATTATAAGGTAGGGACAGTGAGGTGGCCAGAGAGGGTGATCGCTTGAGCCTCGTGATCGCATGTCCAAGTGGAGACCAGTGATGAGTGGTGTTCCTCAGGGGTTGGTACTGGGAACTGTGCTGTTCAATGTCTTTGTTGGTGACATGGACAGTGGGGTAGAGTGCACCCTCAGCAAGTTTGCTGATGACACCAAGCTGTTTGGCGAGGCAGACACGCTGGAGGGGAGGGATGCCATCCAGAGGGACCTGGGCATGCTGGAGAGGTGGGCCCAAGCCAACCTCATGCAGTTCAACAAGGCCAAGTGCAAGGTCCTACATCTGGGTCGGGGCAATCCCAAGCACAAATACAGGCTGGGCGGAGAATGGCTGGAGAGCAGCCCTGAGGAGAAGGACCTGGGGGTGATGATTGATGAGAAGCTCAACATGATCTGGCAATGTGTGATCGCAGCCCAGAAGGCCAACCGTATCCTGGGCTGCATCAGGAGAAGGGAGGGGATTCTGCCCCTCTACTCTGCTCTTGTGAGACCCCTCCTGGAGTACTGCGTCCCGCTCTGGAGCCCCCAACACAGGAAAGACATGGACCTGCTGGAGCGCGTCCAGAGGAGGCCACAAAGATGATCAGAGGGCTGGAGCACCTCTCCTATGAGGACAGGCTGAGAGAGTTGGGGTAGTTCAGTTTGGAGAAGAGAAGGCTCCAGGGAGACCTTAGAGCCCCTTCCAGTGCCTAAAGGGGCTACGGGAGAGCTGGGGAGGGACTTTTTCCAAGGGCATGGAGTGATAGGACGAGGGGGAATGTCTTCAAACTGGAAGAGGGGAGATTTAGATGAGATATTAGGAAGAAATGTTTCCCTGTGAGGGCGGTGAGCCCCTGGCCCAGGCTGCCCCGAGAAGCTGTGGCTGCCCCATCCCTGGAGGTGTCCAAGGCCGGGTTGGACGGGGCTTGGAGCACCCTGGGCTGGGGGGAGGTGTCCCTGCCCAGGGCAGGGGGTTGGAATGAGATGATCTTTAAGGTCCCTTCCAACCTAAACCCCTCTGTGATTTGATGATTGCCTGGGGAACCAGGATAGCCCGAGAGGTTCATTCACGCACCCGAGTGGCGCAGGGGCTGGTTCCCGGCTGCCTGTGCCCGGCCGAGCAGCAGCGAGGACCAGGCACAGGGCTCGGGAACCGGCTGGGCTGGAGGGCGTTAAATGAGATTAAAGTGTGGTGCTGGCCTGCGAATGGCTGCGCTGCAGGGACTGGGGGGGACGACACGCATCGTTCCTACCCTCTTCCGCCGATGGAGGATTTTGGGGAGCTATAGATGAGGCGATGCCTCCTTCTTTGCAAATATCCAGGCCAGCCAAAAAGCCCTGGTCTGCACACGCTGGTTCTCGGCTCTCAGCCTAGATTGCAACAAGCCCCCGATGCTCCCCAGCCTGAAAGTCTGTAAAAAGGAGGTTCCCTTCTAACTGAGGTTGCCCTTATTTCTCCCGGCAGGACCATCATTTTCCCCTCCTCTCTGGACAACCTCTCCCCCTGCAAAGGGCTCTTGAGGATGGGCGCTCACCCGTCCACACCTGCCCGCCCATTTGCTGCGTTTGAGTTATGCCGGAGAAGAAGCAAGAGATAATAAAGTGATTAATCACCCGTTGGTGCTGGGGATTAATTTATCAGGTGCGAGGAGAGGCTGTGTCCTGGCAGACCTGGCGGGGCTGCCCTGCTCCCGTGGGGGCCGGTGTCACGAGCTGCCCGTTCTCTGCTGTGAGCAAAGGGGACACCGGCGTGGGTGGTGGCAGGAGCATCTCCCCATCGCTCCTGCAGAACGAATCTGGCTACAGCTCTGGGAAACTTTACTGCTGGAGGGGGAGATGGGTGCAAAAGGGCTTCAAAACTCCTGGAAAACCCAAAATAGTTATTTTAGTGGCAAAGTTAAATGGAGCTTGACTGGTTTGATGCTCTCCCCTCCCTGCGGTGTAACTGGCTGTTTCAGCAATTTTTTTGAGGGCTAAAGAGCGCTGCCTTTTTAAGCCCGAGCTCTCTGGAGAGCTGGGTTTGTTTTGCATCCTTTCACCCTGAGCAGCTCCTCCGCGCCTGCCTGTCCGCCTGGCCACGGCACTGCTCCCCACAGAAACGCTCCCATCCAACAGGGGCAGCTTCACGAATCGTAGCATCATAGAATCATAGAATGGTTTAGGTTGGAATATGAAAAGCATCAGGGCTGTGTTCTGCCACCTTTGTCACGGAGGAGGACGCCATCCTACTGATGTGCGGAAGGGATGCGGAGGTCCAAAACTGGCCGCTGGCCTTTTGTTTCTTGTTGTTGGACCTAATCCTGCCTTTTTCTGTGTGCCGCGCTCGGGTGTCTCATGGGCATCGCAAGGTTCGGACCCAGCTGAGCTGGATTTGCCCTCGTGGCGGTGCAGCCTCTTGGCTTTGTTGCTGATTTACACCAATCTGAACGGGGGAGAGCTGCGGAGAGGGACCATGGTCCTGCTCATTGTAGCACTCCTGTTGTTCCTCTGGGTATATATTTATTATTTTTTTTTACCCAGCTTGGGAGTCATCTTCTTCTGGGGACTAAAATCAGAAGTCTGGGAAGCAGCTCTCCTGCTTCTTGGCTCTGAACTCCTTCCTAGTCACTAGCTGGGACAAGAGAAGTAAAATTAAACAGATGGCAAAATTACCAGCTCTAAGACATATTATATGGGCAGTTTGCAAATACTCCTTTCTTTTCACCAAGACTCAGTTAATTAAATAAACTGACGAGCAAATGAAATTAGCAGTGCTTCGGTAACGCTTGCATTTTACGCTTTGGCGTTATCCGTTAGCCTCTGGCTCCAAGAAGCCACATTCTTGTCTTCTCATTATCGAGGCATGAAGCCAGGGATGGACCCAAAATCTCAGCCGTCCTTCGCTGTTAGCTGGGAGGGAGCCTGCGAGCACAGCTCTGTGGTCTTGCCTTTACAGAAGCATCAACCATGGGCTGAGGCATGGGGAAAGTGAGATTTTTAAAGTAAGCTGAAGGATTTTGAGACATTTCGTTGGCTGCCGTGGGTCTGAGACAGTTCACGCGGCTGCTGCGTCGGCAGCTCCCGACGGATGCTCCCGGAGAGGATGCTCGTTTTGGAGGTGCTGTAATTCTTGGTGCTATAAAACCGGCGCAAAGTCAGAGACAGGGGAGCGAAGCTAACGGAGCTTGTCCTTCGCGGGCAGGAAACCTCGGGTTCCAGCTGGATCGCTGATTCTGGGACAGACCTTTGCAATACCAGCTGCTATTCCTGTCTGCAGCGGGAACCAGCCCTGCACATTTTGAGACAATCTGCCTATCTGCAATTAGACCGGAGCCTATTTTTGTATATCCCATTCCCTGGAGGAATGTTTAGATGAGATGCAGCATTACGTTTTGTGGGGTCATCTTGCTTTTAACCCAGTTTTGGAGCTCAGTTAAGTCAGGTCAAGTGACTTGCCCAGGTCAGACAAAGGAGCTTGACCTCAGCAAGAGGATTTTATTTTATTCCTGCATATGCCAACCATGCAGCATAGCCCTTGGCTTCTTAAATTTATTTAATGTATTTTTCTTGAGGTGTTGCAGAAAAGCAGGGCTTTGCCCTTAAGAAACAGAAATAAGTTGATCTTTATAGACAGATAAAGGTTAAATTGGGAAGGCTTGTGTTCCTGTACTCACTAGTGATGATTTCTCAGAGGTAGGGAGGAAGCAGAGGCTCTTTTGGGGGAATACCCCGTGGGATGAAACAGTGCAGTGCTCAGATTTCAATCTGAATAATACGGGTATTGCATGAGACAGCAACTTTCCCTCACATTAAAATCAATGAACGGGCTCTGAGTAAATGCCTGTGCAGACGTTTTAAGAATTACTTAAATGTCCAATATCTTATACTCTTAATTTACCTCCCAATGCACCATAATTGCGCCGTGGTCTTTAGCGGTCTCTCTCCTGTGAACCGTTTCTGCAGCTGCGTGAATGTCTTTCTCCCCACCAAGTTTTTAGAAGAAAACCTCAGCCCGGCAGCGCTGAATCGCAGCAGAGACAGACTCTTCTGGCAGGTGCACGGGCTTGATTAATACTTTGGGTTTGCCTCCAGACATCTGGCTCCTCTGAGGCTGTGTGCGCAGGGCGAGGAGAATATGCAGACAAGCATTTCCCAGTGATTCATGTGAGATGAGGACAAAGAGGAACATTTGAGCTAGAACTTTGCATGCCACGATTATTATTAATAAGGCTTTTACTCTGAGTTGAGTTGCCTTGAGTAAGTTAAACGATTAGAGGCAGCCTGCAAAAACAAACAACTGATTCCTTACATTTAACCCCTTCTCCTGCTGTAGGCGTTCAGATCTTGATCTCCATTCCCCATCGTGTCCAGTCGGCTTTTGTTCTTTGAGGCTTCAATCCAGAAAAACTCTAAAGCTCACTCTTACTTGCAAGTGTGGAGATTCGCAATCCTTTGCTGGACTGGGTCATGCAAAGATATGTCATGCAGAACCCGTTTCTGTCCAAATTCCTGCAGTTCATGGGTTCAGGTCAGGATTATGGCTCTGGACGCTCGGGGCAGACGATGCTGTTTCTGCTCTCTGACTCTGTTATAAACAAGAGGGAAAGGCTGGAGGAGCTCTCGGAGTCGGAACTGATTTCAAAAGTGGTGGATGTTCAAGGAGAAAATAAACGTGAGCCCATATCCTGCCCTTTTTCTGACTGAGAAATGTGCTGCCCGAATAGAGGCAAGGCAGGGGTAGAGAACTTGCGCCCGTACGGTAAAGCTACGGACACCCATTCCTTTTTCCTTAGTTTGCTGTGGTGGATTTGTGAATGCTCCTCATCTGAAGTGATAGGACGAGAGGAAATGGATTCAAGTTATGTCAGGGGAGGTTTAGACTGGATATTAGGAAACATTTTTTCATGGAAAGGGTTATTAAACATTGGCACAGGCTGCCCAGGGAGGGGGTGGATTCACCATCCCTGGAGGTGTTTAAAAAAAGGGCAGATGTGGTACTTGGGGACACCGTTTAGAGGTGGTTTTGTCAGGGTACGTTAATGGTTGGACTTGATGATCCTAAAGGGCTCTTCCAACCTCAGCGATTCTTTGATTCTGTGATCTGCCCATAAAGCAGAAAATGACCTTCCCCCAAAAACCTGACGCAAAGGAGGTCTTGTCCCCCTCTGCTTCCCTGGGGTGGCAATGTGCAGGCAGGCTTCAACAGCTGCACGGAGAGCCGAAGCACCGAAGCGGGGCACCGTGCTCAGCCGGCAGCATTCCCGCTCCCGGCCACATGTCCGGGGAAGACCTCAGAGAACCCAACCTGCTGGAAAACCACCTCCTGCTTTTTGCCAGGTTGCTGTCCCGCAGCAAGGAGAGCAGGTTTGCTGCGTCCATGCCCGGGGGCCAGGGGTACACGTCCTGGGGACTTGCGGGTGCTGCGGTAGGGCTCATCGGGAAAGTAAACCCTCTCATTTTCCTTCCCATCCCAGTGCCACCCCTGTGACATGGTTTGGGATCTCTAAGACCTGCTTCTCTCTAGCCTGATTCATTCCCTATATTATTACCCACCTCCTGCAGCGCTGTTTAATGCAGCCACTCTGTAGCCTCCTCCAGGACCCTGCTTGGGTCCTCTGGAGATGCTCCATCGCATGTTTTGCATCCCCATCCTTAGTAGGCTTTATGGCTTTGGACGGACAGGGTGCTTCTTGGTAGAGCTGTTCAGCCGTCATCTCAGCACACCGAGAAGGCGCGGGAGCTCTTAACATTGTCCCAGAGAGGCTTTTGCTAAAGATTTATTTAGAAAGTGGCTAAACCATGAGAATCCCTGCCTTGGAGCCAGCCTGGGTGTTGCCCATAAACAATGTTTTCTACCTGCTGGGTGCCCGGGGAGACTCCAGGTTCCTCCGAGGAGCAAGACCTGGGCTGGGCATGGCCGAACCCGCAGGGAATGAGACACCATCAGGAGCTATTTTTGGAAAGGAAAGCATTTATTAAGGCACAGGGCCGAAAGGCAGGACTCCCCGCTTCTATTTTCAGCTCTGCTAGTGACAGAAGTCGCCTTGGGAGATGGTTTTGGCTGAGACTGAGGGATGTGGAGAGCCAGAGCGAGGCATTTAGGCTCGTGTTTAGCCTTGTAAATGAATAGCCGGGTTACAAATCGCAGCAGGATCGCCTACATGAATGAAGATGACGGCTACTCCTGGCTAAGGGTAGGTGCGATATGCAGCGCCTTTACCCCTGGAAAAGCCATGGCGTTACCAGAGTTCTGCTTCACCAGAGATTTAAACTGAGCTGCAAATACTCCCATTCTGGTTGTGGGGCGCTCTGAGTGTTAAAAGGCATTTGGCAGTCGCTGTTTCTCTTCGGTGTGGACGTCCTTTCACCTTGGTTTATTGTCATTGCTGCATTTTCGTGGCCTTTGATTTACATTGAAGTTTTAGGTAGTTGAAAGCCATTTTACCGAGACCACAGCAAATGGATTGCTGGGATTACAGATGGATTGCCCATAAGCATTTCGGTTTTATTTTAGCACAATTATCAATGCCTTGTTTACATCCCCAAAGTAATTTTTAAATGTTTTAAGTTGTTTTCCATTGTGCAGCTCTCAAATGCCTGTAGTGAAATGCTCCTTCCTTCCCAGCTTTGCTCTTTCTAATTAAACAAATCTTTAATTCCCTTTCCCAATTCCAAAGCCAGCAAAGCGCGTAACAAGCACAGTGGTTTGTTACAAGCTTGTGCTACCTCCTCGTGCTGTATCCATCTCCATCGCATCCAAGAATCCAGTTGCTAGTTATTGGGGCTCCATCAGAGGAAGCCCAATGCTTCTGCATGTCAGCGAATATTATTTGAATACAAGTATTTCGGGAATAAATTTAAAGGTCTTTTGAAAGTCTTATGTAAATGGGTGTGTAGATTCCAAGGGGGTTTCTTTTGGAAGGCAAATTAGATGATTAACCTGAAAAGCTTTATGATGATTCCCTCATATGCTTTTACTGAGAAAAAAAAAAAAAAGAAAAGGACAATCTTTCCTGTTTCAAGTCATTGTAAGTATTTTTTTTTTTTTGAGGGGGAGTTCAGTCATTTCTTTTTCTATTGCTAACATGAAGCACGATGGATATGAGATCTGGATATGCAGATTTTGTGCTGGGATTTATAAATTGTAATAAGAAGCTTGTATGGGTGTTTTAAGTCAACATAACCTTTGGATGTAAAGCCCGACTTTGGAGGACTTTGGATTTATTAGTATTAGCAGCAGTCAGATTTGCACAGCTGAGTCTTGGCTGAGCTTAAAGGTCTCAGCAATAGGGATGGGAGATGCTGGAGCAGCGGGAGGTGCCGGGTGCCCGTCGGAGCGGGTGGTGGGGGAGAAGATGCAGTGACATGAGGTGTCCTTCTCCAGTGCCAACGGAGGAGACAGAGGTCCAAAACCACGCACTGCCCTTTGCATCCTGGGCTGGGTTTGGGAGAGGCTGGTGCCGGCTCCAGCCGTGCGTTGCGTCGGACCCGGCTCCTGTCTGCTCGGGGGGAGGACATTGACTTCGCCAAAGCTCTAAGCAGAATTGGCATCTTTAATGTAAAAATCATTAGACGGGACATAATTAACGTTCCTTATTGCACATTAACATTACCCAGAGTCAGGCTGCAGACATAATTTGCTTTGATTAGATATGTAGCTTTAAAAATTAGATTCATCCCAACCTCTACACTATTTATTGGCCTGTTTCCCTTTCCCTAGCTATCCATTATTATCGGGAGCCCTTTCCTGCGCTGTCTGGGTAGATTAGGTGAAATTAAAGCAGAGTCAGCCTTCCTGTTCCCCACTGCCCTCCCTCTGTGGGAGCTCGGAGGATACACACCACCTCCGCTGTGGACATACCTCTCGGCTTTGTTCGTCCACCCCCTATTCATAGGGGGGCTACAGACCCTTCGAAGCCCCCCAGGAGCCATATAGACCCCAACCCCCTGAATTCTGTTTCCTTGCAGAAAGGTTTCCTTCTCTTAGTCTCCTTTGACATCCTCTCGGAGGTTCGTGGACCACAGGGTCAAGCATAGCAGTTGCGCATCACTGTGGAGCTATTTTGGGATGCTTGAGCCGCTCACCCTGTGATGAGCCAGTGCCTGCATCCCTTGCTGGCAGGACCGTTCCTTACCCAGTGACTAAATGTCCCCGTTGGCACTGAGACGGGGAGATTTTGGTCCACGTGGGAATTGGGCATGGAGCTCCCGTGCTTCATCAAAGAAGCTGGCGCCTTCCCCGTTGCCTCCCATGCTCGGCAGTGCTGTAATTAGTGCTGGCCCTGTGAGCAGGATCTGCATCGGGTCTCCCCGGCAATGAGAGCCCTGGAGAGAGTAGAGCCGAAATTACAGCAGCCCCGAGCTGCCCCCAGGGAGGTGAGGGAAGGGAGAGAGCGGAGCCAAGGCTGCAGCAGTGTGCTGGGGAGGGACAGAAGCAGCACCTGGGCATCCCGCTGCCCCAGGAGCACCCGGAGCTGCCCTGGCTCTCCCCGCATCACCACAGCCTGCACACTCCACCCTTGGGATTCAAAGGGATAAAATGACTTTTTCTACCCCGTCAATACCTGTCTAGTGACAAATGTAATGTGCAGCAGTCCTCTGTCTTGTGGCATTTGTCCCTGCCAGGACTCATCATTTGAACGTGGCTTCATTCTGGATCCGTCCAAGGTGGTCATATCACCCAACACGGTGTGCAGGTTGGCGTTGGTATTGCTGCTTTGCTTTCAGCGCCTCCCCAGCTGTTTTATTGTGATGTTTGGTCATAAAAATACAACCCACGCTCTGCTGCTTTCATCAGGAAATGTAGGATTTTCTCCCCCCCCCCCCCCCCCCCCCCCGTTTTCCCTTTCCGTTATCTTTTTTGTTTGTTTGTTTTCCTCTCCTCTTTCTTCTTTCATTGATTATTCATTTGTTTCTCACTCCCAATGTGGAAGTTTGCAACAAAATCTGGGCCGCCGCAGGAGCAGGGGCTGCCTGACCCAGCTGCGGCACTCTGCACCCCCTGCCCATGCTGCGGGCACCAGCGGGGGCCCGGCCCAGCCCCCAGGGCCCGGCCCAGGCAGCTCAGAGGGAGGGATGGACGGATGGATGGACGGACGGACAGATGGATGGATGGATGGATGGATGGGTGGGTGGATGGGTGGATGGATGCATGGATGGATGGGTAGATGGATGGGTGGATGGGTGGATGGGTGGATGGATGGGTGGATGGGTGGATGGATGGGTGGGTGGATGGATGGGTGGATGGATGGGTGGGTGGATGGATGAGTGGGTGGATGGAGGCTGTTCGGCTGCAGGGCAGGTTGTGCTAGGCTTGTTTACGGGAAGGGTTTTAAAAGACCAGCTTGGGGAGAAAAAAACATTTTAAGTGAGACCCAGAGAAGACATTGCGGGACATCGTAAGCGGGATTGCAAGGGATGTTTTCTTATTCTCTTGAGGTTGTTTCAAGTCTCTGTTTATCAGATCTGGTGTGAGAAGAGGAAGTTTATAGAGAGAAATCAGGCAATTGTCCTTATCTGGTCTGCGCTTGAATTCATCTTGTTGCTGACAAAGCTCAGCCTTCGCTGGGGTGGCTCTGAAGGTCCCTTACCTCCAGCAGGCGGGCACGTTTCACACGTTTCGGCCTGTGGTTCAAATAAATACTGCAAATCCCCTTATTTTTACTCGTTACTGTGACATTAATGGTCAGTGCAAAGCCACAAGCACGACCTGGATGGCGTGAAACTCCTTTTCTTTATACAGTGAACAGGAACAGCACCCACCGGCTGAACCGTACCTTATAAATATTCAATATGCAGTTTGTAGGAATGTGAGACAAAGCCAGACAGATGAATTATTTAATGCTTTTAAAGAATGCAGCTTTTAGTTTCTCCCTGCACTGGCCTACTTTATTCCATCAGTAAATAGGTCTTTAGTAAATTTATTTCCCTCCTTTTGTTTGAGCGAGCAGTGGGCATCGCGGGCTGGTGGGGACCTTCTCCATCTGTGAGTGGACACCAGGACACCTCTGTAGCTGTGGACTGGGGCGACGAGTGTCAGAAGAGAGTCGAGCTCCTGTCATTCATCTCGTGCCTTTTGATTTGCATTAGCACATCCAGCATTCACGAAGAGCTCAGAGCGGGCAGTTTTGATGGGGACAGCCTGTGAATGACAGGCTGGTGTGGCACTTCCGAGGCTGCTTTTGGGACAACCCATAGAAGCAGATGTCAACGAGACCTGGACGCGTACTGTAAGGGGGGTTTAGAGAATCTCCCCTATCATTTTTATGACAAATAAAAGAGGCTGAGTGAGCTGATGTCAAAGATGGGTCCCCCAAGCTCCCGGCAGGATGGGGCTCCTTCGTGTCCTTGCGGGGCTGGGACAGAGAGGCCAGCCCAGCTCCTTCCCTGGTGGCAGGGTGTCTCTGCCGTCATGCTGAGGTACTAACAGCACCAAGGTGGCGTCCCTTGGGCTGGATCAAACCCTTGCTGTGTCCCGTGTCTGCCCACAGAGGAGCAGAGTAACAACCATCCACCTCCCAGTGATGCTACAATGCATCTGAAAGGTCGCCAGCCTTTGCTGGCAGCGAGGAGTTAATCCGGGGTACCTGCCTAAGGCAGGAACAGTAAATCCACCCAAAAATGTCCTACCCTGGCAAGGAGGGGAAATGCAGTCCCGCTCCTGTGTAAGTGTTTGTGGATGTGAACGCATGTGCAGAGCGTCAGGGGAGTTTTCTCTGGGTTTGTGTTCAGCCCGCGCTCCCGCTCACCAGCCAGTCTGGGCAGCTGTTACCGTGTTAATAAACGAGCTTTTCCCTCGTTTGCATGCTTGTTGAAAACGTGTTGCAGTGAGAGCTGACAGTTCCTTGGGGAAATAACGTCAGAGGTGATCAGAGCCGCCAACTGGGAGGGGAGTTGGATTGGCACTGGCCAAACTGGGAACAGTCCAGTGGGTCCATCCACGCGTAACCCTTCCAGTTAGCAAAACTGGGGACTTCACTCTCCCTTTTTACGTGGTGGTGTAGCAGCAGCACAGTAAATACTCCTAGAGAAATATGTCCAAAAATGCTTTCTGGACTAGTTTGATGAAGTGTGAAAAATTCCTACTCTGAAGACTGACGTGTTCTCTCTCTCTCTCTTTTTTATTTTTTTATTTTTGTGTTATATAGTTTTCTACTAGTTTTCTCCTGCCTGGTGCTGTCTGTCTTTTCGACCATTGATGAGTACCAGAACAGCTCAGAAGGGGCCCTTTACATCCTGGTAAGTGGGGGGTTTGCAAATGAAGCCATCAG
Organism: Pluvialis apricaria; assembly: GCA_017639485.1. NCBI lineage: Eukaryota > Metazoa > Chordata > Aves > Charadriiformes > Charadriidae > Pluvialis > Pluvialis apricaria. Next base: position 14,066,347 of record CM030021.1, read on the forward strand.
TGTGGCATTAAAACAAAATCAAACCCACGCAAAACACCGAGGTTGGGGGTGTTTAACTGGGGCAGCAATTCAAACTGTGGCTTGTGAGAAGGGGGCCACTGGGACCTGCAGGCATGAAATAGGGAAAACGTGAAAGGGAGAAATCTGTATCGGGAATAAACTAAAATTATTTTTAGAGATCCTTTAAACCTCTTCTTCCTAAACTTTTTCTTTTTTTTTTTTCTGCATTTATCTTCAATTGCAAAACACAGTAGCCAGGCTGATCCCAACTGAAAAGCAGTTTGATGTCCAGCAGCTCCCAATGTTTAAAGGTGGGGATGCGCTGCGTCGGGAGCAGCCCGCCTGGCTGCCTCCTCTCCCACACTATAACATCCCTGCAACTATTTGATCCGACATCAAGCTGCAAAGTTAAATAAATAGCCCGGCATCCCTCATCCCTCGCACTGACAGTGTGGCTTCTGCCATCAAGAGCCAGCAGAGATCCTGCACGCACCGCCACGTCGCGGGGCTGCCGCATTCACATGTCTCCTTTCCTTTAGTCTTTCCTCCTCTTCCCCGGTCCCTGCCCTACATCGACATCAAAAGGCGCTGCAAACTAATTAAGGCTTCGTCAGGTTTGACGCGTGAGAAAGCTGAGGCAAGTGCCGCTAGGAAAGAAATCGGAGGGAAGGGAACGTGCACAGGGTGTTCGGGTGGCCATGGAAAGAGCTGCGATGCGCAGCGTCGGCATTATCGCTTGGCATCCAGGCACAGAGGATCTCCACCGTCCCTGCACCAGATAGCCCAGCACACGGAGACAGCCGGCCCAGTTTTCTAGGGAAAAAGCTCAAATCCCCTGTGAAGAGTCCTAAGATGGAGTAGCCAGTGATTCCCATCTCTGGTCTTTCCTGAGCTGCTCAGCATTAACCTGGTCAGGTCCTGGAGACTAACGGTAGGGAGATGAGCAGGCACTCATCAGTCTTGTGATGGGGGACACAAACACAATACAAGAACAATTGCACAATCCTGTGCAACGTGCTGTAGGTGCCCCTGCTGTGGCAGGGGGGTTGGACTTAGATGATCTCCAGAGGTCCCTTCCAACCCTGACGATACTGTGATACTGTGATACTGTGAGAAGGTGTAAAACTCTAGTTCATGGCTACAATATGCAGTACCTCTCACCACCCCAGGGGAAGGTGAGGGAAGACACAACAGCAAAGATCTGGCAATCTTTCAAGCCTGGGCTCTCCATTTAGTGGTGCAGAGAGCTCTGTGATATGTTTTCGGAGGTGAGCGGCGTTTAGGTTATAGGCTTGTACTTGATTCTGGAGCGCGCTCTCCATCGCGCTTCTTTCTCAACTAATGGCATTGTCTCCCTTGCAGGAAATTGTCACCATCGTGGTGTTCGGAGTGGAATACTTTGTGAGGATCTGGGCGGCTGGCTGCTGCTGCCGATACCGGGGCTGGAGGGGAAGGTTAAAATTTGCCCGCAAGCCTTTCTGCGTCATCGGTAAGACCTACCTCCCTGCGTGGGTTCTCCCAAACCAATACGGCTCTTGCTTGCACAGTGCTCTGGTTTCTTGCATGTGTTTTGGGAGGTGATCCTCAGCTGCTTCATGGTCACCTTGAGAAGGGAAAGAGTACAAAGGCAAAGTTCTTAATCCATGGGTGCGTTTTTTGTTATTCTGCATGGAGTCCACCCTGTTTTCTGCAGAGCTGGGAGCCGTCCCGGTGCCCTGCGTACCCCGGGCATCACTGGCCACTGCCCACAGCCACGGCGAGGGGGGGTTTAGGCGGGAGAAGCTGAGCGTAGGAGCTGGGACCCTGCGATCTGGTGTCCAACCTCGACACCGAATCGCTCGCAAGTCATTGAAATTCTCTGTGCCTCACTTTGCCTTCCCTGGTGCTGATGAGCTGCCTCATGAGGGAGTTACGAGACTTAATTAATTCTTGTTTGTGAAGTACTCGGCGATCCTCTTGTGAAAGGGGCCATCTGTGCACAGCAGTTATTTTTAACGGGGTAAGGAGTGGGCAGAGAGGCCGTGCCATTCGCTATGGAGCCTGCTTTCAAATGTCCGGGCGCTGGCGATGGTCATATGCAGGATTTTAGCTTATTCCACAGAAAAGCATCCCTATAAAATTTGCATAGAAAAAAATTTGCATAGAAGAGGGAGGTTTTTCAGAATCGTCTAATTTGGGATATGTAGAGCAAGGCTTTTTTTTTTCTGTGGCCTTTCTGTGTCCCTGATTGCTATGGTGGACCTCTAGGCTTTCACTCCCAATTTAGGCAGGGGAATTCACACCTCTGGACAGCACTGGGTGACAGGCAGCTGCGGCTGATTAAAAAAGGGCATGCATTTTGCAAGGATTTGATCCAGTTTAGCAGTGTTAACACTGCATCATATCAGAATTCAGACTTTGCAGCGTTCGACACATTTTCTATGGGAAGAATGAGCATGGAGAAGGAAACTGGGATGTTTCCATAAGGTGTATAGTGGCTCCTTTCGTCCAGGTTAAGATTTCTGCTGTGTCCTTCCCACACAAGATACAACTGATACAAGACCACTTTCCTGCAGAGCCTTCTGCTGTCAGTGGCAGTAGGAGTGCCGTCCTGTTTGGTTGTGGTTCAGCAGCACTTCTTCAGCTTTCAATGCCCTCTGTTTGCGCAGACATCATGGTGCTGATTGCATCCATCGCCGTGCTGGCAGCGGGGTCCCAAGGGAACGTCTTTGCCACCTCGGCGCTCAGGAGTTTGAGGTTCCTGCAGATCCTGCGCATGATCCGCATGGACCGGCGGGGCGGCACCTGGAAGCTCCTGGGCTCTGTGGTCTACGCACACAGTAAGGTGAGCAAGCCCCAAGCAGGGTATTGAGTCGCTCTTCGTGTGTCTCCCCACCGGAGACACCGCGTTGGTTCAGTTCTCCACCCCAAACATATCCCAGGCCTGGAGAGGTTGGGAAGTCACCGTAGAGTAACCCGGGGAGCAACGCAAAGTCAGAGACACGAGGTGCGATGGAGACCTCCAACCAGTAGAGGAGAGAAAAGAGGGATGTTTAGATGTTTGCAGGGAATATCTTGAGCATAGTAACCACCTGCACACTGACACAGCTCGTTTCAAAGAGTTAGCAATTAGCCAGCAGCCTCATTAAGTCGTTAAGCACAGGTGGTGTTGCCAGCTCTTTGTCTAGGATGCACGCTTCAAAGCGGACCCGTTTCTGAAAGCGCATCCTGCGAGCAGCAGCCTCTCGCAGATGCGGTTATTGCGCTGGGTTCCTCTTCCCAGCGTGAGATCACGGACCAGGCGCAGAACCGATCCCTGGTGTAAGGCACCTTTCTCCGGCTTGGGAAGAGTTTGTTCATCATTTTCTTGTTTCCTGCTGATGTGTTATAAATTTCAATTTTATCCTGTTTCCTGTGTTTTTTTCCATTGAAAAGCTTACCCAGCTTGTGCTGATCTACATAAAAATCGTAGGGATTTCATGGGTCTCTTGTCCACGCTTGTATTAGCTTCATCCAAAAACGATCACTCCTGTGAATTCTGAATTTAAACTTTCCTGAAACTGGGGGATATTCTCCCCAGACCCCAGCTTTGTAGCTCCTCCCCACTTAGTGGAAGGGACTTGCCCTGGGCAGAGTCCCCAGGGATTTGGGGCTCCCATTTCAGTTTTAACCCCACTTCCCTGTGTGAACTGGGGAAATATTATTTTTTTTTTTTAGTCTCAGTTCCACATCTTGAAATAAGGGAGCTATTAAGACTCCCTTTCCTTCTCCATTTGCTGTATATGTTTAGATGATGGGGTCTTCAGGACGGGGATCGCCCTGTGTGCGGGGCAGGGCCACCACCAGTACGTGGTCCCTTCTCAAAAAGTGGCACTACTGATCCCCGACCAAAGCCCCAAAGCCTAAGGAAATCCCGGGAAAGTTCAGATCTGAGGCCAATCCTCAAGCAAGTAACTCAGCTTTTGGAGATGCGCACCAGGATTGCGATTATTCTCTTCTCTCCCTTAATGATCTTGCAGGAGCTGATTACTGCCTGGTATATTGGCTTCCTGTGCCTCATCCTGGCCTCTTTCCTGGTGTACTTGGCCGAGAAAGGAGAAAATGAGCACTTTGATACATATGCAGATGCACTCTGGTGGGGTCTGGTAAGTAATTTTCCTAGAACAGCTGCTGGTTATTAAAATAAAATGTCCATTAACCCTCCATCTTCTATCACTTACGTGAGGAATCGACTTACGGAGCGCTTAGTTAACATTTTTATTAAATGGCTTCAGGCCGCTCCATTTAGCTCTTTTTCTTAAATAAACCTCATAGAAAACGTTAGGGGTTCACGTTTCTTGAATTAGCTGGAACTGCAAAGACACTGGGAACTCATGTGCCCTCAGTCGTGGGATTTAGCCCTGTCGCGACAGTAGAGGCAGGTCAGATAAAGACTCATTGCTGCGGCGTGCTTTGCTCGTCATTTTGACAAGTGTTGCCGCCCTTTAATTATTTATAGTCATGCTTGGGCAACGCGCTGTTAAACGCGCTGGAATAAATTTTATAAAATTAATAGGGTCTAAGTACCAGAAAGGCTTCAGCGCTGAAAGCACTCCCCTTTCACATCTTTGCTGAGGAAGGAGGAAAGGGCAATACTTTTAGTTTGCTCTGTGTGTGCGTGTGCATGCGAATTATTGGATTACCCGATTAACAAAGAGAGAATTAATGACGTTCTAATCTTCTTGCGTTATTGTTCTTCTGCTCCGACACCGTGGCGCTAGTTTGGCCTTGATTACAAAGCATGTAATGAAAATCCCAGATCTGATCAAATCCCAATAACAGGCTTGGGGAGGAATCGGCTGATCAAGCAGCTCCTCTATTCCAACAAAGGGAAAGAAGCAGTAAATTGCTTTTCAAGCCCCTTGGTTATGACAGAAAAATAAAAACAAAGCCCAATTTGACATAACTAGAAAATAAACAATGAGGAAAAAGTGACAGCCCATAATTAGCGCTCGGTCTAGGGAGAACCATGCGCAGCGTTATCCCTCCTGCTTCCCAGGCTGTGCGAGCCTTTGGCAGAGGATCACCCCTTCCCCATTTCGGGACATGGAGGTGCACCACACTGTTCGCCACTGGGAAGCTCAGAGTAAAACTTAGGCTTCGTTAAAATAAACGGATTTTGTCATGGTCCAACTCACGGGTCTGGTAGAGACAGATGTTAAGGGATAGGCAAAATAAATTAAATTTCATGTTCAGAAACTCATCCCTTAGCCTGATCTTAGCAGATCCAATCCTTACAGTTGTCTATGTAAATTATAAAAAAAATTTTAAACCAACTTTGCAGTGATTACGGAGAGAGCATTGCTTTGACTTTGTGTTTCAGTAAGGAATAGCCATGTAGATGCATTTTCTAACCACTGTGACCAGACGGCATTTAATTGATAGGGCTTTTAGTGGGTCCAATTAAACAGTGCTTTGGGATCATACTTCCATTTGTGTAAAAGTGATTTTCTTCTAAGTTGAATGCACGAGGTTTCCAAAGCCACATCAGCACGGTGTCAGCTCCCGTCCCTGGGGCCAGCTCTGTCCGTGGAGGCTATGGCATGGGGACAACTTCCCACTTGTCACAGGGACCGTTGGGGTCCACTGAGCAGAAGTCTCAAAAGAAGATGTTCCTAACCAGACCGTCTCTCCCTGCCTTGCCCGGCCAGCCCCAGGCTCTCCAAATCCTCCCGTAAGCCTCAAGGGATACCCAACGTTTCCCACTAGTGATGTCCATGGACTGAAGTGGGAAAGTGCATCTTTTCCTGCAATTTGGAGCTCAGGGGATTCTTTGTCTCCAACAAATCTCTCAGCTCCTTCCCCAAAATGCACGCAGCAGCCTGCCAGCACTCTCTTGGTGCATTGCAATAATGAGGAGAAGAAAAAACATCCCTAAATTAGGTTGTATGAAACAGCCATAATTCATCCTGGTGGGCTAATAGGCTGGGTTTGAATAGGAAGGGAGACGAGCTAAGAGGTGGTGCTGGGAAGATTGGGAGTGCACAGCATCAGCTCTTTATGCATGCAAATAGCCCTGCGGTCTTTCGGAAGATGCCCAAAGGGAATTTGGGGGAACTCTGCCGGTTCACTTTTCCCCGCCGAAGGCGCAACCCCATCTCCCGGGGGAGGCTCCGAGCTGCCGCAAGCCTCCGCACCAGATGGCCGCTCTGTCTGTGTCAGCTGAAGGCAAGAAAATGCTCGCGGCTGGCGTTGAAAACTTAGCGCGTCGAGCGGGGAGGGTGGCAGTGCTCCCCCGGGTGTCCTCCGAGCTGCACCTCTACTTGGTGGGCTGGGAGCACGTGGTGACCCTGGCTCCTCCGTGTGTCCCACTGCGGTGTTAGCGGGAGTTTTGGTTTAGTTTTAGGGCTGTCTGACCTCTTTGGTCATCTCCTCCCTGCAGATTACTCTCACCACCATCGGCTACGGGGACAAGTACCCGCAGACCTGGAACGGGCGGCTCCTGGCGGCTACGTTCACGCTCATCGGCGTCTCCTTCTTCGCCCTCCCTGCCGTAAGCGTCTCGCTGGGAGGGGGTGCTGAGCTCGGCCGCGCTTTGTCCCCGGCCCCTCGCGCTGGTGGCAACGCATCGGCTACGTCCGAGGGCGGGATGCCCCCAGAGACCTCCCGACTGCGGGATGCACCCAGAGACCTCCCGACTGCGGCTGCTCCGTGGCTTTAGAGTCAAAAAAATAAAAAAAACAGGAGAAGAAGGGAAACCCTGTCTGAATATCCACAGCTTGGGCGCTGTGTATATGAGCAAAGGGGATGGAAACTCTAGATCTGGCGTGGCACAAATATTTATTGAAGCAAAACCGTTTTTTCCCTGCAGAGGGCTGTTCCTAGGGGCAATTTACGCCTTTTCAGCAAATTAGCCCCATCCCTTTCGCCGTGCGTTTCAGCATGTTGCACGGCTGTGATTTTCCTCGATGGGGATAATTCGCACGGTGCGGTTATTTTATATTTTCTCAGCCGGCTGGAGGTAGTTTGGTAAAAGCAGCAATTCCAGCAAAGTCTGCTGCCCCTTCGCGGGGAGCGCCTCTGCCAGGGCAGCCTCGGACAGAGGCTTCTCCTTCCGTCCCCTCTGCGTTTGAAGCAAATAATGAGCCAGAACAAACCTTGGGAGGGAAAGTTCGCTCCAACTTTTTAGCGAAAAGTTAGCTAACACCCCACTCACTGCAAATCTTCGTTCTCTTTCCCCAGGGCATCTTGGGGTCGGGGTTTGCTCTGAAGGTTCAAGAGCAGCATCGACAAAAGCACTTTGAGAAGAGGCGAAACCCAGCAGCGGGCCTGATCCAGGTGAGGGTCACGTCCAAGGAGCCTTGGGCTTACATCATCCCAATTTTGGGGGGCTTAGTAGGTTTTTAGCAGTGGGGGAGGAGACGGGCAGGTGAAGAAGGGGGCTGTGTGTGTGAGGTGTGAGACAGCAGCTGGCGACTGGTCTTGTCTGGGAGTAAATGCCAGGAAATCAGCCATGGGAAAATAGCCTATGTGGTAGGAAATCTGTGGGAGAAAAGGAGCGAAAATCCAGCCCAGTGCAGCGAGACAAATGCATTAGGACAGTCTGTTTTCACCAAACTTATTTTTTTTTCCCACAAAGAGAATATTTATACTGATACAAATTTACAATTGGGAGCGTTTTCTTCGCCATAACAGATGTCTGCGCAGAAGGTTGGCCCTGGTGATTTGAAATTGGAGTCATTTGACATTCCCCTGCTCCTCTCTCTCCAAATCTTTTTAACTCCCTAATGGGCAACAACACCCGTTTGATACCTGACAGCGAGTGCCCGGTACCCGCGGCATTCGTAGCTGGGCTCACATCATCCAGAGTGTCGTGGGACCACCCCAAAATTGATACCCACGTATCAAACCAAGGAAAAGGCAGAATGTCAGAACCGTCCCACAGAAAGCAGAGGGAGGACTCGATGTTGGCTGAGGTTGATAAAACCGAGGGCATTGCTGGCCATGCCGGGGTCTGCCATCCCACCATGTCTCCTCCACAGGCGGCTTGGAGATTTTATGCCACCAACCTGTCCCGGACGGACCTGCACTCCACCTGGCAGTACTATGAACGCACCGTCACTGTCCCCATGTACAGGTACCTCCCCTTTCCACTGCCTTCCTCCTGATGCCACTGTCTCCGCATTTATTTTTGTTAGCTGGATATATTGTTTCGTTGATTTATTTAATTTTTTTTGGGTTGAAAAAGTTGATTTCAAAGCTCTTAAGGGCTGGTATACGCTTTTTCTTTTGGAGTTCTTTTGTTTTTTTGCTTTGTTGGGTTTTTTTTGTGTGTATTTCTTTTTTGACTTGATTTTAATTTCCCTGTTGTGTTTTGTTTTGTTTTGTTTTGTTTTGTTTTGTTTTTCTTTTTGTGTCTGTGTGTGTACGTGCTCTTCTTTTCACCTTTATTTCTCCACGTCCGCTGGTAGTCGCGTTGTGTTGTGACAGTTGCCGTGCCCGGGTGTGAAGATCTCCCGCCCGAGCTGCTCTGGATCGTAGGTAAACGCCACCCTCCTCGCGCCCTTGCCTGGACTCTCCTCACTGCTCCAGCTGGTCTCTAATGGTCCTTCTGCCTTTCAGCAGACTTCTGTCCCTCCCTCGACTGGCCCAACTCTCTCCCCACCTGCGTTTGCCCTGAGTCCTCCTTTCCTTTCCTTTTTTTTTTTATTCTCTAAGAGGAGGAAAACCAAATCAGGATTCAGTGAGCATTTTCCCATTTCTTGCATTTCATTTATCCATCACGATCTGTTGACACGAGTGAGGGAGGACGGTGGAGCCGTGACGGGTGATGCTGATAAAGCACCGCTGTGGTTTAGCAGCATCCATCTGGTTTGGTTTAAGGAGAGGTAACTCGTCATCGTACCCAGGCAGCTCTTTCAGCTGAAACAACACAGCTTTTAGCGGGGCTGTGGGAATTCACAGCCTCTTGGGATTTGGAGCTGCATGGAGACGGGGACAGAGTCCCCTGCTGTGCCCCGCTGCCCTCCGGGACGTGGGGAAGCACTTCATCCCCCGTGTCACTCTCAGGGTTGGTGGCATCGAGCAGGAGGCTTCCCCAGAAGCTAAAATGCAAAATATTGTTGATCATTTTCCCCTCCACGCTGCACTGCATCCCGGGCAGCACTGTGCATCGCGCTCTGGTGTGTTTTTAGGGGCTAGCCAGTTCTCTTTGGGTTTCTACAGGAGTCGGATGCGTTGGTTAGATGTTCCCATAGCTTCATGGGGTTTTCTTGGGGCTCACTGTGCCCTGTCTCCCTGCTCCCTGCGGTCCAGAACCGGGCTGTGCCGCTGCAGGAGTGAATCCCTTTGTGTTTTCCCGTGTTACTGGTGCCTTTAGCCCTCGGGCAGACAATCTGGCTATATTTCCTAGGGTAAGCATTAGCCTGTGTTTGAAACGCAGCAGCCAGCCTGTTAAACCATCTTAAAAACCTGTTGGAAGTCACCTTGTCGTGGTCAGTGAGTTTTCATTGGATTCATTCCCAGTGTGTGTCTGATAAATTGCTTTTTCCCTAGAGATTCATGAACCGACTTCAAGATTTTGCTTAAAAAAAACCCCAAACCAACAACCCAACAAAACAGAATAAACCTGTTTTCCAATAGCATTAAACTCACCCCCCATCGAAACTCTCCCTCCCAGTATTTGACCTTCTCGCTGGGCATTCGCAGCGCTGGCTGAGAGCAGCTACTGGAGAGGTTGAGGACCAGAGCCTGGTCCAAAGTCCGCTGCAAAACACAGAAAGCCAGGGGCTGATTTCAGTGGACTTTGTCAGGTTTTACTGCTGTTTGAAAGACTGAACTTACCGCGCAGCCAGACATATGGTGACACCCTTTTGCATGAGGACATACTGGTGTAATTACTTGCTACTTAATCCAGGAAACCTGTATTTCCCATGGACTAATAAACACAAGAAAACGAAGCTAAAGAGCTCCAGAACAGGGTAAATAAAAAACTTTGGGCTGGAGAAAGAGCAAAAAAAATGTAGTTTGGTGAAGAGCCCAGCTGTCTTAAATAAAAAAGCAGCATAAAGTTGTAGCAAGGTCGTAGCACTTTTGCTGGCTGATGCTGCAGGTTCTACTCCCGACACTGGCCCCAAGCAGCAGCATCACCCCGGGCTCCCCTGGGCACAGGTTTCTGCTCTCCCAGCTTCATCCTTAAATCCCAGCTCCCGTCTGCGTGCAGGCGGAGTGAACATCACCTGGGAGAGCGAGCCATGGGTGCACTGATGTGTGCACCTTGAGTCAGCCTTGAGTCAAATTGGTTTTTTTTACCAAGAAAGCAGTGATCCTCTTTTGAATGTGTTTTGGATGCAGACAGGTGAAGTATTTGGGGGGGGGGAAAAACCAAACCCAACATTAAAAAAGAGGGGGTGACTGTATGTTCTGGCTGCAGCTTCCATCACTCACACTGTCCATCTATCCTCGTCTACCCACTTCGCTAAGCCAGCTGGCGGGCGCTGGCAGCCCTGCGCTGCTGCAGCCGCAGCGGCACGCCAAGCCCAGCGCCGTATTAAGGCGATGGCTGCTGACCGGCGGCTGCGATGCACCGCGTGGTTAGGAAATGGGTTGGAGGAACACAATATCCACCCCCCGCACCGTCTCCCTCCCGGGTGCCAGGGGGTGATCTGCGGTCTCCGCTGCCTTGGCACCCTTTCTGCTCAGCGTTGGGCTGCTTATTCCTCGATAGCAGGAGCCCTGTGACTTGAGCTTACCTGTCTTCCCAAGGCATCGCCAAAAAGACTGGCTGCTTGATGCGAGAAAATTGTTATACGTGCCTTGGAGGAGCTGACGTGTCTCCAGAACATCACTCGGATGACGGCAGTAGAGCTAGTCTCATTCATTTGGGGAAAATATGGTGGCCTCTGGGAGTATCTCAGATTTCATCTTTACATTGCAAACGTGCTAGAGCCCAATCTGAAATTTGCACGAGGCTCCTGTGCATGCCGGTACGGTTTGGGCTTGTCGTGCATGCATAGCTGGGTGCGCCCGGTCGTCGTAATCCGGTACGCATCAGCCCCTGGGTTTGCTGAAAAAAAATAATCTGCTCTTTATTGTCACTTGTGAGAACAAGACCTTGATCTCATCTATGTTCATATATTGGCCTTAAAAAAAAAAAAGCCACCAGCACATCATGCCCAAGTCAGCGGCCCAACCTGAGGAGTCCCTGGCTGATGGGACCGTGGGCTGTGGATGTCTCATGAGAGGTCTCTCGGAGGTCCCCGCGTTTTCCCTGCTCTGTGGTGCCCGTTTGCTTTTGGAGCGAGGTGCCAGCTGCCTGTCCCCGAGGGTGACACGGGCGCGCGGTGGCCTCTGAGCCGGCTGTAGCGGGAGCGAGCTCAGCCCACGCTCCCGTGCTCACCTCTAAGCTTGGTCACAGCGCACCTGCTCCCGGGGATACACTTCGTTCATATGCTAATTTTCTTTATTCTGTTTCTTTTCCCCCTTTCCTCTGCCCCACTTCCCTCCTCCCCCCCCCCCCCCCCCCCCCCCCCCCGTTTTTCTTTCTCTTACCCCTTTGGTTTTCTTTGGTGAAAACACTTGAAAAGCACGCAAACGCAAACGTACGGTGCCTCCAGGTATGAAGTGCATGTGACTCTGAAACTGTGTGTCGTGTCACGCCTTGTTCTTCGTTTGGGACTGTAACATGCAAAGCTTTTAATTAAAAAAAAAAAACAAAAAAAACAAAAAAAAAAAAGAAGAAAAAAGAAAAAAAGAAAAAAAAAAAAAACACCCCAAACTCTGAAGATCAGTTTTTTTCGAAGGAATGAGTGAAAGCCCAAAGCAGACTCCCCATCCTGCTGCCTACAGACAAACTCCATGCGCCTCCATGTACATCTTAGCTATTGGTACACACAAGTGTTGGGAAACTGTCTGCCAAAATGACGATTTAAGGAAGGAGACTGGGAGAGCGCTTGATAAGCTTGCTTTTTTAAGGATGATGTCTTGATGGTCGTAACCAACCTCCTCCGAGTCATACAATGCTTAACAAGAAAACTTCCCCGTTCACACTCCCATTTTCCCTCTGCCATCACTTCTGCGTGTTCCCCTTCCTCTGTCCCTCCTTGCCCATCCTTCATTGTGTCATTTATCTCACTTCATGCTGTAGGAGCTGTGCCCACCAGGTGACGCTAGGTTTGCTGGATTTGCTGGTGCGGTGGCACCGTGGGACGCATCAGTGGTAGCACAGAATTAAATCGCGGTAGCGGCCGTGGCTGCTTTGGAGGACAACGTCTGGAGGAGAGAGAGATCTGTAACGCTAAACTGAAATGATCATTCATTTCTTCTAGTAATCCTGTCTGGTTTTTGGGAAAGGGATGCCCCATCGCAACAGGACTTTTTCCATTTCATTTTTTTCTTCCAAGACTGACCTAAAGCCGAGCAGTTATTAGCCCCAGTTATGCAGTCGGGGGCTTAGCCTTTTGGGATGAATCCAAACAAAAAGACCTGTATGTGGCTGGGTAGGATTTATTATAAATAAGATTATCTCAGGTTCTGCAGAAGAAGTAGATTTTCAAATCACAGGCATATTTTATATGAGGTGGGTATCTGAAGGTGTAGTCAAGTCAATATTTTAAGTTGGGGAATAAATGGCTTGCAGTTCAAGCCTGTGGGCCAAGCTCTGTTCTTAGAGCAGTTTAAATCCTCACTAGATGCATTAATGCCGTTAGAGCTGATGTGATTGAGTGCCTGATTTCCAAACCTGGTTCTAGTTTTCACAGATGCAAATTTTACAGCCTTAGTAAATCACACTTACCGCTTTGTGTGGTTAATTTACAGCAAATCGCATCAATGAATTGCAAGTATAATATTATGAATGTATTTTCCTGTTGTCCTAATCAACAGCCCGTTGTGAGAATCAGACATTTTTCTACTGCTGGGCGTGAAATAAGAATGTGTCATTTCCATCCCCTTCCTTATAATAAAATATTTTATATGTTTCATAAATGTTCTCAGTTATGAAAAATAGCTTCGGCTGGAGACATAAAGTCATGGTTAGGGTAATAGTTGGCTCCTCATAGGAACTCCAACGCAGCATGGAGACTCATTTAAGTCCCCATCCCATTCCAGCATCCATCTCCTTGTCACCCTCTTCCTAATTGTTCACACTGGGGCTGCTCAAAAAAAATCATCGTCGTCTCTGCGTGCGTGTCGTGGTGTGTGCGCGTTTTTGTGTATGCTCCTACCCACTGTTGTGTGCTGCTGCCCTCCTCGTGTTGTGGGGTTTTGATGATGTCCTGGCCGGAGGCATGATATCCCTACTGTCCCCAGATGCTTGAACGTTATCTGTGCTACCAGGAATAGAAAATTTCCCTTCCCTTTGGATGAGGGAGCCGGCACCTGGAGTTGGTGTGGTGTTTCTCTGTGCTGTACTGGGAGGGGTGGTGGGAAGCAGCTGTAGGTACCGCTGGGTCCCCTGCAGCAGCCGGCGACTCGGACGTGTTGCTGTGGTGGGTCGCATGAGCTGTGTGTGTTCCCGTGGCGTGCAGATCTTCTCACCTCGCTTCCCTTTAACCGAAACGTGCTTCCCTTGCTAACAAGTGACACACGGACCAGGAGGAGAGAGAGAAAATGTGAGATGCCCCAGCCGGAGGTCCTTCCTCCACGTCTCTGGAGGACACAGTGGCACCTGCGTCACCTGTCCCTTGGGCACACACGCCAGTGCAGGGTGCCCTCCATCCAGCATTTTATAGCAAAGCTCAGTTAAAGCCCTGTGCAGAGCCCTGCCTTTTCTTTGAGGTTCTGGTAAAATAGTGCAACGCAGTAGCTGTTCCCCCAGCTGCTCTTGTAATGTCTTGTAATGACAGATTAAATTTTGGGTCAAGTACATGGCTGAGTTTACACCCATTTTTAATAGTTATTGTTTCAGTAAAACATTGGTTTTTCCACCACATGAGTACAGGGCCCATCACCCTACCACAGAAACGGTGAATTTCTGGGTTTGCTTGTGTGTCTTCACCTTTGCCTGGAAGCATCTGTGGTGGCCCGAGAGATTGCCACCTTCAGCACGGTGTAGACCTTGTGTTCTGTTCTAAGGCAAAGGAAGGAGCTCCTTTTGGGGTCCTGAATTCTTCAGTCTAGTGAGCTAATGAGCTCTTCAGCTCTGAGCTTTGCATCGGTGGGAGCCCTGGATTTGTGATCCCAGCTGGACAAAACGGGGCTGTTTTCCTATGTTCTGCTGGGTATAGACCTCCCTAGAAACTAACTCACCAAAGAACAGTTGTGCACCCTTCATTAGCTGCTAAGTACACTTCGTGCTTGATTTTATGCACCACCATCTCCCATCTTGGAACGCAACTGCAAACCCTACGGTGGGGTTGAAGGGAGGTGACAGCTCAGAAGTTGTGCGCTGCTCCACTGCACCAAGGTCAGCTTCTTCCTGACGTCTTGAGTGAAGAGGATCATTAATTCATCAGATCAAGATGTGCTCTTCTCTGGATGGAAGCGAACAGAGCTGGACTGGGGAGCCGAGCCAAAATTTTCAGGCCTATTTTTATTCTTTTCTTAGGAATTGGATTGGATTACTTAGGATTGGAAAATTTTCTGATTGCCTCAATCTTGTGAACACCAAATCTGCTCTGCTGAACGACTGCGTTTCTGAGGATGAGTTTTGTGCATGCAGAGGAGAGGCTTTGCCAGTTGTTTTTTTTCAGTTAGAGGGAAAACTGTGAAGCTATTGGTCTCGTAATGGCTGAAAAAATGTGGCCATGAATATCTCTGCCTTTATTTTACAGTAAGCAACAGCCCCATTTCTTACGGCACCCAGCCTAGAACCGCCTGTTAGTCTGCAAGCACTTATACCCCTTTCCTTCCAGTCCTAAGTTGTAGGTTTGGGACAGTTTGAGTAGGTCCTTCTTGCTTTCATTAAAACAAAAATGGCTCATTTTCCAGCAAAGCCATAAGTATATGCTGCCTTGGGGTTGTGGCTCTTTGGGCTGTGGCCCCCAACCGCCCAGATGTGGGCAGCTGCAAGGCAGACTCTTCCCAGCCCGCCAGCAGCCCCTTGTCCTCCCCTTCATCCCTGCAACGATGCATCCTCCCGCACGCTTGTCACGAGCGCGACCGGAGGCGGCCACCGTGCTGACTTCGCACCCTCTGGGCACAGTGACGGCTTGTGGCACTTTGACAGTTTGACAAGGGCACGCTGGTGGCCCAGAAAGGAGTTTGCGACAAGCCGTGGGATGAGCCCTGTTGGCCTTGACCCTGAACGCAGTGTACCCAAGAGCGTTCTTAAGTAGATTGCTGCTCTTCCCAACCCTGTGCAGCGTTCTCCATCCTTCTCCCGACACCTCCAGCTCACGTCTCTCTTGGTTGAAAACCCGACTGTGAATATCCGCGTTAAATATTTATGGAGCGAGCCCCTGTTTCCCAGGGTCCGAGGGGAGAAAGCAAAAATGGATGTGGGAGCTAATTCAGTGGCTTTTAGCACAAAAGCAGGGTAGGCAACAGCGTGTTTGTTCATTGTTTGGGGTTTTTTTTTAAATTATTAACCAGGATTCCCATTGTCAGGTTCTTTTTCTTCCTGAGAAAGGAAGGAAACCCATGGTTCCTTCCTGATCCAGAAGGCAGTGATACATGATTTTGCCTCATTTTGGGGCAAAATCTAACATGGACAGTAGGGAATTGGCTAAACTTGACCCCAGAGCTTACCGGTGTTTCTCCTGGGATGCTCCAGACCTCAGGTCCCTGTTTTCTCTGCCCTAAAAGCTGCTCCCTGCCATGCGTCCCCACATGCCCAAGAGCGTCAGGGTTGAGGTTTCCAGTTTGCCTCCGAAACTGGAGCTTCTGTCCGCTTAATACGCAGCCGAAGCTCCAAACAAAGCAATGCCAACCGCTAAACTACTGGTGGTGAAACAGCTTTGGTGCCAAAACACCACCGTTGCTGCTCAGAAACCCTGGCAGGCGCTTGCTTTTTGGGAGGTTCAAAATCCGGTGGTGCAGACAAGTTTCTCTCTCTCTCTCTCGCTGTCACTCTCTCTCTCTCTTCCCCCACCGCTCTGCCTTAGGACACTGTTGGAAGTAGCAGTCAAACCCCTCTCCATCCTTCCCGAGCTGTTCCCCCGTTGCAGTTGGTGGCACTAAGCTGGTTCTAGTTGAAAGGATGGGGCAGCGGGGGAAGGTTCCGAGACAGGAGGGTCTGAAATCAGCTCTGCCTGAATATTAATGGTCTTTATTTTCTCCCTGTAGACTCATCCCTCCTCTGAACCAGCTGGAGCTCCTGAGGAACCTGAAGAGCAAATCAGGACTGACATTCAGGTTAGCAGCAGAGTTAAGAGAGCTTGGAGAGCACACACTTTGCAACCTTTTTCTTTTGTTTTGGTTTTTTTTTTGGTTGGTTAGTTTTGGGTTTGTTTTTTTTTCTTTTGTTTTTTTCCTTCCTGCGTTTTGTATATGGACAGCCTCGAAGGTGTGAGAGGTTTTGGCAGCTGGTGCCCCATGGGTCATTCAGTGACCTGCTCCCCATCCCTCTCCCATGCTGTACATGATTTTTTTCAGCCTAACTTGGCTTTGGAGTAATGTTACAGTGCTTGACTGAAAATGCAAAATCGTATTTTCAAAGGGTCTCATTGAGGTAGTTTTCCCAGTGTTCCTCTGACCTTCCTGCTCTTCACCACCCTCAGAGGAGACTCAGGCCCACCGTGTGTTAATTCATTCGCTGTTCCCTCCAGCCTTCCCTCGCCTCCCCCAAGAGCAGGCAAGGTTGGAGCCTTGAGACATTTTTCCTAAATTTGCTGTGGCAAGGTATACGGGATTGCCCCAGGCGGCCAGGAGTCCTGCAGCCTAAAACTATGCTCGGGAGGGGTAATTCTGGTTTGTTTGGGTTTTTTTTAAGCAGGTGTGGCTGCCCCATGTGGTGAATGGGTGTGTGGAGACCCCGGGAGGGATGGAGAGATGCTGGCTGGGGAGGTGCGGGATGGGACCTGCCCTGGGCTGCGTGTCTCTGCGGAGAGTAGGGGTCTGTAGAGCCGTGGCTCAGACTGCAGACTTGAAAATGTGAGCGTTTGAGCTAGTGACTGAGGCTGGGCTTCCACGCGTGCCTAGGCAAGGAGCAAAGAGCGGTGGGGTATTTTTTTTTTCAGTCTCTCCAGGCTGCTGCCTTCAGGCGAAGGGAGAGGGTTTGGGGCCTGGGCAGATCTCAGCGGTCACGGCTGGGTGGAGGCAGGGCCAGGGCTGGTATAGCATCCCGCTCAGAGGGAATCGAGCTCCTCCTGCCCAGGTCTTGTCGCAGTCCGGTTTGTCCCTTAGTCTCTCTGGTGACCCTTATCTGCTGAGAAACGCACTCTGCTCCCCTTCTTGTGAGGCTGCAGGGACAAGGCTGCTTCGGGGCCCCAGATTAAATGCAGTTTCTCAGGGTGAAGAACCCATGAATGAGAATAGTTGAAGGCAGAGCCCCTTTTCCTCATTGCTGGAGGGA
This sequence comes from Pluvialis apricaria, assembly GCA_017639485.1. Taxonomy (NCBI): domain Eukaryota; kingdom Metazoa; phylum Chordata; class Aves; order Charadriiformes; family Charadriidae; genus Pluvialis; species Pluvialis apricaria. Next base: position 14,083,757 of record CM030021.1, read on the forward strand.
AATGCCACCGAGGTGCCTTGTCAGTGAAGGTGAGATTTTTGTTTCAGTGGGGCCTTAGCTTGGCTTGCAGCGTTACGCCCACCCTTTTTGCAGGCGTTCGGCTCACTTTGTCCTCAGTGTCAATGATTTTTCAGGGCAATCAAGTGGTTTGGGTTCTCGGTAGGAAACCGCACACAGAAATTGTGGTGTCCCACTCCCTCCACGTAGCCTTTGCCAACTGCTTCGGCAAAGTAGCTGCCAAAGGCTTTGGAGGCAGAAGCCCCACCTGGGGTGTCAGGGTGTCAGGGCAGGGGGGTCTGTTCTCCTTCCCACCGGTGTTCCCCCCAGCACCACGCGTTAGCGCTGCGGCATGAAGCCATGCGTCAAGAGATGTGACGTTAGCTCAGTCCCGATGGCCAGGGAGGAAAAGCAAACGCACCAGGGTCACGCGAGCCGTTCAGATCCTTCCCTGTGTGCAGAAACAAGACAGGGCGGTGCATTTCCAAAGGAAGGGGGCCGCTCTCTGAGCCCACAGAAGTCCTCCTGTGCTCACACAAATCACACGACCGTCAGGTGTCCCAGTCACGCCCAGGCACACGAACGGGTTGGGATAAACTCTTCAACCCTGTGCGTTGTATGTGTCTTCTCTGAGGTTGTGTGAGTCTCCAGTGATCTTCTGTCCAGATCAGAAATTCCAGGAATTAAGTGCTCCTTTCCCTCTCTTCTGTCCACAACTTCCACTTAGTTGTATTGTTTGGTATTGTCCTTTCGTTATGTTTTAGCAGTGAAGCAGCAACGTCTTTTGCCACCTGACACCATGCTAATGTACTATTGCTTCTGTTTAAAGGAAAGAGCAGCAGCCCGAACCATCGCCAAGGTCTGTATCACTGCCAACACGCCATTCCCATGCATTCCCTGTAGATTTCTATGTACGTGTGTGCGTGTGTGTACCATGTCGTGGCACCATCGAGGGAAGCATTCTAGGTATTAACGTGCTTTTTCTGTGCTGTGGCAGTCCGATGTTATCTCTGTGTATGCTGGACCTTAAATCATATCTTCCTTCCAGTCTGCCTCGGGCTGTAGCTGCGAGGATAGGGAGGCTGTGGGGGGTAGAGAGAGCGGTGGGCAGCACGGGCAGAGCTGGTGGACACTCCTCCGGGTGATGGCAGGGCTTTGGTTGATGCTGCTTTTTTTTTTTGTTCTTTTGTTGCTGGAGTCGTAGCTGAAACAGTATAACGCAGGCTCGATGAGTGCCGATGGGTAGGTGATGCTTTGCCTATGTCTCCGTCGCCCACCGCCATGCCAGGCGGAGGTGACACAGGAACACGAAGCCATCACCATGTCACCGAGTTAGCAACTTCTCCTGAGCTCCTCTCGCTGCAGGGCACCGCACGGGGCTGCGTGGGACCTGCCGCTCCGTGGGACCCAGGAGGGCTCTCTGACACGGCACGACGTTGCATGGCAGAGACACCCTTTCTCCACCCCATTCCTTTTGGCCTCACAACCTCTGGATGAAGCACGGTCCCCGCTCCGTCTTCCCTCCACGCCTCGAGTCCACCACGCAGAGCGTGCTCAGCCGGGCGCCCTCTGAGACGTGGCGAGCACCTTCCAAGGCCAGCCATAAATCTCACCTAGGGGAGAGCTTTTCTCTATTCACACGTCCCAGGGAAAGCGACAGGGCTGGTATTGGGATAATCTTAGGATACTTTTCATCCCCTTACAAGTATTTAATTCTGGGATTTTATTTTTTTTGGTCCTATATTTTCCCAGTTCTTTTAAGAAATAGTTCTGGGGCTGAATCTCTTTTTTTTTCTCTTGGGAGGAAAGGCGCAGAACTGATGATCTGTGGAGATCATCTGCTTGGCTTTCAGATCTTCCATCTCATATCTCGAAACACAGCTTACAGCCTAAATATTGTAAACACTGAATATGTTTTTCAGAAGCATAACTGGAGCCTGGAATTTTGCAGATGTAACTTTCTGCTGTGCCTTTTAGCTTACAAGAGGCCAGAAACGAATTTTTCGCTGGCATTAAATCCAACCAAAGATATCTGGGTAGATATGGTGCTGAGTAAAGGGAGGAAAATTCCATCCTTCCTTCCTTACCTTCCCCTCCCTCTTTTTTCTGTCTTTCATTTGAGCTTTTCTTTGCAAGCAGAACCTGCGTAGTGCTCCATCCACTTTCCTACCAAATAATCCAAATCGCCAAGATCATGTTTCAACTATCCAGAATTTTTTTTTTTTTTTTTTTTAATTTTCCCTATGTGGAGTCTCAGCCTGTGTAGCGAGAGCGAAGGCAGCCTCCGTCCGGCTTTATTAAACCCGGGAGCATTACATGGGAGACGCTGACTGGGAGCAGCCCGAGGCTGAAACCTTGGCCGCCTGCCCGCCCGTGGCATGAGGAGGGTCAGCGTTTTGTCCCAGGGGTCCGGCTGCTCCGCTGCCCTGTCTCCGCCAGCGAACATGCTTTGGATGCGTCGAAGGGTAAATCTGCATTTCTCACAGGCACATGACTGTGCAGTGAGACAAATTCTCTTTTCAACCCGATCAGCTCCACAGCCGAGGAAATCTTAGGACCGACGGTCCCTCGTAGGGTCACGCCAGCCAGTGTCCCTGCACTCGCGGGCACTGGTCTTGTTTCTGAGGCAGTAGTCTTAGTTCTTATTTTTGAATCTCAGTCCCATCTTGCAGGGTTCGTTTTCACCAGCTAAAACACTAGGTTGGATATATTTCTTTGCAGAGGTTGCAGATTTTTCCCTTTCTACATCAATTTTCTACGTTGCTTTCTTAATCTCGCATCACAGAAAGAAGTAAATATAGCCTTTCGCTGCCCTTTTTCAGAGTACTTTCTGCTATATATAACTCCTTCATCGGGGTAATTTCCAAATGCTGCTTTCCTGCTCCTGTAGTGTATCTGTCTCTTGTGACACTGAGGGTTTTGTTGCCCTCCATCGTAAGATGCTAAACCAGAGCCTTAAGCCGAGGGTCTGCAGCTGCCGTGTACGCGGCGCTGGAGTCCTTGCCATATCATTCGGTTCAGCTGCCATAGCAGAAGCAAAGCTCTTTCCCTCTGTGTTTTGTTAGGGCAATATCAATTCTACCTGCTCCCACTGCCCTTTTCCACCTGATAACGTCTCAGACCCCAGGAAAGAATTTCGCACAGTGGTCCCTGTATTCAGGGGTGCCCAAATCAGGTATTTTCCCAAACGAAAGTTTCTGGATCTTTTACATTCACGTCCCAATTCTTCCACCCACTTTGATTTCCAACAGGCTCACAATGATGCTCAATGTGTCATCCCGCCCTTAGAAAAGAAAACTTGTCCTGTTTCTCAGCCCACCCGTCGGTTAATCATCCAGCCATGGTCTGTTGCTGATGACTGTGTCACTTGGGAAACTCCTCGGGATGAATCTTCTCTCATAACAGACCCCGGCACCACACTTTTTTTGCTTCAGCTGGTGAAGGGTTCACCACTTTCCATTTGCACCGATGCAAGGAAATGCAGTCTCTCACCTGGAGGCAGCTGGATTTTCCTCCTGTGGCGGGGGAGTGTAGGGAGTGGCTGATTTCCTATATCCCTCTTTCCATAACTGATTCACTGCAAAGTCCTTACAGCAAGCAGAACGGAAATGTTTTTTTTTCCCCTATTTTGCATCTTAATATATTTTAAGTTAGAGAAGGGATGCTGGCCCGGCTCGTGGGAACGTGCCGTGCAAGACCAGTATTGCCTTGTGAGGTCAGGAGCATCCCAAACGCCCCGCCGGTGTGTGAGACAGCTTTTGGGGTCTTTGCCCTCTGACGCCGGTGCTGGTTTCTGCCCAGACAGCACTGGGAGAGCTGCTGCCTGGGGTGGGAGGCCATGGGGAGGCCATGGGGATAGCGTGGCAGAGGCTCAGGGTCACCTGGAATTGCTCGGGTACCTTTTGATTTGGACTTGGCATAACATGGGACAGCCGATCTGAGAGACAGGTTACGTCCTTTCTCTATCATTTCTGTTTTATTTTCCACCGCGAGCTTGTCTGCCTCCATCTCTGGCCGAGTGCCGGGAAGCTGTGCGCTGACCTGCTCGGGGGGGACAGGAGCTCACCTCCCTGTGACATGGAGCCCAGGCTGTGATGAGCAGAAAAGATGCTGGCCTTTTTCTACATGCTATGTACCTCTTCCCCCCACCTTTTTTTTTTCTTTTTCATTTTCCTCCCTTTTTAAAAAACTGCTGACAGAGCCTCCTCTGTTGCCCATCGCTTTGGGTGCTGTGTCCGCCCTCCCATCTGCCTCGGCCAGGAGAAGCGGCCCCTGCCCTTCCCCAGGCTGGCTGCTGCTGCAGGAGCACGTAGTGCCCATCGCACCTCCGAGACCACACCGCTGTCGGTCCGGCTATGAGTCCTCTCAGGGTCATGACCCCAGGGAAGGAGGGCTTGCTCTCTGATGGGGCTTTTCTCACCCCTCCTGCTGCACAAAGCCCGCAAATCAGGGTGGTAACGGGGTTTGATTTCTCCCATGTTAATCAGGCTGGAAATTCACTGTGGCATCTCATCTCTGTTTTATTTTGTCTTCTGATTGTAACGTCAAAAAGGCAAACGTATGGTTAGCCAGGACTACGGAGGCTCCTATATGAAATGTGGGCTGCGGATGCTCTTTAGCAGATGGTTTGGTCAACATCTGAAGGCATCCGTGACCACATTTGTTCCTCTTGCATTTTCCAACATACGATTGGGTGAAAAGCTGAAAATTAATGAACCAAACGATCATGACAATACATTAATATCGGAGAAAAAGAAACAGAAGGATTCCAGGGAACTGGAAAGCTAAAACTCAGATTACTTTGTCCAGCATGAGTTCAGTCCTGGAGGTAATGAGAGGAACCTTTTCGGAAGGTTGTCCTCAGCTGTGGTTTGTCCTTGGCACTAATGAACCCAGCAAGACCTTGGCCATTATATTGAGTGAATGCTGGACTGGGCCACCTCGTAATGTGTATGTATATCTGTGCGTATATCTATCTATATATCAATGTATGTATATGTCTGTCTGAGATGATACACACGACATTAATATCTCTGTCCAGGGGTGTGATTAAGGCTTTTGTACGCACTGGAGGATGCCTTTGGTTGACTCAGTGGGCCCCTGCTCATCCAGCCTAGGGTGTCCGAGGTGTCACTAACCGCTACTGCCCATGGAAACCGGTGTCAATCAGAGGAGCCCGATGGGCCACCTTAGCCTGGGTTGGCGTTTGACCTTCTAACCGATTCAACTGGTGTCAGAGACTCATGCTGGGACTGACAGTAATCTGGAAATAATCAGTTGCCTTTAGGGGAGCGGATTATTTGCACAGAAGGGACTGCATCTTTCCGTAGGGACTGCAGAGGAGACTGAGAGGAGAATAACCCACGTGTCTCCCTGAGGCTCTGCATGCTGAATATCCCACTCCCGCGCCACCATGCTCAGACCCCAGCTCCAGAACTGCCCCGGTAGCACCACCGGTCCCCGGGGCGCCCTGGGGATGCGGGGTCCCATTGCGGGTGCCTGAGGAGTCCCCAGGATGGAGAGGGGGGCTGTCGGCTGAGCTTGCACGGGATGCCGCGTAGCAGAAAGAATTCCTGCAAATTCCTTCTGTGTGTGCCCACGAGCTCCTCTGATTGCCGAGTTCAGGTGTCAAACGAGGTTGGGTTTTTCTGCCCTTCAGCCTTTTCAGTCTGTGCATGAACTCAGCAAGCGATGATGCCCGCTGGTGGCCAGGTGGGGCGATGGGGGCCACGTCATTACCCTTCCGCAGGTAGAGGGCTGCTCCATGGCGTGGAGGACCCTGGTCGTGGTGGCGATCTCCTGGCAGGGCAGTGCCTCGGCAGTGATTTGGGGTGGGCTCACGGGAGCTGTGGTGGTGCCTCAGCAGAGCCAGTGACTCCCCAGAAGTGGTAGGGCCTGTCGAAAAGGCGTTACGAAAAACAGATGCGTGAGCACAGATTTTCAAATCTCTTCCCATAAGGGACTGCACCACGCCCCAGTTTTGTCTTTTTTTTTTTTTTTTAAATGCCAGGCTTAATATAATGCTATTTCCTGTATGAGAAGTGCAAATAACTCACAGATTAACTAGCTCTCTTTGTGAGGGTTTTTTTGGAAAAAAAAAAAAATAAAGAAGAAATTTGAACCTTTTGGATGTTGTTGAACAAAACAAGTTAAAGTTTTAGCTCTCCGTGGCTTAGACAATTGAAAAAAAAAGTCTTTTTTATCTGTTTAGGGGAAGAAGAGGGTACTTTTTGTTTCCAAGGCAGAAGCAAAAATCTTCCTGCAGGACTCAGTCAATTGTAGATGACCTGATGCCACCAATTCAATGCAGAATATGTCATTTCTAATAATGACGTTTATTGACCACAGTGAGACAAATTTCAGAAACCCTCTTGATTTTTATTTTTGTTCCCCATTTAACGCTCAAACAGAAAAATCCTGTCATGAACCCGGCCCTCAAAACACCTGTCTTTTAAACCTAGAGTCAGTAATCAAAAGTTTCCTGTCTGGCATTTGCTTCCAGGTCTAATTTTTACTCTCCCCTCATTTCCAGTAAAAGCAAACCGTGCAGAGAGTCACTATGCGGATGCTGCTCAGGAAACTCTAGGTACCACGGGAAATGCGTCGCACGGAACTAATCAAAAGCTGCACGGCTCATTCTCCCTCTACCCTGCTACCACCCGTTCTGATCACTTCTCTGCTTAATAGAGGTACTAGATGAGTAAAAAAAGGTGAAAGAGCCTCCCCATTGCCCGCTCAGAAATTAGAGGCTTCCTCGTCTGCTAATCACGCAGAACACGTGAATCGAAGAGACGAGGATGGGGAATTTGGTCTGGGCCAGCAAGCCAGTGTCTGCTTGGCAAAGACGGAGGCCAGGAACTGAAGTTTAATAAATGATGGAATTTTTTTTTTAAATCAAAAATTTTTTTTGTTTTTGTTTTTTTTAAAAAGACCCCTTCCTCCCTCTCGCTCCATCCCTCCTCAAAGTCCAGGGAATCCTTGCAAATTGAATTGCACTGTACAGCAATATCAAGTTAGTAGTATGAGAAATACCAGCTTCCTACCTGTGCTCAATCACTGTTCCTTTGGCTCTCTGAACACTACAAATTGACCTTTCCTAGTCTTGTGGCCTTTGGAAGCCACGGCTTGCCTATCTAGCACCTCTACTACGCAGCTAGAGAAGGACTAATCTCAGCCTGTCCCACCAGACGTAGGGGATACGGGTTCCCCTTAGCGTTGACGTTGGCGTTGTGAATGGTTCTGTTTCTAGATCCCATGGGGAACAGATAGCTAGAACAGAGGGCTTCGTACGGGCAGTGTTTTCATCTTTTTCATCAAGCTGACAATTGTTAGGTGGCTTCAGAGAATTCCCAATGAGCATCCCTTAGTGCACCCAACTGATGGCCGTAAGGGTACACGGATACATATGTCTTATTTTACTTATGCATAAATACAGCGTCTACTTCCACACCTGCACTGGAAGAGCCTCTTCCCCCAGCCCCAGACACCGCTTCTCAGCAGCAAACACGCACCTTCTTGACCTAGCGATGCCCGGAGTTTGCATGCTGTGAATGCTGGCAGGTGAACCCCATCAGCTCGTCCCCCCGCAGCCGGGCAGGTGGCAGCCCAGGAGTGGCAGGGCACCGAGTGATGCCGCATGTTTGTGAAATCGGATTTTTGCATGCTCTTTTTTGGAGTCCGTTTTAATTCTCAAAATCACCAGTCTCTGTCTCCCTCAGAAAGCCAACAAACTACAGTTTCAAAAGTATATGTATCTCTGATTTTCTCCATTAATTGTTCCAACTTGTATCTTTTCTTTTCTTGCTATTTTTTTTCCCTGCTGGCTATTTTTATTATCTGTCAGTCTAGAGGCTAAGGCTCATGCCTGAGATGTGCGTGTACCAGAAGCTCAGAAGCAGTGTGGTAAATCCCATCTCTGAATGGGTAACAAAGAGGAAGGGGACATGATCTAGGTTTCATAATAAGCAGTTCTCCATAGTAGGAATTCCCTTGTACCTGGATAAATAGCCTGAATCTTTGAGTTAGCCTCCTGCTACGTGTTTTGATGGTACTGTGGCCTTCCTAGAAGTTTATCCTTCAGAGGTCTGGTTTAAATATTGGGTGATCATCAGGTGCACAGACAGCATTTCAGTACATTTCCAAGTGGCAAAGATTTGGTCAATAGTCGAGCTGAAAAAAAAATAAATGATCATGACTTCTGTAGTGTTTCCATTTGCAGGTGAGGTTGTTTTATCCTTGGAGGCAGAGGCGTAGTGCACGCAGGGACTCCTCCCCAGAGAAAGGCTCCTTTCAATTGCTTAATGTTGAGATTGTTTTTGGCAGAGATTAAAGCAAGCAGTGATATTCATAATGCTGTCCTCTCACCTGTCCACGTCCAGTTCTGTTTTCTGGAAAATCAGCCACTCTGATCTTAATGTCTTCCTTGCATGTCTTCCCAGGCATGAATTTTTAATTGGTAAAGCCAGTATAATTGTTTTCTCCTTTCTACTGAATTCCTTCCCACTGTGGTCCTCATTTCATCTCCCCCATCTTGAGTTCTGCAAGGGAAAGGGAGGGCGATACAAATTGTTATCTCAAGATCGTCTTAATCCACTGGAGACCCTGAGAAGGAGGGTTACATACAGGCTGTGGTTCTTCCAGTCAAAAAGGAGTCTTGAACTTCAAATTAGCTGCAAGAGCATCTTTGATACCTGCATCCATCCTGAATGTAGTGTTTTACACACTGTGCTTTAGTAAAACTATAGGTTAACCTTGAAGGGACATAAAAATAATTCAAATGTTTTGTTTTTCTGGCCCCTTGGTCTACATGCCTGCAACCCCCCACTGCACAAACTCTTAGGGGCAGATGCCAGCACTTTGATGCATCTAAGGCTGAGTGCTAAAAGCCCTCATCTAGGATGCATATAACAAAATAACAGCAAGCGATGAGGCAATCATGGAAAACTCAATGTAGGTAAATTAATAGAGAACTCCTTAGAAGCTGCGGTTTCTTAATGTACTAAACTAATGATCTCTAGTCGATAAATGTAATAATGCTTGCATTTTTAGACAGTAATGTAACTATACCAAGCCAGATTATCAGGTCTATCATATTCTGCTTTGTAAGAGAGTTTCCTGGCGTCTACTCGGAGGGATGAAGGCCCCACGGAGACCTGGTAGTGGGAAGAAATGGCACACAGACCTGCGAAGGAAAGGTGTTTGCAGAGCCCTTGACTGGCCTGCAGGTCTGGGTGTAGCGTGTTTCTTCAAGCCTTGTTTAGGAATAATCAGCCAGCTCAAAGGTGCAATCGAGCTGTTTTGCTTTGCTCCCGAAATGCAAAAGAGCTGAGCTGGCGAATAGCGAAAGGTTGCGAGAAGATGCAGGATATGCGTGACGTGGCGTTTGACAGCGCTCAGCATCAGTTTGGGGGAAAAAAAAAGCTGTGTGCTCGGAAGAGAGGGGTGATTATAACAGCAATGCTGCAAAATAGCAAAGGCCGAGGTTAAAGACGTGTCTGGCTCCAGTGTCCCTTCACTCCCGCGAGGCCCCATGCTCGGACAGGCTTATGCAGCGGCTGCGGGGATGGTGCAGCTCTGGTCTGTCCAGGTATGATTTCAGTGACTCCCTTCAACCCAAGTCTAACACCGTGGCTGCGGACAAGGAAGGATTGCTCACCATGACATTGGTTCTTGGCTGACCTTTTGTTTTCCTTATGCCAAGGTTCCTCGGCTTCCAGAAACTCCGTTTTCTGGGCTGAATTCACCTTTGCCAATGGCTTTTCTGAAATCACTGGAGGCAAACCAGGCTTGAGCCTGGTCCTCTCTTGATTTCTGCTCTAGTCGTGGCAAGTTTTGTGCACACAGGTGTATTTTCCTTTCCTTCATCTCTCCAGTAACTGGTTTCTGCCTCTTATTCACACCTGTGACCAGACTGGAGCCCAGTGGTAGCCACGAAGGCTATCGGTCACTCCCGGCACTCCTGCCTGGTTTTAACAAGCTGTTCTCATACGCTGTGGGCTCAGCACAAACTCCGGATTAAAAACCAGCCTCATTTCCCAACAGGAGATAAGCTCTTTCTCCTGGCCATAGCTTCTCAGAAGAATGAACGCTGTTACTGGTTGAGTTTGGACACGGAGGCGGATCTGAGCTCGTGCTAGTCCAGCTCAGCTTGGCTAACGCTTGCTGCCTCCAAAATGAAAGGAGAAAACGAAACAATTGCTCAAGCGTAGTTTAAAATCAATGACAAGACATTACAGGTGATACTAGATATTGATCCAAAATTACTGCTAATGTAATGAGTCCACATTTTTTTAAAAGTGCTGATTTAATCCCATAGAGGGCTGTGGAATGAACCCCAGACCAGAGGGTTTCAAACAGGAGCTCAAACCTCCAGCATCCTAAGGCAGCTCGTTTGAAGGTTAGTTCATGTGCGTTTTGCTGCTGAGTGCTGGGCTCGTGGACCTAACTGAACCTAAATGCAAAGCCCACCAGTGCAGTGAGCATCCTTCTGTCAGCTCTGGGACCATGGATCGGTCCTTACGTGTTTGTCCAGCGTGGGCTCTCGTTTTATTGACTGGCAGCAGAGAAAAAGTCAACTCAGTTTCTATCCTTTGTTAAATTCAAGTCAAAAGCTGAAAGTTTTGTAAACCTTCCCCAAAGTCAGCCTGGAAACGTTGTAATTTTAATTTTATTGGTTATCGAATATGTTTTTAATAGATGCCAACTGAAAGTGGTTATGAAGACCTAGTATCTAAAGCCCACCCCATTCTGCTGTTACGGCTTCCCATAATCTTCGTCTCTGGTTGCAAAGCCACAGTTTTCTTTCCCTTCCCTTCCCCCTGGAACGAGAAGGGCGCCTGCCCTGTGCCCGCCCCGCTCTTTCTTAGCTATCACAGTTGCAAGCTTCAGTTCACGTTGTGGTGTGTGGCTGGGTTACTGCTCTCCTCATGTTCATGTCACCCACACCGACACTTTCCACCGAACTGAGGCTCATTTACCATCTGCTCGAGTGACATCTCAAGACCACTCCTCCGAGACACTCTGCGTCACTCTGCATGACTTTCTGGTTGAATGAGAACATGATCTTGGATTAGCTGACAACATATATCTCTATATATGTCTATTTTTCCTTTGGACTCTTTCCTACCAGCTCCTGCAGACCCCAACAGCATCCTCCTCTGCAGGGACTGTACTTGCATGTGATTCCAGGTGTCACGTCCAGTGAGAGAATTGCATGGCAGAAAGAAAAATTCAATTAATTGTTCATGTTGTCTCCTGTCGTCTGTGTTAAAACAAAGAAGTTACATCAGGTGTTGGGTTTTTTTCTGAGTAGTGAGCACTCAGGAACAAAATCCACCCAGATCTTATTTGTTCATCGGATTTCTAAGCGATTTTTTAATATGTAAAAGTGTTGCACCTCATGCTATCAGGCTTGAAACACTTTTTGCTCATATTCCTCCCTGAGTTCAATGCTTTCTTTTTTTGCCTTTTGTGATTCTTGCAAACATTCACAGCACGTATATTGTGGGAATGGAAAAGGGGCCCCAAAGAAAAGGCCCTGCTTTACTCAGTGAGGGGCAACGGGTTTTACACCGAGATTGGTGGTGGGAGGAACTCGGCAGAGGATAAGGCATAAAGAGATTGCTTTGAATTCTGAATATTGGTGCATTGCTGATTCATTTTTTATAAAACTTACTTTTAAAAAAGACCAGGTAGTTCAAACCATTAATACTACTGAAATGCAGTAGAATCCAGGAATCTTCTTCTGTAAAATCAACTAAAATAAAGAAAAAACCCCGATAATTGGCCTATTTAGGATTAAATGACAAATAAATTTTCAATCTGGCATATCTGCTTTCTAATCCAAGGAACACGGAATGAGAATTGCTTTTAAACGTTTGGCTCGTTATGTTCGATGATTTTGGTAGCTTTAGTGACTAAGGCTTACATCCAGAAAGGTATTTAGGCACATGCTTGTTCCGAGATTCCCGTGTGGATTTGTACCTCTGATCTGATTTTCAGCTGCGCTGAACATCTGTTGGTCCCATGGCTTTCAGGCAGACCCTGCAGGTGGCCAGCATGCTGGAAATGAAATCTCCAGTACTTAACCTGAATTAAAAATGCATCATTAATTGGAATAATTCCACCTTTTCTAACTTGGTCATGAACAAATTTTATTTTCTCTCAAATGTATCTTTCAATACGAAATTGTTGCCCGGCTAACGGCCGCAGAAAACCCTGCCCTGCAGCCCGGGAGCTGCACTCCCCGCTCCTTGGGGAACGTCCATCAGCATCATGCGGCATCACGCTGCGCAGCTCCGGAAAATGCTGCCTAAGCACCTTTCTCTCCCTGTAAATGTTCGCCGTGTCGCAATGTAAAGTGACTTTGTAAAAATAGCACCTTCTTACTCAACAGATCTGCTCCCTGTGTGTCTTCGAGTCACGTCTTCTTCCTTTCCTGACAAAAACAAATGTCTGTTCCCGTCAGCACAGTGCGGCTGATCCGGCAGGGGAAAAGGGAGCTGGGTTTCACTTTGCTTCAAATATCAGCAGCTAAGTTCTGACTGAAGAACCTTGTGCCAGTTTGGAAGGCAAAGGAGGACTGTTTGGCTCTGAGTTTGGAGGTGGCGTTGCTGAGAGACAGAAAAAAAACCAAAACCACAAAAGCAACCCAGGTCTTTGGTTGGTGACCTGGAAATCTGATGTGGAAATCAGAATTCCTGCAATGTTCTTCCTGCAAATTGAGTCAGAGCATTTGCAGCAAAACGATAAGTGGCTGTCCCAATGGTACAGAGAATTGGGAATTAAATCCGTGTTTATACTCAGTTTTGATTCACCTATATAAAAAATATTGGCTATATGCGCAAGTGCCTTGCACTGGTTGTCCAACCTCTGTTACTGTATTTTAATAATCAATCTGCTGTTCAGAAAACATCAAATTATCCAAAACTATTTGCAGTTTGGTTTCCCCAATGCTGTCTCCATAAAGTTTGCCCTTTCATAAAGATTCACAAAATCTTTTAGTTTTGCAATTTTCATGTGAAAATTCGTCATCTTCATTTGGGCAAAAGTTCTTCATTACGAAGTTCAGAATTTGGAAAATAATTAGAGCTGGGTGCTCAGCAGACTGTTTCTCAGTGAGATCGTCTCTGTTTCTGGAGAGATCTTCTTTTCAAACCATAATTCCAAGGTTTTAAAGAAATAGGATTCTAATAGAAAAACAGCAATAAAATGCCATATTCTGAAGTTGTAAAATTTGCTTTGCATGTTTATGACAGCCGTAGCAGACCTGCAGATAGATGTTAGCTAGCTTTTAGATTGAATCTTTATAGAATACAAAGGAGTTGCACATTTAAGTGTTTGTATTTAAGTATTTAAATATATGACTGGAAAAAGAGGAACTCTTCCAAATATCTAAAAGGGGCAGATCATGTTTTAAGAGGGAGGAAATACAGGAGTTGAAGAAAGGGAAAGGGCAGGTCTGAGCGCCAGAAGTGAAGTGGTTCCAAGAAAGTTAAAAGTTTAAGATAAAGGCTTTTTTTTCATTGGTATTTTCTTGTTAGATATAGGAGTTTGGAAGGCAGTTGTGAAAGAAAAGCTTCCTCGCTTGTGATCGGAGCCGATCAGTGATTTAAGGAATCATAACTCCATTGTTTAACGTCATTCTGTCCCGCCAGCCCTGGCATCCCACGAGGGGCTTCTGTTTAAGTCCTCATTATTTTCTCTCTCTTAATAATCATTCCCATTTCACTCATTGTGGCGGAAACATTTCTACAATGCTTTCTTTAAAGAAAAAAAAAAAGGAAAAAAAAAAATATATATATAAAAAAAACCGCCAACAGCAAAACTACATCTCAGTGCTGCTTGGAAGTGCTCTTGGTTTCTAATGGCTGGTGGGGAAGGACTGCGTGGTTTCCAGAATGACTCCTCCTGCTGTCTCCTTTTTGTCTTTGTTTCAACGTGTTTCTCTGAACAGTCAGAAGGTCAGTTTGAAAGATCGTGTCTTCTCCAGTCCCCGCGGTGCTGGCACCAAAGGGAAAGGCTCTCCACAGGCTCAGGGCATCCGGAGGTCCCCCAGCGCTGACCAGAGCATTGAGGACAGCCCGAGCAAAGTCCCCAAGAGCTGGAGCTTCGGAGACCGCAGCCGAGCCCGGCAAGCTTTCCGCATCAAGGGAGCGGCATCGCGGCAAAACTCAGAAGGTGAGGACTTGGGACGCTGCACCAGACCCCGAAGCCTCATCCAGCCCCAACATCTTCTCCATCTTCACCCAGGAAGGACAGAGCTGCCAGCCAGCGTGCTTACATAGGCCTCCTTCCCCTTCCAGTCCTTTAGCTTGGAGTATAATAAGAGATAAGAAAAGCCCTGTTGACACCCACGATAATGCATATATTTATGTGTATAGCGATGGGGAAAGGAGGAGGAGTCAGACACATAGAGGTGGATGAGAGCTGCAGTTGGCATTGCTGGATGTCACCATAACACATCTTGGGGAAAGTCTCCCACCGGGATGCTTAGCATCTCTCCGGTGCTTCCCCCTGGGACTGCTGTTTGCGATCTGACTTGCATTTTCTCGCATGGCACCGGCACGGGAAATAGTAACAGGTTGTCTTTATTCCTCCCTCTTCCAAACCCAGAAGCAAGCCTCCCCGGAGAAGACATTCCTGACGAGAACAAAAGCTGCAACTGCGAGTTTGTGACGGAAGATTTGACGCCAGGACTGAAAGTCAGCATCAGGGCAGTGTGGTAAGAGAGGGACGGGGGGAAGCGGTCTGGAAAAATAAATAATAGGGGAAAAAAAAAGAAGTTTAAAGTCCAAGCAAAAGTGGCAAGTGCTGAAATGTCTGTGCTGCATGCTGTTTTTCCCCTGGGTGGCCTGCACTCCTTTACAGCAAATTCTGCCAGAAAGGGCGATTTTTTGCTGAGGGAAGGAATACATGGAGAAACAGGAAAATCCCCTGCAGGGATGCATCCAAATGATCATTCTCACCAGCTTTGAGATCTAATGCTGACATTTATAAAAGCGGTGCAGAGAGGACATTCGCACAGCTGATAGTCCGAGGGGCATCGGGGACCCCGCGTCGCAGACAGGGCTTCAGCCACGAGCCCACGCAATCCCCTTCCCCTCCCCTATTGCCGCATCCTCTCCTAAACCCACAGGGTTGGGATTTATTCCATTTTCCTTCCAAAGCAGCTCCCTGCGGTGTTTTTTATCTGCCGCTAAGCAGGTCAGGCTGCAGCCCAGGGACTATATTTTCCCTTTCCTCCCCATCTCCTACAGCATTATGAGATTTCTCGTCTCCAAGCGCAAGTTTAAGGAAAGCCTTCGGCCCTACGACGTGATGGATGTCATCGAGCAGTATTCAGCTGGTCACCTGGACATGCTCTCCCGGATTAAAAACCTTCAGGCCAGGCAAGGGACCCCTCTCTTTGCTGTTTTTTCACTGGTTTTTGTTCGTTGTGGGGGTATTCCCAGGAGAGAGACGCTTTCCTTTGCAGCTACAATTTATTCTTTTTCTTCCTGAGAGAAAGCCTCAAGGAGAACATCAGTGCTTGTGGCTGGAACCCGCAGGCGTGGGCAGGACAGGGACTGCAAACGGTGGTGTTATGCCACTTAACACCGCCTTAGTGCCCATCCCAGGACATGCACACATGAAACGGCTCATCCTCCTCCAGGATTTAATTTGGGAGTTTCTATCATTATAGAATATCTCATAGGTGAGGCAGGTGCGTTATCTCTGTGGTCCTCCTGGCAGGGTAGCAAAGGATTGGTGCCCCCAGTCTTTAGGCTAATCTGACTAATTTGGTACCTTTCTGGGAGCGATACAAAATAAAACCTGGTGTGCTGGGTGTGACCCTGCTGCGATGGGCAGAGGGGGCAGCGAGGAAGCAGCGCCTTCCTCCCGCCGTTGGGATGCTCTGCTGTTTTAGAAGGAATCCCTCCTCAGATGGTACGGTCTGCCGAAAGTATATGCAGGTGGGGATTTCTCATCCCAGCCCCGTGACGTAGGTGTGGTTTAGGTGAGCTGCATTTCAGCCTCTGTGTTCAAATTTTGAGGGGAGATGAGTTAGTTTTAATAGGGGAAGAAATGTGAAAAAGGGAAAATGGAACTGAGAAGGGCATTTAAAATTTTGTTTTCCACTACAGTCACCCCGTTATTTCTCCTGTGAAGAAGCCCAGGTGAATTTGGTCCCCTGAACAGAGGATCTGAGCTAAACCTTTTTGCCTGACTGCTCCTCCCTCAGCCCTGATGTCCCACGTTGAACACCAGACCCCAAACCCCCAACACCCCCCGGCTGTGTTGGCTCAGCAGAAGTAGCCCCGGTTCTGCTGAGCTCGAAGGACACCCAGAACAGAGCCAGGGCTTGGCCATAGGCTATCTCCAGTCAAAATAATTTACCGTTTACTTTTACACTTGGAGAATGTATGTCCCTTGATGGCTGTGGCAGCCCAGCTTCCTCTGGAAGGCATTTGAGAAGTTTTCCTTTCATTTCAAACCCATCTAGGTCCCTGGCAGAGTCAGCAAATGTGAGAAAAAGTGTGTTTGGGTATGCAAACACTTAATGTGAACCCCAGGAATGGAATAGGAAAATTGTTTTAGGAAAAATAGGAATCTCTCTTCTCCCATTAATCTCTCAGAGACCATTTTAACTCTGCTATTTTTGATCTTCAATCAGCAGAGGTAACTTTCTCAGCGTTGCTGCACGCTGTGCGTTTCCTATTTCCAGATAGGCAGCCAGAAGGTAAATTCTCCCTTGAAGGTGGAGACTAAAATATCCTGGAGAATTTCCTCTCATTGAGCCTCTCACCCCTGTTCAGTACAAATTCAATGATTATAGATCCAAGACGTGCAGCTGAATCTGGAGAGAGAAGAGGAGGAGAAGGGGATTTGTTTCTTAAATTTAATAACCTGAAGTGTGAGGTCTCCAGGCTGCCTTTGCAGCAGGTAGTGACCTGTCGGGGTTGTCAATCTCCACTGGCTCCAGGTTGGACTCCTGAGTTTTCAACGCCCCAAGCTGGTGTGGCAGATTGCTTCGCCATCCACCCAACTCTCCCATTGCCAGTCCTTCACCGTGGTGTGCTGCAAAGACAAAGTGGTTTGGTTGGCTGCATTTTTTGGAGGGTTGGAGTAAGGAATGGCAGTTTTCAAAGGCCAAACTGAATTCTTCTCTCGGCTGTACCGGTGGGACTGTGAGACTGAGGTTGCTGAGACTGGACTAGGCTATCCACGCCGGTGCAGGGAAGTCAAGGAGGACCAGGAGCAGCTTTACAAGTGTGAAGTACCTGGATTTGGGCTCCAGGGCTACCAGGCAGCTTCGCTGGTTTCACTGTTCCCACTGAGCAGGAGACCAGTGATGGTGACAGGAGCAGACCCTGTTGGGGTCATCCTTCGAAGCACTCATCATCGTAGCCAGAGGGGCACCAAGAGGTCCCATGGCTGGTCACCTGCCCAGTAGAACTGGAAGGGCCACCCTGTAGATGAGGTGTGTGCCTGGGGTGGCCATGGGCAGCGTTGAGGTGTGACCAACTGGCGCTAGAAGTACAGTGCACCCATACGGTGGAGCCCAGGGAGGTTGCCACGGGCCAGCTCAGAGGAGAACAGATATTTTTATTTCCCTTTCCGTGAGCAATCAAAGCACTGCGTTCTCCCTGCCAGGTCAGGTCAGCAGGGCTGGCTGCGACCTCCCGTAGCCAGGGCTTTGGTGGATTAAAGATGCATTCAGGCAAATTTCTGGGGTGTTTACATGCACTTTCCTCTTTAATCATTAATGCCTCTGTCACTGTGGTGTGTCTGTAATGTGCTCTTTTCAGTGTTGTGTTCACACTGTCTCGTGTCTCATCCTGACACCGTGCCAGCCATGGATGTCTCCCATTCATTGAGTTATACAATGCCTCAGCGTATCTCGCCGACTCCAACGACTCATGCTTTTCTGAACTAGCTGAGGATGTGTTATCTAGCACTGGAACTCAAAGGAGAATGAATATACGTTGTTTCATATCTAACCACCTCTATGGGATATTGCTACACATATGCAAATGTGTTCCAGAGGGTAAAGCATGTTGCCTGTTATATGTGGGGCGGGGGGATCTCCTAATGATGTTTCAGTGGTACCTAGATTTCCAAATCTAACCCCAGGGTGGGTAAGACTCTGGCTTTCACCGACAACCAGGTGGTAGGACAGAGCCTCCTGTTTCCAGCGGAATATATTTTCAACGTCTCTCTCTTTCTTTCTCTGTCGTTCTGTTTTTCAGTTGTTTCTTTCTGCAACTTTTCTGACCAACTTTTCTCTTCGTGTTGCTTCATTATGCATTTTGCTGGTGTCTTTTTTCTTATTTACTTTGCCAGGATAGATATGATTGTGGGTCCCCCGCCCCCTTCAACTCCCCGGCATAAGAAGTATCCAACCAAAGGACCCATGTATTCTTCCAAAGAATCTCCCCAATACTCGCCTAGGTTAGGATTCACCAAATGCCGCTTTCTCTGGATTTTTCATTTGCTTAATGTCAAACCCCTTTCATACCAGTTATACGACGGCATTTATCACTTAGCAGTGCAGCTCGCTAAATCATGACTCAGAAAGGCTTGCTACTCTGGGTATGCTCTGATTTACTTTCAGTAATGAGCTTTCACACTAGGCAAGCCAAAGGGAAAAAAAAAAGGGACTTTCACACAGTCATCAGTAGCCATTAGTTTCTTCAGCTAGTGTGTTTTCTATTATCAGTCTTCTTCTAGGTATTAGAAAGCAAAAATATATCTTTTTAAAATCTCATATTTTATAAGACTTTCTTCACAATGTAAAAGGTGGAATATTTACCCACAAAGCCAATATAAACGATCTACTTTCTAAAAGATGAAACACTCCACACACAAGCGAAGGAGCCTCTGCGGCTCTTCACGCTATGAAATGATTTGACTTCAGTGGGCAAAGTAAGAATGAAGTGTTTCATACCCGATGGACACAGTGGTCTCTTTTTCTTGCTGATGCAACTCTACCAACCATGGACGAAAAAATTGTGGTAAAATATTACAATCACGGGACTCGTATTCAGAAAAAAGATCCTGCTTTTGCAAGCAAAAAGAAGAGCAGGAGTCAAACCCAGCCCTCAGTCCTGCAGTGAGGTTTTTCTCATTGCCCTTAGGAAGTTCTCTCTTTAGGTAAAACTGCACCTGAAGCTGATGCCACGAGAAATGTATTCTCACTGACGTTCCCGTCTGAGGGCATTCTGAGGTCTGGTCTGCAGGGCCATGAGCGGAGCTCTATTTTCACCTTGTATTGAGACTGAAGCCCAAGGCAGGTATAAATATTTGCCGTAAAGTCATTTTCCAAGCACAAATAGTAGGTGATTTTTAAATGCAGCAAGCTTAGCCTCAAATATATTTTTTTTTCTAAATATACTTGCCCTCCCGAAGAGCTAATACATGACAAATCTCTTGATTTTTATTTAAGCTGCTCTGAGTAATCTTCACTAGAGGAATGTGAGTAAAAGGAATATTGAAAGCTTACCTTTTCCCACTCAGCTAGCTCAAAGATTAAAAAAAAAAGAATTTTCCAGAAGCCCCAAGCTTTATGCTTGGAAAAAAGATGCTCTCAGAAAAGTATTTTCCCCATTTCTCGTCCTTGCCAAATGATAAGGCCCAAAACTATTCTTTAAAAATGAAATAACTTTCTTATCTGCACAAACATTTCGATTTTATAATAAAAATACGTATTCAATTGGATTTTGTTGTACTTAACCGATAAGATTAGGTGTGCAACAAGCCTTCACTAGAGGTAAGATTTTCACATGAAAGCTTGTGCCTGGCACACAGAGAAGGTGATCGATGGATACTGGGGGAGAATGCCCATTGCCTCACACTGGGGTATTTATTTTATTCAATCCAAGTCTGTTGCTATATCAGCTTAATGTTAATGACTCCCCTCCTCTGTTTTTACAGTTTCCTATACCAATGGTCAGATTGAAAATCCGTTTGCACATGCCCACTAGGCTCCTGGGACATTAAGACTTCTTTTTAATAATTGCTTCCTTTTTTAGTGAATTTTCTTATTTTTTCTGTATTGAGCTGTGGCTGAGAGGCTCCAGAAAACAGCAGAGTACAGAAAGCTGCTGAAATCTCTGCTCCCACCCATTAAAAGGCTTATGCTGTGCTTAATTTTTGGCAGCTGCATCCTCCCACAGACACCTGTGGGACTTGTGAGGTGCCCGAGGTGCCCGCTGGATGCGAACCAGAGCTCTGAGCAGCCCCAAGCCCAAATCCAAAATCTCTGGGTCAGGCTCTGCTGCTGCCGTGGCCTTCATCATCTCAGTGCCACGTGGGGCCGTGCCGCGGGGACGCGTGCTGTGGGGTCCCCACGGGTTGCACCAGCCGCTCCTTTTTAGCCTGCGCGCCCCTGTTTTAGCCATATGCTGCCCAGAGAAACAAAACCGAGTGGTGTCCCATGAGCTGTCCCCCCCACACATGAGCTCCACGTGAGCTGACCCCGTGGATTACACTGTGGTGCTTCTAGTGACAAGGGCTCAGTTCAGCCAAAAAGATTTTTGCAAGTTGCTCCCAGCAAAGGCAGCTGGATACCAGTGGGTGTCCATGGCTGTGGTTTGGCTGAAGGTGTTTGCTCCACACAATCACAGACAGTTGCACACACAGACAACTTGGCTTAAATTCCCTTGATCAGCTGATTTAACATAGAACAGGTGCAACCTCAGCTAGCTGTAATTTTTTGGCAAGAGGTATTGGTCAAAATATGGCAAGAGCAAACTTTATTGCCAAATGAGGAGGTAAGTAGCCAGTCCTGTGACATGGATGAAGGGGGTTTGGCTTCAATGCCTGAATTGTGTACAAAAAAATTATAAGAGATAAAGCAAAAAAGAAAAGAATTGAATATATATTCCCAAACACTTCATTTTTATCTCATTTGAGCCGTTTGACCTTTTGATGTCTGCTTTTGGCCCGAGGGTGACATATTACACCTCTTTGCATGCACTGTTAGCATGAAGCATAATGAAGCATGAGAAAACCTGCACTGTGGCTGATGCAAGACTTTACATTTTTTTTGTATCATTAGAAAGAAGGAAAGATACCAAAGTTCACTTTAAAGAGCAACCCCCTTTCTGTCTCCCTCCCAAACCAAGACCCAGCAGAGCCTATCAAGGACAGCAGATGGCACAGTTTGTCATGCATCATTAGAAACCTCTGAATCCTCTTCTGCTGCGAAGGGAAAAGCATGGGGCTGAGTCTTCCAAAGCCTCAGCTGAATTCTTCCGTCTGCGTGTGTGTATTCGACACAGCCAAGATAAATGTTGGGAAGGCACAAGGCTCCCCATGGGATGTAGAGCAGAGGTGGGATTTGGCATCTCAGAAGATTCGTGGTCCTTTGTCACGCAGTAGGAACATGCACTGTCCCCCTCTGCTTGCAAAAGTGGAATGTGTTCTCTCTTCTTCATCTTTTGAGCTCTGCTACCCAATTTGGACAAAACCTCAAACTCTTTTGTAATGGCTAAAAGGATCTCCTGCTCTTTGTGGTGCTCAGCTAGGCACAGGTGGGTTGAGAGCTCACAAGGAAATTCCTCTCTTCTCTTGTATCAGATAAGGCACCAACGACATCTCTCTGCTTTGCTGAGGGTGGGAGCGCTCTCCTCTGGTCTAAATTCTGCCATGGGAAGCAAAGGGGTGGGAGACCTTGAGCCTGGTTTCTCCCATCAGGAGAGGACTTGGTTCACCTTCTTCTCCTCTCTCTGCACTGAAATCAGTGGCCACAGCTGCCCACCGCACTGTCCTCGGGCCAGACCCTGGCTCCAAGGCGAGATCTGACTCTCTGGTTTCTCAGACCTGTGGAAGATGATCACCTCAGGAATCAGGACTATGTTAAAGTACAGACATGAAGGGAATGAATCAAGCAGGATTTGTCCTGGCTCTGGTGTCAACAGCATATGGGAAAGGGCTTCTGAATGCTTTGTGGGAGAGCTCTATGAAGTGCTTCAGTCCTGCTTTTACATCACAGCAGGTCTACAGGCAAGTTGTGTCCAGCCAGAAGGTGATAGAAAAGGTTACTGCTTTTCTATATGATACTAGTGATCACTCCATCTGTGAAGTGCCAGCTGGCCTCCTGTGCTTCACATGGGTCATGTGAGGTTGACTTACTGGTTAGCTCTCCTCTTAAGGACATGGCAGAGAGCAGAAGTCCTTCCTCAATTTCTGCGAGATTAGGGATAGGGTTGCACAAGACTCTCTCTGCTATTATGATACTCCATAGCATGGCAATGTTCAGTTTTCCTCTCTGTGTTACAGTCTGTCCTGCCTCCCTGCTCTACTCAGCAACTGTTGAAGGACATCTCATTTCCATTAGTGGACACATTTCCGTGTTAGTGCTGTGCTAGATGGGACACGAGGACAGAGCACCCTGATTTTTTCTTGGCCTCCTGCAATATTCAGTAGGGTTTAGACTTTGGGCCTCTTTAAACGCATGTTCATTGTTTTACTAGTCTACTTGCTTGTGCATACAGGAGAGGAGTTCGTACAGTGGCTGTACTACGCCTTGACTTGTGATTCCAAACCAAGGTAGCCCGAGGTATCCAATTTAATACCTCTTTGCTTACATGGTAACAACATTGTCGTAGGATTTCTTGTGCTGTATGTCAATGTCAGTAATTGCATCCCTTGTGGGGAGTTCCTGTACATGTCAATAATTTGCTTCTCCCATTACAAGAGAGAAATAAGGCATGCGTATTCCTCACACTTGTAATTATAGCACTTGGTGCTCCTTGTACTCCTGTGCTTATATTGCTAAGCAAAGGATCAAACATGACTTTTTAAACAGAACGGTATTCTGTCGCATCCCTGCCCAAATGAAGTATCTTCTGGGATCAAAGATGAACTCTAAAATAATTGTTGGCTTATATTTTCTGTCTTTAGTGTGATGTGCTCATCCACTTCATCTCTTTGAGCCAGATCTTCTGGTGCTGTAAACTGCTGTTGCTCTAATATAAGCCAAGGGAGCTACGCTGGTCCATACCCACCGATATCTGTCCCTTAATGTCAACAGCCGACATACGTATTAAGTACCTGTCAAATGTAAAGAAAAGAGATGGCTCTTGTGTTGGAAATAGCCTCACGTCTCATTCCTTTCCTTGGTTTTTGTTTGTTCATTTTCCCCTGTCTGTCTGTGTTCAGCTCCTTCCTTTTCCTCCTCCTGGTGCATGGACCCATGGCCCACACGGCAGAACTGCGTAAGAAGCATTTTGAGTTTTCCGCTCAAGATACCTCAACTTGGTTTCAGTCAGATTAATTAACCCTTCTTTTCCCCCGCCACCCTTCTGTTTGGTGCATTATGCAAGAGTAAAGTTTGCCTGGCGTAGACTTAGGTTATAAATGGGGCTGCCATTCAGAAGCTATTCCAAAACTGAGTTGCTCCTCTGACTTTTGAGGGATCAAGAAGCCCCAGTGTTTACTCTCTAGAAAATTTTTATTTGATGCCGCAAATAAAATGGAGTTCCAGCTTCCAGACCGGCTCTGCTGTCTTTCTTCCTCTGTGTGCAGAGCTGTGTATCAACCCCGGTGTTTCCAGACTGGGAACGAGGAGTTGCAAATGTAACGTCTGTAAAGAAGTTCGTGCCAACCAACATGCCCAGTAGCTTTAGCTGCTGATTTGGCAGGAGCGTCCTCTGCTGTTACCGGCTTGGAGCCCTGCTAATAGAAACCATCTAATAATATAGCTGTGAATTGCCATAGCGTTAAGATGAAGACAATTTGGTAATGTTTGGTGAGTTATGACCAAATTCAGCCTTGATCTAACGCCACTGAAACACTTAGCACTCACCTGTTTGCCTGGATCTTAGGGCAAGCGGCTCATTTTCACGGGCATGAGAATTACACCCTTACATTTGCATCGAGGAGAAGAAACTGCTGCAAAGACTGAAAAAAAATCCCATTGACATATGCTAGACAGAAAACTTGATCTTCCCCCAAAATAATAATTTTTCAGTACAAATAAGAAGTTAATTGATTTGGAAGAACGCCAGTTAAAGAAATTCTTTGCAATGGGTAAATTTACTGTGCATAATGTGCCAGGTTTTATCTGTATAAACAGAAATGGATAATTTCAAACTCTGCTAATACTGCTCTGAATTTTGCATCTGAATTAACACTTTGGTGCCACTGCGTGTCTGTGAGTAATTTGGAGTGTTAGTTGGGCAAGAGGGTGTTGCTTTGTCCCACGGAGGCGCGACAAGCGGAGCCCTCCTCGCCTGCTGCCTCCAACTAACTCCAGGTCTTTTTCCGGGGGTGGGGGGATTTTCTGATCCCGGTAGAGTTGACCAAATCGTTGGGAGAGGTTCCTCCATGACTGACAAGGATCGCACCAAAGGGCCAGCGGAGGGGGAGCTGCCTGAAGACCCCAGCATGATGGGCAGGCTTGGAAAAGTTGAAAAACAGGTATATTGGGTCAGGAGGGAGTTCCTATCAGAGGGTGTTGCATGCATTGTGTTGTTTTTTTTCTTGCCTTATTTTTCGCCAGTGGGACATTATCATTTAGAAAAAAAAGTAAGAGCTAAGAATATTTTGAAAAAGAAACAAGGTGGATGTTATGGAAGGGCACTAAATGTCTTAGAAGCCTAAGTACTCCTTTCAAAGCAGACACTTTGGAGTCTCTGACATATAGTCTTTCTTTTTTTAGTGAGTTTACCAAAAGTCCACGTTATTTTTGAAAATGGCACATTGGTTTCTTTGCCACCGTACTAGACATGTTTCAAATGAGTCCGTGAGCCTGACTGCTGTAGCTGCCGGCCTTGCTGAAGATGAAACTCTTCCTAAAGAATAAGGCTCAGAAATCCCCGTGGCCCATCTGAGCCCAGGCAAGTGCCAAACGCAGCAAGGAGCTGAAAGGATGGGAGTGTGCTCCAGCGTTCCTGGAATTTGGTGCCTGTCAAAAAGATTATAGGAGCTTAAGGAAGACCCTGTAACAAAGTGGAGAATTAAACGCTTCAGAACAGGACAATTAAGTATTTACTGAAAGTTTCAGTTTGGTGTAGGTCAACGTAGGCAGAAGTCTTCTATGAAGCCCAGCCCCACACTTGGGCCTAGATGGGTTGAAAGTTGCTTGTACTCGGGACATTACTGTGCTTCAACCTGCGTGCGGTGTGTAGAACTGATACTGTGGTGTTTTGCAGGTTCAGTCAATGGAGAAGAAGCTGGACTTCCTGGTGAACATTTACATGCAGCGGATGGGCATCCCACCAACGGAGACGGAGGCTTATTTTGGGTCCAAAGAACCAGACCCAGCACCTCCCTACCACAGTCCCGAAGACAGCAGGGAGCACATTGACAAGAATGGCTGCATCATCAAGATCATCAGGTCCACCAGCTCCATGGGTCAGAAGAACTTCTCTGCCCCACCAGCCCCGACCAACACATGTCCGCCCTCAACATCATGCCAGCAGCAGGTCTACCAGCGGCAAAGCCATGGCTCCTCGCCCGTTGGAGACCCTGGCTCGCTGGTGCGCATCCCACCTCCGCCCTCCCACGAGCGCTCCTTGTCAGCGTACAGCGGCGGGCACAGGGCGAGCGCAGAGTACCTGAGGAATGAAGACATTACAACCAAACACCATGAGAGTGCCATGAGAGACAGCGACACATCCATCTCCATCCCCTCGGTAGACCACGAGGAACTGGAGCGCTCTTTCAGCGGCTTTAGCATCTCCCAGTCCAAAGAGAATTTGGACATCCTTAACAACGGTTGCTATGCAGCCGTGGCCAAAATCAGACCCTACATTGCAGAAGGGGAATCAGACACCGATTCTGACCTCTGCACGCCCTGTGGTCCTCCTCCCAGGTCGGCCACGGGCGAGGGACCCTTCAGTGACATGGGCTGGTCAGCCCCCAGGCAGTGAAGACTTCTCGCAGCCGCCGAGCCACGTCCGAGTGCTGGCAGCTGCCCACTCCAGCTGTCCACGCGTTGAACTTCTCAAGGAGATTGACAGCTAAGGTTTTCCTCCTTCTAGGACATCCTTAGCTGGCGGATACTTTCTTGCAGCTTACTCTGGGGGGTGAACGAGCAGGTCCGAGCCTGCATTTGTAGAAGAGGTCACGGTGGTGAGCGAACTGGAGCCGTGAAGTCCAGATTTCTTTCATACTCTCTTTCTAAGATCATTAGGTGAAGTTATGTCATGGTGCAGGGTAGGCAATTTGCATTTCTTGGGAATTTTTAGAAGTGCAGGGCAGGAATAAATCACCTGGCCAGGGCTTTTGGAGGTCCAGTAACTGGTGGCTGACAAGAGTTAGGTGGGAATTGCCATGTCATGGCACTGGCAATTACAGCTTTAGGTATTTTGGAGTCTTGGAATGAATACATGTCTGTTTCTGGCTTAGATTTCAGGTCACGTGTAATTACGGGAGGGGGGTTGTTACTCTGTGGTTCTTCATTAACTGTCGGGAAGGTGGCATAATTCCAATATAATACATGGAAATGTTGCAGAGGCGTCTGGAGAAGAGGGATGGTGGCTGGAGTACTTGCATGAACAGAAGACATGGCGTCAAAGTGGGACGGGTTAGGATACTGCTCTGAACAAGAGTGCTTTGGAAATTATCCCATCTTATGAAATTGAAAATCTCAGGAATATGAGCTTGAGTGCAAGAAGAGAGAAAACCCAGAGGGTAGAGAAATAAGAGAAGGAGGACAAGAGACTACGGGGCTGGAATGTTATGGTTTAAACCATGTATTATATGTAATTATCTCTCCTCCCGTTGACAACAGACCTGGAGGTGCTTTGGAAGCAAAGGCAAACCAAAGGCAACCCCTCTGGAGGGCTGCCACGGTGTGAAGCCATTCTCATGGCCAACAGTGCTGTTGTGGAGTCACAGCCACACCAGGCCAAAGGGAGAGGGTGGATATGCAAGATGCTGTGGTCCCCACATTGCTGCGAGTTAAGTGCCGAGCTCCATCCTTTTGAAGCCCTGTTGGTCAGAGCAGGCACTTTTCTTACAGTTTGCATTGTGCCTGAACACTTTTGCACACACTATGCTCCATGAAAATCTTCCCTTTCTTCTTCTGCCCTGCCAAGAATCTCACACCCATGTTCTCGGGACATCCTCTGGTTTTGTTTGGATCCCACAAGCTGAGTTAAGAGGTGCTTCTTTGTTTCTTCATGGTCTTTCAGAAGCCTCTTACCCGTGCTTGCCCGCAAGTTGTGCCAATCCAAGTCTGCCCCGTTTCGTTGTTGTTAAAGTACTTTCTCTTGGAAAGATCTTTGTGTCGTTACCAGGATCCCCAGCAGCGCGTTCAGCTGGGGGAAGGCAAGGGCAAAAGTGATGCTCAAAAGTTTCTTTTGGGACCAAAACAAAGTCACAAAGTGATCCTTTACATGGATAGGTCGGAGGGGTGGATGAGGAAAGGTTGTGTTTGGGATCCATCTCCAGGGCTGGGACATCATGGCCGGCATTGTGCCTCTGAACCCTCCCATGCATCTACAGCCCAAATTCCGTGTGTGTTTTCTGCTGGGGCTGAGTCTGTGATTTCAAACCCCATCTCTCCACATTTTGCCCGTGTCGTATCAAGAGCCTGTTAGGGATATTTAGGTGACAACTTCATTTCTGTGTGGCCTTTGAGAGGTTGGACATTGACTTCCTTGAGGTGAAGGGAGAATCACAGCCTTTTTCTCTCCTCCTGTTTGCTTGACCAGAGGCAGCAACCAGGGGAGAGTCGGGACTATTTTGGCCTTAGGGAAGATGTGGGTGCAGTCCAACAGCTTGCAGACAGGAGATAAAACCATCCTTTTGCTAGTGCTCAGGGCCAACATGCAGGTCTTCACATGAGACTGAGCAGTGAGGAAAGGCTCTGCACAATTTTTTCCTGCCATTTTTCACCATTCAGGAGGTGAAAACATTTTTCTTAGAGGGAACCTAAGCTTCCAGCCATGCTAGTTCCTTTCTTTCTCATTTGATCCATTTTTTGGTTACCTCCTGCAATTTTTCCCTCTCTGCTTGCACTCCCAAATGCCTTTTTGGCTCCAGATTTCTTTGTGCAAAGTGAACCCTGTGATGCCCTTGACTTCCATACAGAGAAATCTCTGAATGCAAAATGGCTACAAATTGTGCAGATTTGCCCCTGGCGTGTTGCAAAATGATGCCTTCTGGTAGAGCAAGAAACGTCAGCAGATCCCATATCAGACTGGGTGGCACGTGTTTGCTAGTGACCACAAGAATGGAAATTGTGTTGAGTGAGGCGAAGGTCTACATTGCTCCGGCCAGCTGCTCACTGCAATTTTTGCCCAAGTCAGAGATAACAAAGATTTATTATCTTATTTGTTTGTAATTACTTTTTGAGGCCTGCTGGAAATTTGACGCAGAAGGGTATGATATAAAGGGTGTGATATCCAGACAAGGATGAGGATGATGTCACGCGGTCCTATTGCAGCACAGGTACATGAGTGGTCTTCACTGTAGGAGGCAAAGTGAACAGGACTTCCAGGCACAATTTTTGTGGGATGTAATTTTCATCATGCCCTCATTTTGAAGGACATGGCCAAATAGTTGGCTCTATTTTGAATGTCCATTTCCTAGTTCTTATTGCAAAATCCCTTTCTCCTACCCAGATGATGTTACACCTTTGAAAGCAGATGCCGCCAGCGTGTCCCGAGGAGACACAGTTCCACTGCGTCCTCTGATTTTTCCACAGATTGAAACCTGGCAGTCTTTCACCTCCTTTAGGGACTGTGTAGGAAGAATTGTGTTTACCCTCTTCAAGTTACTACGCCAGGGTTTATAAAGAGCTTCTGACTTGTAGCTTTAAAAGGTCTTGGATTTGTCCCACAATCACTAATTACAGAAAACTGCTTTATATACATGCAGTACAGATTTTATCTTGCTGCTGCAAATTTCACATAGAATTTTTTTTGGAAGGTCTAAGAAATATTCCACTGATATCTGTGCATCATTTCAAAGAAATTCTGACACATGCCTCCATCCACATCCATTCCATAAATCATCACTTCTCATTCATCCGGGCAAAAAGACCTGGATTTGGGGGTTAACTTACATCAGAATTAACTCCAAATAATGCTCCTTATTTCAATGAAGTTATTTATGCCTGCATAAATGATAACAGAGCCTGCTTGTTGCTTATTGACATAAATAATTTCATTCCTGTCTGAAATCATAGTCCAATAGTTCCTGCAAGGTCTTCACTTCCAATCCCTCAATTCCCCCATGCCTGTATCACACACTCCTGGTGGTAATCTCCCACAAGAGGGGGGATCTCCCATTAGATTAAAAGAAAATAAATTTGTTTAGTTTTGCTAATAAGGCAGTCCCAATGAAGGTCTTTAACCTTTAAAAGGATGGACAGGCGAACTTTGTCCCTCTGCTGAGCCTCTCTCGGGCTGGTCTTTGCTCCTCTGTTCCTCCCGAGTCTGGTTCTATATTTTTTGGAGGATAGAAGTGAGTTTTAGACAACGCCAAGTGTGGACAGAGGAGACCAAGGAGAGTTGAAAAAGATGTGAAAGCCAAATTTCCAGCAGGCCAGCTTGAACTGCTGCGGGGGTGCCCATGCCCGCGCGTGGTTGCGTGCACAGAGCCAGGTTTCAAGGGGCGTTTGTGCTGAATGTGAAGCCGTGGCCTTGGACCGGAGCCTGGGATCTGGTCTCCAAGAAACTTTTGGACTTTTTTTTTTTTTTTTTTTTTTTTCCAGAATCTGGGTCTAGATCTGGGGAGAAATACTGCAAATGGCCCCACCTGCGGGATGGAGCAATCCCTGAGACTGGGACCCAAAGCCACAGTCAGTTTTTGGGTGCTTCAGGTCCAAGCGGGAGTTCAAGTTGTGTGAGGAGTTCGTGTCTCCGAACAGGAGATGTGGCTGGAGATGTCGCAGTCTCTGTGCCGGCGGCCTTTCGTAATGTGACCCCGAGACATAGGAACAGAGCACTAGCCATAAGTCAAATTTCCCAATATTTGGGGAGGGACTTTAGTGTTACTCAAGTGCAGATTTTGTATGTGAATTTCCTTGTTGACTCATTTTCTTATTGATAATTTTTAAAACAAAAATGTCGAGGAATTCATTGAAAACAAACCTCTTGTCCAGCTCAGAAAGCCATTATATTTCTTTAGACAGACTATCTGATAGATCGGATTTTCTAAAAATGTATTTTATTTCAAATGCTGCTTAATAGATCCAGATAAACTCTGCAGGGTCATTGCTATTTACAGCTAAATAGCTATATTTTTACATTTTTAATTGATTTTTAAGATTTTAAATTATGTGAATTTTTAGAACAGGTTTGTATAATCTACCTGCGAAGCCAGAGCATCCCCTCAGATAAAAATGCTCCCCTTCCCAACAGTTACCCAAGAGAAAAGAAAAACACATTTACCCATATTTTTCTCAAGAGGGAGCTACTGCAAACCTCATTTCCCTTATATCCTCAGACCGCTATGGTCATGGCAACATTATTGCTAAAAAATCCAAGTATTAAAAGAGACTGAAATTCCCGAGGAATTTTCCCAAGAGTTATTCCATATAAAGACCCTTAGCAGCGAGTGTTTTATTGGGAATGTTAAAAAGCCCGGGAGCAGGCTAAGGATGTCTGTTTCTCCATCCACGCTCATGTGAACCCTCAGGTTGGGCGAGCCCTCAGCCTCCAGCCCTTTCTTCCCGGCTCACCTGTGGTCCTCCGACCCTCGCCTGTGGTCCTCCAACCCTCGCCTGTGGTCCTCCGACTCTCGCCTGCCCACCCGCATCCTCTCACCCGCTCCCCATCGTGGGTCAGCATCTTCTGTTGGCATCAGCTTCCTTTTCGTGAACCAGAAACAAGGAAATCAGATACAAAAACTCCTTCACCTGCAGTAACAGCGAGGCTGCGATGCGGAGGGCTGTGGCATGGAGGGGTGAGGGCAGCAGCCTCTCCCCCACCCACCGGACCCCCACGTGGGTCACTGCTGCTCAGCGGTGTAAAAGCAAACTCTTGCTTTTAGCACACAAACACCCCCACTTTTCTGCGTCACAGAGCAAAATCTGCTTAGGGCACGGGTGTGGGTTCGTTGTTTTTTTAACAATAATAGGGTTGGTTTTTTTCTATTAATAAGGATAATAATAATGCATAGGAATCTTCTTTAGTATATCTTAGTGTTTGATGCCCCAGTGACACAATACTGCTTGCCTTATATTAGTGTCTAGAGGGAGAGGGATTACACACATTTTGATACAGTATTAATCACGCTTATAATTTAGGTAGCAGCAAGGAGCGGCTGCTGCAGGAGGAGCAGCTGGGTCCTTTTTAACGTATGAATGTGCTTTCCCGACTATCTCACTGACTGTACTCTCAATTTTGCCTGCGACTGCATGCAGCCTGAGATGAGTAGACAGCAATATGCTCCAGCTGTATCTGCACTCCCAGATTGCTGTAGTGCCTGACGAGGTAACATTGCCAAAAGCATCATTTTTGGGAGAGGCCGTCCTCTCAGTGACCCATCACATAGGGTGCTGCGGTGCTTCTGTAGGTAACGCTGATATACCAAGTGTCTTTCATGCTGCAGCTGGTCATTGCCCCATCCCTCTGATACAGCATGCACAAACTCCACTTCTACTGCTTGTAACCAAGGGGGAAAACACAACACATTTGTACCTGTGGTGCCGTGAAATGTGTACATGGGGAGAAAAAAATGCAAATTGGGTTGGCTGTGTGTAACAACCTCCTTTCCACCCAGATGCCTCTGAAGAGCATCCCAGATAACCCCTTTCTGAGGGTGTGGAGGAGAAGGCAGAACAAGGCAGGCAGAGCCAAGGGTGGAGGCCTGGTCTTCATTTAGGAGATGCCATTTGAACCCACACGTGTGGGGCTTGCCATGTGTCTGTTTTAATTCCCATAGGGGGTGTGTGCATGCGCGTTTGTGCCCGCAGCCCAGCCTGAGGGGCAGGGGGGAATTTGCCTCCCAAACTTTGGAACCCCCTCTTTGGAAGTTTCATCTACCCTTTGTCTACAGCCCCTGGGGGTCTCGGGGACCCTGCAGCTGTGCCATACCCATTCCTTGTGGAAGCATCTCTCGCTCTCCTTATGGAGAGGCACTGAGCTACTACCTTTGTATCTCCATCAACGTTTTGCCCCAGTTCTCCCCGCTGTAATACCAGACTGTCATGAGGCCTTCAGGGTTTGCCCACCTTGCTGGTGTTTGCAGTCTCTTGTATCTCTTCGCACTGCTGCCATAATCTGGTGCAACACTGGTCCCATATCCTCACCTTCCATGTCCAGACTATATACAAGTGAAGATGTAATGCCACAACTCTGCTCTGAGACTTGCTTTTGGCCTGGCATCGCAAGATGCACCAGACAGCCTTCATGTTTTGTTAGCATGACAGTTTTGCTTTTTATTGCCAATTTGTTTGCTGCCTCATTGAGCCACCATTGGCCTCAACACATCCCTGGTTTGTTCTGCTGGAGCCTTTCAGCGCAGGGATGGAGTCTATTTTGCCCTGCTGAGCAGCGCCCTGTAAGGGGTTGTCCCCTTGGCTTTACCCGATCGCGGTGAAACAGGGATGGGGGTTCGGTTCAGGCTTTCTCATCAAGCTGAACATCTCGGAGAAGAGTTTGCAGACTTTAACAGTGTTGGTGCTTTTGCTCCCTGAAGCAAGAGCTGCTTTCAAGACCCCAGTCCCCTTCAGCGGTCCACACATATGGCTTTGCATGCCAGGCTCCGGCTCGATACTGGGGAGAGATGGAAAGTGGCTGGCCCAAGCTGTGCTATTTCCAAAGCTGCCAGTGAACCTGGAAGCATCTTGCCCTCTCCTAATTCCTGTAAATACAGCCGCAGATGAATGGTTCAAGCAGCATCTCTTTTTGCCTAGTCCTGAGAAACTTGAGCTAACTGCAGAGCTTTCCAAAACTCAGTGCCAAGCTCAGGCTAGATTTCACCTGCAGCTACGCCTATAATGTTAGGGCAGGGTTAATGGTTTCAGGTAGAAGCCATGCCAAAATCTCCAGTTTGGATGGTTCTGGCCCAAAACCAAGGCTGAATGTCATGCTGCTGGTGAAGCCTCCCCTGGAATTTCAGCTCCGTTTGACACTGATGACTGTGGACCTGGGGAGATGTTCTCTCACTCCCACTCCACACAAGAAAAGGTCGGCACACGCCTTGCAAGCCAAGATGAGAAAATGCCTCCTTATTTTAGCATGCCATGAGCACCTCCCGTTAAAAGTAGAAGCAGCATTTCACAGTAATCCCTTAAACCTGACCAACACAGTGGCCGTGACCCAGTGGTTCACATATGCAGTGATGCTCATGAAAGGGATTTATTACAGATGTGGATATAGAAGGCTCAGTCCTTTAGCATTCCTGCAGACACTATGTTCAGCCTTGCTGATGACCTGAGGAGAAGTCATCAAAGGTAGGGACAGGTCTTTTCTGTCCTGCCTGGTTATTGACACTGGTCCAGCATCTCCTCTGGAGCTGAAGGTATCCTGTGCTCCTGTAATCAGGCAGGATGGGGACCCTTCTGCGTTGGTTACTCTTCCCCACCACCCAAACCCTAAAATTTGAAGTTTCTTCACTTTTTCTCAAAAAATTCATGCATGGGGTAGAGAACCTGAGACTTTCAGGAACACCGAGGCAAAACAAGATACAGCTGATAAATGACAGAGATTTTGTTATTTTAAATCAAGAGCAGATTTTAAACATAGTTGCAGTTGCTGCGTGGTATATCAAACGCTTTAGGAGATTCAATAAATTATTCTTATAAATGTTTTATTCTTTTATCAGTAATTCGTATAGGTGGGTGCCACTGTTCTTATACAGCAATGCGCCACACACTAAAACTATATTCCTGTTTCTCCACTATAGACATTGTATTTATGAAATTTATCTTGCTTAGTGTCACTTTGGCACAACTGTCCACATATACTGCACACAGATTGCACATTACATGCCAAATGCTGATAAGTATCACTACCTGTAATACGCGTATGTGCATTGAACAGACACCAAACAAAGCGTTACCTGCCTAGTTTGTGATGTGACTCAACAGAACTGGGAAAAGAGAAGAATGAAGATCCTGTTCCGTTAAGAAATACACTGCATTCAAATGTGTCTTTAAACAGATCTTACCAGGAAGCTAAAGTGAGATTGCCTCTAATGTTACTTAAAAAATACCTGAACAAAACACACAGAACCCAAAAATACTTAACAACTGCTGTATTTCTATATATTCTTCATTGCTATTCTTCTGAACTGTAAATTCTGTACAGATTGAATGAAGTTCACAGTTTATCTTTGTCATAACCTGCAAGATAAAAGGACAACACAACTTTGGCTGCAAAAGTGTGTGCATGTTGTTTGCGTACATGCATATACGTATCGCAGTATGTGCATGTGTATGCAAACACATGCGCACACGTGCGCTTTAAAACAGATAAAACCACATCTGAGATGCATGGGGGACAAAATGTTCTTTTTTTTGGAGGTGGGAGAGCGGGTAAAACCAAACAAAATACTATTTCAATAATGTATTTCTATCAAAAAGAAAGATTCGCAGAGGGGATTGACGTGTAAGTGCCATCCCAAGGAGAAATCCCACTTCTGAAGGCAGCACAGGCCATGCAGCAGAGTGATGCAGTTGCTTTAAATGATAATTTCTTTGGCTTCCTTTCAAACGAACAAACAAAAGAAAATAGTGGCCAGTGCCGATTCCAAGCCCAAACCCAACAAGCCCATTCCTAGGACGTGTAGCCACACAGCTGTCCTGCGCCACCAGAGAGCCAAGGGCAAAGGCTTGACGTGCTGCGAGAGGGTGACCCCGATGGCAGCGGTGACAATGGGCAGTGCCACGGTCTCCCGCAAACCTGGCATCAACCCAGTATGGGCTCCCGCCTGGGCAGAGGATCCCGCTGCCCTGTGGGTCCTGCTCTTACCTTTGCCTCCGTATTTAAAAAAGCCCCTAGTTAAGAGAAGTTTCAGAAAACAGTCATCAAAAGCCCCTTTTTGATCTTAGAATTATGAAAGAAATGACAAGGTTATAATCAATAAATCTGATTTTCCAAGCAAGTCACCCCGCAGACTCTGATTGCTCCTGTACAGAGATTTCACCATCCTCATCAACTGAACTATCCTCTAGGGTTCAATTTCGCCCATATTTTCACAGATATGAGATCTATATTGGGTAGAATTTACCCTTCAGTGTTTAATCTAAATAAACAAAGGCATGAAGAGCGAAATTTCCAGTTAAATACTGCTAGATGCCACTGCAAAAATAGTAATCAGTTTTTTTACATTGGCCTGAAATTCATCTCTATGTCCAAAGTTATGAGCAGTAAGAGCCACTTCAGTCCCAAATACGTTTCTAAGCAAAGGGTACATCCATTGCTGGAGTGTGCTGCCGTTTCCCTGAGGTAGCTTGAAGCTATCACGGTTTATAACAGCATCTGGCTAATTTGGCCGTAACTAGGCTGAAAACGGTTCATGCCTTTGTCCTGACGGTGAGCTAAAGAGGTGAATTTCACACTGGGACAGGCCGTTCTCGCTTGGCGCGAGTGGAGGTACTGCGCGCCCTCGCCTCCTGCTCCTCAAAACCCGGGGCTCAGTTGGGCGTGAAAGTTTGGTTGTCCTTTAGAAAGCAAAGGCAGCTGCTGCTTTGCTTCCTTTAATTTGCTCCGTTGCCTTGGCTTTTTTTGCACTTTCGTTTCATCTCCAAAGAATCTCTCATAATGCCTTTGGTACTTATGTACAATTTTAAAACATTTTGTATGTATTGAATGGTACACACTTTCTCTTGTAAAATAGCAATCGGACTTTTATTTTATTTTTTTTTTTTTTTCAGTGAATGTGTAATTTCCTCTGTACATTTCAATCATGACTTTGTGCAATGTACATTTTATAGGGACAGATGCCAAGGGAATGACCTGTAGTTTTCTGAGGGAATAGCTAGAAGCCGAACGACACAGTCACAGATGGTTTTACATTAGCACCGTGGAAGAGCAACGTAGCCCAGACTTTTACACCGAAGCGTTGAGCATGATACAGCGTGTACCTTCACGTGAATGACTGTGGCAGCTGCAGAACTGTATATGTGTGATATTAAAAACAACAGCAAGGGTTGCAATTGGAAGGGAAATGGAGGAAAATTAAATAATCACAATCATTACTTTAAGCCTCAAAGCATCAGAATGGAAAATTTGCATTCAGTAAAAATACCAGAGATTTAACCTTCATGAGATGAAATACACATTTATTTTTCTTTGCACTTCTGTTCACTTTGTTTGTTCATTTCTGGTGATTTCTTGGTGCTTTGGGGACATATTTAATGGCTGGTGAAGGGGAGCGAGATGGTGACTGAGAGCTTGACCCTTCCTGGCATTAAACCTTCACACCTCCCTTTCTTATTTCTAACGTTAGGCAACATTTGTCTTTCTGATGTATAAAATCAAGCTTAGAAATCTCAAGTGCCCTCCGTTACAAGGACACTGTCCCTTCAATATTTAACAACATTGATTTTCTTAAGGTTAGCCATCAGCCACATCCTGACAGATAACGGATGGTTACGGAAGCTCTTTGCCCCCCGTGCCAGCTTCTTGTCACTGTGCTAAAAATTGAGGCTGGTGTCGTTGAAGTGGGCTCACAGCCAAGGAATGGCACTGGGAAGGGACCTTTATCTGTCCCATGAGTTATCTTGCTTACCAGGCATCATTCCTAAATTAAGAAAGAGCATGCTGCATTTTGGAGAGCTCTCTAGGAGTGAAGTGGAGGGACCAACAGTATTTTCTGTAGCGAGGTTGGCTGATGAGACAGCAGTTCCATTTTGCAAGAGAAAAGGAAAAAGTAAAACCCCTCTCTCCACGCTGGTATTTTTTCCGGAAAGATGAACTATGAGAATCTAGATGAACCAGTGCCTGGATTTTAAGAAGCCTGCCAGTCATTTGGACAAGGCAGTGAAAGAGGCTTGGCAGAATAAAGAGTTTGCTTCAGGCGCAGCAGCCCCCTGGTTGTACCAGCTGACTTGGCTCCAAGCCTTCGGCAGCTCCCGCCCTCCCCAAAGCTATTAAAGAAGGCCAGGTGCAAGTGTTTCCCCATGGATACAGCACATTAAGGTGTACTTAAATAACATCGTTCTATTTTATCTCATTATGTTCCACACCGGTGAGATAAGCAGAAAAAATCTCAGCTTGCTAAATCACACTCCCCCGTCACCTGAACAGGCTCGTGCGTTGGCGTGTGCTGCGCCCAAACACCATCCTGCAGCTGTCCCCGCCACACAAAGAGGGATGCTGGTGGGGCCAGAGGTGGTACCTGCTGTGGCAGAGCAGAGCAGAGCTGCCCAGCAGACCTTGAGTCCTTGCTCGCATGTTCACCAAGCCAACAGGGGAGACCAGGCAGGAGGAGGCATCGCTAGTTCTTGGCAATTGGCCTCCAGTGCCCTGATGGTCTGGTTCAGAGAAAAAATCAGGAGGACCCTTTTCCCTGCAGTGGTAAATGTCCCTTTTTGCAGAGCAGAAGTAAATGCTAGAGCCTTAGAAGAAATTTGTATGAATATAAAGCATCCAAATTCCTTAGGTTTACAATTGCCCGGGCTATCATGGGGACATATCTACCTGGTCTTCTCTCAGCTAAAGCTCCTCAAGGGAAAATTATTTTTATTCAAACTTGCTGGACAGGGGTATTTCACCCTCTGTGCTTTTTACCGCATGGTCTATCAGGGTGCCAGGAACCGGGTCCTGAGGAGCTGTGATAACACAACGACGTTGCGGTAACTCAGGGACATTCCCACACGAGTTTACGGCCCACCGACTCCAACCGGGCAAAAGCAGCTGGCTTAAGAAGTTAAGGAAAAGTTGTATTCCCGAAGGAGCATGGTTATTTGGGATTGTGTATACAGTGACAGGGTATGAACTTCTGCAGGATGAACTCACTGCCAAAAACTCTGCCAAGCTCGGTTCCTCCGCAGAATCCCAACCTGGGTATTTTGGTGCCTCGTTCACTGGCTAATTAAACCATATACTATCCTTGAAAATTAAAGAAACATTTCTTCCTTGTTCACCGGAGGGGTAAGCAGGAGTCATCACAAGAGGATGACGCAGGTTGTAAAATCTTGGTCCTACATTTGGGCACGCGGTTTAAGACACTTGGAGCTTCTCAGTCCGAGGTGAAAAAAAGCCAACTCCGGCTGGACACACCTGAGTCCAGCAGTTGGGTTTCCAGCCCTGGGTGGGCAGAAACCTTTTTTTACCTTTTTGAAACTGTGCAATAAGTCAGTGGCAGAACCGTGAATGAAATCTCTCCGCTCCATTTAATGCTACTCCAGCATTGCTCTGGGGTGTCATTTACCCTTATTGCATTCTTGGCAGCTCTCTCCTGTTTCCATCAATAGTAACCTAATGGTGGGTTTGGACATAAAGTATCTTTCTGGAAAGAGGAACTTCTTTCAGCAAGGTGGTCACTCTCTTTTTATATAAGGAAGTTAATAATACATAGCTAAATAGAAAGACAGACATAAAATGAAGTGGAAGGAAGAGGAAGAGGGCATGGGACACACTTTAAAAGATGATGTAATTTGGCACTAACAAGGAATTCGGTGAATAATGGAACGTAAGATTTTTCACACAAAACTCATGAACAAATTTTTATCTCCTAGCCATTGAAGGACTGTTAACAGGAGGCAAGTCAGAGGTGGAGAGAGATGATTTTTGGATACAACTCAAAAGCCAGTAAGATTGCCCTTTAAGCTCTTGAACTTGGATGCTAAAGAAAACAAACAAATTCCCCCAAGCTCCTCTTTCTCCTTTGGCTTTCAGGGATTTCTCAGCTTCAGCTGAGTCAGTCCCAGGTACTCCCCCACGACCAGACCTATCAATTACACCTTTCCTGATGATTTCCTGAAAAAATGTTTTAGCAGCACTTGGCACACTTTATCACTTCAACTTTCTAGTACCAAAAATGAGTAGAAATGTTGCCATTTCTTTTTCTCCCTCTGCCACTCATCAGCACTGGTGTGAGGTTTTTGTTGATCTGGTATTTCTTTAATTTTTGTAGCTTTCTGCTCAATTCCTTTTTAATAACAAAAGCAGTGCGTAGGTTTGGGGCTGCTTCTCCTCACTGAGATACAAACACAGTCTCTGTGTCTTTTCAGGTCCTGGTTTCTTCTTTAGAAGACAAACACTAAAATGTGAATTTTATTCTTTGCCTTCTCCTGACTCAGCTGAAGCTTTTACTGAAATCAGAGCATGAAGGAGCCAGTGAATATAAATCAGTTAAGACAGTTTTAATTAAGTGGTTAAACCAAATGGCAGCACAGGCCAAGGCGTGATAGATTAACTGGGAGAGCTGGTGCACCGTGTAATCCCAGCTCCCTGCGACGCACAAACGGAGCTTCGCTGGAGCAAATGCATGGAGGCACATTTTCCTTGCGTGGAGCTTGAAATAGTAAATAAAAAAAAGTAATCTCAGCCAAAACAGCTCTTGCTCAGTAGTGACATGACTGAAGGAGGTGATGATACCTTCAGATCTCCCTCTCCCAAAGATCCAGGCAGTGGCACCACTGCAAAACCACCTGCATGAACTCATCCCCAGGCAGCACACTGGTGCACGTATGCCTTGCGTGCATTGCATGAACTGCCTCCAGGAGGGCCCAAAGCTGAAGTTTCCTCTCCAGTCCACCCTGCAGAAAAGTCAGAGCTGCTCTTGGCAAGGAAGGCCGGCTTGCTGGAGGCGTGCAGCCTGGACCCTAGATGGCAGAGCGAACACGCTGCCGA
Source organism: Pluvialis apricaria (assembly GCA_017639485.1). Classification (NCBI taxonomy): domain Eukaryota; kingdom Metazoa; phylum Chordata; class Aves; order Charadriiformes; family Charadriidae; genus Pluvialis; species Pluvialis apricaria. The sequence goes on from CM030021.1 coordinate 14,123,443, forward strand.
GCACCGCGCTGAAAAGCAGCCTGCTGCCGCAGAGCATCACCTATGTGGGAACAGACTCACTTGGTCCCTTTTCCAACTGAACTTCTGAGTCCTTCAGAGTCCAGAAAGCCACCTACCTGCTTGGTAATTATAGTTAAGCACCACTTGGACAAACACAGTGGAGTTTCTGGGGACGCCCAAGGAAGTATCCCTTACAACCAGCTACCTCAGAGCTGGGTTTTTTTTGGTGGGGAGAAGCAGGAGATTGCTCCCAGAATTGAGCAGACACACAGGCTGCGCCCACAACCCCAGCTCAGCAGTGCAAAACATCTGGGTCTCCCTTCTCCTAAATAAAGGCACAAAGGGCACAGGCAAAGTTTGGGGTCTTCCCTGGTTTTAGGACGTCTCTCTTAGCATGTCTCACCCTTGCTGTTTGTAGAGTGGAAACAGCATTGTTGGCAAAAACAAAGGAATTCTATGAGACTGGTTTCCTAAATGGGGCAAAAAAAGTATTCTTTATCCAGCTTTGGAGTCCTCAGCACAAGAAGGACATGGACCTGTTGGAGCGGGTCCAGAGGAGGCCATGAAGATGACCAGAGGCCTGGAGCACCTCTGCTGGGAGGACAGGCTGAGAGAGTTGGGGGTGTTCAGCCTGGAGAAGAGAAGGCTCCGGGGAGACCTCAGAGCCCCTTCCAGTGCCTAAAGGGGCTCCAGGAGAGCTGGGGAGGGACTTTTTACAATGGCATGGAGTGATAGGGTGAGCGGAAATGGCTTCAAACTGGAAGAAGGGAGATTTGGATGAGATATTAGGAAGAAATTTTTCCCTGTGAGGGTGGTGAGACCCTGGCCCAGGTTGCCCCGAGAAGCTGTGGCTGCCCCATCCCTGGAGGTGTTCAAGGCCGGGTTGGACGGGGCTTGGAGCACCCTGGGCTGGTGGGAGGTGTCCCTGCCCAGGGCAGGGGGGTGGAACAAGATGACATTTAAGGTCCCTTCCAACCTAAACCATGCTATGATTTTATGATTCTATGATTCTTGTAAGGAATAGGTTATTCTGTGAAGTGTGCAAAGCTGCTGGGGTAGGCGACTACCAAAGACTCAAGTATTAATGTCTCCTGGCCTCTTGCCCTTCAAGCTGAGGGTGGTAGGAGAAACGAACTATTTTGGTTTTATTCCATGACTTATTGATAGCATTGAATATATTATTCAAAGCTTCCTTCTCATCTGGGGTCTGCAGGCTTTCTCGTTCAGCATGGCAGGGAAGGCTGGAGTGGGGGAGAGCCTTTCTTGTCTCCACCACCTGAGATTCACACCTGATTTTGCTGGGGGTGCCTCAATGCCCCTGACCATGCTACAGCTCAGATACGTGTAAGTCCAGCTGCAGGTCCATCAGTGAATTGGAGGGTGCACCAGTCCAGGGAGGGCAGTACCAGATCAGGTGCTCAGGTCTGGGACATGCTTGGGTCTGTCCTGATTTTCGTTCTTACATAAAATAACAAATTTTTCTAGTGTCAGGAAATAAAAGATTAGGTCTTTAATAAATTTGGCTGTTTCTAAATTGAAGGACGAAGGGCTCCTGGAATGAGTCAGGGGTGGTGTGAGGACCACCTGCACATCAGGTCTTCTCCTGCTCCAGCCCATTCGTCTGCTGGTGCCACATGGCAAAGCCGAGTGTCTGCAGAGATCTCTGTCAGTGTGTGAATCCCTTGGGAGCAGCAGATGTGGGCACACACGTGTCACTGCCACCACATCCACACTGCCCATCGCTACACTGAAATGTCTGATGTCCAATTTGCATGGGTCAGGGTTTGCGTCGGGAGGTTTGAGGAAAAGAGGGAAATCTGCATTCTCTGTCCTCAAAATAAAGGAGAAATAAATTAGAGGTGAACCAGGATGGTCCCACTTCCTCCCATCCAACCTTTGGTGCCTCTTTGATCACACGGGCCCCTCTGACCCTGCAAGGGCAGCTTAGCCACAGCCCTGCTGGTATTTCCCTGGTAAAATAAACACTTTTTAAATCTCCTGTGAAAGGGCAATGTCTGACCAGAACAGCGTTGGTGTACCAGGATGCGCATCCATGACCCTTTCCCCAGCAGAGGGTGCAGGAGATTTATTTCCAGAGTCGATAGTGCATCATTTGGTTAATTTGAGAGATATATTAGTGCAGTGGTGGTAATTTGGTCCTGCCTTCGCTCGCTTGCATTTTTTTTCCTGCAGTTTATGGGGGTTGTGCTCATCTCATCTGTATCCAACGACTTGGGACACTGTCCTGTGAAAACGGAATTAAGCTCCCACAAGTTGTATTTCAGAGGGAGGAGAATGTGTACTATTTTTCCCCATCTTGCATTATTGCTTGCTTTCCTGTGTGGAGCAGTGCTATTTAGCTAATGGACATACAGCTCTTTGAAGATGTATGGTACTTTGCAAAGTCTTAGTATGATTACTCTGCATTAGTCACAAAAGGCAGTGGTGCAATTCATCTTCCACTACAGCGTGGAAGCCGTGGGGAGCAGCCGGAGAGCTGATTTACCCCTCTTTTCCTAATGGAGAGAGGGTTGGGAGGCTGAAGCTGGTCTTTGAAGGAGGTGCTATGCGATGGATATTGATAGGGTGTTTGATACAGAAATGGGATGCCTGAGAGAAGAATAGGGGTGGGGTGTTGGTTTTTTTTTTCAAATCGAATTTCTGCAGGTTTCTAGGGTACAAAGTGGGCAAGGTGGTTTTATCCAAAATGCAAGAGAAGCTGTTTTAATGGGCTGGAGTTTTGCAAAGCTGGGAGTAAATACCACTGCTTCTGCAGAAATAGGAGCTCTTCATCAGTCCCATTTCCCCCCTCCATGTCAGACCGCCTCCTCCAACGGTAGAGCACCCTGCGCATGGAGACAGCACGGGGACATGGGGAAGGCTCCTCCTGCTGCCCAGCCGCTGAGGCTTTTCTTGGAGAAGGAGGGGAAAAGAAAGCCAAGGACTGGATCACTAACACAAAGTTCAGCAGCATTTGGGAATTTTATCTGCCGCATTATGAGGTTTTTTTAAGAGTAAATCTTAAATAGGCTTTTCACCACGTTGCCTGCAAAAGGGGAAATTTGATCAAACTGGCTGAATGTCAAAACTGCACCTCAACCACACTGGGTATGATGGGGGGGGGTAGGGGGGAAGAAAGCAAGAACTTTTCCTATTCCTTTCTTTTCCAAGATTTCCAGTAACCAGAAACCTCCTGTTCCAGTTGGTGGGATGAAAGCTTAGTCCTGTGCCATGCAAGAAGAAAATTCCTTTGAAATGTAGGGGAACGGACGTGCCAGGTGCTGAGCTTTATTCGCCTCTCACCCTCTTGCCGTACTGGGAAGAAATGAGACACTGAAAGGAAGGAGGCGGCTGAAGAATGAAAGAGAAGCCAACCTTGGCCTGCAATGATAAATCCTGCTCCTTAATAAAACACTGCTGGGGAGCATCATGTTCTTGCCCTGCTTCCAAGCAGATAAGGTTTGCTTCCCAAAGTCTGTTTTCTCCTTTAATCTTCGCAGATATTGATCTGTATAATAATGGATTTTAGAAAAAGGAGGGGAGAAAACAGCCCCATGACCTTCACATTTATTTAATGGTCAGAGTCACTTGAAAAATATCTCGATTATAGCCTGGCAATTTTCTCCAGCTGCTCCGCAGCAGAAAGGCAGGGGAGGCGATGTAGGCAGGAGAGCAACACAAGCAGCAGAACTTGCCGCTGTAATCTGAAGAAAGACTTATTCCAGAGGGTATGCAGTGATTTCTTTGTCCTGTTCAGCCCTTTGGACAAAGAGTTCAGATCACTGGTTTTGCCTGGACACAGTTCTCAGCTGTCTCCTGGCCAATGGGTGCACCTTCACTGAGGCTGCTCGCATTTATAAGAGCTGATGAGGTCCCCTGTTACCCCTGCCCAGACCTGTTCCTCTAATCCACATCACACTGGATGCCCACCATCCTTCTCAGGAGCCATCCAGCTGGGCTTTGCCCAGGGACACGCTCTCCAATGCCGCATGCGGGTTGTGGGACAGCAATGAAGATGCTCCCAAGCACTGCTCACATCCCACTAAGTAAACCAGGTACATCCTTAGTAGATAGTGGTACATGAAGGGCATCACAAGACACGTGCATGGACTGGTGATCTAGTGACCATGACGGAGCATAACCACAGTTTGTGGGCTCCTACAGTGAAGGCATCTGATACAGCCAGAGTCTACTGAAGGCAAAGCACAGACTTTTGCTCATATGTTTTTGGAACAAGGTTTAAAACCTTTCTGGTTATGGATGTTGTGTTATATAGTCAGAGAAATTTCCAGGCATCTCATAGATGTGGTGGTAGATCAGATTGGTATCTGATTTCTGGAAATTTTTGTTCTTTGTGAGTCCTGGCACTGTAGTTTTCAATTTTGTGCAAGACGTTATTTGTGCTAAGCCAAAAAAAAAAAAAAAAAGAGCCTTTTCTATAGAGGAAAAAAGAGGTTCTGTTCCTTCACCTTTGGATAAAGTATCGTTAGTAATGTTAGCAAAACAGAAGCAAAAAACCCAAGCTTTGTTTTTCATGGAAAGGTGGGCAGACAGGCAGAGGGCTTGTGAAAAAAGCTCCAAACTGACTCGTGACCTCTCCTTCCAGGCACAAAGATTTTCCCCTTGGCTGGGGGTTGTTATGAGAAGCTGCTTTCTTTGCAAGGCTTTTTAAAAGCATTTAATGAGTTCCCTGTTCAGAACTCAAAAGCCAACATAACACCATCACAGCTTACTCTTCACCTCTGAACGATACCATCTCCAGTGTATCTCCCTCTCTGGAGCAGTAAAGGGGGACATAGGTAATAAATAAATATCCTAAATATCTGTTAGTCTTACCAGCTGTTTGCACAGTCAAGCAAGCTTTCCTTGGGGTCTACCCAGGGACAACCACTGGAAGAAATACTTTGCTGGAAACACTCTCATTAATTCCCCGTTTAGACAAGACAGAGAGTAACTCTGATAGCTTCTTCAGATGTTGAGAGCTCCTGAGTTTTGCCCTCTTTAGAGCTGCAGACGCACAACCCTGGCCAATCTCTGTCATGCTACTATTTGCTGAGTGAATTAAAAGACTGTGCTTATCGTGGGCACACAAAACAAGCGTTATCTCTGTAATTAGACTGTTAAACCACAGCGCAAGCTAGTATTTCTCATGATAATAAAATAGTGAATTAGCATAAGTCAATCAAGAGCAGATTTTAAAAATAATTGGTTTAGATTTTGAGCTAACATCTGCTTTGGTTATTAGCTTTTGGACACTTCATTTTTAATTGCACAATTTAAAGAAAATGTTATACAGAGCCTCCGGTCTTTCTTCAATAGAAAATTTCTTCTTAAAGAAGAGTTCTGTGAAACTTTGCCTTTCTGTAAAGAAATATGTGTGGGTAAAAATGTATGCAATAACAACAGTTACAGCTATTATTAGCTGTAACGGTGGCCAAGGTACAAAACTGAAAGAAACAGAAAGCAGGTAGCATTTTTGAAAGATTTAAGTCCTGTCTTCCAGATCGGAGCATGGAGACTTGGAGGAACCAAGCATTTTGCATCTCGTAGCCTCTTTGTGTGCTGGAGATGCTGTTCCACTTGGGATTTTATGCATTAACGGGGCACCCAGGGACCTCTGGTGGGGTCCCAGCCCATGTGTGCAGTGCAGCCACTGTGCAACAGTCTATGCTGATGGCCCGCGCTGGCAGAAGAAATCCCATTATCTCCTGCACAGCCAAAAAATAGAGGGACAGAGAGACAGAGGGAGATGCTAGAAATGGCCCATGAAGTTTTCTGTTACAGAAAATGCATCACATGGACAGAACTTCAATTTAGAGAGCTGGAAATACACACCAGATGGAAGAGACCCATTTGTGCCAGAGCAGAACTTGGCAAGTGACTGCTGAAACTGTTGAGATAACATCAGCTTCTGTTTCGTTTGAAAGCTGTGTTTATTTTTCTTTTTAACCTGAAATCCTGTTGCAAAAAAATTGAGAGCAGAAGAGATTTTACAGCACGTGAGGGAGAAGTATCAGGTCCCAGGCTGAGCCAGACCCTTGAACCTTCCTCTTCCAAAACAACATGAATCCTGGCCCATCCCTGGCGCTTGTCCTCCTGTTTTTCAAACTGCAGCCTTCCAGCATTGCCAGACATCTCTGCTTCTGCTACTGCTTTTCAGCAAGTCTGTAGCCAGCTCTCAAATTGTCCTGTCTCAATCATTACTGTCTGCCTACGCTTGGACCATCCTCTGTCCACTTCTACCTCTGCAGTCCTTCTTTGGGACACCCCCATCCTCCCAGGCTCCCTGCAAAGGTCTTTCATGGGAGATCAGAGCTACCCAGGTCACTGCTCCCATGGAAACGATTACGGACCCTTTCCAGACAACTTTTCCCTTTCCAGCTCAGATTTCTGGAAATAGCAGCCTGCCTACATTTGAACACCTTGCCTGAAATGAGGCAGATGAAGCCTGTAAAACTCTTTCCCTGACATTCAGAGCTGCTAATTTTTAATGCAAACTGTTGCCTTGGTATTTGCATTTGAAATGAGTTTGCATTTCCTTAACTCTGTTGCCACCCCCTCCGCAGCCATATAGACTCTGTAGTTTTACAGGAGCATTCGAGGCACCAGGTTTTCCCTGGGAGCTTTGCCTGTGTCCCCAGGACATGCAGTTCTTGAAACACTTCAGATGATGCTGCCCCCCTCGGCACTGCCAAGATTCATCCCACCAAGAAAAGCCCAGTCCTCATAACCCGGTGGCGGGGGAAAGGACCGTTTCTGGCACACTCTGTATTTCTAATTTCTTTTTTTTTTCTGTCTGGTTTTGTGGCTTGGGAGCTGTAATCAAACCATTTTGTTTTCTCAGAGGCATGTAAGAACAGCTGGTCGTTCAGCGTGAATTAGCTTCTACCAAGCATTATATCCTGCAGTAAGAATAAGATATATTGTAGGCAATCAAACAGACTTACTCTCCTTTGCTTGAAAACAGAACACCATGAGAAATGAAATGAAATGATGATATATTGCGTCTTCTTCATATCAGGTTCCTGAACTTTTTTAAAAAAATAGAATTCTAATCAAATTAGTGATGTATTAGGGAGGGTGGGTGCTACTACCAGATAATATAAATGTATTTTTGCAGAAAACTCTCTTCGGTTTTGGAATTTTAGGTTAAAGCCAGAAAAATATGGAGTCACACAGTTCAGTGTGGGAATATCCTGGAGTGTGAAGTTTTCAAAGGGACAGCCTATCTCTGATTTATATGCACCAGCATTTGCTTGAAAGCAGAATTCAGTTTATATATGAAAATAAGGATTTGATTGCACATTGCCTACCATGTTTGCTCATAGTATGATGACAAATTTGCCAGATGGAAAGTTAAAGGGTATTTCATCATTCTCTTTTGTAAGGGTGTTTACTGCAATAATTCATTGTAGCTACCAGGTCCCTCTGTTACTACAAAACTGCACAGAAACTTGCGTCAAAAAAAAAGTTAGAAAAAAACCATGTGGGTGTTCCGTGTGGATTGAAAGAGACGTGAAATGATTTAGTGCCAAGCGTGCGCACATTTCTCGTGAAAATGAATCAATTCCAATATACTGAGGGTGAAGAAGGAATTTCATGCTTTGGTAACTTTTCCTGACGTTGTAATTTATATGGGCCCTGTCTGTGTAGCCACTGAAGTGCTGAAATGAGTGTTTTTCCCGAGGAAAACACAGCTCATTTCCCCCGTGCGACACCGTGCAGAGTTGCTGAAGCTGGAGGAAACCTCTGGGTGCCTCCTGCTCCAGCCACCCTCCCCAAACAGGGAGGGCTACCATGTTAGACCCGGCTTGGAAGTTAAATCAGGTTTGCAATCAATTTTTGAACGTTTCCGAGGATGGAGACTTCACAGCCTCCCTGGGCAGCCTGAGGGCTCTGCAGGGGAAACCTGCAGCCGAACAGCAGAAGGGTAGACACAAAGTTGACTCTCTGCTGATGTCCCAGTGGTGGCTGTTCTTATCAAAATAGAGGCAGCACTCAGTTATCGAAACTGCATAGCCCCATATGCAAGTGCTATACTCTCCCTTTTCAGTTTTTCTACCAAATCATGTAAGCACATAATCAAAGGAAATCAAGTTATGGCACAATGAGTTTAAGCTCATCAGATGAGTGGAGTAGAAAACCTTATATATGCTTTTGTCCCTTTGGATGGTGAAATGTATTTGCTTAAGCTTCTCTCATTAAGTCAATCTAACGTGATCATTTTAGCTGGCACCCTGGACCAGTCCATGCTGATGTGGAGGTTAGATTTACAGAAACAAATCAGTGCTCTCCCCTCAGTCCTTCCCTTTTCCTCTCTACACAACATAAGACAAGGCAAATGGTGCAAAAAGAATGCAGTTTTGTCAGGTGCCAGGATCATGGGAAAAGATGCTATTCCCTTTTACGGGGTAATAAGCACTGAATATAGCAGTGGGAGACAGTCTTTGGGGAGTAAGAAGTGGTTTGGGAGGTTTCATGTAGTGCTTTTTGCAACAGCACAATCCAATCCAGTATGATAGCATCTGGACACAAATAATGTAATTCAGCCATACAGCTAGGGGAAGGAGATATTTTACTATCCCGAAAACCACAATGTGGTGTGATTTCAGACTATGATAATGAGCATACCGTTATTTTGTCACACCGGGAGCGATTGCATTCAAGTCCTTGTGCAGCATTACAGCTGACAGATCTGGTCTCAGTGGGTATCCCAAGGAACTGAGACAAAAGACAAAAAAATCATCCCCTGTGGGTAGAAGAGGAAAAAAAAAACTTTTGATAGACAAAAAAAAAAACCTTTACCTTGATAATATCTAGCCCAAAAATGTCCTAAAGTCGCCAATGCACTGAAATTTTGGCTTCGCCTGTATTGGCTGCTGGGATCGACACAACATCCACAGCATTACAGACCTGAACAAAGGAGTCCAAAAAGGTCTCAGGTGTCTTAAGTCCTGGTTTCTCAGCCTAAAATACAGCGTTGCAACGCTTTCTGTTAACTCAGGATCCTAGACTTGATTTTTAAATTAAAAGAGGAGGCCGTCATGTCTGGCTGCGTCTATCAGCGTGTCCCTTGAGACCTTTCTGGGGCATCCATCCATCCATCCAGTCTTTTCAGACCTTTTAAACAGTACCTTTGGGTGTCAGGCTGCAGAGCTGCCTTACAACAGATTAAACACCAAGGATATTTCTTCCAATGCAATTCAGACGTGAATCTCAGGAGACATAGGTTAATTCACCTAACTGCTGGTTTAAAAATAATGAAATTCAGAGTGTGATAACTTTATTAGTAATCACCAAATTATAGCAGTGTTGGCTGGGAGGGGATTCTGGAAGTTTCTAATCCAGCCTCCAGCTTGAAGCAGAACTATTGCCAACACTTGATCATGCCAGCCATAGCCTGAAATCCCTGACCTTATGGGTTTTATCCCCTGCCCTTCACATTGTCCTGTTTTCCCATATTTTTCCCACTCAGTTAGTATTTGTATTATTTGGCATCCAAGAACCCTGAACTAACATCACGCACCACTGTGCAAAAAGATGCACAGACACATAAGAGATGTGATTTGCCTGAAAACTAAGGAAGCAAGAGCAGGCAGTATCTTTATTTTGCAGCTGGGGACATGTGGAGGTACAGATCCACGCATTATATGCCTTAGGGCAGATGAAGGACAGAAGGGACACAAGAAGAAGGAAGGGAAGACTGTGACAAACGAAGGACTGAGCTTGTGTCTCAGGGCACAGACAGGCTGGTGGGTGTGATGGATGGGGAGTGCGCACAGCAAAGTGGCAAGACCTCGGTACCCTGACGCCTGGAACAGGTTGGCTCATCAGAGTTCAAAATGATTGGTGCCGCCCAAAACTCCTCTCCTGATATCTTTTGTCTTCCAAAGTCCAGCCCAACTTTAATACAAAGCGAGAAAATCCCACTGGTTTCCTACTCATTTCCCCCCACAAGAGCATCCTCAGCAGGGGCAGTTCTTGCTGTTCCTCAGCGGTCTGTGATCTTGCAGCAGTCTGATTCTCTGCAATGATTTACGCACCAAGAACACCTCAGAGTCAGTGGTTGCAGGACCTGGGCTCGTAATCTATTCTGGGAAAGGAATCTATCTTCATTAACTCTGTAAGCAGCCATGTGTATCCAAAGTCCTATGTTAATAATAACCGGTCCCACACTTGATTAAAACGGGGGCACAAGTCCAACACTCATTAAATGCAAGGGCCCAAATCCCATAAACATTCCTGGTGCCTTAATTACAACAGATCAGAGAATAGATAGCAGATAGTCATGTACTTTTTGACAGACAGTTGCTCTGTGTTACAAGGGCATAGGGAATACAGACCTTATCTGAATGCATCAAGAAACAGCAGCCCTCAGAAAAGCCTGAAGAAAATGTCTACCATATTTTAATGATTTTTTTCCAGCTAATTTTCCACTTAAACAAGGGCGCAGTATCAGTTTACAACCAGCTGAGACTCTGACACTAGCTCTCAGTGCTTCCTTATCACATTTACAATAGCTCTTTTCGTACAGCTTGGTTGGAATTAGCATTCAGGACCAGCAGCAGTGCAGGCTCCCGAGCCAAGCACCTGTATACGATAGGAAATGAAAATCAGGAGCCAGAGCTGAAAGCCAGATCTTGCATACAAGCAACCCAAATCTCCAGAGATGTGGTATAAACTGGAGGATTTCATGCTATATTGAGCATGAATGTAGCCTGATTTCTAGGTCCAAATCTGTTCTTATTAAAGGCATACACAGCAAGGGTAACCCACAAGGTAGGATTCGGGATTGGGGATTCTGCTTTGCCGCAGATTAATCTTGATCAATCACTTTGCTTCTCTGTCCCTCATGTCCCTGTGCAATGAAAATGGCAGTTTTTCTCCATCCACCCGTCAGGCTGTGAGATGCTGAGATCTTCTGGGTGGGAGAGGGCAGAGGAAGCAGGCAGCAGAGTTGCTTGGATAAGCTGTCCAAACACCAAATACTTACTTGAGTGGAAAAGGCAAAAATCCCACAAAAAAAAAAAAAAAGGAAAGAAAGAAAAAGGAAAAGGAAAAGGAAAAGGAAAAGGAAAAGGAAAAGGAAAAGGAAAAGGAAAAGGAAAAGGAAAAGAAAAAGAAAAAGAAAAAGAAAAAGAAAAAGAAAAAGAAAAAGAAAAAGAAAAAGAAAAAGAAAAAGAAAAAGAAAAAGAAAAAGAAAAAGAAAAAGAAAAAGAAAAAGAAAAAGAAAAAGAAAAAGAAAAAGAAAAAGAAAAAGAAAAAGAAAAAGAAAAAGAAAAAGAAAAAGAAAAAGAAAAAGAAAAAGAAAAAGAAAAAGCACAGATTCCCTCCTTCACCCGTTAAAATGCAAGTTTATGGAAGAGAAAACCTGCCTGCATTGAGAGCTTGGAGAAAGTCACTGGCCGAGATCACTGCTTTCTCTGTTTCTGAATGTGCATTAAGTCACCTGAATACAAAGCCTCTACGTTTATCCTTTAAGCCTTGTCTGGTCATGCAGAGCAATCCAGCGGAACACTTATCTGTTGCAGGCAGGCAGCTCAGGACGGCTCTCAGGTCTTTGTGCCTGTTCCTCCCTCTATTTAGGGGAACGATGCTGATCTCCCTGATCGAGCCTCTGGTGACAGACAGCTCCCATCAACGGCAGCTCCCCAGATTGGGGTCCACTATCTCTGGGCTCCAACTGCAGTTGATGCCTTTCCATCTCTCCCACCTACAGTGCCCCACCTCAGACACCTGGCTGCTGCCACCACCTTGTAGGTCTTTCCTTAAACACATGATGAAAAATAGAAAAAGGCAGATTTTTTTTTCATTCACAGCCATTTTTGCAGAGTCATGGGCTGTGAAAAAGTGAAGATCATCTCCACCCTCCACCAGGTCCAAGGGCAAGGTACTGCCTCATTGCATTCTGTCCTGACCCCAGGGCAGCTTTCTCTCCCCTTAGAGATCAGGACCACTTGGTCCCACTGTTGCAGCTAGGCACATCCCTCTGGGAAAGGGAAAGGCTACACTTTTTCTCCCAAGGGGTCCAAATCTAGCTGTGGTTTGCTCTTTGCCCCGAGAAAGGACCTCACAGGACTTTGTCCCGACAATATTTATTTTTTTTTTGGCATGCTGTCTTTCTAACTTGAGGTTACATGCTGTAATAGTAGAGGTTTTCTGTTGAACCCCAGGTCCTAGACTACAGAGCCTTGGTGGGGAGAAGTTACTGTGTGGATTTGGGCTGTACATCTGAGATGCCTGCTTCCACCGCAGTTGCCACAAGCAACAGGAAAGAGGATGGGGTGTGCTAATTGCATTCAAGGCATGACACTTGGGTCCTGACTGCTCAAGTTAGCCCAAAGGAAGCCTGTGATGAGCTGGTGGAGGTCAGACTTTCAGATGCTCATGGGTTACAGCTACTCACTGAGTTGAGAAGTGTTTTGGAGCAAAAAGCCCCAAACCCTGTCTCAGAAAATTGAGGCAGGACCCGTCTTAGTGTTGGAAGACAGATGTATTAATCTCTTTCTTACACCTTCCCAAGCAGGGTTGAAATGTTTGCCAATCGGTAGTTTATACAAGGTAGATAAAAGTCTGGAAAAACAAGATTATATTCACTGAACACTTCAAAGAGAAGTGGCGACAGATTCATGCTGCAAAACCAGCTCTGCCTTCCCTGTGCGTGCAGCCAGAGCCCATCGGGAGGGGAAGTGAGATCTGCCCGGACCGAAAGCAGTGAAGGGACTGTCCCCATCCTTGTCCCCATCCCTATCCCTGGCAGTCCCTGCCATCGCACACTCAGCCGCTCCCACAAAGCACACGGCAAGCACTGCAGTGGTTTTCTCCTTCAGAAATATAAAATCTACATTTCACTATTCCCTGGCATTTTCTTTTCATTCCAGATGGCATGTGATTAGAGTCCTAATCACCTATTAGCTTATCAACACCATCCCTAAGTACTGACCAACCCACAATAAGATAAAGCAAAAGGGAAGAGAAAAACATTCAGTGGATTGACTCATTTAGCTTACACAGGTTTGCATGAAACAATTAACTGGAATCCTCTTGATTGGTATTTTGTCATGAAGGATACCCCTGTTGACACCTTGGAGGAAAAATCTCTATAGGAAGAGGAGCTATAAAGTGAGGGGGTGAAATATTGAAAAGGATTTGGGTTAATTCTTTCATCTTAAGCAAAGGAAGCAAAGAAAAAGTAAAATTTTATTTGTGCCCAACTGCTATTCCCACCTCCACAGGCTCTGAGTCATTCTGACGTGCACAATCTAAGGTGTATTAAAACCTCATTTGGCTCCAGCAAGATCTCTGTCACATCCACAGGTTGTCAAAAAGCAGCTGAATTTCATCATTTTCACTGGAACGATGCTGATTTGTATCTCTTTGATGATCTGGCGCTACCTATGCTAGGCATGACACAGAGAGGGATCGGAGCAGTTGAGGTGATCAAAATGATACTTCAAGAAAATTGGAAGCCAGCTAAGACAATGAGAAGCTAATGAGGCATTTAGGGAGGCAGAGGAGAGAGAGCATCCTATCCTGAAGGAATACAAAGGGAGGAGCTGAAGTATAGAGTCAGATATAAACCTGGTTTGGTTGTGACTCATTCAGTAGGGGGAAAACCCATCCCATTAAAATAAAACATAGAAACTTGCTCAATGCTTGGAGCAAGGAGCACCACTGAGCACACAGCACCGTTCACCGTTACGGTGATCCGGGCTCCTTCCCCCAGATACTGCGCTGAAGTCAAATTCAGGAGTGAGCTCTAGAGTCCTTCCAGAAATGGCAGCAACCTGCCTTGAGCTGTGTTTAGGTTGGGAAGTGGAATGGAGAAAATATTCTTCTTCTCCGTGATGGGTTTGTCCCTTCTCCTTCACCCCACTCCGCTCTGGCGGGACTGTGTTGTCTGTGCCAATGCAACTGAGCTGAACAAGTAGGCTCCTTTCTTGAGGCAATGCTGCAAGGATAAACACTTCCCCTTACCAGTTATTTCCTCCTCATTACCACTTGGAAATCTATTTATTGCCAAGTTGTCCATCTTCAGCCAGGCTGCATTTAGAACCACTCATTGCTGCCCTTTCCTAAATGTAAAATCTCTCCTGCTACAGTTGGAAATGTATTTAATTTTCCTGTATTACAGGAACTAATCTAAAATTCGGCACTATCTGAGGATTCTCCCTGTCTCTCCTCTTGTTGGGTCTTGTTAAAGTAAAAAAAAGAAAGGAAGTCAAATCTCAGGCTACTTTTGAAAGATAATTGATTCATGTAACCTAGGTCCTTTGAAGCACCAGTAGCTCTTTATTATACATAGCTGACTGGTTTCTCGGGATGTCAGACAAATCAGATCAAGCTCTACAGGTAGAATGAAAGTATTCATGTGATATTTTATTCATACATGGCTGCACGGACACAGCACTGCTAATGCAGCACCGCTCGCTGAAGGCGTGGGAGGTGACACCGCTCAGTTTATGTCTCTGACAATGTCCTGGGGGGGTCAGACTTTTGCACAGCCCCGTCTGGGCAGGCTCTGCCCTCAGCCCCGACCAGGCAGGGTTCATGTTTCATTTGCTACCAGAACAGTCCTATAAATAGGATCCTCGGCTAACCCTTCAGATGCCTGATGCTGGACTCTTTCCCAGCCTCTGTGACTGCCTGAGCATCTCTAGATCAGAAACTGGTACTCGCCTGTCCCTGAAGGATGCTGTTGGGATATTTTTGCCAGGATAGAAAATTGAGGGTTGGAGCCATGAGATCTCCCACATTTTGGACAGCCTGGGGAGCTGGTTTCCTCACTCTAACCTACTTATTACACATGATTTTATTTATAATGCTGAATTACTTGTAATTAAGAACGGCAGCGAGGTGGCAAAGTGACTTCCTTTCCCCTGCCCCATTTCCCATTGCTCTTACAAAGGACAATCTTATACGTCTGCAGATCATTGCCACTATGGCTTGGGTTGTTTAGCAAAACACAGCTCTGGCATTTGAAGGGAGGAGATATTTTTGTCCCGTGGAAGGAGGAAGACAGCTGAGGGACTGAGGAAGTTTAGCCAACAGTAAAACATCTGTCTTTCCTGGAGACAGGGTGCAGACTTTCATATGTGCCTAGAGTCACCCCTGGTCTTCCTCTATTGAAATCAAGAGGAATTGTAAGCATCGAATGGGAGCTTTGGCTGGGGAGGATTGCCTGCTTTTGAAAATCCCTTACCTTTTTTTTTTTCATTATTATTTTAAATAAAGGTAGTGGGAGATCCCAGTGAGAAACTATCTGGGCTTCTCAACAAGAAGAGCACGACAAGGGAGAGTGTATTCTCTCTGGGGTGGTTGGTTGGTTGTTTTAATTATTAAACCTCAAATGAAGGTCCATGTTTCACATATCAGTAAAACCTGGATTTTCCGTCTTGCAGTAAGCAGGTATTTAGTTTTGACTAAAGGAACAGAAACATCACCAAACCTCTCCCTTCTCCGACAGTAACTTCACGGTGAAATTCCACGCTGAGTCCAATTCCCAGCTCAGCGTGCGTTTTGTATTGACAACTCCCCCTAGCAAAACAGGAGGAAGAACGGAGTAATCTGAACTGAAACACTTTGTATGAGTCTATTAATGTTTGATTGCTGGTGCCCAGAAAAAGGATGTTAATAATGTATTATTGCTGAAGGCTCTACACAGCCTGGAGAGGAGGACATTGGTATGATAGCTAAAGCAGAGAGGCATGAGTGTGAGCACCAAAACCAGAGACATCTGCCAGTACGTTTCCATCATACCATTTACTCTTATAAAGCAAAAGGATAGAGACTGTGAAGATCTGTAGTACAACTTAACTCAATGTAGATGTGATGACCTCTTCTGTTATGTGCATTTCCTTTACAGAAGGTGACGCCTGCAGGGGTTCCAAGCGATGCACTGCTATCCCCCATGACTACATTTATGTGTCTAATGCGAACAGCCCCTTCCAGAAAAAATGGCAAAGAAAACCTCTCAAAAAAACCCCTCATAGGCTGGTTGTGTTTGTGATACTTGTTAAACAAATATTAACGAACAGGATGAGACAATCTAGCTCAGCCCACCTTGTAAATAAATCCACTCAACATGTCAGTGCTGCACCAGAAGGAAGGAAGGTTGGATGTAGAGTCCCTACTCCTTTTTCAGGATAAAGTGTGTGAGGTTTCTCATAAATATTCAGCATATTTAAGTATGTTTAATAACTGCCTGTGAAGCCTAAAGTAAGAGACTATGAACCTTTCTCTTTCACTGGCTAAAAAGCTAACCAAAATATAAGATGAGATGCATTATAGACTTTTAAATGAGAACCGCCCAAGGAAAAGCATATAACCTTAAATTTAAAAATACGTCTAATCAGAGCTAGCTGCTAAGAAGGGCATTATTGCACTCTATGAGAAACTGCCAATATCAGTGCATTTTTCTCTTCTCCAGCAAGACTGACAGTGCCTCTGGTCAATGCCATTAGACTGAGGCTCCTGGAAGTCTTTGAAATGTTTTTCTGCCAGAGTGAAAAGCAGTGAGTCAGATCAAAGTTGAATAATGCAGGCTAAAAAGCCCCTCTTTTCCTCTTCCACTTCCTAATTAAGATTAGTGTGTAATCTCCATGAAGACAGAGGTTCAGCAAAACCAAGAAATGGAAGTGCTGCAAATACAGGGCCAGAACCTTTCTTCGCTAATTGAAGCTTTTCAAGTAGCCTCCACAAACCATGAAGAGACAAATTACCCTCCGGGAGCGGGTGAGTAGGAAGAGGAGGATTGCTAAAGACAAAAGCAGGAAGAGGAGAAAGGGAAAAGAAAATATTCTGAATCATATTTTGGATGGAATTTCCAACTCCCTTTATCAGCCTGTGCATACTTTCCAGCTCTATCTGGCCCAAGATTGGTGACGTTCACCCTAATCCTCAGCTTGAACACCAAACCCAGACTGTTCCAATGTGTGGCTTCAGAGCAGCCTTTGAAGGAAATACCACTGACCGTCATTTTGGATCAGTTTACAGCTTTTGAATACGAAAATGATCATTTCTTTCAGAACAAACTCAGTGCTGTTAAAATTGAGCAGCTGAAGAGTCAGAAGGTCTTTGCTGCTGCCTTTTTTTGCAGGTAAAATTTCGGGAGCAGAGGCAACGTTGGGTGCTGTGGACCTGCCTGGCTCTGGCTGAAGGGTTTGCCTGTTCACTTGCCCTCTGCTTGCTTGGCAGAACAACCCGTCACAGCAAACCAGAGCATCCCAGGGACTGCTTAAACCCGTGCCAGGGTCAGCCTGGCCTCTGCCTGGCCCAGGGTACAGACAAGCAAGAAAACCATGTTTTGCAATAGGTTACTTAAATAGGGATTTAGTCGTCTTGTCCTGCTGTCTGAAATCGTTGCTACTGTGCCATATTGCATCCCTTGTACAAAAACTGACCCCGACTCCTCTGCTCCTAGCATCTGGCCAGTATTAAATGGGGGCCTCGTGGAAGCGAGGTGAGCCAAGAAGATAAATAATTATCCTTTGGTGTGGTGAGACGGGCTGGGGGGAGGGAGGAAGAGATTAAAATAATCTTTTTGGAAAATGGATCAAAAAGCTCTAAGCGGAGATTATCCACAACCCAAGCCAGGCCCAACGCTATACATTAAATAAATAAAAAACCCCACTATTAAAATGAAAAGTCAGAAGATTGACATAAACCCCATGGAAATTTGCGGCTAGCTCTCTCCCTGGCTGTTTAGACCTAACAGCAGCAGCAGAATGACAACAGACAGATTAGACTCAGCAGGGCGCCTTTTGAATCTGTTCCACTAATCGCCTCCTCCCACGGGCTTATTATTATCTTGTGTGGGTAAAATCAGCTTGTTCCCAGTATATCCCCATACAGGGCTACCAAGAAACTCTAGTAGGGCTTTTCCCCTTTTTCCTCTGGTGACAGATAAGGGCAATCCACCTTTAAAGGATGCCAAGAGCATAGAAGTTGCACAAAAGATGAGTAGATAGTTTCATGATTTTCAAATTCATGTCAACAGGAGGTTCTGCCACTTCTTTCAGCATGAGAAGAAATCCATGAAGAAAGTGTGCAATTACCTGTCTCCAGAACTCATGCTGGAGAACCCCAGCAGAGCCAGCAATGCATGTGGGGACAGAGAGATGGGCAGGGTGAATTCGTGGGGACAGACAGAAGGTGACAGGGCTTTTTTTGTCACCAGGAGCATCATCAGGGGAGAATTCCATGCCCTTGTCCCACAAATAATTCCCAATATCTGTAAAGTGAGGCTGCACCTACCACTGCTGGTCACCCCTGAGCAGCACTCTCATCCGAATGAGAGTGAAGGGGGCAGTTCAGAGACTTGGGGGTGGAAGAGAAAAGCAAAAATATTACCTTTTTTCTTCGATTTCTAGTTTTCCCCAAAAAAGGATAAATATTTCATGACTCCTTTTGCTTAAAATAAAATGTTGTGAGTCAGAGAGAAACCGACAGCCAGTTGAAGTGGGCAATGCTGAAAGATGTAGCTGGTTGTTTTTAGGGTAAAATGCCATGGCATAAAGTGACTGATAAAGGATGCTGGAGTCAAAGGGACAATGGATCATCCAAGAACACTTAGATGAAAGCTCAAAATGCTCCAATTTCTTTTTATAATGGGATTATGCTTCAAGTTACACAAAGGGAATAGGCTAACCTCTAGGAACTTCTTTGCATGCAAGTTGTGGGCAAAAGCAACAGAGGGTTTGCTTATCATCCAGCTTCTGGTCCACCCAGGCAGAGGAAAACAAAGCAAAAAGTTCATTTTATGTTGTTGGATCGTTTTTCATCCTTCGCATCTCCCTGCCTCACTGCTGGTTTCATTTGCTATAGCATCAGATCGTCTTCTAGGCACAGAATCAGCCCAGAGCCTGGGCGGCTCATCTGCATCCCTCTCACTTGAGGAGTAAATACAGCCCTTCTCCCCCAGCAGTGCTGAGTCATTATTTTGCCATAAAGGACAGTCTGTTCTGCAAAAGGAAAACGGGTCTCAGAGGGGCATTTTTCTACGCTTTGTCAGACACAGAATTTGTATAGACATGCGTGTAAACAGAAAAGGCAGCGTCGGTCCCAGCAGGGGTGGGGAGGGAGCAGAACAAAAGCTCAGATGTCAGAAAGGATTTAGTGATCGGAGAAATGAAAGGAAGGACAATTTGAGATGGGGAGAGGGAAGGGGGGAGGAGGGAGGCGGCAAATTTCAGAAAAGATTGGAAAAAAAAAAGGGGGGGAGGAAGGGAAGAGGGGGGAGTGCAGCTGGGTGAGAGAAAATGAGATTGCAAAGTGATTAAGAGCAAACAGGCTGTGTTGGGGGTGAGAGGACCCAACATTTCAGCACAGAGAGCCCAACGAGTACGTCTGGATGGGGCTGACCTCTCTCTGATGCTCAGCCCAGCTCAGTCCGTAGGTAGAACTGGGGCAACAGCTATTTTCAAGGACCTGCTGTTTTAGGGCTCTGCACTGGGATGCAGAGACCAGAGTTTTTATTCCTACCTGCTTCCCATTTCCGTAGGGAAATCCATAGCCCTCTTGTCTTCCAAAACACCATCTCTGCCAAAAGCAGGGATGCAGCAAGATGCCCTCCCTCCCTGGGGCTTATGGCAGGGCTGGAAGAAAACCCTTTGGAGCAGCTGAGCCCCCTCTGCCCTCAGAAGTGACAGAAGGTTTATTTTACGCAGGAGACTTCTACTCTGCATGTTTTCACAGTGCCTAGGACAGCAAAGCCCCGTCTTTCAGCTCTTGAGACATAAGTAAATGAATAGAGGTGTTTCTCCCTCACCTGCATGTTCCTGAGTACCCTGCAGACTTACCACCTGCCTCAGCCCCTGCTACATTATGCAATAGCATAAAACTCTTATTTCGTACTGAATTAAAATGAGATTCCTGGATTATATATGAAAGATATCTTAAAGATAGGAGCCTGGACAAAGAGTGGGGGAACAAGGAAGGCTCTGTGCAGCTCAAAAGGCGAGGTGTGAGACTCAAGGTCAGTAAATCAATCACCATCCGGGAGACAGAAAAGAAATTGGACAACGCAGAGTGTCTCTGACATGCAGATCCTAAACACAGTCTTTTGGCATGGCTCCAGTGACACAAATAAAGGGTTTCATTCCCTGCGGCACCCTGGATGTTTCTCCTTTCAGCACCTGGGCAATTCTTCTTCCCACAGCCGAGACAGCTTTCATAATCCATCATTACACTTACTTGAACTTCTTGCCCATCCATCACACATGTCAGCACTCACAGTAACGTGGACCTCACACACGTCCTTCCCCTCACAGGACTGACTTGCCCTCAGGTTTCTGTCCATGTCAGCACCATGAATTATTATTGCCAAGCAAAAACTTGGGGCTGCTGAGATAGCCCAGCAGCTCCTTCTTCCACCCGTTTCCTTCAGCACTGTACAACTTTAACTTTCATCTGACAACTAAAAAAATAATAATTTGCTTCTGCCTTTTGCTTTCTCTTGCCAAGACTAGAGCTGAAATATTTGACAAGCATGAATTCTGTCTAACATATGTGTATTTATTTAAAATCCCAGCCTGCCCGCCCTCTGCTAAGAATAGCTCCCATTGACATCAGCTACACTAATTGTATGTGCAAATGAATCCAAATAGCCCCCCCAAATATACAAAAATCAGCAGGTATAGTGTTTACAGGAATCTGTAGAG
Organism: Pluvialis apricaria; assembly: GCA_017639485.1. Taxonomy (NCBI): domain Eukaryota; kingdom Metazoa; phylum Chordata; class Aves; order Charadriiformes; family Charadriidae; genus Pluvialis; species Pluvialis apricaria. The sequence continues at coordinate 14,144,103 of CM030021.1, forward strand.
CCAGCCAGATAACGTACGTGGGGGATTTATTGTCCAAATGCATGTTGTTATATAAAACTGGTGCAACTCCTTCATATCCCGTGGGAACATGATTCATAAGACGGTATCACTGCACAAAGGCTCAAACGTGTCATACAATTAAATGTGATCAACCGTCTTCTCCAAATCAATTCAGTCATTTCAACTGATTTTAGCCATTTTTCAGCATGATTGGTGAAAAAATAAAGTTATTTTAAGGACCGGCTAACCATGGGGGAAGAGAAGGAAACATCTTCATTTGTTGTCAGAACAAATTAGCTCCCCAATAGATGGCAAAGACTCAACTGGACATTGATGGTGTCTGACACCTGCAGTCAGGACCAAGCCAAGTCTCCGACTGCTGTGACCAAGTGGATTTTCGCTGGTGACAGAGCAGTGTCAGAGAAGACGATGCCAACCTGCGGTGAGTTGCTTGAGACAAAGCCAAGAGGGTCCTGCTTAGGCTGCTTCAGGGTTTGGATGGGTTTTATTCTTTCTGCTTCTCCCATTAAGTTGGTTTCTTTCTGTCCAAAGGAAGAGCAAAGCTTGTTATCCCACTGACAAGATGACAAGTGCAAAGCTTGTGCCAGTCCAGATGACATGGAAAGATTGTTGTTCCAACAAACCCCTTGCTGATTTGCTGCTTCAGGGTGAGAGCCAGAGATGGGACCCAGAAAAACGAAAACCATAACTGCATTTCCAGCTAGAACAGCACCTTGCTCTGCTTCTCTGATTTGTTTGCCCTTGATCAAAGTCAAGCTCTTGTTAAGAAAAAACCTTGCCAACTGCTAAGACATGAGTATCTGAGAGCTACCACAGCCTTTATTTTCCAAGGTGAACAATGATAAGTGATGAATATTTGACTGGGGACAACTTACTTTGGAATACCAATTTTTGTAAGCTATCAGTCAAAAAAGTATATTTGCAATGGGATTAACAGTGCCCTCCTCTGCAACTCCAGGAGGGAAACCCTAGACAAATTTGTACTGTTAGATCTAAAAATGCAACACAAGAGTAATATGAAAATAGGGATCCAGCAGTCCTCTGGGTGTGCGAGAAATCCTAAGTGTTGCTGTGCAGAAAAAGAGCTCATTTCCCAGCAACAGCAGTCGCCTGTTCATTGACATGTGCAAACGCTCAGAGGACGATGGGGGAGATCAGGGACTTCATCGTAATGAGGTGCAGATTTGGGGCTGCTTCCCTACTCCTCATGCACGTGCTTCTCTTCTCCACGCCTCCCCAAGTGAATCCTTCATCCTGCAGTAACTTGCCGCTGCCCAAATGCTGTTAGAAAGGTTTGAAAATAGAGAACCTACTGCACTGCCTCCTCCCCTCATCCACTCCCGCACATCTTGAAAAACAACATGGCATAAATTGCAAGCAAAAGTAGCTTGGAGAGCGTGCAAGCCACGTCTAATGACACCACTCAGCCCTTAAATGGTTGTCACTCCCGTTACAGAATTAGTCCTGACAAGGAGTCATTATCCCTGCAGTAAACACACACAGAGTGTGCATCAGGCTGTCGGGGCCGAGAGATGCTCCCAACTTTATCCCTTTGATGGTGCTGCTGAAAAGCCTGGCTGATGCTTGTCACCTTGATGGGATGCAGCAAAAGCAATGGTAATTTTCCATTTGTGTTCGCAACCCCCCAACTGTAGCTTCATGCTGAGCCACAAGCACAGGGGTTCAGAGTCTGTTCTTTCCTGCTGTAAATTCACCCATTTCTTTGAAGTATGACCTATTTTCTTTCATGCAGTCCATCCCTGGAAACTTAAGCACTTTCTCCTTGGTGCCTGTGCCTCCTCTGTGACTTCAGGTCGTACTGACTCCACCAGGAAAGAGGCACCTGCAGCTCTGTGAATCAGCTTCCTCCTTGTTGCATTTGTAACATACTGAAAATATTTGAGAAGACAGGTCTTCGGGAGAAAAACTTGCAGAAAATAAAAGGCAGAGTCCTCTGACTAGGCACTATCAACTAGGGACTCAGAAAGCTGAAGACCCATAGTGTTACACATCGTGCTTTCAGCCTTTTTGTATCTTCATTTCATGCCCTCAAAGCTGTTGTTCCCCATGAAATTTCCATTCTCCAGTCTTGCCCTTCCTTTTTTTTTTCTCTTTTCTTAAACTGAAAAGTTAAAAGAAACAGAATAAAGCTAGGTCTAATAGGAAACTCAGCTTGATCTTCTGCCTGACTCCTAATATATTAAGTAAAAGAAAATGAATCTATGCTGAGAAAAGATATTTGAGTTTTCAGGCAACACTTACCCTTGCTTATAAAGACAGCTTTCCCCTAGCAGCAACCATTCCTTTCTACAGTTACCTGGTTTATATTAACACATGCTCGTTAGGGGCCTTCCTATAGGAGCTCTGTGCCCAGCATGCATCTGCTCTTTTGCATTATGCAGATGAAGTTCAGCTGATCCTGGAGAGGTAGCTGTTGCTTTCCCAGTTTTTCCTACTTGGTGAGTGAACAGTACTTCAGTTGTAGTTTTTCTTCCTGACTAACAAAAAGAATGAAGTAATTGTGTTGTTTCTTTCTTACCTCTGTCACTGAGCAATTAGCAGCCCGGGTATTTCATGGATGTTCTCTGGAGCTGTATGGGTGCCAGGGAAACCTCTCCCTGCTGTAGGCAAAGCTTTCCCTGAGCCTGTAGGCTGTGTGTTGTTGCAGTTTGTCTGTTTCTGTTCTTCTTTTATGCCCTGTGCTCAGCATCGCTGAACAGCGTGATAGTAAAACCCCACTGCAGCTCCTGGGGCAGGGCTGGAGGAGCACCCCAGGGATCTCAGCATAGCTCCTCCTGACTTCTCTGTGGCTCTGACTAAGTGTAATCAGAGCAACGTACTTTATACGTTCAGAAGGCTTACATTAGGCAAACCAAGATTCCAGTTAAATTTCAAGTGTCGTGTCAAACACGCACATGAGAAGACCTGTCCAGGTTTTGGTGCTTATGTAGAAAGCCATGCCTTGTTACTGAGAGCCATCCTGAAAGGTTTCAGTTAACAGCATTGTCACGTGGATGGTAAGTAGCAGGTGCTCCAGTCTCACAGTCAGTTTAAAGGATATATGGTTCCCTCCTGGGGTCATTTTTCCCAATGCTTTCTGGGAAGATCCTTCACCTGAGCTGAAACTTCTTTCATGAGGTTAGAAGTAAGGCAGTCCCTGGAATGAAAATACAGTATTTTAATGGAGATTAAAGGGTGGAAGCCGCTCACTGCTATGCTGTTGTTGCATGTGAGGGGATGGCTGATGAACTATGCAAAATGGCCTGTTCCTGCAGGGCAAAGTTATCTCCCTGCCGCGCTGACCCTCCGGCCTCAGCAAATTCATCTGCTAAAAACTGAGGCAATGCCCCACTTCACTGGGGCACAATGAGAGGAAAAATTTGGAATCCTCTTTGGCTCATCCTGAATGAGCAGCTCAAACCTGAGTGTGTTCCTCTCTCTGAAATGCTCCAGGCTTTCCAAACAAATACTCACAATGTACAGAAATCACAGTTCTCTGCTGAGCAATAATCCCAACCAACCAGGTATTAGGGTTAACCCTGAAAAACTTTCTCCCCATTAATATCTCTATAAGCATTCAAAACTTTGTTAACCTTTTTAATGCAGACCTCACAGTTTGCATAGGTTCAATGAATTCCTTCCTGCTAAAGCCTTTCTAGTTTCTTGTTTCCTCTTTGAAGAGGCGAACCATTAACCTCAAACTCTGCCTGCAGATCCTGCGCAGAGATGATCCTTTTATGAGGAGGGTCCCATGTTGCTCAAGAATTTAAATCCATTCCAGAGTAAGTGTGGATATGGGTTTATTCAGGCAGAGGCTGTCAAGTTTTTCTGCTAATTATTTTCATTATTATTTGTTTAAACGGTAGATTTGAAATTTGCCTCATGCTGCAAAAGCCGAGTAGGTTGGTCATACAGCTGTCAAGTGAGAAACCACCCATTGCTGGTCTCCATGGGTACATCCCACTGTCCTTGTCCTACCGGAGTGCTTCTAGCTCACCTCACGTTGTATTTAAAAGCATCTAGACAAAAGATTTTTCTCTTTTATCTGGAAAGAGCAGATGACCTCTGCTGAAAGCTGAAAAATGTTCTTTTTGGAGTCTGTTCTTGGTCACTTGCAATTTTAAATTTAATGAGGGAGGGAGCAGATGAACCAGTTCCCATCCATCACCTGCTGGTTTTGGTGCAGAGCTTGTGGAACAGATCAACCAATCCATCAGAGCCAGCCTTAATCTATTGCTGGTACCTGACTGACATTTAAGGCCCAGGCTCTGAGAGACTGGGTTAAATTGTTAGATGTTTGGCAAATACGGTTTGTGCTGGAATGTCAAAGGGGATTAGCCACAAGTGTGGTTAGCTAGGACCTAGTTTTAGCTATTGCTGCCCAAGTCTTCTTGAATATTCGGGCTGGCCTTTGAAGTTGTGTTTTTTTTCCCCTGCTAAATCACAGCGAACAGATAATGGATGCATGATTTAAAGCCAAGACTCCAGTAGAAGTAAAACCTAATGCCTTGTAGCAAGCATGAGACTGATGAATGATACCTTACACTTCTATCGGTTTGTTCAATACCCTTCCCTCAGTGAGGGCTGGCATGGGTTACTTCATCCAACTTTATCTAAATAAATTACTGAGACTTCTGTTAGGGAAGAACGGAGCTATGAGTGTATCTCTATTTTTCACCCATACCATATAAACTGGTTAAGTAAAATGGGCTTCCAGTGCCAAAAAGCAACCCTGACAGATCTTGGAGAGATTTAACAATTTTCAAGAAATGAAGTCTCCTTAAAGCTATCAGAGCATTCCAGGCTTCTGGGAAGAACTGAAAATTAGCATAACACAGCATAGGTCACTTTTTCTCCTTTTCTGTCCTCCCCCAAAATATGTGTTATTCTGGGGTGCTTTCCAAAGCATGTCTCAATATGGCCAGACGTCATGAATTCCTGGGCTCTTGTCCTGACTTTGCCCTTTTGGTCTGCACAGTTTTGGGGCGAAGGTTTCGCTTGGATCAATGGCTCATAACTGACTTCTTCATCAAGGGGAGTAAGCAATTGCTCCACCACGATGCCATGATTTGTTACCAAGAGTTTATGGTTTCTTGTTGAGTGTTAAGCCTGTTTTTTGTCTCTAAGGTCCAGCCAGTGTGTGGTAACGTGTATTCACCGTAGGGAAAGGCCAGGGAGGATAACAGGGGTTATTCTCTGTAGCTGACAGGTTTTGTTAGAAGCCCCTTTCCCTGTGATCAGGCTGAGATGTTGCCACCTTATATCCAATGGGATGTAAAGCGACTGAAAGGGATGGCAGAGCCTCCCCACTGGGGAGAGGAGGCTGTGAAGACAGTGTGAGTGGTTGGGTGGGAAGATGCTCAGGGAGGAGGGGGCTGATACTGTCTACACTTGAAAGAAAACCCCTGGGAAGCACCTGCTGTGTGGGCTGAGTCCCTGGAACAGAGAGGAAGACATGAACTTCCAGACCTTGGAAGAATGCTTCATCCATTCACCTACCCTAAGGCGAGATCAGCTCTGCTGAAACCATCTGCTTATAGTCCTGCTCATGCAGAGCTGGCAGGAGTAAAAGCTCTCAAACAGGCACATAAAACCGTCCCAGAGTCCTGCTCAAAACCAACTTGCTTAATTTTTCTTTTCACGCAGTAGTGGAGCCTGCAAAGGTCTTTATGGACAGAACCAAAAAAAAAAGCCCATGTTTTCAGAAGAGGCAAAATAAGTAAAATGCATTTTCAAGCTCCTGGAGAATGGAGCAGAAGGGAAATGACAAACCCCAGTGTTTCCCGTGGCATCCAGTAAATAATGCAACAAACTCCTGAAGGTGAAAGGAGAGGGGGGAAAGAGTTAGAGTTGGTGTAGCAAGGAGCATCTATTGATGGCACAATTAAAGAGAAGGAACTTTGTTCTAGATACTAATGGCTGTGGAAAAAACATGGCAGTTGAGAGATGAACCCAAGTGGGGTAGTGGATGTGGTAAGACTCATTTGATACCACTTGAGGCAGTTAGTAGCAGCGGTTTGGTTAGTTTTATATGTATAGGACTTTCCACTTTTTAAAACCAAGAGGAAGAGGCTCTGTTCTCACCTGTACCAGAAGGAATCAGTCAGGGAATCCCCTGTTGCTTCCTGGCCGGATGAATGGTGCACAACTGCAAGCAGCATTATGTTCTGGAGGCTCCATTTCCACTTACTGCATACAGGTTGCAAGAGATGCTCTTGTTGTGGGAAGAGTCACCAGATGGTGCTCTTACACATGGTCCTAGCAGGTCGTTGCCTGCAGATGCTGTAGAAGAGTGGTGGCTTGCTAGTTTGAGCAGTCCCTGGAGCAAGCAGTTGCGTGCAGCAGAAGACTCATCCCCAAGATATGTATATCATCTCTAAGATGACTACAAGTAGTGGCATTGGATTAAACTGATTAAACTGGTCTTATCTGACTTGCTCTGAGTCCACAGGCAAGCTAATTATATGGGTTAAGGTATTTCACCGTGGGCTGGAGGCACACATAGCTATTTGTTGGGTTTTGCTTGACTGATGGCTTCTCAAACTGTTACAAACTGTAGTTCTCTGATCATATTTGTTGTCTCCTAAGACAGTTTCTGGACATCAAATGTTCTCTTGGTGTGGGTCAGCTCAGTTTTACCATGGCTATCGCAGGAATCTGTGATTAGAACTAAATAGGAATCGTTCACCTAATGTACAAAAAAATAATTTTACACAGCTCTTGAAGACCTCATGTCATTGATTTCTCTTCTAGTGGGAAATCAGTCTGGGATGATCCAAACCTGTTAAGACTGGGCTTTGCAAGCATCTGCAAAGCTGATTCACACAAACAAATGCAGGAGTTGTATTGTCGTCTTGAACTCCTCAGAAAATTCTTTGGAACAGCTGGACTGGACTTTGAATCTTGGTTCCGCTTCATCTGTCCCCTGTCCCATTTGGCACCTTTTGAAATTTCCTCTCACTGTTCCTCATTGCTCAAGCTCTAGTGTCCCTCTCAGTGAGTGAAAAGGAAAATAAAATAGAAAGTAGGTATGTGGTTTTAATATTTATTTATCTATGTGTTTATATATTAAATGCATTTTTTGTATATATACGCACATATATAGGTATGGTGTGTATGTATAAATATATGGGGGTTTAATGTGAAGCTTTAAAGAGTTTCTGCTGCCTGCTTAAAAATAAAAGATCTTTAGGGAAAATGCAAACCTATAATTTCTTATGACAGTAAAGTTATGTTTATTTAACCTATTTCCTGTGCTGGCTTTCAAGTCTTACCCTGGAGAAAACATTATGCCAATGCCTTATCATTTTTTCACAACTTGGGCTTTAAAGCAAATGATCATCTGTGAGCTTTTTTTTTTCAGATCTTTGGAAACTTTAAATAGCATTTTTCTGCCTTCATCACAAAACCAGTTAAGCACTAGCTGACTAAACGCACAAGCAGAAATATCTCATTTTGTTCAAGCTTTTAAACTCTCCTTGTCAACAAATGATCTGAGCATCTCTACAAAGTGTACTGTCACTTTTCTACCATCTGTCATATGTCACTCTTTCTCCCTTATTCCCCAAGGAGAAATGTCAATCGTTGATTTATGTTTCATGTTTTCCTTTACAAAGGAAAATCCTGTTAGGATATAAATGAATTTTGTGGCTCTTACTCAACTTCACAGAGGGTATTAATTGTTCTCTTCCAGGCACTATGTAATTCCTTCCTACTAGCATATTGTTTGTCTCTTTTTTTTTTTTGCTGCTGTTTTTGGGTTGTTTTTTTTTAAGATGCCATACCCTCTGTTCATGTTAAAGTAAAGCAAGCGTAAACAAGTTTCAGTGAAAATACTAATTGTTTGTTGATACTGGTGGGAAGATGCTACCGTGGAATCAAAGGACTGCACATAAGATTAAATTAGAGAGGAGAAACATTATTATAATTATTCGAGTCAAGGACAGCCTCAGACTCACAAGGTTCACTTTTGGAAGAAATATTTTTAAATCATCCATGGCAAACCATTTCCAATTAGCTCACACTTACTCTGGGGTAAGAGCTTGCGTATGGGTAGACCAGAACAGCTGACGTGTTCAGACAGAGATAGACAGAATTAAGATACCCTTCTGATTTTTAAATCTAAGGAAGGAGGGAGGGAAGATATCTTTTTACTGCTGTATATTTAAATTGATCCATTTATATAAGCACTGTCTGTCCAGCTAAGAATTCTATTCATTCATAGAGGAATAACTAGTAAAAGGCTGTTTTTCTACCCATGGAAACTTATTGTTAATGTTGAACCAAGGGACCTCCTGTTTTACAGGTTTTGGCCCAAGAAGCATGATGATGGTCTCTGACCTTCCATTCTCCTTGGATGCTCCTGCTGAGCTTCCCATCATCTGGCTCAGAGTTTTGTGGGATGAGCAGAGACAGAGAAAGAGGCACCATGGTGCTGGAAGAGAAGCATCGCAGTGGGTGTATCAGAGAGGCAGAAAGAGGCCAAATTTAGAGAAATGGTTAGAAACCTGTTTGAAACTTTCCATGCTCTTATTTCCTTGTAAACATGTGGGCAGTGGAGGAGTCTCGGGTGGAGGCAATGTTTTGCAGTGAGAGTACCTGACTGCAATAACTATGGAGGAGAAAAGCAGGGCTGGTGGTGGCCAACAGTGGACTTTCCCTCTTTAGGGGAGGAAAAAATGTTTTGGGAGCTTCCAGAAATTTTGGTACCACTCTATATTTTACTCTCAAAGGAAGATTTATGCTTTTGAGAGAGTGAAGCTTTGACACAGCAAGTAAAGAACCTAATTTGCAAATTTTAATAGTTGCCGTGTGTTTATTTCTTTGCCGTGTGCATTTGATCACTGCTGCTCTCAAGCTTTGGAGAGTCTTCAACTGATGTCTAGTATTTTCCCTTTAGCTTAGAAAAGATGATGGTTTCGAGATTTAATTAAAAGTAACACTCGTATTGACTTATTAAATTTCCCTATCGCACATGGCAGCACCAGCACCAGACTGCTGATGTAGAGCAAATGGTGTTGCTCCAGCTTTGGGAAGAGCCTTGGCTTGGAGCAGGAGCTCTGACTGCGGTTATGAGGTGAAATGCACAGCCAGGAGCAATTACTTACAACCGTTCTCCTCTGCCTCAGATTTCTACCTTTCTTGGAGAACTCCAATCTGTATTCTGTTTAAAATGCCAGTAAGAGAAGCTCAAGCTGTTGGGAAGCAAACCAGTAGCTCGGGTAACCTCCAGTTGTATCCCCTATAATGGGATTCACTAGGAAAGAGTCACCCAATGCCCCGTGACCCTGTGCTGCCCCTCTATAAGCATATTTCCACTAAACCAGGGCTGAAGCTCGAAACGAATTGAGCAATAGGATTTTTGAGCTGAGCACATTCAGTAAAAACAGGTGCAATATTAAGCTAAATAACAGATGAACAATTTTAACAGAAAAATGTAACCCATTGCCTAGAGGAGCCCTGATGATGTCATTACCTTATTTTCCCTAGGCTTGTGCTGATGGGCTGTTTCCAACAAAAGGTGAAAGACTGGTGACCCCTCTCGATTCCTGTACATTACAAATTAGATCCAGATGAAGCGGACTTTGATTTAAACACCCTTGCAGTAGGAACATTGGCGACTTGTGCTTCAGCTAATTAAACTTTCAGCAGTTCACCTTTGTGAGAGCTTAATTAGCTGAGATACTGCCTTCTCTATATTTATCTTGTGTGTCTTCCAGAGATGCATGTCGAAAGGAGGTTTGATTCACGGGTTGTGTAACCAGGAGTGTGAATAAGCTTTTCTCCTCTTCTCCCTGGAAGGATAGGTGCTGTGTAGGGGTCAATGGCTAAGTTTGGTTGTTTGGGTTTTTTTTACATGGACCCTGAATATTCAAGGTACCTCTGTTTTCAGAGACTTAAGTCCCATAATTTTAACCAGAGTCACACGGTGACATGTGTCAAATGCTTTCAGTGCTGCAATTACCCAAGCAAAACTGTTGCATGGGCAGAGCCTTGTACATCACCTCTGCTGATATTTGGATCAGGAGCAGGAAAACCCACTTTGGTAAACGATCTTTACTTCCAAAGCACTCCCACTGTGTTTAAAATAACTTACAAAAGCCACTGAAATCCCACCCATGCCTCTGTATAGCACATGCCCTGCAGCAACTTTCATTCTTGCGTGGATTTGTGGAGATGTTAGACTTCTCCTTCCCTCCCTCTCCTCCCTGCCTGCCTTGGTTGTTCAGTCTTTTTCATGTGGGAATGCAGGCACTGGTTTCCAGTGCAGATGGGGCAGGTACTGCCTTTACTGGGGGCAATGTGTGATGCTGGGTGGGTGGGAGAGGGGTGAACCACTTGTGCATAGCACCTTCTCTCCAAACCCATGTGTTAGTTCCTCAAAAATCCTGAGAGAAGCTTAAAATCTTTTGGCTTTAAAGTTGATGCTAAGATTTGTTTTCATGTTTTGTTTGCTTGCCATTTCTTAACCTCTTTTTGACTTTACCTGCAAATATCAGATTTACAATTTTACATTAGAATTAATATAAAAAATAGGATGTTTTTCTGGCTCCCCAATGTGTAATATTAAAGGAAAGGCATTTCACAAGCAAGCCTCATGAGAATTGGGCTCAGAAAGTTTTATTCATGTGTAGCATTTTCTCAGCCAGGCATCCTAAAGACCTTCAAAACACCACCTTTGTAGCCTGGACTAAAACCCAGCAACTCAGCCTTAACCTTCTCTCTTCTAATGGTTTCAGGGCCCATATCCCAAACATGCGAGCATCATTAAATCTGCAGCTGGTGTGACTGTGCAATGCATATCTCTGACTTGCACACAGTGGCTCCAGAAACTTTTCCCTCCTCCTGAGAGATTGATAGTATTAGTGGCTTCCCTGAGCCTGCACAGAATGCTACACGCAGCCCAGGGTGCAAAGAAGTCCTTGATTCCTCAATGTATCTCCAAACTATTGCAGAAATAGCAGATGAATCGCTGTTTCTATTAAGGTCAGGTCACCTCTCATATATCCCAAGAAAAGTCATTGTCCTTCCCTGTAAAATTAAAAAAAAATTATAAAAATCATATAAGTGCCACAGCACACTGTAATTCTGGAAAAGAATTGCTTTAAAAGTACATTTGTCACTGCCTTCACCCCCCAAAACTACCAGTCCTCTTGGAGAATACCTATGAACAGCCCCTAATGGGGCAATAAATATTCAACTGGGCTTCCGTGGATGGCTTTGGAGGACTTCTAATTACCTCTAATTAGGCTTATAAACCCTCCCTTGTGCACACTTAACTAATGCAGACTTTTCTGGTTGACATTTTTTCCCTCCCCTGAAGGCAAGCTCCCAGTTCTGTTCACACATTGTTCATACGGCAGCATCCTTCAGGAGGACGGATCCAGGGAGGTGGTAAATTAAAATGGGGGCAGAGGTGGGGGGGGGCAAGTGCCAAATCTGGGGAATGCAGGGAAATCCGGCTGCTTCCCAGCAGGAGAGTGTGGCTGGCACCATCTGGGTGCAGACCACAGCCTAAAAACGTGGATCCTCGTGGAAGTCACTGCCCTGCTTGTCATGGGGTCTTATTTTGCCAGGAAATAAGTGCCCCAGGATCGATGCTGGCAACTTTCTGAGTTTTGGATGGTGATTTAGTAGCAGTAGCATGCCAGCTTCCCCAGGAGATGATGTCAGCCCCGGTTTCCCCAAGCATAGGCTCTCAGTAAGCCCCCGTGCCTTGGAGGACATGTCTCAGGGACTGTGCTTAGCCCATTATTCTGTTTTCTGATTTATACAGCACTTGGAGGTCTTTCAACTGGAAAGCATTGCTCCGTATGGCAACTTGGCCTTTTTAGATGCGAACAGTCCCCATGTACCTGGTCCTACCTATCCAAGGAAGGGCTAAAGTCAGAGTCAAGTATTGAGTTGAGCCTTACTAAGAAAGTCCACGGGTGGCTGTGTCACCTTGAGCACAGATCCCATGGGTAGGGTCTCATTCCCTTATTCCCAACTCAAAGTCACCACCAGGCAGCGCCTGACCCAGAAATGCCCCTTTCCTTTGCAGGGTGACATTGGAAACGCTCCCTGTGGAGCACTATTCCCTAAATGCTGTGGCCCAACCAGCATGCTTGGCCCAGAAAAGTCCTTGACAATCCTTTCTCACCCCATCCACCACCACCAACAAACATGGGGCATTTCCCCGTTCCTTCATTTGGCTCTCACGCAGGGCAATTTTTCTCTCTGTGGCTTCAGTGTGGTGCAATTTGTCAAGTCCCAACATAGCAATGGCGATGCTACCTTTCACTACACGATTAATGAATGTCTGACAGACTCGGGGGGGGGAAAAAACAACTCAAAAAACATCGAAAGTTTGATAATAGAGCCAGTGCCTGGAGCCAGGCGGGAGGCACTCAGCAAAGCTCCCAACTGTCCCAGAGTCCCGTCACGCATCTTGCTCTGAAGGGCCAGCGTGGCTGCTGGGTACAGCAGGGATGGGATCTCTGTGTGTCTCTGAGCCTTTGCAGCCTTTCTGAGTTAAAGCTGATTTCTACAGTAGTCATCTTCCTGAATTCCTCTGTCCTTTGCATCACTGAATTTTACTTTAAAAGCTGTTTTGAAAAGGACTCAGGCTGGGAGCTCACAAAGGAGCTAGAGAGAGTCCTGTGGATAACACACCAGCTGCGTGGGGCCTTCCCTGGCAAGTAAACCTTTTAAAAATTAAATAAACCTCAGCAGGCGGCTCTGGGCAAGTGTTTGTAACCCTGTTCCTATTACCACAGTCTCTGTTCCCAACTCTGTGTACTGCTGCGGCTCCAGCCCTGAAGCCTTTGGATGAAGGTCTTTAGAAGTGTGCGTTTCCCTCACCTTGGCTTGAAACAACCTCTGCCTGATTGCCTCCCAGGTTCCCCTTCGGTCAGGGCTGGCTGTTCAGATGTGGAGGCAGGTAAATGTCCTGGCACATACTGTCCTGTTATGGCCTGGTACAAAGATCTCAAAGCCACTCTGGTGGAAGTCAGCATCTTGCCAAGTCAGTCTGACCACAACACGTGGCTGCACCCTGGGCCATGAGATGAGGGGCAGCAGAGATCAGGATTGCCACAAATCCTGGCATTCATCCCTGCTGCCAGCTCATGCCCAAAGCACAAGATTGCTCTGGCGTGGTTAGCTCTGGGCATAAGGATCATCCTTGTTGAGTGCAAACACCTCTTCAGTAGCAGCTGAACCCCTTGACACACAGATATTGTCCCATGGTGGGCACAGTGCTTTGTGCTCCCTTATCAGGTGCTGCTCAGTGCTGCTCTGATGGGAAATTTTAGCTGCAGCAAACAAAGGAAGGAGGCAGCAAACAGCAGCACTCGAAAAGGCAGGTAAAAATGGCATTGGAAATCTTGTCTGGCTCTCTCAAGGTGGTAAAAGGGAAGGCTTTCTATGAAGATGTCTTTTTCTCTAATTGATTTCTTCTGGCTCTGGCTCTGATGCGCTTTCAGTGCACTAGGGCCTTGGCATTTATGAACTGCTGATCCTGCCAGCCACACGAGAATCTTTGCTGTGGCCAGCACTGCTGTGCGGTGGTGATACAGGTCCTACCCTCATCTACCCTGCGAGGGATGCCCCTAGCCAGCCAAGGGCCACCTCTAGCCTTGGCTGCATTAAACACCCAACAGTTTCACTGGAGATGGGGTATAAATTTACATTTTTGGTGCAGTGTTTCCCTAAGTGGGGCTAAAGTCTCCACCAAAGACAGCGATGGCATCTGAGGGGCAAGGAGAGCCTTGCCAGGGCTGCACAACTTGATGTGCACAAAGGAAAAGGATGTGTGTAGCTCTGAGCTCCTGTGTTGGGACCCACATTGCTGACCCCCTTGGATCTCACCTGAACAGAGATCTTTGCAGGGATCATTTTTGTAGGCATCTGCTTTCCCATTTAATCGATTTTCACGCCTGCCAGTTAGATTATTTGGGTAAAGATGTTTATATCTTGGATAAACACCAAGAAGTTGAGGTGCTGATCTAGGGTGAACTATCCCCTCAGAACGTTTGGGGAATTGCTTGTAATAAATTGTTGCTATGGCTCTGGACAGATTTTCTTGTATCCTAGCAATGATTGTCTTTGACTGAAGCTTTGCTTGCTACAGTTGGGATCCTGATGGAAATATTCAGACTGTCAGCCCCTTGCCTGCTCTTGTTCTGTCCCTTCCACAAATGTTCTCCTGTCCCCCTCCACAAAACTGATAGCTTGCCTCAGGCAACGTCATTCCTTGCAACCCAGCAATTTACACCTTGCCGAAATGATTGCCATATTAGAATAACATCACTGCTGCAGGGGACCTGACTTGATTTTTAATAAACTGCAGGGCTGGTGTGATTGGTACTTATGAGTCACCGGCTGTAGCAGAGCTGAGCCGCTCTCTGCCTTCAAAACCAGTTTCAGTGAATCCCCCCTCAGAAGCCTCATTGATTTTTGCCTGCATGATTTACACATTTGTGTTTGTCTTCTGTGAATAAAGGAGCAAACAATGGCTGGGTCTGCTCACAGAGGCAGTCCTTTGAAGCAAATATGCCTCAATGAAACACTTTCATGAATTCCAAAGCTCCTTCACTCATGGGAGAAGAAAATAAAAAAACAGCAAAACCTAGCAACAAAAAAAAAAGATGTTACTGTTATGTGGGTTTTCCAAACTAGAAAGTTTTCCACGGTTCCAGCAAACAACACTTTCCAGAGTAGAACAAGCCATGCAGAAACATGGTCAGAGGTTTGGCTTTTTAAGCTTGCGTCTCTCCTCAACCAGTACAGCAGTGGCACTGGCAGAGGGCTGGACACTGACGCTGGGTAAAGGGCTGCGACCTGGGATGGACAGGTCTCAGGGTCACATTGCAGGACTTGCCAGGTCCCATCAACAGCCTCAGCCACTGAAGTTAAATAAGCATCTAAGAACCTCCGGGTTTGTTTCTTTTTTTCTTTCTTATAGCTGTAAAAATTCTTGGCCAAGAAGTGAAGTCTACGCTTTCTGAAAATGGGACAAAAAAAGGATTGAAAAGAACCTCATATACATGCTTTAATCCTATGATTTTTAAGAAAAACCTACTTTTTGGAGCATGACTCATGTTTGTGGGCTCTTTTGTTTCTATGTTAAGTGGTCAGCACTTTTTTCCTTGCACAATTCAAAGCTCAGCTCAATGATTTGAGTCTTCATTAAGGACAAAGATGCGAAATCTCTCTCCAGCAGAAAGGACGCACCACAGGAACCGCGTCTGCTGGAGATGTTTGACTACAGAGAGCAAAACGGCTCTTCGGTCCTGGCAGCACAGCCCTTTACATTTCCTATTACAGTTGATTGATTTTTTTTTTTTCACTCTGTGCTGTGTGGAGCTGTCTGTCTGATTTCCATTGAAAACCTCCATTGCTCAAGGAGTTTATATGTGTGTTATATGTTGTATGTACCTAAGACATAGGATCAAACTCAACTGCTCCGCCATGGAAACAGCTCTGCATCCACCAAAATTTCTGTCCCACAAAATGGGTGTAATCTGTGATTTCAATATTTTCCTCTTCCAAGAGCCTGATTTGGGTCCCCTGCCAGTAACAAGATCACGACTGAGAATATTTAAGGAATTCAAACATTCTATTGTGAGCACTTTCTGGACTGGCAGCGGGGATAATTTGCCCATGCCCGTCTTTTCTTCTCTTACACAAATTTTACTTCTTGCTGCAGCCCACAAATTAATCAGCTCCTGTGTGACTGCACCAAAATGCTTTCATTGGGATTACAAGAAAAATGTTAGCACAAGGGCAGAGGGGTTTTTTTTGGTTATTTTCTGCTCGTTTATCCATACCTACTTTCGTATGAAATAGTCTGGGGAGTCCTTTTTCATTTGTCTCCTAGTCCATAATGCCAAAATTTGAAAGGATGGATGAACTTTTACTCCTGATGGTCCGGATAGTCCTGAGGACTTCAAACAAATTAAGCAGAAAAATGTCACTGTGTTTTTGGAGACAGCATACAAAAAGAAATATGCCAGTGCCCATTCCTCCAAATTTCTACCACCAGTTCATTCTCAAGAGTTCGGCTGAATTTCCATCATCATAGATGACAGAAGGTACCTTGGCTGTGGGTATCCCATGTGAGTGTTTCAAGCCCATGGAGCAGGAAATTGTTCAGGCCAAGGGTTTTGCTCTGTAAAAGAAGGAGCATTTGATTTTTGAACCTGGAGGCAAGAGTTGGGAATGGATTTTTATTCCCCCAAGTTCCGTTCAGAGCTAAAGGTCTGGTCTGAAACTCATTTCCAGTTGGAAATATGCTACAGGAGATCAAAAGAGGAATATTTTTTCCCTTTAGAGAATAAACTTTTATATATATTGCTCAGTGTAGAAAATGTCTTCTTCCTGTTGAACAGTGAAATAAAAATGACATGACTATTTCCATTTGCCAAGAGCATTTTCAGCCTGAGCCAGCCCAAAGGCACAACTTGGTATTTTCAAGTGTCAATCAAAGATGCTTTCCCTTCAGCTGGTGCAGGGTCCAACAATAGGCCATATGGGACCTTAGTCTATGCCAAATGAAGAAGAATTGAATCAGGAATAAAATACGTCAAAGTATGTTCATGCTCATTCCAAGCTCTACAGTCATCATGATGGGAGGGGACTTATTGTAGTCATGCCAACTCAATTGGCAAAATAAGCATCATCACAGGTATAAATATCCCTGCAGTTTTCGATATTTAGACTGGCAGGACAAGGCCTACAGACATAATGATAATTATTTTTTTTTGTGAAAAAATACTGTGTTCTCAAGTAGCAGGAGACGGCTGTGGTTTACAGACAATACTTCGATGGGCATAGTCCAGATGTTCAAAGATATTCAGGCGCTTGAAATCAAGCGTTTGCCTTCCAGTACTCAGACTGAGCAGCACGGAGTGCTGTAAATAACTGCTGTACAAATACACGTGCTGTACATGAATCTGGGCCCAAGTTGAGGCTGGTGTGATAATATGCAGGACTTCTGCTTTGAAAACAGGCAAAGCAGCTGTAATTTTAGAGGAAGATAGTATAGTTTTTGGAAATCAGTGGGAAATGGGTGCTTTTTCAAAAAACTTCCTCCTTAATCAACAAAGCCCTTGTGATCCAGAAAACTGTGGGAGTAACAGATGGCTGATGTTTCTTTTCATGTAGGCCAGTCAGCAGGAAAATAATAGAAGCATGTGTCTTAATGAGCAGAAAGAAGATGTGGGCCTGAAGGTACCAGTAGTGTGGGAGATGGACGCAGACAAACCAGGTGGTACCATCCCAATTATTGAAAGACTTTCTTATCTGTTGAACAAAAAGACATGTGCTGGAGTCTTTGAAGGGAGAAAGGATCCTCGGCCCTAATTCAGACTATTATAGCATCTTTTTCTGGAGCTCTTGGACTGCCTGCTCTCCACCTCCCTAAGTGCACATTGGAGAGGTGCAGCACCTGGATCAGGTGCCTGTATGACGAGCGTGGCTGCAGCTTGTCTGTCAGCCATTAAAAAAAAATGATGCTCTGAAACTCTTTTTTTTAAAAAAAAAACTTTGAATGCAAACCCTATAATAGGTACCAAAGGTCATCTCAGCTGGCTTGATCATAGCCCGTCTACCAGACAAGATGGTAGCAACTCAACAAGACCCAATTCCATGGGTTTCCTGAAAAAAAACTTTCCTCCCCTGTTTGGACAGTACTTTGGAAGATTTCTAAGATTCTCTGTCAGCTATATACAAACAAATCCAACCAGTAATGTGGAGACTGATGAAATAATAAGAAGTTGGAACAGAACTGTCATTACAACCTCTACTGCAGGCATCTTTTGGACAGAGCTTAAGGAAGTACATATACACATATTTATATTTAGAAATATTTTTATTTATAAATATAATTATTTATTTATTTTTCATACTAGCCCTTCCAAACTCAGTAAGGACAAAATGCTGTTGAATTCTGGGAATCACCAGAAATCAGTATTTCAGGGTTGCTTCAGAAGCTGTGGGAAAGCTGCCCTTATTTCCCGCACAAAAGAGGCAGGTCCCCAGTGCCAATGAGTGTGAGCCAGTTACTACTCAACTATAATTGAGATTTAAGAGCTATCATTTCCTATTGGTTAACCAAGGAAATATTTATGGCCAAAGCCTGGTGCCAAGCACAATATTTATGACCAAGTTTTTAGCACTGACTGCATTTTTTAATGCCGATTTTTGCACAGAGGACACAGATCACATTCACACTGATGCGGGCATGAAACCGAAGCCTGAAGTCATCAAGACAGAGCTTGGAGCAGGGTCTGTCTCTGGCAAATCTCATCCTTGTCTTCACAGCAGCCTCGGAGAGAGCACTTGAAGCACACATCGGAAGGTCTGGATAGCTCTTCTCTGCTCTCCATGTCTGGCTAAAATGACCTCTGCTCAGGTTGCTAATGTCTGGCATGGATGTTCTAGATTGTGTCTATGCACTGAGACCAAGGGCTTCAAATAAGGGTGGCATCTCCTGAGCTTCACTGATTCAACCAGAGGTGGATGGAGAAGCTCAGCTCCTGCTCTCCAGCTGGACAGATGGTGCGTGCACCACTGAGCCCCTGACGCTCGTAGCCCCAGGTGTTCAGCAGATTTATTTCACTTCACATTAATACATCAGGCCAGGAGCTCGAGGGAGGTTGTAACTTATTCAGCCACCTCATCTGGCTAATTACACTGTGGCTCTCATCAAGCCCTGCTTTGCTTGTAGCATGCAGCGCCCTCGGACAGGTTTGTGCTGGCTGGGAAGATGTGATCCGTAGCTGTTGCTGATTATGGAGAGAACAGTGAAAGGAATTGTCAATCAGTCAACTCCAGATTTCTTTAGCAAATAAATTGGGCAGCATTTGCCCTCTGGTGGGGAAGGACAAGAGCCTAATTTAGATCTACAAAGCTATCCTTGGAGAACAAACTTGTCTGGAGAGACATGCTTCTGTTCTCTAATTTAAAAATCCACCTTCTTGGATCTTGAGAGAAGCAAAAGCTGCCTACTTGCTCTTTACGGGCCCTTTACAATGAATCTGGCATTTACAAATAAGACGTAGATGTTCATCTGATTTGTAACATGAGGTCTTCAACAGTCCTAGAGCTGGAAGCCTTAATAAGGCCATGACTTGCTGCTTTGCTTCCTTTCCATTTTCAATGGTTGTCTCAATTTGTTTGTTGCTTTTTTTTAACGTAGCTAGAATCACAAATCCTCTTGTTGCTTTATTAAAAATGAATCTTATTCAGAAATTCCCAAGATATGTCTGAGTGAGGAACAGGAAAAGGAGAAATCCAGAGAAGAAGAAATGTCTGGATTAGCACATTTAGTTGACACCATGAGTCAATGGTCGGAGAAAAAGATCATCACCATGTTACAGAGCTGTGGAGGAGGGAGAGGTGGGAACCAGCCGGGAGACAAAGGCGGTGAGAGAATTCCCCCTGCTCTCTATCAGCACAGCCTGGCCAGAGGTAAATACAACTGGATGCTCCCCAGAGCTTCGTTATGGAGCTAATCCTGCAAGGTGCTGAGCTCCCTTAACTCCCAACTCAGTAATGCATGAGAATTTCAAGGCAACACAATAGGTTAATGCATTAGGGCTCTTGCGCTTGGATTGAAATCTTAATCAGCTCGCAGAGAGGAGGGAGAGATGTTGCATTAGCAACACTGCCCTGCTGTGAAGTGTGTATATTGTCTGCCCCACGTCTTATTGAGCATCTCCGCATCGCTGGAAGCGTGGGGGCTGTCCTGGGTCAGGACTGTGGTGCCCAGGTGGGAGGACATGTGCCGGTGGTGGCCCTGAGTACCTGGGGCTGGGCTGCAAGGCAAGGGGCTGCCAGATTTGTCTGCTCACTGTGTGTGCTTCATGATGGAAACTAGTCTAGAAAGGAATGACATTGGTGATGCAGCTTTGGAGCATCTCGCTTCAGATGCCCTGCTCATCATGAGTAGAAAGCTGGGTTCTTGCTGTGAATGTTGAAGTTGTTGTAAAGGTGTGACACTCCCCAGAATCGGATCATTGCCATGAGGATGCTTTAGGAAATAACATGAGGCTACAATGGTATTGTATGGTTGGAAACCCATCCATTCCACAGACAACTTCCAAGAAGGAAAGAAGCCTGGGAGAAGCCTGGGCTTCATAGCCATATCTACTGCTTTGGAAATAGTCATTACTACGCTTGCTTTTTCTCTGTTGTTTTTACTCCCATGCAGGTGTCTCAGGTTCCCTGTGCAGCCAAAAGTCTCTTACACAGTAAAAATGTTTGATTTAGTTAAAAAAGTGTTTCAAAGTCTTCTGACGCAGACAATCTGAAATACATCTGAATAAATCAGAGTCACTCTTGTGAGGCCAGCAGTACCTTGCGGATTTCCCAGAGGGAAACAGCCTCGCGCATCCCTCTGCTCTGCTCATTTCACTGAAAGGAGATCTCTCCCACTTCAGTGTTGGTTTTCTTCCTGCTGCTTTTGCTTCACCTGAAGTCTCTGTTGATGACAAAGCAGTTAGGAACAGGAGAGAAATCTTCATCACAGGAATGGACACAAAGAAATAATAATCAGATCACCTTTGAATGCAAAGAGGATGTTTCTCAAGCATTCCATTATCTGACTTTGTCCCCTGTGTCAAGCCCAAACAGAGAATGAGTAAGGAGATATTGTCATTATTATGTCCCACTTCTGTAGATTCAAACACGCAGATGACATTTTACAAAATAAACAGAGGCCAAGGGCTTGCCCCGGAGACCTGGCAGTGACATCCAAGGCAAGACCATGGAGAGAGAGGGCAAATTCAAAGAAAACATGCAGTCCTAGGATTCCCTCTTAGTGCAGTGTGCCTCTGCCTCCTTGAGCAGCTGAATTTTTTCCACGTTGGACTAGAAAGGGCTAAAATGTGGAAAATATATGCCAGAGTGCAGAATGCAAGACAGTGGATTCAAGAGTTCTCAGATCCTTGCAAAATCGTGGAATTCTTCTAAATGACCTGAAACACTTCAACCTGAGCTTGTTACTGGCTTGCCCTTATTCCAAGGACAAGTCTGAGATTTCTTTGAACCCCGTGGGGGAAACGCTGCCTTAGTTCTGTTTAGTTCAGTCTACAGTCTTGGATAGCTGGGATGTGTGCATTCAGTTTTTGTGAACATTTGGATTACCCAAATTATCGACGTCTTTTTCAGACAAAGGAAGATAATAATAATGAGGAGGCTCAGAGCCAGGTGCCTGAGAATCAGGCCAAAGTTGCAGCTTTCTCCCACAATAAAAAAAATCATTAAAGCCTTTAAATGGCATCTTTTGTCCCAGTCAGACTAAGTCCATTGCACATGTACCAGTGGAAGACATTGCCTTCCAAATACACACAGGAGCTGATGGGAATTTTGTTATGGCCCAATGATGCAGAAAGAAACTGGCAGTGAGATTTAACAAGGTCATGCTCGTTCCCCACATCATATAAAAACAGGGCTGGGGAGGTGAGGGATAAGCCTTTCACTTAGAGGGAATGATGATTTACGATTAATTTCCAAAAGAAGGATATCCTTTTTTAATCAAAATTATTTATAGGGTTAATCCAAAGGCAGTATTTGCTCACCAGCTCCCTTGCTCGCCAGCACAGAAGCGGAGGCAAGGAGAAGATGGATGGGCTTTGTCCATGGGATTTGAATCAGCTCTGTGCAGGAGGGCCTGTAGTCAAGGATACCTGTATTATTTATGGCCAAGATTTTCAAAAGGGAATAGTCGATCTTGGATCCCTTGGGTTTGGCCACCCAACGCGTGACCTGTGCAGAGTACCAGCCTCCTTGAAAAATGGCCTTTAGATATCCTATTTCCCACCATGAGCCTTTGGGGATTTGTAAGGTTTGTTGTATCTGGTGCTTGTTGCTGGAGCTAGACGGGCTGAAACCCAGGATTTCCCCATTTAACGCTGCTGGGTAGGAACTGCGCAGCGCTGGACCCCGCGAGGAGCAGAGGAACGTGCAGACTGAAGTGATGCCCCCCCCTTTCCCCAGATTCCATAGAGCAAAGGGGTTTAAAGAAATGTGTTTTTCTGGTTGCTGCATGGATGTTTGGGAATGTGTGGTTGCAGTGTGTGAATGCATGATGCCAGTTTTACCCTGATTAGGACTGATTGCCTTTCTGCTACCCTATTTTCGGCTGTGGGAAGGAGAGGTGCTCAGTGCTGCACAGGACCTGGCTATCAGGATGTAACCCACGCTTCAGCTTTAAGTCCATTTGATCTCACATCTGCTGTTTATTGAATTAAGGCTGGATGGTTCCCTGGAATGAGCACTACAGATTTTTATAGCATGTCACAGGTGCTCAGGTGCTGCAGTGAGGGTCAGGACACCAAAAGCAAGGCAAGCAAATCATACAGGAGTCCATACACCCAGGGGAAAATATGGTGGGGTTTGTAATTCGAAAAGACTGACAACTGTTGAGGAAGAGATGAGACAAGAAAAGACAAGTCGAGTTTGGTACTATACTGATGTTATTTATAATCTCACTACAGACCTAATTCCTCTTGTGGCTTTAATCCTCCCCATTTTCAACCAGCAATCTATTATATTGGAAGATATTTGAGATGCTTCAGGAGTAGGGAAATTATTATATATAAAATATGTAGCTAGTATTATTAGAACAGACTTTGATTAATTTTGCAGCTGGTAAAATTACCCCTGCCTGAAAAAGAAATCCATTTGCTATCCGTGTGGAAGCAATTGTGTTAATATCAAAGCTAGTTTTAAAAAGAAACAGAGAGGGCTCTACTCCACATCTCTGTGTGAGGAATCGGGGATGGGAGATGAAGGGCTGGAGTGAGAATTCCTTGCTAACACAAGGAATTATCCTTTCCTCCACAAAAAGTCTTCATGACTTCAACAGAGTTATTTGTGGTATATTTAAGGTACATTCAAGTATATTGATGTATTCAAATAACCTCTTGCCTCAGTCCCACCTTTGATTTGCACGTTGCCTATGGGCAGAGACTAATATTTGTATTTCTATGACGTGTTTGTACAGCACCAAGCACAGCAGAGCCCTGTTCTCACGGGCAGGTCCATCAGCCCAATAACTGTCGACAGCAAAGCTATGTGCCCAGGCCAGAAATATCTCTCAGGCTAATTACCCTATTAGTCTACGGGAGTGATTTTGAAAAGCACTTGGACAAGATTAAAAAGACAGCTTTCATTAATTAAGAACTGTTTGGGCTTCAGGTGCTATAAAGATCCCAGATGGCCCCAGATCCACCACCTCTGGCTGCAGCTGGGCTCTGGATCTCCCCCTTTATTTCTCATGCTAAAAGTTTTCCTCCCTGCAGCCCCGCTTGCTGGAGTGCACAGATTCTCTCCTCCTCCTAAGCAGGAGGTGGGCAGGTCTAACTACATTAAATATACAAACATACTGTGCTCCCGCTCTGCTCCAGGGAGGACTGGCGTGGGCATCGGTGGCCCCATCAGCAGCAAAATCTGAGCAAAGGCTGCCCAAAGGGCTGGGGGAAGGGTGAAAGCAGCAGCAACTAATAAACCCAGAAGCCAAACCGCCCCGTCAGAAAGGGGAGACGAGCAAGCAGGAGAGCCCAGGCAGGCTGTGCGATTCGTGTCTCTTTACAGGAGCTTTCTGCAGCCCTCACGCTTCTCCTGCAATTATATGTGCATCTGTGTCCCAGGGAAGAGCATCCGTCGGGGAGGAAGAGCTGGGAAGCAGCCAGAAGAGAAAAGAAAAAAACAACTAACAAACCACCAGCTCTTACCCCTTCCCAGAGACAGGTGAGAGGGAGAGAGTTTAGGGGAATGAAGCTGGAGGATCCAGAGACTCAGAGAGGAAAAGTTGCCCTGACGGGAGGCTCTGCATACTAGAGCCTAGGCTCTGCTCCACAATGGGATTGCTCATGTCTCAAGGAAACCTCCTCCTCCTGCTGTGTGCCAGCGTCTTCCCCGGTAAGTTTGAGAAAGCTTTTCTATCCCTGCTCTGCTCTTTAGCTCTTTTTCCCCCGTAGCCCTCTCAAAGGGTCACTGGTCCCTATTAACAAGGAATTTCCCCCCCTCCTGCATCCTCCTGCCCCATCGTTGCAGGTGCCCTAAACACCAGCCTCCGCTGAGCAACGCTTTGGTTTTATTTTCTGCTCCTTGCCTGATTTGACGGGGAAAGGGTTAAAGCCGCGGTGGGGAAGGGGACAGGAGGAACAATACAGGCAGGGGCTCAGCATCCTGCTGCTTGCCGGGGGTTTTCTTCCCGGAGTAAAGTGTGTTAATGTGTCTCCGGGCTACAGCTCCGGCTGGGGAGAGCACAGCCAGCGCTCGGCTAATGCTTCCCTTTGTATAATCCAGGGCAGCTAAAGACTAAGTAGGAGCCATATTCCACGAGGGATGCGGGGAGAGCCCCCGGCTCCCTTTCCCCGCTGCCCGTGTCGGAGGATGCCTCCGCCTGCAGCCGGCGCAGGAGCGCAGCTCCCCCGGCACCCCCTGGAACAAAGGTGGCTTTAATTTTTTAATAACCAACAGGCACCTCCGACGGCTCCTGGAGAGTACGTGCAGGGTCAGGGCTGCACCTTGCAGCCTCCAACTTCTAAAGTCATTATTGAGGGAAACGGCGCTCTCATTTTCCAATTTGTTCTCCCTCCCTCCCGTCCTCTTCCTCACCCGTCGTTTTTGTGAAAGATCAGCTATGAAAGTTAGTTTGAAGTGCTGGATTTCAGACTGGCTTTGTTCTTCTGCTGCATTTCATGCCAGTTTTTGTGTGTAAATCGGAACCAAAATCCCTATCTCCCGCCAGGAGGCTGCCTTTTCAGTTTTGCCTTGCCCTTCTAACATCCCTCTCTCCTGCTTGCACACTTCAGTGCTAGAAACTTAATGCAAATTGGCCATAAAAATCAAACCAGATTCAGGGAGAATGGCCCATGTAGTGTTTATCAAATGGTTTTACTGATGTCCCCACTTTCTGCAGACCAGTCCTGCTCTGCAATGGAAATCCTACATTGGGAATGGGCCGCAGTGGGTGAATAGAGTGAGAAATACAAGGCAATGCCTGGGGTAGCGGGGAGGCAAGTCACCAGGGTGGCATCACCCTCCCACGTGTCCCTACTTGCCCATCGCTGGGGTTAGCAGGGGGGTCGCCCCCCGGAGAAGGCTCCACCTATGCCGGTGCTTGGAGCCACACGCATTTCACCCCGCCATGTGCCGTGCCTTCCCCACAGCCTTCGGCCACGTGGAAACCCGAGCCCACGCGGAGGAGCGTCTCCTGAAGAAACTCTTCTCTGGTTATAACAAGTGGTCCCGCCCCGTTGCCAACATTTCTGATGTGGTCCTCGTCCGCTTCGGCTTGTCCATTGCCCAGCTCATCGATGTCGTAAGTGCAACCTGTTTGTGCAACAAATGGCCAAGATTAACGAGGTCACGGCCTGGGGAGAGGCTCCTGGGGCGTGCAGGTGTTACTGGCTGACCCAGGGTTGGGTTGGGAAGACGTTGCCCTCAGCAGAGAAGGGTTATCACACAGACAGCTCTGCTGGAACGAGGGATGACTCATGTGAGTAGCTGGTCATCACAGTGGATCCTTTATTCTTCATTTACTATAGGCAAATTCCCACATTCTGTATCAAAATCCATGGGACTGATCACAGCAGAGCAGTGGAGCAACTGGTATCAATGCCAGAGAGTCCGGGCTAAGGAAAAAAACAAATAGCTGATTTGGAATTTGAGCCATAATTATTAACACTAATTTACACAACCTAATAGGAACAGTGGTTTGTGCATCTCCGGAAGATAGCTTGCAGGAAGACCTTTCTGCAAATGAAAGTTTTCAGGGATTTTAGCTAATCTGGCAGATATTAACAAGAAAATTGTTTCTGAATGTTTGCTCAAATAGAAGTTAACACATGTGCAAACTGCATATGCTATGTACAAAACGGAGCGGTTTGCACTCTGGACTGATGCACACTGAAATGCTATTTAAAGGATTACTCTATCACAGTGTGGTGGGGTCAAGCGTTGAATCCAAAGGAGATCCCTGCAGGGCTGCAGATGTTAAGGACACACAGAGGCTTTCTAGCTTATGCAGATCATGCTTCCACATGCTCTCCTGTCCCTGTTTGCATGCAACACTTCCCAGGACAGCGTGTCCGGGCAGATGGACATCTCCTGAACAAGTATCGGCCTCGCTTTCGGAGGCTTTCTGTCACTTTTTACTATATTCATGTGGCAGAGTAAAAGAGGTGATAATGGAAAGTGGAATGCAACTTAAAGCCATTACTGGTGTGGGGCAATCATAACTCTCCATAACATTTTATATTTTGAGATAAGAGTTTTGAGATGCAGAGTAAAGAGAGCCGAGGAGGTGCTGGAGGTGGGCGATCAAGGACACTAGTTGCTAGAGAGTGGCATCTCCTTGTGTGGAAGCCATCAGCTTCCAGCTTTGCAGCACAGAAATGGTCTTCCATTCCCCTCCTCTCTCTTACGTCAGCCTGAGGGATCCAGGGCTGTTTGCAGTTGCTAATGTTGAAGTTGTACGGTTCTTTTCTGAATAATTGATGACTAAAGATGAGACATTAGTGTCTGTAGAGGCATGAGAGAGACTTTCCATTATGCAGCTGCTGAATCGTGGAAGGGTGGGATCGATGCACCTGCTTTGTAGTGCTTTTCCCAGTTTACTTAAGAAGAATTAATCTTCTTAAAATCATGTCAGTGGTTAGAAGTGCAACTTGCAGGCAGTTCCATGCTGGGGCCAGTGGGTACGGCTGGAGGAGAGCTCTCGTCCCCTCCTGCCTCAGTCTGTGTGGTTGGGGACTGCTGACAACCCCTGCCATCACCGCAGCACTTTGACTGTCTCTCCCCCTTCCCAACAGTGACACTGTTTTGGTGCAAACCCCGCTGCAATTGCTAGACCCGACGTTCAGCTCCCAACGACAAAAAGTCTGAAAGAGAAATCAGAGCCGCATTCAAACTCCAGCTCCTGCTGACAAAAGGGGGCGGGGGGGGGGGGAAATAAAAATCAATGTGGAACTTGACATCTCTGCATGTCCTTACTTCACCCTGGTGTGCTAAGGGTTTTCTGAGCCTAGAAAGAAGTGGTAAGGGATCAAGCATGTGTCCAGAAGCAGCCACTGAGGAACACGTCTGGGCTGCTAAGCCTGTGTCTCTGGAGGACCTCGAGTGCTGCGTTCACCTTGAGGAGAGAGGCCAGGCAGTGCAACACCACCATCAGCTCAGAGTCACCCGCTGTCCTCTGGGCTGGCTCCACGCAGGAGAAGGCAGTGATGCAGATGGAGAAAGCAATCAGTCATTAGCATATTGCAAGATAAACCCCAGGGACTAGAGTCATGCTTCGCTTGGGTCAGGAGGATGGCAGAGCCCTCAGGTGTAGCGATGGGCAGGAGTTTCCACCAAGGGTCTGCACTCAGCCAGGGAGGAAAATTCCAGTAAAGAGTAGCACCTGCGAGACTGGGTTCCCCAGCGCAGGGACTGTGATGGAGGCCCTCAGGTGGTTGAATTACAAAGTGGTAGGAGAAGCAGATGCTCAAGGATTGGTCCAGGGCATGACAGCCTCCTCTGGTGGCATTCCTGATCTCTCACCTGCAACCAAGGAAGAGGCTGCATTTTTTCCTTTCTTTGTTGCTCATTTGAATGTTTTTTGTATTCCTTCTTCTTCCATGTTCTTCTGGTCCCTAATCCGCAGATGAGGGTATCTCTGATCAGGCTTTACACTTGATGCCACAACAGCAGTGAGGAAGCTGAGCAAGGGGAAGGCATATCTCTGCCATGAATCTCCTGGCTTTTAATGTTCAGAATTAATGCTGAACTGCCACAAAAGCGAGGTTAATGATGAGCAGTTTGCTTCCAAATGAGCCCTGTCAACTGAGCTTGTTTTGATGCCAGCCCAAAGGAAGAGAGAAAAGAAGCAAACACACAAATAAGCTCTGAGCTCTGGTGTGATACTTAAATCAGACCAGGACTACGCTCTGCCTCATGTAATTGGTCTTAGTTATTTACATAGGGGTTGTAACCAGCATGCAAGGCAAGCAGCAGCACTAATTAATTCTACCACAGTACTACCAGCATTGTATTTGCCTTACATTATATATAGTTCTACCTTTCCATACTATTTGTACTTAGAGTTGGGAAAAAGTCTACCAACTGGCAGCATGGGTGTACCCCAGATGGTCCAAAGGTTATGTGTCAGCAGAGTAGCTTGGATTTGTTCAGAAAAGCCAATCCACAAATTTCATGTGTTTGGGAGAAGGAGAAACGCTGCTGAGATTCATGTTTCCAGACCTGTATTCACAGATAACGTTTCACAGTGGAAGTACTAAACACTACTTGCAGATGAAGCTGAGCACTGTAACGCACGCACACATGTGTGAGTAAGGATATATATACCACCATCACCCTTCCTTCAGTGGTCAGGTCAAAGCCGAGCTGTGGAGCCCTTCCCTCTGCCTCTCCCCTTCATCCTAGGCCGAATCCATCAGTGCCGAGGAAAATGCCAATAGATTCAAGTCCGTCTGCTCACAAGATTGCTTAGGTGCAGGCTCAGCTGTTCAGTGGTATCAGGCAGCTGTGCCCTGTCCCATGTTAAACGACAGAAACATCTGCTTTTTATTTCCAAAGTGGAACTTACATTTATTGCAGAGGTGATTTATAATTACAGAAGTGAAGTACAATTAAGAGAAATTTAATGAGTTCCTTGGGCCGCTTCACCTGCTGCTGTAACCAATATCTGATCTTGCATTTCAGGATGAGAAAAACCAAATGATGACCACGAACGTGTGGGTGAAGCAGGTGGGTGCACCAAAATATGTGCTCTTCCATATTCCTTTTCAGTTTTGCAATCTGAATTCTCCTACCTTTAACTGCCTTGGTTTTGGCAGGAGTGGCATGATTACAAGCTACGCTGGGACCCCCAAGAATATGAAAATGTCACATCCATCCGAATCCCTTCGGAGCTCATCTGGAGGCCAGATATTGTCCTCTACAACAAGTGAGTGTGAGCACTGTGGCCAGAGGGCAAACCTCTCCTTGCAAATTTTCTCTGCCTATGGTGTCAAGGTGCTTCTTGCAATTGTTACTCCTTATTTTGTTCTCTGTGGTTGAATTTCATGTGGATTCTCATAATACCTGTTCCAGACGTGCCTTAAATGACATGACTAACATTCATCACATGGGCTTTGTTCTCCTAATGATCCTTTCTCTGGACAGCAAGTTTTGTGCAGGATATGGGTATTGCTTTCTCTTCACATGTCAGATACCAAATTAGGCTGAATTTGAGCTTTCAATCCTCTCCAGTTTCGTTTCACCAAGGAGCTCTTCCCTGGTTCATCACCATCAACGGGAAAAGCCAGGAGCTGAGGATGGGCTTAATATGCTGAAACATGTCAGACTTGTGTGTCTACGAATACAGGTTTCAGGTCAGCCCAATACCATTCTAGAATTATTCTTAAATAGATATTTTTTCCTGATCCCAAATGCTTGAAATCTGTCTCTTGCATGGACACTTCCTAGGGAGCAGGTTGTTGTTTTCTTTCTTTCCTTTGGAGACTGTTGATATTATCGGAAAGATTGTCCAAGTGCCAAGACTGTTTTCTCGTTAGCTTATCATACCAGAGCTCTCCAGTCTCCTCGGATGTAGAATATCCCACTCTCCCTCTCCAGCACAGGCTCCAGAGAAAACACTTGCTGCAAGCATCAAACAAAAACATCTTTGTATGTGGCTAACACTCAGGGAAAACACACAACAGACACCAGGCTGATTTTTAATAAACAGTTGCCTGGTTCTAGGTTGATAGGATTTTGCTTTTGTTTTCCAAAAATATGGCTGAGGGAGGAATCTGTCCAGGTGATTGTGAGCTTTGGAGACTATGGGAATTGTTATCTTTCCCATTAGCTTGTCTCTGATCCTCAGTGTTGTGGAGTGATTGCAAACCTCTTGGAAACCACTCCATCCTGACATATCACCTCTCAGAGATTGCACCAATGGAAATGACTAATTCATAGGCGCTTGGACCTTCCTCTCCTACAGGGACACACTCTGAGCATGAACATTACGTTACAAGTGCCTCACATTGCAGCCAAGAAAGGTGTTCACAGCTTCCACTGGAAAAAAATAAATGTCACTGTCCTTCTCATTGATTAAGTAATGACAATGGTAAAGATTATTAATTTTGGAGCTTCTGGTGGTTATTGTGGTGAACCATAGGGCCAAAGGAAACAGTGCTACAGAAATCTCCATCATCTATGGGACCTTTGTGGTTGAAGCCATCCATTTGCTGGAACCGCTGGTACACAAGATCCTGTTGTGTCATCTCTGCATCTGCTCCCTTGGCTCACCATGCTCGCCATGGTTGACGAGCATGGTCCACGCAAGGAGGGCAGTAGCACTTAAGAGGGCCGTTTTGGTCTCCCTTTGTGCACCAGAAATTTTTGGACTTCACGCTGAAAGCAGCCCCCAGAGGTCAATGGGCACCCAGACCTCTGAGCTGGGTAGCCTTTGGCTTCTGCCCCTTGCAGGCTCTGCCCTGCTCTCCTAGTTCACAACTGCTATCACATGAGCAACTACAGGGTCTCCAGGGAGCAGCTGCCTGTCTGGTGGCCACAGCAGCTCTTCTAGAACGTCCTCCTTACCCTCTTCTGGGGTGCGAGTCTTTCAGCCTTGCCCACCTTATTGCTTGACTCAGTCTGATTGCAGAGAGGTACGGCAGATAGCGACTCTGACTGCGTTGGTGACCTGCTCCCACACAGGGCGATCTGGTGCCCCCGCTACCTAAACCCAAGCTACTTCTCTCCCTTTACCCACGCTTACCGTTAATAATCATGCACTCCCCCGTTGGTTGTCATGAGTCTATCATGCATTTTTAATTGGTTACTTTATCCATGAATTAAACATGGATGTAGGCGCCAACCACTAGCCAGTCAGTAATGGTTTGCCATTAATTCTATCTCTCTTTACTGCTATATTTGCCCATGCTGTTTCATACAGTCTTGTGTAGCCTGTTTTCTACCCTGGATATACTTCTCTCTTTCGTCTAACTTCCTGTCAAACACATCTGAAGCTGCAGTCATTATCTTAGTTACACTGCTCTAACAGTCAGTTTGCATGGGTTTTGGGGGTGGCAGGGCAAGGCAGGGCAAATGCAATGCACGCAAGGCAAAAGCTACAGCACAACAGGACACCAAGATTAGGCTCTTCTGCATGTTAGCTCACCAACTGCATAACCAGACTGTTTCTCTTTGTGGGCATCTCAGCTAGGAATATTTTAGAAAGAAAGGCTTTGCAAACACAGGAACTAGTCATGGGTGATGCTAACAAGGACTCTGTCTCATATTTTACATATATGTAATATATATATATTGTTTAGAGGGAATTTAAAGTACACGCATAGAATTCTGGATGCCTAAGAGCAAGAGAGTTGTGTGCAGAGACCTTGGTGGAAGAGAGAGAGTGGCCACACTGGCCTTTTGCTCTGTTCAGGCTTTTTAATATGAGTTATTTATTGCTTACCACATGCTCTGGCAGAAGTGTGGTATTTCTGCTCGGGATGGCATCCTTCAGAAAAAAAGACTTTCTGGGCCAGAGATTTTACAAATGCCTCTTTATTTTCATCTGGGGGTATACACAGAAATAGTGAAATTTAAATTGATTTAAGATTTACATCTTTATGGAAAGCTAACCCCTTGTTGTGAGGCTATTCTCATATCTAAGCTCATTATTGTCAAGACCTTCCATTTATCCACTCTAGAGGCCCAAATTAAATCAGTAAACTCAGCTGGTTTGGCCTAGAGAGTATATGTAGTTGTCAACATTCGTAAGGAATCTAAAACCAAATTAATATCCTACAGGGAAATTAATATGCTGTTGAATTTTCAGGCTTGATGAGATAAGTTCCAAAACTCTGTAAATAGTTTCTACTAGATGTGACAAAACATATGTATAACAGAGGAATATGAGTTAATAGTGAAGCAACAAAGCCTCTTCTTCTCTGCCAAGAAGGCCAGCTGTTCCTTATCTGAGGATGTAAAGGCTCTTCAGACACCACCAAATCATTTATAAATGAATTATCTAATCCTCTGCATTGACTTATTTTCCCATTCATGAATGGACTTTAAGCACATTTTAGTTTTCCATTGTGTATTTAAAGAAAAACAATATTTTTTTGTCTGACTGGGGAATAAGCCCTTGGGTCTGCATTTCAATATTTTTTTTTTTGCTTATCCACCGCTGTGTTGAGCAATTTGGACCCCGTGCAACATAGAAACTCCAGAGGAGAAAACCCTGAAACTGCTGGTTTGCAGCCAGGTGCTCCAGCCACTAAAGGCTGCCCAGAGGAATGCCAGACCATGTCCTTGAGCCTAATGGACAGACAGAGAACTTGAAATGTGAGCTTCCCTGGCTAGTTTTCAACTGGATACTCATGATAGCATTTGTCTTCTCTAGCCTGATGTTTGTAAAACCCGGGAAGAAGCTACTGGGAACATTCAGGCTTCAAAATTTTCTGTTTTTCTCAGCATTTTCTGGTGTTAGCTGTTCCAAAAAGAAATCCCTGCCTTAGCCTCCATAATCACAGAAAAAATAAAAGAATAAAAGACAAGATCATACATGAAGGGAATTCAAATACAAATTTCAGTAATTAGGAGCAGGAAACATCTTGAGGAATTCACCCAGTGGTAACATGGACACAAAGGGTTACTGGACTGGGTTAGAAGATCATCTGGCAGGCGGCTTTTGAAAATCATGAGAAAGCAAAGTGTTCTTTTGAACTACGCTATAGCAGCATGTTCTTTTGAACTATACTATGATGTTTGCAACCACTGAGACTTATGGAGTAACACCGGTTTCCTGGCTCATCCCAAAACTGTTTGGAGAAATACCAAAATATGCCCTAGTCTAACCTTTAAAATATTGGAAACATTCTTGACATTTTCCTTTGTGTGTGAGTGTGTGCTTGTGCAGATCGTGTCATTTTGCACCAGATTGCACTTATTATAGGTCCATAATCATTACTTCACACTTAAGCTTTCCTGATTGTTCTGGGAGTTTAAATGACTATGTTTCTGGAGAGGAATTATATCTTCAGATGCCTTTGAGGTTTGCTGCCAAGCTCGATCCAATAATACAGGAACTGATAGAAATCTGTAAAAGGGATCTCTCTCATGGGCTGCTGCTGTGTTAGCATCCAAGGACTTCTCCTACCATTATGCTAAGGACAAAGCTGGAGTTTTGCCTACAAAATGCTGATGAGGATGCTTAGCAAAGGGAGGAGTTGAAGAAAAATGCGCAAATTTAGCACTGTTAGAGCCTTCTGAGAAACTTGTGCTTATTTCATCATAGTAGCACAGCCATTTCTGAGACAGATGCCTGTTTTATTGAGGAATGATCAAAATTTCAGTTACAAATTATTTCTAAATGTCTGAAGCAAGCAAAAGCTGGGATGGGACCTGCAGAAGTACACATCAGTGCACAGACACCTCTATCTGTGTACCCAAGATGTACACATCTGTTTTGTACCCAAGTTGCCAAGACCTTGGAGATATTTAAAACCCAGCTGGACAAGGTCCTGATCCTCTTGTAGCTGGCCCTGCTTTATGCAGGGAGTTTGAACTAGATCACCTCCAGATGTCCCTTCCAACCTGTGAGTTTGTAGTTACCATTTTGGTAGCACAAAACAATTGTTAAGCAAAATATTCTCTGATTTGCCTTTGGAGAGTATTTTAATCTGAACAGTGCAGAAGCATCTCTTTAATTGTTTACAAAAAGGCTGCAGGGTACATTCTTTAAAGGGGTCTTGAGTCTCCAGTTTGTCTTAGTTACTGCTGTTCAATGAAAAATGCTTTAAATGAGGACATTCTAGCTATATCCATATACGTATATAGCTAATATTCAGGCTTTAAAAGCGCTGTTTGGATTTAAAGTGTATCATCAGGAATTAAAATAAATGTGTGCCTCATTTACATGCATTCTGAAAACATTTCATTTTGTGAGATGATATATCTCCCAACTGCAGGGAAAATAGAAACTTGCAAAAAAAAAAAAAATTCTCCATCAGCAGAGCTTTTTAATGAAATACATTTGAAGGCTGCCAGTAAAACAATACCATTCTTGAACGCTTATAAACGTAGAAGACTTTAGAAGAGCAACCTTTATTCTCAAAATGAGGAATCAAAGGCTGCAGAACACAGCAGTGCTATTTTCGTTGGCAAAGGAATAAGCACCCGTCTTCTCTTTTTATTGGTGTGCGCTGTAGTATTTGACATGAAAATATAAGAGCTCCAGTACTTTATTACTGACAGATTTTTAGAGCTGTCAGGTCAGAGTAATCAGGAGAGCCTGACTATCTTAATTCTCAAGTTCTTGTTGTGATGTTTACCTTGCACTCGCTCCTTCTTCCAAATGGTTTTTGATGACAACTGTCACAACACAGGAGTCTAGACTGAACGAGATTAAAATGTGCTACCACTATAAAGGAATGACTGCAGATTTTCTCTGTCCCATTGTATGACATTCCCCCATCTAAGGAAATATTCACGTTATGCAGTCAGGGCTGTCGGCACAACTTGGCCGGGAACAGGGTTTCCCACAGCCAAGCTTTCCCCAATCTCATAACTGCAGACTTCATTTGCAGTCGGTTGTCTGAACTTCACCCCTTGGAGGAGACTGGAGAAAGGCTTTGGAAGACCATCAGCAGCCAGGTGACCTTATTTCCTCCCTCTCTCATGTCAAGAGGAGCAGAATGAAAGCCTCATCCAAGACAAAGGCATCTCCAGGTTCACCCAGCACGGGCAGGGCACCAGCAAGCGTAGCTTCCAACTCAGCAAGCATATGCTTGAAGGTCCAGTGTGGGTGGTAAGCTTGGGGCAGGAGGCAAAAATATATGTATGCACAAAGGGTTAAGACAACTGCAAACACTCCCTTTGAACGATGTAGCTGGCTTGGGTACAGGCTATGTACAACAGCATGGATAATGTACCCTGCTCACAAATTGCTCAGATGATACCTCTGCATTGAACTGCAATGAGATATTCAAACGGGCCCCGTAAAGTCAGGAATTACTTCAGAGCCCTGTTAGGTTGGTGAGGGAGAAGCAGGAGGATCCCAGGGTGTTCTACACCTCCTCAGAGTCATTAGCTGACTCTCAAATGCAAGAAGCAATTCTGCTCTTTGTTTCTCCCCTGCCATGGCACTGCAGGCAAAATCCAGCTTGGAAGGCAGTACCAGTGTTATTTGTAATAATGTGTGAGCCAAAGAGGACCTAGGATGAGGCTGGGTTTGTTAGGCAAGCAATTAAAAAATAGCTTCCTCATCAAAGAAGCAGATCAGTTATGGAAATAACTGACACATGAGATCTGCAGCATCACACTGGTTACATCTAGAAGAGAGGCGTGTGGCTAGTCAGGCAGAGACTGCAATATTTCTAGATGAGACGTTTCTGGGAATGAAACACAATTACGTGAATTATTATTGTTCCTGGATGAATTTTTAGCAAGAGTTTCATGCACTTTTCCAGCAGTTTTCAAAAGGAAAAACACACGTGTGTGTTATTTGCCCAGCTGCTAACACATTGCTCTACCTAAGAAGGGAAACACTTGCGGATGCTCATTATCCCTTTTCTGTAATATGAGTCCAATTATAAATACACTGTTCCATTAATGAACGATTCAATCATGCCTCAGAGATCTCATTAAAAGCAGAATTGGATTCCAAATTCCTATCAAGATTTAGAAAGAAAACCACCGAGAACGACAGACACTGAACGTTCACTCGCTGTGTGTGTTTCATGTCTCAATCTGGCTTTACAGTGCAGGCAAACCCAGGGGAAAAAAAAAATAATGGTTTTCATCCAAAGCAAGTAGTCCTGGAGTGTAAATTAGATTTAAGAGAGAAGAGGTAAGAAATGAGTTGTGTGCACAGTACAATGACATTGCTTGGTTTTACTTGCGTCAGAGTAAAGGACAATGGTGGTTTTGCCTTGATCCCTTTGAGACAGCAGTCTGGGTTTGTACATATTTTTAGCTTTCCTGTCTTAAAAAAAAAAAAAAGACATTTTAAAGCTTTAGAAAAAGTCCAGTTCAGAGGTCAAAAAGTACTGGGTCCTTTTGCATTCTTTTGTTTTTCCAAAATCTGCCACAAAGAGCACAGGCTTTCCATTACAGAAACAAAGAAGAGTTTAGTAAAAATCTACCACCAACAATAATTCCGAGTTTATTTTTCCCATTAATTCAACCAACCTGGAAAATTGTCTCAAAAGACGGAGATGTGGGCTGTGAT
Source organism: Pluvialis apricaria (assembly GCA_017639485.1). Classification (NCBI taxonomy): domain Eukaryota; kingdom Metazoa; phylum Chordata; class Aves; order Charadriiformes; family Charadriidae; genus Pluvialis; species Pluvialis apricaria. The sequence goes on from CM030021.1 coordinate 14,180,344, forward strand.
CCTGAGAGTCGGGGGCAGGGGCCATCTCTGCCCAGATATCTCGTCAGCCAGGAAAGCTCGCTGAGATCCTGCCTCTGTTTCCCAAAATGAGCAATACTACCCCAGTCTCACTGGAAGCCAGGGTGGTCACGGACTGACAAAGATGCTTCACAGGGTAAGAGGAAATATCAGAAAGCCTTTTTTTTTTTTCTCCTTTTGCATATGAATTAATGGATGGTCTCCTGAAGAAATAAATTTAGGGAAGTTCCTCTGCCTTCTGCAGTATGCGGGACCCGGCCGGATCATCCCCGTGTTGTTTGCCTTGCTGCTGGTGAGGAAGAGGAGAGGTGTGACCCCTGTGCACCCCGTCGCTGTTCGGCTGCTGTCAGGGCACATCTGAGCGCTGAAGCAGCAGCGCGGGGCCGAGGGAGTTTGCCGACTGCTGGGAAAGCGGCTGCAGGCTGGATGGGCTCCAGCCGGGAGGGCTGGGCAGGAGCAGAGAGCTTTCTCTCACTACCAGCCTGAATAATTCATCTCAAATTTTTTAGCAGGAGCTCTCCCTCCCCTGCTCAGCTTCCCCTTTGTTCAGCAGCGTTGCGGTTTGCCACTCGGCATGGCACAACGGGCTTCTTCCTCCGTGTCCCCGAGCTCTGCAGCAGCTCCAGCCGGGTGTGTAAGAAAGACGGTCCCCAATTCCCTCCCTGCTTTTCGGATGCTCTTTTCTCTGTTCCTGCAGCTAGACTTGAGGGCATTGCTCTACAAACAGATTCCACCTGCTTTTTCCAGTGGGGATTTCAACCTTTCAGACGTTTTGCTCAGGATGAAAAAAAAATTGCGACTTTACCCAGAGCTCACCCGCATTTTGAGGCTGCTTGAACCAGGGTGCTTGATCCAGGTTGTGACTGTCCAAGGATACCAAAATCCTCTGTCTGCAAGTAGAAATCAAGGAAGAAAGAGGGTTTGAGGTTTCAGCCAGTCACCGCACAAAGAGGCTGCAGGTGTAGGGGCTCGGCTCTTCTTCAGGGGAAGGTGTCATTTTGTGATTCAAACACCCGGTCTCCACCACAGTCATTATTTGAACAAGGTGATGTGTCGCTTGCGCAGCTCCGAACGCTTCAGTTTTTCTCTTTGTGTAGGCTAACGCGTGCTGTGGATCCCGCAGACACCACTTGTGGGAAGGACATTGCTGTAGAGAAGGTACCCGTGGACTTGGCCCCAGACGTAGAGTTTGTCGCCATCCACATGTCCTCCTCACTGAAAGCAGGGGAGGAACAGGGCATGGCTTAGCCATGCAGGGCATTAATTACCTGCTGTGCTAATTGAATCTATTAATGAGGTAATTTCTTTCAGTGGCCTCCGCATACCGGGGCAAGCGGCAGGCTGTGTTTCAAGCGTAGCAGCAGAGCTGTGGGTGTGAGGAAGGAGCGGAGCTGTGGTTGGTGATGCCAAGGCAGGTGGAGGACAGGACTGTCTCCAGGGCTGGGGATCCCATCCCCAGAGTTCCTCTGTCTCCCTCCTTGCTCCAACGCTGTTACAGATCCAGTAAGGAATTCCCCGGTGGCCTTTCTTCCCCCAAATCCCCAGTGCACTTGCCTGTCCTGTTGCCTTTTTTGACGTCCTTCACTTGTATTCCAGTCCCCATGATGAGCTGGAAGCAGATGGTGTCATGGGTGCACAGCACAATGCTGCAGGAAATCAGTGCACTTTTCCCACACTGCCCAGCTGAGAAAAGCAGATCCAAACAAACAAACAAAAAAATGCTGTTTATGCAATAGCTTTGCCACTGTCTGGAAAATGGCTTTCTGCTATAAAACCCTGAGTTGTTATCTATTTATCTTATATCAGCACACAGCCCCCAGTTGAGAGTCCCTGTAAGAAGACGCCGTAAAAGACAGCTCTCTTCCTGAGTGGGAAATCAAGAGATTAACTTTCATTATTCCTATTAATAGGATGTTCTCGCTGTTTTTCATGTAAGAGACTGAATGATTACCCAACACTGTTTCAATTTATAGCAGCTGTCACAATTAATTCTGCAGAGACCACAGTCACACTACCTGATAGTGGTTCCTCCCACCTCTCTAAAGCAAACTCAACCCTTTCCAGGGCATTTATGGGGCAGCTTCGAGGAAAACTTGTCTACATTCATCTCAAGGACCTGACTTGTGCAAGGTGAGGGCTGACATTTGCATGCAAATTCAGCGCTTACATAATCCCACAGAGTTAAAAAAAAACACTGGATAGAGTGGATGGATCCACTGGTAGCACATGGTGTACATCTTGCATCTCCCAGGTACATTTTTGGAAGCCAGGCAGTAAATATCTTATTTCTTTAACAGACTTGAGAAGTCCCAGAGAAGCCTTAGTCTTTTATCTTCTGTCTCTCCCCAGTGCCGACGGTGACTTTGCAGTCACCCACCTGACCAAGGCTCACCTGTTCTATGATGGGAGAATTAAATGGATGCCACCTGCTATCTATAAAAGCTCCTGCAGCATCGATGTTACCTTCTTCCCCTTTGACCAGCAAAACTGCACAATGAAGTTTGGCTCCTGGACCTATGACAAAGCCAAAATAGACTTGGTGAGCATGCACAGTCATGTAGACCAACTGGACTACTGGGAGAGTGGGGAATGGGTCATCATCAATGCTGTGGGCAATTACAACAGCAAGAAATATGAATGCTGCACAGAGATCTACCCCGATATAACTTATTCCTTCATTATCCGGAGGCTGCCACTATTCTACACAATCAATCTGATCATCCCCTGCCTGCTGATCTCCTGCCTGACTGTCCTGGTCTTCTATCTGCCCTCCGAGTGTGGAGAGAAGATAACCTTGTGCATCTCCGTGCTGCTGTCCCTCACTGTGTTCCTGCTGCTCATCACAGAGATCATCCCATCTACCTCCTTAGTCATCCCCCTGATTGGAGAGTATCTTCTCTTCACCATGATATTTGTTACCCTGTCTATCATCATCACTGTCTTCGTGCTCAATGTGCACCATCGTTCCCCACGTACCCACACAATGCCTGACTGGGTGAGGAGGGTCTTCCTTGACATTGTCCCACGCCTCCTCTTCATGAAACGTCCCTCCACAGTGAAAGACAATTGCAAGAAGCTCATTGAATCCATGCACAAAGTAACCAACGCACCAACGCTTTGGTCTGAGGCAGACGTGGAGCCCAACTTCACTACCTCATCTTCCCCCAGCCCCCAGAGTAATGAGCCATCACCCACATCTTCCTTCTGTGCCCACCTCGAGAAGCCAACAAAGCCTCAGCCTATCTGCAAGTCCCCTTCTGGGCAGTACTCCATGCTGCACCCAGAGCCTGTACAGGTGACCTGCTCCTCTCCACAACCCTCACGCCAGCCCCTGTGTGACACCCAGACCACATCCATCTCGAAAGGCAGATCACTAAGTGTTCAGCAGATGTACAGCCCCAATAAGGCAGAAGAAGGAAGCATCCGCTGCAGGTCCCGGAGCATCCAGTATTGCTACCTGCAAGAGGACTCTTCCCAGACCAATGGCCAATCCATTGGCTCTCCAGCATCCCAGCGGTGCCACCTAAATGAAGAGCAGCCCCCGCACAAGCCCCCGCAGTGCAAGTGTAAATGCCAAAAGAGTGAGGCAGCTGGCACACCAGCTCAAGGAAGCAAGACTCCCAGTGCCAAAGAGCAACATCTGCTGCTGATGTCCCCAGCCCTGAAGCTGGCAGTGGAAGGGGTTCACTACATCGCAGACCACCTGCGAGCAGAAGACGCAGATTTCTCAGTAAGTATGTTAACTTAGCCTGCTCTCCTTTGGTAAGTAAAAAATTATCATCTGTGAAGGAAGCCCCACTACACCTGGGGTTTATACGGAGAGTGTACTTGCTGACGCAGGCTCAGCCATCCCTGACATCGTGGCTTTTGAACACATTGGCCACTATAGGCCCAGTTGGAGAATTTGTCCTTGGGGTCTTGGCAGCCATGTGAGCCAAGGAGGCAGCGCAACCAGACCATGCTCAGGGCTGCTTTAGAGCAATAGTATTCTCCAGCAGAAAACAGGAGTAAAGTTGTTGTTAGGTGGGAAGGAGGCAGCTGAGACTGTGAAAGAGACCCAAAAAACAGTCATCTTGTGGGAACATAGCAGACATTCTTTACAGAGAAGCCTCTGACAGACAGGGAATTCACACTCTCTCTCTCTTTTATTAAGCATTGACTCTGGCTACTGAGTCTGGGAAAGCAAATTCCCAAAATAGGTTGTGGATGTGGGAAGCATGTAGTGGCGTGGGGACATTGCAGGGTATGTTTAGCTCTGCGTGATGCGATTCCTCATTAGTGGACTTCCACTGGAGCAGTTGGCTCTGTGCAGGAAGGTGGGCGGACAGACTAATTTCATGCTTACTCTGAAGGGGTAAATACGGCTACAAATAGAGCAGGAAAGTAGAGGCTGAAAGAATTTCTTTTAATGGAGATGGTGATGCACGTACAAATGCCACATCCTTTCACACCTCTTGTAGCTCTTCCCCTGCAATACTATGGATGCAGCATGCTCGCTAATTATGGCCATAATGAAGGAAGCGACAAGATAACCTGAAGTTAGTATTCTTGCTAAAGAAAAGTCTTATTTATCTTTTCCTAGAGGGGATCCGTCAGCAAAAGGTGCTTTTTCAGCTGCACTTACAGTTTGATTTCTTGAGATTTAGAGCCAATGCAAGTCATAGTGCTTTTATGCAAGACTTCCTGGGCATGAAAAGTGTCTTTATATTTGCATTTTTCACAGTACTGAGCACTTAGCAGCAGCAACAAAAGATTAAGTGCTACTGTCCATTTATATACTCTTTGGTACCGTAGTTTGAGAGGCCTCTGTTCGTTAATGTATTTCACTTCACATCTCTTTGAGGAAGTAACTGTTTATTCCTCATGTTGAGGAGTGACAGCCAAAATACCGAGATGAGGTGACCTGTTCAAAGTCACAGAACAAATCTGTGGCAGAGATGGGCTGTCAATCCCCATCTTCATTAATTGACAGCCCAGCACTCTTTGCCAGGCTAAAGCACTTCACAAGCACATTAGGACCGTGGGGAATTAAACTCTGCTCTCTCCTCCTAGCAATAACCACAAGTAAACCCATGGAAGTCAGTTGATTTTAACTTACTTGTTTCCCTACGGTGCAAACAAAAGAATATTGCACCAATAATACTTCCCATTTCAACTGATTCGCTTTCTGCTAAGCTTGTTGGTATCATCAAGAACTGAGTCGATGAATGCCTTGGATTCTTTCATTTTAATCCATGATTGCAACTTTCTTTAAAATGAAAACAATCTTCAGAAGCCACAAATTTTCTTCTTATACCTTCCACTACTCTTCCCTCTTGAAATGAAGCAATTATCCTGAGGAGGAAGCTATTTACAGCACTAAACATCAAAAGCAGCAGAAGAGAAGCAGTTTTGAGGGCTCTGACCAGACCTCCTGCCAGCGCAGCCCGTGAACAAAGGCACCACGAAAACATCCAACAATGAGTGGAGAGGGGTCACCCCCAGGACCACTGACGCACCAGGTTCCTCAGAAATAGCCTGCAAACCTGTCCGCAGTTTTCGGCTCTTTCACAGTTGGCACGGTAGGCAGAGGTTGGGTTTTCAGATTTGGGGGAAGAGTTGCTGACCCCAGTCTGAGGCTATACTATTTTCTCCGTCTGGATCCCAGTAAAGTCAAGTGGGAAACCACGTTTTTTCTCCAGGTGGAAATGACAAAGAAGAAGGAAATATGATCTTCTGAAACTGAAATTTACTGAAACGAGCAGAACTGATCTAATAAAATGAGAATTTGTTGGGGAAAAATCAGTACTCAGAAAGTTGCTTTCATCTTAAAATCAAATTGTGGCATTTCTTCATGGAAGTCTTCAACAAATCTATCAGCAGGCACCTCTGATGCAGTTGCAGCCCCTGAGACACAGCTTGCTGTCTCTTGGGTAATATTTTCAGACATGCACCTTCCCAGAATGAGAATAGAGCTTCTTTTGAAGTTCCTGTCTTTTTTTCTAAAGCACCATTGCCACGGGGGCAGTGCTTCTAAATTAAAAGTAAATAGCTCATTTAATTAAGTGCTTCAGCAAAGAGAAAATGGGAAATGCAAGAGGCAGTTGTTTGTTACAAAAAGATATTGGCAAACAATACAAGCACAACGGTACACTGGGGAAAATGCAAGACCGCGTTGTCCCGTCATATGATAGAAATGCCATTAGAAATTAATTACAGACTGAGAAGCAAAACAAGTTGCATGTCACACACGAGCCAAAATAACCAGATACCAACAGCACCTTCTGGAAAGCCTTGTTTTCCTCATGCCTCTGTGCAACTCCGGACTACTCTAATACAAAGACTTTGAAGACAGCTTAAAATTAAAATGGGAGAGAATATAACTGAGGGGGGGGAAGCATGGGATAATCTCATCGGTTTATTTTTAACAAAGTACAATAAAACCACTCGGGACAGCTCTAATCTGTGTTGCAGGCTCTGGGTCCTGGTGATCAGATGTCACCAAGGCATCTCAACCCTCCACTCAAATCTTGCGGGACGATACCCTGCTTCTACTGCTCAGACCTGCATGGAGCTGGACCAGGGAAGAGCCGCAGGTTCCCTCACTTTTCGGGAATTTGGGGGTGGGGGAGGCAGCTGGCTCCTGCCCCTGATCCGTTCCCGAAAATAGTTTTGAGTGAGCTTCTTAAAAACTAATCAAAATACAGCTCAGGAGTTGGGGTGGCAGATGTTGACAGCTGCATGGATGTTGTCAGAGAGGCCTCTGCGGATCATGCTCCACGTGAGGTGCTGGACCACAGGGAAATGACACAGTGCTGTCAGAAAACAAAACAAAACAAAAAATCCAGATAATATTCTTTTCCTCCTCCTCCTCTTTTGTTTTTTTTTTCATTGTCTCTCCATAATTTCCAATTTCACCCTTCTGTGCTCTCAGTCTGAAGCTGGATATTGATTTTGCAAACATCTGATGCGCTCCCAGCCATCATTCTCAAGATGGGCTGAGTATTTATGCATACGCCATGACATTTGAAAGCAAATGTCTGTTGAACTTTTCAAGTTGTTCTTCTTCTCCCATTTCTCCCTTCTTTTCTCATAAAGACACTCATCTAGTTAATTTATTTTCTTCATGTAATCTAGCACTTATTTTTACTAGCACAAATACCCAAAAAAGCTTGTTTTGCCAGAATGGGGCACTATTTACTCAATCCAACTTTCCAGCTGGACATCAGATGGCAAATTTCAGATTTTGTTAACACATTTGTTACGTCATGAGACACCAATCCCATAAACACAATCATCCAGAGCTTGCTTAGCTGCCCTTCTCACCAGGAATTTTAAGCATCAGAGACTCACTCCAACTCTCAGCAGGTGATGAATAGATCAGAAAATGTACAGCAAAGGAAGGGAAGTTATCCACTGAGACCTTATTCTTGGGATGAGAGAATTCCTTTCGATGTCAAGGGTCACTGTTTCTTTTACTCACCCTAATTATAGATGGATGTGCTAAGGGTTGTACAATCATAAAACAACGTGGTTTGCCCCAAGAAGATAACAAGCTTCAGGATGAATCTCAATTGGTTACCTCTGCCTATTGAATAGTAAAGACCTGCTTAACTTGGTGCTGTTTTTAAAGGGAACAAAATTATCTACTGCACGAGAATATTTAACCAATTCTTACACTTTTGAAAATGTGCAGGTATTTCCAAAAGTCAAGATGCTTTGTCTGGAGAGCAAATTATGTGAAAATATGTTCTCCAGTGCGTGCCTTATTTCCCAATTCACAAAGCTGCTTACTGAGCCAAGGAGACAGAGCGATACCGATGATTTAAATGCCTGACCAGGCAGTCCACATGGCAAATAACGAGAGGTGTAGTTAAAAGAGCTCACTCTGCTGGCATTGCTTCAGCTGAACGTTGTCTGTGTTGAGGCACAGAGTGACAACAGGTATTTTGCAAATACGTTGGAAGATTTATGACCAGTTTATGAAGGGCTCAGCACGCTAAAATGAGGTAAATGTACATACCTTACCTGCAAGGACTAATTCTCTTAGCTCAATAAATTGTCACAGCATGGGTCACAGAAGCTGGGGTTGTATATTCTCTCCCTCTGACACATCATGATTTCTCTGTACCACCCACGAGGTATAAGATAAAACTTAGTGGTGCATCTAGTGTATTAAGGTCTAGTGGGAGGTGTCCCTGCCCATGGCAGAGGGGTTGGAACTAGATGATCTTCAAGGTCCCTTCCGACCTAAACCATTCTAGGGTTCTGTGATCTGTGACTGATGAAGAAAAAGAAGAATTAAGGTTTTCAGAGCCACTATGTTATGCTCAGAGTTTGTTTGTTTGTTGCTTGACATCATAATATTTTAGGACCTGAAGTTGCCATAATACCCGTGAAAACATCATCTGCTGCTAATGGCTATTTCATTGATATCTGGATTGCTCCCTTTACCAAAATTAATTTTCAGCATAATCAGCAAACCCTAAAAAATATAAAATCAAGCCAGGTCTCCTGCAAATCATGGTCACACCTACTGTTCTGGGCTACTCCCTTATTATTATCTCTGTTTAAAACAAACCTGGGATCTGTGGATGAAACATCCTGTACCATTAGTGTTCTATTACTATTGGACTGTGCTTTTCACCCATGCGACAGCCCGATGTACACGGGGGCTTTGGGCAGGGTGAAGCCAGTGTTTGCTCAGGGTCACACACCAGTAGGTGCAGTAAAGCAGTCCCAGCAATGGGCAGCCTGGGCTTTGCCACCTCCTCCTCCTTCCACCATGCTCCCACCTTTCTGTGATCATGGCTGCCGAAGAAGTTTGAGCTAGCTCCCGCTGAGATGTTTTCCCTAAAGAGCAAGGCAGCATGCCAAATTTCAGCCCTCAGATCTGTTAATCGCCAAGTGGTATATTGTAGGAAATTATAATGGGTACAGCCGTATCAAATAAAACTTTGCCATCTGATCAGTCCTCTTCCTGGGAAAGACATTAATAACTGCAATGTAATAAAAGAGGTTTTTATATGTATGTGGTTTCTTTCTTAATGAAATAGCCATTTACAATTCTTGCCTGATGGTATTAATAAGTACTAGACCTCCCCAGAGAGGAATTGCTAGAAAATCCTCCCACAGCAAGACAAAAGTGGGGAAAAAGCCGGGTGAGGAAGAGCACTTCTTTTATTTGCTGGTTCATTTTCACTTCTTACTCACCCAAAGCTGTAAATCCCTTCGCAGAAAGGCTTCGTTAATCTGTAAGCAAATTTGTTTACGAGCATGGGAAAACGAGTAATTTCTTTCCCCCTCACCCCACCCTCCCCAGCTTGAATCGCAGCCTCATTTACACACCCAATTACAGCTGCTGCTTATGGAAAACGGGATAGTGAATGTGCAGACGAGCTTAATTATCCACGGGCGTATGTCATCCCTGAGGAGCTGCAAACAGGGTTTGCAATTGCACATGCACACCCACAAAGTCTGGGAATCTGTCTCCCACATCGGCAATTGATAGAATGAATCTTTGCCATCATGTAAGACCACTAAATGTATGTGAGACCTTCCCCTCCTACCTCTGGACTTAAATGAAAATACCTTGCTTCAGAATAAAGCACTAATAGTCTTCATAAGTTTCAATCTCATTTAAACATTAATAATTGGCCTTTCATCTCTGTGTTCCCAGGTGAAGGAAGACTGGAAGTACGTTGCAATGGTCATTGACCGGATCTTCCTCTGGATGTTCATCATTGTGTGTTTGCTGGGAACTGTTGGTCTCTTCCTCCCACCGTGGCTGGCAGGAATGATCTAAATATAGCCCCAGAAGGAAGAAAGTATATCCCACTCTATGGATTTTAGTTCACCTGGAAAGAGAGGAGCAGAGAAATGGAGACAGCCCTTTGAATAATTTACTGCGTGTCTGCGCTTGAGTTGCTCCAGAGCTCTCTGGGAATACTTTCCGAGGTCGCGTCGTTTTGCCAAGCCATTTTCATCTTCTCCATCTAATTTAGGGGAAAAGTTCTTATTAAAGTCTGTACATAGCATGGTGGCATTCATTGGCATATACTCAGCAATGTAAGAACACGAGCTTGTTCCCTAAAGCAACACATAAAGAGGCTTCGCACCTACCAACCAGCCCCTGGCAAAGTAGCTCCAGTTGTCTGCAGAGGTCTCGGTGTGCCCTGCCTAGTAATTTTGCCCTGTCAAGCTGAAGTGGTTCAGGACTGTGTGTCCCTGTATGAGTCATTTGATAAATAAAGTTCCAGATGTGGGGTGCCTGTGCGGGATGTGGTCTGTGGTCAGCTGGTTAAAGACGGACAGACTGGAAAGGCTGAAAGAATTGCTCGAGGCAGCTCAGCCCTGTTGGGAGCAAGGGTGATCGTTAGGGTGATGGTTAGCACAGCAGCTGCAGTCTTTACATTGACAGCTTTTACTTTGGCCAAAGACCTTCAGAAGCCATGGTGACCACAGCTGAGTGAGGATCACGTGCATGAAGGGAGGATTTGGGGTTAAGATTCAGACTGTGTTGGTAGCACTTTAGTGTATTTTCAAGGGAAAGTTATGGCTGCTGCGAAATAGCAGAGAAATAGCAGAGAGTCACCCAGAGCTGAAAAACCCTTGCTATATGTAGGGAAGGTACTTAGAGATGGGGAAGCCAAAAGAAAAGTCCAGGACGGTGCATTGCTGTAATAAGGAAATGTGCCATTCCGTGGGGAAACCTGAGCAGGACACACAGCCACACTTGGGAATTCAGAATGGCACTTTGCAGAAACTACAGATATTATGGCCTTAAATTTGGTCCGTTGTTTCAGCAACCGTGCTTCCATCCAAACTGAACCAACCTTTTTTGCATGTCTTGTCCTTGCTTTGGGATCTGCAGCGAGAAGGCAGGGACAGGCACCACCAGCCAGAGGGAGGGGGGACGCTGGAGCCCTGTCCTACCACAGGGAGACATCGGTGCACAATGGCACAGCTGAGCCACATGTGCGGGTGAAAGGCTGGAAGACAGAGGGTAAACACGGGCTTCATCTACCCTCTGCCTTTTCTCTGTATGTATTTGGAGCCGCAGTAGAGCAGCCACACTTGGGCAGACCGTAAGTCCGTCCAGCGCAGCATCCCCTCTGTTGGGTACTCACAAACCCACCATTCCCATCCTCATTGCTGAGTGCAGGGTGCCAGGAGGGATCAGCACAGCAGCACCCAGCCCAGCATCTCCCTGTTTACTTCAGAGGTCTCATAGGCAGAAGGGCTTATAAGCAGTGTGCAAGGAAAGGCAGACATAGTCTAAAAATACAGGCTTCCCCCGGGACCTGCCGTGGCTGCGTGACTCAGGCTGGCAGCTGAGGGGCTCTGGGCTTCACCCAGCATCTCCCCTGCACCCCACAGCTGGGACCAGCACTCACGAGACTGTCCAGCCACGGTGAAGTTTACTGCTAGGCGGCTCTGGCTAGCCCAGGGCTTTGGGGAACGCAGCCCGGCAGAGGCAGGCAGGTGCCTGGTGGCCAGCACAGAAGGTCCTGGTAGGAGCCAGTGCCTGGGGTAGGTGAGACCCCAGGTGAGATGTGAGGCACCCCTATGTGGTAGCCTGGCATGTGAAGGTTGCTCATGCCGCACGGCTCAGTGAGCAGCAGAAAGCCACATGGGTTTGTGACAGCAATGCTCGAACTGAAACAATACGGTTTAAAGAGACTTCTTTGAAATACAAGTTACTGCTCTAGGTCCAAGCAATACAGGCTAAAAATGAATACAGTGATCAGCCTGTTTGGCCTCATCTAAGAAGCTACAACTGACCTCTGTGTTCACAGGCTCAGCCAAGCGCTTATAATCTGTGCAGCTCACAAAATCATAGCGTAGCCGTGGTTTGGGTCGGTTCCACCAGGAGCTGTGCTGGCACTGGCGCTGCGCGGCGTGGATGAGGAAGCCGGAGCTGCTGCTGCCTCTTTGCTTGTTTTCAGAATAAAGAGTGACGCAGTCTTTGGAGATGCTAATTCATCCCTTTTCACAGTCAGTGAGTTTGCTTATGGCAATGGAAGGAAAACAAACAGTCAAACATCTTCAAGGTCTAGTGCTTGAATGCAGGACGGCAGCTGCAGTCTGCATGGCAGCGCCCGGCACAGCCGGGCCGGGTGAGGGTCCGTGCTGCGGGCAGGCTGGGCTCACGGAGGTGCCCTGAACTCTCTCCTGTGCCTTTTCGCGTTTTGAGTGCACTGATAAAATAATAATAAAGGTGGGACCGATTTCTGACCCTGGGCACTGCTGGGTCAGGGGCATCGTATCGCCAGACTGCAGCCGTGCCCACATTGATGTTCAGAGCTCCCTCTGCAACCTCCTCCTCCTCCTTCTCCTCCTCCTTCTCCTCCTCCTCCTTCTTCTCCCGAGCCCCTGAGCACTGATGGCAGCAGAGCAGGTGGGAGGCTCGGCTGTGCCTGCACATTTTTAGCAGTAAAACCACACGCACTTCCCCAGCTAGGCTGGAGAGTCAGCAGCTGCTCGAGTCTCTGCTCGCATCTGCTGGCGAACGCGGGCTCGGGCAGCAGCGGAGCGATGGCCAAAGCAGACCGGGGCTGGGGACCCGCGGAGGTGAGGGTAGCTGTACAGCAAGAGCTGCTGTCAGACTGCTGCCTAGCAGAAGGTAACGATTTGGGAGCAGCAGGAGAACTGATAAAGATTTAAGGACAGATTTAAGAGCCAAATGTTTAAGGTGGCATATTGGGTGACTCAGTAGAGGCAGGCATAGGCTGTACTTTGCTCACAGCAAAGGGCCCATCTCAAATTTTTGCTTTTTCTGCAAGAAGTTATTGCCAGCGCACACAGTGTGAAGTGCAGCATCTCAAGGGGAGCATGGCAGGTGACAGCTACAGAGCAGGACCGCCTGGCAAGGACATGGACCTGCGGTGCAGCCCCTGGCAGAACTGCCCTGCCAAGCAGGGAGGGAAGAGCCACATGCATCTGCTCCATTAGCACATCAAAAATATCAGGTGTGATCAGGAGCACTAAGGATGCCGTTGTGTCCCTGAAGAGTCAGTGCCACTGCAGGCTCACAGGGTTTGGCAGGACAAGATGAGAAGTGAGAGCTGAAACCAGTTACAAAGAAGTTAGTGGTGTCTGGGGAGACGTTCGGTTAATGCAGGTCACTGGCATCCTCTGCTTTGCCTACATCACGACATTTTTCATGCAGTGGCAACTCCCTTTCTTCTCACATGGCATTAATAGTTCCTCAGTTTAAAGTTCAAATAAAGTCTTTCCTTCTGCTTCTGATGTGCCTCCTTGTAAAACCTAAGGGGAGAATATAGGAATCAATACCTACCGCTCTTTCTTAGACATGTTATTCCGTCTGGGAGGTCATTAAGGAGGATGCTGTCGCACCACAGGATTCAATGATCAGAAACTGGAATAAAACTGGGACATGCCCCAGACTATAACAGTAGAATAATGAATAATTCTGCTATTCCAAACCCATGAAACACAAAGAGAGAGTTTTTCAGCATATGAAAGACTCCAGGAAAATGTATGCAGCCAGGCTGTTAACATTTGCAATGTTCCCAGCTCAGAACTGATTCCCAGGATTTGACTGAATCAGGAGAAGAGTGAGGAAGCAAGACTGGGATACAGCAGGAGATCTAAAACTGCCTTGGAAGAGACCCAGAGCAGAGTAACTGGTTTTCAGGATCTGGCAGTGCAAAACTGAGCTCAGAGACCCCGAAGACATCACAGCAAGCAGACACAGGTGCTGATTTTTTCTCGTTTACTTGTGGAGGAGAAATCATATCCTCACCATAGTGATTTGTGCTTTCCCACTGGTACAGCTCTGTTGGTCATGAATGGAAGAAGACCAAAGGCATAGAAACCAGACTGTAATAACCTCAGTTGCCACTATTTTTCTGTTTTCCCCTGCATCCTCTTTCTTCTGGTTCCCAAATGCTCACTTTGTTTGGGTCTGCAGGGCACGCAGGGTGTTTTATCTGCAGCTGGCTGGTAGGATGATCTATGTAATCCCCATTTCCCCAGCTGTTTTCAGGACTGTTTTCCACCGTATCGTCTCATTCTCCAGTGAGCTAATCCGCATAGCGTGTATCACCCCCCTTTTGGGTAAGTTTCTTTTTAGACATTTATCAAGAAACTGGACTTGAGGAAATCCACTTGCGTAGAGGCAGACAGGCAGAAAGTTGTATGTGTGAGATGTAAAATTCACATATAGTGCTAAGGAAAATCTCCCTCTAACAGCCCCACCTGCCTCGATAGTGGGATCTCCCCAATGCAGATCTTTCATCCCAAACCAGGATGCCTTTTTTGTTTCCAGCCCTTTAAATTTGGTCAAGCCGACCTGCTGAGCCCCAGAGAGTCTTTTCAGAGCTGTTTGTTAGCAGCGTTGCTGGTTTGTCCTCTGTACTCTTTGTATCCTACCCCTGAGACTGATTTAATACCTTAAAACGATGCTTGTGGCAAAACATTCTGTCTCTGGAAGGTCCTCAAGCCTCTGCCAGGATCCAGCTGCATGAGCTGGGTCAAACTCTACAGCACCAATAAAACCCCCAAATTTATCACAATTTAAGGACTGGAGGATAGAAGTTTTAAAGAAACTGAAGATATGATGTCACATTACACACTGTGTGGAAAAGAAAGTCTCTGACACAGATCAATTAAGGGCAATAATAAGAATGAGCAAATCGGGAGACAGGATTTTAATAAGGTCTGAACAGAAGGGGAGGTAAACAGGCATTAGTCTGCAAAAGTGAAGAAATGGTAGGAACTTGTGGGATCTCACAAGAACATGTGAAATTTATGCACTGAGGTTAGTTCAGGTTTATCCAGAAAACAGGTTTAAGTCCAGAAAACCTAATATCCAAACTTTTATTTGCAGCAATTAAAGCTTTGAGAACAAAGTCCCTACTAAGGAAAGACCTGCAAGAGAATTTTTTAAGCCACATTGCTAATGATTGACACTGTTCTTACCTACAGTTTGCATTAAGAGTGATAAATTGGGCCAGAAAAGTATGAAGCACGCTGAAGAGCAACACAAGAGGGAACACAACAGGTCGTGTTCAGCAAAGCATGGGGTATCCATATTCACAAATGGTTGGTTTCTGTACTCGCTGACAGAGGAGGGATCTGCAATTTGGGCTGGGCAGGGTCTCCCGAGCCTCCCTGCACCTCCACCTCCAGGGCTGCTGGGTTTCTCCAGCCACTCAAATCTTTTCTTTTTGCCCTTTAAATAGCCTGCAAGATTCCTTGCTGGATTAGGACACTCTCATCGCCTAAAATCCCTCAACAGAAATGCTCCTTGGCTTCCAGGAATTGGGGTACAAAGCACTTGCACATGTGCTCTGTGTTACTAGGTGGACTAAATTGCCGTGATTTCAAGTAAATAAAACCACTCTTGGGACAAAGTTTAGGAACATAAATGGGCAAGTTGTTTGTGCAGGTTGTCTGTCTCCTAATCAATAGCCCTTCTGGGACCCAATTTTCTTATAGTCTGACCCTTCCTGTTGTATCTGAAATAATCATACAAAAGCAAAGGTCACTTGAAATTCTACCAAATAGGTTAAATCCCGAGACAGGCAGTGAGATGATGTTAGCAACTTTCAAAAACAGTCGATAAAGAAAACTAAAGGAGCTCTATATTAAATCACCTGCGGTTACGAGATTTGGACAGACAGAAGAGCAAGTCCAGAACCGGGAGTTTGGCTGCACTAATTTAAATAGGAAAGGAAGCAGAATTACCTGTGAAATGCAGATGTTGCACATGGAAATATTTACATTCTCCAGTTTGTGAGCATTTCTTTCATGGCAAAATTTTAGGTTCTGCTGTATCCCTTTTACCTCCTTGCCTTTCCTGCCCACTGCTTTGTATCTGCCAGTTACCACAGGCGTTGGGTTCCATACCCAGTGCGAAACGCAGAACCGTTCTGGATGCAACTTAATGCAGGTTTGGCAGGTTTATTTTCGTAACGCCTTCATTTTTCAGAGAATAGGGAAAACACAGATCAAAAGCTCTTTGACCTGTATAAACAGAAACATCTACAACTCCACAGCACGTGTGCAGGGTGTCTATCGCAACGAACACATCTTTTCCAAACACCGTGTTCCAAAGCGCTGTGCGCCTCAGCTCCTCTGACCTCTCCTTTTTCTTCTGGCTGGAACTTTGTCTGCAGCAACACTTCATCTAAGCTGGAAAGATTTCTATTTTATATGTCAAGGCAACTCTGGAAAGCTCCAAAGTGAACAGAAATGTTACTTCTATCAGAGTGGTATTTCTATGCATTTTCCTACATTTTCCAAAGGGAATGTATGTCATACTGAAAACATTAATTCTTGGGAGTTTCTAGAGAATGAACATACATTAGGCCAAGGACTACTTTAAATATTTACAGGATGTAGTCATATTTTTATGTGACTTTTGTTGTAGGATGACTCCCATATGAGTCTGATATCTTTAAATGCACCTTTAGCAAGATTTCTTAATTCTATCGGATTTTTCCATAATGACAAGAAGAAATAATATTTGGATTCCTTGTCTAAATAACGTAATTTTCTTAAGGTAGACCTCTTTCTCTTTGGTATTTATATGACAATCTACTTTCTAAATGTGGATATATTTGCTGTTAAGTTTTCAAAGGTTGGCTATAGCCGTATGAATACCCAGCTACCAGTCTGCATGTAGGTGCTGAAATTGCACATCCAAACTAATATGCGTGATGCTCCATTTTTTGCCTCTTAGCATCTTTGAAAAATCCGTAGTGATACTTTTTGCTTCATTCTGCTTTTGCAGAAAGTGAAATATTTTGTTGCTGCGGGTTGAAATCCCAGTTCAGAAACAATTGTTCCGGAAGCAGGGGCAGTTCGCACGCAGTGTAACTGAGCACTGCCTAAAGGAGCAATTGCAAAGCGGGAGGTATGTTTTTATCAGTATCTGTATGGTTTGTTGTGGATACGCATTAGACCATGGCTCATGCAAGGAAAGGGGTGTAACGTGACAATTACCTCCATGTCATATAGATAAAAGTCAGACTCAGAGCTATTGAATATTCTACCTGATAAAATGTAAAGTCGGTACTCAGCCTGTGGGAGGGAGAGATGGGAAAGGCCAGCAGGTTAATCTCCAGCTCCTCGCGGTACACGGCTATGCTTGCTCTGTTCTAAGGCTTTGCTTGACAGTTACCAAGCCCCAGAGAAGGAGGTTAAACAGTGGGGTTTGTCACATCCCGGGAAGGTTATCACGCTGTCTGTGATGCTTGTGTACATAAGACCCCTGCAAGGAAGCCATCAGCGTTTTGCCAAAAGCAGCAACAGTCTAAATGGTGCTAGAATTTGTTACCTTGTCAACCAACAGTAAATGCAGTTTTGCTCCAGTGGATTTGCATCTTTGGGCATGAGGAGCTGTTTTTCTCTGTACTGGGGACCCAGAATAAAAAGTGACAAAAAGAAACCACAAGCAGACAAATGGGCAAAAATTATCTGCTATTTCTGAGCATTTCAATACATTATTTCTTTTTCTTACACGTCTGTCAGCCTGTACCTCTGACTGTGTCTTTGTCTTGCTGCAGGACGTGCAATGTGAGTTTGAACACTGCAATTGTCCAGCGCTGAAAAACAGACAGATGACTCATCTGAACACAGGCTGGTTTGGTGGCTTTAGTGTTTGATTGACTTGTCTATATAGAAGTGATGGGACATTAAAAAAACACAAACAACACATGTGGTGTACAGTTTGATGCTTCTCCTGGAGTGCATGGAGCTTTCACCCAGAGATTTCCAGCGCAAAGCAATGTCTTCAGCTGCCTCCGCACCAGCCGTCATGGGATGAAATCTATGTGGGGAAAGAAGATGAGGCCACTGAGCAAATGAACGAATCACTGTCACGTACTGAGAAAGAATGGTGTAGAAATAATTCTTTTCCCTTGTAGATCTTTTGTTGGGTGCCAGTGATTGTATTAATTTCCGAGGACTTTGTACAATTGACCTTCCATGAAATACATGTGTAGGAACTGACATATTGTTCCTCTCTGTCCACCATGGAAACGTTGCTGGGAACATTAAGAACTGAAGATACCCCAACAATCACTCCACCTGCTCAGACTACTGCTGCATTTATGTGTTAATCTATGAAAGACGGCAGAGTAAATTGAACTGCCTTTTATCCATATGAATTCCATGTGAATCATCCTGATGGCTTTGCAAAGGAGGCTCTTGCAGGACTGACAGTGCCTGAAGGATGAACAAAGGTCTCTGCCAAGCTTAAGAGAAGTAACCGGAGAGACCAGCTGTAAATCCATAACTTTTGTACTGATATAGTTAGGACTTACCTCTTCTACCTGCCCCGTAACATCCAGAGATATCACAACCCCCTGGATATCCAGACTGCCCAGGCTGCCCTCTGACACCGGGAAAACCTTGAGGACCCGCATTCCCAGGGTAACCCTTCGGACCTGGTTTCCCCAGCACAACTTCTCCTGGTGGGCCTGAAGAAGGAGAAGCACTGTAAGATGTAGCACATCTACTTCAGCTGCTTCAGTGTAATACCTCTTCTATATTTTCTCCATCCTACATGTCGGTTAATATTCTGAGTATTCTTTCCTCATTTTGGTGGAAAAATAAGACCTGCTGGTTGGAAAACCTCTTCTGAATCCCAGTAACCAGAGGGCTTATTCTTAACCTTAAGGGTGCCCAGCTTGGCTAAAAAATGGAGCCTGGTTAAGCAAATCCAAAGTCCAGCTACGTGTCAATGCAGAAAATCACCTTAACTGCAGGATCCATCCCAGCGTCATTGTTTCTTGTGGCTTTACTTCTCAACTATAAAAATTTAAATAGAGAAGAATACGTTTGACCACAGTCTCTTGATAGTGCCTGGTTTGTTATGTCAGTGGCAAACCTCCCACTGATTTCAAGTAACAGGGATCAGGATGGAGGAGTACGCCAAATCCTGACAGATTACTCAAAAACCCCTTATGTTTCATGAGCTGAATTTTCGGAGTTTCTGTTCCCTGAGCATCTGGTTTTGCATGCAAAAAGGCAGCAAAACTAAAACTCTTTGGATGTTTCTCGGGTCCTTAAAATACATCATTACCTGGGAATGGGTACCAGAGGGAGGAGACAGCCTGGAGCGGTCCCTTGTGTCCTAGCAGGGATGAACCATCCAGGATGCTGCCAACACTGCTGCAGTAGGAAGGTCATTCTGCCCCACCACAGTGGTCTTAAGGCTGAATGACGCTTTGAATCTGGCAGCTGGTGAGCTCCGGCTGGCCCCACTGGGTCAATACAAAGAGGTTGCATTCACTCTACCTGTTCTGCCTCTGGGTCCTTGGATCCCTTCCTCACTGGCTCCGGACATCCCTTTTTCTCCTTTGGGCCCTGGGGCACCTAATCACAGATAAGAGATAAGTGTCACTTCACTGCATGTTTTTATTTCCCCCTGAATTAAGTCTCCTGTAGTCTCCTTGCCAGGCTATTAGATATTAAATTGAAGGAGAGTCACCGCCCTTGGCAACACAAAGAAATATCCATTTCTTTCAGTTCTGTCTGGGCACCTGCTCTCTTTTCCAGAGTAGCCATTCGCCCATGACCAACAGGGCTCCAACTAACATTGATTTGTAGCCTGATATGGGTGAACATGGAGGTTTTTTCACAACTGGTGTTAGTGCACCGGCCTGAGTGTGGTGTCCACTCCCATGTTCTTCACTTGGATCAGACAAATCACAAAGCTGAATGGTCTCTTCGATTGTTGTTTTTGCATGAAACTTCTCATGAAACCAGTACATCTCAGTGAAACATAGGCATTTTGACAAAACACCAGTTTTCATATTTTTAAGACGACAATTTTTTGATCACCCGTGTCCTTAAGATCGTTTTTCATTGAGATCTGTCTTCTTCCATCTCCTCGCTCGACAGGCTGGAAACATCTGCAGGTTGTTACTTCCCTTTTCTCTTAAGTGACTTTTTGATAAGCTCTGCAGATACGAGATAAGACTGAATAGTGCCAGAGCAAGGAGTTAAACAGAAGGTGTCTAGTTGCATAGAGGTGTTAGGACACTGATAAAACCAATGGTTTTCACTTTATTTTGACAGACAATTACTTGAGCCACTGACAAATGTTGTCTGCAAATCCAAGCAAAACATATTTCCACCATTCACTTATTCATGTGTAATAACTGAAGCCAGTTTCTGAGATTACATGAATTTATTTCTTTAGTCATGTGTAAGGCTTTTGTAGTTGGAATTACTGCTCCAGAAACCTACTTCCACTTTCAGTATTACTTCAGTTGCCTCATGCCTTCCTTCAGTGTTTTCCAAGACTCGTCACTTCTGCCCGGAAGTGATCTGTTCCACCAACATGTGTTCCTCCAAATGGCTGTTTAGTTTGCTTTTCTGTAGGGAAAGCCTCCCGGCCTCTAAAATTAAACTCTCCATCCCCCGAAACCTACACATGGTATCAAACTGGCCTTCCTCTCAAAGCAGAACTTGCAAAAAGAGTGGGCTGCATCTGTCTTCTCCCTACTCCTTGAGCTACCTAACTTGGGTTTCTCTTCCTAGAAGAGAGAAGTCCAAGAGGAGAATAGCAATGAGATGGCATGCGATAATATTATGGATTATCTTTACAGTACTGCTTGAGGTACTAAAATGTTTAGTTAAAGTGCCAAAGATACAGTAAAAAATGCTTAAGAATGCTTCTGCCCATACCTCTTTCTCCAGGATACCCATCTTTGCCCGGCTGTCCAGGGATGCCATTTTCTCCTCTTTCTCCATTGCTCCCAGGGGGACCTGGAGGACCTGGTGGCCCTGGTTCTCCTGGTTTTAACCTTTCTTCCCAAACAGGAACTGGCTTCCTTGCATGCTCATGAATGAACGAGTCAAATTTCAACACATGAGCTGAGAAGGGAAGACAGAAAATGAATGTTTCCTTGGCTGGGATATTCAGAAATGAGACAAAACCAGAGGATGTTGTCTTAAAAGGTACTTAAAACTATCAGCTAGTGCTAAAAGGCTGCGAGTCCAAACTGAGAAAGCCAGAAGCTGAATAGGAAAATGGGCAGCTGAGTCATGATTTTGCTGCCTGACCTTGGGCAAACCTCTGCAAGAGGAATCAGCACAAATCACTGAAAGAATAATTTTCCATTTGAGAAATAAGGGAGTCTTTGCAAAGTGCCAAATGGTTTTCCAAAGAAATATTTCACGGGTCTCTGTGCTAATGCCACCCAATAAAACCAATGTAGCACTGAGAGCCTGTGATGGGACATTTACTATGTGTGGTGCTCGGCACGGCAGAGGGTGGAGGAGCTCCCTGGGTCACTACTGCTTCATGCTGTCTCCTCTCTCGTTTTGTTCACTGCTGCTGGGGAGGCGTGAACATGTTCGGGAGCTGGGCTGGTTATACTCACTCTGAATCATCCGTTCACAAGCCTGGCTAACAAGCTGGTAAATCGTAGCCAAGGACTGTGGTTCCCCCTAAAGTGAAACAAATATTTTGTTAAAAAAAAAAAAAGGAAGTATTACTATCTTTGTAAAGGATCGATATCATAATGCTTGATAGCTTTCTGCCCGTTCTTTTTCTTAGCTTGAGTTGCAGAGATATTAATTACTGTGAAATGCAGCTTTATTTATTTATCACAAAGCTCTGAAGCCATAAAATTGAAATTGGGAAACATCAATAATTGGTTTTCTCCTGCACATCAAAAAGCCCAGACTGAATCTCAATAATTACTGAAGCTGCCAAAAAGGGAGAGTAAATTTCACTCTCAAATTTTATCAAAAAATATGCTAAGCCTATAAGTCAATGTTCTGTGATATGTAAAACATCTAATATGATCAGATATTGCAGCATCCTATCTTTGTCTAAATCTTTTATGAATATTGATTCTTACTGTTACTGTATTCTGAATAAATCATATCTGAGGGGTTCTTTAGAAAGTTTTACTAAAGTAGGGAAAAGTGATAAAAATGCAAAATGCTGCTTAAAAATAAACACTGACTCTGTCTGTGAAAATTCGTAACTAACACACTGCGTACTTCCAAAAACATTCATAAAATATACATCTCTGCCTGGATCACTGTGCAGATTACCCAGACTTAAACAAAAGCTTGGCACAACACCCAAGGGAGGGAAAAAGGAAAGTTCCACTGCAAAAAAAAATGTATAGAAACTGAAAAGTTGGTGGGAACAGAAGGAGAATGGTCTTAAAAATTTTAATACTGAAGCATTAACTTGAGACAAAAGCAGTCTGTCAAAAGCAGCTCACTCCTGTCTGAAGCCTAATTCACATAAGTCAATCTTGGCAATGAGACTCAGACTCCTAGAAAGACACAGGGTTTCTTTTTAACCAGAAGTCAGGATAGGAAAACTTCCTCTCACAATAAAATAACCTTCAAACGCAGAGCAGATCTCCTGGCATCGAATGCTCTGTGCTGGGGCATGCCAGACGACTATTACAAATGAATCCCCTCTTTTGCAATACATTAAAAAAGAGCAACTCAGTCAAGTCAAGTGGTTTTGGTTTTTCCTTCTCAGCAAATAATGGATTTTCAGTTGGCATTTCTTCTTCATTACTACAATTGATACCAGGGAGCTCCTGACTGCCGCAGGATTATTTATATCCCAGCAGCACAGCCAGTGCAGGCGAATGGAAAGGCAACAAGCTATAGGTACTTGAAGTTATTCAACACCGGGAAGGTTTATATGTGTAAGCATAGCTTGCAAAGCACGTTACCACAGCCACTCTTTTGAGTGTAGGACACAGTGACAGTGTTGCTGCCCAGCACCACAAAAACTCACTTTCTCTCCTCTTTCTCCTTTTGGACCCGGCAGCCCCTAAAAGGAAAGAAAAGGAAAAATAAAAGTCTAGGGAAAGGAAGAGTGGAAGAAAACAAAAAAATTAATGGGGATGTGGGTTACATTAGTGGGACACGGAGCACAAAGTTTGTTTTTCCCACTCATCATTTCCTTGACCTCATGACAGTGACTAGAAGAGCTTCAAGCTCATAGGAATAGTTTGCTCTCTTTTTCAAGAAAAAGAATAATAAAGCAGCAGCTGGAGCAGTGGCATAAAGCACCATCAACAGGGATGCAGAAATTCCTCAGGTACAATCTTAGAAGAGATTTCCCAACACAGCAGGTGGTTTTTAACATCTGAGGAGTAGAAATAACTGTGACATCTAGACCTGTGGTTGCCCCTACAAGCCCAATGCTCGCTACTCCAGCTCAGGACTGACTCTCTTGCTTTATTCCAGAATCTTACACTAAAAATTTGGATGTTGGATTTTGTGTAGCTTGTGAGTCTACGGAGAGCAAAGAGAAGTGGGTTTTGTTAAATGCTTTGTCAACAGTGAAGTAGCCTGGGCTTTGTATATCCAGATGCCTCCTTAAGAAGGATGAGTGTGAATTAAAACTGTTCTTTAGACTCTGAAGGAGAGCTGCCGTGGGAACAACTTGTTTCCACTCCATTATTTCATGACTTTGAGACCCAAAAGCGGAAACTTACTGTTGGCCCAACGTCACCCGGAGGTCCCTTCTCTCCGCTGCTGCCTTGGGAGCCTGTCACTCCTTGGAAACCCTGCAGACATTAATTACAAGACACAGATAAAAGTCCAGTTACTTCCTAACTTTCTTCTTTTTCTGTGCAAGGCTGACATCTCCCTACAGCTCCAGGGGCACCAGCAGTTTGAGTTTAGAGGACTCTAGCAAGGGCATTGTAGCCTTAAGGTTTATGTCAGTAACTCGTCCAGCCATGAGTCCAATCTTAAGAGTACATCATGTGTGAGTCATGTTCACATCATTTCCTATTACTGTCTCAATTACGGTCAAGCCAGCAAAGCTGATGTTTGCCAACAAGCTGCAATGTTTTTCACCCTATAGGCTTTAGATCCTTCATTACATATTCAGATTTAGACATAGCCTAAACAATAACCCTTTTCTTCAGCCTCCTAATACCACGCTGTTCTTTTCTTTTTGCTTTAAGACCTGTGTTCGTCTCTAATTCTTTACAACAGTAACAGCAGCTTAGAGAGTGGGAAGTGGTCATCTCCTCTGTGAAGTTTCTTTGCCCTTTGGAGCCATAAAGGGAAGAAAAAAATAAGCCAAAACAACCAGTAGAAATACTTTCTTTTATCATTTTCCAGCTATTACGTTTAAGCTCAATAGAGATTAGCAATTCTTCTGATCAGTGAAAATGAAAGAAGTCTTCAAGGCAGCACCAGAACAGTTTTCAGAGCCTGCTCTGAAGGCTACAGTGCTTTCCTCATATTTGGAAAGCTGAGGTTCAACCTTGCTGGCTCCATATCTTCCCAGGATGCGCAAGTCAAAGTTATGAGCTGAATTCAATCTTAGCTCCCATAAATACCTGACTTCACCAAACTACTGTGGGGTCTAATGCAAAGACAGCATTGAGCAATCTCTATCTTAAAGTATTCAGGAATCCCAAATTCCTTATAATTCAGCAGTGAGAATCAGTAACTATCAGGTCCATGACCCATCACCTAAAACCAAATTTGGTTCAGTTTCCCATGTAAAGTGAAGTGCATCTGTTTCACAGAACTTGGAAGGGCTGTGGTACCTTCAAATTAGCAGAAGGATGTAAATCAACAGACCTTAAGTTTCTGCTATCCTGGGCACAACAGAGCGTAAATACACCTATCTACATACAGATCTGGCTTCAGATATTGGAAACGGTGTGGGGGGAATCCTTTCACACCTGCCTGCATCCTCCAGCTCCTGCTGATTTCAGTCTAACGAGCCCATATGCCTCAAACTCAACCAACAGTTGAAAAACAGTCGCACCAGGAAAGCAAAAATGGCAAAAACATCTCCTTGCTGGGTGATATCTTCTCCAGAACTTGCCAGAAGACGCCAAGATTTTTCTGCTTACACTGACAATGGCAGGGAAAGCGGACATCAGCACAACGTGCCAGGTATTCCCCGGGATACCCCAAGAAGGGGTTTTGTCCTGGCGCCTCTGGGTGACAGCTAGTCAGCAGAAACCACCAGCCCCTGCTGAGGAAGAGATTTTGATATGCATTTCTCATAGTGAGTACTCACCCTTGGTCCAGGAGGTCCTGGAGGCCCAGCTGTGCCTTCTAGTCCCCGCACCCCCTGCAAAGCCAAATCCAGTCATTTATTAACGAGAGGATTCAAAGAGACCTAGTAAGCTGTGAGGTGGTTTTTCCATGTGCTGCTTTTAACAGGAGCTTGCTAGGAATGGGCAAAAAATGCATCTGCCACACAGGCAAGAAGGGTGACACCTGGTCAAATTTGGCCAAACCTGAGATGAACCCCGTTTTTTTTTTCCCCCAATCCCTCTGGCTTTGTGAAAAGACCATTCACTTATGTACTGAATGCATTAGGAGAGCTGGATGTTTTGGGTCTCTGCTGGTACGCTCACTGCAGGATTTTAGGCACCCATGCATGGAAACTCAGAGGTGAGGTATTTTACCTTTGCACCTTGAAGACCATCCCTGCCTGGAGCTCCCTGCACACCAGGAATGCCCTGTAAATCAGAATTGCTGGGTAAAGTTGGCATCTGATTATCATTGCCTAATTCATCTTGTAACGGGTGACATAAGAAAAAGATGGAAGAAACAGATTTATTCATTAAACAGAGCAATCACTGTTATCCCACCTTCAATTCCATTATATCTAGCTTCCAGATAGGTCTATCTGTCTGGCACCAACTGACTCAGTTTCCCTTGGGAAAGTGATGACACTCCAAAATTAAAGACATTTTCCAAGCAGACAGCAGTGACAACTCTATAGCTTTTCAATCCTGCTTAAAGTAGTTACTGGGGAAAATAGGCAAATCTTTGAGACAATTAGAAGGAACAGTGTCTACCATTACCTGCATGCCAGGACTTCCAGTGTCTCCTTTCTCTCCTTTAATTCCTGGTGGTCCCTTGGGTTAAAACAGAAGGACATAGTTAGGCATGCTGCAGCATCCTCTAAGGCAAACAGCATCCTGCTGTTCCACATCCACGTCCCGGGTTGCTCCTGCTCCCTACAGTGCTACAGGGTAATTTACAGCCACAGCATGTCCATGGGGATTCTGTCATCCCAGACACGCACACAGCAGCCTCCGCCTCTACTCCTTGCCAAGCAATGCTGATCATTGCAAAGAAAAATGCCTGAATACTACACTGGGCTCTTTTCATTAAAGGCACATTAGGGAGAGTCTGGACAAAAGCGGCCTTTTGCCAGAATGACTAAGTGCAGGGCCTCGTCAGCACGAAAGAAAAAGATCATCCTCTGTCTCTAGTGCAGCTGTCCAGCTGTTAGTGAGGATGATGTAAATACATAGATCCCATTTTGGGGGCTTTATTGAGACACTCGTTTCTGAAACATGTTCTAACTGCAAAGAGCAAGTGACAAAAAAGGTAGTTGAAGAAATCACGTACCACAGGACCCTGAACTGTGATTCCTTGGGAACCTGGAGAGCCTTGCTGGCCACTAGGACCCTCTGGCCCTACTTGTCCAGGTGGGCCTGGTTCACCCTAAAACCAAAGACATGAAATCAAACACAAGAATAGACAGCAATTAGTGCCTGCTCTCCATGTTGGCTTCACTGCATGACCTGGGTCAGCGTGAACCCTCTACAGGATTCAAGATGAAGTCAGGACAGTGAGGGGACCTCTAATAACCTCAGCTGCCTTTGCCTTTTAGGTCCAAGGTTTTGGGGTACCTCCCATGGAAAGCATGATTCACCTTCCCAAGCAGCAGGTCATTCCTGTTATGCAAGGTGGCCAAAGAGCGAAGGGAAATGTTCCTTAACCCATGGATGAGATCTGCATCGATTCTTATTCCGTCCCCAAGATCTTTTCCCCTGTAACCACGCTGCTTTCCCAGATGTTATCCCAAAGAAGAGTACCAATAAGCTGGTCTGGCTCTGCCCTGTGTTGATCAGTGGAGCAGTGAACACTTGCACCAGGGATTGCTCCAGTCCCCAGGGCTTTGGGATTCAGACCCATCTGTTCCCTAGGCTCACCTTGGGGCTGCTGCTGAAGGCTTTGTGTGGGTCTTGCTCTGCGTCACTCCTCACACTGCTCTTCCCCAGAGCAGTACCAATCTGTCCGGTTTGAAGGCTTGGCAGCCAGAACAAGCCCAGCACAAAGACTGACCATTTTCCAGCAAGGCTGCTTTCAGAGAACATTGCTGACCACATACATCACATTAATTCAGCGCAATCAGGCTTATCATCTCAATTTCCAAAGCCCAACTGAGCATTTAATTAGTAATAAGTGATCCCATACTCCTCAATGTGTCAGCCCTTTAGGCTCTGTTTGGGATCTCTTTGGTGCAGTGAGACAGTCCCCAGCCTAAGGAGTCCGGCTCAGACCAGGAATGAACACATCCAGCTGCACTGAGGACTCTGCACGCCTGCATCATGCCTCTGACACAGCCTGAAGCAAACAAAGCCAGTGGTAGTGCTGCGTATCAGGACTCACCTTGGGTCCTGGTTCCCCCTGCTCCCCTTGTGGTCCTCTCCTCCCAGGGCTGCCCTGCCAGTAGGACACAAAAATACTGTTATGAATATCATAATCTTCATTGCAGTGTAACCAGGAGCCTAGGGGAGAGAAGTTGGTGCACTTTGATGTGCACGGTGAAGGATGTTTGCTGCCCCAGAGAGCCCGCAGCAAATGGAGGCAAGAGGAAAATGAGTCAAGTCATCCAGCAAATGTGGAAGGG
The DNA here is from genome assembly GCA_017639485.1 of Pluvialis apricaria. Classification (NCBI taxonomy): domain Eukaryota; kingdom Metazoa; phylum Chordata; class Aves; order Charadriiformes; family Charadriidae; genus Pluvialis; species Pluvialis apricaria. Next base: position 14,207,993 of record CM030021.1, read on the forward strand.
GGAGAAGAGAGGAACAGCACAGCCCCTGCGTGGTAACAGTGGGTACACTGCACTCAGCACCAACAGGGAGAGATGAACTTTCAACCTGTTCCACCTCCTCCCTCCAACTCCCCCAGCAAACCCATGCTGAGACAATGTCACATATGAACATGGAATACACTTGAGAAGAAAAAGAATAGGTGCTCATATCTACAACCCTTTGGGACTTTGTGTTTTAATGTTGGTTTTTATGATCTCATCCCAAGAGAACAGACACATGCTGAGACTGGGGACAGCAACCAGCTCTGGGGAGACCTGGCTTAGCTCTGCATCTTCATAACTGCTGGATGGAGAGACGAAACCAATCTTCTGGCATGAACCAATGTTATGTGAACTTTTGATAACCTAATCTGAAAGTTTCTATTCTTGAATCTAAAAAAACCAATAGATTTGAGTTAAGAAGCACAGGCAGGGAGCTTTGGGAAAGGTGCTTTCGGAAGAGCCCAGAAGCTCATTTCAGAAGTCAGCTGGACCTGGTCAAAAACACTTATTAAGGACAGCGATAAATACAAGGTGGGACATAGTCCTGTGAACTGGAGTTTAAAAATAGCAATGAGTGCTCTTGTAACTGCAGCAAATTACCAAGGGTTTAGTGGTGTGAAGATAAGGTTATGTGTCAAAAACGTATTTTCTCTAATGCTTAAAAGAGTCCTGCTCTTTAAAGAGTTGTACTGTGGAGATGTTTAAACCACAGGGCAACGCAAGCTGGTAATTATGCACTTAGGATATTGAAGCAAACTGTGATAGTGGAGTGTGCTCTGTAATTAAACTTCCACTGGAATGAGCACGTAATTACTCTGCAATGAGGCACTGTTCCTTGCAAAGTGTGGAACTGAATTCACAGTAATGCAAGGGGTGATCTGAAACCTTTTCACTTGAACAAGGAGTCCAATGGTTTTTTAATGGTTGTTTTCTAGGAATAAAGCACCTGGAGTAGTTGAAATGGGATGCTCTGGACACATAGTCAGGTTTCGGATGCCTTGTGCAAATAAAATGTTTTTCCCAAAATTTCCAAAATACAACCTTTTTGCTAGCTGCTTCCTAGTGTTTAACTGGAATATTCCCTTCTGCAATTTAAGCCCACGGTGACTCTCCTGTGTCCATAATGGATAGGGCAAAATATTGCATTTGCCCTTTATCCCTGAGCATGTTACATACTTAATGACTGTTAGCACTTCCCTCCCATTTCCCTCAGGGTTTTCTTGCAGGCCACATTCACTGTAAAGAGAGAGCTTTGGGGACAGTCAGAATTAAAGTCTCCTCTTTCTTACACCGCCCACCCACACAGACAGTTATATGGCTCCCACTTAACACAGAAACCAGATAGGAAGGTTTTGTGGTGGTGATTTTTTTTTCCATTTACAAAGAGTTTCACAGCCTCTGATCCATGAAATCTCTGCAGGCACCGAGGGTGACCCATCTTCCTCTCCTAAAAGGATTAACGTGGCACCAGGAACTGCTCAGCCTGTTCCCAGCTGCAGCTGTTGCGTTGCCAACTCGCCATCTCCCCTTTTCATCAACATCTGAGACCTCAAGGATACCTCTTAGCCTTGCCCTGGCACGAGGAGGACATCAAAGCTCCCTGAGATAGGATGAAAGGAAACAGCCTCAAGTCGTGCCAGGGGAGGTTTAGGATGGATATTAGGAAAAATTTCTTCACCAAAAGGGTTATCAAACACTGGAACAGGCTGCCCTGGGAAGTGGTGGAATCGGCATCCCTGGTATTCAAAAGACGGGTAGACATGGTGCTGAGGGACATGGTTTAGTGGTGGACTTGGCAGCGTTAGGTTGATGGTTGGACTCGGTGATCTTAAAGGTCCCTTCCAACCTAGACGATTCTATGATTCTAAAACCTCGTGGAGCCCCAGGATCATTATCCTCCTGCCTGGCATGCCCAAACAACATGAAGCAACACGAGTGTGTGCAATATACTGCATAGAAGGGTGAACTTACAGGGGGCCCTGGAGGTCCTGGCAAGCCCGGGCGGCCAGAAGTACAGGAGCAGGCAGGAGCCAAGGTAGGGCAGGTCTCCTCGTCCCTCTGAAATGAAAGCAATCCAAAGTAGCATGAGCAGCTCTGTAGCAAGAGCGGGATGGATCACAGGTAATGTTCCATATTTTTCTGTCAAATAACAAGTTTAGACAAAAAATATGAACCAGCTCTGCCTGAAATCTGCATAACACATACTGGAAGATAATTTTCTCCTTGCCAAGTATTTTTACACCCCACAAAGCAACTTTCAGCATTGAGAAGAAAACTTGAAAGGAAGAGCAGGGGGATGTTGTGACTCAGGGCTGAGGTGGCAGCAAAGCCGCAGGACCGTCAGGGCTGCTGTCACAGATGAGTTCATGACAGGAGGGATGTACACTGCACCAGGATTTGGAGATTTCTTTCCTTTTGAAGCAAACACTGTTTTGTTCACTTCACTAACAAACACACAGATGTTAGTCCCCAGAGGAAAGGAAAAAAAAAAATTGTTTCCCTCTTTAGTCTATCAAAACCATTTGCTGTGTCACTTCAGTGCCATGGACTTGTTCCATCATCCCCAGGTTTATGTCAATTAGCAGAGTGGTCCCTCTCGTCTCACCAGTGCAGGGAGATCACAGCATCTGTCTTCCTCTGCCCCTACACTGCTGCACACGATCTGCAAAGACTGCAGCTGGAACTGTGGAAAAAAACAGGGTTTGATAAGAAAGTAGCGTTAGCACACACAGTTCATCACCAAATCTCATGACATTCAAGTGCTAAAAATAATCTTCAGTGATTTGATAGGACTCCTCCATGTGGTCCCAACTATAATTGTCCCCAAAAAAAGCCACAACACGAAAAATACCCCTGGCCATTTAGTGTTTCACAAGCCCTCAGGTCCCTGCGTCTTGCTAAGCACGTCAACAAGCAGCTTCACACCAGCAAAAGCCAAGGGTCCAATTTACTCACAGTCCTGCAACAGTGGGCAGGATCTCAAGTAATTGGGCTTCAGCATCACCAAAACGTGAAAGCAAAGTTTGTTTTGATCCCCTTAGGGGCACGGAGTTAAGAGTAAACGTGGCAACAGCATTTCCCAGGACAGATGTGGTCCCCTCCCAAGAACCCCCAACCTGTCTCTCTCACCACATCCTTCACAACTGCCACATCTTCCCGTTCCAATTAACAAAGGAGAACACGCTGCACAAAGCCAAACCAAAATAATGAGGCAGAGATTTTTTTTTTTTTTACTTTCCTTGACACAATTTCTCATCTTTTTTTTTTCTTCCACTCCAGGCATTTAACAACGAGCGAGCTGCACAGCCCAGGGAGTGTGACATGCAGCATACAGATATAGATGAACCCCGAATATCAAGCCGCATTTAAAGTTATCTTAAATTAAATAAGGTTCCATGATAACCAGTAATGAGACACTCTGTCTTCTCAAGTGTAGCAGAGCCGTGGAAGACGTGAATCTTTGCTGGGTTTGAAAGGCACTGGGGGTAGGGACAGCATGAAGCTGTTCGTTACTCAGCTGGATCTGTCTAGCTAAGCTTCTGGCAGGGAGAATTTAGGAGGGACAAGGAAAGCACAGATTCCTGCCTTGTTGGCCACAGGCTTGCAGTCAAATTGCCACAGAATGTATTTAGGAAATAAGTAACTACTCCTTGAATACCACTGCCCCCTGGTTTGTTATACAGCTGACCCCATATCTTACAGGCAATTCCGATGTCCGCTTTTCCCCTGGTATATCCCAGACCTCTGCTTCTCTCTTTGTGGCTGGGGAGGCTTATGGGACAAACTGTTTTTACTGCTCTGATTTGGGGCAAGGGAAGTTGTAAAACAACCGTCTTCCCCTGGACTCCTAGATCTGAAAGCAGAGCCAAGGAGTAAAAGCTTCACATAAGTCGTGAATGATTTTCTGCTGTCCCACCAGTACATTGGGAGGGACGAATTTGTCCCTTATTCTGCACATATTTAACACTCCTGGTTTGGGGAGTAGGTCTGGCAACATAGTGCCAGGCGATGGCATACACGGGTGTTTTTGCCCTTGGGACCGTGCACTGGGCTCTCACAGGACGTGGCACTGAGTCCGCACTTGCCCTTATTCTCTTGCAGGGAGCAGACTCTCCGCAGCGCTGTGCGACGCAGTAAGGACATACCCACAGGCTGGCACCGAGTGTTTGGGTTGTGGGTTTTTTTCCAAGTAGCAGCTGGCACAGAGCCTCTATACTGAGGACTATTTTCCTATCATTTGCATGCAGATAGGTGAGCCCAAACACGCTGGAGACTGAGGCGCAGTGAACCCTATTCCCTTCAGTCCCCAGCATTTCCCGATATCCCGCGGTGGGGGCTGAGGTGCTCAACCTTCCCTGGCAGATGCAATTCCCAAACCCTCCTGTCTGCTTCAGCATCTTAGTGCAGGATCTGTGCTTCCCCGGTCCCCAGAGGACGCAGCCAGCTGAAGGCACCTCCGGGACAGGCTCACGCTGCTGCCTCTGATCACAGACCTCAAACAGAGGTGGGAGGCGAGGGGGAGAAACTCCACGCTCGGAAAGCTCATTAAAATCACAGAGATCAGCGGGATCAGGACACGGTTGTGCGTCACAGCAGCGTTTGGAGGCACTCGGAGCGAGAATGATGCGAGATGGCACTCCTCTCCATCTGCCCACCCCAGCCAGCTCCAAATTGAAGCCTCCCCGCTCTCCAACAGCACGCGCCACTGGGGACTCACCGAGGCAGACCCGCTCCTGGGCCCTCTGGTCCTTGTCACTTTTCCCAGCATGATGAAGCCAGCGGTGGAGATGCTGCCGACGGTGTTGATAGGTTTCTCTGCTATTTTCTTACAGTCCAGATAGAGCGTGATCTTGAAGTGGCTCACGGCCACGCGCACCTGGGCGACAGGCGGAAAGAGGTGGTTGGAGCCCCACCATGAGGTGGAGGGGGTCTTTTAAAGACAGTAATGGCTTCTGCCCAATTCCCACACTGCTGCTCTTACTAGTGGTGTGATTTTAATGAGCAAGCGGATCAAGGGGGCTCAGGGATAAGTCGCAGTACATGCTGTGTCTGCTGTGCAACGCTGCACTTTTCCCCAATGTTCCCCTCACCTCTCCTTTGGAGAAGCCTTTCTGGAGTTGTAGTATTAATAATTCAGTCTTCAGAACTAGCTGAATAATGAAGCTGCCTACAGACATCGATAGAAAGTGCTTGTTGCTCATTTGGGTGGAATACCTTTGCTCTGAGGACGTAGATGGACAAAAAATACTCTGTTATGAGTGATAAGGTGGCTTTCTCATAAGCCTACATTTTTTTTTCCTTCCTTTCAGCACTAAATGGTCACCAAAATCCCAAATTTAAAAAAAATGTTTCATTTTTCAATTTTTCCTGATTATTAAGGCCTAAAAACCCCTCAGCTTTGGAGTTTCTAGGGGGAAAGGAAAAAAAAGCCAGTAAGTGGAAATCGTATCTTGAACATGGGATGAACCTTAATTTTTTACAATCATAAACTTCAGCATATCAAATAGGTTTGCCAGTTCCCTAGCAATTGGATGCAAAGCAGTAGTACAATCACTCCTCACTTTGAACAATACATATTGATGGCATTATACTCTCAGACTGGGGTGAGATCATGAGCCACATTTCGCCCTCTTGCGATAAGGACCTTATGAAAGCTCCCATAGAATATCTTCTTCACTTCCTGCTGGTCAAAGGAGACTTCCTGTAAATCAGCCTTGTAGTCGTGATTGAAATAGGTCAAGGATTTCTTACTGGCTACAGGGAAAATAGGACAAATAACAGCTTAGAATTAATAGAGAAATTGTTTTCACCCACATACTGAACAATAGTAAATAAATAGTCTCAAATATGGTGAAAGACTTTGTATGTTATCATGAAATACTTCTGAACAGTGGAAAAGAAAATATGTAAAAATAAAGAATATGATACAAGTAGAATAAAAATGGAAGTATGTCTTTTAATTGCACTGGAAGCATTTAAAATGCAAGGTTGGCCGCAACAACAAAGCTTCCCAAAAAGTGCCACTGTATCACAAAAACTTTAAAACATTAAAAATTTCCAAGTGAGTACTAAAATGAGTTCTGCTGCTCACTGAAATGTATGCAAATACCTGAATTTAATGTCTTTAATAAGAAATCTTACGGTCAAGGTTAACACCAAGGAGGGGCTGGAAGTCCTCGTCTGTTATTTGCCACACGGCGAAGGGCTCCTTGGGCGTCTCGGGCAGGAGGCGCAGGAGGATGCTGATGGTGTGCTCGGGTGGGATCGCAAAGAGGTGGACATCGCTGGAACGAGACAAGCCGAGTCTGCGTCAACGGCTTAAAGCAGCAAGAGCCAGCAGGCAACATCCTACGGACAGGGCTCCCCCATCAAGTTTCTTGGGCAGGGTGGCGTGGAAAAGCTTCACCCGGGGAGCTAAACACAATACACCAGGAGAGAGCCTGACCACTGTTTTGCGCTTCACTCTCAGGCTGTTGAAGCCTGTGCTGAGTGATGAGCCCCCGAGGGCCTTCCCCTCATGCCAGGGGAGCAGTTGGTGTCAGTTTTATCAGGGCAAGAGATGCCTTGGGGAATGCCAAGACATAGCGAGTGCAGCCTTAATGCTTTTCAAAATAGAACCCAGCTGTAGCATACAAAACACGTCTGCCAGGCTCCAAAACACTCCCCCAAGTCTCCTCTTCGAGAAGGAGGAATGGCCCTCATGTAGCATGGGGCGAATGTTTAAGTCTTGGCAGAAATTAGTGTAAGTGTCCTTCAGGGATAAGCACAGAGCCCACAGAAATGACCCTCTGGGCCCCCAAATCCCAGCTGCAAAATTTGGGCTCAGAGCTGGCACCCGTGGCCACCCAGCGATGCCCGTCAGAGATGGCACCACCCAGCTCCCTCTGCAGCCGCTGCCAACTCGGCAGGGCACGCTGGGCAGCAGCAGCGGCGGCGAGAGGACAGAAGGCAATGAGGAAGGTCAAATTGGTTATGCCTGAAATGCATCTGTAATCTGAGACAGGACACATTTGCATGGACATATACACAACTCATCAAGTATCTTTTCAGGACTGATTCATAAGTAATGTCAAGTTCTTATTTCTCTCACTGCTTCTGAAGGAGTAATGTCCTTGAAAGGCATATGGACCAGCTGAACAAAGGGATTTGCCCATAATTTTCTGTGTATTTAAACCAAACAGTTCTCTGAATCTCCCCCAGTCTGTTTACTCTAAGAAGCTTTGCTTCTTTAACTAAGATTAAACTGAGCCAGTGCCTCAGTAATTAGGCTTTAAACAAAGTAGTGCCGAGTGTCAGAAGTCAGATCATTCCTGATTTATAATCGTAAAAAATGCGTGAGGTCACGGGAGCTGCCTGGCCCGCTTGGGACCCTGCAGAGAAGCCTCATACGCAACGAAACAGGGTCAAGTCACAACCCAGAGTCAGTGGTTATTCCCTCTCATCAATAAGGGCCAAGCTACAGAAAGCAGCTATGAGTCAAATATTTTCTAAAGCAAAGATAAGTCTCCAAACCAGAGATGCTGGGAGAAAGGATTGAAGATGGAAATGTGACCTCAAGCCGCCATCGCCGAAGCGTACATGGTTGTGGACAGAACGCCTAAAGAATGGTGCAGTGTCCATATATAACATGATCCTTATGCCCATCATAGCAATTAACGCTGCTGGAAAAAGCGTTTTTGTAAAAAGGATAAACCTCGCCAGGAAAATGTTTGGCTGCATGAAAAATATAATGAATACCCCTATTGTGTCCCCTTAACTTCTGCGTGACATATTCCACACTCATCCTGAGGAAAGTCAGAGGTTAATTTCTTGATATATTAGGGAAAAATACTCTGGCATTCTTTTCATTCTACCTATGGTTTGATTTAGCTCATCATCTTTATCATTTCATTTTGAAGTTGCCAGTGGGGCTGCATCATTCATCCACGAATCAGTGATCTCCCTTTGCTGTGAGCATAGCTAGTGCTTATGTGTGAGACCGACGATGAGGACGACGCCGGTTACGGCTCCACTCCCACCTGGTCCTCTGCGTGAGCTGAGTGTCTCTGAACAGGGTGAAGGTACGGGAACCGCTGAATATGAATGGCTCCATAGCTACACCTTTAATGGAGGCATATTCCTTCTCCACCAAGCCAAAAGCTTCCATCATGTCAAATCCTGGAAGAGAGAAAGAAAAACAGAAAAACAAGTGGTTAGAAAAGAGTGTAAAAAAGTGTGATTGCAGAGCAGGTAGGACTAGCCTCTAACTAATATGGAGAAGGCAATAGAAGAAAGTGCCATAGCAACATGGACATCAGCAAGGCTGTGCAAACTCGCTAGAAACCTGGAGGGTACTCCACAAGTGGCAGCCAAGGAAAATAGTTTGTGTCTGTACCCTCTGCACACATTTGCTGTAATCTTCTCCTCTTGGAGAAGAGCAGACTACAGATGGAGACTTTCACAATTGTGTTTTCAAATCTCCAGAATGAAAAACAAATGAGAAAGAAGTAACTCCAACAACTTCTCCTTTTCAACTAGATGCAAAAATGTTGTCTTCAAAAGACGTGGAATTGGTCCAGTAATTGCTAGCAGGGAGACAGAATTATTTCTGCTCTAAAATGCCTTATATGTAAGAATCAGAAAAATTAGGAAAGAACTTTAAAATATGAGCATTTCCATTTCTCTCTGTTTTCACAAGACACCCAGGGGTGACCTGCCTTATGCGGTCTACAGATTCTCCCCTGACATCTCCGACATCGCCTCCCTGGCTCATGCAGCTTCATCTCACTCTCCCAGCTCATCATTAAAGCTCCCAGTGATTTTCTCATTTCAGTTTCCTGTTCAGTAAGACAAGATCTTGCAATTGGGATTCTTTTTTTAGTTTATCTGAGTTTGCAGCAGGCTGGGATGAAGGAGATAGCTCGTTCTTTAGCAAATGGAAAGGCTACAACTTCATTACCACACATCCTTTCAGTCTGGATTCCCTCGCCCCTTCACCATTTACAATCTTCTGCAGTTTCTTGGCTTGAGTTTTTAATTTCGCCTGGGGGTTGGTCCAGGGTGCTTTCTTTTTTTTTTTCTTTTTCATTTTTCCAACAGTTCTAGGGAGTTTGCCAAAGGAAATGACCTACTTGAGAGCCATTTGTCTCTGATATGGAGCTTCTGGCACTGGAACTTCCTTTAAACCATGCAGGAAATATTCTAGTGTAAAGACTGAAAATAAAGCTTGAGTCACAATTATAAACATATTGTAATCTGCTCATGTTATTGTCACATCATGAATTTGCCGTGTAATGCTTTCAGCGAGCTGCTAAGGAAATGGCTACTCCTGCCACCTTTGTCAAGGAGAAGGAGACGCCAACATTTGTTGTGGCTTTACGATGTGATTGCTTTGGCCTCTGCATCTGTAGACAGGGCAACAGCGCCAAGAGCCTCCCGGGCGGGGATGCACATCCCCATGAGCCGCGAGGGGCAGGGGCGGGAGCGGAGCAGAGATGAAGTGACTCACCGATGAAGTAACAGCGGAGCTGAGAACTAAGGCCAGTTTCTCAGTCTCACCCGTATCACAAAGCCCTCCGGGAAGGAGGTGATATTACTTAGAAAGCAATTAGTTCTGCTCATAAAATAACAAATACATTCAGCAACTCCAACAGCATGAAGGGTGTTACGGCACAGATGGGAGAAATGGGAACTTGCTACCCCAGCCTGGCTGCAGAGAGCTCTTTGGGTATCCATCCCTCCTCTAGAGGGTGCCAAGGTGATCTCAGTGGCACACTGAGAGTTTTTCTTAAGGAGCCTGTGTGAATTAGGAACTGAAATCCTCTTGAAATTCAACAGCCATTTGAAGCCTAGCTTCCTTAAGGCCAGGGAAAATCCCCGCATTAAGCACTAACAGCTGAGAGCAGGAGCTAGTGGAACAGCAGGGGCATAGCAATTCAGTGAGTGCAGAATATGCTTCTACCTGATAAAGGATATTTTCCTATTTCAGTTCTCAGACTTCTCCCCTTTCCCTCAGGGCAGGGCAACGATTTCCCCCCTGCTCAGCTCTTGCACATTTCTCAAAAGCCAAGACCAGGCGGTGTTTTCCCATTCACAGCCCAGCACCGCTGGGGCTTGGAGTGCTACTGTACCTCGCACAGAGCCTTCGGTGGAGCTGATGGTGGGGCAGGCTGCGGGAAGAAAATAAAAGGGAAAAACTATTAGGGAAAAAAAGACAGTAGGGGATTATGATTCTATGATTATGGAAACAAAATTAACACTGTTCCTCTAGGCAGAGCAATGGGAAAACACAGCAAAACTTAAAATATTCTACATCAGAGCCTGGCCTTTAACCTTGTTTATATATATATGGAGAAAGAGAGAATTTATGTTTATGCAAACATAAAGGTTGTTCGTTGGCTTGCCCATCACAAAAATGAAAATACTGTCTTTCATCATCAAACATCTTCATGATTGTTTTCTCTTGACTAACTCACCTGGCACCTTACAATATGAAATACAAGGAAGCATCATGTTCTGCAAGTTTCTCTTTAAAAGCAGATATCAGAACACTAGGTTTTTTTAAACAGTGCTTTTACTGCAACATGCACCTTAATGGTGGTATAAAATGCCAAAAGATATCTGCAGTACCAAATTTTGTACCTAGAACTCAAATCACACACAGCAAAAATATATATCTCAACCCGAGATTTTGGCTTTTGAACTCTTTAGGGAAACACAAAGAGTTTTCATGAAGTTTTGCATTTTGCCTTTCAGAAATTCCCTTGATGAATCCTCTAATATGCCACAGGACAGAAGGCAACACTGGAGGAGAAAAGGCTGGAACATGAAGTTGGAACGTGAGGCACCATGGTTATGAGCACTCTCTATTTAAAAGCCTCAGGTAAGGGGATGTTTTAGAAAACAGCACACGAATGCTACTTTCAATTATCTGCTGCCATGTAAATCCCAGGCCATGGATGCCAGATGGAGCTGGGACAAAGGGAATGCTTGACACAAAATGAGAAATGTCCCTGAAAATCAAGGACAATTGACGAGATGGGCTATTTCATAAATGGTTTTCTAGGTCATCAGTATAATAGAATCTATACTGAGGCTTTGTTATGGCCTTGCTATTCTTGCATCAATGCCATTTCATACCTCATCAGAAAAGCAGCGCTTCCAGTTTTCCATACCTAACTTTTGTCAAATGTGTAAAAAATTTAAAGGGGGTGACTTACCCTCCCCAAGACACTTGAGATTCCTAAGTCTATAGGAGTTTCAATGCCATTCTTCATGATCAAGACACACATGAAAGAAAGGGGCACCCAAACCTATGACCTTGATGGCCGTGGGACTGCTAAAGCCAGGAGTTAAAACACAAAGATTTGCCAGTTGCCATGACATCCATTATTCAACCTAACGCATCGTTTTACACATACATACCACAATTCCTGTAGCATTGGGTATAACACTAATGAAGGGATCTATGGAAATCAGTTAAGAAACCAGCTACTGAAACTTGAGCCTCAAAACCATCTCTTTGAGCTTGACCAGCCCCTGGCTGTTCAGCCATGTCCTGCATCCAGGATGATCTGACTTACGCCTACAACCTATACACAGCTCTTTCCCTTCTCCTTCCAGAAACCAACCAGCTTTCCAAATCTGAAGCATTGCTCAGAATTGAAGCATGAAGAAGAAAAGGGGAAAAAAAAAAAAAATCACCCCAAAGTCATATAAAGAGGCTATAAACTTGCCCATTTACCAGGTATCTAATTTTCTTTCTTGGGAGTCAGGGAGCTCCTTCTGTCCCTTGCCCACACCCCAGTATCCCTCTCGCTGACATCCCTGGCAGTTCTCACCTCCTGCCCAGGCTGAAGCCCCTTGGATTGCTCTTTGATCTGGCAATGCTCAGCTTAGACAAAGCATATCAGAGTCAGGTTAAGGGTCCCTGACACTGGCAGTTTGCACTTCTGCTTTGAAGATTTTTTCCTAGAATTTCCAGCCCAGGATTCCTGCTGTCTTGTTGTTTTCTTTGCTTTTTGTTTTTCTCCCCAAGTCCCAGCCAAATGCAGTTATTCATAATACAAGAAAGATTCACTCCTGCAAGGTCAGACTATTTCTCTCAATAATTTGGTTACATATCAATATTTGAGTCTTTTACTACACATCTAACAGATTTCCCAGCATTATTACATATCATCTCCACTTCTTAAAAAAGTTACTTTATAAAACGTACAGAATTTAGTATTTCTCCTATTGTCTTTCCAGCTATCATAGCCAAACAGCTATATCAAATTCTACAAGGTGACTCATCAACCTTATGGGAGTACAGTTTTCTACTTGAAAGTTCACAGGACTTTTCTTCTGTGATCTGAACACCTGTGGATTTCCTCAATAAGCCACTTGAAAACTTAGTCTGATATGTTCTTTATTGGGTACGAACTAAAATTTTCTCATCTAATCTGCTTCGTTCTTCCCTCGTGGCTTCCCTCAATACATTTTAAAACTGAAGTTTTGTTTAGAATCATTTCAAATAGACAGGAAAAGGCATTACTGCCACAATATCTGTATTCTAATATTTGCTTCTTAACAACTTTTTATAACCCTGTTAATTCAACATTTCTCGCTAATCCATTTCATAGTTTGCTTTATATCAGCACATGAGAACATATGCTCATTAAATTTAATAAGGGACTTTAGGGGAACTTTAATTTAAAACATGTCATCATTCCCCTTGCTTCATTTTGGTCAAGTTGTGCAGAAATCCTCGACAAATACTATCAGTCTCTTTTCTAAGTGAGTTGGATTTTAAGAAGTTATGTGGTTTCTGCCTGTCCTTGCACAGTCTCCAGAGGCATCTGTCAAGAAATGATATACCCACTCCTTTCTGCCCTGCAGAGCCCACACTGTGCCATTTGTTACTGAAAAAAAAAATGAACCCAAAGCAAGACTTCATAGGAGCTGATTTACCTTCACTTTTAGGTGGAACGAATCCTCGTATTGAAGGGAATTTAGACGCCACAGGAGCTGAAACAGAAAGCAATGCACACGTGAGCTCTGTTATTCAGGACGGTGATGCCTGGCTGGAGACCCAGGTGTTCACCAGCCCTTCCCAGTCATCACGGAACTGCAAATCATGCACAGAAGTGCAGAAGTTGAGGCATAATTTTCCCTTCTCAAGACTAGTAGTCTACCCTGACGAGCAAAACTCTGGCCTGGGCCACAGGACAATGCGAGCGAGGACATTGCTGCCCCAACAGAGATTGCCTCGAGACCAATGGATGGAAAGTCATGAAGAACATGCACATGCTGACTGATACACTTACCTGTCCGTCCCGTTGTGGATGTGCTCTCGCTCTCTCCTGTGTAGTGGATGGCAGAAATGACCACCTTGTAGGCTCGATCGGGCAGCAGCGACTGCAGGGTCACACTGCTGCTTTTGCCAGAAGCCATGATCTACAGCGGGGTGGAAAAAGAGCCCAACATTTGGGCAGGCTTCCCATTACCGCTCTTACTCACACCCCAGTGTTACACGGAGGGGTTCTAGTGGCGAGTCCTGGGACAGCGGGGCTCAGGGCAGCATCCCCACATCGTTCAGGCAGCAGTGAAAGCAAGCCAAGGAAGCCTGGCTGTGCATTGCCATCAGACCAGCCATGTCCGAAGGAAGAGTATTTTGCTATGTAGACCCCAATATTCCCCATTCAAAAGAGTCAGAAGTGCCTTATAACATGGTACCCACTCTGGGTTTGTGTAGAAAACGTGGGTTAATGTTTAACCTCCCTAAGTCCCCTAAGTCAGAGGGGCAGTAGGTTTATCCTCAACCCCTCTGCCTCTAAGAGTTCCCCACCCCAGTTCAGGGAAGGGAGAAAGCTGCGTTATTAGCAGCTTTGGTGGACACAAGTATTTTCATTGCAAAGAAGCCTGGAGGTCTTCTTCACAAAGCAACATCTAGCAAGTCAGAGGAAGAGGTTTGTTTTCGTAGTCCTGTGAACCAGCTACCCTCACGGTAAGCCCTACTGGAGCAGACTTCCCCTGGGCATGAAATTGTCCCTATGTCCCTCTGGTCTGGTGCCTGTCACCTAAAAAGGAGCTGGAGACTTACTGTTTGCTGAGCACCGGCATCAGAAACAGGGTTGTAGGTGATTTTGTAGTGCTGTATACGGCCATCGGGGGGGGTCCAGCGGACCTGGAGGCTGGTGGGGGTCTCGGAGTCAATGAAGAGGTTGGTGGGTGGGCTCCGGGAATCTGTAGCAGGGATTAAAGGTGAACGGCATAAAAGGCAGGTAGCAATGTCTATAAGCAGGGTCAGCAGTGCTTGCTTCCAAGCCCATTTCCGAATGCTTCAGTGCTCTGCTGTGCTGTTAACCAACGCTCAGAGCAGAAGCAGTCACCTTGGGGACAAGGCCAGAGAGAAAACAGATTGTGGAGGGATGAGGATTGCCCAAGTAAAACGCAGTACAGCTCAAACATTCAACAATTCAGGCCCTAGGACCTGGAAAAAAATCTTGGAAGGAGAGAAGAGGCCTGGAAGCACAAGGAAAAGAGGTCCTTTGTACACATCACGGACAAACACCAAAGGATACCCTTCATAAAGACCCGAACTGCAACTGAACTTCATCAAAGGTCTGGAGACACACTGGACAAACATGTTGATTACTGGCTAAACCTGGATCGCGCTTCAAAGTTAATCCATCATCATTTCTATTTTTTTTCAGCTTTTTCTTTCTGCTTTAAAATTATTCAGAAAAAAGCACAGAGCAGCCAGCACACATCACTTTTGTCTCGCGCTTCTCACATCGCCACCCACAGCCTCGAGGAGGAGAGCACGTGCACTGCCTGAGCTACTCTCTCTTTTCAACCCCTGCGCTGCGATGTATGGATGTATCCCAAATAAGTGATGGGCTGAGCTGCAGTCAGCCAGAAAAGGGTTTGCCAGAGACCAAAGCTGGGAAATTTTTAACTATGTAAATGCATTTCTTTCCCTGGGGTTTTGCTGTGTAGCAAACGGGACCCGGTGACAGAGGCTGTTATGCTGGAGTGATTCTCTGAGCAGGGGCTGAGGGTTAGTAAGAGAAGGGCAGAGTGGGTTAAATCCATCCGCTGTTCAAACACGGGACTCAAGAGCATGGGCTCATCGGCTCCTGGAGCTTGTTTCCAAACAGCTTCTTGCTCCGCATAAATGCATGTGCCGGGCCTTGAACCCTTGATGGTGTGAAGGCACAGAAGTCTTGGACAGAGAAAAGGAAGCATTTTATTCAGAAGAGACTAAAAATTAGGGGTGAGCTCTAAAAAGAGTCAAGGACACGCACTGAGGCTATGAGATTTCTATTGTGCAGTTCTACCTGTAAGGCTCTTCTGCCCACCCAGCAAAGTCTGGGGTGACCTTAGAGCACACGTTGAATGAAGATCATTTACATCTTCATCGATCCTCCTTCCTTCTTCTGTATAAAATGAGCTTTCTTCTGAAGCTGAACCAAGTTTGCTGGCAGCTGAATCAGACTGGAGGCTGTTGCTGTGCATCACCGCAAGGTAAAGTGGAGAAGAAAACAAGTGTGGGAGGTAAAGTCACTTCAACAGCACTATTATTAGGGCTGTGCGACACGTCTGCATTGCTGCATTGGCTATTTCCTTCAGCTGAGGTAAGTGAAGATTCTGTTTAAGTGAACAAAGGTAAAGTTAGGGAAAGTCTTCTGAGTTGGGTTTATTCTGGAAAGCCTCCAGGCCCAGCAGAATTTGATGACATGGATCTGACAGCCAGCGAAAAGGTCACCTCCCAAAGCTGCCCAGGAGGAAAGAAGCATCTCTGACACAGAGGACACCATCTGTGCCTTCGATTACCTCTTGAACCTCTGCTCATCCACAGGAGGAATCCTGGGCTGCTTGCTCTTGGGTCTAACCAGCATCACAGACACATTTTCAAATGAGAGTAAAACCCTGGAGTCTGCTTCATTAAAATATTCATCTGCAATGATTATATCGGTCCTGTTTTTTTCCCCTTGCTGCCATGGGTGGAAGCTTCTTCCCCACATTTCTATCCCTTTTATTTCCAATGTATGGTCTTGTAGGAAGAGCTCATTGAGGAGCTGGATAAAGAACTTGAAGACATTTATCAGCCCCAGGCAGGAGATATGTCTGGCACAGCATAGCGAGAAGAATGGGGAACACATGCACTTTGTAATCCACTTCAGTGCCAAGTTAGCCAGGGTGGCTCAGCCCACCTTCAGCAGCAGTTCCCATCCAAACTGCTCCCTAGTTCTTCACACGGGAGAGAATGAGACACGCTCACATGCTCTGCCCTGGTGGCAGAAACTTCCAAGAAACACTTTCTGAGCAGATGAGGAGGATGGGGAGGGATAGCACTGCCAAATTAGTGAAGATCTTCCCAAGTCCATATTTACTAATTTTTGTCTCCTCTTCCTTAAGTTGAGGGACTTCTTTCACGGTCACACCTCTGTGGATCTTATTCTGATGGACCAACAGAATATGTGGGCTGCCCTATTGCAGTCTGGTCCACTTGTCCCTCTGCCTGGAAAAGCCCATGTTAGCGAACAGTTGAGATTCAGAAACACAGTTGGGATATGGTGGCTTAACGTATAACCACTCCTCCACTATGCCTGGGACACAATGCAACTTCAATTTAAACTCCTGGGCAGGATTTGAGCTAAGCTGGGCAAGGATGGTGAGCAATACTTAAACATGTATGGTGACAGCAAAATTCAACTGACAGCTTGAATAACTTTTTATACTGCTGAAATTCCATTACGTATACAATAGACCTTAAAGTCCTGCCCTTGCATCCAGGTTCCTGAGTAAAGTCACAGCCCTTTTGCTGTGGGGAGAGTCCCTCTGTCACCATGGACTGCTAGCATGTCCTCCCATGCTCATTCACATCACCGCTGACTCAGAGCTTCAATCGTGAAACACCATGGCAGTGAGAGACCCCAATATCCTTGTTCTTCAGAACAAACAAGGACTGTTTTCTTTTGTTCAAGCTCCTTTTCCTCAGCCTGGATGAAAGAACTTCCCCTCAGTACAGATGAGAGATCCCTGTCTGCTTCTCAGCAGGATCAAAAGCCACCTCTTCCGGCATCTTCCGAGGATCGCCACTCAGCAACACCTCCGTGTCCCAGCAGCTTCCTCTCCCAAAGACCATCTTCTGTACTCCTGCTACCTTGTGGGAAAGATTTGTATCTGTTTGAAGTACCACTAAGGTTGTTTATTAATATGACAAATGACCACTGTGTAGAGTCTGTGGTCAAGGATAAGGACTTTGTGACACTTGACAATTTACAGTAACGTACTGAAAGGAGAGTTCTTAATCCAAATGAGTCTTCAGTCTAAATATAACAGGGACAAGAAGAAACATCAGAAGTGTGGATAAGCACACAATTTTGTTATCCATGGGAAATACATCAGTGTGCTTTAGTTCCTGCTGCGCCTCTTGGTAAGTCTGCAGAGAAAGGTTTGCTTAACTGCGTTACTGAAAAATAATCCTGATCTTTTTCTTTTTTCCATAGTCAACACTAAGAATTGAAAAAATTCCCCTTGCTCTATGCATTTGTGATAACTAAAGCAGTACCTTTGGTACCAGGGTTTTTTTTTTGTTGGGTTTCAGGCTCATATAAAAGTAAGGCAATGACAGAGAGGGACTAGACTCGTGGAAGGAGAGAGAGCCCTCCCCATGCACAGTCATGGGGAAGGGTGCCCTCCTCCTGAGGAGGATGGCCAGACCTCCTGGTGCTGGCGGTGGGAATGAAATTAAGGTATCATCTCGGTTATTTATGTTGCAATGATCTCACTCCATGTAAATAGTTAAATATTCAAATAAATAATAATAATTTTCTAAAAGACTGAGGATCTAAGTTTTTCCAGCTACACATCTTAACTCCAAAAGTAATTTTTACTCCCTCTTGCTCGCTCTCTGAACATTTAATTACACCGTTACAACTTAAACACTAAGTGCAGAACTAGATAAGAATACAAGGGACCTGCACCATATCACTGCCTCCAACTTTTGTTCCTTTTCCAGCTAAAGGTATTCAGCCATTTTAAGTTGAATTCACAAATATTTTGGGGATAAATATCAAGCCATAACTTTGAAACAAATTTTCTGCCTGTCAGGAAGAATAGAAGCCTCATCCCAAGCCTACCAAATAACACACCACAGTGATGACTGGGTTTGGTTTTTATAAAAGAGGATGATATTTCTGATGACCTATTGTCTGTGAGGCATTGGTGTCTGCAGGCTCCCTTGGCCTTGGAATGGGTGTTTCAGGTGGGGTGAGAGGGATTAGTGGTCCTGAATAAAATGAACTTGCTGTTCTCACCTCACCCCCCAGAGGAGGAACGTGGTTCCATTTCACAAAACTGGTGTGCAAACAGCATCGCTCTGACCTGGCATTTTTTCCCTTAACCTTCAAGGAAGAAAGTATTCCAGGGAAGATGAAGGACGGGGAGACAAGCTTGTGTTACCCGTGCTTCCTGCTGAATTTCACTTCAGCCACTGCACTTAAACATCAGTGTTTCTTGCAAATTCTACCAAAGCATTGTTAAGAGAAACTTCATGACTTGACCCATTGCTACATAAGGGGATGGTGCCAAGAGAGGAAAAGAGAAAAGCAATGATGAAAGGAAAAGTGGTTTCTCAACCTCTTCTAATGCCTTCTTTTGTTTTTGTTCAGCACAGCCCGATCGCTGCTGTTCACCAGGTTGCAACCCAAAGTCTGCCATCCTGAGGAGAACTAGGTAGCCTTTGTTGGTGTTTCAGCCTCCAGAATTTCATTTTATGATAAAAATCAGGGAGGAGAGGGCTCATAAAAATCAAACCAAGGGTTTGGGTTTTTCCAGATAACATAAGAGACTGCCATGCTGTAGCTGAATAAATTACCATTCACCAGCTCTGACATGTAGATTAACCCTGTTAGACATCCTAACCACAGTACAAGATGGTACCTTTTGCTTGAAACAGTAAAGGTTTGAAGTATAACCATATCCCAGCATTTCCCAGAGTCCTGCCTAAGGCCACGTCTTCCCATACATCCATTGCACAAGCCTTATTCAATTTGCTGGCTTCCACAAGTTTCCCCCGAACTGGCCAAGATCAGCGCTGCCTCCTGGAAATCATCATCCATCCCTCCTTCTGTGCCACTTCTCTCCTGTGGGCACCTCTTACTTTAAACACTAAAAAGAAAGAATCGCCATCAAAGACATTGATTGCACAGGCAAATGTTGGTCCTGAGAAGTGCATGGCATCATCCTGACTCCTCATACAAACTGACCAGCAGCACCCTGGCACTGAGACTCCGGTTTGGCTGCCCACTTGCACATGTAATTTCTTCAAATGCTTTCTTCATGCAGCACGGCAAAGTCCGACATCCCTAAGGCATCCTTGTTCCTGCACAAGG
The DNA here is from genome assembly GCA_017639485.1 of Pluvialis apricaria. Classification (NCBI taxonomy): domain Eukaryota; kingdom Metazoa; phylum Chordata; class Aves; order Charadriiformes; family Charadriidae; genus Pluvialis; species Pluvialis apricaria. Next base: position 14,227,378 of record CM030021.1, read on the forward strand.
ACAGCACCTGACAAGCAGAAGTCGAATTGCCTTCCATGTCCCACCAGGGTGCCAATGCCAGCAAGGACTGACTTGTTCTAGTATGCCTAGAAGGGCACCGCCGTATGCCATTTTCCAGGCTGAGGGAGCTCCTCTGACATTTTGTAATTCATGGCTTAAAATGCAGCCATTCATTTTCCAAAGCCTCTAAACAGCTCTGCCCCTTTATCATTATATACCTCTAGGATGCTTTCATTTATTATTTTTTCTTGTCAGTATGCAGCTTCTAGGTACTTGCCTGAGGTAGCTTTCTATAAACAAATGCTATTATTATTCATTATTAACAAAACCTGAGCTTTTTAGTCCAAGAGTGTCATAGAATCATAGAATGGTTTAGGTTGGAAGGGACCTTGAAGATCATCGAGTTCCAACCCCCCTGCCATAGGCAGGGACGCCTCCCACCAGCCCAGGTTGCCCAAGGCCACGTCCAGCCTGGCCTTGAACACCTCCAGGGACGGGGCCTCAACAACCTCTCTGGGCAACCTGTTCCAGTGCCTTACCACCCTTAAAGTGAAAAACTTCTTCCTAATGTTTAATCTAAACCTGCCCTCTTCCAGCTTAAATCCGTTCCCCCTCGTCCTATCACTCCATGCCCTTGTAAAAAGTCCCTCCCCAGCTCTCCTGTAGGCCCCCTTCAGGTACTGGAAGGCCGCAATAAGAACTCCCCAGAGCCTTCTCTTCTCCAGGCTGAACAACCCCAACTCTCTCAGCCTCTCCTCATAGGAGAGGTGCTCCATCTCTCGGATCATCCTCTTGGCTCTCCTCTGGACACGCTCCAGCAGGTCCATGTCCTTCTTATGTTGGGGACTCCACAGCTGGATGCAGTATTCCAGGTGGGGTCTCATGAGAGCGGAGTAGAGGGGCAGAATCACCTCCCTTGACCTGCTGGCCATACTTCTTTTGATGTAGCCCAGGATACGGTTGGCCTTCTGGGCTGCGACTGCACATTGCTGGCTCATGTTGAGCTTCTCGTCAATCATCACCCCCAGGTCCTTCTCCACAGGGCTGCTCTCCAGCCGTTCTCCACCGAGCCTGTATTTGTGCTTGGAATTGCCCCGACCCAGATGTAGGACCTTGCACTTGGCCTTGTTGAACTGCATGAGGTTGGCTTGGGCCCACCTCTCCAGCCTGCCCAGGTCCCTCTGGATGGCATCCCTCCCCTCCAGCACGTCTGCCTCGCCAAACAGCTTGGTATCACCAGCAAACTTGATGAGGGTGCACTTGATCCCACTGTCCATGTCGCTGACAAAAATGTTGAATAGTACAGGTCCCAGTACCAACCCCTGAGGAACGTCACTCGTCACCGCTCTCCACTTGGACACCGAGCTGTTGACCGCAACTCTTTGAGTGCGACCGTCCAGCCAGTGTCATTTACTCTGAGCTTCATCAGCTCAACAGCAGCCTAAACGAGTTCATTCTGCAAAAGAGGTTGAGAGTTGAGAGATGGAGGAGAGGACTGCTGCAGTTGAATGAATTGTATTCCATTCACTGCCAACAAAGCCATTTTACAAGCAATATTAATTAAGAGGACCTCTGGGAGTGCCACTTTTTAACCTCATATCCTGCTTGTACAAAGTGAGATTTAGATAAGGCTTCCAGGCAGAGGCTGCCTGCAGGATTCTCTCTCATTTTGGTAAGTGCCCTCACATGAAGCACAGCTCAGCAATGATGGAGCTGACGAAATCCTCACCCTCCTTAACAGACAATATTTTACTGACAGGGAACACTCATTAGGCAGCACGTTCAGCTGAACACCCTACAGAAAGCCAGTTCATTTGCATCAATACAATCTACAGAAGCAGGGGGGGAAAGCGATGTATTCTACATGAAACGCATTGTGAGGGTATCAGCCTGCGTGTGTTTGCCCAGCCTGTTATTCTCAGGACAAATTCAGAACACTTTTAAGGTGAAAGGCTAAATATCTCCAGCCACTTTCGGACATTCAGGTTTGGGATTTCGGAACTGGGGATGACCAGATCTGAGCTGCCGGTCTGTGATGGGTACTGAGATATCCCGTGCCCTGTTTGCTATCCCTGGGCTGTGCATACCGAGCACTGATCACTTACTGGTCCTGTGCTGAACAGAAACTGTGTCACTTCGAGCACCATCTTTGTAATAGGCCCAGATGGATATTTTATAGTCAGTGTTCTTCTGCAAGCCTGGCAGGACAGCAGTTGCCACGTTTCCAGCGATGGAGAGCTGCAGCAGGGGAAGAAATGAGTCAGTCGAGTTCCCAGGCATCCCCCCAAGCTGGTTCATGCCGTCCAAGTGTCTGTCTCACAGACTGCCCGTAGGCACAAATGAGTTAGCACTGGGCTCTGGGGACAAAGTCTACTGTTGTGGGTTGCAGACATCTAAGCAAAGGCAAAATTCCAGCCCTGATTAATGCAGAGTAGATGCCCATGTGTTGCTGCCCAGTTATATTTAGCAGCTACTTCAGTATCACGGTGTGGTGCTCTGACACAAGGCAGTCAACCTGCCCTAAGCATGAAACCCCTTTGCTCCACTTCCAGCTTTTAAATGTGCTGGGGGCAGAAGCCCCAGCACAGCCCTTTTCCAGCCCAAATGTGAAGCGCTGTATGAGAGACTTGTGTCTTTAGCCCACTTCAACTGCTGTTTGCACTCATATTGAAAACAAGGGCTTGCGATGGAATAGGTCACCTGGTCCATCCCTGCCCCGCTGTACCAGCTCTGCCTCTGGTCATTCTCCTCTGTGTGCTCCTCAGTTGGACCTCATCCTTCTTGAAGAGCAGTATCCCAAAAAGTATTCAGTGCTTACTAGCACTGAGGAAAGAAAAAGTAGCTCCACCTGTCTTAGAGGTGATACCTCTAACTATAAATACTTGAGTATTATCTTTGTCTCTTCCACAACAACTTGACATTGTCGGCTGGTGATTCTCTGCAACCCCGGATCTTTTTCTACTGAATTGCTTCTTGGCTATTTGTTTGACATCCTGTATACCTGTAGTTAATTATTCCTGCCTAAGCTTAATACTTTCTGCTTGTCCCTATTGAATGTCATCCTTGAGATTTTCCAGAACACTTCTGCAATCTTCCCAGAGCCTGCAGGACTCCGACCCTCCCATCCCACTGTCCCTCCCACTTCCAGCACTCGAGGTGATAGTTCCATTGAACAGAGCCAGACCCAGGACAGACCCTGTCTTATTCCATAGCCTCCTTCAGCTGGGGGTGAACTGTTCAATTTCTTGAGTGCATTAGCCTGAATAGTTTTGCACATCCCTATACCACTCTTGCAGGTGAGTTCAGGGCCATTAAGCAGGCACAAAAGCCAACCCAACCTCCCCAGATCTGTGCATGGGTCCATACCTCCTGAGGCTTCTCTCCACCGACCGTGCTCCATTTGATCTGATAGACAACCACATCAGAGGCAGCAACAGCTTCCCACTGCAGTCGGAGGCTGTTCCCGGAGAGCTCGGTAACCTTCAGAGCACGTGGCGGGGGGACCTTCACTGAGGGATGCAGAAGGAAAACCAGCTGAAGCGCAGGCACTGACAGCGCCTTGTCAGAGCCAAGGTGGAGAGCAGATGGTCGGGGAGCAAAACATAAACCAGGCAGATGTCTGAGACCAGCCTGTCTTCCACTTCTTCAGACCCATATGACAACAGCCATCAGGACAGAGAGGGGTAAATTATTTTTAAAACTCTAATTAAGGAGGATTATCTCATTTGTGGAAAGGACACGTATCATGCCAGTATTGTAAAGGGGAGAAGGCAAGGAGGGGTCTCAATGACACAGAGGTTAGTGATACATCATGCTTTTTCTTCACTTGCTTCTTTCCTTTAACCCTTCCACCTCATTTTAAACATAACACAGCTGGATGTATTCCATGCACAAAGAAAACAGTCATCTGGGGTTTGTGCAAGGGCTTTGGACATGAGCTGTTGAGACCGATCTTCAAAATGTCCCAGTTCAGACACACACAAGCCAGTTTTACCACCTGTAACTGGGACCAAAAGCCTTTCCTTTCCCTACTTACAGGTAGTAACATTGCCGGTAATTGGAAAGGAGTCCCCTTCATCATATGTAGATCGGACACTGATGAAGTATTGGGTGAGGGAGGACAAAGGTCTCAGGACAGTGGATGTTGCAGTGCCAGGAACCTCCACCTGCAGTGGAGGAGCTGTATGAGTATTAGGAGAGGAGCATGGGGACATTAGGAGAGAAATTAGCTCGTGGGTGGCAAAGGCATCCAAAGTGCCCATAAGCCCTCCCTGATCCATGCAGCTGAAGGAACTCCCAAGTTTCCTTTCCTTCCACCAGCCCCTTGAGGACTCACCTCCCCAGCGTTGCTCCCTCTGCTAGAAACATAGGCGACACGGTGAGCTTTCACGGCCGGAGACACAGCCTCCCAGCTGACCCGAACGGACGCGTGGCTGAGCTCAGAGAAGCTCAGGTATCTGGGAGGACTCAAGGCCACTGCAAGAACAGTTAGTGATGGCACTCTGAGGTTTCACAGGCTGTACAATGGCAATGCTACCAGTTGTCTCCTGCTGCTCATAAATGACCCCACCTTGAACTAAGAGACTCATTCACCATTTGGGAAAATATTCTCTTTATGTCACTACCGTACATGTCTCTGGGATGTCATGAAGGACTACCTGGGCTTTAGGTGAAGAAACAGACAAATAATTCCCTTTTTCTTCCCAAACAACGTAGACCTCAGGGAACAGTTCTTTCAAGAGTTCTCTTACCATGGGAAAATCACTTCTTTTTCACAGCTCACCATGTAATTACAGATCCCCTCGGGGACCGATATTCACTTAAGATCACGTAGGGAAGAAGCAGCGTGTTTACAAGCCACGTGCACAATGTGGAAAGCACCTCATTTAACATGTCTCTCCTGCCTTAAGTGTTTAATAACAACTCAGTAAGCAGCAGCAGCACTTACGGGTGGTTTCCTGGATGCTGGCTGGATCACTCGCATCTTCCCCATACATCGCGTACACTGCGACTGAGTACTCCGTGCTGGGCAACAGCCCGTCCAGCAGGACTTCAGGCTGGGCCACCTTCACCTGTCAACAGAGAGGTGTTTTGGGGTACCCTTCAGTTCTGGGGTACCCGACAATGCCCTGAACAGAGCAAGACCTTACAGAGACATAGGTCAAGGTCCCTTTGGTTACACTGAGGGGGCTTCTCCACTTTGGGACTTCACCACTTGGGTAGGTGCTCTACAGTGGTCAGTGCTCTGCCTTTCTTCCCAAGGGACACCAAGCACATTGGGGTTACAGTCACGTTCTCCTACCCTAGTCTGCAGAGGTGGAAGACCCTTATACAGAGATGATGTTGCTGTTGTTCTGGGTTGGATCAAGGAGCGGGTGAGAGATGTGACCCCACTTCACTCAGACACGGGGAAAGCTCTTGCAGGAGAGCTGCCTGCTGCAAGCAGAGCCATAGCAGCTGGGTTGCTGCCACCTGCCGCTAACGCAGCACGGCCACAGCTCTCCTCCCGCAGCCCGCTCGCTGCAGACACCCATCCCGTAGACTGACGGGAGGCTGCACACAGCGGAGTACAGTTTTAGAAAAGGCTGGGAACATTTTAATGCTGGTTATGCAGACATCCCATAGCCTTAGAGCACTGCGCTCTTGCAGTGAGTAGATCGGGGAACTGCAGAAATGTTGTAATATGCTAAAATACAATTTTAAATCTTGGTCTCTCTTCAAATGTTCTGAATCTTTAAAAAAAAACACAATTATGCACTGAAGGCAGAGTATAAACATTAATTTCTCTGTTTTGAAAACCATCCTGCAATTGCTCCTATTGCTGTGCATTCAAGGGGGAAAATGTGAGTCAAAGAGACAACACGTTCCCCCCACTGCTTTTTTTTTTTTTTCTAAATTCATATCCTCAGTCTGCAGGTGCTCCAGAGAACTCATGACAAAGGGTTCTTAGATGTTTTTAAGGATTTTCCATACATCGAGCATTATTTTATTCTTATGCAGTGTCGTAGGTCTGGGTTTAGAGTTCAACAAAAACCGCCCCAACAAATTCTCAATTAACATTTTAAGATAAACACAGTAAAGACATTTATATACAGCCTCAAGGATACAGCAATTACACTCAGGGCTGCAAAGATGCAGGTTCAGTGCCTGAGTTTCCAGGAGTCCATGAGACAGTCAGTTCTCTCCCTATGCCTTAACTTCCCACGTGAAATCCTCACAGTTATAAATACCTCTGAGATACACCATAAAAAAAAAAAAAACACCACAACACTTTCCATGAAAGATGTTGCTGGAAATAATGTTGACACCTTTTTTTTTTTTTTAAACTCATGATACTGATTCCCAAACGTTAGACCTAGAACTAAACTCAGCCCAGACAGAGAAAAAAACAGTATTATCATTATTCTCATGAACTCTACCTCTGTTGTATAGTCCTCTGCTCCGTCGGGGGCTGCGGAGCAGAGCACCAGGTACTGCGTGGCTCCCTGGGCTGCCTTCCAGCTCAGCCTCATGCTGTTGTGGCTCAAATCAGAAACGCGCAGGGACCGAGGGGAAGACAAAGGCACTGAAGGGAAAAACAAGGCAGAAAGATATCTTCCGTGTATGACGTCTGTGACAGCTCAAACCTCAGAGGAGACCTGGATTCACAGCAGCTACTCTAAGCTGGTGGACATCTCCCCCACATCTAATACAGTGGAGCTGCCACTTCACAGAGAATAGATTTAATTTGTTTGGAGCCCAGGGATAAAAAAGTGGTAAGGGGTTGCAATATATTCCCAGCGTGGTGTGTTACTGCCATGTCAGGGGGAGCTAAACATGGTGGTCTCCTTTGCTGAAAGACAGAGGTGGAAAGGGACCCTTGAAGGTCTCAGGCATAACCTGCTGCTCAAAGCAGGGCCAAATTAGAGCAGGTTGCTCAGGGTCTAGTCTGGTCATGTTCTGAACATCTCCATGGATAGAGATAGCTGTAGAAAGACAGGACTTGAGGGAGGGGGGAAAATACAATGCCAGGCTCCAGTCTGAGGTGGTGACAATGAAAGAGCTTTGTTCACTTATTATAACCATGCACCAGCAAAATTCTCTCTACTCACGACCTACATGTGGAGGTGACGCCTCTCAGCCCATCCCCAACAACTGTGTCATAAATGGGAAACACCGACACCAGATACTCTGTGTGCGAGGTCAAATTGGAGAGCTGCAAAGAGGAGACTGCTCCATCTAGAACCACCTGAAAGCACAAAGGAAGGCTGTCAAGACAGGGAGGTCCTAGCCGCTCTTTAGCAAGGGAATGGCTGAACTGGCCTTCCCTAGCAAGCATGGCTTCTTTGTGGCAGATCTGTGACCAGAAACATGAAGTCCAGTTGCCCTCTGAATTTTGTGCCAGCTAACATCTCCCTAAAACAGAGAGGTAAGAGGCAATAGGCACTCCTGTCCTCTAAGGCTGGGTTCTGTGCAAACACCAAGCGTGAGACTCTAATCGTGCTCTCACTGAAATCAATGGAAACTCATCAACAATTTGGATTTGTTTTTCTAAGTCATATCCATCCCAGATGAGCATCCTTGGACAGCTCTGTGTACCCGTGTGTCCTCTTTGAGTCAAAACAGATGCTTTAGAGACGGGATAACACTGCATAAGACAAAAATTGGCATCAGCATGGATTGCAGTATTTCTAGCAAGATGATATTTATCCCATTTCCTCTTCTGTCTTGTCATCCTATAAGCTGATCACGTTTACACTAATGGTGCACTTAATTTCATCTCTGGCTTTAGCTGTTGTCCCACAAGAACTGTACCTCCAGCCTCATCTACTCAGGTCCACTTAAATTCCCAGCCACCATCTGGAAGATACTGCAGTCTCAGATGTCCAGAGAAAGGTCTCTCACCTCTTTGGGGATACCACCCTTAGATGGATAATACACAATCCGATATTTCTTTGGTGGCCTCAGAGGAGGACTCCAGGTCAGGTACATGCTCTTAGAGGTCACAGCTGATATTTTAAGGTCACTTGGGCTCAGCTGGGGACCCGTGTTCACAGGGATATCTTTCACAGTGCTGCCTAGGAATTAAAAACAGTTACTTTCTTATATTCAGACTTCTCCTGCCAAATGTACTTTCCAGCTCACCAATATGAGTGACATTTTTCAAATCAAGTTACAGTCTCGTTCCCTATAGAGTATAGAAACTGTTCCAAACTTCTCTGAAATAAATATTTTAAAACCGGGCATACAGAGAACATAAATACTCCATAGAGAACAAGCTGTGTATTTTGCTGAGTGCTGGGAATATTTTTTCAACACAAGTCTGCATTTTTACATGTATACAAAAGATGACCCAACTTTCCTAAGAAGTCAGGAAAACTTGTCAAAATGAACAAGCAGAAGTTATTTTGGTTTCTTTTTTGAGCAGCCCATCTTTCTTTAGCTTAATATGCACCTTTGAAAAACACCTAATTATATAAAACAAATACAAATTAATAACGATTAATCAATTTATTTCTATGAACCTCCAGAGCATCAAAATAAAAGTATACTTGAAAATTAGACTTTCCCATTCTCCTTAGGCCAATATTAGAGCAAAGAGATGTGGAAATACGTATATGGTATCTCTTTCCTGAGGATCTAAGCTAACATCTGGAGTGGTTCTTCACTCTCTTGTTCATTACACAAGCTGCTCTCCAGCAAGGGAGAGAAATAGGCTGTTTGGTTTTAACTTGAAAATGCCTTGGAGATTCACCAGGCAGTAAACGGGGGGTGAGGGGGGTGGGGGAATGTTTAGATGTTTTGTTATCTCCTCTTCCTACATCCACATTTTCTCTATACACTCTCCTTCATATATTCTCAAGTTAGCTCTTTTGCTTTTTCTGCCTCCTCTGGGTTGGAAGAAACTCAGAAAAGGAGATGGTTACAATGCGTTTATCACACCATATGATAATGGAAAGGAAAAGAAGTCCCTTCTTCCCTACAATGGTAATTATTGTCATTAGGTGATTACATTCACCAAGAGTTATCCAAACCCCTCGTAGGAATGTCTGTTGCCTGTATTGTCTCACAGGCCAAAAGCAGATAACTAAACCAAGAGCGCCAGAATGGAAACATCTAAAGATAACATCTCTCTGTGGTGTGTTAGAGACAGCAGGGATTCTGCAGTGGAGTGAGAGTGGAAGAACTGCATCCAGAGAGTCTTGTAGAAGGCAACAATCACAGGGCTGAGCCAGGAGATGAGCACAGTTAGGTGGTGTTGACAGGGTGGTGGAGCTCTTATAGGGAAAGGAATGAGAAAGGGTCAATCCTGATTGCAAGGATGGTGGATGGTGAGCAGAAGGAAGCTCAGCCCTCACTGAGGAGGTTTCACTTCACCTGCATTTTCCTTGTTGCTCTTCTCTTTGATCCTGGTGCACAGGACCTGGGTGAGCCTGCCAACCAGAGAGCTCAGCAGTGGGAAATCCAGCACATTGTAGACCGTGAGCTCCAGAGGCTCCGAGGCCACCTGCTTCAGCTCTGCCTCATCCGCGTTCTTCACCCCTGCAACCAGAGCAGAGAACAAGACTGAGAAAACTCCCCAGAGAGGAGCAGCTTGTGCCTCCTGCTTCTCTGTTGTTTGTTCAGGGGCAAAATGGGTCCACCGTCATCCTGCTCTCCAAGCAGATCCTCCCAGTCATTCCAGTCAGGTGTTGGTATCTGAGAATAGCCTTGGGCTTTCCTGCAGCAACAGCCTCAGTCCAGCCTAGGAAGGACTTTCAGCTCTGTGGGCTCAGAAGGTCTTTTGTGGCCTGGAGACAGTCCAGTGAATCCTTCGTCTGTTTTCCTGCCCCTCATCACTTGCAGGCTTTGCTACCATGAAGGCAGATATTTTTCACCTTAAGAGGCAGTTGGCATAAATGGCTGAATGGGTGAATGAATAAACAATAATTTTGTATTTATGAGGTGCCAGCACTCCCCACAGAGAGTCTGTTGTTCGTTAGGACATCACATTGAATTTCAGGAGTGTCAGGCATGAACAAAAAGCAGATCATTTATTTAGCAGAACTTCACCATGACAGAGCATCCTCCATCCCTATTGTTCTGCTCCGCATCCTCATTAACCCTCTGCAGACCCAGCCCCACAGCATACCACTGACTTTGCTTCCCAGCGCTAGGCTGAAGGTCATCCTAGCATTGCCCCAGCAGTACCATTGCCAGATGGGGATCCCGCCCGGTTTCTCAAATCCAAGACCATTACCTTAACAGCTTTGCTAGCCTTCTTCCCCTTGCAGTGAGAACCAAGGTGCTATTGAGATTCATACTCAGGTCCTGATGTCTAAGGACTAAACGACATGATCCTTCTCTAACCAGAGAGGAAAGGCAAATACCCCAGCCAGGAACAGATATCCAGGCGATTTCAAGTGCATAGATGTTCGTCTGTTGTGCTTCACAGTGTAAGGCTGAGGCTCAGCAGCTCCACCCATCCATGAAAGAAATCACAGTGCCAGCCACTTAGCTACATAACGCTATGCAATAAACCCTAGCTTGTGTCTTCCCAACACAAATTAACACTCAAAGTTCTGGGCACTGCAATTTTAGGTGAGTTTTCTATGTAGCTTTTTTGCCCATGTATTACTCTAGCAGACTTGTTTAGTCATCAAGGACAGAGCTGCTCAAGGCCATTTTATGTCTCATTATTGCTGCTGGAAAGCAAAGGGCAGATAATGTTATTATTCAGAGAAATGGAAAGTTGTGAGAGGCAGTAATTATAAAGGAGGTCTCCTGCCCTCCCCAATACAATGTTCTCTCGCCTAATTCCACAGCTGAGAATATTGTTCTCATGGCACAGGTCTCTGAGGCTCGCAAAGGTCTTATGGATAGGACGTGTGAAATAACTCATGTGAATGAGTTTTTTTTCTAAACAAAGTCCCCTTTGAAGACACTGCCTGTGCTGAATAAATGAGTTAATTTTCATCTTAGCCACAATGTAATGTCTTACCTATAACCTTAGTTTTAAGGCATCAGAATGCTCCTATAAAATTTGAGGGAACACAACCTTCAATTTTGAAAAAGATCAGAAATAGGTTGGCTTTTTTCTACAGCTTATTGGTGGCTGTGAACTTACCAATGGCAAATATCTCTATGCCCAGGTTTTTCAATGTCTGAGCAGCCAGGTTGGCATCATCCTGGGATTTTCCATCAGTCAGGAGGATTACCAACTTCTCAGCCTCCAGCCGGGCACCAGCGTCTGGTTTCAAATTCTGCTCCAGGACGTGGGTCAGCGCCAGACCTGGGGAGGAGCAGAGATGGATGGTGTGCCACAGCTGTAGCCTTGCAGACACTCCACCACCACCACCACCATTACTCTTTTCTCTGCCCCCATGGAGGTCATCCCATGGGAACAGCTTCCCCCCCTGCAGCTGCGCAGATCATTTAGCAGTGAGAGATGTGAGATGGAGTTACCTGTAAAGGTGTTGCCACCCTTGTACCGCAAATTCCTCACGGCCTCCAGCACCTGGTCCCTCGTAGAGTAAGCACTCAGATGCCACTCTGTGCGGGGATCGCTGCTGTACTGGGACAGCCCTGGGGAAGGCAAGAGCTATCGGCATCACGCAAGCCAAGGTAAGCTGCAAGAGGACACTCATTTTGGGAAGGCAGCGTCAAGCTTGCCATGGGAGGATGACACAAAGTAATAAATTGGACTGGAGGTGAGCAGATTTGGCTTCTAGCTCCTCTGCTCTGCCTGGTCCTTCTCATGCAGGCAGCAAAGTGATGCCTCAGACCCCACTGGGTACAGTGGTACTTACCCCTGTGGTGGTGCTCTGAAGTATTCGATAAGGTCTCAGTGTTAATCGGGGTCAAACTGGTCAGCAACAAGGAGTGGAAGGATTTACACCGTCCTAATTTGACACACAGCCTGGCCAGTGCTATCCACTGGGATTAGCAACACTCAGAACTGGAAGCAGCACCCTTCTTAGCTGAACTCAAAGCAGCTCCAATGCAGTGTGACCACCACATCTGTCTGCGTGGTGCTGTGGTGGCTGAGCGCCTCCTCAGAGGTAGGCAGCAAATCCCAAATGTGTCTCAGCATCAATGCCCCACCTGGTGCTACCCAGAAGACATTACTACTGTGCAGCTATTTCTCACAGCCACTAGAGGCCAGAGCTTGCCACCAGATGGGGAAAGGAATAAAGTTCCAAGGAGCACATAACCACAGGAACAGAGACCAAGGCCCCTTCGAACACAGACTTTTTAAGGAAACAAGAAAGTCTCCTACCTACTCTTATCTTGTCTTGGGCAATACTGAATGGGGAAATCAAATTGCTCAGAAACTCCTTAATGAGCTTAAAATTGTTGCGTCCAATGCTCCAAGATCCATCCACCAGCAGGACGATATCAGTCATTGCAGATGTGTCGCACTGAAACTGGGAACCTGAAGGGTATAAGGTTTGATATTGAGGGAAGCAATTGTAAAGGAGGAAAAACCACTTCAGTTTTAAGATAAAAATAAAATGTGCAGTGTAAGGCCTTGTCTGGATGGTGGATTGGACCATCTGCCAGCCTGATGCATCCCAGCATCTTGGAAAAAACACATGGCTAAGGGTAACCCATCTCGGTAGCAAGAAATTGAGTGGTGCGCAGCTGCATTTCTGCAAAGAATGGGTTAAAGCTGTCAGGAAGTGTGTGCCTATCCCAAGCACTGCTCTCTGCAAGCTGTCAGCTCCATTACATCTCAGCCCCAGCCCAGTGCTCCCCTTTCAGCTAGCCTAAGTCTCCAAGAATCGCAGGTGATTGCTTAATTCCATTCCATCGCGAGATCCCCTGTGGGCTATAATTATTTCGTGGCTTTATATTAAATCCAATCTCTCCGTAAAAACATGCTGGCACCACAGACACTCAAGCCCTGCCTTTCTCCCCAGCCCAGGCCTGCAGCTTAACAGAGGATAAGACAGGGCATGCTGCTGATCGGATGCATCTTCCTTGAATATTTTTCGGATGGGGGATTTTCCATCTTTGGTGGAGAGAAATAGATGATCCCACCAAGATTCAGTGGACTCCAAAGAGGTTACTCTCCTATCTCTTTTCACAGCCATGGATTCCTACTGGTCTCAAGGGACCAAATAAGGATGCTCTGGCCAATCCCATTCCCACCATTTCAACAGTGTTGTGAGCCATCTGCCCTGCCATAGTCTCAACTGATGAATCTGAAGGATCATCATGGATCAGTTATCTGAGAAACATGAAGAACAAGTCCAGGAGGTGGAGCAGGTTGGGTAACAAACATCACTGATGGGCTCCTCTCCTCCTGAAGGCTTGGGGAGGTCCATGGCTGGGGGACTGTTGAAGAATACAAGCTCTTACATGGGTCTGTCAGAAGCAAGGGGAGGTTGCACCATCAAGAAAGTGGCAAATCAATAAATTAAAATGTCTGGAAGGAATTTTTGGGCTAGCTCCAGCTTGCCTTACAATCTGTGATGTGCTGCAGAACTCCAAACTTCTCCAGTGATTCCTGGCATGTTCCCCAAAGCATGGCCTAGCAATTAAAATCACAATCAGCAGCATTTATACTCTCACAAATCTTGGTGACAGAGAGCAGGATGGAAGGCTTGTATTCAACAAGCTTTAGGGAAAAGAGTGGGGAAGAAAGAGCAAGACACATTTGAAACCCCTCTCACCTCTCCTCAATGAATCCTTTGTGGGTTTTTCTTTTCCTAGATGCTCTCGCTCTGGGTTTGCAGGAGTACGGTGGGACGATCTTGTGGTTGTTGGTGGTGTTTCTGTCATGCTGGCTTCTGCGCCAGGCTGGTTTCTTGTGGTTTCTCCTGAGCCCTTTGGCTGAGCCCCCTTCTGCCTTTTCTTTTCACCTCTGTCCTTTGCTGTGCTCCAAAAAGAAAAAAATACATTGTCCCTAGCTGTGTTATCCCCCTGTAAGCTGCTGCGGTCATCAGCTGATTTCAGCCACATTTGGCAGAGGTGTAGGGGGCTCAGAGGATAAAAGTCCTACAGCCTTTTGCAAACAGGTAGGTAGACAGATGATACCATCTTCGTTCGCGCCTCTCTGAGAGGGCTGCAAGTGGCCTCATGAGATAATAATAATAATAACATCAGTAATGGATCACATCAAAAGTTTGTCCTTCCCGTTATCTTTGATGATGAAAAATACTGAGTGTTTATAAAATATAAACAAGGGAAAACATACCATGGCACCTGATACCCAGTGTACTCTCCAGACCTCAGCAGTCTGTGACTCAGAAACATCCCATGTTAGTGCCAGTCTTTTTTTATAACGGCCCTGATGGATCTTTCTTCCATCAACATGTACAAATGCTTTTCTGAACCCATGCAAACTTTGTTATTAGACAAATGAGAATCTATGCAGTCATATGGAGTCGTCAGCCTTGGGAAGAGCTCACACCTTCTTGGAGATCACCTGCAGCCTTGGAAATCAGGCATCGTTAGCCCCAGTGCTTTGGGAGCGGCTTGTTCTCAAAGGATCTGCTCTCGGTTGAAGGATTTGACTGTATCTGCTTAATTTGAATACCTGCAAGCCCCAGGAACACATGGATGGGCTTTGTCAGGCTGGACAGTTTGGCTAGTATGAGGGGCAAATACTTTTAGGTTGCTGACTCTGTTCTTGTAGTTCAGAGATGCACACAAGAGATGAGACTGGGCTAGCATGTCCCACTGACTGAATGTCCCTGATGAAGTAGGGGTTGCAGAGGGAGGATGGGAGTGCTTTTAGAGACAGCTCTGCACCCACCTGGCTGTGTCAGGACGGCGTTCAAGGGTGGTGGGGTGGCCTCTGCCACCCCACTGTGCTCAGCTGTTGAGCTCCCCGAAGAGGTGAGATTCTTTCCTGACACAGCTCCTGAGATTCTTCGGTTATTTCTAGTCTGGGATGCATTTTTTAGCTCCTCTACTGTGGGAAGACCGAAGACAAGGAGACAGAGTCAATCTAGACAGGTCTATGAATCACAGTCCGTCCTTCATCTCCTGCATCTTCACCATCCCCCCTTTCTAACCTTCCAACCAAAATAGTAACAGGCTCTGTGATCATCGCATAGTCTACAGGGGGATGAGGTCTGGAGGATGAGCTTTTAGGCACCACATCTCCAAGAGCCTGAGGAGGTCTCTGGGCTGTAAAATGTAGCACACTCTACTTACTCACAAATTTCCTCTTGGCAAACAGAGCTTCCTGGGAGCCGTTGAGCACATAGACCTGCAGCGTGTACTCCTTGGTAGGGCTCAGCCCCCCAACTGTGGCTTTGGGAGTCTTGGTTTTCAGCATGACTTCTTGCTCTGAGTCCCCTGAGGTGGGATGAAAGTTCAGAGACTGTTAGAACTTAAATGTAAGCTGGCAGTAGCAAAAGCACCACTGAAATGCAGGGAATGTCTGCCTAGGGACCTCAGTCAACTCCTATTTCTATTTTTAATTTTGTGGATCTCTGATTTTTACTCTTTTTCCCAACCCAGAGCTGAGAACGTTTAGGGTTTTTTTAAAATCCCTGATACATGCCCAAAATGGAAAACCAGTTCCCACCCAGCATTAGTGCAACTTTCACTGACTTCTCAAGAAGCTGCTGAGTGAAAACCTGGTAAAAGGTAAAAGACGGTTGCAGAGGGTAAAACCTGGGTAATTGCTAGTAAATACTGCTTATGAAAATATCCAACCCATTGATGTGCTGGAGGTCGTACATAACAAAATGAGGAAGTGGCTGGGTGTCTTCTGAGGTCATCACTGGCACTTGGGAGTCATCTTACTTACCCCAGCCACTCTCGCTGTGCTGTCTCTGCAAGCCCCATCTCTCTCCAACGGCAGCTGCTCTCTGTAGGGAGACAGCTCATTTCTGAGGCCAGCACTGCCTCCAGACCCCTCCAGATGTGTCCTGTGGCTGTGGGACCTGTCCTGGGGCTGTGATGCCTCCACCAGCCAGGAACTGGGGCATTTCTGCGCTGGCACAGCAGTGAGCAGGTGGAACAAGGCAGCTCTGCAAAGCAGCAGCCAGTGCTGCACCATCGTCTCCGTGCTACACAAAACAAAGGGAAACTAGCTCCCTAAACCCCCCTGATTAAGAAAGGTCTAGAAGGTCTACAAGCTTTAAATTACAGAGATGGATTCATGTATGGATGCATTTCTGACCCCGCCATCCCTGTGCTCCTGCCTGGGGCTGGAGACGGAGCTCTCCAGCCTACGAGAAGAGGGAAAGCCTCAGGCATGTGCCGGGAGTGCCGGTGGGGATTCCCTGCATTCCCGGGGTGCTCATCGCTCTCTACCAAGCTGAGGCCGGGGGAGAAACAGGGCAGGGAAAGAATGAGAAACCTCCTGCTCCAGCTTGGGAAACAGGTGGGGGCTGAGCTAAAAGCGGGTGGATGATCACAAGAGCTCTGCCGCATGTAGTCCCTCCCGCCTGGCAGCTCCCTTCTCCAGCTCGCTGGCAGAGCGGCAGCAATCAAAAACCAAATGCCAGCCAAGACTAAGGTTTCCCCCAACCATTGCTCCCCACTGAGGGACCTCGTGTCCTTCCAACACCACCAGGTTCAGTATCCAAAGTCAGGGAGAGCTGGAGCTCAGTCAGGACAGGGAGCCAGAGGGCTGAGCAACCCCCACACATGGGGTCAAGGACATCCCATCCCATGTCCCTGCAGGTGGGGGGAGAGCTGGGAGCTCCACACAGGAGAACCAGACAATTAACCTTTCCTCATCTTTTTTTCTCACACGATCCCAAAGAGCAACACTTTCTGGCTAAGCCTTTCCCCTAGGATGAAGAGAGCTGAATCTCATCTCTCTCTTGTGAATGAGTGATGGAGGGACTGTGCCTGCACTGACGTGGCACTACGGACTGCTCTCATGGTGGCCAGAAAAGCTTCTTGTCCATACAGCCCAGTGGAAACTTTTGATCTAGGTAATCAACACTTGAAACCAGAACCAGCAGATAATGCTCTCTGCACTACCTCTATCACCTTAAGGTCTAAATAATGCTCTTATTTAAGTCCAGTCAAAAGGTGGAGCTCAGTCCCTCACTCACACACAAATCTCTGCCGGGTCTGACGTCCAGCGCGTTAGCACATACCTGCCATGGGCTTTACCCGGACTTTGTAGCCGTTGATGTTCCCTTCGGTCTCTTTCCATTTCATTTGGAGCCTGTCTTCCGAAAGGACAGTGAGTTTCAGCCGGCCTGACCCTGGGGAGGAGGAGAGATGCTGTTATGGATGCAATTCCTCCCTCTGCATGTGCACCTCACGAAACACCACATGTGCCACCTCCTCTATGGACACGGGAACCGTTGCAGTGCGGAGGAAACCTTCACCATCCCATGCAAGTCCTCAGCATCCCCTGACACCACACAGCAACTCTTGCAGTGCCCCCACACCTCTGCCAGGAAACCTACCATGAGCCACTGCAAGGCTGTAGCCTCCACCCTATGCCAAGAGGAGTTTCTCAGGTGCTCAAATAAGACCTCAGTATATACTGCTGCAAACAGGGAATACAGCCTCCCACAGAAGTGAGGGGTCTCTCTGCACCCCTCACATCTTGGAGGACTCTCCCAGGAGCTTTCACGCAGGACATTGTTTCAGCAAGTGTGTTTGGTGCAAACATCTGAAATGGGAGGGCAGGAAACAGATCAAAGGGCTCATGGGGCTCTTCAATAGGCTTGGGCTGCTGAGAAATACAGAAATTCCCCAGGTGATGGATCCCATACTTCTGCAGAAAGATCATTTCAGAGGCAGCTCCAAGGACCAGCCGGGTTTAGAAAGGGAAAAAAAAAAAAAAAAAAAAAAAAAGGAGAAGAAAAAAAAGAAAGAAAACCTGATAAAGTGTAAATAACAGTTCCTGGCAGGACCATAACTCATGGGCACCAGCTTGTATCAGTTTGCTGCAGGGAGCAGCAAACTATATGACAAATCCTGAGGAAAAAAATAATATCAGACACGGAGGTAAAAAGAAGAAAGAGCACATTCCCTTATCATCTCCGGATTTCACAGATATCTTTTAAACCCCAGCTAGATGTCTGAACTCATGTGTCAGTCTTTGAATCAATGATTCCTTGGTAAAACATAGCTGTACTCTCGTACAAATGTCACCATATGAAACTTTTCCACTTGACTGGATACAGGATGACAACTCAGCGGATTCATCTCTCCTCCTCCCTGACACTGTACCTACAGCTGCCTTTCCAGCAGGCTGCTCTCATTCGCAAGGAGTGAGCATGTCCTCTGCCCGCACAATATCAGCGTCTGCACTCAAGTGCACATCCTCATTTGCAGTTGTTGCCAATCTCTTTCCTTTCACCATTACTCATAAAAAAGCTTAGGGTGACCTAGAGTGTCCGGCTCAGTGCTGGCAAACTGTCTTGCACGGGACTCCTCAAGTCCCTAATCTGGTCTTGCGTGACGTCCAAGACATCTCCTGACATCTTTGCCATGAAGTAACAACCCAGGAAAGCAGTGAGAGTTGGCAGCGAGGACTTGCTTGTCTCAGCCCAACATCTGTGCCTTAACCTTTCCTTGCGGAGACTTCCTGCAGGCTGCCCAACAAGCAGATAACTATTTTGGGGAAACAAAGCTCAGATTCACATCTCACCCCAGGCAAATCTGAAGGGGAAGAAAGAAAACATGGGGAAGAGGGGTGAGGGACAAAATAAAATCCCAGAATCACGCCTAAGAGAAATTGTAAAAGATCGTAGAACAATGAGGGAATTCATAGTCAGATTAAACATGGAGCTGTCTTCTTTAGATTAAACATGGAGATGTCCAGCTCCTCGGCCATCACTCTAGGAGCCCAGAACTTAAAAAGGCAAGAATGTCCCCAGACAGACTAAAGGACAGCATCCTCTAAAGCGCCATTATGTGCTGGATGCAAATGAACCCCAGCGCCATGAAAGCGCCACTGTTTCCCTGCCCTGTGTTGGATGTGCACTGTTTGATGCTGTAACCTTGCTCTCCGGCTGATAGTTAAGCCCAGACTTATCTGCAGGGGCTGGTCTGGAAGATACACAACATGGAGGCACGTCTGTCCAAACTCTGAAGAACCATTGCCTCTCTAGAAACCCTTGTGCTGACTACTTCCACAGAAGGTTCAAACATAATGTAAAGCTGGATCTTCAGCATCAGAAAGGCTATGGTGAGGTGCTATAGGTATTTTCTGGTCATTTATGGTACTATGGGAGCACTATATGTTACAGAAGGAATGCACCTCACACGCTTTCTTATCCAGATGTTGCACCACGTATCACCATGCGCGTCTAAAGCAATAGTTTCAGAGCACAGGACAGATGCAGTCGCTAACAGAAGCAACACCCTTTTTCTTCCTATTTCTCAAGCTCCATCTGCAGATCCCGTAAGCACCCTCCATTGCTTACACGGGCTGAAATGCATCCCTGCTGTGAGGGAGTGGCATGCTGAGCTGCTGCCAGTGATGAGGATGGGCTTTGTAGGGTGGGGAGGGATTGAGATACTCCCCCCAAATGGGCCCCCTGATCTCCCGTTACTCCTCATGTGTGGGAACGGGCTGTTTGGAGCTTCACCGACAGACACCAGAACAGAACAGCCCCCTGAAACTCTGCGTGTGATTGGGAATGTCCCTCGCATGTGGTGCTACTGCCAATGGGAAGGGCTCGGGAAAGGGCTGGGCTAACCCAGGTGACATCCAGACCATCGGAATTGCCCCGAGCAAGGGCAGGAGGGCTCCTTACCTTGGCCCACTCGTCCCCAGACATGGCTCGCCACAGGCAGGCAGGCAAAAAACAAGCAAGTGCTAATCAGCATGGTGATTGGGACCTACAAGAAGGCAAACGTCAGGAAGGAGAAGTAAAGTTTACATTTCACCACATCAAAACCTAAGTTTTTGCAGTCCTCAGTTAAGGGACCACAAGCTGAGATCTACGGCTCTATACATCACTGAGAGCACGGAAAGAGTGGATGGAGAAGCACATACTGGATTTTCCTGCAATTCCTATGTATTATTTTCCATTCTTGGCCTCTCCAACACAGCTGTTCAGTGCCTTGGCCCAGTACTAAATGGAGTTTATACACCTGATGGGGAGGAGGCTCTGACCCAGTACTCCTCTCAGCCTGCTCGGTCCTGGAGAGGGACACTGCCCTCTTGGCAGGATGATCCCAACAGCGGTACAAGACGTGCTGGGTTCTGCTCTGATAGTGGAAGTAAGCACCATTGGCCAAATCACTGGACAGACATAGATTCCAGAACAGCTTCTGGTTTAAATCATAAAGAAGTAATTACTTCTGATTATCATGACCAAAATCAGTATAGGTATACAAACACACAGCGCTTTTCTTGTGTCCCTGCAATGCACACACTGGTCACAGAGAGAGAAGCATTTCGAGGAGCACTTTTTGGCAGACAAGTTCCTCACACCACAGATTTAATGATCCCGCAGTCGCTGTGATAAAGCAATTATGCAGCAGGAGGGAGAGCACAGACCTAGCTGAGTTTATGTGTCAGCAGTTCAGAAACAGGTTTTATTTCGTATTTCGCGGTGGAGTTCCCAAGAAGTTACATTCGGGACTTGTTGGGATAGTCTTGTTTTAACTTGTTCACCTCAACAAGACTGAAAGCAGATGCAGTTACCGCCTTAATCATGGCAGAGGATCAGTTTGACTTAGAAGTAACCTCTGCAGCGTTGCCAGAGCTGGCTGGCTAAGGACAGTCAGCCTACAGCCCACGGACCTCGAGCACCGTCAGTTATTTTTGCTGGCCTGGATTTCAGCCTTATTCAGTTTGGGTCAGAAATGTCAGGTCAGCATAAAACGGCCCTGGTGGAAACAGTGCCTCCCCGCCCAGTCTCAGTCTCAATACACCAGGTTTAAAACATGTGCTGTTGGCCTTTCGCAACGCATCATTGGCATCTGTCATTTTTTGTGCTCCACATTTCAGCCTTATTGCTTTTGGCAGAACCAGACCATACGCAAGTTTCCTCTGCTGCTGTCTGCAGTGACATTTCACTTCTATTCATTTTGATGGACAGGTATTTAGAGGCTCCTGGCAAATGCCTATTTCCTTTCAAATACGTCAGCTTTTTAGCGAATTCAAGGAAAAATAAATATGCACGTGAGTGACCCAGCCATGATCTCCTGGAGTTTAAATCAGTTCTAAATTGCTGTAAGAATGAATGGAAAAATATGCAAGTTATAACAGGGAGATGTTAACCCCTGTACTCAGTCTGTGATATTTTTTTTTTTGATTGAAGATCAGGTTATACGGAACAACTGCAGTGTAACTGAAGTCGTTAGCCATGGGAAACACTTGCCTTTTTTTTTTTTTTCCAGTTAATAAAATGAAGTCATTGCTTATAAAAAACAGCAAATGTTACAGGTGGGTTTCAGGAATCTGACTGTCACCTCAAGAAAAGCAAAGCCTGCCCCGGCTGCAGGGGTACGTGTGCCAAACAACAGCAAGAAGCCGGTGTTTTTGAAAAATCCCCTGAATCACAAGTTCATTTGTGCAATTTTGCAACGCCAGCAAACTGCTTTTGATTTCCGCGCAACTTCCCCATGGCTCTGCCGGCAAATGGGATACCAAACTCTGGCAAAAGCACTGCATTGCGTATGATCTTTTCATGTTAACCAGGGTTATACAGGATCAGAAATAAACCCACGGGCTTCTGCAGCCTCCACTGAACCAGGCTTACTGCAGAGTCCGATTCAGCCGGGAGCTTCCACCCTGATGGGTCAGTAAGAATGAGTTCAGTGTGAACGCAGTTGGGTCCAGTAAGCCCCCAGCGTGTGGATCTTTACTGCAACTAAAGCAAGGAGCACGGGCTTCATCCCTTCTTCCCTGCTCAGCACAAACCCATTGCTATTTTGCCTCTTCTCCAACTTTCATTTTCCTACCTGGAAAGCAGGAATAACACATGCACCTGTGTTCCACCACGTGAGATGGTGAAAGATACACAGCTGGAGGACCTGCCTCCTCCCCACCCTGCAGAGCTCCCTCTCCGCAGGTTGGACCCCAAGCCCCCGCTGGGTCTCCACAGTCCCTTCCCATCCATTTCTGCCCTCCCTGGTGTCACCAGCCAGCCAGGCTGAGCTCTGGACCCCAGGATGGAGGGGACCACAGGTGACATCAGCCTGCTGGCGGGCGGGCAGCCTCTGGCACGCCAGCGCCTCTCTCCTGTTACTCACCCAGGGAAGGAATTTGGAGACAGCAACACATGGAGCATGTGGTGAGTATTTCCAGGGCCTGGAAAATGGGTGCGGGGGGTGGGGGGAACACGCACCACTTCCCGCTTGCCCCAGCTGTGTGCTCAAAGAGGACTTGGAGGTTAAGGCAGTCAGAGATCCCCTTATTTGTATAGGAAATTTTAAAAGTAGTCACTTTAATTAAAGAAAAAAAAAAATCTATGCAAAAAATTCCCTGCCACATGTTTAAATCAGCACAACTGAAAGCGGGAATTTGGGCGCACTGTGAATTATTTGCACCCTCCACAGCTGCAGTTTGGGGACCATTCCTCATCCCAAAGGGCACCGCTGTCTCTGCACAGAAGCGCTGGCGGAAGCAGTGTCACCTCACAGCCCACTCGCTGCCGGGCACGCAAGCACCGCCGGGGACAGCCCTGCAGAAGACACCGGCAACCTGCCCGAGGTAGCCAGCTGCAGGCAGCACATCTGTCCCACACGCCCTGAGCACTTCGCTAGTTAAAGGACATAAAACAGACTTTAAAAAAAAATCACATTCATTAAACCCTTTCTGTTTTCTCCTGGAAATCTCTTGTATTTAAGTTCCCCTATTGAGCAAAAGAGTCTCAACTATCCCGGCACCGATCTCAAAAAAGTAAAGCACAAGTTTCACTTCTAGGCTGAGCCTTTGGAGCTCCCCACAGCCCCGAGCAGGCTTAGGAACGTCAGCTTGATGGAGACCCACACCACACCTCCAGGTGGGAAAAACCCACCCAGCTAACTGCCCTTGCTAACAAACCCTTTCAAGTACTGGAAGGGCAGCGATTTCCTGCAGGTTTTATGCTATTAACCACAAAATAGAAGGAAAAAGAAAAACAACAAACCAACAAACAAAGTGCATTTCTCACAACCATCACTCCAAAAGACTTGCTAAAGCAATCCTGGCAATATTTACACCCGACCTGCAGCTAATGTGGGTCTTGAAGCCACTTCATGGTGAGAGGCTGAGACCGACCACCCCTGCGCAGCGTCGGCAGCGCTGCCCCGAGCTGAGCTGCACCAGTTCCAAGTTTCCCAGAGAGCAAAACCCTGCAGAAGTTCCCTGCTCCCCCGATCCCCCCGTGTGCCCCAAACCAACACAGCCCCTCCTCGGCATCCCTACGAACCGAGCCCCCAAGGGGAACGAGCCACAGACCTCCGTGGAGCTTTCCCTGGAGTCAGCCTGGAGGTGCGACGAATCCAACTACATTCTTAAACTGGGGGAGAAGCAGTCCCGGCGCCTCGTCTGCTCCTCGGCGTGATTAGAGATTTCAATTCCCAGACGTCAGGAGGGATGAGGAAGGGGAGGGAGAGCAGGGGGAGAGGGACAGCGATTCCCCCACCTCCCTCACCCCGCGCAGCTAAATAAAGCGTGCGTGGAAAGCAAGAGACTGCTTCCACGAAAACCAGTGAACAGCTTTTGGTGGTTTTTTTTGCTAACTAAATACTAAATACACATCTAGGAAGCTGCATGCTGATTTCCTAGAGTGCAGCAACAAGTTGTGGCTCCCGCCCACTGCCGGAATTCCAGGGATGAAGTCAGTCCGGCCCCATTCACATCCCATTAAATATTTTTGAGAGCCCGGCATTTACACTGAAGGCAAATTGCATCGCATTTGTTTAAGGAAATTAAGCGCATCTGTAAGTTTTGCAAGGCCAGAGGCTGAATCATGAACTGGAGCTCGACGGTGCTGCAGAGTTCCCAGCTGTGGGATACAGCCCTGACCTTCACCAGCATGTGGTCCCCAGTCCCGGAGTGCCTGGGAGAGCCGCCCAGCTCCGCGCCAAAACCTCTGCCAGAAAGATTTTGTCCTCGTTGCCAGGAATGGAACAACTGACAGTGGCATTTCTCGTTACAAATGGAGGCCAGATTTTCAGCTGCATCTCGGGGGACTGTCAGCATCACTCTCCCATTTGCAACAGAATGAGCTGCAAGAAACTCGCAATTGCCGTTCTATAGGAAACACAGGCGTCTTTGAGAGCATCAAGGCAGATAGAAAAAAATAAAATAAAAATCATAGTTTTTAAGTATTTGTGCACGCTAAAGAAATATTTGGAACTTCATTGCAGTTTTTCTTTATAATCCAGTAAGTATTTAAAAGCATCACAATATACAGGCCAAAAGATAACACCAAAAGGAACCTCTTAAATCTTGTTAAGACAAAACACAGAGCATTTGGTAGCCTGGGAAGAGGGAGTTGTCACTGCCCTACATGTAAATACCACAAATCACCTCTTCTGTAATTCCTACTGGATTTCAGTAGTTGCTCATATTTTCTACAGCTTACTCTAAAACTAGGAGGAGGTGAGAAAGGAAAGAGCACAGATCTCCTGCGTTTCACCTTCAGGGAATTCAGATGCAGGGCTAAACTTCGGGCTCTGTTTATGTCAGAAAAATCTGGAGCTTCTTCCAGGCTGATGTTCAGCTTGTTGCTTTCTGCCCTACCCTGCCCAAGGTGCCCACAAAGTGCTGTGGACTCCTGGCTTTGACTTTTGTTCAAGCCCAACACTCCGGATTAAACCTTGGGGCCACCACAGACACCCAAACCCTCCCTGAGCAGCAACGCAAACCAAAATTTAAACAGCAAAAAGGCAGATGGATGCTGCATTTCTTGTGCACTGAATGGCTAGAAATAACAACTGTGAGTATATTGACAAATGGCTTGAAAGATTGTCTGGTTTCACTTAGGGGCTGGAAGGACCCCAGTGGATTATCAATGCAAACATCTTGCTTGGACCACGCTCCAGGAACGCTGTGCTCCAAGTAGTCCTATTACCTCCACACCAGCGCTGGGGGAGCACATATCCCTGTATACCAAGGGGAAAAAAAAGGCAGCCAGCAGTAATGTAATACCTGATATACAGCTGACACCAGACCTTCGAAGAAAGTCAGCTCCCACTTTAACACAAATCAAAATGACTATTTTTTTAATTTTTTTTTTTGGTTTGGGGTTGGGTTTTTTTTCAAGACTTGGTTGGTGGCCAAAAGAGCTGCACTGAGGGACCTGCCCTAAGCAGGAGTGCTGGAAATCATCCTGCTGGACACACAGCATTGCAGGCTGACCACAAGCAGGACGCTCTGTGAGCTGGAAAGCAAAAAAAACTTCCCCAGTTTCTTGTTATTACCTGTTATTCTATATTTAGTTCACTTTCAGGGTAGTCTGCACTTGAGTATTCTGCACCGCCTGCAAATGCTGTCATCCTGGCAGCAGCAGGGCCCAGCGGGGCTGGATTTTGGTGGCTTTCACTCATTTCTGTTCCCTCTGGAGTCAAACTCAGATGATGACACATTTCTTTTTGGGCAGACACTGTTTAGGGTCTCTCCTTTTCCCCATTGCTTCCCATCACTCGGTTGGTAGCAGTCTACGACATTTGGGGACCTCTGCCTGGCTCCATCCCCAGGTGAAGTTGGTTAATGAATTTAAACATTATTGGGGTGTGGAGGCACAGAAAGCGCAATCGTGGAAGTCTCACCTTTTCAAGAAACTCAGCTGGGAAGAGCAACCAGTCCCGGCTGTAAGCGTGGCTAAGCCAAGAGAGTAGCAGGAGCCGTAGACTTTCTTTACATGGAAGTCACTGTATTCATTTCCTTATTTTCTTGACAGGGTCGATGGCACAGTTTATTGGGCCATCTGGAAAGCACATTGTGTTCTCGGTAGACTGCACAGACAACTCAGGGGAGCTCAGACGTACTCACTTGCTCGGTATCAAACTTACTGCTGCTTACCAGCTTGTACCACCTGCCTTGCAGCTCGGCTGGGTGACTGGCTTGTTCTAAGGCTTGGTTTCATGATGCGCTGAACTCTCCCACTGGCATGAAAAAGGAGCTGCAAGAGCTTAGACCCTCTTCAAAAGCCAAATATTTCAACAACATCAAAATCCAAGACTTGTCCATTAGAATGTATTTATTTGAAAATATATTAAAATGCCTGGCTAATGTTTCACAGTGAACGGTCCAGCTTGGTCCCTCCCCACAGTCCATCCTTGCTTAGTGGAGTGTCCTGCCTTTCCAAACAGCGCTGGGATGAGACTCCTTCGCTCACTCAACGGCTTCCATGACTTCCATCACGAGAGTTCGCGGTCCTGTCATGATGAGGCTGCTGATGGTCTGATAGTCCAGATGCAAAACGTACATCCCATTCACTGAGAAAACAAACTGGCACACCTGCAGGGAGAGGAAGGGCAGGTTACCTTCAGCCGACGTCTTCATGGCAACTTCTGCCTGTGACTGACTAGAGCCAGAGGCTGCCATGCAAATAACTCGCTACAAAATCCTGCAAACCCTAAAGCGTTACCACTCCATAAGCTACACTAATAATCATTGTGCTACGATAACTGTATCATAAAAAAAGGGACACCAAAGGGATTTAGACTGTGCGCTAACAGAGAAAAAAAAGCCTCGTTTATGAGCAGTGGTTCATTTCACAGATGGAAATGAGGCGCAATATTAACATCTAGCAATTGGGTAGCAAATGAGATTAGGTAAGGAGAAATTAACTGGGCTCTTGAGTAAATGAAACAAATTCATCCATCCCCTTCCAATCCCGCCTGAAGCAAACAAGGAGTCACACTCTGCCTCTGAAGAATCCCATTATTTCAAACATCCCTGTAATTTTAGACTAATATCAGATGGTAGAAATTATTCCCTCACTGCTGGGGTTTTCATAGGGAACTGCGAAACTCAGCATTTCTTTCATGCACACCTGAAACCCTACACACAAACCCCGTACATGCCTGGGTCTAAACTGAGTTTCAAGATCTCAGCTCATTTTACCTGAACTGGAAATACTGGCATCAGTCTAAAGTTAGGAAGCTTTCATGTACATGGAAAATAGTTCCATGCAGAACTACGTTGTTCAAAGCAGAGAAACACAAGATGTGTTACATCTCGGGAACTGTGAGAGCAGGTGATTCAGGATAAAGCTCTGCTACTTCCCAGTTTCACTGGGCTGATATACAGTTACTAGAGCTGAACTGGGAATTCTCTGCTTTGTTTTTAGCAGCTCAAATATTTGCGATAGCTCCAAAGTCTACCACAGGGACAGTTTCGTTTTGACAGAGGATTTTTTTCAGTGCTAGCTGCCCACAGTCCCTCTGCTGCCGGGGCAAAAGGCAAATCCACCCCCCTGCAGCCACACACGGGGCACTTTGCCCCGGGCCTGCAGAGACCATCCTTCCCTCTGCCTCCCACAGCACTGCCAGAGGTCCACGCGCCAGCTCGATCAGACTGATCTCCACTGCAGGAGGTGGGATTATCACGAAGGATGAGTTCAGCCCAGAAAGCTCAAAGAGGACACAAGTCCTGCCTCCTGTTAAGTCACCACGAGTAAGAAGTACCTTCATCCCTGCAGCAGCAGCGGGTCCTCCTGGGTCCACTGCCTGGATGTGGCAAGGTCTTCCTCCTCGGACCACAAACCCCCAGCCCACCGCATCCCCCACAATCTACAAGCAGAAGAAAAGAGTTTTGAAAACCAAGGATTGGGCTGGATAGAGGAGATGCAACAGTTCCTAGTGAGATGGAGAACTCTGCTCATGATCCTAACATGTCATGGGTGGGAGAGGAAGGGCTGTGCACCAAGTGGTGCTACAGAGGGTTGGCTACAAAGAAGACAGGGACTCCCTTTTTACGAGAAGTCACATAGAAAAGACAAGGAGTAATGGGTACAAGTTACTCCTGGAGAGATTCCGATTGGACAAAAGAAGAAAGTTTTTCACAATGAGAACAATCAGCCATAGGAATAATCTCCCCAGGGGAGCGATGGATTCCCCAACATCTGACACCTTAAGATTCAGCGGGACAGGGTGCTGGGCCATCTTGTCTAGACCGTGCTTTTGCCAAGAAAGGTTGGACCAGATGGTCCCTTCCAACCCGGTGTTCTATGATGCTACAAAGTGAGATGCAAAACCACAGATTAATTGCTCTCTGCAAAGCTGCTTTCTGATTAATATTCCCTGCCAGCAAGTGCAGAAGAGTGAAACACAGGCAGCATGAAGTTGAAGCGTAAGGCATGTACCAAGATCATGTTGAGAATGTTTCCAGAGCACGTACACACTGCCTTCTCCTTGGCACAGGAGAGCATTTCCAGGGTGCAAGTAGCCACTCTTAATTTTTCCCACTCTGATCTCAGTCTGTCAGAGCAGTTTGCTGTCATACTGTGGCCATCTGATGTGACTAAAAGAGAAAAGGAATTCCCAAAGGACTTTGCACATTACTCATATAAATAAATAACAGCAACTGCACAGCTAAGCAGAAGGAAATGAGCCATGAAAGGCCCAGGCTGGCAGAGTTGAAGGGCAGGGCAAGAGCATTCAGGAGGAGAACGAACGGCACGTCCTTGTACATGCCATGCTAATCACCAGCTTTACTTTTCTCACTCCTTCCCACCAATTTCTACAGCATGGTTAATTTGGGAACCTGATGCACTGCTCCTCTGTAACCCCACTTGTGTCAAACCAGTACGGCAAGACAGCCCTCACTCTTCCTAAACCGGCCACTGTTGAGATTCCCCCTTTCAAAGGTGCGCAGGAAAGGGCTGAGAAGTTTTACACAAAAATAAACAAGCACAATAGGATCTGCAGGGCAGGAACTGTCCTGCCACATTCACACCCAGCACCCACCAGCCCTGCCTTGACTGGTCCTACAGGTTTAGAAATAATTAGACAACCAAAAGTCCCAAACTCAGGTTGTCTGCAGCATCCTGGAGATTTTGCAGTATGTTTATTTTGACCATGAAAAAAGCCCATCATAAGAAAGGCAAGGGTGGCCCTCGGGTGCTCCCCATTCAGTGCTGCTCCATCAGATACTGATGGATCATGCCAACATATCCAATCTGCAGCGGGAGCCTGAACAGTGCATAAAGCCATGCATGAAGGTGATATCTGTGTGACAGAGGATGTGTGTCGGCCTCAGCTGTCACAACACTTGACTGATTCTGTAGTTTGCATGGAGCTGGATGAAACATAAAGGGGATTTTTTTTCTGTTCAGGAAACATTCTCTTTCCTGATCTACCCCTTTAATTAATACACATTAAACTAAAGCTGAGGCCGCGCACATTTTCACCCACAAGAATATGCGCAGAGATTGACCCACTGAGACTCACCAAGAAAGAGCCATGATGATGTGACATGCAATCAAAGTTTCAACATACAGAGGTCAGAGCAGCAGACAGAAAGCTGTCCAAGAGCGGTCAGAGAGCTCAGTACTGTTGGGTTGGCAATGCCATTCGCTATGGTCACTTACAGTTAGCGTTTTCTTGATGTAGGGGGCCCCAGGGGACAGCAGCTCTTCATTGGTGACGGGTCTCTTTAACACTAGGGCAGAAGGTGACAGATCCTATCAGAATCAAGGGTTTCATACAGTAAGTGCATAAAGAGGCAGCCTGGGGATTTCCATGGGCTGGAGAACAGATGTAAGAACCAGCCACAGTTACCGCACAGAGAAATCTTTGCGTTCATCTCAGTGTTTTTCAAAACACTTAGCACAACGTTTCAAATCAAGACTCGGAGGTGAGGCTGACCCTCTCCTCTCGCAAGTCACCAAGCTGACCGTGGATGGGTTTGGACCGGAGGCTTGAGCTAGCCTGTGCCCTGAAGGAATAGATGTGTCCTGTGCAATGACAGGGCAATGCAGAAGCCCAGACCTGATTTGGGGTTGCACTCGGCCACAGGAGGGAATACCAACGTAGGAGTAGTGCTGAAGTAGGGGTTGGAGTTTCCAGCGAGGGAAGTGATGCTGCTCCTTCGAACCGCTGAGACAATTTTGATCTCCTTGTTGGTCTGGACTGAAAGAGGCAGAAATAACAATTACCCAAGGAAGGAACAGACTAGTTTAAAATAACAAACTTCCCCCATCAGCCTGACCCGCATCTGAAAGGTAAGTGTACACTGAAGATGGCATTTGAGCCATTTCTTGAGAAAGAAGAAAACTAGCTTCAAAGAGGAACCAAGAGCTGAGCTGATGGTAAATTGAGCTATTTTCCTGGCATGGGGAGCTGTGATAGAGACTGCAACTGCATCAGGGCACCCACCACAAACCAGTGGGATGGGTCATCCCTTCACACAGCGTCTGGAGAAATACCCTATGCTCTGCTGGAGCAACACCCTCAGCTCTGGGATAGTCTGGTAATGCAATCCTTGCTTTCACACCCCTCCACAAATACATCCACAGTTACCGGAGAGAAAGCTGGTGTTGCCTGGGTCCGGGTTGAGCTTGCGAAGACAGAAAGGGCTGTCTGGGCTCTCGGACAGGGTGCGAGAAGAGTTCTCATTGAGTAACTCTGTGAGACGACGCCTCCGTCGAAAGTTGATCCAGAATTGGTAGAGGATGTCACTGTCAAAGAAGTGATGCCTATTGGAGACTAGGAGAGAACAGGGGAGGAGGGAGAGGCTGAGGGGAGTGAAAAACATGCAGCAAGTATACTGAGGGACCCAGATGAATTGCTTTTAATGCCTCTGTGTGCTATTACAGTTTTTCCTGACTGTTTGAGAAGGCCACCTGCAGGGAAGGAGGAACAGCACAGCCACCATCAAGAGATGCCATCTCCCAGGGGTGCACCACCAAACCACAGCCCTCTACCTGCTCCCAGCCCAAGACACACAGAGGATTCTCCGCCTTCTGAAGCAAAAGTTTAATTCCTGCAGATGGTTATGATATCCAGCCAAGCCGGGCTGAACATTACACCCTCACAGCCCAGCCCTCAAAACCCAGGGGTGGACCCAGTCCTGTGGCTGGAGGCTTTGAAGAACTGAAGAGCAATATCTCAGATTTCAACTCAAAGCCTCTGTGGGTGGTGGAAGGTTGCTCCTATTTCAAAGGTCACCAGCTCCAAACATAGAACTAAAAGGCCTCATTGCCATCTCCAAGTGGGCACTTGACCAGCACTTGTTGCATGACATGAATGGGGATTTGTTCCTAGCACAGCCTTGACAACTACACTCATCTCTTGCTTTCTGTCCTGGCTCCAGCCAGACCCTCACTCACCATGCTGAATGATCCCATGTTCCAGCAGCGCCCGTCCCAGTTCCACCGCTTCCTTTCGGTTCTCCGCTTCTCCCTCCTGAACGAGCCAGTCGATCATCTCACAGCCCAGGAAAGTCCTCTGGTACTTCACTGAATTCTCCTCTCTCACCTTCAGAATTGACTCTTCCACGCTCACCAGCCTGGCAGAGAGGCGGGACAAGGCCCCCGTGATGCTGTGCAGTCAGGCTATCCCACGCGGGAGCTGCAGCCAGCAGGAGCAAGGCTGAGAAGCGGGTAAAGCCTTACAGCCAAACTTTGGCTGCCTGGGAGCAGTGGGAAGGGAGGGAGAAATGAAGAGCTGGAGTCATGCAGCTTTGTAAATCATCACAGCAGAGGAAGCAGCTTCAGCAAAACCAGTGCAGCTGCGACCTCAGCTAAAGCCAGCAGGGAAAAGCCAAGCAAGCAACTGAATCATAGAATTGTTGAGGTTGGAAGGGACCTTTAAGATCATCAGATCCAACCATTAACCAAACCTGACAAAACCACTTCTAAACCCTGTCCCCAGGTACCACATCTGCCCTTTTTTAAACACCTTCAGGGATGGCGAATCCACCCCCTCCCTGGGCAGCCTGTTCCAATGGTTGATAATCCTTTCAGTGAAAAAATTTTTCCTAATATCCAATCTAAACCTCGCCTGGCATAACTTGAACCCATTTCCTCTTGTCCTATCACTTGTCACCCGGGAGAAGAGGTCAGCCCCCACCTCTCTGCACCCTCCTTTCAGGGAGCTGTAGAGAGCGATGAGGTCTCCCCTCAGCCCCCTCTTCTCCAGGCTGAACACCCCCAGTTCCCTCAGTCGTTCCTCATACGTGTCCTCCAGACCCCTCACTACGAATGCGTGCGACAAATGGCAGAGAGTCCAAATTGATGGAGAAGGTGCATTTCAATGAATGCATATTCAGTTTGCAGCACATGCGAGAGCTGAATCCGGTGTCTCCACGAGAGGGTGCAGCGCGCTCAGCCGTGAGACGCGCTGGATGCTCTTCCCGGTCCCACGGCCACCACTGCCAAGCAAAAGCAAAGCAGGAGGGATGCAGGTCTGCCAGAGGGTCCCGGAGACAGCCCAACCCACTGCCCGCCTGGCTGAGGGACTTCTGCCTCAGGGCCAGTTTGTGAATCTGATTGCCAGGGTCTGAGGATGGAGAGGATGGGAAGAGGCTGCTAAAGAAAACCAGAGGGTGGTCTGTGGTTGAACCCAATCTAACAAAATGACTTGAGGGGTACCAGGGATGATGGCCTGGATTTAGAACCAGAAACAACCAACACAAAGAAAACTGAGCACTTGGAGGTGGAAGGAGTTTTCTTTACTGCCTGAGAATTAGTTTTTCCTACTACAAATTTTGCAAATAGGTTAAGCAAGGTGCAGGGATCCAGGCCCACGAGGGCCCTGAAATCCTGTATCCTGCTGATCCTGGTGGGACATAAGTCCTAATAGCGCTGCTGGAAGCGGCTCACCCAGGGGCCTGGGGGAGTGCTGGGAATGGCCACTGGACGTGCCCATACCAGGAGCACTCAAATGGCAGACTGGACCCTAGCGCTTCCCTGTACCGGATCCCAGAGCCTGCATTTGGGTTGGAGACCTTGAAAGCATCCATGAGTTCAGAGCACAGCTGCTATCCCGGCCCCAAAGAGGTCAGTTGTCCTGCAGCTGTGACAGCGCTCAGGAAACAGCATTTCCCACCACAGGGCACCGAGAAGGAAGAGAAAAGCCAGCGGTAGCCATGGCTCCCAACCGCAGAGCATCATCAGCGAGTGCAGCCAGCAGAGCGCACTCCCAGCGCCCCTTGCTGAGGGTTGTTTTGCAGGGGAAGGACTCACGTACTTCTCATAAAGGCTCTGCCCTCTCATGAACACCTTCACGTCCTTACTGAGAGGGAAGGTCCCGTCATCCTTACGGAAGCGGTACAGCAGCTTGGCATCCTTGTAGTCCGAGTGCTCGTCGCAGACTGAAAGGAGTTCAGAGCAGGGACGTCAGTGCCGTGGGCAGCCGTCAGTCCGTGTGGGACAGACAGAGCTCCACAGACCCAGCAGGGAGTTATCTCCAGGTTAAAAGCAATGGGGGCTGCACACAATGTCCTTCTCTATGACCTTGATATCATGCAGCAACCGGCATCCGAGCCTTCCGTCCCCAGATTAGGTGCTTACAAACGCCCGCAGCCTGTGCCGGTGGGAGAGGTCAGTCCCACTGAACAGACCTTGGGAAAGCCTGAGCTTGAGTCTACATTTTGATCCAGACTCTAAAACATTTGTTAAAACAAATGGAGAAGTTTTTTGGTTTGGTTTTTTTCTGTTGGCGATGGGGTTCTTTTTGGTTTGGTTGGTTGGTTTTTTTTAAATCTAAATGTTGATGTTTTGGTTTTGACTAAAAGGAAATAAACAGAACTGTCTCAATCACCTTTTTTTTTTAGAAAGCTACTGTCACATGTGAGTACAGTTGGACAGGAGGAAAAAAAAAACCCACACTGCATCCAAAACCCCATAAAATCACCTCTGTCCCTGTCAAAACCACTTGTAAGCTAAAACATAGAATGACACCAGCTTTTGCAGACCATTTTGTGCCATTTCTGCCCAATTCATTTGCATGGCGAACTGACCTCGAGAGAGACATTTTTCTTCAAAGTGCATACAACTGCAATAATGAAATCTATACAAAAAGCCTTAGTTTCATCTTGGGGATGAGCACACGGTCTGTAAACACGCGGCTGTTAAGTGCATGCAACATTTAGCAGGTAAATATTTGGGATACAGCTTCGAGATAAACTTGCCTGCAACAGATTCCTAGACTACAAGACCAAAAAAAAAAAGAAAAAAAAGAAATCAGCCCAGAAATCACAGTCCAGCTCTTAAGTCAGTCAGCCTGCCTTTCTTCAGGTCCACCCATCTGAAGCAAGAAAGAGAAAATTCAGCGGCTAAAAAAAAAAAAAGCCACAGAATAAGGAATATGCCCAGAAAATCACGAAAATTAGTCAAAAGGGGAAAAAAAGAACCACAAAGATTTCCTCGCCTGAGTAATGTAATCCACTAGAGTGACAAATCAGAAGATGTAAGATTTTTTGTGAAAATTTTAACACTTGTTTATTTTCCTGAGCAGACTGGCAAAACTTCATTCCCCTTTTGCTGAGCAGCTCAAGGCTAAAAACTGTCAGATTGTCTGGAGTTCACCATTCCTCCCGAGCAGTTCTCCTGGTGGGAAATCAGGAGGCAAATCCATGACTCATCAAGCAAGAAGGCAGGTCAAGAAAGTTGTTTTAAAAAGTGAGAGTTTGCATTTAACAACTCCAAGGAGCAGCGATTCAGATGTCATTGCAATCGGGAATTGAATATAAAACCTTACAGGACTGCGCCCATAGAAAACCAAAGCATTTTTGCTATTTGAAGACCTATTTCAACGTGTTTCCAGCAAGTAATAGAATAACAGCTCAAACCACATCAGCCCATTAAGAGGCAGCAGAGACAATGGTCTTCATGAGATAATTACCTTCTTCTGGATCCCAGCAGAGAAGAGGGCAAACAGTTTAGACGGCCGATTGCAAAGCACTTAGCACTGCGCTGCGGTTCGCGGGCAGCCCCGTTTCCATAGGACTAACAAAATTAATGCTCGTAAGCAAAGTTGGAAAGTCAACTTCTGTGTCCTGCCGGGAATTATCACAGAAGTAGGAGGGACACGTCTGCAATAAGCAATCAAAAAAACAGCACTGGTCCCCAGTGCTGCACAGGTTTAATTAACTAATGGATTTATTTGAAGCTGTCAGCTGGAGAGATGGAAAAATAATCAGGTTTAAGTGTTAATGGTTAACTGAGAACTCACTGCTTCAGCTTTATGGTTTTGTGATAAAGCACAGTTTATTTTTATTCAAGGCAGCTTAACGTAAAGGGCATTAACCTCGGCAGGTAGCAGACGGCAACAGAGAGTGTTTGCATTGCAGTGGTCCAAGGCAGCTATTTCTGGACCCCAGAGAAGAGGGGGGGAAGAGAGGGCTGGATTTGGCATGGTTGTCATCTGCTTCTGTCTCCTCAGCTGCATCCTCTTGTGACAAACGACCACCCAACCCCAGGTCACCACAGTTCATGTCCCAAAGACCTGGAAGCAGGAGAGCTCAGCCACAACCCTTCCCACCAAGGGCAGTGGTCTCCCAGGCCCGTTTGAAAATTCAGGACTTTTGTTCCCTATTGGGCCTGAAAATCACACGGCGAGAAACAGCTCGTCACTAATATGAAGCGCGTGTCTCCCGCTGTTATATCGGGATGAAGCGCTGGACCTTGGGGATTGCTCTGCAGCTCCAGGACAGGCACAGACCACAGTACATGACCTGAGTTTATCCAAAACTGCTCAATGTTCTGAATAATTACTAAAAAGAGCAAAGCCTAAATACTAAGAGCTGGGCTTGAGCACCAAGATTTCACACACACACACCCCTCTTTCTTTCTCTTTCTTTTTTTTCTTTTAACAGGTTCCACAGACAAGCCTTTGAAATGGCATCACCCATTTAAATCTCAAGGGAAGCATTCCTACAGGAATTCCTACAGCCCCAGCTTTACAGGTACCAGATGATGTTACTTTGAGTGAGGTGGACTCCACACCCCTACTTGTCCCACCCCAGTGTGGATGGGGAAACTGAGGAAGACTGGGCTCTTATGGTAAAAAAAAAAAAAAAAACCAAAAAACTTTCCTGCGGATGTGAAGCGTGTGTTACCACTTCTGCAAGACACAAACATGAGCTAGACCGGCTTCTGTAAAAACATCCACCAGCAGCTGGCAATGCAATTGCTGTGGGGCAATACAGGTCAGGCGTTACTGAACTTGCTTTCAAATAAGAGCCACTTCAGGTGCTGTTTTATCTGTGCACAGCCCAAGTGCCTTTTCTGGGGTGCAGAGAACTGGCATATCCCCCAAAGTGCCGCAGCTTCCCCACAGATCCAACCCCACGCAGCCTCCTGCCTGCCCATCATCTCCCAGCTTCTCCAGGAGCCCTCACCCATAGGAGGGTCACAAACAGGGACCTGACCGTGCTTCCATACCCTGGGCTGATGGACACACACGGTGACCAGATACACAGCCACTTCCCCAGGGAGACTCAGCGGGTAGCAGAGGAACCCACCCACCATGATGGATGATGTAATGGTCCATTAGCTTCTGCATGAGGCGGATGCCTGTCTCTCGGTCCGGTGCTTCTTTGTGGTCAATCAGCCAGTCTGTGAGCTCCTTCGCCACGAAGCAGTTTGGGTATGTTCGGAGGTGGTAACGTCTGTCTTTAATGAGCTTCCCATCGTGGAGGCGAAGCCTAGAGAGAAAGATGGTCATTGAGCTTAGCTGGTGTTACAGGGGAATTTGGGTCTAACAGCCCAGCGGCTGCCCAGCCTGGAGAAACCGCTGATGATTTGGGACTTCTGGCAAGCACCCAGAGACTTGTAAATTCAACCAATCCTCTTGGCTGTGCAAGGCTGCATCAGTCAATTGTAAGGAACTCCCTTCAACATCCCCTTCTCTCCTCCTGTTGCTATGCAGGCTCTATAAGTGCCTGCACCAGGCTTAGTCCGAACCATACATGTCTTTTTGTTCTAAACAAGCCTCTAAAAAATACACAGCACCTAACTGGAGCTTGTGAAGAAGGGCCAAAACACAGAGGGGGGGGGGGGAAAGGTACATATATTTGTCATCTTGGCGTGATTCTGTGTCTAGCTCTCCTTCCCCATAACCATGAAAGCAGGAACGTAGCTGCCCCCAGGACAAAGCCTTAGTCATAGCTCAAAGTGGGAGCAGTAATGGGAGCACTCGTTTCTTCTGCATGTGTCTAAGAGACGAGTGCCAGGTGGACCCCATGCGCTATCTACTAATC
The DNA here is from genome assembly GCA_017639485.1 of Pluvialis apricaria. Lineage (NCBI taxonomy): Eukaryota > Metazoa > Chordata > Aves > Charadriiformes > Charadriidae > Pluvialis > Pluvialis apricaria. Next base: position 14,264,372 of record CM030021.1, read on the forward strand.
CACGTACCACTCATATATTGCAACAGTGGACAAAAGTCCTGCCTGACATGTTCTGTTTCCAACTGGGATGGACTGGGACAGAGTTTACCAGAACAACACGCGTCCTATCCTGAAAACCCTGGGGTTATGGCTAGTCTGTGACTTCAACGGAAAGATATATATGAGTGAAGGTTACTCAGGTGAGTATGGCTTTGACTTTTAAAAGGACCTTAGCAACTGAGCAAGCCACAAGGCACAGAGTTCTTATGTGTTTGAGCCAAAGCCAACCCAACTTGGCAGGAGATCTGTCCAGGAGCCAAACTTTTGCCCTGTAGTCATGACTGTTCCCAAAATACTAACCCTGGAAAATGCCGAGTGCATGCAGCAGACTCAGAGGGGAGACGTTTAATTAATATCTCCTCTGTAACTCCAGGATGTTGCTGGTTTGAAATTATTCATTTCAATTCACAGTTTTGCCCCAGGCCAGTATATTTTATAAAGGTATTCATCAGTGCAGCCTTTCTTTATTTAATGCCTCATGTTCTTTTGTTCTTTTTGAAGAAGTTATGTGTACACCACATCATGTTGGACAACAGTTTCAGGCACCATAGGAGAAGTTTTAAATATCCTAAAAATCTATCAGCTGATAATGGATTATCCTATATTGTAGGATTTACAAATACTAGGGTCCCAAAAGTCTTCAGATAAAAAAAAACTTTTGTTGAATGAAGACTTAGTAATTGATTGATGTAATTAATGCTGAGACTACTATGAGTCAGAATAACTCCATGTATTTTCAGACCTTCCAGGCAACTAAAAAACTAAACCAAAGATTCATGCAGAACCAGCTCCTCATCTTGCCTTTGACTGGCCTCCCTCAAACACTGAAAGTATATTCAGTATTTTACTCTCTTCTACCTGGCAGATTCATTCCCACAAGTGACCAGCAGTCATTCCACACACGGATTTTACCTGAACAGAACAGTCCACCCTACACCAGACAGCTGCCTGCTATTTTCAGAGTGTTTAGCTTTTTCCTTTATTTCATGGTCCACCGTCAAAATGCCATCAGACCCAGAAAGCAGCAACTGCAAAGAGAGAGGGGTCCCCACCCCGACATCCCTCTGCTGCAGGAGAAGAGGAACGGTCATTTTTTATATGCTTTGTTTCCTTAATAGTCAGCAAGTGGGATGCCACTTTAGAGGCATGTTTGGTAGAGATAAGAAATGTTTAACCAAGAGTACTCTACTGCTATCAAGAGTCTGCAGAAGTCTATAAAGATTATATATATACACACATATACATGTGTACATAGACACACACACACATATCTTTACCCCCAATAACTCATAAACCATAACCACACAAGGCCTGAATAGTATTTTCCCAACCAGTTTCTATTTCCCCTATAGGTCTTTTTTCATCACATTTCAGAATACTGCAGAAAATGCACAAACGTTGGGGGCGGGGGAGAGAAAAGAAAAAAAGTTTTCAGCAAGCAATATTACAAAAACCTAGGATTAAAAAAAAATATATATATATGTATATAGTAAAATTAAAAATACACTTATTCTTAAATTGTTCTATTGGGAACAATTGCCAGGATAGGAATTAAGCAGTGTTTAAGCACCTCTGGAGCAGCAGCATCTCGGACATTCTTGGGCTGTTTTAAGTTTGTGATAAGTTTGCCCTCTTGCCCACAGAGCCAGGGCAGCAGAAGATGCAGAGTTCGAGCGTCCTTGTGGTCTTTTCGCTTTCCTCTTGTTTATTGTTTCCCCATCAACTACAAGGAGACAAATTTTGTCCTTCAGACACAGAAGGACATAAGACCAACTGCATCTTCGAAGAGCTCAGCTGACACCCTCTATAAACCAGTCCATGTAGGGTGTTGCAAAAATAAAGCCAGTGAAACTATGAGTGGTTTATAATCATGGTTCCAGATTAAAAAAAAAAAAAAACTTTTAAAAGAAGGATGTGTAATGCAATATCATGAGTTTTCTAGATGCCAAAACCTAACCCATGTACATATTACTTCTTCAAAAGGAAAAAAAAAATTAAAATAAAAGCAGAATAACACGAGGACAAAATGCTTGCTGGAACACGAGGAGGGACTCTTACGAAACACTCCTGGCTTGGCAGTCGCTGCGCTGCTTTCACATGCATTTGCTTTGGGTAGGCTGCGTTGGGTAAGCAAATTGTTTCTTTGTCAAGGTCACGACAAAGACATCATTATTCATCCTGCGTAACCTTGTTGGAAGGGAGATCTGCAGCAGTGTAAACAGAACAGAAAAAAAAGAAAAACCAGAACACAAACCTCTAGGGAATCAAGAGTTTAAGTCACTTCGGCTGTTACAAACAGGACTTCCCTGCTCCTCTGGCAGGCCAGCACTTTCCCACCAGCGTCACGAATGTCCACTGCTGGAAAGCAACCCAACAGCTCCGCTCTTGATGGCTTCTGCGGTTCACATTTCATGCAATTTCAGAACAGAGTCTGAATCGGGGCATTTGCCGAAGCAAAGGGCTTTCTCGTATTGGAAAAGTTGCTACTTCTACCATATTATAGTTGCACAGATGGAGCAATCCCTAAAGCGATAGCTATTCTGCACCCAGAACTCACATGTGTCTCCCCGGGGCACCCTCCATCACCTCCCACCCACGTGAACAGACCTTGAGCACCTCAAATGCCGAGGTAGATCTTTCAAGGATATTAACTTTGGTTCGTGTTCCCATGGGCAGTTAAGTACAAAGTAATGGCCCTGGAAAGATGCCTCACCCAAAAGATCTTTTCTGTTTCTATCTTTACAGAACAACAAAGCAAACAAAAAAAACTCAAATAACCAAACAACTAAGTGCTCAGTAAAAGGCTACAACAGAGTATCTGCAAAATAGCTACTGGAGGGGCACATTCAGGCAAAACGACCACTGCAAAACCCAGTTTGCTGCACACCCACTCTGCAAAAGCACCAGTACATTCTGGGGAAGAGGGGAGAGCTTCGCACGCCTGTGGCAGCCCAAAGTGACACAGAGGTGTTTTATCTTCCCGCTTGTATTTAAATGTGTGTATAGGAAAACAGGACATAAAGCTCAAAAAAGAAATCCCGGCAAGCACGAGTCTACTTCACAGTCCTCACATTCACCAGCACTGAAAGTTCAGTAACAGGCTTTTTAAGGTCATTCTGATCATGTAGTCTCATCTTCTGAATAATGTTCGCCCAGTAACTGCCACATCAAGCAGGGTCCCGCAACTCCTCCAGGAAGGCATCCCCACTTCAGGAGATCCAGGTTCAGCGGGGAACCACCAAACCTCCTGCGGACCCAAGATTTTTGGCCAGGAGTACAAATTTGGGTGTGTTTAGCTACACACCTTTAAGTGAGCCCAACTTCCAGAGCATCAAAGTATGAGCACTTTATTCAACAATGTCTCAATTTGCGTATCCAAATACACTCAGCACCTTTGAAATTTTTGGATGGTAGCTGAAATCGCAATTTTGTTCTTCATAGAAAACCTTCCTTCTCCTCTCACTTTTTCTGCCCAAGACGTAAATTTACCAAGTATATTTTACATTTAAGAGGGATTAATGCAGCTTAGCAGAGTTATTAGAGAACAGCTGGTTCATTTGACCAGGAGGAATCCTCAGAAGAGATTGCACGAGGGCTTGTCTATACTTGAGAAACTCAGATTACAGCAGGGTGTGAATCCAAAGCGCAGTAGCTCTTCCAGAATACCTCTGTGCAGATAAGCCGTTTGTTGCAATTAGAGATGACTAATTGGGCCTCTTTTACAGAATGCCACCCAGGAACACACACAACGCCCGATAAAACTCGTGTGATTTTCAGGCAAGTCTCTATGTCTGAAAGAAAAAGATCGACAGCAGGAGATGTGAGGAACGGGCAGAGACAGCAGCCTTCTCAAACCCAAGACCAAAATAGCAGTGGAAATTATTATCTTCGTCTTTTTGATGGAGGGTCTTGACTCAAGACCCAAAACTCCTCTTCCCCCTGCATGGACCAGAAACCAGCATCCCCGTGGATGCAAAGGGACCCTGGCAGACAGCCAACCCCACGAAGCAGTCCCTCACCCCTCACTTCGTGCTGCTATTTCTGGCTGGGAAACGCATCCTGACACCGAACAGACTCATCCCTCCAGCCAAACCAAACTCGGAGGGATTTGCAAACTTGCTGGGAAGCCAAAGAACTGTAGAGATGGAGCAAAGGTTTGTTTGATTAAGTACAATCGCGGGGAGGCAGGGCAGGAAGCGGAGAACAGGGAAAAACAAATGTTTGAGATTTTGTGTAGATACAAGAGCATTATTTGCTGATTGAGGTTTACAGAGTCAGGGCAGACCATGAGGCTCCTTTACATGCTGCTTTATTCCTCAGCCGGGGAAAAGCAGGGGAGCACAAGGTGGACATTTATCCCTGCCCCATCTGCTGTTGCCTGAGACATCACCCAGCCTCTCTGCCTCAGTTTCCCCATCACTACCTATTGGGCAGCCAGGCCCCAGGAAGATTCATATCACTAACTCCTTACCTGCCAGGCTGTGAGATCCCCAAAATACAGGAGACAGACTCGAGCACTCAGCGTGCTCTGCATCACTCAATTCCCCTCCCAGCCAGGCAAGCTGCAGGGGACGGAGGAGCCCAGCTGCAGGTTGGTGTCCATCTCTTCACCCTCCTCCCCGGGTTTTACACCCCGCGCTGGCCAGCAACTCCTTCCAGTCTTTCTGTACTGGGAACAGGCTCCTGCCCAGACCAAAGAGAAGGACGTGACAGCTCTGTGCCAAGCCACCAGCAAAAGGACCCATCTCTCCATCACTGTGAGCGCTGAGGCCCTTCCTTGGCCTTTAGACCCACCACCCACAAAACACATGTGAAGAAGAGCGCAGTCGTGCCGGATGAAATCCACCTGCTCTCCTCTGTGCAACAAAGACCTCGAGCCTTTAAGAGCAGGTCAAAGCCACACACGTGAAGAAGAGAGCGGTCGTGCCAGATGAAATCCACCCGCTCTCCTCCAAGGCCAAGGCCAAGGCCACCCCAAGGCGGATGGGGTCGCTCCCTGTGATGCAGTGTTGGCAAAGCAGCGCATCTCTCCCCGCATCCCGGTTTTAGGGAACGCCAGCCTCCGAGGCCAGAACTCTCACCTCATCTCTCCACTCGTACATGCTCCCACCCCCTCCTGCCACCCCTTCCAGCGGAGGGAGCCCGCACCGGCTTCACCCTGGGGTACCAAACAGAACAGGAGCGAGAGGTTCAAGATTGCAACCTGCCAGGATGGGCTTCATCTGAAAAAACCCAGATTTTGGGACCTCCCTAACGAGGAAACCCCAAGGCACTCCAGCTATATGGGGGGGGGGGAATGAGAAGGGTGCCCCAAAATCTCCATACATTTGGGGTTTTCTATTCAACTTTATCCCAGGCACATTAATGGAAAGATATTCCCTCCCTGCACAAACCTTGCCTCCCTTCAGGCTTTTAGCATCCTTTTTAAAGGCGCAGGGTAAATTCACACTGGCAATAAGGAGTGAAGTTTCCAGACAAATGTTGGGAGGAAAAAATGAGTTGGTATTATTAGTTCTCAGAAGAGTGTGACATTTGTACTGTACCTTCACCTTGCTTATAAGAACTAGCACAGTGTGCAGCAGAGGAAAGCTCTGTTCACAAGCAGATTTATTCTATCTCCTTCCCCTCCTTACAGTCACAACCGCCAAATGCTCCAGGATCCAATACGCTCCTGTCCTGCGAAAGGCACGAGGGAGCCACATCATTCCGTTTCCACACACACCGATCACCGCTTTAACACACGGCTTGATTACTTTATTTTCTCTCGGAATACCTGACCCCCTCCTTCGGCCCAGGCTACAGGATCCGTTTTAAACCTCAGTCACTCCAGATGAGTAAAATACTGGAAATATAAATATGAATAAGCCTGCCCTGCCCATGGGATGGAAAAAAATCATAACTTTGCATCTCTTGCACTGAGGTATTGAAATGAGGCAAGTCATTCAGGTCAGCTGCTGCTTTTCCCTCTAAGAGAGTTAAGCTCATTTTCAAAGCCTCACTTACAACGTAGATTGCAAACACTGCAAAGGCAGAAAGGTTAATGCAGCCTCCACCCCCGACAGCAGCTCTCCCCGTCACTACCTGAGGAAAAGATTTCATTTCTGGAGCTAGTACAGTAATATTTGTGACAGACAATTGACTGGAAATGTGGCTAAATATCACTAGGTATTTCAAATTCAGCCCCTTATGGACATTGGCTGTGTTTTCAAGATGGGGCCCTAACCCTTAGTTGGAAGTTATCAGTCCTTGACAGAGTACAAAAAATAAAACTAAAGCTAACATGCCTCACTGAGAACGGACAACATAGCGACCTAGAGCTAATTTTAGGAATCTGATGCTAGCAAGCCTGGGCTCTGAGCTCTTTACATTACTCAAGGGTATAGTTCCTATTTTCCACTCACATTTCAAAACAAAACAGAACGGCTCCAGATACAAACAAGCAAACTCTGCTCAAGAGCTAAAATATCCTACAGTCGCATGCTTAGAAACAAGGAGGGGGTTCTGACCTCAGATACACAAAGAACACATTTTCTCAGCCACACAGGTTCTCTTGCATAGAATATATTTCTGTCTTCATAAGGAAAAAGAAAAAATAAAATCAAAACTCAGAAGTTGCTCAGGAACCGGGACTACAAACCAGCTGAAGTTCCCAAAAGTGACTTTCAAGAGAGGGAAGACCCTAGGTGTTGTTGTGCAAAACAATTGAGGTGCATGGCACCCATGGGGTGACCTCTCAAATCACCCCCAAAAGTCTGAATGCCCCCAGAGGCAATGCTGTCCCCAGCCAGCCAGGGACCGGGGACCTTGGGGAAGCTGCTCAGCGTCACCACATCAGGTTCTGGGTTTAGAGGAGGATGCAAAGGGATTAAAAAACCCTGTTGCCACCTAAAGCCACCTGCCAGTCTCCCAGCACCTGGAGGGGGAGGGCAGGAGATACCCAGAGAGGAGCAGCGGGACATGGTAACGTGGGAAAGGACCTGGCTCACCGCTGGTTTGGTGGGTGAAGGAAGGACCAGCAGATACTGGGGAGGGGAGACATTAGCACCTGGGGGAAAGCACTGGCTCAAGGATAAAGCTTTGAGCCTCCTGCTAATGGGGTATGGTCCAGAGCCCCAGGGTACAGCCAGGAGGAGGGCCCCATCACCTCCTACCTCAGTTGCTCTCCAGCAATCATCACCTCTGCCCTGTAGTGCTGCTCTGTGGCTTTCTTCTTCAGGCTGTTGCTCAGGCTCTCCATGGTGGGCTGGATGCGGGCGGCAGTGGGGAGACGCTCTGGGGGTCGCAGGGAGCACCGGGGGCCCCACACATCCCATGGGATGCGGGTCGCGAAGATGCTCGCCCCCAGCGCGGTCCCCAGCCCGGCTGGCGAGGTGCAGGTAGGCAGCCTGAACTTGCTGGTTCCAGCTCCCCGCCTCTCCTTCCCTCTCCGGAGGAGGAGCCTGCTGCAAACTGATCCTGGCTTTGCTGGTTTCTCACCCGCTCGTCTCCAGTCAGGCTTCTGCTGAGAGCTGGGACGGTGGCAGGTCTCTTCCAGCAGGCTGGGGACAGCGTCCCTTCTGCTCCCTCTGCGCAGGTGACCCCAGCGGGCTCTGGGCAGACACAAGCTGTGGGATGAGTGGTTTGATTAGCAATAAAGTGTGTGAAGCAATTTCTTCCTTAAGCTGTAACTTTCCTATGAAGTGTTCAAGAGGTGCCATTCCCCGATGCAAGCCGTGTGGCTTGCTCCCCGCCGCTTCCCACCTCTCCCCGCAGCAGGCTGCATCCGACACTGTGGCCAACGCTTGCTAAAAGTGGGCTCAGAGCAGCTTGAGCCCTTCCACGTTGTAGCAGCTATCACAGAGGACGGACAGAGAAGCATAGGCTGTAATTAGCAAGGGCTGGCACTGATGAGCCTGGGACCCCACTGGTGCCAAGCTGTTTGCCTGCATGGTGGTACGAGCCACGGCCTTTCACACCCACCTCCAGGCACTGACACCCGCCCCAGCTGCTGCCAGTCATTTCCACTCTTTGAGACATTTTCTGCAGGCCAGAGCTGACCTGAAAGTGATAGTGTTCAGCAAAGAAACAAGCAGGGGAACTGGGATGTGGAGATGCTTAATTACGTCCATCATTACCATCAGCTGCAGGTGCAACTTTATTTCCATTAGTTAAAGTATGAGTGAAAAATACTGACCGGCATAAAGGACCAAACCTCAGAAACGCAAAAGAGGGAGGAATCCTACCAGAAGAGAATGTGGAGAATAGGTTGAGGGAAGGGAAGGGAATTGTATCAGCTAAGGAGATTCTGCTTCAATTTGAAGCACCAGTAAACTAAATGTTGCCTTTAATTAGATCATCTTCAGCAGCAGTTCATCAGCGAGGAGCTAGTTAGCCAATATCCCCTTCAGCCCAAGCAGACCCTCCAAGGCTTACATTCCCCCCGCACTCTAGCACGGCTAAATCAAACGAGCTCAGGTGAGTGTTTCCAGAAGAGCAGCTCGCAGCGGCCAGGGCCAAGGTCTGACCCCAAAGGGAGAGCTGTGTCCCTCCTGGCCCGGGGGAGCAGCGAGCCGGCACGTGGGACCACGCAGGCTTGGTGCTCCCGAACGAGCTCAGTGCCCTAAATCACTGCTCACTGCCTGCGGTTGTAGGAGGGCACGCGAACAGAGGAGGACCGACTCTTACAGACCGCCTGCTCCGGGCTGAACCGACCCTGGGCTGCCTCTGCCTCTGATCTCTTCCTTACCTTTTGTGACCTCCCTCCCAAAAGCAAATCATTGAAGCACTTTCCTTCTGTCACCGAGTCCTGAGAAGTTAAATTTTTTGGCAGTGATAGCCATTCTTGCTGAACCCACTTCTGGCTGGACATAGTGCTCTCCGAACTGGTTCACATAGAGAAACCGCTTCCAAACTGCCCACACTCGCTGCCCGCACAGCAGAGCACTGTTTCAGCACTGTTTTTCGTGGCTCCCTATGTCCAGAGGAGAGATCTCCACCTCTGCCTGCTCGAATGAGGCAGGTGAGAAAAACCCTGTTCAAAGTGGTCTCCCCTTGAGGGCAAAGTGCTCTGGAGCACCAACAAGGCTTCTTCTATCTAGGCTCTCCTGGAGCGTCCCTTCTCCGTGTCCTGCTGATCACGCCATGCCATAAACGCAGGAGAACAGACTCTCCTTGTGCATGAAGGCAGGCTCAGCCGGCAGCTCTCGGGCGGTCTCCTGGAGTCGGCTCCCAGTATCGCTCATGCTGGTGTGCCTGTGTCAGTCTCAGCAAAAGGGCCTTGAAGATGCTCCCGGGGCGAGCAGGGCTTGTCCGTGCCCGCCGCTGCGGCATCCTTCACTGCTCATGTGAACACGTGCCGTGGGGAGAGCTCCCCCAAACCTGCCCGTGCCATCGCTCCCCCAGCGCAGACAGGCAGCCCGGTCCCGCACCTCGCCCGCACACCGCGGGGCACTGTGTTCCAGGACGAAGTCCGGCTCTCATCCATCACTCCCCAGGCCACCCAGCCCCCAGAGCCACCACACACCCCGTCCTTTCTCCCAGCCCATGGCTACTTTGCAGTTTGGCAAACAACAGCAGCTGCAGGCAGCTGCTTTCCTGCACCCACCGCGTGTGCAGGGCTGCTTTCGACAGTAGAAACAATAGCACAGAGTTGAAAGCAGAATAGGCTAAGGTTGACATCACCTCAATACCGGCATAATAATGGGTTGAGAGGATTCGTTTGCTGCTCTGTCTGGTCCCATGACCGTGTCCTCTCACTGTGGAGGTGCACAAGAGACCCGGGGTTCCCCCTTTGCTTTCTTTCTGGGTCTGGTATTCTTCACCTCAACTAGGGAGAAACTGCTGCTGTTTTATTCATTGGCTGTTAAATGTCTTCTTGTCCTGGTTTCAGCTGGGATAGAGTTAATTTTCTTCCTGGTAGCTGCTGTGTTTTGGATTTAGTAGGAGAGGTATTGTTTTGGATGTTGCTAAGTAATGTTTATATTAAGTCAAGGACCTTTTCAGCTTCCTGTAGAAGCTGAGAGGGAGCACAGACAGGACAAGCTGGCCAAAGGAATATTCCATACCATAATAATACCATGCTCATCTGTTGGTATTCCATACCAGTACATCGTGCTCCCTCTCCCAGTAGGTGGCCAGGGGCAGGAATCCGTGATCGCTGCTCAGGACGGGCTGTGCAATCGATCATCGGGTGGTGAGAGCAATCATATCGTATTGCATCACTTATTTTGTGTATTCTTTTACCATTATTACTATTATTTTCTCTTCTGTTACAGTTCTATTAAACTGTCTGTATCTCAACCCATGAGTTTGGGGATTTTTTGGCATTTTTCTCCCTCTTCTCCCTATCCTACATGGCTGCGTGTTCCTAGTTGCCAGCTGGGGTTAAACCACGACACTTCCTGAAGGAAAAGGGAAAAAAGGGGCAAAAAAAGGGGGGGGGGGGGGGGGGGGGGGGGGGAAGGGTGGGAAAAGGAGGGGGGAAGAGGGGGAAGGGGGGGAAGGGGGAACTAGGGGGGGAAAAAAGGAGGAAAAAAAGGGGAAAGGGAGAAAAGGAAAGACTAAAGTGATGCTCCCAGCCTGAGTGTGAATATTTTGCTGTTACAGTAACAAGGTAAAGCAAGGAAAAGGATTTCAGCGCTTGCCAGCTTCTTTAATGAAAAACAGAGGAGGAAGAAAGCGTAAACAACCTTGTAAAATGTACCCTTTAAATTAGACATTGATGTTTCTACTGAAGCCACAAAGACAAGGAAAAGAAGCTACTAAAAATATATTATGTCCCCTTCTCAAGCCCTGAGGGTACTCGGGCAAGGGAGCGGAGGGATGCCACGGCAGCCGGTGATGCCCAGGCCTGGGGAGGATGGCGGAGCCGTGCTTAGGAAGCTGCCTGTGGGGCAGATGGGCAGCCAGATGGACTAAATCTTCTCATAAGAGGACGGAGGACAACTGTAAAATTACGCCCATTAAGAGAAGGTGAGTGTGGAGTAGTTGTCCTACCAACAAGGACCAGGGCCAAGCTCATAAAATGAGTCAGGAGGCCTGACTCAAATTATAGGATTTCTTTTCCCCTTCACCAGCGTAAAATTAAATTGTGCAATTTATCACCACTGGATATTAAGACTCAAAATCTAAATGGATTAAAAAAGGGGTGAGGTAAATTCATGCAGGACAGATCATGGTAGTGGACGTGGTATTCCAGATGTTTATTTCTTTCTTCATTGCTGGAAGCTGCCCGAATACGTTAGTGGAGAGTTTACGCACTGTTTCTTATCCACTTTCCCTGGCATCTGCTATTGGTGCACATCAGAGCAAGGATCCAGGCCTGGAGGAACTTGTGCTCTCCACCAGCACAGCAGGCTGGATGGCACAATCTTAGGGTTTTTTTAGCCTGGCATTTAGGGGGAAGAGCATCTCATCAATTCAGGAGAAAAGGGATGTTCAGCCAAAGCCAGGGGCGCCCCATGCTCACAGCACCAAGTTCTTATCGGAGCTCAGGAGTGTCCTTTGCAGATTTGACGCCGTTCTCTCAAAGCATTATGTGTCACCTGGAGGTGCACAAATCTATGGGGCCGGATGGGACCCACCCAAGGGTACTGAAGGAGCCGGCAGAAGTGCTCACCAGGCCACTTTGCATCACTTATGAGCAGTCCTGGCTAACCGGGGAGGTCTCAGCCGACTGGAGGTTGGCAAATGTGACACCCATCCACAAGAAGGGCCGGAAGGAGGACCCAGGGAACTACAGGCCGGTCAGTCTGACCTCGGTGCCTGGGAAGGTGATGGAACAGATCATCCTCGATGCCATTACACGGCACATGCAGGAGAACAGGGTGATCAGGCCCAGTCAGCAGGGGTTTGTGAAAGGCGGGTCATGCCTGACAAACCTGATCTCCTTCTATGATAAGGTGACTCACTTAGAGGATGAGGGAAAAGCTGTGGATGTTATCTACCTGGATTTTTGCAAAGCTTTTGACACCATCTCCCACAGCATTCTCCTGGAGAAACCGGCAGCTCATGGCCTGGACAGATGTACTCTTCACTGGGTGAAAAACAGGCTGGATGGCCGTACCCAGAGAGTGGTGATAAATGGAGTTAAATCCAGTTGGTGTCCAGTGACAAGTGGTGTCCCCCAGGGATCGGTGCTGGGACCGGTTCTCTTTAATATCTTTATTAATGATCTGGATGAGGGGATTGAGTGCACCCTCAGTAAGTTCGCAGATGACACTAAACTGGGGGGGCGTGTTGATCTGCTTGAGGGCAGGCTGGCCCTGCAGAGGGATCGGGACAGGCTGGGCCGATGGGCTGCAGCCAACGGTATGAGCTTCAGCAAGGCCAAGTGCCGGGTCCTGCACTTGGGTAACAACAACCCCACGCAGCGCTACAGGCTCGGGGCAGGGTGGCTGGAAAGCTGCCGGGCAGAGAAGACCCTGGGGGTGTTGGTGGACGGCCGGTTGAATATGAGCCAGCAGTGTGCCCAGGGGGCCAAGAAGGCCAACGGCATCCTGGCCTGTGTCAGGGACAGTGTGGTGAGCCGGACCAGGGCAGTGATCGTCCCCCTGTACTCGGCACTGGTGAGGCCCCACCTTGAGTACTGCGTTCAGTTTTGGGCCCCTCACTACAAGAAGGACATTGAGGTGTTGGAGCGTGTCCAGAGAAGGGCTACCAGGCTGGTGAGGGGTCTGGAGGACAAATCTTATGAGGAACGACTGAGGGAACTGGGGGTGTTCAGCCTGGAGAAGAGGAGGCTGAGGGGAGACGTTATCACCCTCTACAACCACCTGAAAGGAGGGTGTAGAGAGGTGGGGGCTGACCTCTTCTCCCGGGTGACAAGTGATAGAACAAGAGGAAATGGGTTTAAGTTATGTCAGGGGAGGTTTAGACTGGATATTAGGAAACATTTTTTCACAGAAAGGGTTATTAAACATTGGAGTAGGCTGCCCAGGGAGGGGGTGGATTCGCCATCTCTGGAGGTGTTTAAAAAAAGGGCAGATGTGGTACTTCGGGACGTGGTTTTGTCAGGGTAGGTTAATGGTTGGACTCGATGATCTTAAAGGTCCCTTCCAACCTCAGCGATTCTGATTCTATGAATACAGACCGAGCGAGCTGCTGTTGACTCCATCCTGGAGGTGACAGCGTTTCAGGGCTGATATATCCCCTGAGCTGTCTTCCCCGCTCCCCATACATACAGGGATTAATTAGATTGAACTAGTTATCAGCTACATCTACAGATGAAAGGTGATATTCATAGGATGGCTTTGGAGTCCAAGGCTACAATGAATATGCATACAGCACTGCAGAGTCACTTCATCTCGGTCTCCTCTCCAGAAGAACCGTAGTGTGTGAATTTTTCTGTTTCAATAGATTAGTGAGTCATCCGACTCATTAAGCGTTCAGAAAAGACAGAGACACCTCTGGGTACAGCCAGTTCTCTTGTTTTTCAGCCCCCAATATTGTTACAATGTCAAGTAGAAGGTTTAGCACCCACTGATTTTGGTTTTTTAATTTTTTTTCTTCTTTTTCCCAAGCCGGGCTGAGGAAAAGGCAAGAAGGAATTAGATGAGTTTGTTTTTAAGTTATAATCACACAAGTTGTCAAAAGATTAAAAATTTGTAAACCATTCCTTTTCCACAGCAGCAAGTCAGGAGTCAGCACAGAGGACACCATGAGCTGTCACACAGTCATCCTTGTCAACGACTGCAAAGTTTGCCTGAGTCCTTTGCCTAAATTTTGCCCTCCTCACAACAGCCCAGGCTCTGCATTTCAAGCAGCCAAGCAGAAAGCTGCAGCAATCCTCCATGCAGGGCAGGAGAGCCTGAGGACAGAGAGATTCAGATTTCTCCTGCTCCGAGGCGGCACGGGCGATGGCAGCAGCCTGCAGCTGGCCATCAGCCATCGCGTCTCACCCCACACACGGATTTTGATTCAGCTTAGCAAAAAACGAAAAAAAAAAGAGAGGGAAAAAAAAAAAAGGAGCTCACAGCCAACATCAACACAATAAAATCCCTGATTTTGCAGGGCTTGCGTTTCCTCTGAGTGAGAAAGGCTGACAGCGAGCTGCTCTTGCCAGAGACCATTATTTGCAGGGGTCCCCCGTGAGGTGTGTTCCCCTGGGCTGGAGCCCCACCAGCCCCGCTGGGCAGCACAGAGCACAGCAGGGGCTGGGAGCCAGGCTCTCCCTCCTGCTTTCGGAAAGGAAGGTGGGCTCTTGGGCTGTAAAGCTCACGATCCACTCCTGGGGCTATTTGCTGCTTAAGTAATTGATGTCAGCGCCATCACAAATCCTGGGGGCCACCTCACAGCAAACGCCTCCACAGAAAACCTGCTAAAATAGCAGATCAGCAATACTGGGAGGGTCTTGCATGGAGATCTCTTGGCCGACAGCAGGCAGGGGAATGGTCACAGAGCCATAAAGCCAACCTTGAGATTGCCGTGCACCAGGGAAGTCTGCTGCACCACGGAGACTCCTTTGTTTCTGCGTTGGAAGCTGATAATGAGCCCGGACAGCAGTGTTCTTAGAGCCCGAGCAGTTTGGGAAGATTTATTACCTTCTAGTGGCAGAAAATGAGCACATTATTCAGCAATTTCTCGTTAGCTGGTTATAGATCTAAGCCGGAGCTCCCATGTCATTGAGTGTCCTTCATTTTGTTCCAGAAAATAAATCTGGATGTTAGAGCAATATCTATTCTTTTTTTTTCCACAGAAAAGAAGGACTGCTAACCTCAAGCAATCGAACAGAAGTCAAAATAAACTGGCTGGCTTCATAATAGCAAATTAAAATTTTAAACAGTTAGAGCTCAGTCATGGTTCTCCAAAACTCCAAAGAACAGAACTTTAGCTTGTGAAAAAAAAAAAAACCCAACCCCAAAACTCTGAAAAATGAACTCCCACAATTGCATTGCTTCAGGACCTGCAGCTTTAATGAAAACACCACCAAATACTTACCTTCATAATGAACTCATAGAAGTTTTTATTGGGGGAAAAAAAACCAACAAACAAAGAACAAAGAACAACAACAACAAAAGAAACACTCTTATGCAACAAGACACGGAACCTGCGTCATCCGCACTTCCCCATTCCTCAACAGCTCGTAGAAGAAACATTAAAAACTTTCAATAGTCCTTAACATTCAGCTCCCATACCAGTGCTTGGGCGTGAGACTCCGAAGCAAGCCAGATGAGTTTAATTCCCTGCCTTCGCCCGAAAGGGTGAGGCTCTTCAATGTGTTTTTTAAGATCAAAGCCGGGCGTTGCAGATCACTGATGGGGACACGGAGGCTTTGCAGTCCCTATGCCGAGGGTCTGCGAGATGCACCTCTGCTGCTCCACCTCCACAAAAACCTCCCAGAGAGGGGCAGACAGCAAAGCCGCACCCACAGCTCCCACCACGGTCTGGAAACCCCAACCTGGGTCAGGGCTACCTCAGATGCTGCAACAGAACTCGCAGGGGCCAGTTCTAGCCCCACATTTCTCCCAGTTTCAAGTTTCAGAGGTGGGAAAGTCTCCAGTCTCATGCTGTGATGTATCAGGAGCGATGGAGAGGACAGCCCTGTCCCGGCTCCAGACCACGAATCTGCTGCTTCCTTGGTCGTAAAGAAAGGGCTGTTACGCCGGTTTAAGAGCAAAGGGCCAGGATAACAGGGGTTAACCCAACAGCCTAGAACCTCCTATTTATTCCAGCCTGAGCACTCAGCCACAGAGAAGGGAGAGCTAAAATCCTAAGGCAGCAAGTAAAATCAAAGGAGTATGTGTGTGTGGTTGGAGGAGAGGAATCTGCGTCGTGTAGGCTTAACACAGCATGAAAGTCAAAGGCGGAGGACAGGAGGGGGGCTGCGGACAAGCAGGAGCAGGAACACATTTCTCACCCTGCATCCAGCTGTTCAAACCTCATTTAAGCTACATTCCTCCAACAGCCATGGACAGTAACACAATCCCCTCTAGAGGAAGGAAGGAGAAGTGAGGCTCTTCACCAGCAGCATCCTCTGACCACAAGCTCCGCAAGTAGCATCTTCTGCGTGAGCTGGATCACCCCAGTCCTTCAGCACAACCAGCGCAAGAGAGGGTCGGCACTGGGACTGATCCGGAGGAGTTTCAGCCCAAGGAAAGCACCCTGCAGAGCCGAGCTTGTGTTAAGACTACACAAGCAAATGGTCAACAGCCCGAGGAAGATTTACTACTCCCAGGCAACTACTCAGAGCACGAGTGTTTCCCACTGGCACCGAGATTCAGACATAAGTCAGCTGAACATGTCTGCTCCAGTTTTCTTGCCGCACCTCCTGTTCCACCGGCAGCAGTGACCAAGCACAGCTCAGCCGTTTCTCCTCCAATGCCTTGCGAGCTCTGGAAGGAGATGGGTCACGAATGAAGAAAGGCAGGTGATTTTCTGGACTGCACCACCTGCACAGCCCAGGGCGTGCGTGGCCTTTCACAGGTGAAAAAAAAGCCCTTCATAACCACCGTCAGAGAGAGGACAGGCATTTAACAGACATGGAGACAGGTAAGCCTATTCTGCAGAGGTTTAATTTAACTAGCCTGGCTATCACTAGCCACCTAGGCTACAGAAGTAGTCATTCCACTGCTTTGATATGCTCTGTACTCCATACCAAGTTCTACGACCAGCTTTGAGACGCTCTGTGGTGCGGGCAAGAAGAGACTCCCGGGTGGATTTAGATTCAGACTCTCTCTGTTCTTGCCTGTACTGCAGTAACACTGGGGAGCCGAAGCTGAATGGTTAAGCCCCGTCTCGGTAGACTGAATTTGCAATTCAAGCCCAGCGTATCGCACTGAGGCACATCCCAAAAGCGACAGCTGATGGCTGGAGTCAATAGGAAATTTGTGAACACAGAGTGAAAATAGCAGTTCGCTCTTGAACTGTAACATGTTTCTATGTAATAACAGCACAGAAAGGTTTCTGAAAGAAGAAAATCCCTAGTTTGACCTTGATTGCAACCACCTTTATATAGTCCGGCACATCAGTTTACACATATTAACCATCCACGTCAGCAGAGTAGGAAAAAATATGTGTATATACAAGTGGGTTTTGCTGTAGGTAGTCAAACACTGTTATATTTAAGGCAACTTGAGCAATCCAGTGAAGAATTGCTGATATTAAGCAGTAGCACTTCAATCAGAAGTGGGGAAAAAATTTTTTTTCTGAAGACCCACTCCAGCCTTTCTGTGTTTCCTGGCAGAAGCTGATTTATCTATTGTAAAATTCAACAGCCTCAGCAAAGCTGAACAGCCTCTCAGAGGGAGCACGCTTTGGCAGAGCTTAAAGGGAAAGACAAAAACCGGTTTACAAACTGTGAAGAGCTGATAGCACTGGATTTTCCTGCTTGAGCAGCGATCGCGATCCTGGTGAGCCACAACGCGGCTGTATTCTTGGCAGTCCGTCTAACCAGCCCCGCCAGAGAAACTCTGTCTCTCCCACTTGTTCTCAGCGACTGCGAGTGCGAGTAGGCTTCTCCTAGGAGCTCTTGTCAGTGTTGATTTCATTCCTTCCATTTTTAGCCAGTTTAAACGTTGCCATTGTGGCAGGGTTGGTGAAATTCAGCGATTGGCAGAGCATCATTTGAGAGAAATGGTGAAGTTTCATCTCACCAAAAGCAAACATCAGCGACTTGCTCCGAAGCAGCGGCTCGCCTTTCTTTTCCTGCGTTACCGAGGAGATGCAGCTTCTTGCTGACAGAGCGCAAACAGCTGGAGCCAAGACAGCCAGGCAACGTGTCTTGGCCTCCTTGCAAATTAGTGACTTAACAGACGATGAACGATCGCACCGCATGTACGTCAGAGCTTTGGGTTTTACAGCTTCCCAAGGGGACAAGCCAGCTCCACTTCACGTTCCTTACAGGACTTCCAGTTTCCAGCCAGTGGCCGCATCCTGCAAACCCTCCTCAAAGCAGCAGAGCGGTGAAGAGCCTTCGCCCTGGCCTGACGCCCGTTTCGTACTGGGGTACCTCTGCACTGATCGAAGCCTGTGGAGTTCGGGGAAGGTAATGGTGGTGAGCCAGCTCCCGAGAGAGCCAAAAGCGTGTTGCCAAAGGCACAGCGCCTGTTGATGAACCCACTGGAAAAGGTAGAGAAGGGAAACCAGGACACATCCCCGCTGCCTGCTCTCGGCCACCTCAGAGGGCACAAATGTTCAGTTCCTTAAAATCCATGAGCTGTGAACCCCAGGAAACCCAGGCAGTCATCTTCTGAGCCGGCATCTGCTATGACAGCACACGGAACAGCTATACAACGGTAAAACAGCTTAAACTGAACTTGCTCACGTTACTGGGATCAGAGCACAAAGGCGACAGCTTGTGAAGGGACAAAGGAACATTTACCCAGCAGAATCAAGTTGGTGGTCTGTCCTCCCTCAAGTCAGTGACTGATATTTTCTGATCTATAGATTCCACTTTTTCTGTCAGCTTTTGCTGATTGTGCTCAGCTTGAAATTCAGAATACACGTTATTGCTTTCCATGGTATTTTGTACGTTTCTAGGGCATTGGCCTCCATACGCTGTCAGAACACAGGGCCAAAAGCCTCCCTCCAGAACCAGCATATCCCACTTTCCTTGAAGTAATCCCAGCTGAAAACTTTGCATCCAACGCACAGATTAGCCCTTAATGCAGAACGTTACGGCAAGAATCAGTATCAGTGGAATAATGCCAGGGCCATTAACCAACCCACTTTTTTGGGGAAAAAAAAAAATCAATCGTTACTTCTACAAGGCAAGTAGGATTCAGTTCTGCTGACCAAGAACGGAATAAAAGATATTTTAAATTTACATAAAGCTCAGCGCAGTCATGAATCACCCGGAGTACCCACTTCGCTGTTTGGCTAATGAAGGAAACTGGAATCTGAATGTGAAGCATCACCACCAGCGGGAGGATTCATCAGAGGAATCTTGCTTCTTAGAAAGAAAAACTGCTTTAAAAGTTGCCTTTTCTCCTGTGATCAGTGCGTTTGTAGACAAGCTAATAAAAACGTCTGAGTACATCTATTTGCAACCACTTTTATTTCTATTTTATAGTTCTCTTCAAATAAAGGAGGCAACCAGTGTTATCTTAAAACTGTTCCTAATTCAAATAAGTCTTAAATTAGCATTTAAAGTTAAGACTATGAAACTCCGATGAAGTATAAAGATAAAACAGCTGGTTTTGGCTGTCATCAACACTGGCAGCTTCCTTTCTCCCTCAGTACCGATAGTGAAAAATATGCCTGACAGCAGCACATCAGGACATACCGTCACCCTGCTAATGCCAATTACTCTCCTCCAACAAGACAATTTCATACTCAATACTTACCTACTTTCTTAATTATGAAGCACCCCGTTTTGAATTTACTCTGTGATGCTAACCACACTAAGAACTAACTTCATTCAAAAGCCCACATAAGCTATACTAATGCACACGGCTTTAAAATTTACTGAAGTCTCCTGAAAAAGGGGTAAACACCATTCTGCTCCATATCTCTTTGCTTTATTGTAATGCTCTTTGAAAGATGACACTGAGATTCAAGTCCAGTACCACTCTACAGAACAATGAATAGTGTTCACTGAAATTGCCATTCCTGTGAACTTCACAAAAAACACATCAGGAAAATTAAAGATACAGTACTCCATACTGACCAAGATTCCGCTGGCATGAAAATGAGAGTGGGCTCTACAACTAGAGGTCACTAAGCCATTACAATCAAATTGTAATAATGGACATTGAAATGTTCCTTGATTTCTGTTTAAGTCGCCGATTGCTGATAAGCCTTTCTTAACAGGGTTACAGAAATTTAATAGTGCCAAAGTAAGGTGAGAACTGAAATACCTTGGTAGACTACTGTTCTCCAAGAAGACCACTGTATCGTTAAATGTATCCTGGATTAAACAACAAAGGTTTGACCTACACTTGTTAAATTATTGCACAGATCATTACACTGATAAATACATTATGAACCCATGGAATGTTACACAGTCTGGCCTGGAAAATAAAAGCAGCAGCATTATCCTTGAGGTTTCAACCACAAGGGAGAGCTGGCCAAGCACTTCTTGAAATGTTACAATTATTAACAGGTTTCCAGACGCAAATGAAACATTTTAAAATAATCCCTAACTCCTAGGATTAGGTTCCTGGTTCAGGAACATTCTCCAAGACTTTCACACTTTTGCAAGCGGCACTTAGTTTGAATGTCTTGAAGTTTTTCTTATTTCAGACTACCTGCAGGAATCCAGCTGCTCTGTATTTTCCAAACTTGAAGCCATACGAAGGAAAAAACCCACTCCGAAACACTAGGAAATTTAAACACTGCAATGTCCAATTGTTGCAGCAGTCATTTTACCTTCTGCGCTCTCTCCTGGCAATTTGCTTGTACAACTTAAAATTGTTAATGCACAGTGTGGGATTGGAAGGAAAGCGGAGCCCTGTTCACCCACCAAACCGGTGAAGCACACAGTGACGCTAAAGCCTTGCCAAGTCTCATGCTCACTCAGATTCCATAGCCGTATCTCCACTCAGACAGGCGGCCTCAGCTCCAGCAGGCTGCACTCAATGCCTCTGTTTACAGTGCTCGTGATCAGGCCAAAAGAAAAGAGAAACTGGGGAGAGGAGGGGGGAAAACAAAAAGGTCTAATTCATAAACACTCGCTCTGCACATGCACCTTGATTGCATGCATTCCACCAAACTGCAGAAACTTGCCAGCCACCTACTCTAAAAAAAGCTAAAACGCAATCTAACAGAGGCTTTGCAAAAGAAAATGCCCACACTTCATCCTTTCCTCTGGAAGACACAGTAAAATGTTCAGATTCAGACAAGTCATTTAAAAAAAATACTGATTTGCCTGTCAAACTGAGACCAGTTGGGGTACTAGTTTTGTGGCTGCAGTTACACTTTCTGCCATTACATTGGTTTTTAGTATTTCCATTAACACCTTTCTGGGAGTTGTAGCATTTTGTTGCCTCTCTACAGCACCGCAAAGAGAGACAGCAACTGTTCTGTCACTGCCCCCACTGAAAGAACAATCATTACCCAAAGCTTCTGCCCAAGTAGGGCCCTGGCTGTTCAGTTTAATTTAAAACGTAAAGTCTGAAGAGATACAAAACTAAAACCAGAAGAACAAACAAACGGCTCATATCAATTGTAGCTGCAAGTGATATATAAATAAACCAGGTTTCTCCTAGGCAAAGCACACAGCTGAGGAGAACATATGCATACACATCACAATACTGTTGATTGCATGGACTGAAATAAAGCTTAATCTGCTACGAGTTATTTCAGGAGGTTTATGAAAGAGAAACTGTAATAAATTTGTACACACAGGAAGCTGAATCAGCTTCACATCACTCCAGACAGACACCAGCAGTCAGACAGCGCAACCCATCGGATGCATTTCGCCATCACCAGCTACCGCAACACTTCACAAAGACGAACCGTTAGTCAAGGACTGGGCAGTGCCACTTCACATACATTACACAGCACCGCCTTCAAAGTACATGCATTACAGTTTCGTACTGGGCAGCAGACAAATGACAAGTAGGCAACCGAGGTGTATGCATAAAAATACAAACTTACGTCTGACATGCAATTAAGCTATGACAAAGGTATATTTGGAACTGGAGAAAAAGCAGAACAAAATCCTTGTTTTACAGTCAGGCTGTAAACGTCTGCCAATGGTACCACAAGCAGCATTGTAAACCTAGAGCTCTCGTGCCTTCGGCACTTCCAAAGCATCAGCGTGTCAGCAAGAACGCCTCGGGCGCCTGGCACGGCTCAGCCCGGAGTAGTGCTTGGGTGGTGAGCAGCACCGGGTCCTGCCGCACGAGCTTCAGAGACCACGCTATCGGGAGAAGCAAAGGGGAAAAAAAGAAATACCAACTCTACAGGACAGGGCTAGAGAAGACTAGAAAAATATTTTGTTCACCATCTGAGAGATCCTACTAATAGAAATACAGAATCAGGCTATAAATAGAGATGCTGCTACTACTTAGACTTAAGCCTTTATAAAATCTGCTACTTTTGAGGCGATTCATGATTTTCCTTACTTTTTAACCTCTCTTTTTAACCTATAAGCTCAAAAACCTCTGTGAAGAGAAAAAGAAATGAAGCATTATTTAAGGTAACTTTGACAACTTAGGTTGGTTGTTTGCTTGAACAAACCAGTAATTTTAAAAAGAAAAGGCTTTTCAGATATGTATTAAGATTTACAGGGTCCATGGTAAAGAACTCCATGCTGCTAGTAAAGCAGACTACACAACGACATCATGATTTGAAGTTTTCAAGTGAGCTGATTGTTTTCAGGCTGAGTGTACATTTACAACCCATCCCCAAAAATAAAATGGGATACATAGGACACCTTTGCCTTTAAAGTTATAGTTTCTGTCATGCAAAGCAATTTGTTGGATCAAAACTGAGACAGAAGTGAATCTTCTATTCCATTCCTTAATGCTGACAAGGAGTTTCTAAAGTTTCCAAAATAGTGTTTCTTTAACAAGATCCAGAAAGAAAATGTAGACAAATACATGATAGATACAGTCTGACATATTAAAGATTAATTTAGAAAACAGCTGCTTAATTTAAATTTACTATTAAATCCAGACATCTACTCATCTTGAAAGGGGCTTGCTGCCAGCCTCTCTCCTCAATGTTCTCATATTTTCCACCCATTTTTTTGTACTGGGATCTTTCTTACAAATTTGTTTCACTGCCAAGTTGCCAAACAGATGTCCAAAAGGCCATAAGCAGCAGAAAGATTTAATTTTTATCAGAACAGATAAAGTAGACGGGTAGAAGGAAGAAAGGCAGAGAAAACACAGACTATATAAAATACTCAAACTGGGGGAAGGGCATAGATAAGGAAGGAGAACACGACAGCTTTGCATTTTGTCTGTGTAGGACAGCTGCACTGTGCATATTCTTAACCGACTGAGCCAGAAGGGCAAGTAGAGCTATTCTGGATATCCCTTGGTAGCTCAGGTCAAAACTATGAGTTTACACAAATAATTAGCTAGCTCTAGATTCCTTATTAATTCTAAGGGGAGAAAATAAGCTTTAAAAGACTAAAAAAAAAAAAACAAAAAACAAAACTCACGAAGTTTAAAAACAAAGCTCCAATAAAAAGTATCTTAAAGACCATCCCGAATTGCCAGACTTAAAACAGTCGGAGCAATCCGTAAGGCATTTGAACTAGATCTATTCAACTGCAGTTTGCTTATTTAATGGCTATCTTTTCAAGACACACCCCGTCCTTTGTTTGCATTAAACACCTCAGGTCATCTCAAATTATATGAGGACTGGATGAATGCCTATTAACCTACACATGCAAGGTTGTGCCATGAAAGTGTGCTTGCACTAATTTTTTTTTTTCCTTTGAAGTTATGAAAGTCACTGTACCCAGCTTCAATAGTGCAAGGAGAATATAGTTACCACAACCCTTAAAAAAGGGAGAGCCACCTTTAAGTAATAAAAGATTCAGATGCTACTTTTTTTTTTTTTCCAAAACCAGGAGAGAAGAAAGGAGAATGAATGGGAAGCACAAAAGTAACAGATCAGTAAGGTCAACCAAGATACTCCAGTTGCGCGCAAAACTTTCTCCCCTCACTCAGCCAGCATAGCCTCCCTTTCCTAGCTGTGCAAAACACGGTCAGAGTTCTACCAGTTCTGGTTATCCCACCCATCATCAGCTGAAGATGCCTTTTTTGTTGCCTTAGGAGGTTTTTTGGTCTTGCTCTCCCCTCCTGTGTTTTCCCAGTTGGTCTCCCAATTTTCCCAACTGTCGCTATTACTGTTCTTGTTGTTGGAGGCTGTTCCTGAGCCCCACACGTCCCAGCTATCGGAGCTCTTCTTCTCTGTGGAATTGTCCACATAGGTCCAGCTCTCACTGCTTGGAGATTTATGAGCTTTTGGTGGGTCTGAGTTGCCAAAGGTCTCCCAGAAGCTTTGATCTACAGCATTGTTCTGGTAGCCCTCCCCTCCACTGTTCTGGTAGCTGTCTCCTTCAGCTGGTCTTCTATGGGGGGCAAAAAAAAGAAGGTAGAAATAAATCAGTTATGCCAAACATAAAAACAAATGATCACAAAGAAAATAATAATGCCACTGCCCTTTCCTTAAACAAAAACTGAGGATGAAGGCAGAAGAGCTAAATACGTTGCTCCAAATTGCATAAGCTTACATTCTGATTCACAGATTTTTGTGAACAGCCTTAAGTACTAACAGGCCCAAGGTGGGGGGGGTGGGGCAGATATGCATTCGGAAAAAAATTAAAACCAAGGTGCCGTGCACTATTTTGTTCACAGTTTAACAACTGTCATAAACAAAGTTAGATTGAATTCCTCCTGTATTACATACAGGACTACTAGCAAAGACAGAATAATGTCTTCATATTTAAAAATTACCTGCTACTAATATACTGCAGAGGATATACAGGACAGAAAATAATAACAAAAAGATACCTTTCAGAATTATCATCTGGTTTGCCAGAAAAAAACGTGGTGACGTCTCGCCATCCCTTACTTCCAACTCCCTGAACCTAGAGAAAAAAAAGACCCTCCATTCATCTTGGCTGAACCAACACCTCTTCCAAGTCCAACAGCGAAAGCCACAACACATTCCTCCCCTTGTTCAGATAAAGAGAACACATTTCATCAGAAAAGTTCACTCGCAGCTATTAATAGTTTTGATGGGCAGTTATGTGGTTGAGGTAAAGAACACACATTTGACAGCATCGTGCTGCTGGAAGATGTGAACAATAGGTCCAGTTCAGCTTTTTCACCCATCATTGTCAATAACACCTTTTGAATTCCTCCTAGACCTCCTTGAAAAAAACCTGGAATTACTCCTTACATAAAATTAAACTTAATGACAGCACTGATGTTTTGATGTTACAATTCATGTAACTACTATTTGTATTTCTACTGTTCTACAAAACTACTTTCACTCCGTTTCATCACTGCTCATGTAAAAGAGGCCAAAAGTTGAGTTCCAGAATAAACATGACCACTGGAAGAATCCTTTGGGGGTTATTATAATGGACCAGCATTGTATTAGAAACAGAAATTCTGAAGTGACACCTATAGAAGTCACTATTCTAAGTCACAGATACAGAGGACGAATCCCAGAATTCAGACCTAAAGTTGCCAGGCTCTAAACAGGACAGGTAACATCACTTAATTTATTCAAATATTCCCAACATTTAAGAGACTAAGCTCGTACATGATACAGCTTCCAGTGCTGACTTTCACAGTGCTAGAAAGAGAGACAGACCCTCCTAGGTAACACCACACAAGTTATCAAAATAGGCATTATATTGTGCAAGACTCCTGTACTTAGCAGTTGCAGAGAGCACTTACCACATTACCAAGCAATGATAGCAAAGGAAGACAAAGAAAAAAGTTACAGAACATTAGTAAGTTTAACAAGACAAACGTAACGCAAGCTGTCTCCATATTCTCTGGCAGCCACTTTCTTTTTGCGTTTAGGACACTGGCTGTCTTAGAACTCTACATCGTGCCCTTGGTTAAAACTGTTACAGGGACTACATCATACCTGTATAGATTTTTAACACCCCGACAGAAGTACTGCATAGTGAAAAATTACACTTTCAAAATTTCTGTATTCAACACAAGCAGAGACTAAAGCTGCTTTGTGGTTTTGTTTCACTACAAGCTTTTCATAAGAATATGGAGACTGGCTTACTGTTTGGCCTCCTTAAAGGCAGGCAGGCCACTTCATACCTTGCTGGCCCACTGTGATACCCCCACGGTGACCTCCTCAAATATTTTCCCCTCTTTCACCTACATAAATCAAAGTATTGTTAATTAGTCATAAAACAAAGTATTATTGAAACCGTAAGACAAGCTTACTTGTGCTTAACAGTTAAGAACAAAAAGTGTAAAAAAACCAAACCAACCCAAACTGAAAGTGAATCAAACTACACTTAAGTCAAAGCTAAAAAAATTAAGAAAACAACATACAAAGTCCATTGATCTTTAATGGAGTGAACGTCAGTCCTTTGAAGTTTGTGGGAATTTTCTACTGATATACATACAGTTTGAGGAAGGTATCATTACACTAACGCTGAGCATAAAAACACCAGGACAAAGAAAAAATCTGCAGGTGTGACATTTTATAAATACATTTTACTATATAAAAAGATTTTGTTTGGAGAAATTAAAAACCTATCAGATCCATCTTATTCTCTGTCTTTTATACATGCTTATTTAAATACTAAAAGGGCTTTGAACTTTGGTCAACCAGAATACAATTGGTGTCTTTCACCAATTAAGAAGTGGCAGCTGTTCCAAAGCAAATGACTTTATATTACCATGTATGTGCCAGGCAGTGATCACTGAATACTCACTTCAGAAAGTAACACTTATTTAGAACAAACAGCACAACGTCCTAAGGGAAATAGACTTTTTTCGTCAATATAGAATACAACATTCCTCATTAAACTGTCCTACAAAATAAAAATCAGCTCAAGCAAATGCACTCTAAAAATAACCCTGAAAATAATGCATCTAAGCACTCTAAAATAAGTTGTGAGTAATTCTAGGGAATAGGAAATCAATTAGAGTCTTCTCCTGTGATTTGAAATGCTATGTAAAGAATGTTGAATTAATATAGGTAATGCAAGAGAAATTATTTTGTAGTGTGATTAAACCATTCTTCTCAAATTGAAAATTAATCCACATCCCAACGTGGTGGCACTGCTTCTCTTACAAGAGCAAAATTAGTCTGCTTTATCAAAACCAATACATTTTGGGAAAAGGTACGTAGGTTAAGTAGAGCACCGCATTCTCAGAAAAGACTTCATCAAAATTTTGGAGCTGACCCAAAATTCTAGAAGCACAGAACAAATGCATGCCAAATGGGAAAGATGCACATTTTTTTGTTTAAACACATGAAACAGGAAGGCAACACGTGACACTAGGGAGAACCTTTGACTAACATTAGTACCATCAGTGATCACCAGTCACTTACAAGGACTGCTTTGCCTTTTTTATATGCCCACTAGCGACTACCTGTATTTACTCAGGTCAGCATGTGTGCTGTCTTCCAACTGAGGTTGGAAGCGCTGTTACCCCCATGTTTTTGGTCACTAACAATTGTAAAGGGAAGATGAAAATCTGCTTCAAACTAGTTTCCTAGAAACACCACAGTAACCAGAACAGCTAATCAAAATGTTACTTTAGACAACGCTTTGCATATGAACGCATACAAAACTTGGTTTTAACTGACCACCAGAATACTCTGAACGAATACCAAATAAACGTTCTAAGAACACGTTACTTCTATGGATAAATTGTCCCCATTCATCTTAAACACATACTTTACCCCAAATTCTACTGGCCCTGATAAGGCAGCAGATGAACTACACTGGCTCAAAGAGGCTTAGCTGAATTAAAACAATGCTGGCAGGCAGATGGATAAAACATTATGAACTTAACACTCAAAGATACTACTAGTAGGTTGTGGGGGTTTTTTATTAACTGTTTTTATATCCATTTTCATCTTGTCCCATCTTCCATTATTGAAAGCATGACATTTATAAAATAGTATCTAACAGGGAAGAATGTAACAGACTCTTGGGGACATGGGAAAGATTGGCGGAGGGAAATTACTCTCATTAACATTTTTTGCTAGTATACTAGCTTTGAATTATTTGATGTTTCCCATTTGCTACTGGGGTAGTATGTGAAAAAAAACAGAAGGATGCACTGATAGACCAGGCAGTTGTGGCAGGAGGAAACAATTGCTCTTTAAGTCAGCACAACCATGTTCTGCAAGTAATTCACTAGTTCCAAAGTTACCTTTTCCTGTGCAGGTTTGAGAACATTTTCATTTAATGTCTGACCTAACTCTGACGCCTATTTAAAAGTAAAACAAAAGAAAGTCAGTTATAGTTTCCTTTTTAAAAAACAAAACAAAACAAACACAGCCAACATCTTCTGCAGTCTAATTTCTCAGCAGTATCTCCAAAAACACACGAAGCCTTAAGCTTTGATTCATACAAGCAGAATGAGCTGAAAAGCACACACAATAAGTGCTGCAGAAAACATTAAAAGAAAATAAATTAAAAACAGATGCACATGGCAATAGGTTGCTGGAGATGCCCAAAGCCCAAGCAAAGTCTGACCTTGCACTGGAAGCAGAAGCAATGGTTCTACCAGCAATAGCCTAGGAGATGGGCACTTTGCTAATGCCTGCAGCTGAATATTTGGAAGAACTGACCTCATCCACTCTTATTTTTCCTTACTAATGGAATTAGTTGCAGACTTAGATCTTTTGGGCCAATTCTTCACCAATTCTTCTGTCTTGTAGTGCTGCTATTGTCATCTATTAGTAACAGCCCAATTGTTTTTAAGAAATACACAAGAGGCCAAGCTGTGACAGAAGATTTTTGTAAGCTTTTTTACAGCTCCAGGTTTGCAGGGAGAGAAAACAATGAACTTCAGAAATCTATTGCAATCCAGAACAAGATGCACAAGGATATTGTACTTCAGAGGCAACTTACAAAAATGTAAGCCCAAAGTATAAGTCACAAAATTACTTTCATGAAATGATATTTATACAGACAGCAGGGTTTGCAAGTGTTTCATATGAAATCATTCCTTTCCCTACTACAAGCCTACAATATTTCCCTGCAATAAGCCTTTGATTGATTTAAACTTTTCTTCAGAATTGTTGTATTATATCAATCACCTTCTGAATTAGCCCAGTTAATCCAAAAGGGCCAATTTGCTTGT
The DNA here is from genome assembly GCA_017639485.1 of Pluvialis apricaria. Lineage (NCBI taxonomy): Eukaryota > Metazoa > Chordata > Aves > Charadriiformes > Charadriidae > Pluvialis > Pluvialis apricaria. The sequence continues at coordinate 14,293,099 of CM030021.1, forward strand.
GAGACAAACATTATTCCTAAATGTTAGCAGAGACTAATGAAGTTTCATTTTCTAAAAGTTTATATCTTATTGCTAACATTGGTTAGGGTGTGAGCCTGCATTGATATTCTTCCTGGGGATGGAGCACCTTGAGCATCTTTCCTCCACAGATTCCCAGGTGTCTAAAAAGCCTTTCCCTTTGCCACAGCGCTGCTAGGATCTCCCCTCTACCCAACAACCATTATCTCCAACACTGCTGCCCCTTACCAGTTCAAGGGTTATTTGAGAAGACAAAGGCAAAAGGTAACCCCATTTCCACCTAGTAAGAAACGCAAATGCAAATCACATAAGGCTTGTTTCCATTGGAAGTGAGGCTAGAAAGTGCTTAAGAAAAACAAGAAAGGGAACTTTTTGGCTTTGAAAAATCTTTCCGAGCCTATTAAACCTGCTAAACTGGTTATGTTATATAGGAAAGAGTGTAATACACTAAGACTAACAGTTCAGGTATGCTAAGTGAAGCCACTGCTAGAATCAGGAAGAATTCTCATATTGTGCCATTTACTCAACCACATAATTTTGTAAACACAGAAAGGAAAGATTTGGGTTCAATTGTGTTTCCATCTGAATCACTTCCTCATCTTTACTGTTGTTGACTTTAGGATAGCATCTGTCTTGGTTTGAGCGACACAGGATTAATTTATCTTTCAGTAATTTTACTTTTTGGTAAGGTTTCTTCTGATGCTAGGGAAAACTGCATTTTTAGAAGACTCTAGTGTCTGAATTTGTGAAAATATGTACTTCATAGCCAGCTATAGTATGTGGGTTTCAAGGTCTCAGTGTTTTCGAGACTAGCCACGTGCAGGCATGAGGAGGAACGAGACCCGGGCACTTGACCCAAGCTGGCCACCAGGATTATTTCATACCACAAACCTCACATTCAACATAAATTAGAAAGTTTGCTGAGGAGTTTTCCCTCTTCTATGATGGCTGCGATCCTGAGAACTTCTTGCCCCGGCGCTGGACCCTTGAGCCCTTCCCTTCCTCTCAAAGCCGTAGCACTCACAGTGTCCGGCATTGGCTGTCTACTGCAGGGAGTGCACAGCTTCCAACTGATAGAATTGGCTGAGTATAATCCTTGTATATTTTACATTGGTTTCAGGATCAACATTGATTCTTTAGTACTATTAATGTTAATTATTTAGACTTATTCTATTAAATCTGTTTATATTTCAACCCTCGGGTTTCCTTGTTTTTTTCCGATTCCCCTTCCCAGGTGTGGAGGGGTCTTCAGGTGACAGCATAACTGTCTAAATGACAATAAATTGTTGTGGGTTCTTCAAACCATAACGGCATCTTAACCACTATTACAAACACTACATAACGGGGCAGATGTTTAGGAGTCTGTCTCCAAACGACATCCCAGGGAAGTTCTTGGTATACTGCATTCCTGGATCAGACATGCAAACAGAAATCCTGACATCATCTGCATTTATGAAGAGCATGGACAAAAGTACAGTATGTTTTCTGAGAGTGCAGAGCTTGGATATCTCTATCCAATTTAACCTATTTAAAATAGGTTTGAAGAAAACACACAACATCATTCTAAACAGGTCTGACTTGGCAAAAAAAATAAAAGACAGCTCAAGAGCAAATGCACATATTCAGCACGAACAGTGACAAGGAGTCCATGCACAAGTATATACGGGAGGGCGTTACCGGCTCTGGTTGCTGCTTGTAGCCCCAAAACTTTACCCAGACAGCAAAAGAGAAAGAGCAAGGAAGGTAGAAGCAGCTTTTAGCAAAAAATTGGCAGCATGTTTTTAGGCAAGTTAAGTAGCATGAACCTTTTCCAATTTTAACATCCACTGACAAGACAAACAGTGAATACATTTTGTCACTGGACAGCAAATATACTTTTAAACAATATATTACATCAAAAAGATGCTAAATTTGGTTTACAGAGCAAAAGATCAGATGTTTCAGGAACGAAATTCAAGTTTCAGTAACACAGCTTAGACTCCAGAGCACCATGTTGCTGTGGTCCTTGTCAGTAGATGTGATGAGTTTTTACATTTAATACAACATTTACATTTGCTAATAATACTAAAGGAAGAACAGTTTTCTAAAAGGCAAACTGCCAGAAGGAGTGAAAGAGGAAGACTTGTAGAACACTTTGTTTTTCTTACGTAAGCCAAGCAGCAAATACTATAAAACTTCTAAGTATCAAGTTTGGGTGCTTTACAAGACATTTTTGTTGCAAAACACGCACAAGTTTGGCTTGCTATCTGGAGTATTAACATCCTACTGCATACCTCTGTTTGAACACCAGCACCCGCAGGTTCACATTTGTTTTGAGCAAGAGCATCCTACACATATCAGAAAGCATGCCAGGCTAATGCTATACATACAAGAAGAGTTATAGTTCAAAGTAAAACTCCTATATCATACATTAATTTTTGTAAGCCCTTTCTCACTCAGAACTTTGGCACATTAAGAATTTTTTTTTTTAAATGTAAAAACATTTGAATTTAAATCTTTTCCATGCAAACAGATCTTGCTTATATCAGAGCTCTGTGTAATTCAGGTCTGACCATCTCTGCTTTAACCCTAACTTGAAAGGTGAAATGCTTTTGTAATTACTACCTTTTTTAAATACACATGAGCAACTTAATTTAATAATAAGCAATTCACCATTGTAATACCTTATTAGGCTTTAGCAATGGAAAGATGGCTTGCATTGTATTATATCACCAAGAAAACTACTTCAAGGTCAACCACATTTAAGGTTCACGGAAATAAGAGTATTTTAAGTTTGCAAGCATGAATTAAAGCATTTTGTTCTACTGCCTCTCCAATACACGCACCAGTTATACACAGCAGCGTATCACTGTTTATTTCTTGCTTAATTTGATCACTGCAGCTGATTGCAATTCCCATAGAAATAAAAGCTAGAACCTAAAAATTACTGTGCACTATGAAGGAAAAAACACACTGGCCTGTTGATGATCAAGTCCTGCGAAGAGCAGGGAGTTGGACTTGATGATCCTTACGGGTCCCTTCCAACTTGAGATATTCTATGATTCTGAGTCTAAATCAATTAATGTAGGCAAATACATGACATTTAAAGCCAATTACAGTCACACAAGACAGAGCTAAAACTATAATCACCTTTTGACTTGCTTGAGATCCAAATCTGGTAGCCTGTGAAAAGAAGCAAATGCATTCAAGTTTACTAGGAATAAAACCTTTGATTTTCAAATACACATATTTAGAAATGACACATGATCCTCTCCAAGATGAATGGATCTTTGCCAGAATTTCACAGTGTAACAGCGAATACCCCTATCACCACCTCAGGCATTCCAGATCACTCTGGAGAAACATCGGTATTTCTCAACTTACAACAGGGGAAGAAAGGGTCTTCAGTATAGACTAGACCTTGGTGAGCCAATGCAAAAGAGTAGCAATATTTATGTCTCTCATGATGTCACCCAAAGTAAGAGATAACTGTTATGCTCATAAAAGTTTGGAAGAATACTAAGCAAAACCGAAAAAAGTTGTCATGCATTATTTTCACAAAAAAATTTCATCTCTTTCCACTATTACCTATGGAAAATGTAATAAATTTTTTATTTCGTCTGGTTTTAGTCTACAGTTGAATGACTGTCACCTAAGCGCACAGATCTGCACAACATGTGCACGAGTGAAGACTATGCCTCAGTTTTTCCCAAAGCGTCCCGTCCAGGCACAGTCTCTGCCCAACAAGCTTTCTATTTCAACTGACAAAACCGCTGTAGTTAGAAAGAAGTCAAAGGAAGGAAAAAAAATATAAAACCATCAGCAATTTGTAACTTGGTATTAAATTCCTGCTGAATAATGCAATTCGGCCTTATTTGGTGTAGACCGGAATTTCTGCTTTACAAATAAAATTTTTTGTTTCTCAAGGGAGTATAAGAAAGAACTCAACTGCCATTTTTGACGCTTACATTCAGTGGACAAATTTGCATAAATGTCCATCCAGAAACATGAGAAATAGTTAAGGCAGAGATCTGCATTCACTGTGCATCTATTTTATATGCTATGGGCAAAGATATACAAAGAGCAGAGTTTAGTTTGCCCTGGTAATACTTTTAAAGATACATCCCTATTAGAACACTAACAGAATCTTTGAGTTTACACGAATTACACTGAAATACATTTTGTTTACTTACACCCTCTTTAGCAGCTGAGGCAATCTTGCTTGCTCCAGTTGTAAAACTGCTCCATCCCTTTAAAGAAAGCAAGAATGTTGTAAGCTATGTGTGAATAAGAATGAATAACCAAGCAGTCACTATTACATGTTAAATTAAGCCAAAATGTTCTCCAGTACACTTTGTCCTGCAGGCAGAAGAATTACTTGCTAGTAAGAGCAAAAATTACAGTCTCTCACTTAACTGTAATATAGTAATAAACTTCCATTATTTGTGTCAAAATGGCTGCAATTTGAACAAACCCAAGTGCTTCAGGTGTTATTCTACTAAAAATGGCTACATGAAAAAAATTCCTCCCTCCCTCAAGGCAAGTAAGAAAACAAAAACAGACATGAAAACCTTAGTAAACAGAGATTTGCTCTTCAACAAATAAGCACTGGATGGAAAAAAAAATAAAATAAAAAAAGTCAAGGAGCAGCTAAAACGTATGCCCGGAAAAAGCTGAAGAGAAATAAAGAATCGGTGTTCACAAACACGAGGCAGCAACTCATAAAACGCCCATTCAGCAATTTTCCTCTTTATAATAGAAGCTTCAAACTGCTTGTTTCCTACAAATTTTATCCTTAAAAACAAAAGAAACAAAGCTTTATTTTGCCCCGCTGGTTCTTGGAAGATCCAAGGTGTGGCCACTTCTTAGAAGACTTTTCTGTAATGAATCAGAAAAGGTTTCTTCTAACTACTGGTTGTAAGAAACCAGCTAAAAGAAAGTGAAGGAGGAGAGGGATTCTAATGATTTTATTGGTTTTTTTAGACAAAATCATTTAAAAAAAAATACAACTTCTCAACTGTCAGTTCTTGTTAGTAACTCATTCATCCAGACCCTGCCCAGTAAAACAAGTGGAGGGGGAAAACCCACCATACTTGTACAGATAAAAAACAGAAATAAACTTTATCATGTCCGTGGTTCTACTTGTATATAACGAATGAAGAAAGAGAGGTAAGTTTTTTTTCTTTGCAGATCACCACCACTTAATTGTAAGCTGTGCTGCAGAATCTTTTAAACACAGTGCTACCAATGCAAGGTTAATATCCACACCTACCACTGCCTTTTATCAATTCAATTTCCAAAGTGTGGATATTTTGACAACATATTACCGTTTGGGTAGGCTTTCATACAAAGGCTGTAAATATCACAATCTTTTTCTCATTACTCCTTCTATCTAATTTGACTATCCCACATATTTAGGTTGAGGGAATGTATTCTAAAAAATAAAAAGCAGCAAAAAATATTTTTGCCTATCCTTTTGACGTCTCTTCATTAATTGTCCTTCATGTCCTGTGCTGACACACTAAAAGATAATTACGTCACCAATTGCAAAAAAGGCAAAGTGATGCGTCTCATAGTTTTAATGCTAAACAGAGTCCCTAGAGACTCAAGACAAACCTAAACAGCAATTACATCTGTTCTTAACAGAACGAGTTGGATAGTGTAGTCGGTGTGAATTCTACAGAAAACACTCCTTCTGATATGTAACAGCAGAAAATAGTGTCTATACATAAATATAGCATGTGTGGGGAAAAACAATCATATACAGTGGAAGGAAAATTAGTTTCCTCACTAGGATGAATACACATGCAAATATTCAGTCTCACTATAATAAACAACTTAAAATTACACTGTAGTATGTATCTGTGGTCACAAGGGGGCATTTTAATCATAAGTTTCAATGAGATCATGTATTTCAATAATGGTTGACAGTAACTTGGACAACACAGTCATCTTTCCTTTGCTGTCTTAGCACATCTGCAATACATTAGAGATGTGGTTTCTAATCTGAACTCTCTGGCCTACAATCTATGACATACCTAGAAAATATTCAGCAGACCTATATTCAGCACCTTGTGGAATCACCTGGAATTCTGTTCAAAAGCGCAGGCATTACCTTTTTCTATTATGTTCTAATGAAATTATTATATATTTAAGGCAAACAATGTAACCTGGTGTAGATATTTAGACCGATGAGGCTCTACAGAAGACTACTGGCTGCTCATCCTGGTAGAAAACCTCACTGTATTTCAAAGTGTCTCCGAATCTCAAATATTGTTCAGCACTTTTACTTTGCAGCCTATCAAAACACCAATATGTCCCTGACTGCCTCCGACTTTATTCCCATTTTCCTTCAACAATGCATCTTTCACTATCTCTACTTTAATCATGACAACTGTTCAACCATATGCTGTTATATTTTCGCACCCTGTCACAAGCATTTAAAATGTTTTCATCTCTGCTCAGGGCTTCTGGCACCCATGTACACACACATTTCAGTTGCTTGCTGTTGAACATACCTAACATGGTTTATCTGTTTAGAGCTTTACCAGCCTAACTGCCGTTCCCAACAGGTAATCATTTCTCTTTTTTTAACTTCCAAGCCCTGTTGAGTATTAGTTCTTAATCCATTGCTATATCCTCGTTTCATTATTTCTATGAAATGATACCAGACATAACTCCTAAGTTTTGCCAGTTTCTCCTTTCATTTTGCCTTTTAAAGTCCACCAGTATCTTCTTCGCTCTTTGAGAATACAACCAATACTCTACATCTCTCTGTACCTACTTGCAGTCTTTAGTTTCTCTTCTCCGTTTATATTCCCATAACAAGGGATAAAATAGAGGAAAGTAGTAGTTCAGGTCACAGCAACCCTCAAGCATTTCCTTACCGAGTACAATGAAGACATAGCATTATTCAGGAAGTCATCCTCTTTCTTCGGAGGGTTTACTGTGTTTCCAAATCCCACATAGCGATTCTCTTGGCCACTACCATAAGAAAATGAATAAACAGTACCTGTATTAGCATGCATTTATTAAAACCATTAAACAAAAACTGAAAAGCATGAAAGAATGACAATTGTTTAACAGACTTTAAAACACACCTCGAAAAAAAGTCCTAAAGCACCTAGCACCCAAAATACAAAACCACTCACTTTATAAAGACACAACACCAACAAGGATCCACTGGTGAATCCTTGCAAATTAAAGTGTCCCCTATGCAAGCTAATGTGTTCTTAATGACTCTCCGGGTTTAACAGATCACTGATATCAGAAGTCTGAGTAAATCCTAACAACGTAATACATGAAAACAAGAAAAACAAAGAAAGAAGAAAACAGTATTAGCTTTATAAATACCACTGTTTAACTCAAATCACTATTTCTGATTTCCCTAGTCTGGAGCCCACCACAGTAACATTTTGAGTTACATGCTCCTTCTTCAATGCTATTCAAACATTTTTGCTATACAATTGCATTAAGAGGCACTTTCCTCCCTCTTACTCTTTATCATATGTTATAAAAATATTTTAATAGTAAACAAGATGTAACAGTTAACTAGTGAATCAAGATCACAGTTGAGTAGCTTTAGCGTAACATCCTGGTCTTTGTTATTTTGGAGGGCCATGCACTCAAAGAGTTAATAAATACTGCGTTACCCTTGGTAGGAGTTGACATCATCATTTAACCAGTCTTCAAACGCCTTGTCAGAAGAGGCAGTTGCAGTCTGAGATTGTCCAGCAGAACTACTGAAATGAAAGATTTAAGAATCAAACTGCGTAAAGCAAAAACCACTAGCTCAGCAGTGCAGCTTGACATATATCATCATAATTCAGGTGCAAAATTGATTATTTCTTTCCTCTGTCAAGTAGGGAACTCTAATGCAACCGCTAAAAGCCACTGGAGTATTGAATGAATAAAGCAACAGTAGATGCAGACACAGACAGTGCTACTCAGACTACAGCTAGCCCCTGAACTTGCTGGATGATGGCCAGCCATGGAGTACTCGTTTGCTTGATTTACAATTGCTTTTTCAGTTAACTTGATTCTTTAGCGCAAAGAATAACAAACACTACATGCAAAAGCAGAAAAACAAAACTGCTGCGGTCCAGCTTTGATGCTGCCGTTAGCCATTAGCACCATAAGGAAAAAGCCTGTTTCTGCTTCCCGTGCATTCAATCATGAACCGGAACAGCACTGCAGTTAAGGCAAGGCTGCAACACACCGCGTGTGACTGACACAATGACTAGTCTCAGGTGCATTACAAATCAAGCTAAAACCAGTATAGCTTGTCCTCTGCTCTTGCTCACTTGTCTCTGCCAGTTTAAGATTCAGGCGGAAGAGGTGGGAATTATTATGGAAATTAAAGCTCTGCTACCTCATATTCCCTAACTTCAGCAAAAGAAATGCTTGTTCAGAAAACACCATCAACGGAATAAAACCCGCAGACATTCAAACATCAGGTTTTGATCCTGCTGTTGCTATATCAACATTAGGGAACAAGAATATGTACCGATGAGTGGAAGAGAGAGATGTTTTAGGCTGAGGTGGGGTCCAGTTCCTGGCAGGAGAAGTTTCAATGGACCACTCCTTGCCTTCAGCTACTGTAGCTACCTAGAAGAGGTAGGAAAATAATCAGAATGCTAGGTCAAAGTTTTCATGCAAGTCATACGCTGGTCCTGTATTTTCAGATAGTAGGGGATGAGAACACACGCACAATTGAACTTACCTGATCTCTAAAAAGAGCTGCAGCTTTGCTGTTATACTTCTCTTGCATTGACCAGCAGGGATCATAGTCATCTTGAGACTCCAAGAACTCTCGAAATTTGCTATTACCTCCAGCCTTCATTTTCTCCAGCTCAATATCCTTCCATTTGTCCATAGTTACAGAACGTACAAAACTGAAAAGCAGTTTTTAAAAAAAAAATAAAATCACAGCTTGTTATAATTTTTTGCTATATCAGCATGGACCAAAAAAAAAAAAAAAGCACTTGTTGCAGCCTATCTCAAAGTTTGGGAGTATTAACATGTTAGAGAACACTCTCCAAGGCAGTCAAATCCTCACTGAAATACGCTAAAATCATGCCACTTATTGACACTTAAAGGACACAGTCAACATAATGCAAGTGACTGAAAAAGCACCTTTCTTCAATTCCAGAAATTCACCTACCCTACTATACAGAAGAAACTTTTCCCATACTTCTTTACTCTGCCATTTTCTTTTCCTGTGTATTTTCACAGTTACACTTAAGTGACCTGTGAGGACACCTCCTGTCCCACTCCATGCTTCTGCTCATAATGACCATCAGGTACTGACAGCTCAGCTGTTTAAAATAGCCCACCCTATAATATGACATCATCCCACAGCATTTACGACAGCAGTTAGCATCTCAACTCTCCTTTGAGCCATCAATTCTTGCTATTGCTAATTAAACTATACTAAAAAAAAAAAAAAACCAAAACAGAACACACAATCAAAAACCCAACCCAAACAGTGCCCTATTTTAAATACAAGGTCACAGGGGTGAAAAAAGTGAGACATCATCCTCAAGAAGACTCTTTAAAACTTGTATCTTGACTGATTTCTTTCTTTTTGTCCCCCAAAAAATATCCTTCACCATATTCTCATCTCAGTAATGTCATTTTTTCTTCCATGTGACATATGGAATAGTTCCAAACTCTCATTTCCTATGCAATTTCTACTCACTAATGGGCTTCAAATCACCCCTTGAAAAGCAAAGCATGTACTTCTGAATGGCCACCTTGCTTTGGTGATTTTCCTCCTGGACTTTCAGTTCCTTTCTCATTTGAGTAACTATCCCATGCTCTGCCCCTATTATATAAACACACACACTGTGAGTCTCCAGAGCACATAACAGTTATTATTCCATAGATTCCCATCTCAGTTGAGCATGTTTCTCAGAAAAAATAAAAACTATCATTTATATTAGGAAAAAAAAAATCTCCTGAACAGAATAAAACTGTTTTATACACTTGAATACACTACAGAAACATTCTGTAAATGTACCGTGACTTTTTTTGCTCAACTCTCAAGCTGCTCTAGCACTACTTCAGTTTTAATCGATAAAGATTATAAAAGATTAAAAGAATAGAGTACAAGGACTAGTGTAGTACTACTAAACACCACCACACAACCTCAAGATGTAGCTAGAGACACTGCTTTCTAGAACTGGGCAGAACATAGCTGTGCTGGTGCAGCATGCATCCCAACTAATTACAGACACGGCACAGAGAGTAAAGCTCACTTTGGAGAGGAGCATGAAGCAAAACGGCTAGTGAAATGTTGGAATTGAGACATTCTATACCATTCCAAAACAATACATTCTGTTCACAGCCATAATGCACCCTGAGGTAACCCAACTCAGTCCATCACTGCTTGAAAGGCTGACCTGAGGTGAACTCCCAAGCCTCGGTGTTTTCCTGAGCACTCAAGACAGATCCAAATTCCATAGGTCACACTCACCCACTGGGGGTTAAATGCACCACATTCAAAACAGACCTGCGAGAAAAAAAACACAATTATCTCTAACACTCAGTCATCACTTGTCTGTCTGAAGTTTTCACAGTACAGCTTAAAAAGTCAAATTACGAAAACGTTAGATGCAGAAAATAATTTCAGAAGTGAGAGTTCTCAGTGTTTGTAAACACCTTCCCTGACAGCATAAGCTTCCTTCAAATATTTATTTATGCTGCATGGAAAGAAATACTCATTAACTTGCCTGACTTGGATTATAAAAATTACTGTACCGAGTACCAAAAACCAGTGAGGAAATACAGATGAGCAAATTGAAATTAATGAGCAAAGAATTCAACTTGATTTCATTTCCATAATGTCTTGAAGGAAGAGAAAGTAACCATACTGAATTCTTGAGGTTTCCTTGGCAAAATAAAGATGCAGCATTTTAAGTTTGGAACATTTATTCAGTCATACTACAGTTTGGCAGTAAATGATAGTAGACCTAAACAGAGGTTTTTCTTAAAGATAACTTTATTGCTCATACAGTGCAACAACTTAAATTCTTATGACTGGAATCACCCCTCAAGATTTAATACATTGATATAAATAAAAATGAATCTGTCCATGGGCTACCATATTTAAGGTAGCGTATAATCAATCTACTTGAAACAGACTATTTTAATTAAGCTGTGTCCAAGATATCACTTGTTCAACAGACTCCAGGGGTTACAGCATTACTAGAACTTCAGAAAGACTTGTGCCAAATATGCAGCAATGTATGACAATACATATACGAATAACAGTTACTGGAACTAACATAAATAAGAAATATACAGGTTTGTATGTTACCACTAGTTAGCCATACTAGTGCTATAAAGATGATAGCTGCAGTAGACCGCAACATACATCTGGAGTACGTGAAAAGAAAATTTAATTCTACAGAACTAATCTGAAGATTATAATTTTCTCACATTGTTCTCATCTTGTGCTCTGACTTCCTTGAGAACTTTCCTTGTTCTTGGACTTGCCATGATTCTACAAAGGGAGAAAAAGGAAAACAAAAAACTAAGTCATATTCAAGGTAAGATGTTCAGTACCTTACAAACATATCCCTGTGAAAAAGAGCTTGCAATCTAAACCACTGAATCACAACCAATTGCAGAGGAAAAACAAAACACCATAAAACCCTCAACCTTCCTTTTCCATTTACTTTGTACATTTTGGTGAACTTAGTCATCTTAATTCATTCTCTGGAATGGTGTAATTCAACCATACCTGAAAAGGGGGCGAGGGGTGATCAACATGGAAACTCTTCTTTGGCATATGTTGTATCAAAACAGACTCTTACTTGAGGCTGCTCCCAGACCCATCCGCTACCCCTTCTGAAAGCGCTTTATAATTATGTATGATTATGTGGGATCACATGCATAGGACTAAAGAGACCTAAGCAAAAAATAGCAGAAGCTCTTACACTTAAGAGTGCTGAACACATTGCTAAAAGAGCACTTTACTAGAAGACACAAAAAAAATCATGACTTTTCAGAAGTATCGAGTTTGCTTATCAATTGAATTTTAAGAAAGTAAAGCAATTATTGGTGGTTTTTACACAAAATAGAATTCTAATTCCGACAGTCACATCTCATTGGCAGACCACATCATCTTACTCTAATTTTTACAAATCATGAAACACAGCAGAAAGGAGCAGTGTCAAGCTACAGATAAAATTCCCATTAAGAAAAAAAAAAAAAAAGGGACTCACACACAGTACACAGCTTGGAAAAACTGAAAATGCACAAAACACTCACGATTAAAAGAAATGCAGTGTAGGGGCAATATAAGACTGCAATTTAGATAATAAATGAGTTCACATTTCCAACTACTTTGGTAGTACAATATTTAAATTAACTTTAAATAAATAACATCTTTTCTTCCGTTTTTACTTCCAGTACACCCTTTCACTTCTAAGACATAATAAAAAGACAGAGATGTCACCAGGCTGCCCAGAAACTGCACCAACTACTAAATATCAAGCTTATTAGTCAGTCAAGATACAAAGCAAAAAAAATAACAGTTCAATGTTTTCATCAAATACTGGTCTGAGAGGCAGAAACACCTTTATGCAAGTCTTTGACAATTGTTCACTGTGCCATTTGACTAAACAGTTATAAGTCTTTAAACTATCAATAGGATTAACTATCTTGCAATAATTTTAGAAGGTAAATGATGAAGCGTTACATACAATTGCCCCAACCCAGTAGGGGATGGAGGGAGAACATATCTTTAATTAGAAAAGGAAGGCTATTTTAAAAAGAAAAATGCTACAGGTAAGAAACCATTAAATTTGTATGAATGTGACGTCAATTTCTTAGACATCTCTAAAGCCGAACAAGCGTTCCTGTGAGCTGCAAGCACAGCAGTACAATAACTACATTTATACGCACCACCAGCTAAGACAACATGATTCAGAAAGAAATAAGCTCAACATTGTACCTACATATTATCACTGTTAAAAGCAGAAGTTATTTGTGGCAGAACTCACTGCCTTTTATCTAAAGCACTTATTCTCTTGTAAACATCTTGTTGACAAGCACTTAATTCTGGGTAATTTAAGGGCCAGTGTTTTCACTGACATTTAGAATATGGTACTTTTCAATCTTAATTAATTTGTATTAGACAAAAACAGAGAAGTTGTGAAAAAAAAAACCCAGTGGTTTAGACTGAAAAGGTTACTGTAATTATTGGTGAGTAAAACCTTCCAGTCATCCTGCATCAAATTAAAACTTAGCAGAATTATTTTTATCAATAATCAAATGGAAATTGTGTAACTTTCACAAAAGCGAAAAAAGATTGTGACAAGTGATCCCTTGTATCACGAAACCCTTTCTCCAATAGCATTCCAATAACATTTAATTTTATTTAACTTAGTCATGTGCATGTGAGGAGGGAAATAGCACTACACATAAAACGTGTTTGCTCATATCCTAAACAGAGACCATAAACTCATTTACATGAATCGAAGTCCACATCTTCAATTCCACTATTTGTCACTTGCAAGATAAGGGAAAATTCTCCCTCCGCAGTACAGAAATTAAGTAAATTAGTCAGCAGTAACAGCTAGACAGACAACTGTGCATACTTCGGGGCCTCCTCTGACGTTTTTGTTATATTCTCTTTGCATGCCAATGCTCCTTCCTTGGGGCTGTATTTCCCCAGTGACTTCTTGACCATTGCCAAGAAGTTGTAAGGTCCCTCTCTTTGGCTTGCCCTTACTGCTATCCTTCCTTTACCATTTTTTCCTCCATTTTTGCAGGTTTTCATTCAGAATAACAAACAGAGGCAGACTATACGCAAAGGCCTTCCAGCCTCAATGGCAAACGATCATTGCTGGCACTGAACAGGAAAGCCTTTTCCAATTCCGCATAAGCCAGGAATTTTCTATACAACAGAAAGGGACATCCACCCTACAACAGCCAATATCCACACCATGTCAGTGCTCACATACAGTACAAGTTTCAGATCTCCAAATCCAAGCTAACAGAGAAAGCAATTACCTTTGGGTCTACCATAACTGCTTTTTTTTTTGAGAAAAACTTTTTAAAAGAAAGACTTTGGCCAACTGCAATCTGAACACATGCCCATTCCAGAAGCACGAAGTTCCCTGACCAAACCACCACGTCTGTGTGGTGGGAAGGCAGAGCTTCACCCACACCACGTCATCCAAGAAAAGGGGGAGGTAACTCAGGCCACCAGCTTCTCACCTTTCCCTCCCCCACCAAATCATTTGGAAATAAAGGAAAGGGGGACAAGGAAAGAGAGTCATACTTTAAGCTTTCTAATGGACAACATCTTTAGAGGTGCTTGGTAAATTTTCAACTATATTTGCCCAAAAAGTTGTAAATTACCAAATCATCACTGTTTACCACGCAGAAGCTGAGCTGACCAGACACATAGCTACTGTGCTGTTCAAGTTTCAGGAGAAAATACTGAAGTAACTAACAACTATGCAGACACCTTAAGTAAACATGCGCTGTTTTGATCTGATGTAAACGGACACAAGCAGTAAACAGAATGTTTAGTATAAGTTTTCATTGAAGAATATAAATATTTAGGCCTATGGGTTCCAAGGAGGAAATAGCCAGCTTCATACAAACCAGTCTCACACTCTTACTTCCTAAACAATTTCTTTCCGGAGTAAAAACTACACATGCACCATACGAGTTTCCATGTTAGGAATCTTCAGCTTGCTAAAAGCAAGCAAAAACGCAGAAGCGGAACAAGACACTTGTGAGTGGAAATAAGCTATAACAGGACTTTGCTCCTCTGATGCAGCAGCAAATTCACACAGCCAGCCTGTAAAGAACTTTGCAATTCCGCATACGAGGATTAAGCGGGTGACATGGTCGGTGTGCCATCATGGTCCTGACGGCTCCCTATGGGTCTCACCAGGGCAAAAAGGCCACGGAGGCCTCATCAGCTGAAGAAACGCTTTGAACCAAATGCCAGCACCCATCTCCACGGCGCAGGCAAGGGTTGCTTTCAGATATCTATCACCGACCGTCGCATACTTTTAAAGTCGTGCAGTTTCGCATACGCCGACCACCTTACCAAGAGCTCCACAGGGGATGCAAGGAGAGCAATTTCTTCACGCACACCTGCGGTATCCAGATCCAAGCGGGCTCCTGGAGGCCTCCCTCAGAACATGGCCCGACTCCCGGCCACCACACCGGTCTCTCCTTTCTGGAAAAACAAGTAAATAAATAAATAAATTAGATAAAATAGGCGAGGGGTGGGAAAGGCGGTCGTGAGGAGAAGTTCAGGCCTCCCCGCCACGCCAACCGGGCACCTTCCCCCCAGGGACCGTCCTGTGTGACAAACCCGGAGCGGGAAGGGAGAAGACGACCGAGGCCTGCCCGCCCCGCCGCACTGGGCCTGACAGGGATGGGACGAACTTCCCGGTGAGAGAAAAAGGGAGAAGGAGATGAAGAGAAGCGGTAAACGCACCGGCAGCGATCCCTGACGCGGCAGCGCCGGTCCCGCCCGGCGCCTTCACGGCGCAGTCGCTGCCCCCGCCGCGGCCGGCGACGTTGCAGGGCCGTGAGGCATTATGGGTAACCGCCTTAACCCGCTGAGGGCCGGGGAGGCAATGGAGGACGGGGGACGGGGGTTCGGCAGAGGCCCCGGGGCCGGGGTACCCCGGCCCCGGGGCCTCTGCCGAACCCCCGTCCCCCCCAGAGCCACTTCTGAGGGGAGGTTGTCCTATAAAGTTGAATTATATCAAATTAGGGGGTTATTTCTGTGAGGTGATCCGGGGGGGGGGGGGGTATCTGAAACTACAGGCCTGGTGTTATAGAATCATCGAATGGTTTAGGTTGGGAGGGACATTAAAGATCATCTCGTCCCAACCCCCCCCTGCCCTGGGCAGGGACACCTCCCCCCAGCCCAGGTTGCTCCAAGCCCCATCCAACCCGGCCTTGGACACCTCCAGGGATGGGGCAGCCACAGCTTCTCGGGGCAGCCTGCGCCAGGGGCTCACCGCCCTCACAGGGAAAAATCTCTTCCAAATCTCCCCTCTTCCAAAAAGTTTCTTCCTAATATCTAATCTAAATCTCCCCTCTTCCAGTTTGAAGCCATTCCCCCTCATCCTATGGCTCCCCTCCCTGATCGAGAGTCCCTCCCCAGCTCTCCTGGAGCCCCTTTAGGCACTGGAAGGGGCTCTAAGGTCTCCCCGGAGCCTTCTCTTCTCCAGGCTGAACACCCCCAACTCTCTCAGCCTCTCCTCCCCGCAGAGGTTCTGCAGCCTTCAGAGCATCTTCATGGCTTCCTCTGTACCCATTCCAAGAGGTCCATGTCCTTCTTGTGCTGAAGAGCCCCGAGCTGGAGGCAGCACTGCAGGGGGGTCTCCCCAGAGCGGAGCAGAGGGGCAGAATCCCCTCCCTCGCCCTGCTGGCCACGCTGCTGGGGATGCAGCCCAGGATGCCTATGGCTTTCTGGGCTGTGAGCGCACGTTGCCAAGAGGACAATTTCCATCCATTGGTCTCCAGAGGTAACTCTCCAAAGGTGAGGGTGGATGGAATGGAAAGATGGCCCCGAGCCACTCTGTGGTGGTCAGAGGCATGTTTATGCTATCTCTAATTTCTTTTTAATCATCGACTGTAGGCACAGAGCAATGCTTTAGCATTTACATATGAATCCCACAGAGACAATATGCTGCTCGTTTTCAGCGCAACTCCTAGACTGGTCTTCCTACTTAATAAGGAGGCTATTATCTTACTATCAGTGCACGGGAGATTAACAGGAGCCATTTTCATTACCATTAACGATAGCTACATACATCACCCCCTTGCATAGACGAGAAGATAATGGGCCCTTAAATGTGCATGCGTACGAAGGACAGAAGGAGGGGGACAAAACATAAAGCAAACTCGGCTTAAATAATTTGCTCTTCCAGTTAAGGAGAAAGTGGTCTCTTCTGATAAGCACCATTATTTTCTGGTAAACATCAGCTAATGGGCAATGAGGTTCCTATTATACAGACGCTGTATTATAGGATCTAATGAGAATATTAATCTTAGTTTTCCCGTGTACTTGGTAGATAGTCCAGCAATGGTGTTGGTCGTGGTTGTGCAGCGGGTCTGGAAAGGCGCGTGTTGGACATTCAATACTTGTGCTCACAGCCTCAGGGGAGCAGTGTTGGGCAACATTTTTCATCTGTTGCGGTGCAGGGCTGGGAGACGGATGCCTCCAGTGGTCTTAATTTACCAAACATGCATGTTCACGCTCAGTCTGGGCAGCAAACTCTTGCATCTTTGTCTTTCTGGGATCAGAACTGCTAGCACCAAAAAAAGCACAAAATAGTGCTTCTGTTTTCACTGTAGTAATAATACTGCAATTTACCCTGAACCAGGAGTCATCTTCAACCCGTGAAGTACAGTGAGCAGCAAAAGCTTGCCTACATCAGCGAAGGCTGCAGGATGGGACTATCTGGTTTTCTGTAGGAATGAAGGGAAGCCACAAACATTTGCCTTAGCAAGCAAATAAAGGCACGCCATTCCCTGGCAAGTCCAGTTTGCTCCGTTCCCGGAATTTGGGATGGGTGCGTGGTTCTCTTCCCATCTCTGCAATGTGTGACAAATATCTATTCTAAGATAAATAGATAATGCCAATGAAAAACATTTACAAAGGCATCCTGCATGGTATTCCCTACTGCTTCCTTTTCTCTAGCTATGAATTAATTCTAGCTTGAAACTAAGTTACAAATATTTTTAGCATACTTGCCATTGTTATAATTGTTATGCCCACTGTCAAGCACGCATGAAATGTGACGATAAGGAACAAATTATGGGATAAAATGATAAAATATAAGGCAGGCACAGTCTCTTTCAGCTGTTTTCCCTGTTGAGATTTTTCAGATAGAAACAATTTTGCTTGGCTACAAAAGGGTAATACTCAAACATGTAAAGGGTAGTCCGATTTCAGAGCACAGAAAGCGACGAGAGGTCAATTCTGCAAAGATTTCATAATTGTGTGCATCATAATTGCAGTGAGGAAGACTAATAGCAAGTGAAAGATTACTAAGATAACCTACCTAGTGTGCAATTTTGCTTGTAAATTAATAATTTTGAATGATGGCTTTGAAACTTCTCAGGTAAAAAAAATAATCTGTGGAAGAGGATTTAAACCGAAGAGCATTCATTTTCGCATTTTCCTCTTTTACAGATTTCCTGAGCCCTTTTGAATCTATTAAGACTTGATTTTGGCTATTAAATATTGCAGTCCCTGACATAAATGAAGTGGCATTACCACTCAGTTTAAATTCCACAAAAATACCTGAAAAATTCTCTTCTAGAATAGCTGACAGCATGAGCATGGGGTTGGGAGGGATTCCTCACAACTCTTCAAATATTAAAGGAAAAAGCGAAAAAACAAAACCCTATTTTGACTTGTTTATTAACACCTATGTGACCTGAATGTGATACTCGGTACTAGCGGCACTTGTCATGGACTGAGAAGCCATGGATTTTTATTGCCTTTTTCTCTCCAAACACACCTGAGATTAGCCACTATATCAGAGTAATGTGCAGGGTGTCACAACGTCTAAACTGAGGGGGAACAAAAAGAAACGTAGATAACCTTGTTAGATAAATCTATTTAATAAATCTGAAGAGCGAGGAGCAAGGAGTAGACCTGTTTGCATGATAAATGTCACCATTCAAGTTCCGCATCATCATTACTTATGACTTATGTCACTATAACTGTGTGAATAATAATAAAACCCGGAACTCAGCCCTTTTAGCTCCATGAGTAGTCTCGTTAATTGATGGAAATGTGATAACATCCTTTTCTTGGAGGTTTTTTTGGTACTTCTGTGTGTTGCATGCTCTGATAGCGCCCTGTGAACAGTAAGCAGGTCGTCACCCGAGCCACCAAAGACTCGATCACATTTTTAACTTAATGGGCTTGAGAACTAAGAGTGACTTCAGAGGCTGTCTTATTTTTGTAAATCTTGCCAGAAGCTCATTCCTGCTAACATTATGTCACATAGCAAAAAATATTAGAAAAGTAATATGTGAAATATTTTCTGCCATGGGATGAAACATCAGCCCGGTTGTTACTAAATGTTTAATTTTTACTATTATTTATTATGCCAAATAAGATTTATTCACTATTAATCATAGCATTCAGGGTTATTGATATTCATCGCATTTGGCAGGCACAGCCTAGCAACCTTACCAAGCCACAATGAATGTTGCCATTAGGTTATGGAAATGCCACATGCACTTAAAAAAATAATCACTTCCTTCTGATTTTGCAAAGGAACATTACTTTGTTCTTCCTTTTCAGCTGAGAAACCTGTGTTTAACGGCTTTTCTGATACATTTCCTGAGTTAGCTTGACACTGGCAAAATCTGTAACTACATCTAATTACCAGTACAGCCCGACTGGCGGTCAGGCAAGAGAAGCTGGAGTTGAGGCGGGAGTTTAGTCCTGCAGCTAAAACAAAGCATCCTGCCTACGCTGTGGATCACACACCGCAGCCTCCGGCGCTGGATTTCATGTCCAGCTCTTCAGAGCACAGACAAGATCTTCAAGGTCCCTTCCAACCTAAACCATTCTATGATTCTGTGAAGATAAGGAGAGTAATCAACTCCTCTCGTTCCTCTGCATTTTTATAGGAAATTCACTTCTGATTTGAGCTCACTGTGCCCACTCCTCTGTGCAGCTGGGAGTGCATTTTAATGCGTGCATTTCTACTCTCAATCAGGTTACTAAGACATCCTTTCATTATGTTTCTCCACTTCATAGCTGGAGCTGAAGAAAAGCTTAAGCAGCTCCTTATTTAGAGACCCCCATCAGACCTTCTGCCTATGCACATTTTTTTCACTTCAGGAATGAGACAAAATTTGGAGTCTTCATATGAGACAGCAGGAAGCCTTACTTCTGCTATTAAAAGAGCAAACAGAAACGCAAAAGCTTTTCTTTAGCAATCAGCTATTACTGCACGCAGCTTTAATTTTGCGTTAACGTCACGGATGTGTGTGTCACATCACAGTTTGTATCATTGTCAATCAAAGCTACCAAAGTGGCCATCTAACATGGCCAGGGCAGGGTGAAAAAGCCTGGCAGCGCTGCTCGCTGCCTGGATCTACTCTGTGGATATTCAGAATGAACTTTGGGAGGCGGGTTCAAGGGGCTTATTTCCAAGGCAATTAATTCTTTCTAAAGTAAACGTGTGGATAAAAATGCTCCTTCAGCCTGGTGGCACCTGACACTGCTGACTTCCTAATACATATTAGCTCTCACTGGCTGGGATTGGAAAGAATATCACTGAAAACATGGCAGAAAAGTAGCTCTGTTCTGTGTATGCATGTGTTTGAACAGCTTCTGACTGCACATTTCGTACCACCTACCTCGGGGCAGTGCTTATACACGCTGGCTGCTGGCACCGTACACTCCTGCACGTGCTGCTGTAGATATCCTTCAAAAGACACTCTAAAAGAAACTTGTTATTGATTTCTTCTCCACCCTATCACACGAGACTTGTTAAATTGGCTTGGGGAAGTTTGTAATCATTTGAGAAAAATGATTCCTAAGCAAATGGGGAAGCAGCTTGTCTAAACGAGAGTGTCCTAAGCCACTGCCCAAAATTGGAGACTGCTCTCACCCTTTTGGCTCTTTTTATTTTTTGTCCTATCATTTGAGAAATGCAACTGTTGCATGGAAACCTTGAATAATCACTTGGTATCAATACCCAGGGACCTTGGCAGCTGCATTGAATTACTTCTTGGTTACACTGCCTGTGAAATTGCAGCTGGAAATGTGGCTGCAATCATGCCAGCTACTCGGATTGCAGGGGCTGAGATGCTGGGATGTCAGCTGCGACAGCTTGCTTTTCCTGCGTGAATTAACCCTTCGGGCACTCCCTCCTCTTCACTCGAGGCTGTGCCGTTGAAAACACCTGCGCCGTTTACCCAGGAACGCTGGCGTGGAATCCCCAGAGCTCCTATGACCCTAATCTGAGCAGCTCTTCCCAAAGTAGTTCAGTAGTTGTTTCATGTTCTTGGCCTCCAGGTTGTACATAAGACCGGGAATTTCAGTGAACGGGGAGGCTCTTTAGTGCTGCTGCTCAGGTGAGGTGATGGTCCGTGGCACAAGGCACCCCCCTCAGACTAACAAAAAAGCTGGGAGGTTCCAGGGTGTCTCTGGCTCCGTGTCTTTCCTTTATAGTCATGGAGAAGTAGAAGAAGAGTTATTGGAAAGGCTGCTTGTGGGATGTTACGGCAGAATTGTCAAGGCGTCTTATTAAAGCTGTAAAAGTGTGAATTTGAACCTTGACCCCACCGTGGTGCTAAATGGGTGCCTATGTGTTTGATCCAAGAGAGGAATGGTACCAATCACGTTCTCTTTGTACAAGCCCTTGATCATACAACCGCGGTAGCCGTATCTGCTAGATGTGGACAAATTGTTCACCTTGCTATTATTCCGACGTGCTGGAGAGCTTGGTGAATCTGCCTTCCGCTGCTGCCATCCTCCACTTGCTCATCAAAGGGTGAAGAGAATTTGTTGTGCAGCTCAGCAAGTTAATATTAGGGAATTACAAATGTGGAATGTAGATGATGGTGGTGTAGAAATGCCGAAACGCCTGATTAGGAGCCTCCTCCCCCCCAACATCCAAGACTTCACAGGGATCAGAGAGAAAATGACAGATTTCACACGCCAGTTGTGATAAATTTTACAGATTGCCCTGGGCTGCTGGGGAACCATTTCAAAGCATAAAAGTCATTGAGATGTTTCCTTTCTTGTGTAGTGATGAGAACAATTTTTAAAACATTGCTCTCGTGGGGCTGTTTTTGTCTGTGATGCATTCACCAGGCTGCAAAAGGAGAGGAAGAGTGTGGTTCCTTTGGGCATCCCTTGGACATCACCTGCTGAGGGTGTACCACTACAGTGCTGCTCAGTTTGTGCTTCTCTGCCTCTCTGGTCCCCCCGGAGAGAAGAAGGTCATGTCTATGCTGTCGCCACCTCTCTTAGGTCTTCTACTTTGATAGTCTTGGCTTCAGCTGGCTTCAGTCCCGGAGCAGCTGAGCTCTTTAACAACTCTCTGGTTATTACCTCAGGGTAATGGGAGGTTTAAAAAATTACAAGTTTAAAATTAGAAAGTCAAAAGTCCTTGCCCTTTTTTCATGATCTCCCTCTCTTTCTAGCTGGTTCACTAATCCTTTCCTACAGAAAACGTCTTTTGTGAGACACATGGGAATATCACAAGGTCCGGTTCTTGTAGCCAGCCCTGGCTCCCTGAGGTGAGTGGTGGCAACTTCTGCTCACCAGCAGTTAGGTCCTGGCACTGCATCCAATTACTTTTTTGAGGAGACAGGACAGAGGGTAGTGCCCTTTCCTCCTCCCACCCAGGAAGGTGATTTATCCCAATCCATTTTTCCCTATATACATTTTAAGCATCCACAGTGCCCTGTGTCAGGAAGCTTCACAGCTCACCCACCTCTTACGTGAAGACTGTCCAATTGATCGTTTTGAATGTGTCCCCTGCGAAATACTGCTGTGCACAGTGGAAAGCTGCCATCAGTCAGACGACTGGCAGCGGGTTTTACTTCTAATTTGTGATAGAGAAATATGATGTGACGTGCCACCTTGGGAAGGCTGCCGTCTGCCCTGAAGGAGGGGAGCGGGCTGCCTGATTAGCTCGTAAGGCCATAAAGCTCTGGGACAGACACGTTTTGCCTTTTGGATGTGGCATTGATAAGGTTGGAGTACTCTGACACCGCTGCGTTTGATCAGACATCTGTAAAGGCGCTGTGACCCAGATGAGGTGATTAAAATGGAGAGGAGGTGAATGTAAATGAACTGAGCGGAATAATGCACCCCACGTGTGTTGTGGGATGTAAGACCATCTATAGCTTTCAGCAGCTGTGACAATTACAGGGTTTGGGCTGTGAAGAGACGTGTCCCCAGCTAATACTTTTAGCCTCTATTGCTCATCTTGATCTGTCAGAATGAGGAGGCTGTGGATATGAGGGATAACGAGCTGCGGTGAGATGCTGCTGCTTTGTTTCAAGCATGCTAACTTTGTTTCTTGATTTCTTCTGAAGTAAAGCTGTGACTTCTTGAAATAATTTGGATGTATCAGTCCGGAAGAGGTAACAAGGTTCTGTTGTGGCAGGTTAATCTCCCCTACCAGTGCAGCTAGATCCATGCAACCCCCTCGGTGCATCAGATTTGGATGGGAGGAGGTTCCCGATTCAAGCACTGGCTGAGAACAGGGACATTCGGTCTCTGGAGCATCATTTTGAACCTGAGGATGATTCCCAAATGGATTTAATCTCCTCCCCCATGAAGTTAGGATTTGATCAGCATGTGCATCAGGATCTTGAAGTGAAGGGGCATCCTTGGGAATTACAGGAGGAAAAAAGAAACATCTAGGATGTCTTAAACATACCTGTGGCACACCATTTGGAGAGGACTGCAAGAATGACCCCTTGACTGACTCCTTTGTCTTGGTCTTCTCCTGATGGCTGGGGATGGAGCTGCCTGCGATTGCCTTGCTCTGTGTACACACATCAGGGATCAATATCCCTGCTGAGAATCCCTCAGACCCCATCCAAAACCCCTTAATCAGCAGAAATCCTTCTTGACACCCAGTGTGAGCTCTCAAAGCAACATTTTGCCCATCAAAAGCTGAGGACGAGGTTATATTCCAGGAAGTAAAAAAAAATCAGGATACTGAGCAATTTTGGTTTTCTTTCTTTTTTGCTAATTTAAAGTTTTAGTTGGTTTTATGAGTTAAAGTCTCAGGGTAGATGTGTGGCCCCGCAGCACTCGTGCAGGAGTTCAGATGGGTCAGGGTATCGCACAATTTTTAGGAGATGCCGGCGGCTGCTGTGGCCGTGCCAAGCCAAGCGCCACTGTGTAGTGGCACATGGGGGATCACTGGTGATATACTGCACATCAGTGACGGCACTGTGTTTTGGCAGCCTCTGGGCTGCCTCATCCAACGGTGCCTTGTTAACCCACCTGCTAATTAAATAAACCTAATTAGGATCTAAGTTCTATGTGTTTTATTGACTTAGGTCCAAATTCAGCTACAGTTAATATTTCATCTCATGGAAATAAAGGGTTTTCTGGAGGTCTGCAGGAAAATTTTTAATTGGCCTGTAAAGAGTAACCAAAAAAACAAACCTGTTGTCGGGAGACTCAAATTCGGTGCACCTCCACTGGTGTCCATGGTCAGAAGAGGCTGGAGACCACCGTACTGGAGCAAGTGTCCAACTTTCAACATGTGAGTAGCCCCACTAAAACCAGTGAGCCTACTTGGATGCTTAAAGGCAGATCCGCTCTGTGTCCAGGCCTCCGGCTATACCAACACAGATAAGAAATCATACAAATGAAGATTGTAAGATCAGGCTCTGGGAGTCTTCAGTCTTTCTCTTTCAAAAACAGGTTACATTATCCCTGTGGTTTCACCTTTCTTCATAAGCAAAGGAGAGCCTGTGTGTTTTCTCTCAGATGCGTGTGGAGCCTCAGCCAACACACAGTTGCCTTTTACTTGGCTTATCAAGATAAAAGTGCAGGCGAAAAAAATCCTGTTTATGTCAAACTTCGTATTTCAGCAGCATACCTTTTGCTGTTGCACATGATGCCTCCTTTGTAGTACAACAGAGTTGGAAAATAGCTGTGCTTATGGGAGGTTTTTAGAAGCAGGAGGTGGTACAAGAGATGCAGGAAACCTTAGGAAATGGCACGAAGGCCAAGTACTAACCGGCACGGGTGCAGCCCGGCCTTCCCCGTGCTCTTCCCAGCAGTTTCCAGAGCAGGTAATGTAAACCAGCCTGACCCCAGCCGGCTCTCGGCAGGCTTCAGCTCCTGTTTTAACTCTGATGTAGGTTGCCTGACCCTACAGTGCGGAGTGAGATGTCCCTACGCAGTTTGTAAGGAATGTTTCATCTGCATTCATTAAAAAAGAAACTGGTCTTTGTTCCTATTGCCTCCGCCATCCAAAAAACATATTCTTGGGAATACAAATACTGCCAAAGCTTCTTCAGTCCACGGCTTTCTGGGTGAAGTAAATTGGTTTCTTCTCTGGGTGTGTTCCTTTCACCTATAATAAAATGTGTTTTATTGTATCTGACTGCATTAATTGATGCCCTGGTTATGTTCAGTGCACAGGTCAGATAATCGATATACTTTACCATGTAAAACCAGTAGGATTTGTGAGCAATTCAGAGTCTGTCTCCTAATCTTAGCTATTCAGAGTTTGCATGTTTGTTTGTTCTGTTTCTCCCTGTGGCTGATTTGAATAACAATAATGTTGTTAATATAAGGTTTTTAACATTCATAGCACTTTAGGACTAATCCTGTTTCCTTGGGGTATAGTCAGGCAATGCTTTCCTCGAGTAAAATGACAGAGCCTCTGTCCTTTCAGCTACCGTCTCCTTCTCACACCGCTATAATAAGCAGTGTGGCACGCTTGTTTAAAAGGAAAGTGGAACTGGTCACTCACGGTACGAAGTCGCACCCTGCTTTGGAGGTAGAAGACAAACCCCGACTTGCTTCACAGGAGGAAGGAACAGCCTGAGCGTAACAGAGCAAACTGTCGTGCGGCCATGGGAGTCACCGGAGATTGCAAAGAGACGACATCATCATCAGATGAGTCTCTCCCAAAGCTTCTTATCCTGTTGTGTTAAGCTTAGCAACAAGTCCATCCCAATGACAGCGCGTGGTGTGTGACCTACTCCTCGGGGCGACCAGAAACGTGTACGGCAGGGAGGGCTGACCTGACCCCATGTCTTCTGGACCTCACTCCTCCTCCTGGAGAGGAGGCAACGTGAAGGACTCGGGTGTGTAAAGGAGGTGGTCGTGTGCTCGTGGATTTGCTCTACAGTTCGCAGTTGAAGTAGACTGACTGGCTTTTCTACAGGTGCAGGGTATGGTGGGTGGTTCATAGGTGGTGCTCAGGTAGAAGCTCTTCTTGGAAGGAGAGAGATACTCCCCTACATCCCTCTGCTACTGATCAGCCGTGATTCATTCACAAGCCTGGGTATATACTGTAAAATACCCACAAATGTGCATTTTAAAGAATTCCTCGTCTTATCCCCTTTTCTGAGTTTGTCTTCCATGTGCACTCACGCTGACAAATTTTATGGGAAGAACCACTGTATTTTAGATTAATTCTGGGCTTCATGACTTTTAGGGTGAGCGCGCCAGCGCCTGCACGGGGAGAAAGGTGACAGACGAGCGTGGATGGGGGAGAGCAGCTCCTGATTCCCGTCGCCTAGGGTACCCTATAGGCTCCGTGTCCTATAGACACAGCTTCCCCGGCCAGCGCACACCGCCGGGCGCACACCGGGCACCCCCGGCCAGCGGCAGAACCTTGGGGGAAAAAAATAAACCCAAAAAATAAAATCAGGGTTTGCCCCACCAACCCAGCGGGGGGAAGAGGAGCTGCAGCCCCGCTGCTCTGCCTGGCTCAGCCTCCCGGGGGAGGGCTCTGCCCGGGGGTGGGGGCGCCGGAGCATCCCAGCGCGCCAGCCAGGGCTCCGGAGGGGGGCGAGTCCCGGCGGCGGCAGCTCGCCCCCGCCCCGCCAGCCCTGCCCGCACTCGGCACGGCAGCCGCCGGCGGGGCATTGCCCTTTTAAGCTCTGGCCCCGCTGCCTCCTCCCCGGCTCCCGGAGGGGCTTCGGCAGCCGCCGCGACCTCCCTCCATCCCTCCCTCCCCTCCCTCCCTCCGCTCCATCCCTCCCCGCTCCCGGCGGCGGCGGGCGGCAGCTGCGGGCCGGGGCGCGGAGAGCCCCAGGGCGGCGGCGGGGCCGCGGCGAGCCGGGCTGTCCCTCGCCCCCGCCGCTCGGGGACCATGGGATGCTGCACCGGGCGCTGCACCCTCATTTTCCTCTGCACTTTGCAGCTGGTAAGTGGAGGCGCTCCGGGAGCTACGGGGTGAGGGGGGGACGGCGGAGAACGGGGGGATTCGGCTGCCCGAGACGGGAACAAAAGTGTCCCGTCCCTCCCCGCCAGCGCCTCGGTGCCCGCTGTCCCGGGGCCGGTGAAGGCTCCGGTCCCCCCTCAACTTGGCTTGGGAGAAGGGAGGTGGAGGGATGAAGGATGTCAGACTGCGCTCCGGGGGCGCTTTGCTGCGCGGGGGGATTTACTGATGCCTAAAACTCGGAAAAAAAAAAACCCGTGTTTGGGTTTTTTTTTTCCTCTCTTTAAAAAAAAAAAAAAAAAAGTTTACAATTCATAGTTTGTGCTTATAAAATACAACTGAAATAAAAGCACTCCCTCAAAGGAGCCCCAGTGGGCTCAGCGGCGATGTTGCAAAACAACCCAACCCCAACCTGAACCAACCCAACCCAAACCCAACTAAACCAAACCAAACTTCATCGGTACCAAAACCCACCGGTACCTTCTTGTGTGTCCCCCTGCCAGAAGGGGCTGACCTGTGTCCCCCCCCCTGCTCGCCGGCACGGGAGCCGTTTGGGCTGGTTTGGAAGGAATTCTTTCGAACGAACCTCTTCGGGATGAAGTGCTTAGGTAGAATGTGCTTATAAATATACACATATTTACGTAGGAATAAACTTCCCGGCGTACAGAAAGTGTCATCCCCGGTGGGCACGGGTCGCTCGTCCTTATGACATCCGCGTACATGATAACGGGATAAACAAAGGTCTGGTTGTTCCCCCCCGTGTGTGTGTATCCAGCCGGGATCTGGAGGGTCCCCTTCTTGTCAAGAGCTAATGGGCTCCAGGGCTCCTTGAGCCTTAAAAAGGAAATGACAGCATCTATGGATTTAATTTCATTTACTTCTTCCAAATTTGCTTTATTTTGGAGCAGGAGCGGCGTGCAGGAAAGGGCAGGCTTCCTGCTAAGTTCTCTTGAATAGTGAAGGTGGTGCCAAGGGGTGAGTCTAGTGAAACTCTTTTGTTTTGGAGTTGCTTTCTGTGACAGCAGAGCGTTTCCCGCAAAGCAACTGCGAGGGGGCACTTTGCTGCAGGTAGGAGAGAAAAAATGGGAACCTGCTAGTTTTTAAATAATCAGCCCAAAACTGCAGGGGCAGAGGGTGAGAATGCGATGCTGTTAACGCCGACTGGCACAATCGGCAGATGCGGATGGAAGGTTTGACTCGTAGTTAAACACGATGCAGAATAGAAGTGGTAGGGTTTTCTTGCACAAAGCGTCTCGCTAGGCATATTTATGAGCACGTTGAATGGCTGGGGAGCGTATTTAGTTCTCCTGGATTATTTCTTTTGATTTTTCACCCGTGATCACGGAAGAAAGAAGCTGAACCCTGTATTACATTAGAAATTGGCACCTCAACACTCACTGTCTCTTAAACCCATCACTATGTCATCCTGCTTTAAAGCGCACACTCACACACACTGGCGAGAGAAAAAAAAAAAAAAAAAGAATAAGAAAGAGGAAAAAGCCGTGAGCTGCTGGTGCTGTTCTTATTTCTGACAAGCGTGGGAGTTTTCTCGTATCCAAGATACAGGGACAAAGAACCCCCAGCATTTTATTTTCCTTAAGACCCTCCTCCTTGAAGAAAAGAATCAGTTTGGCTCATTCTTAAGCAAGTTTGGATGCCTCAGCCGTAGCGATTTCCCATGGCACTTGCTGGGTGAATTGGTAGAGCTGGAAAAATGTGAACTATGGTGAGGGAATTCCTGGAGCCGCGCTCCGATGGGGGTGAGGTCAGGAGATCCTGGCCAGTTCCCAGCAAGTGCTTGGGTGAGGGTGAGACCCAGCCTGGCGCTTCTTTATTTTATTTTTTTTACATTTTTAAGCCAACTTTGTAAATCGTCACATCGCTTCCACATCAGTACGGCCAAGTGACCTGCAGGACTCGCTGCAGCTCGGGGTGGGCTCTGTTAAGACAAAACACTGAAGCGATCAGGCCAAGATCATCAATAAATTATAATGATGTGAACTTCCTTTGTTCCTCTCCTGTCTCTGCTCTGCTTCGTTTGATACTTTGAACCTTTCACGGTCTTCCCGGTATGTCACCGAGCTCTGCGTCTCCCACTACCGAAGTCCCGGGGGGGGGAATCCTGGCTCCTCTATGGTCTGTAGAGGTTTTGCCTCTGACTTAAATGGGGAGAGGATTTCGGCATTGGGATTTCCCACTTCAGTTTTGCAGCTCATCCCTATGTTTCTTTTCGTGTTCTCGTGTCTGTTCCTCAAGGTTTCACTGGGGCTTTTTAGAAATGATGAATGGAAACACGAAACACACCCTCCCCCCCAAAAAAAGTCAAATTAGGAATTTGAGTTGCAACGCTTCATAGAGATTGCTTTATTATTAGGTGCAAGCAGTTGAGTGAGTGCGTGGGGAAGTGTTTGCACACTGCAGCCTAAATGTTTCCCTGGGAAAGAAAAAAAAAAAAAACAAGGCAGAAAACAAACATACTCATCATTGCGGTGTACGCTCCTGAAGAAAAAGTTTGTGATCCAGTCGGAGGGCAGAACAACGTGTGAATTCAAGGAGCCGCTACACAATGCGAATACCAACTACATCTTCAGCCCCCCGTGGGCTGCGTGCTGCTGGCGCAGCTAGAGGAGAGCAGTATGCCTCTGTCTGAGGAAAATCAGGGCTGACTCCCCAGCGGTTTGCTAATCAAGGGAGGAGGGAAGGCTGTAGTTTGAATAAATAATTTCCCATGTTCCAACTTTAGGTTATTGTTTCCTCGAGGCATCCACGTTAGGCTGTTGCTTTGCCGAGGAGTGCTGCAGGGAGGCTCTCCCTCCTCCTGATCCCGCTGTGTGTCGCTCTCCCTAATCCGTCCCTTCTTCCCCATCCACCCCTGTCTTCAGCAGGAGTTTGGGTGAACGTTGGCCCAGGTCGGGGCCGCTCTGCAGATGAGCTTATCCTCAGCCATGGCATAGAGGAGGACCGGCAGCGAGGTGATGGAGAGTTTGCACCTCTCAAGGGTGTTGTCACCTCCCAGTTCTCGCTTTGCCCGAACACCTCTGCCGTTCAGGTGCTGGTGTTACCTACAGCAGCTCGCCAGCCCGTGCTCATCCCGCCCAGCCTTTGGGCAGTTGCTTATTAAGAAACGCAAGCAAAACTTAAACAAGGCGTAGATCTCCCTGGGAAAAAAAATCAGGACTCTGCAAGAAAGACTGTGCAGAGGGTTAAGAAATGTCCCTCGTAGAAATCAGGGTTGAATAGGGCTTGTCAAGGGCAGGATTTCCGAACTCGAGTGGTATGACAGAGACTGTCGCACCCAGCAGGACCGTGGACCGGGTGGGTAATGGTGAGAAACCACAAACGAGGGCTGGTCTCAGGCAGGGAAATACTAAAAAAATCATCGATTTGCTTCTGTCCTCTTTGCCAGCCCGAGATTGCACCCAAACAGTGTATTTTCTGGAGCAGTGGTTGTGCACTGAAGGCACAATGTGAATTTATTTCCACCGAGCATGGAAAAATTCCCTCCCTCCCCGTGCCCTGTCCCAATAAATCAAACAACTGTAGTTTCTTTACATTCTGTCCGTGGATTGAGAGCTCAGATGCCAAGCAAAGCCTGGAGACAATTTTACAGATACATTATAAATCCCCCTAGAATAAGAGCTTCTAATGGAAAAAGTGACTAATACTTCAAATGAGCACAGAACACGGCGCCCTGGGACGGGGCTGCATATTGAGCCTAACCAAAAGTAACTATATACCTTTATTTATTTATTTTCTCCTGCTCTCTTTCGCCCTCACTCTCTTCTCAGCAATGCCTTTTTAATCTCTTACAGAAGGGGGTGACCAGTTCTGGAAACTATTTGAAACCAGTACAGAGCCTTCTCGAACTCCTCTCGTGTAACTAAAGCGGTGGCGTTGGTTTGGTGGAGGCACAGAGCGATGAAGAGCGCGCGGGGGGCAAGGGCAGGAGGGGACTGCGGTGGACGGGCGGGTGGGACGGCACGGCGGGCAGGGCAGGATCTGGGCAAAAAAATAAAGACATGAGTTAAAATAGGTGGACTCGATCGGATCAAGAGGGAGGTTGGTAGAGCATCTTCCTACCCAAGGCAAGGATTGCCGCGTCTGCACGTTGAGGGTTGTGGAGATGCCTTTCTTGGCTTTCTCCTCTCCATCCCAGGGATATTTTGAACTGGAGGCAGGGTGGGGAGAACAGGACCCGTCTCTCCTCCTCCTCTGCAGCCGCCTCCATGTGTGCTGCATGTCCTGGGGGAGGGCTGAGCTCACACAGCTGTGGTACGGCTGAGCACAAAGCATTCTGGGCAAGAGCAGGTGCGAGGGGAAGCACAGCGTCCCTTCGCTCATCACGCTGCTCAGGACCCCTCCAAAATTACCTCGTGCTCTCCCCAGCTGTTTATCTCCTCCATGTTTTGTGCTCAAATTATAATCCCTCTAGGGAAGGGACTGTCTTTCACGGATACGCGCAGCACCCAGCACCGTGGCGGCTTGAACCTTTCCTGAAGTCCTTGAACAATACTCCAGGCTAAATAATAACGTAAGTCTAAAGACTACATTTGACAGATGCTGTCTTCTCCGTGTCTCTTCCAGACAAAGGAAAATTAAAGCTGTGCCAATAATAGAGCTCGTCAGCATTTTCCACTGAAGCTGACTTTCAGTAGAAACCTGGGGATTTGACTAAATGAATATTTTCATGAGAAGTATCTGCTTTCCATAGACAATTCTGAGTTTTTCTCCCAAGTTTTGGCCAGAATATTTTGGCAAAAAATCAAAAATGTGCTGGCAAACGTTTGCTGTGCTGGCAAACATTTTTAATTTTGGAGTTGTGGAGCTTTTCTTACGAAAAGTTGGAATTTTTGCATGAGATTTTTCTTTTTTTTTTTTTTTTTTTTGGTCTTTTTCCTGAGCAGCTGGAGTCAGTACCACTGTAGCACAGTGGTCTAAGCCCAGAAGCTTCTGCACCGCCCAAGGGAAGAGGGGTTTGGGGGATGTGTTTCAGATGTGGCCCCTTGCAGACTGCGCCTCGCCCGCCAGCCCACATCCATGTTTCCCATCGCGGTGGCAGAGACTGCAGATGACTCACAGGAACCACGTTTCTTTGTGTCCTCTACCCAACCCCATCTAGTGCTTTCAGACCGGGAACGAAATTTGGCAAAGGCCAAGCCAAAAAGCAGCTCAGGGCAGGGTGGTATTGAAGTCAACTCTTCCTCTTGGAGAACCAGAGCTTTATTTCGGCTGAGGCAGTACGTTTGCCTGACCACTCTCGGATTTCTCCCGGCTGCTCTCTGCTCCTTTGCCTTCCCCTTTTTCCTCTCTCTGAGCACCAGGGCCATGCAAGAAGAGAAGGAGCCAGTTTTCCCCCGATGGGGAACGTCTCCCCCTTGGCCGGCATGGGGTTAAGGGAGCGCTGCGCCTGCCAGCCCCGAGCTGATGTTGCTCCATTGTGTGCTAATAATATACGGAAACTCAGATCATTTTGGCTGGGGTGCAAAATGGAGCTTTTCCAAGAATCTGCTCCAGCAAGCCCTCAAGTACGAACTCTTGGAGAACAAACTGGATAACAAAGGCCAGATTGTGATCGCTTTTCCTCCAGGAAAACCCTGGAATAGCCCATTGCTTTTCGAGCACTTAAGCAAATGCATGTGATCTAGCGAGCAGTAAGTGCCCCAGCTGTAGCATTCCCTTTTCCCATTAACAAAACATTGGTTTTGAGGTCAGTAGAACTGAACCTTTCTTCTTAAAAAAAAAAAAAAAAAAAAGAGATAATGTGTGATTTAATGTCCTTATGCTTATGGGGTTCCCTTTGTCCCCACTCCTCCTGGGCTGCGGCAGATGAGAGGTTG
This sequence comes from Pluvialis apricaria, assembly GCA_017639485.1. Taxonomy (NCBI): domain Eukaryota; kingdom Metazoa; phylum Chordata; class Aves; order Charadriiformes; family Charadriidae; genus Pluvialis; species Pluvialis apricaria. The sequence continues at coordinate 14,325,833 of CM030021.1, forward strand.
TGTCTCTGTGTTTAAGTTTGGTAGAAAGAGCGTTTTCAACAAAGTGGAAACTTTTTTCTCCAAAGTAGTGCATTCTTCTCCTGTTCCCCGTCTCTAGAACACAAGGAGGGAAAAAAGGACATTTCCGGGCAAATAAAAATAGAAAATACTCTGGCATTTAGCAATATTTGTTGAAAATAATGGGGGGCTTATTGTGCCAAACCCCAAATATTTTGAACTTTTCACAAGTGTTTTCAAGCTTCTGTAAAAAAGTTGAAAAGTCTCGCTCTAAAGAAAGTTGGTTTGGTGTTGGGTTTTTTCCTCGGAGTTGTGCACTCTGGAAGTTCTCATCTTCCAAGTATGTCTGATGGCATCGTGTCTCCCCCCAAACCCAGCTTGTGGTGGGGCTTAAGGGGAGAAGTCCTGAAAAAGAAAGCACAGGCTTGGGCGTTGCTGCAGGGTAGCGCCTTCCTGAGTTGACTCATCTGCTCTCAGCGGTTTTTGGTATTTTTGTTGTAGAATAAATGCCACGCAGAATGTGAGATATTTTGTAATCATTCCAGAGTCATACTGTTACCTTAAAGGTCATGGGATTTCAGAATAAGAATCAATGAGTTCTGCTTTTCTTGTTTATTGAGCTTCGATAAGGGTCAGAATCTTATTTCATCTTCTTCTTGCCAGGGATAATAGTAGGGATTACAAAAGCAAGGATTAATAGTAGTAAAAAGCAGGGAATCAGTGGTATTAGATAGGAAAGTAGGTGGTAATAGCAGGGATGAAAAAACCTGAAATGATTGACGTATCTGGCAGAAATCTCTGAGATGGGCTTTCCACAAAGGTGCTGCTTCTCACCAGCGTGTCGGATTTGTGTTTCACGTGGAACACAGAAAAGTCAATGGTGACATTGTTCTGGTTTCTCCCTGGGTGAGCCGAGCCCTGGGCCCACATCTGAAAGTCCTTGGGAAGTGAAGAACAGAAGTTTTACTTTGCTTTATGTTCTGAGGTTTCACAGACTAGAGAGGAGCGAGCAGCAGTTCTCTGCTGGGGAAAGATCAATAGCTCCTCCCTTGACTTCGCTGTAGCTCATTAACATCAACTGTCTTTTCCGAGGGATGCTTTTTGGTCTCATTTCCACAAGGACTTAATTGCCATTTTCCTGGTGCCTGTGGCTTGTTCTCAGCACAGCTGCTTCTATATCAGCACGTTAGACACAAATATGTTGTTTATCAGGGAAGCACACGGCCCAAATTTTCTCTCGAAGGTGAGGATTCATGGAAATGAGGAGAGCAGCTTTTCTGATGCCCCCTTCCCCCTCCATCCTGGATGGTATTTGGGTGAATCGAGGTTTCGTAATTGAGGTGTCAGATTCCCTGACACCTTTCGACTGAAAGGATGATGGTGTGGAAGCGGTGACCTCCGCTGCCATCTGCCACGGCTTAATGAAAATATACTGTGGGAATCAAGGCAACAGCTTGTCTTCATCACCTGCTCGGAGAAGACAGACGTCAGGAGTCACTGTGCCAGCTTCCTTTGCCACCTTTCAGCGACTGGCCAGCCCTGCGGGCAGCTTCCCACCTGCTCTCCAGACTCTCTCAGGCCAGCAAAATATCTGCTTTCCTTTCCTTTCCTTCCGTTTTTTTTTTTTTTCCTCTCTTTTCATGTAATGCTCAAAACTCCAGAAAACCAGGACCACCATCATATTTTTTCTGCACCAGTAGAGCAAGCACACAGATGTCTGCCCAGCTCCTGGCTTTCAGAAGTGTGGCAGCACAAGTTGCCACCCTGTGGTGGCAGCAGGCAGTCCCGCCACACAGCGATGGGGCAGGAGGGCTGAGTTGGGGGGAGCGGGGGGATCCAGCCTTCGTGGCCTTTCTGCACTCTGGGGCAGCCCCTCACCACATAGACCTGCTCCCCACTGCACTGTCCTCAGAGGAGCTGAGGGTCCCACTGATGAGATCCCTGGAGATGGGATGCCTGGAGCAGGGTGAGCCGGGGCTCCTCATCCCGGCTCGCTCCATCCCACACCCCGCAGAGCTGCCCAGGAGCTCGGTCTCCCAGGTCTAGGAGGGCTTTGCTCTGCAACAGGATCTGTTTTCTCAGCACAGTTCTCCAAATCGCTTTCCCCGTCATTGTACTATCCCCGAGTGACCTGGGACATCGCTGACCTAAGGAAGGTGGGTCTGAATGACACAGGACAGACTCTCTCCTTCATTACTGAGCACTTGAGCAACCAGACACCTGGTCCAAGACATTAAAGAACAAGAATTGAATATAATTGAGGATAGTTGGGCTACACTTCTCCTCAAGAGCTAAGTACACTTAGTAAAATATGAATCCTGGTACTCAGATGAATACACAGTTACAGCGAATATACAAAGCCTGGGAAGATGCCTCCTGCGACCCCCCTCTGGGGAACAGGGACCTGTCCTGTGTCTGTGGTGACCCTGACAACAGCCTTGCACCCATTAAAACATCTGGTGCTGAATTATATTTTCCAAGCGCTATTCTCTGGACATAGTTCATCTGTAAGCACCGTTTCATCTGAGCAGGGAAGGTGAGATAGAGGACACTAAAGAAGGGGATGGAGCATTTTATTACCCACACAGAACTTATAAAATATTGAGTGTAACCTTGCATGGAGTGCTCTGTATGGTGTGTTCATCCATCACAGATAAACGGCCTCACCACAATTAACAGTTTGTCACTGTCTGTCTTCAGCTCCACCTGAAAATTACCTCTGTAGTAACCAGAGTTCAGTCTGAGCCCTAGGATGGTTAACCTACCTGGAGATCAGGAGGAATCTAAATCCTAGCCTTACTCAGATTTCTTCATATTTAGGAGGTTTGGACATTATTTCTACAGTACTACATTAGGAGCACTGCCCTGCACATTAGAAATGGCTTCTTCTTGTTGGGACTATATTGGGTTGTACTCTAAGGTCTACAAGCAAACTTTTCCTCTGCCTGAAGCTCAGCAGATAGATCGTCTTTTTCTGGAGGGTATGTGGCAGGGTCTTTCTGCTACAGTCCGGATACTCAGGAGTGCCTGACTCCATGCTGTGGGGCTTGGGAGCATCCTTTCCTCCTTTCAGAGATGCCGGACCCTTGATACTCCACTAAGAGGGAAATAGTCCCACTTTCGTGGAAGCACCACGTCCAAATGCTCTGAGGACCAGGATGTAGTCATGGGCACTTAAAAAAGCTTTTCTGCTTCCCTGAGAAAGAATTCTTGAGTGAGGCTCACTGGAGGAAAAACTCCTCCTGAATCAAAAACCTGCCTCAGCAGGAAGAGAAAGAGCTGGCCTGGCCTGACTGGCTTTGACCTTCATTTAGAGGCCTTGAAAGCAGCAGAGACCAGAAGTATGTGTTTACCACCTAACAGGTTCACAGAGATAAGGTCTAGGTCCATAGGCTGATTAACCTTGTGGAGAATGACCAAGACCTGAGTCCTTCAACTTGGGTGGACTATTGCACTTCCCTGGAACCCAAAACCCTGTTGACGTTCTGGACCAAACACCTCCTGTTCACCTGCAGCGCATTAAGAGCTTCTCCTGCAGCTCTTCCCTGGAGGACAGCGAAGAGAACATCCAAATCTCTGGCCAGATTGGAAGACTGTGCATTTAGATAGCTCACACGGATATCTGAACTACTGGCTACTTAGCCAAATCAAACCCAGTTCCTAATTTCCCATGGCTACTGGTAATCCATCAGCAGCAGATTTCTGTGTGTGAGACGAGAATGGGCTCTGACAGGCGGCTGGCAACCCTCGCTCCGGCAGACAACGCACTTCTGTGGTATCATTGTGGGAAAGGCAATACACCTGCTTATATTGTATACGTACAGAATTAAGGGAAGAAATCTGATTATCCTAATTACTCAGAAATGCAAAATATGTGCAGAATACAGTTTGGCTAATTAGCCTGGGAGATTGCTGGCTGTTCGGTGGGGAGGAGAGCGGGTGTTGGGAGAATGGGAGTTCACAGTCTGCTACGTACCCTTTGCTTTCCGAACATGTGAAGAAAAGTGAGCATGGGGGTTTGGAGATGTGATTGCCAGCCTTAAAACAAATTACAAAGCTGGGAAAGGGCAATTCTTTTTGAAATATCTGCCACTTTTTGGATTCTCGGTCTTTGAATTTCCCAACTCATTATCTTGAGAGAAGACATTCAAGGGAAGGATGATGGGTCTGCCTCGCTGCGCAAACAGCTGGCGAGAGCCCTGCACGGCACCTTCTCCGAGGCACCTTCTCCGAGGTATCTGTTCCACGTGCTCTTTATCCTGCCTTTGTGCTGACACAGGCAGATTCTGAAATGCTCTCAGAAGCCTGAGGAGATGGTGATGGTAGTTGGTTCTGTGAATGGTGCTGCTTCCTTTGCATTTAATGGGCTCATTTGCACCACAGAAGTGCACTTTAGAAGTGCAGAAAGAAGACTTTCTGGCCCGAAATCTTACCTGATTTTTCCCAGGGATGCAGAACGAGGCAGGCAGCTGCTAGGCAGGGTGGACGGTGGTTCATGCCAAGCACATCTCAAGGTACTAATCCCCAAGTGCCAAGACCCAGAGAACCAGGCTGGTTCCTCCAGCTCCATGCTGGACATACACCCACCAAACAAACCATGACAATGTATGGGAGGGCTGCAGGAGACACACTAGTGTGAGGTGAGGACAGCTGGCACGGACACCTCGGTGTGTTCTTGGGTTTACACAGAATCCCCGAGTGGTGAGGGTTGGAAGGGCCCTCTGGAGCTCCCCCAGCCCAACCCCCTGCCACAGCAGGGGCACCTCCAGCAGTGGCACAGGACGGCGTCCAGGCGGGTTTGGGATGGCTCCAGAGTGGGAGACTCCCCCACCTCTCTGGGCAGCTGTGCCACTGCTCTGCCACCCGCACAGGGAAGAAGTCCTTCCTCAGGTTGAGATGGAACTGCCTATGGTCAAGTTTGTGCCCGTTCCCTCTTGTCCTGTCCCTGGGCACCACTGAAAAAAGACTGTTCCCATCCCCCTGGCACCCTCCCTTTGAGTATTGATAAGCATCGATGAGATCCCCCCTCAGTCTTCTCTTCTCCAGCCCCAAGTGCCTCAGCCTTTCCTCATAAGAGAGATGCTCCAATCCCCTCATCATCTCCGTAGCCCTTTGCTGGACCCTCTCTAGCAGTTCCCTGTCCTTCCTGACCCGGGGAGCCCAGAACTGCACACAGTGCTCCGGCTGCGGCCTCCCCAGGGCAGAGCAGAGGGGTCCTACAGTCTACACAACGCTCTGCTATCAGACCGGAGCCCAAACCCAGATCTTCTGGGTATGATCAGTGCCCAAAGTGCACGCTCATCCATTGTTCCTTGCAGCTGTGCTTCCTCATGTCTTTAAAAAAACCCTGCATGGCTTTTATTCCTGACCTAGCCAGAGACTAACGTCTACCTCAAGCTTTTCTGGAACGGTTAACCTTCCTAAGTCACTGCCCACACTCGGTGCACCCAGGATCAGCCCCGCTGTCAGTTTAAAACAACGTTAGCTGGGAAGTTAGCTATGAGAAACTACAGAAGCGTTCGGGCTTCCAGGGCTGCCACTGAAACAGCTTAAAACTGAGCGGTGTGACAGCCTGAACGGATAGGGTGATATAAAAACTCTGCCGTGGCTTCAGAGAATAAAGACTGTGTCTCCCTTCTGATGAATAATGGCTCTTTGTTTTATTCCTTAGATGACAGGGCTGTTACAACTGCTGAGAACTACTCCAGTGCTAAATATATGGCTGTGTAATAAAGGCTCTGCAATCTATGAACTGGGACTGAATGGATACTTGAGTGAATCATTTAAAATACGATGAATTTCTGAAGCAGCTCATAGTGACAGGAGGTGGAGGGGCAGTAAACTCCTTTGCAGATCTCTTAGCCAAAGGATGCTTTCCTCGCATGAGACGTAACCCAGGTTTCGCGGCCGCCAAGTTTTTTCCCTCATGGTGGCTCCCATGGCCATGTAAAGTTCCCCACTCCCAGTTGTGGACGCTAACCTGCACACAAAGGGCATTTCAGATGGAGCTCCACTGTTTGGTGGTGAGGCACTGTACAGATTTTCTGGCAGAAATCCTGGAAACCCAACCCTGGTAGACTCAATGGGAATGCAGCAGTAAACCCCGTGTTCAACGGTAACCCAGGGCTGAGTGCTCAGTGGGATTTTGCGGGACCCCAGCAGAAGCAGCGATAGTCTGGAGCCTGCTATGGTAAGGAGGAAAATGCTGCTTCTTACCGCTGCAGTCTTGCCACGCTAGTGGAAGAGGCGATGGGCAGATATCATTATCACTGTTTGGGAGTTCACTCCAGAGTCTTGCCAGACTAAACTTTCTTGAAATTACTTAATGTAGCGGCAAGGATTTGAATTTCCGTAATGTGGATTAGCACTTTCATATTTTAGCTAATCCTTGCAGACAGACCTGCAAGCAAAAAGATCAGAAGGCTTGAAAAAGCTGGTCAGAAAGTGTGGAGGAGGGACAAGCCAACGATGCCATCGTTCCAGGGATGAGGAATTGTCTCGCACCTCCAAGGGGAGCGATAGCAGCAGGGAGGCAGGGCCATGTGTGGATGAAGCTTTGGTGACACAAGCTAATGGAGGGCAAGCCTTTGGCACCTTTCATGGCCGGAGGAGACACAAGAGTTCGTGAGCACCCCACGTCTGAGCTGCTGCCCTGCGGTTCAGGGTTTGGTCCCTGCAGGATCACCAAACTCTTGCACTGCGGAGACACGACCGCTAAAGATCTGCTGCAAATGAACTTTGTTCTCCGGGGCTGCCAAAGTGGCGCCTATTGACCAGCCTCTATTTTCAAAGGGGAGAAAGGGAAAGAGAGAAGGAAGAGAGAAATTCAGCTTTGCTGTTGAATAAACCATGAGCCATTGAGGAGCTGCAAGTCAGCAGGGGAGGGGCAGGGGCAGCGCAGAAATGAAGGGGACGCAAGCGTCATGCGAGAAATGAAGCGCAGGAGGGGCCTGGCCATTGTGCGACACTCTTGGAAACTTAATTGGAGAGTCGGTTGGTGGGAGGCCAGAAGACGTATACAATAAAAGAGAGACACTCGACTGGACTGAAAATGCAAACAAATTGGGTAGCACAACAGAAGAGATAAATTATGCTCATAAAATAAACAATGGCTGAGTGACACTGGATAAACAGTTACATATAATAACGCCACTGTTTGTCTCAGCCATCCTAATTGGGAGGCTGGGCAGCATCCGATGAAAACTCGGCGTTGCACATTTTCCCTTTATAATGAGGAAGATTTCCTCCCCCCTCTCTTAAAGCCTCCTCCCGGTCCCATTTAGCAGCAAACTGAAAGGCCTGGTTTCATTCCACTTTCCCACAGCAAACTCATCCTGGCAGGAACTGCATTAAGGAGGACAAGTAGAAAATGATAATAAATTGAGGACTTGCTCTTATTTCACCTTGTGACAAATCTATCCAGTGGGTGACTCGGGGCGGGTGATAAGAGCATGGACTGGGCTGCCGCTTTCCTTTTGACGCTTGGTCATGTGGAAAATAACCCCATTCTAGCCCTCACTCAAAAGGGCTTTCCTTTAAAAATAATGCTTTTTAAAAGGCACTGAATCCTTATTTACACTGTTGGAAAGCCAGCAGCTCCCCTCCATCAAAGTGAACGTCATGGGTCTCATTTCATCATCTCCTTGGACTGAAGAGCAAAAACAAAGGGGATGCCGCACAAAAAGTGATACGGTCAGTGCCTTTAATACGTGTGGGAGAACTTGTTAAACCTTAGCTTTTTTTTTTAGCGTGATACTGTATTGCTAATAACTCCCTAACGAGGATCTTTTGTTTCATTGAGCTCCTCTCGAGTAGAGCAGGAAAACACAGCGGTGCAGGGGATGCGGAGCATGAGAAAAACACGGGCTTAGTGACTTCCACCACGGCTCACTCTCACGCTCTTAACCCGAGACTCTCCACCCCGAAGCACTTCCTTCCAGCACTCAGTCTCGTTTGTAGCAGAGATGCGCTCTCACCCTTTCGCGACTATCCAGAGCAGATGATTGCGCTTCCCAAGCTGCTTCATCAACCCGTGAAGGAGAGAGGCTGATCTTCAGCCTCAACGGCGTGTCTAAACCTTTCGCCACCTCCAGCCTTAGGAATTTACTCATCTGTTTGAGTACTTCACGTGTCTCTGTTTTCTTGCTTTTATTGACTTAAGAAAAATAGAGCTGGATCGCTGCTTCCCAGTCTGTAATGCTCGTGGGGAGGTTACAGCTGAGGAAGAAACTCAAGAGGTGGTCGGCTTTCCTCGCCTCCGAGAGCCGCGAGGACTGCGCTGCTGGGGCTGTGCCGAGGGTACCGGTGACTCCTGAGATGTGGGCGGCAGCTCAGGAGTCATCTTGGGTGGCACAGAATTGGCTTTGCCTCCTAAAGTGGCTGGAAAACTGAAATATCCCTGGTTTACATGCCTTGAGGGAGGCAAGGGAAGCTAGATTTGTTACCTGTAATTATGCAGGTAATTAATCAATTAATTAAGTACAACTGATTTTCTTCCAGTGAAGCAATCAGAAGATGAAAGTCAATAGTGATTGATTCATTTTCTCGCCACTTTGTAGAAGGGAAGTTGTTTGCGGGGCTTGTGGTTATTGGAAGATTCCTGCAATACCCTGAAAGCCTCTGACAGTCCCGATTTGTAACAAAATAGTTGTTTTCCTGCTTGTGCCAATTTAAAACCCTTTCTGTCAAAAGCATTTTACTGGAACCAGAAGCTGGACCGCTAAATGTTTTTCATGTCCAAAATACCCTTTTCTTCCCAGTTCTTTTTCATTTCATGCTTTGGTGACAGGCCTGGAAGTTTCGTAGTACATTCATTAGGGGAGACTCGGTCAGTATTTCTTCACTGGTATTTATTTTTCAGCTGAAAAAAAGGACTACGTGCTTTTTCAACTGTAGTTTTTCAAGGGAAATTTTTCTTTTGTCCTTTTCTAAAGTGAAATAGGGACATTTTTATGTTAGGTTGGGTTTTTTTTTTGGCAAAGCATACACAACAGAGTGTTAGTAGTGTTGATTAAAACTCAGCTGTTGCAGTATGGGTCATTTTATACTGACGACAGCGTGTATGAAATGCAGGCAAATCACTCGGCCCATTTGCAGCCAAACTCCTAAAACGCCTCCAGCTTTTGATTTGCCTGAAAACTTTCTGCGTATTGCCGTGGCGTGCAGAAGGGAAAGCCTCCTGGGTCGGTTTTGATATATAAACCCAATCACTTCTGCAGCATTAGCTCATCTGCTCTGCCCTGACTTCCCAGCTGTTTATTAGACTAAAGTTACATCCTCCGGCCGCGGAGGGCAAGGTAAGATTAATAGCTGAGACGAGCAGCGGCGGGGGGCGCTGGCAGGTGGAGTGACTGGGCTTCCTTTGCTGGGAATGGCTGGGATTCGGTTGGAGCATCAGCAGGGCTGGGTGTGGGGGGATGCAGGCACGGGAGCAGGGTGAGTTTCCCTCTCTGTTTTGAGAACGCGACAGGGATGGGAAAGGTGAGGGGGCTGGTGCTGCCATCAGCCTCCGATAAAAACAGTATTGCAATGCTGATGCGGTTTCTGCTGATGCAGGATGGTTAGTATGAAATATTAAAGAAGCTTTTTACAAATACAACCCAAGTCTCCAGCGCTGCCCTGTGTAAAATGAGGGTGTTGTTTCTAATTCGACTATATAGATGGGAAGACAGTTAACAACTGTGCTGGAGGGCTTTGGTGGCAGGCGCGGGAGCGGCATCAAACCCGGCAGACTGCTCTGTATTTGGGGTTTGTGCTGGGTGACGGTGCATCGGTGCCCAGATGCCTCCGTGTTGTTCCCATGGGATCTTCTCTCCTGCTCCATCAGGCCCAGATTTTACAGAGCCCCTCAGCACGTGACCGCAGCTGGACGTACGCTGTGCCTCGAGTCGGCAGATGCTCCAGCGCTTGACTGAATGAGGGCTTCTGTCTCTCTCAGAGAGCTGCTGCTCGTGGCATTGCAGCAGGGCAAAAAGCATCATATGTTGCTGCTGGCAGGTGGAAAGGGAAAGCCGTAAAATCACAGGAAACGCATCCCTTGGGCTTCACATGTGGTCCCTCCCTCACCCCCCCAACTTCACAGCGAGGTATTAGGGAAAGAGAAGTGCTAAGAGCCCTTCTCTGCATCCTGGTGGGGGAGATAAAGTCTTCATCGCCACTTTGCTTCCCGTGACAAACAGTTGCTCTATGAAAAAGGGTCGGTTTGTACAGTAATTACCGGTGGAAATGTCTGGGTGGCTGTGCTCTCCCCCCTCCCGCTGCAGGGTGATTACCAACGGCTCTTCCTTCCAGGAGCAGAGTTGCAGCAAGACCATGGCAGATCCCAATTTCCTAGATTATTAATAACAACAATATCATTTTCTTTCTCCCCTATTTCTCACCCACCCCGTGCTTCCCTTTTAATGAATTCCCTTCTCTTGCTGTAGACTCCGCGGTGACACCAGCCTGATTTGTAATGTAAATAGGCAGCCCAGTGTAAAGGCGACCTGCAAGAGCACCGCAGGGCTCTAATTATAATTTTCATTAAACTCCTCCTGTTTATGAATATCCAAGCAATCTGGCATTGCAGCAGGAGCAAGAGGAAATTAAAGCAACGCTACCACGAGCGGGGACTCAGCTGTTGAGCAGAAACCGAAACAGGGTTCCTATGGACAAAGTTTAGAAGAGTTATTTCAGCTTTGGCATCCTTCCTCCCGAGCTTTTACCCCGGTTGCAGAGCTCTGCATGTTTTTCCTTCAGAGGATCTGGCTGGTGCAAGTGTTTTATGCGTGATCTATTCGTGACCTAATTAAGGGGATCAACTGCTGGAGCTCCCAGTGCAATGTGCAGCAAGGAGCTGGGGGGAGAGCGGCCGGAGCAGGACGGGGCGGGTGGAAGGTGCGGAGCAGAGGGAGAAGGTCGGTCAAGCAAAGGGGACAGCAGGGAGCTCCATCTAGCAGCGCCCGGGGGGGTGGTCCACAAAAGATCTGCGACACAGAAACCATTTGTCCACACGTGCTGGGGAGGAACGTGCTGAGTTCAGGAGTGCTCTGACACACAGAGCTATGCGGAAAGGGGGAGTGGTTGCTGGCCATGCTACGTGGACACCAAGAAACTCTCCTCCTCTTCTTCCCCTGGTCAAGAAAACCAGCTTCAGGTGGCTTTCTGCAGGTGCTTTGCCTTCAGAGAGGCATTTTTGTAACTTAGGTGACAGCTGACCCTTCCTGAGGAGAAAGTGCTGCAGGTGCCAGCCATGAATGAGACTTGCAGGGGCCTCTTTTGTTCATAAAGCTAAAGACAGGGGATGTTCTCAGCGTCCCTCGGACACAGGGAGTCTTTCTTAGGCTGTGTGTGGACAGGGCAGAGGAAAAACTGAGCTTGGTTTTTTGAGCCTGAAGCAAGAGTTTCTTCCTCCTTTGGGAAACTGCCAGTAGTATATTTAAGGTCATAATTCAACTTTGGGGTAACCAGAGGCAAAAGAAAATTACAGTTTGCAATAAGTGCCTATAAAACAGCAAAGATAGCCATAATTTTGTCTAAACCAGATGAGTCCAGCTGATATCTCATGGGCTTTATACACGCTGTGAATTTTGGTCTAACCCCTGAATGATTTTAAGTCTTTCTCGTGCACTTGAGAGCTCATGGGGATCTCCGAGCTGTTCCCAAACTGCTGCTCCCACATCCAGGAGACTCCAGATGCATCATTAGAAGACAGGCTGGGCAGTCCTGGCCCAAACAGTGCTTCAGTACAGCCTCGTACCTTCTGGGCAAGTCACAGAATCATAGAATGGTTTAGGTTGGAAGGGACCTTGAAGCCCATCTCGTTCCAACCCCCTGCCCTGGGCAGGGACACCTCCCACCAGCCCAGGGTGCTCCAAGCCCCGTCCAACCCGGCCTTGGACACCTCCAGGGATGGGGCAGCCACAGCTTCTCGGGGCAGCCTGCGCCAGGGGCTCACCGCCCTCACAGTGAAAAATTTCTTCCTAATATCTCATCTAAATCTCCCTTCTTCCAGTTTGAAGCCATTCCCCCTTGTCCTGTCTCTACTTACTCTTGTAAAAAGTCCTTCCCCAGCTCTCCTGGAGCCCCTTTAGGGACTGGAAGGCCAAAATAAGCTCTCCCCGGAGCCTTCTCTTCTCCAGGCTGAACACCCCCAACTCTCAGCCTGTCCTCCCAGCAGAGGGGCTCCAGCCCTCGCAGCATCTTCGTGGCCCTCGCAGCATCTTCATGGCCCTCCTCTCTCGATGTCGATGGGTTTGCGCTCTCCCTCCAGCAGCAGAGCTGGCTCTTTTAGCTAAGCAGACAATGCTTAAGACAGCAAGTCCAGAGAATGCAGGCTATATTCCCCATACTAAACAACCCCTTGGCTAATTTTCAAGTATTTTCACTTTTTTTCCTGCATCCCTTTCATGTGAATGAGCCCAAACTTTGGATAGCCTTCCTGGCTGAGCAGAGGCAGGGATCACAGACTATAACGCCCTGTTGGTAGGAAATAAATCTCTTTATTAGAAAATTAAAATCCTGCTGATGTCCAACACTGCTCTGCCTCACAGCCTTTATAGTGTTTAGATGGCTTCATAAACGGTAGCAGATCTCCCGAGGGAAATGGCTGGTGAGTTAACGGCATGTCTTTAATATATGTCACTCAACAGGGAAATTCGTGCTATTGGTGGGAGAAGGTGTGTGTCCCCCAGCAGTAAAGCTGTCTGCTGCGCCAGGATGCTGTTTGTGGGCAGGAGCAGAGGTGTTTGCCCCGGTTCGTCAGTACGAGGTGGGCTAAGACAGACAGGATGGCAAATCCTCCAACGGGCGAGGGAAGCCAGGATGACCGCAAGAGTGGAGCCTGAGCATGGGATAAGGCTGTACCTTATGGAGTACCTGGCTGACAAAAATGTAGGGCGCTTGTTGAGGAAACTCATTGGGTTTTATGTCTGTTGCAAATACAGTCGCGTCCCCTTCGTTCCAGTGTCCCCTCTCTCTGTTACAAAGCTGGAGAGCCGAAGCTGAGCTACGAAACCGAGGGAGGAGAAAAAAGCTGGGGCGGGGGGGCGGGGGGAAGAGCATTGTGGGCACAACAGATTAATTTAATTATGTTGGGGAAACTTAGGTTTGAGTGTTGACGTAGGTTACAAAGAAAACAAGTTTGTCATTCTTGTCAGAGTGCTTTTTTGCCTGGATCACAAAGGCACCTGCTTATTAATTTAGCCTGATTGCTAATCTTGGCAATCAGCAATCACGGCAGCACGCAGTACTTAGATGCTATCAGGAGACACCAGCAGGAGCGCAGGGAACAGAGCAGCTCGGGTATCTGATGCTGCTGCACAGACACCTCTCTGCATCCCTGAGCCCTGCCTGAGCGCCGAGGAGAGATGTGGTCCAGGAAACCGCAACGCCAGAGGCTGTGTGGGGTGTACAGAGCACAAGCCTCACCAGGCACATAACCGACCCTGATTTGGGAGAAGTTTTGGCAATATAGGGCAATAATTTTACTGAAACATTCCTCCTAGGAAGCAGTCTTTTTCCTGGGAGTCGTATTTGGAGTACCAATCAGAACATCACTGCTGGGCAACGTCTTCTCTCATCTCCCACATTATGTGCAAGAGCCAGCTAATTAACTGCACTGCTGATCGCCCCGTTTGGAGGGCTGTGGAGCCGGAGAGGGGCTGCCACACTTGTGCTGCACCTGGGCATGTGCCGGTTGGTATGGACCATGGACTACTGAGTCTTGCTAGAAGTGGATGGAAAGCTGCCCGGCAGAAGAGGACCTGGGGGTGTTGGTGGACGGCTGGCTGAACATGAGCCAGCAGCGTGCCCAGGTGGCCAAGAAAGCCAATGGCATCCTGGCCTGTGTCAGGGACAGTGTGGTGAGCCGGACGAGGGAAGTGATCGTCCCCCTGTACTCGGCACTGGTGAGACCCCACCTCGAGTACTGCGTTCAGTTTTGGGCCCCTCACTACAAGAAGGACATTGAGGTGCTGGAGCGTGTCCAGAGAAGGGCTACAAGGCTGGTGAGGGGTCTGGAGGACACGTCTGATGAGGAGCAGCTGAGGAAACTGGGGTTGTTCAGCCTGGAGGCTGAGGGGAGACCTTATCACTCTCCACAGCTCCCTGAAAGGAGGGTGTAGTGAGGGGGGGTCGGGCTCTGCTCCCAAGTAGTGGGCGATAGGACAAGAGGAAATGGCGTCAAGTTGTGCCAGGGGAGGTTTAGATTGGATATTAGGAAAAATTTCTTCTCAGAAAGGGTTGTCAAGCACTGGAACAGGCTGTCCAGGGCAGTGGTGGAGTCGCCATCTCTGGAGGTATTCAACAGACGGGCAGATGTGGTGCTGAGGGACATGGTTTAGTGGTGGGTTTGGCAGTGTTAGGTTAATGGTTGGACTCAATGATCTTAAAGGTCCCTTCCAACCTAGACGAGTCTATGGTTCTCAGTACTGCCAGCTACTGTGTTACGCCCCAGCGCCTTCTCTCTCCCTTCACAAATCCCTGCTGGTTTGCCCACTACGTTGCCCAACTCAACACGTGGAGTAAAAAAGGTTTAAGAGCTTTGAGTATATGAGCCCATGTCTTCAGCTGAGCAAGGCTGGTGGCTGTACGTGGTGTACTGGGAAACCTCAGTCCTTCTGATGCCGGAGCCTCAACTCCAGACAGAAACAAACAGGCTTCAGCACCGTTCCAGTGCCAGTCTCATCCCTTGCCTTCAGCAAGGATTGCGCCTTTCCTGGCATGCTAAACAGCATTCGGGCATGTGGGACTGAATAATGACATATCTTTGCAGCTAGGATGCTTCTGAAAGGCATCGGCAGCAGAAAGCATCGGCATCAAGGTCAAAGCAGCAGCACTGCTGAGAGCATCGTTGCCAACACACAAAATGATGCTGGGAGGGGAGAATCCTGCTGTAGGTGACCCTGCTGTGGCAGGAGGGATGGACTAGACGATCTCCAGAAGTCCCTTCCAACCCTGACCATTCTGTGATTCTGTGATCCAGAGCACAAAGGTGCCAGACCAGGGGGAAGGAGGAGGCGGTGGGGACCCAGCGCTGAGGTCTGTAGCAGCAGGGTGCTCTGGGCTTCAGCAGGGAAGTTGTGCAGACCCACAGCGAGGGGTTCATTCTGCCCCGGCTGTGTGCAGGGTGGCACTGGGGTGGGACAGTGCTGATCCTGGGCTATGGCATGGGGCAGTCTGAACGCTGCGTTTGCGGGAGCGTAACGCCCTGGGAGCAGCCAACCCCCACTGCGGGGCAGTGACCTGGTGTGGGGCTCATGCCAGCGATGGAGACTTCTCCAGCTACCTTGTAGGGATCTTCGGCAGGCGTTGGTCCTCCAGGCCATCGCGGTGACCAGAGTTTGCTTCCAAAACAGAAATGCTTTCAAGATACAAGGTCTGCTGGAGGGCTCGCTAATGTCTGTGTGAATTTTCTCCCCAGCAGCTTCTGGGGAGAAAACGGACCAAACCAAGCAGAGAATGGGGCTTATTGTATCCAGTGGCCAGAGTGACCAAAGATGTCTGAGAGACAAAGTGACAAACAGACACCTCCTGTGCAATTAGTCTCTTGACCTCTGTGGTTCGGCGAGGGATGCTGGGAACGGAGCTGTGGATCACAAGGCCCCAAGGAAGGTTTCCTTGACAACACTTACTGAAGAAAAATGAGATTTCATGAATGCAGCGGGTATTAGCACGTGAGAGGCTGACTTTAGAAGAGACAAGGACGCAGCACCTCGCAGAACGAGCCCCTCGATTTGGGGGATGTGAAGCAGTGGCTCAGTGAACTGCTTTTGCAGATAAATTTAATTAAACAGCTATTACAACCATTAATATTTATTTAGAAATGCAGCCACTGCAGTGAAAGCAGGCTTATTGTTTAATCATTTTTTTTTGCCCAGAAAATCTTCTCCACCTTGAATAAGCACTGGCACACAGAAGTGAATTTTCTGCTCACTGCTGATAGTTTCACCTCACTGCAGCTTGGGTTTAAGATTCTTTAGATCTGGCATTGTTTCACCACTTACAAACACAAACCAATCATATAGAAAAACTATGTATAATAATGTATCATAATAATAACAATAATACCAATACAATAATAATAATAATAATAACGAAGCAGACAGGTGTTTAGTATTGCCAAACTTAAACTGTTTGAAAGGACCAAAAATAGAGATATTTGTGTTCAAAACCTAAATAGATACATTTTTAAATTATACATTTGAGACTTTTTTAATTTCTCCCTGCTGTTCCAGCTAGCTGGACTGAAATTTTCATCCTTATATGATGTCTCATAGGGATAGCAGTACTGTGACTTTGTCCTGAACTCAGGCCATCAACCACTACATGGCCAAAATGCCTCAGGAAATCAATGCAAGTTTTTTCCTCAAGAAACGACCCGTGACCTTTTTTTCAGTGAAAGTCTTGGCAGCTCCGATGGTGTTTGCACAGCAGACAAACAAAGAGCGTCTTCTTAAAAAGCAAAGCCAGTTGGCAGGAAATCAAACGCTGAATCAACGCGTTGGGAATCGGCCGGGCAGCCCTGAACATCACGGGAGCGTGGTGGACACCGAGGCCTGCAGCTGAGGCTTCTCCGCAGTTCAGGCTAGAGAGAAAGTAAATATAAGGGTTTAAGTTGCAAATCGTGTCTGTGTTGAAGCCGTAGAGACGCAGGCAGCGGTCCAAGGCAGCTGTGTACACCGCTGAACAAGGGCAGGGCCGGAGCCGGAGCCGCCTGTGAGGCTGTGTGTCCTGACAGCAGTGAAAGACAAGGAAAAGCAGAAGAATTTTCAAGTTGCTTTTTTTATAGGCCAAGTGGAAAATTGTCTAGATTTCCGGGTAAAATAGTTTTTCTTCTTTTTTTGCAGGAGTATCTCCCTTAATCCCTGGCTGGCCCATAGCAGTAGGATCAGCCTTTCCCGTTTGCTCCATTTGTTGCATGCTTGTAAATTTATTTCTAACATCTATTTTTAAAAAGAAATCTCTTATTAAAGCTGAACTTGGAAAGTGTGAAAGCAGGTTTGCTTGCAGGAACAGATACGTATGGTGCGTGTGTGTGCAGGCAGGACATCCTCTTTGCATGCCTGTACCTGTCATTGGGCGTTCTGAGCATCTTTCCCGCTTCTGTACGAGCCCTGTCAACATCTCGAAAGTGATATTTGTTATTCTGTGTCCTAACTGATTTCAGAAATGCAGTGAAAGACACAGATCCAAACCAAATAAGATTAAAGGCTTTAAAAGCTTAATAAACTAAGAAGAGCAAATCTAGCTGATAACATGGCCTCGATAGTAGGCTCTAAAGGACAGGGAGTTAAAGAATTACAGGTAACTGGCTTGTTCATCGGCGTCCCTTCTTCTTTAGCTGTATGGAGGCACAAGGGGAACAGGTTGAAGTCTCCAGCTTATCAGCATGACAGGAGCAACAGAAGACAAAGATGAGGGGATAGGAAAGATTTGAGGGACCAGAATTTAAGCAAGCAACTCCCAGCCCGTGTTGAATCAGCTCAGTGTCCTGCTGGCATTGACATCTGCCAGTGACACTGTCCTGCCAGAGCCATCGGAAATGCAACTGGAATGGTTTGAACCCCCTCAACAAGAAACTGTTCCATATTTTGAGACGTTTTCTAAGACCATTTCCCTATTCTGCAGTGGGCTCCATCAGGCAACGCTCTGCTCCAGCTCAGGTACAGCTTCCCTCTCTGGTGAAGTTTTAATGGTGTAAAGACCTTGAGCACGTCCCATTGTGTTGGCTTACAAAGCCTTTCTCTGCTCGGTGGGTGCGAGCCATGTGAGAGGACCTTCTGTAAACTGCAGAACATCTTCTCTGCCTTTTTTATCTTTCCCGGCCGTATAAATGAACGATGGCCCAACAGAGAGCTTTGGCTCGTTTTGTTTGCCTGGCTAACAATTGCTTCACATGGTTATTTGCTATTCCAGTTTCACTCAGATCAGCAGAAACGTGCTTTATTTCAGGAGAGAAAAGTCTGCCACAACTATTCTGATTTTAGTACCTCAACAAATCATTTAATTTAAAGAATGAAAGGTAAAAATGTTCTATGGGCTAGAGAAGCAAAAGGAGTAGAAGGAATCCTGGTTTTAATAAGAATAGTCATAAAGAAGAAAAATTTGTCCTCCCTGATGGAAAGGTTCTGTCAGCTTCGAATGGGTTGAAACCTGTGCCACAATCTGCGAAATTTCTCTTTACAACCAATATCTCTAGAATATAATAGGCTTTCTCAATAGAATGCTGTGAATCATCGTAAAGAACGCTACAGCAAGGATATTACTCTGCAGAAACTTGGCAGCAGCAGAGAAAGATGGCATTTCCCCTGCTCGACACGAGGGATCCAAGAGAGGTTCAGTAGGAGGGTGCAGATATATCAGCCCCTGTAGGCAGGGGCAAACCCTGCCCTGCCATTTCTGAGCTGGACTGAAGGAATTGGGGCTGAAGGGTCCCACCACATTCTTCACATCCCACCCCCAAATCAGGGCCAGCTTATAGCACTAACATCAGCCTCGTTTACCTGCAAATCTTGCCAGCATTTAAGGGGTAAGTTTTGCACACAGGCCTGTAGTGCAATGAGTGAAATGCTTTTTTATCTGTTTGTTTTTAGCAAATACTTCCTCAATGATGCTAGGTTCCTGGGGGGACAGGGACAAGCCCAAGGTAACTTCAGGCTGTCTTTCTGACGGCTGGATTGCAGCACAGTGCGTGTCAGTAATATGGTGTTAGACTTTCATCGGTAGCATTTGCACTTGTCATCAACACACATCTTACAGAAAATCGCTTTTATTTTTGCAAATGAAGAAACAGCTTGCCTGAGCTGGCACATCACACAGCTCATGATCCCCTTAGCTGAAGCAGCAGACAGGCACAGCTGATCTCCATACCAGCTGAGTTATGCCCCTAGCTCCCGGGGACACAAAACCATAAAAAAGAATCCAGAGAAAGTGGCAAAGGAATGTAAATCAGAAGAGAAACAACCTGGAGACAAGGGCCATTGCAGTAAGGAAGAGGGGAATATGATGGTCCCTTCCAACCCCTACCATTATGTGATTCTGGGATCATGGGGAAAACCCCGGTGTGGCCAGAGACCAGAGACTCTCTAGGAGCCGGGCACCAACCTGAAGTCAGTGCAGACTGGCAGGTCTGTCTCCAGGACGGTCAGGTACCTCTCACTTCACAGACCAATGTTTTCCCTGGTCCAAACAAGCCAGGCAACATCACGAAGCTGTGGAAGGACAAGCTTTCTTTCCTTTTTTATACAGCCCTATTGGCAAACGTTCATTTGTGAGAAGAAAACACTTTTGCAGGCATGGATTCCCTGATTCTGGAGTGGGAAAACTCATGGCAGAAGACATGGATGGGAAGGATCTGCCTTTATCCCCCTTTTCAGGGCCTGAAGGCAAGAGGCGAAGCTGAGCAGGGCGTTATCTCTGCGGAACACATCCCCATTGTGTCCCCTTGGCTAATTGATGCTCTGTGCCGCACATACTCCCGCGTTAATGTAATGCACAAAGCCAATTAAATGCCTGATTGGATGAAGTGGTCACAGTCAAGTGACCCATTGCCAGCCAGTCAGGATTCAAAATTTCCAAATATCGTTAAGGTATGTGCGTTAATCCCCTCCTAAAAGATTAAGCATTTAACCTATTACTGCTGTTTCTGATGAGATACAGAAAATCTGCCGTGCTCAGGGGGGAGAGCGGGCTGAACGGTGAAATGAGCAGCACTTGCCCCGTTCCAGCCCTGCAGCCCCACGCGTGGCCGTGGGGCACATCTCACAGCATCTCCCAGGAGGTTCACATTGATCCGAATGGGGCAGCGTGCTTTGCCTCAAAGGGAAGGCTAATTATTTTGCAAAAGAGGCAGTTTTGGAGACTGCCTCCATTCCCTCCCGACTCTCTCTGTGCCCCTTTGCCAGTGAAGAGAGATGTCAGCGAGGGAAAGCTGCTTACCACCACTCTGGTTGATCTCCCTTGGCCAGGGCTGCCATAGATTTCTTTGAAATACAGATTTTTGTTGAACTTCCAAGATAGCGTTGCGAATTACACCACCTTCCTGGCCCAAGGGAGGTGTGAAGGTGATTTCCTCACTGATGCAGGAAGAAGGAGGAAAAATGGTCATTTGATAGACATGGCTTCCCTCATTGAGCGGGCGACTGGGATCTGCAACCAGTCACATCCTGAAATGCTTTAAGCCATTACAGATGCTCCAGTGCTTGGTCCCCAGCTGCCATCTAAAAGCCAAGCCAGGAGAAGATGTCACACAGCTGATTACACACAGTGGACTAGGATCGTCCACGGTTAACGTCTAATTAGTAGTTAAATTAATATTAACTATCAATGGTAAATCGTAATTATTTATTTAAGTGAAAATAAATACGAAATGCAACAATGCAATCCCAGCATACTGCTACGATAATGAAACAGACTCGGAACTCTTATCCGGAGAGGGAACTCTCCTGCCGTGCTTAAGCGCAAGCAAAGTCGCTGGTCAATGGGGGGAGGTGGGTTGCACCGCATTAGCGAAGACCGGCAAAGAGAAGATCTCTCTGCGCAAGGCCGGGCGCTGGGGAAAAACCTGCAGCAACCGTTTTGTCCCCTCCACTCCCTGTTTCACCCATAGACATAATATTTAAGGGCTGTGGGGATGTCAAGGCCAGCATGCAGCTGTGTGTTCCCTGTGCTCTTGCAGCTGCGTGCGTAACTCAGCCGTTCAGATCCAGGGTACCAGTTGTTGCCTGATACGCAGATGATGGCTACAGATGAAAAGCTCATCGTTATGCAAATATGATTGGAAAAGCAGGCCCAGCTCTTCAGCAGTAATGGAGTTTTATTTCAAGAACACAGTAGTAGCCTTGAACCATGTTATTAGCGCGGGAGAGGAACGCAGCCTGTCCGCCTGGAAAACCGATGCGTTTGCAGAATTTCTTTGCTGGGTGGCAGGATTTTCTGTGGGGTTAAGGTGGAGGAGAGAGTTTCCTCCTCTCTCTCACTTTGATGGATGTGTGCTGGAGAGCAGAAACACGAGAGGTGTCAGGAATGATGGAGTGATGCTGAAGGCTCTGACAAATGAGCTCTTGAAAGTCCTGCTGCAGCCATTTAAGACGTTACCATCCTGCCGCTCACCTCTGCCCTCTGCCAGGGCCACCTCCCCATTGCAAAGTGCACAGAACAGAGGACGTGTCCCCACACAGGCACTGGAGCTCACTGGTCTGCATGCGCTTAGCCATCGGAGGAGATGGGATGAGTACAAAGTGGAAGCAGGGGTGTGTAAACACGTTCTGTCCTACTGACCTGGTTCATAGGCAGTAAATTGCTTTGAGAATGGAGTAACATCTTGAGCTGCCGCAGTGATTTGCTCAGGGAGCTTGTCAAAACCTTGAGAATAAACATCACAAGCCATAACTCTCCTTTCCCTTCTCCCTTCCAGCTTGCTGCGTTAGAGAGGCAAGTGTTCGATTTCCTGGGATACCAGTGGGCCCCTATCCTCGCCAACTTCCTCCACATCATCATCGTTATCCTTGGCCTCTTTGGCACTATTCAATATCGACCTCGCTACATAGTGGTGGTAAGTAACATCCGTGTTGTTCAGAGCCATTCGAAGCCTTTTGCAGCCTTTGCTCTGGTGGGACACAGCAAGCAACGAGGAACTGAGGAAAGCCCTTGGGAAATCAGGCATGAGCATCGTAAACAATTTTAGCAGGAGGTGCTGTGCTTAGGAACACGTTGTTCTGCATGCTGCACTTTTGCTGTACTTACTCCAAATTTGGAAGATATCAGATAATTATTACTGGCACCAAAGTTAACACCGAGATACTACACAACAGAAAGGGAGAACTAGATGCTGGACAAAGGCATGGCAGAAGCTCTTCTAGTCCCTCCAAACTTCTGCTCCTGTGCCTTTGATCAGGCAAGGGACCATCTGCACATGGGAAACAAAGAGGAGGAGAAAACCATTGCAGTGCTGACTCAGAACATTTAACTGCCCCCAGCTGCATCACAGATATATAAACTAATTCCAATGACTTCCTAATGTTTATTGCTCCTTTCTCTCTCCCCCTGTTCCCTTCTAGTATGCCATCTGGACTGCAATTTGGGTCACCTGGAACATCTTCATCATCTGCTTTTACTTAGAAGTGGGAGGGCTCTCAAAGGTGAGTAGGAGCTTTCTGGGTGAGTGCCCAGGCTTTGCATCAAAGGGGATGGAGCTTAGCTGTGAGACGAGGGAGGGGGTGGTTAAGGTGCGTGGCAGGGGGCTGCCTGGGAGCAGGTCTTGCCATTTTGCAGAGGGAGAGGGCTGCCTTAGTAGGGGATGGAGGAGCACTGCTGGTTGTATGGCAGAAATGGGCGGCTAATCCTGATTTCTGGAGCCCTTTGCTAGTTGGTGCCGGTGGTGGCTGGAATAAGCTCTGCCCTCAGTGTCGGTCGAGTGCGTTTGGTTTTTAAAGCTGAGAGCAAGCCCAGCAGCAGCCCCATCCTGAGGGGAGAAGGGGTTTGAGAGGGCTGATTCTCAGCCATGATGCAGAGGTGGCTGAGGAAGGCTGTGAGCTAACTCGATTACAGCTGATCCTCTTGTGATCTGATAACACCTTGGGAAGAAGGTGTGTGGCTCGGAGGGGGAGGCCCTCGTGCTCTCTCTGCTAGCTTGTCCCAGGGAAGAGCTGGAGCAAGGACTCAGCCTGGCTGGGCTGGCTTGGACCAAGGACGCTGCTGTAATTCCATACCTGACCAACTCTTGACATCATTTTGCCTCCCAGTCCCACTGAAGACCTCGTGTGCTTCAGCAGCAGGGGTAGGTACCTGGTCCTTGCCGCACCAGGCAAAATATGTCCCCATGCGGTGTTCAGGAGAGGCTCCTCTCTCTGCCGAACAGAGAAAGAATGGGAGGGATGGTGCCGGGGAGGCTGGCGCATCCCCTCTGGATGTGGCCTCAGGGGTGATGTGGCTTCCCTGTCTTCATTCTTCCTTCTTAAATACAGCGGTAGTTATTCATGGCTCTCGGCCAGGGGTATCGTGGGTTAATACACGAAGCTCTTTGAAGGCAAGATAAGCCAAGTATTGCTGTCTGCTTAATGAGGGGTGAGTCAGAAATAATAAAAATGGGAGGCAGGCCCTAAATTAAGCCTGAGCTGTAGCAATGAATTACTAAGTGTGGCTGTGGCTTAGCAGACTCTGAGTGATTATAGGATGCAGGTTCATTTCGGAGCGCTCTACATCTGGCCTAAAGTCCCAGGTCATACATCTAAGTTGCAGTCATAATTAGAACTGCGCTATGTTTTTGTTATCAGGCCTACAGCAAGTCATGAGTGACAGCGTAAATCCTTTGCAGATAAGAAAATGTAACTTCCTAATTCCTCAATTATTCCCCTCTCAATTATCCACAGAAACTGTGAGAGAGCTCTTGCCCAAAACAGTGATTGCTCATGGTCTGAAAGCTCAGCCTGAGATGATCTTGGTTTTGGCGGTGACCAACTAAAAAAGAATTTTATGTAACTATTTAAACGCTCCCTTCTGTGGAGGAAATATTGGCTTGATAAACTGCTCCGGGAGCTTCTCTCGACAGCCAGCGTTTGCTTCCAGCCAGCTGATTACTTGTGTTTACTAATCCCAACCTGCCCTGCAACGCATCGGGCTGCTGCTCTGCAATTCAAACAGCACGGCAGACCCCACTCGCTCTGCTACAGAGGAGCTTCATCTTGTAACCTTGCTCCGTGCCATGGCTCGTTTTAGCAATGCCAGCACGCAGGGAACCTTTATTTAGCCCACAGGGTGACACTTGTGATTGGGGACTTTTTTTTATAGAATTGGGCTGCAGTCTAAGTTGTTTTCGACTCTAGAGCTCCAATGACACATTCATGCTGTTAGTTTGATGGCAACTGGCAAAAACAACGGAGTATTTGCGCTCGTTTGATGGTAAAATCCTTTACAGCTTTGCCTCTGGTCTTAATGAGTTAATTGCCTCTAAAAAGGTGGTCTTGCAAGGAAAACTCATGATGCTGCTTTCTGTCTGCCTTCTCCCCTTTAACTGAAGTTATTTGGGTCTTTGCAATAGCAAAACAAAACCTCCCTTCCACGTGAGAACGAAAGATGCACTGGAAACAGGAGTTAAGGTTTCCGTAGGACGGTGCGGTGCTCTGCAGACCGGCCTCAAGAGTAATATCACCCTCCCGCTGCATATCTAGGACCCCGATCCAAAGCCAGTTGACATCTGCTGAGTCTTACTGATCTGCCTCGGGATCAGATCCCAGAAGGACATCTGGGCTTGGATGAGCAAGCGTCGGACAGGCTCTTGGAGGGGGCAAGAGCAGGGCAGAATCAGCCGGGGGGTTTACAGCAGCGTCGCAAAGGAGCGGGTACCTCTGTGTGCCCTCAGGGGCCTTGAGAGAAAGCTGTCCTTTAGGTCCTAATAAGAAGTCAAAGCTTGTAATTAGCCTGGCAGTAAGCAGGTAGACTGCAAATATTAGAAGAAGAGCTTTGGTGGGGTGAGGCTGATGGAGCTGGTCAGGTAAACACTAACTCCTTAACTCCTAGACTAAGCGTGAACATGCTGGGGAGTGTTTGAGACAGAGCCGTTCCTGTGTGAGTCCCTTAAGGGGCTGATAGCTCCAAGGAAGGTCTCCAGGTGTTGTTTCCTCTATGATTCCTGGTGAACCTGTGGGAGAGAGCTGGGGGAACGGGAGAGCAGTGCTCCTCGTGCAGCTCGCCCCTCTCCCTTCCTGACAAGGGCAGCCTGCCAGGGAGATCTCTGTCAGCAGCTAGCTAATTTATAATGACAAAAGGCAGAAAGGGCAGTGAGCTAGAAAGAATGGAGTTTGTTAACTTGGTGGCTGGTAATGACAGCCCAGTGCAGCTGAGACAGGTGATAACTCAGGTGGGGGTTAAAAAGATGGGAAAGGATCCAAGTGTTTCTGCTGTAACAAGTTTAGGAAATCCTGAAAAAGAAAAGGGGGGGGAAAAAAAAGGGAGGAAATGGTTATGTGCACTTACTGCAAATAATTCTGTGTGCTCTGGTGCTTAGATCTGATTTCAGGGTGGTGAGGGAGTGCGGGCTGCCAGCAGGGAAGGGCTGTGCGGTACAGGGCTGCGGGGAGCACGGACACTTCTTGTTGTGCCGGGCTGGTGGGGTCTGTGAGGTAAGGTCCCACATCAGCCCGTAAGCAATTTGGCAAAGGGGTTAAGACACTCTCTCTTGGTTAAACTCTTTGTTTATATGGGTTTATATATATCGGTAGAATATGGGCTGGTAGGTGTGTGGCTGTTGAACTGCAATTTGGGGCTGGCTATTCGCTTTGCTTCAAGCGATCGCTTCTCCACGGGCTCTTTCCTCCATTGGGTTATCTGCCCACTACTTCTCACTCTTTTTCCTCCTGTCTTTCACATCATTTCCTAAACTGCTCTTCCTGCAGCAGTGCTTGTTCTCTCCTGGCCATGGAAACCCTGGCTGTTCTGGCCAGCCCTGCTTAGGGTAGTTATAACTACTTACTAACCATCTACCTCCTAACCACTTGTTATGACTACCCTGAATTATCTTTTTTCCAAAAAGAAAATGCTCTTTCCTGCTCTGTGAATCTATCCTCTACTTCTTGGAAGAGCTAAACTGGCCTGGCTTCTACATTTCTGTCCTGTAATTATTTTTTTTTAAAATCTTGCAATCCTTTCTGAGTAGGAATAAGAGCATGAAATATGGCACAGCAGAACTTCATTAGGTGGCCAGACACCAATGGATCAGCATAAGTGTCTAAGAAAGCACTTCCCATGTTGCCGCAAGGGCCTCCCTACGTGTGTCGCCTATGGCAGCTTCCCTGTAAGCGCTTTGCCAACGAGCAGGCAAGAGATACAGCAATCTGGATTTGAAGGGTTGCCTCTCGGCACTGGCAGTGAGCTGGTGATGTGCCTCTGAGCGGCTTTTGGCAGCGTTGCCTCGCTGACTTGCTCTGCTCGCAGTTCGGAGCGTGCTTGCAGCATCGGCGGGAAACGCAGCCTCTCCGAAGGCGCTGTACCACTGCTCTGTGGTGGGGCTGACAGCTGAATTTCCAGATTGCTGTTCCTCCTCCTCTGGTCTGTTTCTGTTCCATCTCCCTCTTCTCTCTTTGTCCATCTGGCCATTTGGTTAGGTGGATTGTTGGGAGCAATCTCTGAAGTTTCTAGGCTGTGCTTGAAATAACATGTTAAGCTTTTCCCTGTCTACTTGAGTGTGAAACACAGTCCCTCCTGCAACCCCCCAGTCTGAGTTAATTATTAAAATCCTGCTGCTAAGACATATGAGCATCTGTCTGTCCAGCTGCCATGCTGATTGACTCTTCATCATGTACTTGAGAAACATTCACAGAGGCTGGAGGAATTGCTGTTGTGTATTTTAATGTATTCCTTTGTCTTTTTCCCCTGGAATTATTCATCTTGGAACTTGTTGGGTTTTTTTTTACCCTTTCTTTATATTCTTTCTTGTCTATCCAGTACTTTGATCTGAATCCAGAGCTGTGGTGGTGGTCTAAATCGCCTCTTGAAACGGAAGCAGCCCCTTATTAGTCAGATGGGGGGGGGTGGTTATTGGTATTCCAGAGAATCTGCACGGCATCTTGGGATGACTTTGTACCTGGAAAAATACTGTGAGGAGGATGGATAAACGCAC
This sequence comes from Pluvialis apricaria, assembly GCA_017639485.1. Taxonomy (NCBI): domain Eukaryota; kingdom Metazoa; phylum Chordata; class Aves; order Charadriiformes; family Charadriidae; genus Pluvialis; species Pluvialis apricaria. The sequence goes on from CM030021.1 coordinate 14,352,423, forward strand.
GCGTAATTACAACTGTCCCTCAACTCCATCTAAATTTAGAAGCTTGAAGCCTGGGATTTGGCCTTTAAATGCTGTGGCATTGTGAACAAGCCTGCTGAGAGACAGCGGCCGTGCTTCTCTGTTGTCTCAGGGTGATACGGCTATTCAGCACTCATGACTAAAAGATAAACATTTTATTTCCTATTTTGATAAGGCATGTTTCCAGCAGAAAAGATTTAAAATTATTCTGCTGTCAAGCTCTGGGCATTCCTGTACAGGGTTCAACTTGTTTCCAGAGCCATCATAGTGCTGGCTTGCCTGATAATTAAGAAAATTTGGGGGGAGGCAGTTCAGAAGGCTGGTAACAACAAGAAATAAAACCATCTCTGATACTGTCCCTTAGAAAATAATTTCAGAACAGCTTTCAGAAAGCTATTTTAGAAAGGGAACACAGCTGGTTCTGTGGGTGTCAGAGGTAGGTGCGGGTTTCCCGGTGGGACACAGTGGGGTGAGGCTGGGAAAGGAAAACAGACTCTGTGAAGTGTAGGCACTACAGTTTTAGTGCTGTTGTTGTCTTTCTCACACTGATGGCAAATGGATGGCAACCAGGTGCTACAACAGTTCCGAGTGATATGTGATTTTTTTTTTTTTTTTTGGCCAGCCTTCAACATGCTCCCGAGAAGGAGCTCATATCGTTCTGCCCTCGTATTTCTCTTGAGGCTGAAGGTTAAAGAGGAAGCAATAGCCCTTCACATAGCAGCCTGTCACGGAACGAGGGGAGTGTGGTTACACGCAGATCACTCTCTCACTGCAGCAGGGCTTGCTCGCTTCTGGGGCTGATTAACACCTTCCAACCTGCATACCACTTCTTGAGAGTATTGCAGTGCGTTTAGACTTCAAATGCATTGCAGAAAGGTTTTGGGAAACAGCTATTCCCTAAACTTGCTTGCAACTGGTTCTTTTCTCCTGACCCCAGTGTGCTGTTCCTATCGCGTAGTTCTACTTCTCTTCAACCATCTCCTCGCACATGAAGCTGGCAAACCCCAGGAGACATCCTGGGATTGTTTTCCCAGTCTCCCAGCAGAGCAACTGGAGGACAAATAAGTGATTTTCTTGAATGCTCTCTTATTGTGCCCCATCAGCACAGGTATCCTCCAAGGACATCCAGCCAGGGACACAAGCAAAGGAATGGCATTGCTTTGGATGTTTTCGTTCACGCTGCCCTCGTGCCCTGCAGTGCTCCAGATGGGTGCTTGTTCAGAAAGGTGTCTCTGTGAATGTGAGGGCATCCACACTCCCAGCATGCAATCAGTATTCATTTTACATCTGTGAGAGGGATGGCTCATGCGTGTGAGTCCTTGTGGTGCTTTTAGAATCCAAATGTGCTCAGTTTTTCCAATCTGTTCTTAACTGGAGTATGATTTTTTTTTTTTTTGCAAAGTTGGAGCACGATTGTAGGCAAAAAAGTAGTGAGTTCTGTTTAGGACCTACTGTTCCTCCACCTGCCTACCTCCAGCCCAGCACCTGTTCTGCTTTTTCAGGCTTAATTCACAAGCAAGTTCAGCTTCTGCAGCAAAGTTAAGCCAGAGCCAATTCTGTGAGGACTGACAAAAGGGAGACTCAAGAAGGAAAGCAGCTTGTTTCTTGCTTTGCCAAATACATATAGATGCCTCTGTGAGGAGCAGAGCAGGCATTGAAGGGGCTCTTTGCATCAGTGAGGCAGAAGGTTTGGGAAGGCACCATCTGTGAGCTGGGAGAGGGAAGCCCTGGGGACCGAGGTTAAGAGTAGATCCTGTGGTGCCCTGTGGAACAGCTTTGTTTCTGTGCTAACTGGGGGAAGCCCCAGGCAAAGAAACAGGAATTGAGTCTTTTTTTCTTTTTTTTTTTTTTTTTTTTGAGAAACATGATTCTTTCCTTCCCTAACCAAAGTGGCAAGTGGCTTGTGAGGGGGAGAAGAGCCCAGGAGGCTGGCTGCCTCCAGGAGGAAAAGCTTTTACTGAGGAAGATCCGTGTGTCTCAGAACATGCAAACTTGGGAGAGAACGAACAAGCTTTGCAGAAAAGATGCGATTTGTTGGGTATGTGAGATGTCTGTGGGCCACTGAAGAGCAATGCCCAGCAGAGGGAGCAAGCCAAAGACTCTTGTGCCAAAATTGTGAGAAGCTGGAAGAGAAAACTGTCTCTCGAAATGAAGATAGCACAGCACCTTGCACTGTGTGCATTATCCTGTAGCTGCCAATCTTATAATTATTCCCTATAGCCTTTAAAATGCAGACAGCTCCCTTCAAACTCCCAACTGTTAGAGTTTTCCTCGGTTGTCTTTGCTATTCAGGCTGCTTTTGCACTGGTGCCACACTTCATCTCCGTGCCCTCCTCCATCTACTGTAAAACACATCCCATCTGTTGTGGTGATTATGTCAGGAGTTTGGCAGCTGCCTTCTCACTTAATTGTCCACATTTCTTAACATGTGCTTCCTGCAGCATATTTTAATAACAGCTCTGCAAACTGTTTTGGAGTATCTGTGGTGGAGTGGAGGGTACCTACACAATGTGCATCGCGGGGCAGTTGGTTTCTATTCACAGGTTTTCAGGTTGGCATTTAAACTTTCTGCCCTTGTAACTCAAGTTCGTCCCTGGACACAAACACAGACGCAGAGAAGTGTATATGCAGGACTACCTGGTAAGCCTCCCTCTATTGGCAGCAGAGACAAGTCCTCTCTCCAGAGGGTAATTCAGAGCAGGAGCCTGGATTAGCTGCTCTGAATCTGTTTTTTCTCTCTTGATTCTACAGGGGGCTGAGGCAAAGGAGCTGCTGCGTGAGACTTCCCGTGTTAGGAAGTGTAAATACCCCAAGTTCTGCTGCTGTTCTGCTGCTTCTTTCTTGCAGGGACCGTGTAGGACCCTGGCATGAGCAGTGTGAAGTAGTATAGGGATAGGAGCTAAAACTTCTATTAATGGTTTGGTGGGGGGTGTGTGTATATATCCAGTACCTCTTTCTACCCTGTAGAGACACACAGATTGTCTGCCTGAACCATTTTATAATCTATCCTTTAGAATAAAACTTCCAACCCCTTGCCCCGTTTTGTGGTCAAAAGGATTCCACCTCAAAGTGACGTGAGCAGGCTGCTGGGGCACCCAGCACTTCGCACTCGTCTGTGAAGTAATGCTTCAGATCTATTCAGCCGGTTCCGAGTTTGTCTTTTACCTTCTGCAGGGAGGGTTTTGCTCCAAATCCCAAAGCTCACCCGGCTACTGCAGTGAGTACCACTCTTCTCTCAAATGTGAGGAAAGTGTTGTCATTTTAAAACGAGCTCCCAGTTGCATACCAAACTCCTGCATTGCTTGTGTGGTGTTTCACTGCGTAACCCCACAATGGCATGGTTTACGTTATTGAACTAGCGAAGAGGAGAAGAGCAAAACAAAAAGCCTCTCTTGGGGTAGAGATGATAAGGAATTGCTGGGGAGGTGTTTGCAAGAAGCTGCAATCATGGCTGTGAGGTCAGCTCAGCTGGGTAATCTGACCCGAGGCTGACAGTGTGTAAGGTCAACAGAAGACATAGAGGTACCATATTGTGAAGAGCATGGAAGGAAATCAGACAGAAGTGGTAAGGGAACTCGTTAGATGTGTTAAAAGCTAGGAACAGAGGAAGGTCTGTTGGGTTTTGAAATGCACTTTGGGGTTATGACGTTCGTATTTCTCAGTTGTCTGTGCTGGGAAGAGCGTACCCATAACACATGATTCTGTGACAGGATGCTTAGTGCTGCCTGGTTGAACTTTTTCTTCTAGATTTGCAAGGTTAATCTCCCAAACGCAAAATTTGAGGGTTCTTTTCTGGGAGCAGGAACCACTAGCAAAGTCGTCTTGGGTCTGCAGCCTCAAAACTGTCTTCCTGCTTTAGAAGCTGCTCAGACCAGCTTCTTAAATGTGCTACTGGATGGTGAAATAGCTTTGCTGGAGCGCTGCAGGGTTGCCTCAGAAATGGTTCCCACCACAGAAGCCTGCCTGTGAAATACTTTTCAATAAGGAATATAAAGCAAATGCGTTTTGATCTGTACTAGCATTTCTTGAGGGTGGGGCTCTCAGAAACTTTAGGTTTTCCATTGATTTAATATGACCTCCATCCAACAGCACAGCAGACATTCTTACAGCAAATGGAGATCTCTTTGAAACTTTTCTCTTTAGGACAGTGAACTCTTGACATTCAACATCTCCCGGCACCAATCATGGTGGAGTGAAAATGGTCCTGGCTGTGTAAGGAAGGAGGCTTCAATGTCTGGCATCAAAGGGCTGGATAGCCATTCCTACATCTCTGTGATTGGCTGTGCCCTGGAGTATCGGTACATCGAGGTCATGCACAGCTCCTTCCAGATCCTGATTGCGGTGAGTACCTCGCTGAGACTGCCACGGGGTAGCTGAGGAGATGCTGTTTGGCTTTTTTTTTCTAGGCATGGAGGCTGGCCCATATTTTCCACCCCATTTTGTATCATCTGATGCAAAAGCCTCTGTAAATGTTTTGTTTGTTTGTTCTCCAGTTCTCTTTTATGAACAGTATTGCTAGAAAGAATTGGAAATGGATACCGGCAACCTAACACCTGAGGGAATCATCGCACGCAAGTGTACAGTAACAAGTCATTCTGTGTCCCTGTTGGGGTGTGGAAATTCATGTTTTGACAAGGACAGACACCCCTCTGAAGAAGGATTTCTCTTATTCCGCATCATTTAATGATGGGTGGCGCAGCACATATGTGCACATTTGTTGTGCAGAAATAAAAGGGAGAAGATCCTTATCTCCAGAAAATGAAATAAAGATTAAGGAAGAAGAAAACAATGTTTTCTTTCTACTGACACCAAAGATATGCACTAAATGTTTCCATCAACTCTTTCCTCATCAGTCTTCCACAGGCTTTTTAAAATACTCTGCAGTAATTCAGTGTCCTTAATGTTCACTGTTAATTAACTGTTTCTGATTTGTCTGTGAAATTAACTGAAACAAAACGTCCGTTGTCCCCCTTACTCTGTTGGTACTCTTGCATTTTGCAGCATTAGAGTTAGAAGCTCTCACTTTTCTAATCTGTTTTGGCTTGTTACTTAGTGCTTAAATGGCTTTAAGCACAAATGGATGTGGACTGGTGAAACGTTTACATTTCACCTTTCATTTTTGGCTTAAAAAAGAATGGTAACTTGCCCTGATTAAATGTTAAAGGATAACAAATAGAGAAATTCCAAGCTTCTGGAGTGCCAGGTACTTCTCTGCACATTTTTGGTACAACTTTCCACTGTCTTGATCCTGCATTCCCTATTAGCTGGGATGATCTGTGTGACCCAGTGAACTGCAGGGAGTGGGGGGACGACTCTGACTCCTTTCTTGCCATGTCACAAAAAAGAGGCAGACAGAGAAGCTCCTGTTTCCTGAGTTGGATGGACTCCCTGGCGCGTGTGCTGGCTGCTAATATTTGGTTAGTTCTCCTTCAGGGGAAAATGATCTGCGTTAAGCTGTCTGAGAGTTGCTTCGAGGCATGAGCAAGGCAAACCAATGTATCCAGAAGAACAGAGCCTGTTGTCTTTTTAGAAAGCGCCGTTAGCTGGAACGGGATTGATGCTGCTGAACTGGTGCTGTTCCTGACTTCGGTGAAACAATTGACAGACTTTAAAGTCAGAACATCCCAGACTTTTAAAGTGCAGAAGTATGTCACTGTTAGCATCCTTCCTAAATGCCGGAGCTGGCAGGAGCCCCTGTGCCCCGGGCTAGAGGTTCAGCCAACAAATGGCCCTGAGTTTGTTTCATGGCAGCTTACTAACTTAGGCACATGGCCCTGAGCTAAGAGGTCACGCTGATATGTACGAGTCTGTCTCTGAGAGTGTTTTCTCCTTTGCGTCTTCCCAAAGGCATATTACAATATTCACTGTGCATCTGCAAAAACATCACAAAGGGCCAGATGGGGAGGCACAGGAGGGAACGATAAGATAAAAGAGGGTTTAGGTAAATATTTCCTCTCTCCTTCTCCCCGAGATTTAAGTTGCAGTGGATTTCTGAATCCTAAGCCCTGGAAATGAGGCTGAAATACTTGTATGCAAGAAAGCCATATGGGCTAAGCTATGTAGAATGAACTAAATTTCTACTTGTCCTGCAATAAAGGTAGAGTGTTGGAGCCCCAGGCCTGTAACTCCTGCCAGCTCTGAAACGCTCATATCATTTTGTCACGTAGCGGGAGAAAGAGAACTTTTCCTCTCTGCTTTGCTGAGGTGAGGCAGAAAGCAAGCCTTTCACTTTCTCGCTCAGACCTTGCCTGAAAACACTCAGCCTTTTCTCTCCCTTTTTAGTCTCTGAGGGTCAAACTCTTTGATCCCTGCCAGTATCTTTTTCTGTTCTCTTTATCTCATTTTAAGGCAGATTTTATTACAGGCTGCTGCCCTTCCCAGAGCGCCCGGCAGGTACTGTGCTGCAGACAGACAGGGAGACCAGATCGATAGTATAAAAAATACGATGAGGAACTTGAAGGCTCAGGGGATGCAGCGAGGGACACGACCTAGTTCCCTCCTTGTCTGCCACACATCTGAGACCAGAATAGTCCGTTCCCTGTTAAGAAGGGCAAGAGACGGGCAAAATTGTGCTTTCTGTAGTTCTGTGCTTTGCTCAATGGTTTTTAGAAGTTGTGGGGGGGCAGGGTTGTGGTTTGTGTTGGTTTTTTTTTTTTTTTTTTATTCCAGATAGTGGTGTGAAATCCGTGTTCTTTAACTATGCAATACCTAGCTGTGGACATTTTGGTAGTTTTCTGGAAATACCAGATCCTTGAGACTATTGAGGAACTGCAGTGCACAGTGTTGTGTACTTGGGGTAACGTGCACTGGATTTGATCTTGCATGCCAAAGGAGAGGGAAAGCAAACCTGAACCCATATGGTGAGCACAGTGTTGGCTGTCATCTTGACTCCTGCTGACTATATTATCCTGCTCCTCGGCATACATTTGAAGAGATACATAAGGTCTCAGTCTGTTTTAGCTCAGAGCTTGTCTGTACTCCTTGAAGGCAGAAGCAACTCCTTTAATCTGGAAAGTGATCAGACTCGGGCATATCAGTCACCATGCATGATACAAGTAGCTGTAGGGCCCAGTATGAAAATCTTTCTCAATACTTTAGCACAGATCATGTTAGAGGAAAAAGTTTATTGTAACAACATCTTAAAATCTATACTGGTATAGAAATGTCACTGTAAAACTAATCCTACCAACCCAATTAGGAAATGCAACAACAACTAGTTTGTCAAGAAAAGAAATCTGCTTTGTTTCTATCTTAGCAAGGATTCATCTTGCATCTCCCCAACTTGCCAGCCAAGAGGGAGAGGAGTGATTTCTAGTTCTGAAATACCTGGCATAGTTCTGGCTGTCCATATGGTAGTTCTGGGAGTGGGGAGGGTTAGGCTTTTCCTGAGGCTCCGTTGAATGGGATGGAAATTGGAAATGTCTTCCCAACCGAGAGAACTCATTGCCTGCCTGTCTGCTGTTTTCACTCAGACTGACAGGTTGGAAGGTTCCCAGGAAGGCGGCAAAGCAAGCCTTGACAGCAGATGTTATGTGAGAAGCAATGCACAAGAGATACTTTGCTGTTGGCAGAAGCTAGATTTTCAGTGGTCGTAATTGCATCCAAAGAGTAAAGAAGGTCAAGGAATAAAAGGACTTTGCCTCTTTTTGCTGATCTGGTCACAATAGCTCTTTCACAAGCTGGCTTTTTGCTTTCTTGTAGCAGAGATCTCTCCATTTTCCCCCTCTCACACTGATGAGAGCATACACACTTCATTAGCTCTGATTAGAAGTGAAACCTAGAATACATCTGCCCTGAAGGAGGAGACTCTGCACATATTCTCGGTGGCGGAAAAACCAATGGCAAGTTTTTCTATTGAGAGAAGAGTTGAGGAGCCCAGAATCTTCACTAGGACAGATGTAGGCTAAAGCTAAGATTTTACACAAGCAACAGTAACACCTCCTAAAATTTGCCTTCCCATCCTTCATGTATTTTGCACACTCGCAGCCAGCTGATCCCTTTCTGTAGATCTTGCTGTAATTCAGTCTTTCTGGCTCCAGCACTTTCATTCAATACTGCTGTTTTATGAACACTTTTCAACTCACTATTAAAAAGTTAACTTCAGATGACTGAGAGGCAGAGGGATGTACAGACTTATGTTTTCCTCATTCCCTTTGGGCACACTTGTCTCTCCCTGTCTTTCCTGCTCTGCTGATTTACCTGCAGAATGCTTGGGACATCCCAGCTCTATCCTCTTTTGTTCAGCAGCACGTGTGTTCCCAGGCTGTCTGACAGGCTGACTGAACACACCTGCCTATAACATGTGTTCCTAATAAAAAGCTTAATTGGATACTTCTGCAGCCTGGAGGAAGCTGGTACTGAACATGCAGAACAAGTGGAGAAACAGCAGCAGAGGCTAAAGCCTAAGAACATTCTTTGGGGAATTAGAGCAATAGCTTAGTGTCATTTTACATCACTGACGTTTTCCCTCCTCTTCTATGTCCCCTACATAATTTGCAAAGATCTAAGAATTACTGCTATTTCCCTGGGATAGTACAGCTTAAAACCCTTCTTTCATATTGAAATCAAGCAAGATGGCACTTGGAGCAAGAGTGAAATTGCTTCCAAATTCTTGGCCTCTGTGAAGCTTTATGTTCTATGTTAATTGCTGCTAAACTTGGTAATGTTTGGGGGCTTGACACATCTTCATCAAGGATGCAGTCAGAAGAGAACTGCTGGTGTCTCTTGGAGTCTGCTCATCCCACATTCCAGCAGACTCTTCCAGAGGAAAGGACTGGACAACAGGAGTGGCTTTTCTCCTCTATAACTATATTTCATTCATAATTCACACAGAAGACAGGGGGCATCCCAGGAGTTCATTTCATCCCTAAGGTGATATATTTAATTTTAGTTTAGCCCATACAAAAATGCAATTCATATTTATGTCGTATGTCTCTTCCTTCCTTGCCACTGAAACTGTCCTGTTCTGGCCAGGTCACGAGACTGGCAAAATTTATTTGAATAAAATATGCCATTAAATAAACACGTTTTTATTGATGAAACTCATGTAAAGAAGGAGTGGATTATAAAGTCAATGAAAAGTAAACTTTGAACACAGCACGTAATTTTTGAAACAAAGCCAGGAGATAGAAGAAATAAAAAAGAAAACTCTCCACTCCAATGGAGCTGGAATTAGAGATTTAGAGAAGTTCCCTTAATTCACTAGCTTTTGGTTAGTTGGTTTGTTTTTCTGAATGCAAAAGGTCACCTTAATCATAAAAGGAAAAATGTACAGGGTGAGAAGAATGATGGTTGAGGGTTATGAGGCATTAATTTCTGTGCGAAACAAACTTCCCAAGTCAATCTTACTGCTTGCTTGGTGCTTCTGAACTGTGAACAATTTTCAGAGGTTTAACAGGTTCCCCGTGACAGTACAGCTGATAATCTTTCACGCACTCTGCCTGTGAACTGGACAGATAAGTAATTTTCATTATTAATACTATCAGGAATTCCCCGACACGGATATCACATAAGGTTTGCGTGTACATGTTATAGAGTATAATAATAGTGAATAAATTCAGGGCTGCCACTTGGCATGGCTATTAACCTACTCTGAGGCTTGATGGAAAGCCTGAGGAAAAAGAAAACCTTCCTAGACTTCCTTTGGAATCAGGGCACACATTCAAGATGTATCTTTCCTGCTTGGATGTTTGTGAGTATGTAAATTGCATGATTTGACCTTACATGCTGCAAAATGTAAAAGGCTCGATCTTCAAACTCTAAAAATGCGAGAGGAAGTACAAAGAATGTGCGTAACCGCACTCCTAACTTAATCCTAGGGTGAGAGCAAACACACTTAGGTTGGAGACCAGAGCGTGCAGGCGGGCGTTAGACATCGCATTGAATGTTGGGACGGCTTTAAGCCGAAGCACTCTGTTTTTCCGAGAGCATCTATAAGCGTTGACGTCGTTAGCTACCGCAGCCCCGCTGATGAGGGCCAATTGCGGATTTCGCAGCCGAGCCTACACGTGCCGCCGGGCAGCGCGCAGCAGCCTCGGGGGCTGCGTCAGCACCACGGTCAGTTCCCGGGCCGGGGCCGCAGCCCGCCCGCCGAACCGGCCCGAAACCGCCCCCAAAACTGCCCCAAACTTCAGAAAGAAAAAAAAAAAAAACAACCCAAAACAAAAAAAACACAGAATCACAGAGTGGCCAGGGTTGGAAGGGACCTCTGGAGATTATCTAGTCTCACCCCCTGCCAGAGCAGGGTCACCTACAGCAGATTGCACAGGGTGGCGTCCAAGCAGGTTTTGAATGTCTCCAGAGTCCCCAGGTTTTATAAATCCATAAATCCACAGGTTTTATGTTAGTATAGTACAAGGAATAGAAAAGAAGAAAAATCTCTGTTTATTCTGATTTGGGGGGGGCGGGGCTTGTTTGAGTTTTTTTTTTGATCTGCCTTTAAAAAGCAATGGTTCTACTTACAGGCAATTCTGAAAGTCAGCAGGTAAAGTTAGATTAGCCATTGCATGTGGCTTTGCGGTTACCATCATGCCCAGAAGGATTTTTTTTTTTTTTTTTTTTTTTTTTTTGTGAAGTCCTCTGTAGCTCATAGAAACTTAGTATGAAGTAGCCCCGGTTTCAAAAATGCACAGCAGGGAAATGAGTGAGTCCATAGAGCTACTTCTCCTCCACTGGGACATGCTTCCATAAGGCTCACCCAAGAGGAAAGGCGAGAGCTCACTTGTCTTTCAGACAATTGTAGAAAATTGTAAAGGGAATACAAGGTTTAGTGATGCTAAAAAAACCCATTCCATTTCCTTCCAACAAGGTATGTTTTGTCGGGGAGGACTGGAGAAATCATGAATGCCTTATAACTCCCCAGTAGAAATCTCATTATCTCGCCTTTTGTTTTCTGGTCTGATGTATTTTTCTGTCATATTAAAAATGAATGGACTCTACTTTACAAGCCCTACCATGCATCATTCTGTCTTCCCACAGAGTGAGTCACTGTATGTTACATTCTAACTCTTGTTCAAAAGAATTGAGTTCACGGTGGAAAACAATTATGTCTCACAATAACTTTACTAATGCAGTTACTGTCAACCAAGATCTCGCTAAGTGGGGTGTTACGTAAAGATGTAAAATGAAGGATGGAGAAGATATTTGATTAACGGGAAGAAGGCAAAGCAAAATAAAACCCTGCTGGATCTAGAATGCTTAACTCCCGTAGTACCAGAAGTTTGTTACTCTATTCAGGCTGAGTAACAACTTGCTACTGAAGCTGAATGAGGCAGTTCTGATGCTTTAGATCGTCTACAAACTACCAACTAAGGACAGACCCATCAGGCTACTTTAAATTGCTTTTTTAATGTTCACTCTAGTTTTCTGCTCTAAAGACTGCTCTGAGCAATGGGTTGACATGAGGGCCACACCATGGCAGGATGGCTGTTATTTGAGAGGCACCCTATTGTTTTACTGCTCCTTCCCTGCTTCTTTCTGGTTCCCAGGAGGTGGCAACGTACTGCTGACCTATGCAGCTTGTGAACTAAGACCACTGCTATCATCTTGTCTGTTTCCCACTGTGCTCTGGCCCATTTACTTTGCAGGCCCAATGCTTGATGTGTCCATGCAGGAGTGTTTATTCTCCAAAGATAGAAAGAACTTTAGAAACTGTAGAGCTAGACTAAGACTGAGATTTCTTGCCAATGAATTTTTGATCTCCAAGCCTAGGTTACTAAAGATTTCTGTGTCTCTGAACATTGCTGCCAGTTTTATGGTTAACTAAGGTCGTATCTCAGCTGCATTAAAAGCTACTTACATCTTGTTGGTAGCTCCTGCACCAAAGTAATTTCTCTTCCCTTGCATACCTCTTATGACAGGAATACAGAGTTCTTGTCCCTGGATCTGTGTTAATAAAACCTACCCCTTTATGTGTGTGTGTCTGGCCTGTACATAGTTTTCTGTCCAAAATGTTAGAAAAGGGACTCTTCTGCATCCTCATCCCTTCTTATGGAGAGTAAATTTAGCACAGTAGTTCCAACGCCAGCAAAGCGAGCCCATGTTCTTGCCAATCATTCTAGCAACAGCAGGCTGCCCCTCTGAAGGTGAGGATGGGTCTTCCAAGTTTTTAGTTTGGACCTTTGAGTATGGTTCCAGTGGTGTCTTCCCATAAGCCTACACCTGCACCCCCTACCTTACAGCAAATATGACTTGGCTCCACCACTACAGTAATGCTGCCAAGTTGACGGTAAATGTTGGTTGTTGAAGTCACGCCAAGTGGGTTTTGATCAGTCTCGCAAGATTGATGCTAAAATGATTTATTCTTTCTATTTTCCAGCTGGTGGGCTTTGTCTACGCCTGTTACGTTGTTAGTGTTTTTACAGAAGAAGAAGACAGCTGTAAGTATTTGTCAACAGATCCCTTGGCATAGGTTTTATTAAATTTTATTTCTCTCTCAGATGTTTGTCTATCAGGACTGAGTTGCCATCAGAGTTCTTTCCATCTCTCCATCTATGTGATATGGCACTGCCTACCTTTCAAGGATCAGCTGGTTTTACTATGAGGTTTCTTTCCCCGTGTCCCCATGTGTTAGATGCTGTAAATCTGCTACTCTTTCAGCCCAAAAAAACCCCTCAGTGTTGGCTATTCACTCAGGCTAGGCTTTAGAGAAACTGGGCACCTTCTTCTGTTCTCAAGCTTATCTAGCTTAACGCCACTGAAATAATACCACTGTAATTAGGAGTACCTACAACAAAGAATACAGCCTGGTACTCAAGTAGGCCACCTGCTGAGTATCATATGCCACAAGCCGAGGATGAAGCAGAGCATGAGATTTCTTGCCAAGAACCAACCTGAGCACTTAATTTAACAGCAGAGGAAGTACTGTATCTGAATTACAAGAAGGAGGAAGGAGCTGACTCTCTCATGTTTGGTATACAAATATCTTAAGTGTCATGACATGTCAGAGAAGAGCAAAGACTCAGAGGAATCACCATGGGTGGCTGGCTCTGTGGGACCTATCCAGATATCTATAACCTCATCTTGGATTCCTTTGCCCTTCTAAACTCCCTTTGAGAGCAGTAATTTTGCAAACAAAAGAACAGATGCATAGGGTTCAAATAAACATGAAGTCTGATTTCTTTGGCAATGTGTTGCCTTTCTGTGTTTGAATTCTCAGCATGTTTGAATCAGTAAAGTCTAACTGAAATCAATGGGTCTAGGCCAGTTTAATTCAGGTAAGGATCTGATCCAAAGGCTTTGTATCCAAGTATCACTTCTTTAAGACATTCATTAAGTTTGTGCAAGTAGCTTTGTTGTTTTAAAGAGCAGCTGGCATGGATTTTAGCTGAAAAACAACAGCTTTGAACTGAATATTTGAACGTATATGAAGAATGTTGATTTCATAGGAGTGAGATGAGATGCATTTCCTTATCTGGCTTGTCCTCATGTTTTTCTGTTGCTTCCTGTGTGGCTGAATTCATTCCACTGACTTTATTGATCATTTGTTTAGAGCTTGGCAGTGCACTTAGCGGAAGTGCTACATTATAAGTAGTATTTTAAAAATAACCCTATAGCTCTTCTATTAGCTAAATAGCTTGAGTCCTGAGCCCCTTTTGAATATTGTAAAGTAATAACTTGTCAGAATTCATTTTTATAGCAGGGATCTGTTAGGAGAGGCAACCACGTGGAAGGAAGCATTATCTAGAAACACAGAGCTGTTAATTTCAGGATACATTTGTCTTTTTTCCCACTAACAAATTCCTTTTCCCTCCCAGTTTCCCAGCTTGGAGTTAAAATGCCAGCTTGAATAATTAACAATGACAAACCATCAATATTTCACACTCACAGTGGTAGATCCTTCCAGTGACCTGAACAAATTTGAGCTGCATTTTAATTTTCTCTTCCATTTGTGGTTTCCTTTAAATGTTGCTTTGATATGCAGCATGAAGTAATTATAAGTGCTGAGGCACATTAATCAGGAAGCTCATGCTAACGTGATTTTCATGAGAAAACACAGCAGTAGGGATCTACTAATGCTGAATTGTGGGCAAGAATATTTTAGAGGTGCTAATGCACTGTAATATATTGCAACAATGAACCACTGTTAAGATTTTTTTAAGTGACTTGGATTTTGAGTGCTTCCATGGTTGGGTGCTCAGGTGATAGGATTTCTGTTTGTTCAAGGTATTAAGAAGTTACCGAAAATTGCAATTCTTTAAGGTTTCCTAATTTAGACATTCCACAACTGAGGTAATATAGTTAGTGTCTGTTTTTCAAAACTGCAGAGTGTCTTGATTTTCAAATACGCAAACATTTTCAAAAGTGGCTGAGAAAAGGTCAAAGTCTCACTGGAACTGCTGGGAATTATCCCCCCAGTTAACTTAGAACCTCTACAGATTTCGCCCATTGACTGGCAGTTGTTCCAAAATCACAGTAGCAGCATGAAGCTATCCATCAAGAAGGAATTTGTGAGAATACGTTGTCCTTGGGTTTCTAAATATATTTTGAGAGGGTTTTTTTTTTCCACTTCCAATATATTTAGTAAATATTTTTTCTATTCTTCACTAAAAAATACCCAAACTCTTTAGCTAAAATTTAAAATAATAGTGCCACCTTCAGGAAAGAAAAATAAACAGGCATTTATATAGTTACTAAGACTCTCCGGTTATTTTTAAATGGCATTTGGGCTGGAGAGCTTTCACAGTTCCAAACAAAATGCACTAACTTGGCACCAAAAAGTGGTCTGAGCTGGATCTATTTTAAAGGTTTTTGCAAGGCCTACTAGGTCAGTCACAAATCACACCACATCATACCCCCACTGACCTGGCTACGTTGGCCAACTCAGTAATATAGACTTGGCTTAATTTCAGGGGAACTAAGAGAGACTTGGAAAATTCTTCTCTGGTTACTAAGGGAATTGTCACTTAAAACTTTCCTTGTCTAGTTACATCGCCCTTATGTGAATACTGGAGAAGGGAAGCATTGTTCCTATTTGTATACAATTGAAAGAAACTGAATTGGCAGAGGGGACGTGAAAAATATCAGAGCTGAAGATAATGAGGTATTTGCAGTTTTCCAAAGCTGCTGTTGTCTGTCTTGCAGGAAAGACAAGTGGGGCAAGAAAATTCCCACTTCACGGTATAGTCTTCATGGGGACTGCTGTGCTGCCAACTTCTCCGCTGGCATTCACTCCTGAGCCATTCCCCAGCTCCCTTCTTTCAGCACATCGCTGAATGGCCGAGGCTTTGTCAGCTCAGTTCTCATGTGAAGTCACAGCATGGTGGCGATACCCAAGGAGGCGGAGGGAGGCCCTCTTGTCTTTCTGGAGTCTCGTGTTAGCTCTCTGCTTTAAGTTTGTGCTAGCTCTATCTCCTCCTTGGCACACTTGCCCATCCCAGGAGATCCTGGAAAAGAGGTCTGGACAGGCAGAGATTTCCACTGGGTAATCCATACCTGAAAAATCACTTTTCTGTTCTCTCGCTAATTTTTGTGTTATGCCATGATGTGCACCAATTTTTTCTTTCATTTCCTTTCAACTTTCTGGCCATGTTTGTTTATTTATTTGAGTTTTGATTTTTTTTCAGTTGATTTCATTGGTGGATTTGATCCATTTCCTCTCTACCATGTCAATGAAAAACCCACCAACCTTTTGTTCAAGCAGACATACCTGTAAGTATCATCTCCTGTGCTAAGAGGCAATGCACGCCTCTTAGTTTGATGGCTCAAGAGTGCCACAGGTTTGGGTTTTTACCTCCTTGCAGGTTGATTTCTTGAGCAGGCTTTTCAGGCATGGAAGGAATGAACAAGTGGACACCAGAAGGGGTGAAACTGCCTCTGCTCAGCCCCAGGTTGCCAGGGTGTTGCTGTACTTGGCTTATGGCAGTGCTGTTTGATAGGAAGCAGCGGGGGCAGCTATAGGATGTTATTGTAAACAAATTACTGGATGCCTTTTCCTTGAAGAAAGCAAAGAGAGGCTTTTCAGCAGTGAATAGTGCCCAAGCAGGTGAAGGTAGGAGTTGCGAGGGAGGAAGAGTCAGCCTCAGTGGATGCTGAGAGTAAGCCATAGCGACAGCAGAATATGATCCTCAGTCTCAAGGTTATATTGTAGTCTGTCAGGCAGATCCTCAATGAAAGATCTTTACTGGGGTAAAATCTATGCAACATCTAGTTGTTTAAGCCATATTTTAGCTCTGTGGACAGACAGTCACAACTGAGGTCTGCAATTTTCCATCCGTGCAGTTTTCATCACTGGCCACATCTTTGTCATCCTCCAATAATCTTCTTATGGTGGCACCACAAAATTTGACTGTCAAGGAGTCAGATGCAGGGTCCCTCTCTATCTGCTTGTACTTCTAGGGAACCTGTAGCGTACAAAGCTGACACACCAGTGAATAAAATTAAACTGAGCATTAGATGGTTTGAATGCAGGATGGCACACGTTTGCTCTCAAGGTTGTTTTTGGTTTTTTAATTCTATTGCTTACAAGAACAGAGGCTTCCATTTGTGGAGCATCCCAAGAGTTCAGCTGGGTGCAGAAAGGGGTCCTCTCCACAGCAGCTCCTCTTGTAGCACTAATAGAGATCCACTGCTGTATGCCAGCTTCTGCCCTCTGATAATCCCTTCCCGCTGCTGAAGGCACAAGATCGCATTTTTCACACAGTCCACTTAAAAGCTGGTTCTCTGATGAGATTCTCAAACACAAAGGCCAGTATTATCTGTTTAAAGCAGCAATAAGATCTGAATTTTTGATACTCTCTAAATCAAGCTGCAAGACAGCAGTTCAACATGCAGAAATGTTTTAAAGAAGCTGCTAAGGGAGGTTGTTTGGGGGGAATAATGTTACCAGAGGGTCCTGCCAAAAAGAAGGATGTGAGGATGGGAGAGAAAAGCGGGGTTGAGGGAAGAAAAACTGCTCCCAAATAGATTTGTAGATGTGCCCCTCTAATGTAGTATGAACTTACTACCCACTCTGTCACTGCAGCACAAGACCAGGAGAACAAGTAATTTTTGCAAAGCAGTTAAATTCCCTGTAAGTTTGGGGGTTCTGTAGCATTAATAGAAGGGATGCTACAGGAGATGATTAAATATTGATTTCCCTCTCATTTTGTCACAGTGGGATGGAATTTTCCACAGTCTGCAGAAGCTGTGGAGCTTTAAGCAGCTCCCTGATTTACTAGCCTGATACAGCAGCGTGCCGAAGAAACATCACACTTTTACAGCTTGGGGTGGGGGCTGCTTTTTTCTTAAAATGACAAATTCTGTTTGTGAAAGAAGCTAGAACTTGTAAATGAAGTTTATTATATGGGGAGATTGCAATATGAACAGAAGCTAGCAATGTAAAACTTCCTTACAAGGGTCTTGGTAAGATGGTAAGGTACTAATGAAGTACACAGATAATTGTGTTGTTCTTCAGTCGCATTCTTCAGAGCATCACTTATCTAGGGATAGCTTCTGCCAGCCCAATACAATATTTCTTTCTGGCTAACGGGAGGTGAAAACAGGTGCTGAGCAGTAAGTAGATAAGGTGATCCTCTATAAATTTCACAGCAGCCACCAAATAGCAATTTTTGTTTATTTATTTCAGCCTAGCTATTGCCTTTCACCCACATGTATGAATGGCAGTGAGAGGAGGAGCGGATACTTGATTTTCAACTAATGATGCCATGGAGTTTTGCAGTCTGGGGCACCGAGGGTCCAGCTGTGAAAATCATTTTTTTTGATGACTGAAGGCATTTTCTTTTTCTATATCCTGTTCAAGAAGATGCACAACAACAAATACATACAACTTCAAGTTTAAATTTACAGAACAGCTAGGGGTCAGGAACATGGACTTTCTGGTTTTAACTCCTTTTTGTTGAAGGAAATGCTGAATGAGACCAAATCTATTCTACAATTACTGCCTTGGAGCTAACTGCAGCCACGAACTTTCATTTTAGGATGGCATCACCCCATTGTCAGTAGTCAGCTGCTCTCCTGACAATGCACTTGCCCTGTTGCCGTAACTCTCTAACAGAATCACTTTCCTTCATTCCCTAATGGAATTATCCGATTCATTCCAGTTTTATCTATCCTTTTCTGATGAGATCACACTCTTTCCTCTCCTTCCACTGTGCCCTTTCCCTTGTCCTGGCTTGCACTTTTCCCTAGTCTCTCTTCTTCATCTCTCCAAATTTATGAATTCTGAAGGATCTGAAGGCCGCACAGAACAATGACATCGACCCAGACTGATGAGCACAGCTTAAGTCCAAGACCAATCCCCACAACCTCTGTATCAAGCATGCAGCCTACGAATTAGATGGCTTTTAAATACGCTGTCACATTTCAAAGATATTAAAGGGGGACTGCTGTGTAACTTGGCAGCCTACTTCAGCGGTTATCATCTGCTAAATTCAGTATTCAAAAGGTACACCCCATTTCTTGCCTTCAGCTTGCATCCACTGCACTGAGGAGAGTTCTTAAATACCTTTGCCTCTTACCGGGAGGAAAAAACATCTCCCCAAACTATTACTGATGATAGGTACTTCCATACCACAATCCAGTTATCTCCCATCTTTATCATGGTAATCTACTGACCTCCTTCACATCAGTTGCAATTCTCCAGTTTGTGGGAAACCTCACAAATTATCGTCAGGTGTTGTTTTTCTTTTTAAAAAAAGTCAACAACAACAAAAATCAACCAATAGTTTTGTAATGTTGCTTACAAAGGCATGATTTAAGCGTGCTTCATCTTAATTAGCACCTCCAACACTCATACAGCAACAATGATGTTCTATAAATACAGTTACTTCTATTTCAGGTTCCACGACTGCTTCTGTTCTACATTTCATTGACTCTACAGGGTTTTGGTCGTGATAGCTCCTATTTCAAGTCACAAGCTTAAGTGAAGACTCCAATTTTAATGAAAAAAATTGTTCTGAAAGTTTTACTGTGTAACAGAATTACCCTTAATCTCACTGCTGCTTACCAATCAAGACACTGCTCTAATTACTTAACAATAATATATTAGGAATCTTGATAGAAGATATGTTAAAATCTTCAGCGCGTGAGTTTCTGGGTCAGAGTACTTAGCCAAAGGATAATAAGTCACTTACTGAAAGCCAAAGTTATTCTCCTGAGGCCAAAAAAAAAAAAAAATGTTTCCAATGTTTTCAGGAAGGGAAGGCTGAGCTTTTACTGCCCCATAGCTAAAGCTCAAGTTCAGGCTGTGCTTGCTTGCACCATTGTCTCTGCTTAGGCTGCACAGGACAGGACATCAGCTCAGGGCTGCTTTATTTTTTTTCTTATTCACCTGTAGTAACAGAACTCTCATCATTTGAGGCAAGGAAGGATTCTTGCACTGATAACTGTGGAAGGGTTAACCCAGACAGCTTTGAAGTTTCTGACTAAAGCTGTTATCTCCAAGTACCCTGCGATACCTGCCAAGGCAGGAGGAGCCCCAGGTCACAGCATCATCTGTCAGTGCTTCCTGCCTGCTGCAGCCATTCAGTCTTTTGACATCATTCTCTGAATTTGTTTCAGAAAGCAGCACTGTGCAGTCTCAATTAAAGCAGAATGGTCTCAAAGCATGATTTCGTACATGATTTAGTGCTAAATCAGGAACCTGACAGATGACAGGAGGTAGCCTCTATTTATTTAAAAGGTAGAGGGATGGGCAATAGATCTCCCTGCCTTTTAAGGCTGTGTTTATAAGGCCAAGCAGTGAATTGCACAGTTGTGAGGCTTCTGTTCATAACACTTACTGTGATCTGGCACCCCCGAGGACTACATTACATTTATGGCTTAAGAGCTTTAGTTTTATTAGAGTTGCATAGCCAGATTTCACCGACTGCTTGCCTCAGATCTACCAGCAGAAAGGACCACAGGGTAGCATAGGGTGTGACTTTTATCAGCTGTAGACTTCAGTATTGACAGGGTAGCAACAGGAGGTATTGGTTAATTGAATGCTCTAAGGCTCCAGCTGGTGATTGCTCATGTTAATACCCCCTAATCAATTCCTTCGTGGTGCAGTCTGTCTGCCAGCCACAGGCATGAAGCGGCTGCGAACGTGCAGCATTAAAGGACTAGGCCCCATACAACAGTCATCCACTTACAGGGTGACCGCTTCAGGTTGAAAGTAGGTTCTTCAATAGATCAACTGACAGGTACAAGTACACAAATAACGTTCCTCAATTAAAAAAAAAAAAAAAAGAATAAAAATCCAGGCTGAAACACTGGGGGAAGAGAAGTGGAACTCCTTTAGGATTGTTTTCTCCCCACTCCCTCCAAACTTTGATGACCAGAATACTTTATAAAGGACTTTTACTTTATAAAAACTTTTACTTAAACAGGAAAAAATTCCCACTTTGTTTTGAGGAGAGCAAAAACACAAAAAAATGCCTCTGCTTTTCTTTCTAGGTAGACTTTTTCCTAAACAAACAATTTGCTGAATATCAACATGAATTTGCATACTGTTTTGATCAACCTGAAGCTGCATGTTTAAGAGGTGATGTTTCAGCCGAAAACATTCACTCATCTTTACTGCTGGCTACAAAAGTAGAGCTGCTTCTACTGCTGCATCTACACAAAAAGCACATCACCGCAATTTCAAGAAGCTACTTGATTCTAGAGATGACCCCTAGCTTTTAAAATTCCTAACCAAATTTTATGCAGCTCCAAATGCTGAGGATACGTAGATCTAACCCTTTGGCTTAGCCTAACTGCAGTATGTTCAGGTCTGGTATGTGCATAGCATTCGTTCCAGACTTGAAGACTACTTAACCACATTACTTCTGAGCTCTCAATCTTGTTCCTCATCTGTAGTCAATCATATTTAAAAACTCAGAATAGGGGGGGGAAAAAAAATTGTCCTCATTATTTCTACACCATTTCTGTTCTTTTAAGCAATTTAGTACCTGCTCCACACTGATGCCCTGCCTTCCCCTTCTCCCCGCTGCAGGCCTGCGTAAGTAAAGAGGAGCCAGAGGATGGATAAACCTCACACTCCACCACCACAGGTGCTGCAGGAAACAATCCCCTGTGGCCTGGATCTTTGGCAAAGGAAATGCAGGATGGTGAACTCCATTCCATTTTTTTGTTCCTTGTCTTCTTTTCAAATGCAATGAATGTACATTGAAGAACAGCCATGCGGTTGGTTTTTAATTCTCCAAGTGCCCTAACAAACCATTCCTACCATAGTCTGGTGGTACCAGCCACTAAATGGCACAGGCCTGAAGACCTCAGGCAGAAAAAGTTCACCGAGAGCTGCTCTCAAGAGACACAGTTGAAGTCGGAGCTGCTTCCTTGCGCCATGGATCCATAAAGAAGGAAGCACTGCATAACACCCTGGGACATTTCGTATGCTCTGTAGTTAGTTTCTTCCCCTTCTCCTTTCCCTTGTTCGGAAAAAGAGCCTGAATCCCCTAACACAACTTCCTCTTACCCCTGCCTGTATAGAACGAGGTGGGGACTATTTACATTTGAGTTATTTAGACCTTTTTTTTTTTTAAGTTATAGATGAGACCTCTTCCCTTCTTCCACCCATCCAGGACTCCCTTCCTCACTCTCTATTCTATAGACATGGTCAGCACCTTAGCAGTAGGCATTCGTCCTGGATTTCTGTGTCCTAACTCCTATAATGCTGAACAGCTAAAAACTAGTGCAAGCACCAAATCTGTACTCAGCATGGAGCTTAGCCCCATTTCGATATGCCAAGCCATTCTCAGAGCAGCTGTAGCTTACTCTGGGTTTGCCCATCTATATTAAATTAACACTGGTCTAGCCATATGCACAGCTGAAGCCTGCTACAGGACGCTGGAAAATGCCTAGTTCTTCATGGATCATAGATGGTTTCATACCTGCCTTCTTCACCGAGCAGCTGCACTTATTCCAGGCACAAGCCTGCCAACATCCTGATGGAAGGGTTATTTTGTGACAGGATAATTTTGAGGGGAGGGAGTGGGCTGAAGGAAAGGGGGAATATCAGTGTAATTAAGTTGCATTAATGAGCTGCAGCAATTAATTAAAAAAACAAACAAAAAACAATGTCAGTTTTGTCAGCTATGTCTCCCAGCATGTTATGTGTCAAGCAGAAAAATAGCAGTTGTTAGCCATCCGTGGCGTTCTTTGGCTGGTACGTACCAAGTGCTGTTGTAATTCTTTATTGTCTTGCCCAATCTGTTTGAGATTACTTGGCATTTTTGAGTAGTGCTTTTTGGAAGTGTCAAGCCAGAAGCCACGCTCAGGAGAGGAAGTGCGAGCGAAGAATTAAAAGAAATAAAAACATTAAGTGCTAGGTCAAAGACAGAATGATGCACTTTTTGTCCCATTCCAAAAGGGCCCAGGAAGCAAAATCCTCTTCTATAAACCCAGAAGTATGAGCACTAGGAGAACACTTTTTTGCTTCTGTGCCACTTCCATTCCAGATACCCACTGCAATCTAACAATGAGTTCTGATCAGGTACAGCTGCGAGTAAAATTGTTGTCTTCTGTAGGTATTTTTCCTTCTTTTACCCAATAGAAGCCACAGCTTCTGACTGAGCAGAACAGGCACGTGACAGTTGCTGGTTTGAAACTAGTTTCATGATTTGAAGAAAAAACTCAACCCTCCTTAAGACAGCTCTGCCTGACAAAACATAACTACCTCCCATATTAGTCAATACTGTGCCACTGCCAAGTTAAAAAAAAAAAATATCATAGTGGAACACAAAGCTACTATGCCACTTAGAAAGCATGCCTAGCGGTGTGCATACGCTATCTCTCAGCACTTCCTCCACCTCCTTTGATTCAGTTCATTTCTGTATTACACTCATTCGTACTCGCCCACATGATGTTCCCTGGAGGGGCAGAAAAAAAGGAATTGGAGAATACATATCCTCTAGTCAATGAGATTGTTCCATGACAGATCTCGTTTATTTGGGGCTTTTGACATTAATCTTTCCTTTCCTCAGAAAACACTGACTTTACACTTTTTGGTTTAATACGATGTCTTTTCCTCAGAGAGAGAAGTGTCCATCAGATGCCAGCATTCTTTATTGGCCTTGTTTCAGAGCAACTGAAATTCAGCATCGATGGTGGAGAAAGCACAGTTTCAGCTTTGAACAGCTGAAACGTTTCACCAGTAGTTTTAGGAGGTAATTCTTCTAGATGGTAGTATGAAGTCAGAAGGAACTCTTTGAATTATTTTGAGGTCTTCATGCTTTTAACACTATATCTCTAAAACTGACCAAGCCTCAATGCCATGTTTACTAATAAAATTGATCAAACACACTTGCCTGGTGCTCTAAAGAGACTAAACATCAAACTATGCACTTAACGGCATGCCTCTTGACTTTAATACACACTGGTAAAGATCAATTTAATAAACGTGTGATGACCAAGTAGCTTCGTAACTACCACTATGTTATGAACACAGGTAATTAAGTATCTTTTACTAGAAGTAAATTAAATGTTCAGGTAAGTCTATAATATTTAGTATCAATGACTGCCATAAATCAAAAACAAAATCAGTCTGAGAAGAAAGAAAATAAGACAAGCTATCAAGGATCATAATCCACACTTGATTACTTCCTCTAGTTTTCATTAGCAGAGCCATTCATCCCTCATATTCTGACAACCCTTCCTCCTGGTCTGCTTGTGCTAGACCTGCTTGTCAGTACTGCAAGGTCATGTAATGTCCCTCTTCTTTTAGGGTAGGGACTCCCAGTCGTTTGCATCTCCAGGTGTAAGAGTAAGGAGCAGCTGAAGGTTTTGCTCCAGTGGGTTCCCTTATCACCAGGTTAGGAGTGCCCTCTGTTGGGGATAGGCATCACTTGAGATACTACTAGTCAGAAAACAACGTATACTTGTTTCTGGAGGGACATCTTCCCATAGATAAGAAATAGCTCCGCCCTTCCACATGTGGAAAAGCCACAATTTTCAAAGTGTTAAATTAAAGAAGCCCCCGAAATAGCTGTTATATTTATATCCTTGTAGTTCTGTTGCTACTCAGACTAGGTTCTGGCCATACTGAGCTAAAGTTTAGGAGGAAATAGCACTATTCCAGCACTGACCTGGTTTTGTTTTCCCCTTCTCAGATTAGCACATCCACTTAAACTGTAAGCTTTTGCTGTTATTTACAGGGGCAGAATAAAGCCAGTGATAGCTGGAACTCAGACACACCACCTAATTTCACATGGTGGTACAATTCTGTTCCCTACGCAAGCTGCTGTCTGGCAAAGACCCACCAATTCCTCCAAGAGTTGGAGAGTTTAAACTGCTCAACTAGTAATTTCTCCCATTTTTGCCAAGAGCTGCATTAATATTACCTTCTTCTGAAGCAAGGATGAAGAGATGTGCCCTCCTACATGGCCCAGGGATAACTGACACCTTACTGTTACTCAGAGAAAAGCCTATAACCCTGGTTAGTAGCCAGGGCTGGAACCAAACAGAAGCAACTCCAGAGCCAGTACTCCAGTCTCTGCAGATGTGTTTGAGAGCCACGTACCAAAACTCTGCATAGAGTTCAGATGCAGAACTATTCCCCATTTACACAGCTTCATGTATCATGTCCTTATCCTCCTGCATCCTTACCCCTTCTTCTGCAGTTAGGAGACTCTGGAGGACCCCCATGCTGTCTTGTGAATTCCAAAGGAAGTTAATGGATGGTAAGAACAGTTGCTTCTCTCACTCCTGTAGTACCGAAGGACAGGAGTTCAGGTGATCTACAACATCTTATCTTAGGACACCACTGCACCCCCCTCCCCCAGTAGGGCATTCTACTAGAATCAGATACTCAGACCTCTGTAAGATAAAGAAAAACTTTTTATTCCGTGAAAAAGAACAGTTAATTTTAAAAAAACTTATTTCCTTTCCCCTGCAGTTAACAAGCTATAGTATTGACAAAATTTTCTCTTTTTGGCTACACGATAGAATGTTCCATTTAAAATAAGAATCATCAGTTTAGCCAGCAAACAGAAGTCATAAAAAGGTAAGTTTCCGTAGTTATGTTCTAGTACGATAGTACCCAACAGCCAGGGAAGAGGCTCCATAAGAAGCTTCCAGGAGATCATCTACTGACCCAGACCATCAAAGAGCCTTTAACCTTCTGTCTAGGGAGGTCAGCTGAGACTAAAGAGCT
The DNA here is from genome assembly GCA_017639485.1 of Pluvialis apricaria. Taxonomy (NCBI): domain Eukaryota; kingdom Metazoa; phylum Chordata; class Aves; order Charadriiformes; family Charadriidae; genus Pluvialis; species Pluvialis apricaria. The sequence goes on from CM030021.1 coordinate 14,377,513, forward strand.
TTGAGAGTCTACTACAGGCCAGGCTTTTCACTTAGTTATGCAGATTTTACTATTACTGAAACATTTTGTCAATTGTTAAATTCAACAAGGGGGTGGGGGGAGACAGGACAGAGCTCAGAAGAAAAAGCTAGATTCTCCCTCCCCCACAATACATTGCTGCTGAGTATTCTAGTCTCAACGGAGTGCATTTTGTATAATAATACTCCCATTTTGACTCAGGCTTACTGAAGGAAGCCATCCACCCTAGCAGAATGGTCTCTAAACAACTGCTAAATGAGTGAAAGAACCAGAGACAGTCTACCGAAAACAGCCTTTGATTTCAACACAGAGGAGGGATTCATTTGAGAATGCAAGAATTTGGAGAAGGAGAATCTCTGTCAACAAAAGCTTCTTTTTGGAGGACAAAAGAAACCAGCAAAGTTTTTCTGGAGCAGTCCTACAGCAAGATCAGCAAGAGTACAGCAAACCAGCAACTCTTACTAGAAACACTGCGCATAGGAGGCATGTTTAGTAAGTTTTTACACTTATGCCAAGCTACTCTGCAAATAAGAGTGCTCCAGCATCAAACTATTTACTCCTTTTCCTCCTCTGCTGTGTTATGAATGAGTTGTATAAACTTATCTTTCCCCTTAGGCACATCACAGTTCAGGACATGAAAGTCCTCACACTTCCCCGGATGACCGCTCTGCAGATAGGACACAATCTCAAATTGAGGGCACATTCTCCACAAGCTACCAGGTGGCCACAAGGAACAAACACAACAGACACATCTCTGTCCATGCACACTTTGCACATCCTTTCCTCTTGCAGGCGTCTGAGTTGTTCTTCTGTGCTCATCCGAGACTCATCTTTACCAAAAGAAGAAAAAAAGCCCAAACCGTTAGTATTAAAACAGCTCCGGAGTGCCAGTCCTGTCATCTTAGGAAATCACACTGCAACTTGCTCTCATCATTTTGTTCAGACTGACTGTGAAGATGGCAAAAGTACCTCTCGGGCAAATTTCATTTAAGCCGAAAAACTACAGCTATTATAGACTTTGGCTTATCTAGACAAGATTCAGCACATCTACACATGCTGGACTAAGCATGGACAGAGATCAACATCTTTTTACTGTAATATGCAAGTTATCCTGATAAACAACAACAAAAAAAAAATCAGCTTAAGAGTCGGCTTCACAGCAGAACTCCAATTCCTGAATAAGGGCCTCTACGTTCAGTTACCATTCAAGCTAGCACACAGTCCCCTTCAGGATTAAAAAAATGAATGAATACAATGACCACTCGTATCATTACTATAAAAATTATCCCAATTATGCCTAGGCTCAATTTTACCACTGTCAGCCCAGTGCACCTGATTCCTTTTGTTGCACAGATTGCGTTTCTTCTCTTGAACTTGGTGTTTCAGTCTCCCTCCGAACAGCATCTGTATAACCATGAAATATGATGGCATTAAATGCTACCCCTTTCCTCCCTCTTCAGACAGTGCTGTTTAAAAAGATGAAATATCCTGGCTTTCAGTTGCCTTAGGTTAAAAACCTCTTTACTCCGTTCTTAACTTCACACAGTCAGCCTGGTGAAGTGGATGTTCTCTGTGGGGCTTTGGTCACTATGTATGTTAACCTCCCTGCCAAGACATGTCCACATCACACTGTCTCCTCAGCAAAGTTGATTTACCTATCAGAGAGCAGGAGCCATCAGCTGCTCATTCCTGCTTCTGTGCTACTATTTAATCACGCGTTCTGTTTTGTGCAAGTCTTTTTTTCCCCCCCCCTCCCCTTAGCTAAAGAGATGGCAGACTGGGACATGAAGACAGGAGCTCTAGCAAGCAGGCTTGCTACCAGAGAAAGCCTGTGTGGAACTGCATCTTCAACTAAATTTCACTTGGCAAACAGACTCCACAAAACAGATAAACACAAGACAGACATAGATAAGTTAAGGAGAATATGTATTACCCAAACAAAAAAGTATGGCTATTTCTGATCTAGTCATTGATACAATTTTAAATAGGCTTGGAGTACTCATCCATCCTAGAAGCCTCGCTTCGGACAACTGCCTCTGTCTGTCTGCATCAGATGTGAATTTGTGCACAAGCCTCCACATCCTGCAGTTGTCTGCTGTTGCAGGTCTAAGGGCAGCAGAAAGTATTGAGGATATCTATATCTACACCACAGCCTATCGGAGGCAGATACAGTTACTGATACCCCAGTAATCACAGCTCCTTCAGGTTTCTTTAAAGCAGAATCTCGTTCTTCAGCCTCCCAAAGAAAGGCAGGCTTGGGTACATTACTACTCTTAATTCCAGCCTAGGAAGAGAGAAGGCAGACCCCCAAGACACAACAGTGCTCAAGATGAAGTAAGAGGCTAAACATCCACCAAGAGTGTGGGCGTGCAAGTCGGGCATACCTCTGCTTTCCTCTGCACTGCTGCTCTCTCCCCAGTCTGGCTGAAGCAGATCAGAAACCAGTTCAGACTCAGAAAGGTAGAAAGTCCCAGTCAGTATGTATTTATTCTCTACCAGGTTAGCCACCCAGGTGGGGTCAAAGCCCATCTGCAGGACATTCTGCACTACAGTCAACTGATCCAGGGGAGGAAGAGCCTGCAATTCCCAATTCCTCAGAGCATCTGTAAAGCAGTGAGCAGATACTTTACCAAAAAGGCAGAACTTTAGGCAAAAAGTATGCCACTCCCTGAAGCTCTTACATATAAGACGGCATTAGCATATTCTAGAACATTCCTCAGGCTATCTATATAGCTAGATCAGCATCCAGATTTACAGTTTTTACTTCCAATCATAGTTCACAAGACAGTCATCAAAAGCAGTTTCATAGAAGCCAAGAGACTAATTTTGGATACTTTATTCTACTGTATCGGTGGTCTCCCATGTTTGGCCCCAGTCCAGAATCCTTATCTTTGTTTTCACATCCCAGAACACAAGTCTCAAAACTGCTTTCATGAAGATCAAGAGGAACATCCCGATTGAAGTCTCTCCTACCTCATAATCTAGCTCAACCATTCATCAGTAAAGACAGAAGCGGGAAATTCAGCTGGCAGCCTGTTCAAAGGCTTAAATCTCTCTTAAGCTCATCCTATCGGATAGGCTTTTCAAGAGAGCGAGAAAAATCAGTTTTCCACAGTTATGGGAGCCAAATTTCACCTACTGAAAGTTTCCAGGAACTACTGATGAATGGGAATATATTCCCAGGATCAACACTTCCATGGAAAATGAGACCCCCTAGCTGTCCTATGGTCTCCTATCAGGTATGTTTAAAATTATGTAGTTTGAAAGACTCTACAAACAGACAACATCATCAAGAGCGTGGACAAGTCAAAGAAAGGTTAGGCAAGCACGCAGAAGTCACAGGTTTATCCAGACTAGCTAAGCGTCTCTGGTCTTAGACTAAGAGGTCTCACGTGAACAAGCAATTTTGCTTCTTATGCTAGAGACCATTTCCTAAAGATTAAGTGAAACAGCTTCTAGAATATCAAAATGTCTCACAAACACCATGTCTACAGAGTGCACAGTAGCTGGAGCAGCAGGGTAGCAGTAGTAAGACAACACCACTTCTAACAGGAGACAAAACACCATGTAGTTACAACACTGACCTTGGGAAGCAGAGGAATCTTGTTCGGTTTGATCCCAGGAATCTCTCTGGAAATATCAGAAGATAGTCACAAAAGAGAAGCACGTGTTCATAACTCCCCCTATCTACCAAGCCCCCATTCACTATACACAAAATATTCATGACTCACTGGAGATAGCAGGGTGCTGGAAAAGGACTCCTGAACACTGCCAACAAATTCTCTTCCCCTTGACCGCAATAGAAATTCGCACCTATAAGCAGAAAGATTTAATTATATTAGTACAGGATAGCTCAAGTGAAAGTAGCAGTAGTAGCTTGAATTTTAGAAGCAAAGAGTTTTGGGTTATGAGTAAGGTGGTATACTCATTAAAGAACAGGGAGTATCATGGTCTTTCCCCCTCCCTCGCACAAAGGGAAACGATAAGGGGCTGATGATCCTCCCTTAATTCAGTCTTTTTGTTTGGCCCAAGATGAGCTCAGCTGCAACATCCTTTGGAACAAATCACAGACAGTCTGATAATAGACCAGTTCACAGAAAAACCACAAGAACTATTACAGAAAAACAAGGTTAACAATATCTTTTTGTACCTCAGTAGTAGAAACAAAAGCTGTTCTTTGATGTCAAATAAAGTGATTTTAATTGACCTTTTAGATGGTAAACTCTAGGTCAAATTAGGAAATCTCAGGTCTGAACAGTGCCATTCTACTGAGCTTGAACATTTGAATTTGCTTTTAAAGTGAGAGGGTCTAAATATTTAGGATTTGCCACTTCTAGTTGTACCATTCTTTTTAAAATATTAGTTACAGCTTAGTCATGATCCGGTAGGTTTCATCATTAACACAAAACACTCCAGTGACAAAAAAAATCAGCCTTTGGGATCAAAGATGTGGCAATGCCCAAGAAGAAACCTAAAGGGACTGAGGCCAACTGTCCTGGAGTCAGCGAACTTTTGTAAGTTGCAGAGAGACACCAGACACACAACTGCTTTTTGGGGAGGGTGGAGAGGGAAAAACAGGAGAGGAGAGGCAGCTGAAAAACATGACGATCAGGTTTTCAGGCCAATCTTTGGTTCTTCCACACATAAGGAGAGAGCAGGAGAGGAAGGTGCTTTTTGAAGACAGTACAGACTAAGCAGCAGACTAGAAACAAGTTTTCTATCTTGACCCACTACTGGGATCTGAAGATGGTCACTTGCTGTGCAACTTTGCCCTTGAGGATTCAGAACCTTTCTCTTGAGATTTCAGGGATTTCCAGAAGGTTATGCACCAGTTTATGCAGTTAAATATGATTGAACATACCTGACTAGCTTTTCACCTGCTCCAGCTAGGTAGAAAAGTCTAGAACTAAGCTAATAACAGACCCTGGAAGCAGCACTTATTACCAGTGCACCTGTGACTCATTTGTCTCTCAACTGGGGGTACTTCTGTCTTATGAAAGAAGAAATCAGCGTGGAATGCACGGCATATCTTTTGGTCTCGCTGCAAGGGACATTTATCAACCAGGACTGGCTTACCCCGGATACCATTTGGCATGCTCTCTCCAAGGATCATCCCCAAATGACCAGTTCCTCACACCTCCATCACAGTAAAAACACCTCACCACATCATCTTGTCCTGAAAAAGACATCAAGAGATTATTTGACATCCAAGACACTGTATGCTCTACTAGCCCCAGATGAGAACCTGGGGAGAGAGTCAGCACAAGACACAGGCTCCTGGACAGAACGGATGAGCACACGACAGTTCGCCAGTGCTGCGCAAGTTGTACAGCGGCAGGAAATCCGATGAGAGAGTTGGAACTCCCAGAGCTGCGACTGGTTGAGACGATTCCAGAACTGGGTCACAAGCTAACAGGCAGCATACATGTGAACACCATAGCTCCCATGTATGCACATACCTGTCTAGTCCCCTCTTGCCTGCATTTAGAGTAGAGCTGTAATTAATTATCCCTATAAACATACTTTGTTTCCCGACCACAATCTGCCATAACCAGCAGCAGGCACAGTCAGATGATGTACACAGCTTCCATCTCATAGGTACGAGAATTTGCCACAACATGGTCCCAGGCTATCCATCCTGCTTCTGTGCTTCTCTTCACAGAGGAAAAAAAAAAAAAAACAAAACCAAAAAAACCAACACACAAAAACACCCACACCAAAAACACAGCCAAACACGGTTAAGACCGTGTGCCCTAAGGGTAATGAAACACTGTCAGTAAAGGCTGCCAGCGAGTTTAAGTCACAGACATCTTCCAAACACTCTCGTGTTAGAGTACTGTTTGGTTCAACACAAGTACTCCGTTCCAGAGTTCTCCTGCTCAAGTGATGGCAGGAGAATGCCATGTCACACTGCTGCTGCCTAGTGAGTCCCCAAAGTCAGTCTCTGTGCCGGGCTCTCAAAGAGCTGCTCCGCAAGTAATAAATCAAGTCCAACACAAAACACAGAGGTTTTTAGCTGCAGACACTGCTTTATAGTTTAGTCTGTGTTCCTGGTCATGCTGGTCTTTTGTGTGCCTTTAAAATTAGTAGAAAGACAAAAGCAGCAGATAAGCTAATATGCCTATGATGACCTTCCATTCAGGCACGATTGCTGTTTAGCCCCTGCTACTGTGCTCCAAGTAGACAGGTACAGATTCTTAGCATTAACTGGATTTATAGCAAAATCCAGGTTATGCAGCTTGAGTGCAAATCTTGCAGAAGTAGAGAGATGCTAGCAAACTAACCAGTCTCTTCCTCTCACTCAAGCTAAAAGAACAGAAGGTCAGTTATTTAGACAGACTTCCCTTTCCTTCATTCACTGCGTTGCATCTCAGATTTTCCCAGCTATCACAACATTCAAGGCTGTTTTCTCCCATTCCCATCTTTACCAACAAATGGTACTTAAGTGGATAAATGGGCATTTCAATTTTACTTCAACAATGAGAGCGTGAGGCATTCAGAATGCACAGGTTTGTTTCTGCTTAGGGACCTTTAGTTTAGGGACCCTGCCCACCACTTCCTCCCATGTCTCAGTTTGATGTGCAAATAGATTCCTTCATATAGAAGATGCCACACTTGGAACACGCAGAAATATCACTACATTATTATCTTTCAAAAAAACAGAAGGATCCCCCCAGTAGTTAATTACAGCCAAGAATTAGCATACTGTAAATATTTCCTCTGACTGGTCAACCCAGGAAGGATTACTCCTTCAAACCTGTTACCTAATCAACAAAGTTTTCTCGAGATGGAACAATGATGCCCTGTTGAGATTCACATGCATATGATAACAAGAAATATTGCTCATTTTCCTCAAAATGAAAAGGTATTTTTTATTTCTGCATTACAAGTCCAGGGTCCTTACAGCAATAAGACTTTTTTTTTTTTTTGAGAGCTTCAGTACAAGACAGAGCTTATACAAAACATGACATGCCAAGTGCCTCGAGTCCTCTTAGAAGTGCAAGTAATAAATAGGCTCAATGGATGTTAAAGCACACACTTTTCTGCCAGTACAAGATCTGTTTAAAACATGCCACCTTTTCCACTCTTGCTGATTAGGGAATTGACTTACTATCGGACCCCTTGGTACCCAAACAGGAGTTCACACAGAAGTGAATTCTGCACAAGCAGCAAGTGAAACAGCACAGGCTGAAGGAAGGATGTGGTTTTTAACTACACTACACATACTCGCAAATATTTGTGCAAGCAATAAGACATAGTGACACCTTCAAAAGTTAACTTGAATAAGAGTTAAAAACATTTCTCTGGAGTACCTACCTGTGTAAAAGAATCCTGCTCTAGCCAGTTGCTCAGGATGCATGTCTGTATATTGTGGCCAGTTCTGAAACGTAGATAGTCTCGTCTCCTCCGTTACCATCTCTGGGTATTCTGGTGCATTGGGCAGGGCTGTCTCCTCACTGTCTATCCCCTGCAAAAGACTGAGGAACTGCCCATCCACGGTGTCAAAGATTTCCTGAAGAGGCAGCGTCTCTTGGTTCCCAACATCCTCACCACAAATAAATTTACAGGAAGGGAAGAACTTCAGGTGCTCTACTACAGGGCAATCACCAGGTCCCCAGTCCTTCAGGACACCACCACAGCAGAAACACTGCACTTCATCTCTTGGACCCACAAAGAAAAAGCCAGCCTTGACCAGATCTCGGGGAGACACAGGCGAGGTGCCTGGCCATTGCTGAAAAGTCCTCAGTCTTCTTGCTTCATTCCTCATGCTGGATTCAAACAGCTGGCAGCAAGCAGCCCTGAGCTCAACCTCCTCTGTTGGTGTCACGTCCCCCATGTTCTTGTTCTGAAAGAGAGGATGAGATAACCCAGAGCAGTCAGCTGGATTCCCGGTGTCAGGCAGCACTCACCCTGCGTTATTTGTTCCACATCCCCATGCATATTCCGGAAAGCTCCTGGTCTTGAAAAAGCTGAGCTTGTTTGGGAATTGCAGCCCAATCAGGAATCTGGTGCTTCTGTACTTTGCTGTTGAACTTTTGCTGAGTCCTCACTAGTGTCTGAAGGGAAGAGACCAGCACTTTCTGAGCCCCTCTGCCAATTCACGGGAGAGACGCTTGCGGGAACAGATAGCGGAGGGGGAGGGCGGAACCTGTGCTGCCTCCCTAACTGAACCAACCCAGCTTTCGGCATCTGATCTGCGTAATAAACCTCCAGTCATTTTGCTCAGCCTTTAAATTAATGTTAAAAAGGCTCCGATTTCCCCCCCAACAACAGATTTAAGAAGGCATGCCCTAACAAAGCAGAGAGCGCCCACACCCAAACAAGTAGTGTCTCATAACATTCAGTTTACAGCCAAACACTACACAGAATATCAGTAGGTTTTTCATAACCTTATCCTGCTAATTAAACAGTGAACATACAGAGGTATCTCTAAGATAGAACTTCTCCAGGACACAGCCTAAAATAATTAGGTCCCGTTTCTATAAGGTGTCCTTAAACCAAAGAGCAGACATTTTCTGCCTGTGCTAGCTCTGTGCAAGAGGAAGAGTGAAATTAAAGAAGTTATTGAATGCCCAATTATCCAAGCCCTCATCCTACTTAAGGTAACAGCCTTTTCCTCTGTGAGCAAGCTAAATTGCAACTCAGCTACTGCTTCTAATACTTTCTATATGGCTGGCAAATACACTTCCAAAAGGTCATACAGTTACACAGCTGAGAATCAGGATCCATTTAACTAATCACTCCAAAGGAATTCCTTTGCAGTGAAGTCACTACACATGTGATTAAGTGGTAGGTGCAATCAAATCCTTTTTTTTTTTTTAATTAAGTGCCCTGAAAATCCCTTCACCACCTAACTCCATAGGTCACTTCATCCCAAGGAACTGCTAACTATCTGCTGGTTATCAGAGCTAAGCATTATAAGCACACAGACCCAAAACATCACCCAGGCAAATATTAAATTAAAAAAAGTATTTATGCACGCACCTAAAAAGATATGGTGTTTTGAAGCTGTTACAAAACTTTATTAACATAATAGATAAGTACTGCCATGCCCTTGTGACTAGGCACAGTGTAAAAAGCAATGAAGTGGGGACCACCTGTACAGCAGCTACTCTGCACTAAACCTGACCACAGGGACCGCTAAGAGGCACTCAGGCCACGAGCATCTCTGAAGTACTACTCCTCTTCGTTAAGGGCTGCAGTCCATTTAGGGGAAAAAACTTACAGGGCATTTTAGTTGCAAGACCTGTAGGCAGAGTTAACAAATCCATCCTTCAGAGGGAGTACACATTTAGTGAGATTTTGAAGGCAAGAGTAAGCTTGCTGCGCTACATGCCTCTCCCAGTAAAAGGTAGCAAGGCAGAGAAAGTGCATTTGCGACTAGAATTTTCTTCTATAAACATAATCACAGAAACTGAGTTGTAGGAAGAGAAGGCTCTAAAAATTTGCTTTAGAAACTATGCTTTATTTAATACAATAAAGTAGTTACTCAAGAACTATATCACCAGTACAAAGAAAAAAATCCATACAGAAAGAAAAAAAAACCACCCTGTTGCACAGCAGAATTTGCAAGCTAAGCAAGTTTATAAGCATGCAATTTTTTAGCCTGCACAGCAGATTTTGCTCTCAGAGCAGAGAAGCAACAGAGAGACGTATTCATCAGGCACAGCTCCACAACATTAGTGTTACTCTCATCTTAGGCCCCAACAAAATAAGAGTTATTATACTTGAACTACGACAAATGCTGTTTTTCCACCTAGAAGGTGACAGAGTTATCTTAGCCTACTTCCACTCAGGAAGCACACATCAGAGCAAGCTTTGCGGCAAAACACAAAGAAAAAAAGTAGTCTTTCCACCCAAAATCTTAACAGCTGAATCAAGCTTTTTGGTTTTTTTAAATAAGAGATGGAACACGGAAGAACAAATATCTTTATCTTTTGTTTATAAAGTAACCCATTATGGTTTACCTGCATTAAAGATATTTATATACTCTACAGAAGATCCATTAACTTTGTTAACCAGGCTCTCCAAACCTAATTGGTATCTTAAATAGTTACAACACTACTAAATGCCAACATTCTCCCACAATCCACTACTTACACCTACACAGGAATACACTTCCCAAAGCAACACTACAGCTCACAGCAACAATTCCCTATGATGAGCACAATGCAAACAGAAAAGAATAAAGAGAGACATTTACCTGCAATATGCCAAAAAACCCCAACAAAATAGTTCCAAGAACTAAGACTCTGCAAACCCCACAAGCTTGAAGCTTCTCTCTTCTCTTCCTCTTCTCAGCAATGCAGCAGTCTTTCTCAAAGAAGCAAAAACCCCTCCAAGGTGTGAGTAACCCCACCTGACACAGGGGCCATTTCTACTGCTTCATTTTCCCTGATTGGTTGGTTTAGGGCTGAAATTCTCTACTGGTGAAACAGTCCAAATTTCACCTTTGTAAGTGGGAGTCACCAGGGAAAGATACAAAGTTAAGCTCTAACTTCCTTCAGAAAATAACTGTTTGGGTCCCTGAAAAAAAAAGAAATAATACCCAAGCCATGGGATTCTGTTGAAACGCAGCCCAGTACCAGTCATGGCATCGCAACTCCTATGACAGAATGCTTGCAATCGTCCTATTTTACTACGGTACCTTTGCTACTGCATCCGTGATTTTCTTCTTTAATTTCTATTGATATAATAAAAGACATGAACATAATCGTTATTTTAAAAGAAGGCTGTCCAGATATAAGTCATGACATATGTCAAATGCGCTGGAGTACGTCATGCAGGGTCACAGCAGCAGTTCCCCATCAAGAGGGCGATGGCTCTCCGAGCCCTTGCAATCCTGCTGGGACTCCAGTTCTGCATCTTTTTCAACTTGCTCTCACACATGTGTTTAGCACCTTACAATTTTTAAGAAAATGTACTATAAAATTAACGGATAAATAGCAACAAGAATTGGCTCAAGACAGCTTGAATAGATTGCGTTGCCTTTACTTTGGGAATAAACACTCTTTTGCCACTATTGCATCTTCACAATTCAAAATCTTTCTATTCCTTTGCATTCCTGTGGTCACAATTCAGAAGAAAGGATTTTAAGGCTAGTTTTGAAAGGTGCAATTACTTGAAAATGCGTTTTCCTCTACCACTTTTCTGCCTGAGAAGATGCATGCAGCTTGCTCTGAACTGTGCTTGACAAAACATAAGTTCTCCATGTTAACAGAAGAACACAGGTGCTTTATTTGTAAAAAAATGATAAATTAGGATTTTTCTTTTAAGAAAAAAGATCCAGAGCCCTTTTAATTAAAAAAGAACAGTGCTGAAACTTTCTTTTTTTTTTTAATTTAATGTGAGTTAATGAAAATCCCTGAGCAGTAGAGGGCAGTACTTATATAGGAATTTACAGAATCTTGTAACAAGCAAATGTTGTTCCTTTTTTATTTGTCCATAATGAATTTATATGTAATTGCACATTATCTTCTGCTCCACAGATCCTGTCTTTTATAAGCCTATATTGATTTTTGAAGAATGTATCCTAAAAATATAAGATAGAGAGTTAAGCAAATCCCTCTCACAGAGACTCTTCGGGGACTCCGCTGATGGGTTGTAGCGAATCACCTGTTAATAGATAAGAATGATCAATAGTTCTGATTTTATGAAGCATTTTACAAGCAATGACCTCATCTGGTACTGCTTATAACGGCCTTGCTCCTCAAATGTGATCTTGGGAGGTGTTGGGAACACGGTAATGTCCTTGACCTGCCTTCCTCACAGCCATGCCTTGGTCCCACCACCAGCCGAACGAGCAGCTCCCGGGGATGCTTTCACGCAACGCTTCAGAATTCTGCCGATGGCACAGGGTAGCACCGATGCCCCGTGGTGTGGTGGTAAAGGTGCACTGAACTGCCAAGCCCGTACAGTTCCACTCGTTCATGGAGAGCCCCCAGGGTGACTCTTACCCTTTAAGTAAAAGAAAAGCTGTATAAAAAGCTGCATAAAAGCTCAGAGGAGCTGAAAGGCAGTTAATTCTAAGTTAATGTACAAAATTTGACTGATTCTGTCAGTGATTATTAGGGGGGTTTGGCTTATGTAACATTCTTTCATCATGCAAGCTTCAAGACACAATTAAGGGTGGTTTTCTGTGGGGATACGCTCATGTGATTTTGCGGGGAACATTTCACCAACAAAGGAAAGCTCAACAGGACTAGTGAGATGACTGTAGCAGAAGACAACAAAGTGACAGCGAGTCTGGTGCTGAGAGCAATTAAAAATAAGCCAACGTGGACAAACGATGCGGTTTTATTTTAGCACATCAAATTTTTGAAAGCAAATAACGTACCCACTAATGTGTTGTATGCAATTAATATTGATCTTTTGTAGCAATTCATGTACATTTTTAATACCTTTTCAAAGAACTAAGATGTCCCACTGAACTTCTGAAGACTTCTGAAAATGAAGAGTGTAATGAGCTGGCAACAAACAGAGGCAGGAGATACCATTGCTCCACAACAACAACGGAGGGAGAGACAATTGTGCCTGTGCATGACTGTTTGTGGGGGGAACGCTGCCCCGCAGCTTTTTCAGTAAAGAACTGCAGAAAGTATTATCCTTTTAATGACAAACAAATGTGGGAATCGGTAAGCATCGGCCAGGAGTCCAGGACAGATCAGTGTTCACGATCAACAGCACCATCACCGCCCCTGTGTGAGAAACGGGGTAACTCTGACATTGCTGGGATCATTCAAAGCATAACTGGAAACCAATGCTAGACAGTGATTTGAAACACTCTAAGGAGAAAGGAATGTAAGCATAATTAACAAAAAATATGTTTGCTAATATCAGCCTGATTTGGAAGGAAAGCAATCAACAAATACAAGTATCTATAAGTGTAGCTGGAGACAGCATGATAAAGAACTCAAAAGAGCTGAAGTGACTGGAGCCCCTGGAAAAACTCCAGCGAGTTCAGCATCTCTAACCTTGAGGTTCTACACAGCTTTAAGGGGATGAGGCTGTTCCATGTGGTTTAGCTCAAGGAAGACTACCGTGCTTTCATCAGTAGATTAAGAGTTATTTAAAAATTCCTGAGGAAATTGGCTTTTATAACGGTGGGGGGAGGTATCAGTTGGCATTATCAAAGAAGCAAAGAGGCTGGGAACACGAATAGAGATGCCATAGCTTGCCACTGCAACTGATGCGTAAGGGCTCTTGATATCAAGGGAATTTAGGGCATAATTCCTGTTCGCACTTCCTCAGAACCACCGTTAACCACTACGAACACAAGGATCCATTTTTCCGAACAAAACCTTCAGACCTTGTGATATAACTGCTTTCTAGACTGAAGCAGAGTAGACAAAATCATTAAATTTGTAGCCATAAAAGTAGGTGGATGCTTCTGTTTCTCCATTTAGGGCCTTGCTTTTCTTCTTCTGGCTGCCTCTTCCTTGCCTGTTGTCCTTCATCTTCCTTCACGCTGAATGGCCAGACGGTACCGTCCTGCACTCTGCCGCTCTCCTAAGTGTTGCTGGCACTATGTTTCCTGCAACAGCAAAACCTCCAAGGCATCCCTAAAACAAACCCAGTGAGGACAGGCAGAATGATCCAACCTAGTGAATAATGACAAGACACACTGAAAAGTAACTGGTCACACCAAAGACAAACAAAAAGTGGTGTTCCTTCGGGCAAAGCTCAGAAGTCTCACTTTGCTTTTTCATCCAGCTGAAGGCCCTTTCTTTTAACATAACGAGTACTGCTATACATCTAAAGGGGTCTTCTCTGCCTACCAACGCTTCCCTCGCTGCACTTTCCTCTGTGGACTTTTCAATAACAACAAAGAACAAATTTAACACATTAATAATAATACATGATTTATTGCTCCAAACATTAACAATCATTAATTCAGGAAGCCTGAAAAACGTTGCTATAAAGTAAACAAACATACTATAAATATATGCTGCCAGAACTAACGCACAGGTGAGTAACAGCTACATGTTTTGTGGAGTGATTTCCTAAGGATTCAAACCTTTCATCTCCTCCCTAATTATTTCTTCTGGCCTTCACTACCATAGCATCTGATTCTCTCAGAACTTTATGTATTGCAATACTTAGGAATAGCTAAAACGTAGCTTGCAACATGATTCATGAAAGCTCTTAGGATCAAATATCGGTGCACGGGAACAGAACACAGCACATATCAAAAGAAAAATCTGCAAAGCACAGCAGATACGCAAAAAATCAATAGAAGAACTGACCTTAAAATCCTACTGTGACTTGAAAGAAAAGCGAACTAACATGCTAGTTACTTGGAACAAGGAAAATTAAAGTGTTTCTCCCACAAGCCATTACTATGTTTCATAGTTTCAGAATTTCACCATTTCAGTGTCCAGCCTATTATAAAAAATATATCTGCTCTAGAAGATAGAGCGGATTGAAAACAGTTCAATGCTTTTTCAAAAGCTAACTGTTTGTAGAAAACAGGGCTTTTTTTCTTTTTCTAAATGGCTTTTGGAGCTAAAAAAAATTGAGAGTTTCTTTTTCAAGGGTCTCTTTTTCTCTTTATTTGGTTTCCTACCCTTTCTTGCCTTTGCCAGTGAACACAAAACATCATGGGAGAAAAAAAGAACAAAACCCAAACACACCCATTATTTGTTTTTTTGTTTCCCACCACACTCTCAATACTTAAAAAAAAACATATGTAAAAATTCAATGCTGCACCAAACTGAATGAACAATTTTCAGTTTTCAGCAGATCAATATGATATCAAAAGAGCAAGCCAAGTGCTTAGAGGGCTGAGCAGCAGCACAGGGATTAGGAATATGAATTAGGAGAGAACTGGATGGCTAAGCACAACTCCTACAGTGAGCATGGAAAATGTGAATGATATTCCCTTTCTTCCTCCCATTCTGAGTAGCATCTGGCTGGTTTCCCCAAAGATCAGTTGTGCTTCTCCTTCCTCTCTGTTTCTGCTTCTCCCTCTCCCTGACTCCAATAATTTCCCAGTTCCTTCTGATTCTGACACGGAGGGGCCTCAGGCTTGTGCTCTATTCCCTCTACATACTCAAAGCCTGGCAGGAGGTACAGGAACAGAAGACGTAGCCTCACATAAACTGGGTGGCATTGCTACTCCAAATTGTTCACAAATAAAACTAACAACTCTTCAGAAGAGATTGCTGTCAGCTTGTGACTAATGTATGTTCCACCATTCAGCGATTAATTACCTTTAAAGAAGGATTTGTCAGGCATTGTTATGACTCTAATGGAGCTCATCCTACTTTTTAATTGGTGGAAAATCAGCCATCAAGGAACATGGAACATCTGATTTTCCAATTAAATTCTGCTACAGTTTGGAACTTGTTTTTATGGTAGAAAGATGTGCCTAGCTGCCTGAATATTGCTTGGACAACAGGCAGAAAGATCTATTCTTGAGCTATTCACACTAGCAATCACTTGTTTTTTCTCCATGCAAATTGGCTCGGAATAGGTTTATTTTATCCCTGTATCAATAAGCAATACGAAGATTGAAAGATGAGAAAGAAAGACAACAGACCAACCCAAAGGACAGCGCAAAAAAGCTGAAGAGAAAAATGACTGCCTGTATTCTAATAAGTGAGCAAAGCCCGACTGACCTTCCAATTTAATGGAAACTACATGATAGCAGCACAAAAGAGCAGCCAATGACGAAGACCAAGAATGAGGACCAAGAGGGAGACGTGGGTGAGTCCTTGTGATCAGTCGTTGCTCAGTTGAGCTCTTTGCTACAGCTTTTCAATGAGGTTGTCTTGCAAAGAACAGCATGTGCGATGACGATGTCAGACGATATCTGTTCACAGGCCACATTCTTTGCATATGATTTCCCTTCTCATGTTTTCACAAACAATGTGTCAGTGACATGAAAAACAGGAGAGAAGAACAGATACTATTTCTCTGTGTGTCTGCTTTCGTTTTTCACCCTAAAATGATGGAAATTAAAATGGGATCCTTGCTTTGGTTACATTCCACAGGGGCGTGGGGTGCAGGAGGGAGATGATTCCAGCATGGCAACGTTTGATTTTACGCCCATGCTCATAGCAGATAGGGCTGCAGAAAATCCCTGTAAAATCTAAATTTGAAAAACAAAAAAAATCTGTAAGTTACACATGAATTCTTCTGAAATTTCAGGGAGCGTTAGCAAAGGAAGAAAAAGATATCTGTAACTTTTTCTTATACTAGAAGAACATACCACCATGTCACTCTCAACAAAGCCAAAACCAAACAAAAACCCATGTCACCCCCTAGGTTACAGTCTTACACTCCAAGACTATCCTGAGTTCATATACTTCTGAATAATGCCTCTTATCTATATGCGTCAACTGAGACTTCTCATCTTACTGGTTTTGTTTCTAAAACATTGTGTACTTCTCACTGGATACATAAGATCATTCCTAAAGTTACCAGGAAGAAGCAGTAACTTGCACTTTCCTAATGCAAAAGAAAAAAAATGTTCACACAAACATGGACTTAGGCACATACATATACATACATGCCTGACACGCTCTGTCTTTGAATGTAAACTAACAGGTATAGCCTAACAGCTGCATTCCCCTGCACCTTAGAATGCTAAAGCAAATAGAGTTCTAACATTCTGCCTACATGCACTCATGGCTAGGATGATTCATAGTCACATAGTTTCTATATCAAGACTAGTGAACATACACAATCACATGGACTTTAGAGCAGTGCCCATCACCCAAGTATCCAAGACAAGCCTTTCCCTTGTCCTTCCAGACAGATGTTCCACTCTCTAGCCATGCTGCTCACTTTTCTCTCACATTCTGTTTTTGAAGCACTGCTCTTTAGATAGCCTTGCCAGCTCATCCAGGGACTCTCAAGAGCACAGAATTCCTGACTTTGTCCATAGCTACACTGCATAGCAAACAGAATTAAGATAAAACATGCTACTTTTTTACTTGTTATCTAAGCCAAAGAAAGAACCCGAAGCATCCTCAGGTGCCTAGGATTAATGCAGTACTCCTTCTCCCTTACCTCTGCATGACTGATCAAAAAAAGGACAAAAGAAAGTCAACTATTCATTTCAGATGTTTTATTAGAAGAATAAATACAAACTCAAACTCACAATTTCCAAACGTGAACACAGAGAAGATTCTGGTTTTAATTCTAAAATTTTAAAATTTTAAATTTTAAATTTCTAAAGGAAAGGATAATTGCATTGTTTAGTATCTTTCACGAGGACTAGAATTTCCCACTTTTACCTCCAAAATTAAGCATGGAGATGTTACAAGTAAGACTTTGTAACATCTGGAACTACTGTATGCTATGGCAGAGCCTTAACTACCTTGGTCAGAGCTGCAGCTACTTGTGAATGCAGTAACAAGACTGGGTACAACCATCACAAAAGTTGGTACTAGGCCCAGTTTGGGCCTCAAGTTATTACCACAGGCAATAACACCATATATTACACACATGTTGAAGGCCTGATTTTTATTCGCCTTTTCTCAAATATGTTCTTATATTGCTTATACCTAGAAACTATAAACGGTGCATGTTCGTGTCAAGAAACTTATACAGGAGGTATGTTCAAAGCCAAAAGAGACTTACCAAAATAAATCTCTGAGGTATTTTGATACCTTCAAGAAAAAATCAGGTTTCTGGCCAATTTAAGGACAATTATTTCCGTTCTCCAAACAGATGTCAGACACCTATGTAACACATTAAAGACCATCTTAGTGACATATTCAGTCAATGAAAATTCTTTTTTACAAATCCATTTACTGTACTGGTTTCCAAAGAAGACAAAAGAAATTATATTCTACAAATCTCATTCAGTTTCTGTCCTCTGGTACCGGTGTTGTTTAGAAGCACTGCAATGATATTTTCTTTTGCTGTGGTGTAAGAGGCTTCCAGTCCACAATACACTAATCAGGCACTAAATGAACTATCATTTACAATGCTTGTAAGCCAGCAGTGCAGTAAGGCTTCTGGGTGTTACCGTAATACATGTAGTAAGAAAGAAAAAACATGTATAAACTGCAGGACCTTGGGGAGGGCAGAAACTGCCCTTTTGTTCTGTGCAGCACCTACAAAATGTATCTTGACCAAAGGATCCTAAGCAGGACCTAAAAACTATGAGCACGTAGCAACAGTTCTGCTCATTAGATATTCCACCCATTTAGAAAAAACAAAGAAATTAAAAAAACCACCAGCCCACTACGTAAAAGAAGCAGAAATACAATTATTAACGAAGTAGAACTCCAGCACCCAAAATAAAAGGGCATTGCTTTCATTTAACCTGATTTCTCCTTAAGCCAGCCCTCCCTAAAAATTACAGAGATTCAACTTGGGCATAAAGCAGCACAGAACGATCACAACTCAGGCGGCTTACTCAATACTGCCTCATTTCCTCACCTTCCCTCGGAAGGGTGCCTAAGTAAATGACAAGTCTCCCTGAAACCCACTAGTTCGCTTCTTGGACCTGCTGAAATCAACACAACCTACGCTAAGGGGGCCGAGATTTCACCCAGGTTCTGTAAAACAGCAGCCACAAGGAAAATAAAATGAATGAACCTGATTTAAAAAAAAAAAAAAACACGGTGCGGGCAGCTGCGGCCCGCACTCAGGCTGGTCGCGACCCTCCGCCAGAGGATACCGGCCGCAGGCCCGAGGGCCGCATCCGCGCCGCCTGCGGGCTGGCGTGACGGGAGACCGGCCTCCCTCAGCGCCTCGGGCCGCGGCGGAGCCTACGCGGCCGGGCCTGCGGGCAAGGAGGGCGGTGGATGGCCTGGCGAGTGCCGGGGAAGCGAAGGAGCCGCGGCCGCGGAGGAGGGGAGGCCCGCCCGTCCCCTCAGCCCGCCCGCCCGCCCGCGCATGCGCAGAAGCCGCCGCTGCCCTCCGCGCGCCTTCCTCCCCCTCCCCGCCCGCGCTTTCCCGGCGTGCCCCGCGCGCTCTCGGGGCTGACGTCACCGCAGCCCGGCGCCCGCCGCCATTGGAGTTGGCGGCTCCGGTTCTCTCCCTCGCTGCGGCCCGACGGCGGCGGGCAGGCCCGGGCGGCGCGGCCCGGGGGCATGTGAAGAGACGGGGCCGGCAGGGTGAGGCGAGGCGCGGGACCGGAGCCGGTCTACCGTTCCCCGGGCGCCCTGAGGAGACGCCGAGCGGCGGCGCGCCCGCCAGCGGCCCCTTTCCCTCCCCCTCGGCCCCGGCCCCTTCCCCTCCCCGGCCGCCGCCTGAGGGGAGAGGCCCCGCCGCCGCCGCCCCTCCGCCAGGCCGCGTTGCGCCGAGCGGCCCTGCCTTCTCCTCCGGGCCTCTCTGCTGAACCACGGCGGCCCTGTACATGAATTATGTCTGCCACAAGCGTTGACCCTCAGGTAAGCGGGGAAGCGAAGCGCGGGGCTTGCCTCCTCCCCGCCCGCGGGCGGGGGGTTTCCCTTGCAGGCCGGTGCACGCGTTTGGCCTGGGAGAGGCTTTTCCTTTCCCTCCCGGCTTCGTTGGAGCGTAATCTTTCACGTTAACTTCCCCCGTGGGCACAGCACGTTCCCGCTGCCTTTGGAGAGCCGTGGCCATTTCTAAGGAAGGCCACTGCTGAACGATCCGTGAAACACGCTCCTCAGCCCCGGTTTAAACAAGCCCTGATGTGCTGTTAGCCATTTTTATCAACCTCTTATCCCGCCTCAAGACCTGTGTGTTCTGCAGTGACAATATAAGGGTTTTTCTAAAATTAACTTTTTTATTTCCCCTCTCTTTCTTTTTTTTTTTTTTTTTTCTTCTCTTTGCCCAATCATGTGCCATGGCTTCCCAGAGACCGAAAGGACAGGATAATAAAGGTGAGGATCATGTTGAGATCTGGCCATTTATATCGTTATTGTAGCAGATGAATTATGCAGGTACCTGTAGGTGAGCAGAAAGGTATCGTTTAAGAGCAATATGTCCATATGGACAACATCTGGAACAAAGGAAGTTGTGCTTTTTTCAGAAAGAACATAAACTGTCAGTTTTACAAGCTTGCTTGCATCCCACTTCATGCTGCTGAGTTTAGAGTGGGAAGGACTATCTGTTAGTATAAACATAATAATGCTCTTCATTTCCTTAAAATAAAGCAGATTTCTGCATAAAGTCACAAGGATATGCTTACTCAATATATATTTTTACGTGCTTTTGCATAGTCTCTTCCTGCTATATGAATACAATTGTGTTACTGGTCTGCTGTTGACTGATACATGTTCTAGTTGTCATATGTAACTTTTTTATTTAGAATTCCTTAAATAATTAATAGTTAACATCTAATGAGATAATAAGCTATTTTTGATAACTCCCTTGCTTCATTTGAAATTAAATGTAATAACGAGTCATCTCAGAAAATGCCTTTGTTATTACTGTGATTTCTAGTGTGTGTGTAACTGGTTCAGCTTAGAAACTAACAGTATTCAACTCAAATGCTTTTTAGTGTAACTTAACCTGCCTTAAAGATCCAGCTGCTTCTAGTTACAGAAAGTTTGACACTATTCCCTATGTTTGTAAATACTATTTTACCTCTACTCTCCCTGACAAACTTTGCAGAAATAATTCTGGTAAATTCCCAAACTTAATTGCTAAACATCCTATTTGGTGTAGTGTTACTTTTAGTTTAGTTTAGCTGTTCTATGAAATAGGTAAACAAAGGAATTATCACATAATGTGTTTGACCTTGTTTTCTTAAATTTAAAGCAAATGAAGTTACTTGAAGTGACCTAGTAACAGTTTTCATTTTGTATCATTCAGTAATGGGTTTTGTGAATGCTTTTCAGTCATTCTGCTTAAGTAGGCTTTTGATTATGGCAAGTATCTCTCTTACACATGAGAAAATTGAGACTTAAATTTTCTTGCAAATGTCAGGATATCAAAGCACTTACCAGTCATTATTTCATAACTGAATGTAACCTCACCTCATCTTATTTTAGCCAACTTAACTTAAGCAAGCAGTGAATAACACATGCTGGGAGAACTGTGAATTTGTTTCTCAGAGTTCTAATTATGGACCAGAACAATAGATGTTGTTTCCCAATATTTTTCCCAAAATTCTTGTCAGTAGTTATTTTTTTGTTCAGAGGTAATTCACATGAATTGTCTATTCACTCTCAACTGTAGATTTTTTAAATTATTATTATTTTAAAATTTAGTTTCATAAGCAATAATACGAAGAGAAACTGGGGGAAAAATGTCATCCCTTGGTCTTGTTATGAGTCTTCATGCTGTGAAGAAGAAATACGGCTTTTCATAAAATAACATAGGGTAGAACTCGACTGAAATTCTACTAAGCAGTATTATAATGTGTTATAACCTTTTCCTTCTAGTACAAAATGGTTCATTACATCAGAAGGATACAGTTCATGACAACGATTTTGAACCTTACCTTTCTGGGCAGTCAAATCAGGTTAGTGTATTTTTAACTTAGGTTTTTTTCTCAGGCATGCTGTTGGCACTCAATTCATAGGATTGTGTTGAGGGAGCAAATTCCTTAAATAGAAATGGAAAAAGAAATGACTAGCATATTGTGTTACTTGGTAATACAACTAGCATTTGTGCTCACAAAGCTAATATTACTCTGCATATCCAGATGGCCACAAGTGAAAATGAAGTTAATGCTCCAACTAGTGTCTGCTGATTGCTCCTCAAATTGCAGGTTATTGATACGTTTGGACTGTGACAGACTATTTGGTCTTACAGTTCTCTGATAGATGGGATGCATGTGGGAGTCTGAAGGTTCTGCTTTTGGGTTCTCCTGACTTGTATAACTTGTATAATCCTAGAAATTAGCGTAGTTGAAATTTGGTTTTGATGCTTTCTAGATAACTTGTAGAGCTGTCCCGCTTGCTTTTTACACTTCAGCAAATAGTGTTGTTCTTTCATGTCCTCTGAAATATCTTAAGAATTAAAAATGTTAAGAGTAAAGCACTGTAGTGTAAACTTTCAATATAATCCAGTTCGTTATAATGTATGTTAAATCAACATCCATGACTTAAGTACCGTTATAATTGAAGTAATTTTTGACTTAACATTCAAGTCTTTAAAGTAAACAAAATGTATAGAAACTGGACATGCAAAAAGTTTTATTTCACAAATATAAAATACAGTTTCAGAGAGAGACCTAACAAGGTACATTGTTATTTCTTGGCAGAAAGGCTAAGTGTTATGTTGTAAAAGGGAAATTTATAATTCAGTCTGAAGCTGATAGATGCCACTGTTAATATTGGTGACATCACTGAACTTGCTTGCAAATGAAAGCTATTCGACATGCTAAAGTAAAAATTAGCATAAAAAGTGCTGTTCTGTTTCGTTTGTGGAAACTGGGATTTAATCTTGAATGCTAGAGCAAACAGTATCAATTCATATACTGTGTATCAGTTATCTTCAGGGTGTGTTAAACATTTTTGTTAGAGCACTGGGATAGATGGAACGGTGTTATGAGTTTGTTTTACATAATAGCAGCTTTTGGGAAGGGCGTAAACTTTAGCCTAATATAGATATTATTTGAGCTTGTTTCTGTCCTGGAAGCAATGGAGACATACCACTGTGGAAGGCAGGACAAGTGTATATGTGACAACACGAATTGTCTTCTGAGCTCTGCACTATGTGGGTTCTGGCTCCCAAGCTACACTTGTAGTCTTCTGCAGCATAGATGTGTTCTCCAGACTTACACAAAGTTAAAATGATGTAATGGGAAGTGTTCCCTCTTCTCTGGAGTTAATGTACTGTAGCAGGGATAAAAGAAGGAAATTTCGGGGGGGGGGGGGGCGGGGGAGTGACATTTTTTTTTAATGCAGAATTAATTTTGAAAGACATTGAGGTTTTCGCCTTTCTCTATTTTATAAAAAATTCTACTTCATCATATTTATATGTAATTTTTAATGACTTAAAGCCAAGATATGTTTTTCTAATGTGAAATATACTGAACATTAAACTTCATATAGAAAAAATGTAGAACCATCTATTATAGTTTAATTCTAGGAAATTTGTATTAGCTGTCAACAAGACCAATTATTGCATTTAAATGGAAAAATTACTGTGACTGTTAGAATTTCCATAATTCTAATAAAGTTTTCTCACATGAAAGTGTAGCTCCATTGACTGATTTATTTATGCTGCAGTAAGAAATTGGGATGCTGCAAGAAACAATTGTGTCGGTCGTCTTACAATTTTAAGTGGAAAGTGACAGTAGCATTAATTAGGACTGTGAGATTTTGTACTGAAGACAACCATGTTTCTGAACAAAGCCTTATTATCTAGTTATTCAGTCAGATTTATTTAGCCTGTTAAAATGACTGTAAAATATAAGTGACTTACAAAAAAAGATTTGAAACCAACTGGATATTTTAAAATGCTTTTAAGAAATTAAAACCCCAGCTAACACAACAATATACTTGACGTCAAAAATCAAATGTAGGCTGGTAGTATTGTGTTAATTGCATATTTTTAAAATACAAATTAGTCTTTCAAATGAGTCTTAAATATGTTATATAATCAAATAAAATAGAAATGTCTTCCATCTTTCTGTTGAAAACCGCTCCTAAGTAGCAGTGCTGCCTTGTCTTTCCATAAATAAAGGTTCTAGTATCCAAGTAACGGTAGCTAATACAGATCAAATTTGAGAGGTGATAGCTTTTTGTTATAAAGCATGGTAAAACTACTTTTAAAGGGAATGGAGTGAAGTAGAATATTCATATACAAAGTTATCTTCAAAGCAGGAAAGGCATCCCCCATGTAATGTCATCCAGAACCGAAAGATTATTCATAGGTTACAGGAAATTACTACAAGCACTGTGCTCTGGGAGAAGGGATTCACTTCCTAATTAACAGAATGGTCAGGTTTGGGGTTTTTTTTAAATTAAAGAAAGAAAAACGTGGAAGGGTGCAGAAAGATCAAAGATAAGTTTGTTGAAATAAATGTACTGCTGTTGCAGTGAAGGACTTCTGGCAGGGTTTCTTTTACACACTGGCATAAAGCCAGTCAAAATAGATTGAATGTTTTGTAAGGATGTCTGCTGAAACTTCCCTTAGTCTTGTTAGAATCCTTGTGAAAGCTTTACAGGGTATGTGACAGGAGGTGATAGTCTCAGGAATTGTCTGGAATTCTTTAGCGGAAATATTTTAGGAGAAAACACCTGCTTTCTCTAGTCTTACTCTTTTTGGTCTTAAATTCTAAACCTGTAGAATATATGAACATACGTATCTCCGAAGAACTACTTATGTCTCCTCCCTTTCATCTGGATTTGTTTTTACATTTTTTCTCAATATTAATCCTTTGAGCTATAACACATAGCAATCTCAAAGTAAAGTCTTTCAGAAAAATGATATTTCATATGCCAAATATTGATTATTTTAGCTTGGGAGTCTCAGAAAATTTAATGCATTTTAGAGGATCTTCTCATAGGAAGGTGAATTGTGTACGTCTTGTTAATGATAGAATTTGCACGTAAATAAGGGCAGCATGAACAATGGCAGAGATTATTTTGAATCTATAACACTGGATTTAGGCTGCTTAAATCTCAGAAGTGATTGCAGAACTGTATGTAAGTCTTGGAGGCATTTTATAGTATCATTCTGTATATGGAAAGTAAGGATATTGAATTACTCTTGCTTTGGGGTGTCATGGAAGGGAGTCATTGAAAAATGAGCAATACAAATGACTCTGTATCAGGGTATTGTGCTTATCTTCAGCAGGGAGTTTTTATACTTCATTTTTTGAATGAGCTGAGAAATAATCTGATTTTTGGAAAAAATGACTGAAGTTCCAGTGCAGTTTTGCTGATTTTGCAGATAATTTTTTTTTTTCCAAGTTTGAAATCTTGCAGTTTGAAAGAAATCTTAGTTCCTCCTCTTAAAAGAATCTTTCTTTGTAAGTGAGGAAAGGCTAGCTACTGTTTGACTCATTAACAGGAGATGTTGACCTTCCCTCCCCCTCGCTGGTACTTAGTTTGGAAGGTCTCCAATACATATACTTCCAATTTATTTAAAGAAGAATAAAAACTCATTTAGAATATTCTGTATTTGTTCTTTTGCGTTATTGAATATGAGAAACATATGGAATGCTTCAAAATCAGGTGTCAGCAGCAGATTTAGAGTAGAAGGAAAGGCTTCTTAGCTTGGTCTAAGAAGCAGTTGAAAGGGAGGAAAAGCTGGAATTTCAAAGGGGGTCTGCTGGTTTATAACTGGTCAATCTCTTAGGTCATAGAGTGGAAAAGATGGACAGCTTGGAAGGACAGTCAGGAACAGTCTTGTGCGTTTGTAACTTTACTGCTGAGGGAGGAAGAAACTTTTGCAAAAGACTGAACAATTCTCAAACAATTCTCAAACAATTTGGACAGCATGTGTCGCGTGCCATGTTTGTGTGTATTTGTCTCTAGTATACCAGTCACCTTAATTTCAGTTTGTAGTTGTTAGGTCTACTTAGAGCAAACTTGGCATGCTTCTTAGCGTGTGGTCTCACTGTGGTCCTGTCGATGTCAGAAGTAGCCTTTGCATGTTTTACCACTTCAGGTATGTTTTGTTTGTTGGCCCCTCAAAACGATCCCATAATGAGGACTGTAATCGTGTTTTCTGTTATATGTGCTGTCGTATTAATTTAATCTAAAACTCCCATGTAGCGACGCAGAAATACTAAATAGGCTTAGTTCTTTGAGACACGAGATATATTGTTACATAAGTTCCTTGAAATATTTTGGGGTATTGGTAGATTAAATAATTCTAGAAGAAACCACTAAATACCTTTAATGTAAATAAGCTTACATAGTTTCAAAATCTCAAATGCTAATGTCATTGTGAGCCACTGGTCCTGGGTTGTATTGCAAGTACCCAGATGCTGCATTTTAGCCTGAATCTTTCTTGGAGTGTTAACTAAGATCGGTAATTAGAAATTACATTACCTTGTTTCTATTGTTCTTTTCTATTTGGTAATGAACAGTGTTGTGGATACTTATAAATGAAGGGGGTTTAAATATCTGAAGTTACCTTTTTTTTTTTCTTTTTAACAGAACAGTAGCTATCCATCAATGACTGATCCTTATCTGTCCAGTTACTATCCACCATCTATTGGGTTCCCCTATTCTCTCAGTGAAGCACCATGGTCTACTGGAGGAGATCCTCCTATCCCCTATCTCACCACCTATGGACAGCTCAGTAATGGAGATCACCATTTTATGCACGATGCTGTTTTTGGACAGCCTGGGGGTCTGGGAAATAATATCTATCAACACAGGTTTAACTTTTTCCCTGAAAATCCTGCCTTCTCGGCTTGGGGAACAAGCGGATCCCAAGGACAGCAGACTCAAAGTTCAGCTTACGGGAGCAGTTACAGCTACCCGCCTAGTTCACTGGGCGGTACCATTGTGGATGGACAAACGGGATTTCATAATGATACATTAAATAAGGCTCCTGGAATGAACAGTATTGAACAGGGCATGGTTGGACTGAAGATTGGTGGAGATGTTACGACGTCTGCGGTGAAAACAGTAGGTTCTGTTGTCAACAGTGCCGGGATGACAGGTGCCCTCTCTGGTAATGGTGGATCTAATGTAAACTTGCCAGTGTCTAAACCAACTTCTTGGGCTGCTATAGCTAGCAAGCCTGCAAAACCACAGCCTAAAATGAAAACAAAAACTGGACCTGTAATTGGAGGAGCATTGCCTCCTCCACCTATAAAGCATAATATGGACATAGGTACTTGGGACAATAAGGGTCCTGTGGCAAAAGTTCCTGCCCCACAACAGATACCTTCTCCTCAGTCTGTCCCACAGCCACAGCAACAAATTGTTCAGCCTGTTCCAACTCAACCTCCTCCATTGCCTCAGCCACAGTATCAGGCCCCTCAGCAGCCACCCCAAAATCGCTGGGTAGCTCCTCGCAACAGAAGTGCAGCTTTTGGTCAAAGTGGAGGAACTGGTAATGACAGCAACTCAGCTGGCAGTACACAGCCTAACCCTGTTCCAAGTGGCGAGTCCCATCCTGTTCTTGAAAAACTGAAAGCTGCTCACAGCTATAACCCTAAAGATTTTGAATGGAACCTTAAAAATGGACGTGTGTTCATAATAAAGAGCTATTCTGAGGATGATATTCATCGTTCCATTAAGTATTCTATTTGGTGTAGTACGGAACATGGCAACAAACGCCTGGACAGTGCTTTTCGGTCCATGAATAGCAAGGGTCCAGTCTACTTGCTGTTCAGTGTCAATGGCAGTGGACACTTCTGTGGAGTAGCAGAGATGAAATCACCTGTGGACTATGGCACCAGTGCAGGTGTCTGGTCTCAGGACAAATGGAAGGGGAAATTTGATGTCAAGTGGATCTTTGTGAAGGATGTGCCCAACAACCAGCTGCGACACATCAGGCTGGAGAACAATGACAACAAACCCGTTACAAACTCCCGTGACACACAGGAGGTGCCCTTAGAAAAAGCAAAAC
Organism: Pluvialis apricaria; assembly: GCA_017639485.1. Taxonomy (NCBI): domain Eukaryota; kingdom Metazoa; phylum Chordata; class Aves; order Charadriiformes; family Charadriidae; genus Pluvialis; species Pluvialis apricaria. Next base: position 14,404,948 of record CM030021.1, read on the forward strand.
AAGTGCTTAAAATTATTGCTACTTACAAGCACACGACCTCCATCTTTGATGACTTTTCTCATTATGAAAAGCGCCAAGAAGAGGAGGAGGTGGTGCGGAAGGTAAACTTATTAAAAAATTTATTTTATACACAGATATGGGGAAAATGAAATGTGAAGGCTGCTATGGTGGAAAAAATGTAAGTAGGAATTTGAAATACTTTTAATACATATCAACTCAATGGTTTTATGTGTGTTTAGCAACACCAAAAACAAACTGATGCTTATTTGTCTGTGGCAATTTAATAGCTAATGGGTTTCAAAGGAGAAAGTTAAGCAATAATGCAGGTAAAGGACATTATGTCAGGGTTTTCTTGTTTGATTTATTTTTTTATCTTAAAATCGTTAATAAACTAGAATGTAGTTTCTGTTTCAGAATTGGATTCTGCCAATGACTGCCACTTAAGTTCTTTGCTTTATCAATATAAGGTGGTTTAACACTGTTTGACTGGAATTGAGCTATCAAAATTGATACCTGTGTTGGCATTTGAAATTTGTACGTTGCCTTTAAGAGCAAGAAGCCTGATCTTGTTTGTGCAGTTGATCTCTCTGGAGAAGAAAGAGTTGCATAAAATTGTTGGAATAGTGCTAGAAAGATTGCGTTTCTGCTGCTGAAGTCACATGTATTATTATTATTTGGGTAAATAAAGGTTTTCAGTTCCCAGGTCTAACCTGTCTACTAATTCTTGAAAAGAAGTTTGAGTGAAGGTGTAGTAAGAGAAATTTGGGCGGTAACTGGGAAAGTGTAGTAAGAACTTAAATACGCTTTCATGGCCCTGAGTCTGCCACAAGAGACATCTGTCCCTATCCATCCCATGACCTCAGTTTCGAGAATGCCTTTCTCTAATTAGGCAGTCTAGAAGTAATGGACTGACAAAATAATAGGTGTTGGGATGTGTAGTTACTAGCTAAGTAACACTTAAAGTTGCTTGATATTGATAGTGTTTCATAGACTTTTTTGTATAACCTTTCAAATAAAGCATTTATTTGACAGGCTAGTTTAGTGCAGCTCACACTTCATGCGTGTTCCTGGAGCTTAAATTGAAGTTGCCATTTTAAAGGTTTTATTGCCTTTTAAAAGTGCAGAGAAAATTGCTTTAAACTGTCTTCATGGAATGTACCCTTAAATTATAGGAGAAAAGGAGATCAGTGTCTTAAACTTCTTAGCTCAACTTTTCCTAGCCATCAGATGCGATGTGTGTAGCGTACCTCAACGCAGCAGGGAAGGGCAGCTTAAGATTCGAAGTTTTTCTTGTGTACTCCCTGGGGGGTTCCACAAGCTAAAACCTGAAAGCCTTTACTTCAACACTTCATTCTTTCAGTAGACAATTAGCAATCCAGTATTTAATGCAACCTGTATCCTGAAGAGAGGTGTTCCCTTACGTAGGAGAGAATCTCAAATGAGTCAAAAGGTCTAGGTTCCTTTCTCCAGTGTTTACAGTGTATGGGGTGATTGTTTTGGGATATTTAATGCTGAGTGTTCTTGTGATTTGCTGCTGAGTCTGGAGGGGAGAATAACATGCGTATTTGAGGAGTGAGAGCACTGCGAAAGTGATAAGGAGAGCTAGTCTTGAACAGTTAACTTGCTGGCCTGAGGAAGGACCAGATGGCTGCGTACTGAATGCCGAACTTCCTTCACTTTGTAGTAGCTCATGGGGCTGATGCTGCTTTGAGTTCTTTTAATATACACAATTATTTCCCACTTTCAGTTCAAGTGCCGATACAATATTCTTAGCCAGGGCACTGCTTTATTATAGGATACATTTTTCAAAAAATTCATTTTTTTCTGCCTTATTTAAAACCGAGGCTCTATCTTGTATGACACATTCAGAAAATAAACTCTGAAGTCTAGTTTAACATTTCTTAGACTCCTCCAGATAGCTTAGAAAATAGGACAATATACAGTCAATTGAAGTACACTGACGGAGATAATAGTGCTAGATAGTAAAGCAGATAAACAGTGAGAGAATGAAAAATAAGACGCTGCTTGTCAGGTTACATTCTATAAAACTATTGTCTTGAAAGTTAATGTTTTCCCCTTCATTGACTAAAATGAATTTTAGAAGTCCATCTGATTACTGGAAGAGTTTTTTTGCAGGATACGTACACACTTCTTATTGTTGAGAAGTTTGTGCTATTGGAGTTGAAGCCCTCCTCTTACGCAAAGTTAACCTTCCTATGACAATAATTTTTGGAGACATATTGCCAGTTAACGTATCTTATGACCTAATTGACATTTTCAGATGGTTATTTGTATATGTGCCATCTTCACTAGTTTTCAGTTTGCTGTGCTTTTTTATTCATTATACTCTGTCTAGCAGTAAAATTAACTTGTTGAAATTTTGTGCTTCCATTTCACCACTGTTGTGATTACAGAGGGCTAGAATTCTTAAAAATTTACACGTGGAAGGCTTGAATGCTTTTAATTTCATTTATACACAAATATTTAGTAGGGAAGAATAACTTCATATAACCTGTACAATGCAAGCCAGGAGCATTTCAGTTCTTTTCTTTAGCTGGTTAGCGTTTTTTGCTAGCCAGTGTTTCCTTAACTAATGTGTGCTGTGTGAGCTCCAGTGTGCGCTCTCTGGGTTTAACTGCTGTAGGAACCTCTGTGTTAACACCAAGTTATCAAAGGAGGATTAGGCAGATATAATGCTGAGTGAAATTCATTGAAGTGCCAAAGATGCGTCAGTGTTACCAGCATTGCTGGTCTAGAATCGAGGGAAGGTTTTTTTCATGCTGGGCTGTAAGTCCAGCTTTTGATTTGCCATAGTAATAAACTAGTGAAGCCCAGTCTGGTGACCCAGGACCTGGGAAAGGAGTAGTAGAGATATTGGTGTCTGGAATGAAATAGCAAAAATGTGAGTGGCATGACATCTCTCCTGAGCCTCCTAGCATTTCTCAGTCAGTTTCCAGGGCCACTACAGTGTCCACAAAGAGAGCAAATTCTGTGATCAAAGCATCAAAATGTGGAAAAGTTGCAACATGTGTGAGAGCGCTTCTTTAAAAAGAAAATACAGTATAATGTGGCATTGCTAACATTCCCTAAAAACATGCTTGCATAGTCTTAACGAAATTGTCTTCCAAAGTTACAAGCTTGTGAAGAAAATAAACTTGTTGCAGATTTTGTTATTTTTATTTGCATCTCGTGGTAGGACAGATGGGTTGATCTACTGTCAGCAGCTTGTTTTCATAAATCTGTATTTAACTAGGTGGTCATAGTTACTGGGGTGGACTGCTGTGCTGTCACCTCTGACCTGTGTCAAGGCACTTGGCTATTCCAAGGTCTAAACCTTGATGTTGTGCTGGAAGAGCTGAGTAGTCTCAGAAAGCCCGTGAATGGGCAAGCTTACCATTTCTCCCTTTGGGTGATTAAATATTGCAAAGTGTTAGCTAGTGCATGTTGGCACTTAAAAATACTCATTTTCTTCTGGCATTGTGTATTTCCTGTCAGTATGCTTTGTGTGAACATATTCATTGACACTGAACTCTTAAGGATGGAATATTGTCCTTCCCCCAGAACTGTAATTCAAAAACATTTATATTTTAAGACTAATTGTGTTTCCTTATACAAAGATAACATTTATATTTTTATGTCAGAAGATGAATGCTTTCATCCCACTGACGTTAACAAATAAAGTTTGGTGGGAAGGTTGACAGCTACTTCAGATTGAGATGAAGGGAACAGAAGTTTGACGGGGATGAGTGTCTTTAAAATGGAAGCTTCTGCTGGTTTTGTGAAAACCAGTTTTTCCTGTGTCTGAAGACTATACATATTAATGCCATGACGGAGAAGTATTCAACAGGAGCTCCCTTGTGAGGTATCAGAGTATTCCCCTGGAGAAGAGAAACTACAAAGGACCCAAATGGATCTTGAGAACCAAAATGAACAAAGCCTTGTTAGTTGCTTACAAAACTGCTTGTTCTTGCTTGCAGTAGCGCTAAATAGCAGTAAGGAAGAGAATTTGAGAGTTAGAGCTTCTGAAAAGCAGCCATGCTGGAGAGCACAAAGAGTTGTTGCATCATTTTCCTTCCCATCAGTTTATATGGTTTCAGACACTTTAAAAGGAAGACTCAGATTAGCCCCCAAGAGAGCAAGCAAGCAGCAAGGTAGGAGGAACTGCGTAATAACTTGCTTAATAAATAGCACTTTTCACTGAATTATAAAGCCTGAGCTGAATCTGAACGCCACGAGCATACTTTCTAGGTACCAGGTAGAAGTCTCATGTGGTAGGCTGTTGTCTGTTTATGTGGGACTAGTCCATGAGAATAGAAGAAAGTGGGATTATGAGAGTCAATGGGTGACTACAATGAAAAATCAAAATAAGTTATGTGAGGTGGCAATGGGAAAGAATGGGCTGATGAGCACGGTGGGGCAGTGAAGCAGAGTAAAGGGGATTTGCCACCTTAGGAATGGAAGTAGGATGGAACAATTGCTTTTTTTGGAAGCCTGAAAATGGGGTTGATATGATTCAGTTTTAGATTCTTTCTGACCACCTTTTGTTGGAAGTGTCAGGCAGCCGTAAGTTCTTTTCGTTAAGAACATAAAACACCTAATATGTTCTGATGGTCTACCACTAAGAAGTGACTTTCATTGACTGGTCATTGTAAGTCAGCTGTTAAAAATCTATATTCCCCCTATCTTTTAAAAAACAGTTATATCACTTTATATGGTCTGTTTTGTTGATTTGGTAAAACAATTTTGCTATCTTCTGTCTTAAATCATAGATTAATAATTTATACTAGACTTTGTTGACTTGATTTTATTATGGAAATATTGATATTATTCTGCCTGGAGGCAGAAATCAATATATTCCATTTAAAAAAAAAAAAACTCTTCTGATTTTTATGCTGTGACCAGCTGAAGTAGCAAATACAGTCTGTTACATTTATAATGTTTGGTATATTTGCAAATAAGCTTTACATCACAACAAAAACAATTCTGAGATGAATTTTATACAGAAAGATTCCACAAAACAAGTAAAACCTAAAGGCGTTAGATTAGGAGTTGACTGTTGTTTATGCTTAGGCTTTTTCACAATTTTCTTGCTTGAAATAGGATTTGGTGCCATATTGATGCATTCAAGTACAGTACACACAGTCTTTACGCAGCTGTTTTGCAGTATGCAGTTTGTTTTAAACACTGTTAGGATGAAATGGAAAACAGCGAGGCAGAACCCTTTCTACTCAATCTGCACGGTGTCTTAGTGGGGAAATTGCACTGGCCTAAAGATACAGCGGCATATTTTATTCAGCTGGTTTTGCCGTGTTCCGCAACTTATGCGGCACCTGAAACAATTGTTGAAAAAGTCCCTCCTCTTTTGTTCTTGCATTGCTCACCTCGTCTGTGTACGCTCTGTGCAGAGCCTCTGCCCTAAATCGCAGCGGAGACACAACTACTTGCTGCTGGCAGAGCACAAGTTAGTCGGATGCAGACTTAGAGCAGCTGCGGGGTGCCTGCAGGTATCCCTTAGATTGCCTTTATCTGTTTTCTGTATTTGTGGTTAGCAGAAACTTTTGAGAGAGACTTTGAAGAGCCTACTGGCTTCTGTACTAGAAGGCTTTTAGAAATTCTTGGGTTGTTCAGTCTAGCCATGCTGGTTTTTAGCAGACCATGCGAAAGCACATCACTTTTGTTCCACCTGATGATGTGGTTTTTTTTCCCCCTGACTTGTGAAGTATTCCACAGTCCCTTGCAGAATAGTTCAACAGGTAGGAAGAATAGGAAGAGAATTTCTAGAGAGCTCAAATCCTACTTTAACTGAATGTGACTAAACTCCAAAGTCACTTGAGTACTTCAAAATTATATGTGTTCTGTGGAGTTCAGTAATCTACCATCCCCTTTCTGCTCTTGGATTGATTGTGCTACTGCACTAACTACAGTAATGCAGAAGGTAGAATATTGCAGGTGCTGTTTCTGCTTAGGAATGTTGATATTCCATACATTTCTTAGGGTGACCTTCCTCTGCTGTCGGTTTGAAGTGACTGTGCAGGTATTCATTCAGCTCTTCCGCTTGAAGCTGCACTTAATATTAAGTTACCAAGTCTTTGGGCTTGTCAGGTGTATGCAGTGTATTTATAAAATGTAGCAGCAATGTTTTAACGAAGTGTATAATTGTCTGGGATGACATCACTGCTGTTATGCTAGTAAAAACTTTTTTCTTTTTCATTTGACTAAAATCTTTCTTAACTTTCAACTTTTTTGTCTTTGCAGGAACGTCAGAATCGAAACAAACAATAAGAATAAACATATACAGTTTGGTATATATACTAGAACTGATATTAAATTCGACTATGAGAAACAAAATTTAAGTATACTGGTGCTGTATCCTGGCATCAGGACAGACTAAAGCTTTCAGCTCCAATATATCTTCTCGTGCAGGGGAAATTAAGTTGTCGCATCTTTAAGTACGTTGTAGGGTTTTTTTGCCCAAGTGGATCTGCATTAATTTGTATCTTTTTTTCTATGTAAAATTCTGTAGAAATCATTAATAAAGGTGTGTCTGTTTTTATTTTTTTAAGTTGGTAAACAGTTATATTAACCTAATGTGGACCTATACATGAGCATACTAAAGTGTCAATGCTTCCCAAAGAATTTATTTTGGCACAAATTGTGTTCCTAGCCAGACATAGAGATTATGAAGAATACATGACAAATCTTCCTTTATCCTCCTTCCAAACCCTTTTTCTTCATGGCAGAAGTAAGAAACCATGCATTGATTTTTGTCATTTAAAAAACTTTTAAGATACTGCACTTCAGAATTTTTGAAATGAAAAAAACCTAAATTTCTGATCACTTTGTGCAGCTGCTATGCCTCTTTATTTATCTGTACAATTACACTTTTAAAAATGCTAATGCGCCATGTTGGTTTTTTCTGTCTAGTAGAAAATCAAATTGTCAGTGAAATTGTTTATCTGGAAAATATTTCCCTTTCACATTCTGTTAACCAGTGCTTCAGTGTGCATTTGTTATACCATATCCTGCCGAGAGTGAGCGAGATGCTTTCTCTCAGCCATAATTCTGCTTTACGGTTTTTGTAGCTTAATTAAATAATAATGTGATGCTATCAACATTGCAGGGGTTTTGGACAATGTGTTTAAACCTGTTTCAGCTTTCAGGTGTTATTAGTTAATTGCAGATCATTTTTAATCCTTCCCGTCATTACTCCCTCCCACCCCCAGATCCTAATGCCATTTAAAGTTTTTATACCAATAATGCTGAGCTTTAACGTAGGAACTAATAGTACGGATAATATGATGGATTATGCCTCAGATGTTTAAAATTGACAGTGTGTATGTCTAATTTTTTTTTCTGTTGGATAAGTAAAAAAACCTGTTTTAAGAAACTGAATTTGCTGTCATGTTTTTGTGGAGTGAGGGGACCGTCGGAGAACCTGTCACCAACTGGAGTTCCAATTAAGCATGGAAATGGTGCTCATGTCCGCTGCTCTAGCACACTGAATCTGCACGTGTTTATTGTAGAGGATCTTTTACTATATTAGAAAGCAAGTATCTTCTGAATACTATTTACTCCAAAAGGACCTCCAATTTAAATAAAGTTTAATCTGTATCATTTAGACTTGTATTTAGAACATATAACTCTGTCTCTGGACTGTTACTGCCTGTAAGGGGTAATGGACAGCATCAGATTAACTTTTTCCTCTAGGAGAATACAAGCCTTAATAAACAATACATATTTAGCAAGTTTGATGTCATTTTCATTTTTTTCCCTACTTTCAGTTGTCTTCCTATGTTATAATCACCATTTATGCCGACTTGTGAATTAACTCTAATTTGAGAAGTGTTTTGAGTAACTTAGGTGTTTGTTCTCAGCATGCTTGATGGCTGCAGAAGGGGTTCGCAGGACTCTGCGGAGGACATCTAAGCTGCTTTGAATGTTACCGTTCCTCAAAGGAAATACACGTGTGTAGAGCGGCTGTCACTTGTACTTTCCTTTCTCCTTGTACGGTAGAGAAGCTGAAGAAAGAATTGGAAGTTGTCCTATAGCCTTCAGGAGGCAGTATCGCACACGTGGGTCACTGGGATGAGAAAAGGACCTTCCAAAGAGAAGTAAAGCTCTGAACGGTTTCTTTTACAGCAGTTGGCTGTATTTCCCAACTCTAACTTTAGTGATTTGACTCAATATCTTATTTTTTTTAACTGACTTTTTGAAGCAATGCTGCAGTTCATAAACATGTTGCCATCTAATAAAAGCACCTGCTGTTAGTTTTGGTTGTTAAGGCAGGACACTTGCAATGGTGATTCCCGAGCCAAAATGAATTCAGCTCCATCTGGACCCTGAAGAGAAAAGTTAGTTATCCGACTTTCATTTCTTTCTTTAGATCTGAGAAGGAAAAAAAAAAAAAATAGTATCTTTGCTGTGATATACCTTTAGACTTCAAGTAAATATTATGCCGAAACCACAACATCTACAAAAAAAAAACAAAAACAAAACCACCAACAGATTGAGAGCTTTTAACAAAAAAACGGTTTGGCTGTATCCTTAAGAAAAGTTATGATGTGACTTAACCTGCTGTCTGGTTTTGTGGGTAGCAGGAAAAATGCATAACAGCTTCAGCATGCAGAGAGTTCTTACGGATAGTGTGATGCTGTGGCTGGGTTGTACAGCACTGACGTAAAGTGAGGAGAAGATTTAACAGAGGATAAAATAATCATTTTCATTATGATTATCTTGAGTGTTAAGATAACCGGAATGCCAGCTGCTGGTTGTTCTAATTTCCAATCAACTGTCATTTCAATTTAAGGAGACTCCTCACTTTTTTTGTTTGGTAATGGTCAAGTTACACTGTGAGGGGGAGAAAAAAAGCATTCTTCCAGTGTAGAATAACTTCATGTCATAGGTCTTACTTATTCTTTATTTAATCCAAGTAATAGTTCTAAAAGAACCTGTGTGCTTTTGGAATTTGTGCTTAAATTTACTCCTTAAATGAGTGATTTTATTTGATGTTCTTAGAATTTGCGTGTGTTTGACAGTAGCCCTGCTGCCTTCCACTTTGAGCCGAATGTGACTGGTAGCACCACATACTGGTCACAGAGTTAAGTGACATTAGTTTTCTCGTTCCGTTAGGGTCATTGGTGGCAGCACATGGTACTGCTCTGACGTTGTGAACATTACATCGTTAGGGGAAAAAAAACCAAAACCATTTTCATTTGCAGGCAGTCATAACAAAAGTAGTAGTACTGAATGCTTAATCTTTATGGAGATTATATTTGTTGCTGTGAAGGATGGTTTCAAGGGACTTGAGCTGGTGGAGAAAAGTGAAATTACACTGAGATGTAAGGACAGAAACAGGCAGACAAAAATAAACAAATTCAGGTTCAAGATCACTGCTCTGCCATAACACAACATGCTTGTAAATTAGGGTCAGGCTTTGCTTTTTACCTTACTCATTCTTGGGAGATGGAAATAGGGGATGTAAAATTGAAAATCCTAGGGTTTTTTTTTCCTTTCACCCTTTGAATGACCATTGATATTAAAAAATGTTTTTCTTCACAACGTACTTGATTTTTGTTTGTAGAACTTACTCAAAGATATTAATGAGATCTCAGTGAGAAAAATAGTATTTATTTCTTAGCATGAGACTGAGCACGGTGCACTAGAAAGCATGGACGAGTTGTGACAGAACATGTCTTTGCTTTTCCTCTTTAATAATGAGTGCTTTTATTTGGCCAGAGAAGATGGAAATTCTCGTAAATGTGAGCATTAAAAAACTTGTAGGCAAAGATATTACAAAACTATCCAAAGCAAAATAACTCTTGTAATGTTGCTGCCCTTTTCTCATACACCTGTTAAGTAAGTGAGGGAAGCTTAAAGTAGCAGATAAATACAAAAATGAAGCATAAATAGTATCTAATGGGGGAAAAGTGTGTTTTGATCAAATGCTCCTTTTCATGGTCTCTCAGTTACTTTGAATTCTTTGTTGAACAGTCTGTTTCACTTGGAAAAAGCTCTGGCTTTTTCTGACAACAGTGCTCAGCATCTGCTCATTTTAGGAGAAAGCTGTTCGCTATTTTTGGGAAAGTGCAGGTTCTTAATTGGAATTTGTGATACTGCCCGGGAACGGTGCGAGTGTGGCTGTGGCTTTTTCTGTGATCACCGCCTCGGCTGTAGCCTGCCTTGTTCACCGTTCCTTTGAGAAAGAACAGCTCTTGTTCAGCCTATTTTTAGGAGTAAGGGAGTTGAGTTAAAGTGCTGAAATGACTTAATTGGGGTGTGACTTGGCAGAGGGAGATTTGGGATTTCACGAGTAAGGTGGTTCAGTCCGACGGACGGTGTCGTAGCTGACACCGTTCTCACAGGGGTTTTCTTGTGTACGAATGTTACTGATTTCACAGCTTTCCTGTCCTCAGAAAACTTCTGGTGAAAAAAACCCTTTAAAATTGCCGTGTATATTGCATATGCAATGATGCATTGCATATGCCATGTGATGACAGTCTGTAATATTTTTCATTTCCTAGCAAGAGTGTAAGCAGGGGGGGGCTTTAGGAATTACAAGAACAGCTTTGGTTCCCTGGTATGATACTGGATTAATTTCCTTATTTTGTGTAGAATCATAATTTCAGGGTACCTTTGTAATCCCTTGGGAAATCCTACATAAAAAGAGTGCTGACTTGACTTCTGTATCATCTTTTTGCGTTCTGTAATGTCCCCGATCTCCCTTTTGTTCACGTTCCTGAGGTGAGTTACTGACAGCGCGAGGAAGACCTTGGAGACGTGCTTTCTTCAACACGCAGGACTTCATAGAACTGGCATCTACACTGTCTTTTACTCAATCTCCTTTAATTTGGAGAGCGGAGGAGGTTTTATGCCATCTGTCTGTTTATAAGTTATTCAAGAAATTATTTTTACCTGGGATGTTACCATGACAACAGACAGTTGGTAAAGTCTTCACCAAATGCATTTCTAATGTTGTCCAACTGCTGCTAAATCAGTTTGGCTGTGGTTTCAATAATGAAGACAGTATGAAAGAGGTGTAAATACTTGTTTTGCCAAATCTGTGACCTCCGGGTGTTTTTAGGTTATTAATGCAATGCATTGAGCAGTAATACATATCGCAAGCAACCTTCTTGATTCCACCCCCCCATTCTGTGGGGTGAGAATAGGAAGAAAATACATTTTATCAGGAAACGATATATCAATCTATATGTATGTTATTAGGGAGCTTTTTTCATCATTTGCGTCTTCTATGTAGTGCCTCCGTTAAGGTATTGCTACACTGCTCAGTTCTCATTTACGGTGTTATTGTGAACAGTGTTGATTTCGGTGCTCTGCTCTTGTGGATCTACAAATTGCTACTTCAGCAGCAAGTCGATTATCGGTAACATCTAACTCGCTGAGAGAGCTCTGCATCTCCCTCAAAGTTAGCGGTCTGCAAACCCTCTGAAGAAGTTCAAACCCACTGGGGTAGGAAGTGTTCTTGCTGCTCTTGGCTCTCCCGGAGCAGCACGTTTTAAGTCAGCTGGAAACACTGACGGCGGAGAACAAACTGATTCTTGCAAGTGGGTGCGCTTTGCTGAAACAGTATTTACCCTGCTTGTGTGAAACGTTGCGGGAGGTGGGTGTCATTAGGCTAACGAAGAAGCAAAGCAGTTCAATGTCTACACCTTGCTGGAGATTCACTTTCTAATTAAATACGGTGCACGTGCCACGTAGGGAGCCCAGATATACCAAGCTGGAAGTTAGACTTGGCAGAGTGGCTTCCTTTTCACCCCCTTTGGGGTGAAACTTCTGGATAATCAGCACATTCAGGAAAAAGAGTGAATTTTGGAAGGTCTGAGGCTTTATGGCAACTATTTGGCTTTCTTACCCCACTGGTGCGCATGGAAATCCTTTTCTAATATAAGTATTTTTCATATAAACATGTAAAATATTGACAGACTACAATTATGGGAGTGCAGATAGTCTGATTTTTGGGGGGAAGAACTCTATGGAGGTTTGTAACAAACCAGTGCTTTTGTAACCTCAAAAACTGTCAGCAGAGGCTTCTGGGTGCTTTTAAATAAGCTGATTATCGGGGGCCCTCAAAAACACTTGTGGAAGAGCAAGGCATTTTGATGTTTTGGCCTGTAACAACCTTATTTCATAAATACATCAGTGGCTTTTATCACTATCCAGCATGAAAAATTAGAAGTGCGTCAAGTGCAACTATCTGGCAAACTTTCTAGACCTCTGTTCTGATGTTCTACTCGTGCAAAGCCTTTCGAGTGCTCTGGAATAGAGGAAAGCTGTGATCCTTCCCAGATCTGCTGCTCAGGTTTGAGATAGGACAAAGCCTGCAAAGCAGGTGCGGGTTAGGAAAGATAACAAAACCGTGCCGTTGCATAGGTCTTTTGAACCGTTCTGCTTAAAGATGGCATGACTTAGTCCTCAAAGGAGATGTTTTGTACTTTCCCGTAGGTGCTCCGAGGTGGAGCAGTGACTAGGGGGGACGGTCTAAAGAGGTGGTGGGCGGTGGCTGAGGCTGGAGGCTGCTCGCTGTCGTGGAGATGTTACGAAGGAAGCAGTTACCAGTAAGGACTCCCCTTCTGGGACAGTATCAGATTGTGAGATCCCCAAGCAGGGTTTCCTGGCTTAAGGCACTGGCAAGTTGCGGGGGTTTTTTTCGTATTTTACCCTTTTTCAGTCCACGTGCAAGTGACAGCTTAACTTTGTTGAGATCTCCCTTTAAAGCAGAATACTAAATTGTAGTGTCCTGAAACTGAACTGCGGGCAGCAGTGGGACGGTGATACACTTAATCACACCAAATTTGGTGCTTTTTAGTTACGCCTTGTTTTGCCTGTAGTACCAGTTTAACTAAGCTAGCTTATTACACAGTGTTCAGTCTCTGGAGCCAGGGTGTTGTAGTGATTTATGGTTTTTGCATTAATGCTAGATCAGCTAACAGAAATTGGGAACAAAAGCAACAATTAAGGAGGTGTATCAGCATGTTGCATCACTCCATTAGGCGTGCAGCATTTTAAAAGTGAAAGAGACTGCTTTGGGTCCTCTGGTTTTATATATTTGACCTCTGTAAAGCAGAAATTACAACTAAAACACTAACACTGTAATAATTCCTTGTTTGCTCTGACAAGGAACAAGAGTTCCTCGTTTTAACCTGTGAGTCCGGTAAGCGTATCTTTCCTTGTTCCTTGGCTGTACCCTTGGTTCACATAACATGACAGTTCATTCGTCATCGTCAAGGTTAGAAGCACGGTGGGGTTTTTTGGTCCAAAAGCTCTGTCTTTCTAAAAATGCCACTTCAGAACTGGGAGGTGGTGCACAGTAAGTCAGGAGAAGAAACAAAAAGCAATTTTTACCAGCTGCGAGTAAAGACAACTCCAAAAGATTTCCTGATGCTGAGCAAAGAGCAGCCCTAATGAGCTCCTATGGGAAATGTAATCTGCCCGTAGTGAGTAAAATACTAGATTGGGAAGAAGAGTGATTTTATGAGCCAGGTATCATTGCAGATTTTTCCTCAACTTACTGCCCTTGCTGAGGATGGGAAAACACTGTGTGTTGTTAATTCAGTTATTTCAAAGAATGCGATAGTGCAAGATAAATCCTAGAAGGAGAACATTCATAAAAGACTGGCAGACAGGGTGATCTGTAGACAGGTTTGTTGTTTTTTTTTAATTATTAATCTGTTAAGGTTTATTTAAAATAATAAATACAACCAGGGATGTGAACCTGCAGATCGCAAATTGCACAAAGTTCCTCCTGTTGAATTTCAAAAACCTCCTGGTGAAATGAGAGTGGGTTGTGAGGCATAACCATCCTCGGAAATATACACAAAATTGTCATCTGCTCTGGTGAATATGACCAGTGTCATGACTTGAGAGAGCGCGCGGCCCCTTTCCTCCTCAGCACCTCCTCCTGAAGGGCTGATGCTCTAGAAAGTGGCCCATAGAGGTAATGAAGAGGGTAAGCAAAAAGATACGAGGCATTTACGAAGCAGTACTTTTGTGCTTTTCAGTCATTGAACATATGCAGTTTTTCACTCAGAAATACACCGGGCATTGAGGTCACTAGGAGCCAAAAGCCTGTAGAGAAGCTTGATCTGCGAGCGGAGCGGAGGAGACCCCCCCAGCAGTTCTGCAGCTGGAACAGAAAGGCAGACGGGGCGCCGGGGAAGCTCAACCTGAGCAAAGTCGGGGGGGAAAAGTGGCAAATGTGAAAGTAATTCTGTGATTTTTGTTCTTACTTGGTTTTTTTGGGTGGGGTTTTTTTTTTTTTTAAGCGTGAAGGTGTGGTTATGGGAGAGATAAATGGAAAGATAGGAGGAGGGGAGGGGAAATAGGTGACGCGCAGTACATGTGGTCATCAGCTTCACCAACACACCTGCAGTGCGAAGCCCACATGGGCTTTCCCCAGAGGCTCCTGGCAATTAAAACATGCCTCAGTTGTTGCTCGTAGAGCAATAAAGAAGCCATTTGAATTATTACCAGGGACCCAGCTGTGCCATTAGTCAGTCTGGGAAAGTTTATCCAGAGGCAGAAAGCATCTCTAGCCTGGTGACTGCAGCGAATGTTCCGTCTGTTTGAGAGATTCGTTACGAGAGCCATCACATCGCAGAGAAAGGGAGATTTATAGGCAGCACCTCTCTGACACCTCTGCCCACAGGCTGCGTTGTACAAACAGGAGCCCTGCAGTCCTGGGTAGTTATAATGGATTTTCGTCGTGATCTAATGTCATCATTTCCAGTGCAGTTAAGTTTTGCAGCTCTCTCAGACTTCGTTCTACAAGGCAGTTTTTGTCCTCGCTAGAATAAGAATGTTCTGCACATAATAAGCCATTAGTTTTTCAAGGAAATCACACTGTGGAATAAACACTGGGATTTCTCCACTAGATAGTGGCTTTTATGTATATGAGTGTGTATATTATGTATAGATGTGTATGCACTTACACGTATTTGTGTGCTTCAAAGAAAGGTACGGTAAGAAACGGTGGTGGCTTTTTCTCCGCACAAATGAAAAGGTGGTAACTGCATTGCTGTGTGTCTGAGCTCAAGTGAATTGGCACGGCCCCACACACTGCTGATTTCCACTAGTTGGCAATCTCACCCTGTTTCTTGTAAGAAATACATAAAAAGTATTAATGATTATAACAAAGAGAAAAGTGGGATGATTAAAAATGGAATAAAATAGCAGAGGTGGGAGGAGGTCTGGAAGGCGCAGTGTACATCGGAGACTGTTTTCAGAGATACAAAACAGGGAAACCAACCCCTTTTTCACATTTTTAGAAAACCTTTGCCAGAGAAGAGGGGTGGTGTGATGCCTGCCCAGTTGCCCGTGCTGTAAAAGCCCATCCCACGGTGGGTGATGACAGTCCACCTGTGAGAAGGGGGTTCTGCAAGGATGGGTTTTCCTTCCTGCAAGAATTTGCAGATAAATAAAAAAGCAATGGGTTTGCGAAGCTCTGCAATTCTTTTACAGTGTAAAAGCACCGGTAAGATAAGGTTTTTATTCAGTGTTATCTTTTCTTTAGTAGTAAAGCTGGGTTAAGACAGCAGCTATCTGTCACTGGGGGCTGCTCCCCTTCCCGTTACAGTCCTGCCCATACATTTATTTTTTTTTTATTTGAACCCTAACTGTAGAAAACAAAATGCCTTATTTCAGTGATTGGATTTACACCCTGGACTGCGCAGTTAGCGCACCTGGTGGAGGGTAAAGGATCAGAATTAGCAAAGCTGGAGAAAATACAATAGCAAACTGCATGCCAAGAATCCTACTGCAGAGATCCTGATCATCTCTGTGGTGCTAATTTGGTTGTTGCTGATACAGTTAACAGCATTGCCATGTCAGTGGTGATTGGTAGAGCTCACTTCGGTGAGCCAAAGGGAGCTGGTTAGTGCTTTGACTCTTTCCATAGGTCCGACTGCGTATTTGAGATGCCTTTGTAGAGATGTTTGTGACAGGGCAAGGCCTCTGCATTAATTTAAACTTATATGGATCACTCTGAGGTGACGTGATGTAACTGGTAAATTGTTCCAAGAGTTCTTAACACCTGTTGAATCGAGAAGTAAATTCATGTGAAAACAAGCTGATGTGTAGTAAATTGTATGAGCACATCACAGAGTCATCTGATGACCTCCCGCAGTGCTTTGCATCCTTCTCTGGCAAATAGGTTCATGGACCTGCATGTTCTCTGCTGTTCTAGGGTCAGGATGGGTTTCTTTTTCCCTTTAGCTGAATGCTCCAGGAGTCAAGCATATTTTACGTTGGGTTTGTTGGTTTTTTTAGCTGCCCCTATACCATGGGTGGTAGTAGTAGCTCACAGACTTATGAACTTGAATCTTAGCTGCCACAGTAAGATGACTTCCAGAAGGCAGGGAACCCCTCTGACTGGGGTCGTCTTTGCATTGCTGTACCTAGAGCTGAGAATCGGTCTCATCAGTAGAACAACCAAGCAGTGAATTCAAGGACTGCAGCTAAAAAACCTCATCTTTACTCCAACATGCCCAAGCCTGGAGTTTTCTCTTATGTCCCTGTCCTCACGTTACAAAGCCCTGCAAAGTCAGATGGTTTTTAGGTGCCATTTGCCTGCAATTTGTTCCCATGTGCAGCAGTTGCAAAACTCTTACCGAAGCTCATGGGTACCAAATGAGGTCTTTCTGTCCCTCGCCTGCTGTTCCCATTCGTCTGCAGATTTGCGGAGCGCATGGAGGGAAGGATGCGGGGAGCATAACTCCCAGTGAGCACAGCTTGTGCTTGGGCTTCCCGTGATGTGATCACAGCCGCACAACCGCTCCGTCCCCACCTAGATGGGGCCTGGGCATGCTGCTGGCACTGTTTGTTCTGAAAGGAGTTTCTGATTTTTGTTTAAAAACAAAAACAAAACCAATGCCATTAGAGCAGAAAAAAAACACCAATGAGGGAGCGAATACAAAAAGCAGAATTCCAGCAGCTCTGTTTGAAAGAAGGAGAGAATTGTTTGTTTGGGGCACGGAGGGGTTGTGGAACACGATGTTCAGAACCAAAATACAGCTCCCTGCTCTAGGGAGCTCTCTGTCTTACCTTGCTGCCTTTTGTTCTGCTCCAGACAAGCTGGCTGTATCGCTCCATCCCAGGAATCATTTCCTTCTGACATAGAAGATTTCCATTAATACCTTCCTGCTTGCATCTTTGTTTCTGGGCAATTTCCAGAGCATTAAGCCACAGCACATCCACTTATTCTGGGACTCCCCATCTGAGTCATTAGCTTCTTTTGCAAAGCCTTGTCCACTGCACGCTGCAAACCTAATTGTGCTCTGCCTGTTTCCTCCGCTTTGACTGCCGTAGCAGTTACAGCCTCAAAGAGCTCCATCAGATTAACCACAACTGTTCCTAGCTGAAACCACCTTGGTCCCTATTACTCAAGCTGTGCTTTTGCGTTTGATCTTTTAAATGCTTTGTAATGCTTACCCCACCGTTGATGTGAAGCTAATTGGAATGTAACTTCCTACAGCACTTCTAGATCTTTTCCTGTAATGATGCCAAAAACCTTTTCTGTCTGTGGGGCCCGCACCTGAATTTAGCTGCGAAATGATGGGCTTCCAGGAGGTCAAGTTTTGCGTCAGAATTTTGGTGGTGTAAATTCCTGACTTTGTCTAGCCGTCACTTGCGGGCTGTACTGGGAAAACGGGGGATCTTCGGTGTGAAGGGCTCGTGCTGCCAGCAGCACGGTAAACCAGCCCCCCATGTCCTCCTGCTTCCACTGGCCAGTTTCCAGTGCTTCTCTGCTACACCCCAGTTCCTCCCCACACCCTTATCTTATTTCCAGACACTTAGGTGTCCACTACTCATGCCTTACACTCCGAGCCTGCAACTTGGTGGCCCCCGGATTTGGCAGCCTTGTGGCTCGGCATCAACGCTGCACATCCTCTCTTGCTCCAGGACCCCATGGGATGTCTTCTATGAGGGTACCAAGCTACAGGTAACCCCTCTAAAAGGGATGTTACACACTTGCAAGTGTGTGATACAGCTCCTCTCTCCCGTGAGCTGCTGTACAAGCTTTTGACAAATTATCTCATGTGCACATACCCTCTCCTTTCGCCTGCTTCTACTTTTTTTTTTTTTCTATCTGAATGCAAGATTTGACACATCACGTCAGGTGATTTCTGTAGATGTCTCTCAAATCTCACTCCTCATTTGGAGATGCTGTTTAGAAAAAGGTGAGCCAGGAACAACCTTCTTGTGTTGTGCGATAGCTAAAATGAAGCTTGCAGCTGCAAGCAAGCCTTTGATCACTTCTTTGCACCAAATGTGAACATCTCTAAATCAGCTGGCATTTCCAGATGGGAAGGGATACAAGCTTTCCTGCAACAAAGTGGTGGTTACCGCTGTATAGTGGAGTGTTAAGGTCCAACCTCCCTGGAGGCTGGGTACCGCCGTCAACTCAGGGGGGCAAGGCTGGGGAAGGGGAGGCTTGGGCTGCCTCTGGGGCTCTGGGGACAGAGACGGAACACGTTCATGTGGCTCTCAGTTGGGAAGCCTGTGGAAATAAGTGAAAGGAGTGAGAATTAGTTGCTCAGCTAAGGGTGAGCTAGGTGAAGGCTGTAACCTTCCACCCTTACGGAGAGAAAGGGCTTCGTATGGTCTGCTTTATCACAGCACTGATTTGCGGACCAGCGGGAAAGGTTGTGTTCCTTGCACACTTCCAGCCTTGACATTTTAGATGCAAGCTCTTTGCCAACATCCAGCGCATCCGTGGAAGTGGTGGCCCCGGCATCCAGTCGCACTGTCTGTAAGGTGAAGGACCTGGGCATGAGCAGGTCGGCTGGTGTTTTGAGTATCCAGAGAAGGGCCAGGGTGTGCAGGGAAGGAACCGGAGCACGTATCTTCTCACACAGAGGAGTAATCCAACTCCTGCTTTGCATCTCACATCAGCAGTTCGTTCCCCGCCGGGTCCTTCAGCCTCTCGCTAAGATGGAGAGCTAGTGCCACCTTGTGCACCGCAGCAGCCATGCCTCCCACCCGAAGGAAAGCTGTGCCGGAGCTGCCTGACTCTGCCCCAGCACATGCTCTTGCACATGCACAGGGGACAGAAGGCACCAGGAGGCAGAAGCGATGGGTAACAGGCTGGCTGCGGGATGCCTGCCCACTTCTCCTGGCCGAGAGGGTTTTCGGAGCTGAGTCGGAGTGGCAAAGCCAGTGGGAGACAGGCACGATGGACCGAAAAGCTGAGGGTGAGAGAATCTGGTACAACATCACTTCTGGTTGTTACTGTAAATGCCAGAGCAGAGAAGTGGCTCTTGCCACTGAGAAAGCAAGGTGGGACTGGCAGAAGGAGGCAGAATCGCCTCCCCGATTCAGAATGATTTGTAGGCGGCCTACAGGAGGGCTGGGGAAGGACTTTGTACAAGGGCACGTAGTGATAGGACGAGGGGGGACAGCTTCAAACTGGAAGAGGGAGATTTAGAGGAGATACTAGGAAGAAATTTTTCCCTGTGAGGGCGGTGAGCCCCTGGCCCAGGCTGCCCCGAGAAGCTGTGGCTGCCCCATCCCTGGAGGTGTCCAAGGCCGGGTTGGACGGGGCTTGGAGCACCCTGGGCTGGTGGGGGGTGTCCCTGCCCAGGGCAGGGGGGTGGAACTGGATGATCTTTAAGGTCCCTTCCAACCTAAGCCATTCTACGATTCTATGAAATTTAATTCAAGCCACAGTCTTGAAACCAAATTCGTAGCTCAGCGCCTGCGTGGATCCAGGATACTGAATCATTCATCGGTGGTTCAGTGACAGAAACCCCACCTGGAGGCCCAACCGCTGGGTAATTAATCACCCCGAGTGCTGCCTGCAGCAGCCCGCTCCTCTCTGATTGCAGTTCCTGGCACAGGCCGGGATGTCCCTCAAGGAGAAGTGGCAGTAGTGCCATCCTGCGGTCACCCGGGCTTTTGCAAGAGGGAGAGTGGCTTTGTCCCGCTATTGTCTTTTCTGCTTCTGCAGGAACTGGTTTTGTCTTGGTTCTGTCTTTGTAAAAAGGGTGATAAAAGTTTAAACAGGTATTGCCTGCTTGAGCTGGGCAGCAGCTGACGATGGGGTTACTCAGGGGGTTACGAGAGCAGCCTGTGAAAACGATCCCTGTGCTCTCGTAGTCCTGTAGCCGCTCTGCAAACAGCGTGGGGAAAGCTGCTCTGAAATACAGTCTACCTCTGCGGGGCACATGCAGAGTCCCTTACCTGCCGGTATCAAAATTCTGGCGGCAGAGGCTGGGAAAGCTGTGCTACAGGTGAGGTGAATTGTCCTAGTAGCCTAAAAAACCCTCCTCTTCCCTCCCTGGAGAGCACAGCAGACAGTCCTGCGTCCTCGAGTGTGTGCTTTGAATCCTTCCCTGTCTGGCTCTGCAAGTCCCCTGGGCAAGTCTTTTTCAGGGGCACAAGAAAGCTGCAGATACAGCTGTATTTTTTATAGATATATATATATAATCCTATACACATGGTTTTATCACTGTTTTCCTCTGTTTCTTCAAACATACCCAGGGAATTGTGTGGTTCATCAAAAGGGAGCTATTAGGAGGTGAAAGAAAATAGCAGTCCCTCTGGGAGGTCACCTGGGGGTATTATAGCTTGGTAATGCTGTCAATTGGTTTTGAGCTGGCTTGGGACAAACCAGGGGAGGAAGTAATCCCAAATAGGATTATTTCCATAGGACTGATGAAGGTACCTCCCATTTCTATCATTCTGGGGAAAAAAATAAAATGACACCTTGAATTTGATCACTTCTGTGGGGATGCTTCAACCTTGTGCTTATATGAGGATGACCATCTTGGGCTTTTATAGACACTGCAGTCTGTCGTTGCTACTCGGGCAGCGGTACCTTTCCAGGTCTCTGTGGGGACACAGATGAACCCTTTGGTCTTAGGAAAAGACATGAAGGTGGCTGGGGGCTTTTCCATTCTTCTGGGGGAAATAGATGTGTGATGCCACCTTCCCCTTGTGGCACCTTCTGCATAAGGCTGGAGGGACCGGTGCTGTCTTGGGTCTCCTGCTAGGTGCTTCTCCAGTATCTTCCCTAGGCAGGAATTTCTCCTTCCCAGGTCGTTCCAGTGCTTCTCTATCCTTTCCCCCAGAAAGCTCTTTTCCTAATACCTGAATCATTTCTGCTGCAGGTTGGGCCCATTGCTACCTACACAGCTGTGGAAATTGTGTTGTTCCCTCCCCTTAGAGCAGCCTTTTATGCACTTGACTGTTACCCTCTTTCCCCTAACCTCTTTCTTTCTTAGGTTTACCCACCCATATCATCAAACCTTCCCTCGAGATGGGGCCTCTGCCCAGATTTGTTTCTCCTTATCCTATTTGCAAGTGGTCCCTGTATTTCTTGACGTAACTCGAATCCAAGGCCTCCCTGGCACGCACAGTGGCATGACAAGACAGCTCCATCTGCCACGTGGTGATCTGAGAGCAGAGAGACATGTTTTTTTAACCTGTCCTTAATGACTGATGTCAGGACTTTTATAGGATGAGGCAGGCGTCGTAAAAGCTGTCCCCTGACCAGTTGTCATCTAAATAAGGAGTGGAGAGTGGTGCTTTGTGTACATCTACAAGGAAAGGGTGCTTAGAGGGTTGAAGGTAAATCTTTCTTCTTACCCCCAACTTGAACCCAGCTGTGCTTTTCCCTGTAGGGGGGAAACTGTGTAGCTCTCCTGAGTGTGGAGGAACTGTACAGGGGAAGCAAGATGCTAATTTGTCCTTTGTGGTGATTTTATCATGTAATAGCCTGATCTAAACCCATTGTTGCAAAGAACAGCTTGTATTCCCCAAGGCTTTTCCATCAGGAAACTGGACTTGACTCCACTAAAGCCGTGACCGGCACAGGGGTATGTCTGATCTTGGATAAATCCTCCTTCTGGATGAAAAGGGGGCAGTTCCTGGGACTGGAGCTGACTTGGTGGTGGTGCTGTCCTTGCTGTGTGACTAATGGTGTTGCGCTGAGGCCTTCTGTCATCTACCCAGCCTGTAGGATCTGTGACCTCCTGGAAGAGGTGGCCCCAGCTGGACCCTGAGCAGAGAGAGCCTCCGAGCCGGCCGGGGATCACTGGCAACCAAGGCTAAGGAGCTGGCTTTGACATGGAAGTGGGACCATATCCCTGAGACAGTGGGATCCCACCACTGAGCAGACAACACGATGGAGGAGGCAGGGCGGGAGCAGTTGTATGGATGCACAGAGGGCTCTGTGCAATAACCCTCTGCTCCCAGGCGCGAGCCTTGACTTACCTAAACAAACAGGGGTCAGTATATGAGCAGAAAACATGCAAAGTGAAACCGGGGCCGGCTCCATCACCAGCCTTTCTTCTTTTCCATCCGCCAGCTGTAGCTGATCTGACTCTTGCTGGCTCATGCTCTTGTCTGCCTTCATTTCAGACTGGTGTGAAAGGCTCATTGCCGTGCGGCGGCCCCAGAGCCCAGGGCCCCGTGGCCATGCTTGGTGGGGTGTGTGTGAACCAGCCCCCCCCTTGGCTTGTGCGCACACAGCGGGGAGCACGTTTGGGGCAGCTCTCCTGCAGAGCCCCAGCTGCAGGCCGGGAATGGGGACTGCGATTGCCGGGCACGTTGGTGCAATGTGCACGGTTGCATTGGAGGGGGCTTTGTGTGGGGTAAGAGGAAGGGGAACTTATATCTGAGTGATCTAACCTCCTAAATCCCCTCTTGGCTAAGAAGAAGGGGGCACATTGGAAGCCCAAGGGAGGAGAGGCTGTTAGAGAAGCGCGGCAGTCCTGTTTGCTGAGGAGTCTGCGCATCTCCCTCCCCTGCAAACTTGGAGAGGGATCTGGTCCAGGATGCGCGTCTGGCTTGCGCCGTCATGGCACGATCGATCTTGATTCTCAATCCCCTTCGTGCCCTGATCTGGGGACCAGGCCCAGTCCGGTCCATTGGGCCCCGCGCAGCCCCCCAGTTACCTGCATTCCTTCAGAGCCGTCCTTGGCCTCTTGGCGGCCCCTGGAGGGAGCCGGCAGCTTTCCTGCTGCACTGCAGATTACCTTGGAGTGACTCGCTCCCTTCTGTCTCTTAATGCCAGCTTTAGGTTTACTGGGATCTGGCTCCCTGCACTTGGCTTCTTATTCCTCACTACCTGCTTTGCAAAGAACCAGGGACTCGTTCAAGAGCAGAACTGCCCCGTGGCTGGAAATCTGCCCCCGCGGGGCTGCGTGGAAGACATCAGGGTGGTATGGGTGTCCCTTCCCCCAGCAGTGAATCCAGCCACCGCATAGCCCCTGACTTATGGTGGGGGCAAACGAGGTCAAAATGTGTCCTGTGACCTTGCAGCGCTTGATGGTCGTAGGAGCGAGCAGGTCTCCGACACCTTGGTACTTGTGCTGATCTACTGGGAAAGAGGGAGGGGAAAAATCCAGCTTCTCTTAAGGATCTCTGTGCCTCTAGGGCCCTCCTGATGGAGCTGGGCCCTCCTGCACCTTGCAGCCTCTTGCCCCGTGAGCTTCTGCAGTTACACGGTACCTGGCCTTGCTGGAGCAACGCTCAGGATCAGGTCCGCAGGAGGGGAATGGGTTGCTGCACCGCTCGATGTAGCCGTATGGGCATCGCATGCTTCCTCACTCCTGCCTCTTGCCAGGGTTGGAGGCATGACCCGTTCTCAACTGCGTGGTGCTGCGACGCATCTGCTGCAGAACAGCCTCGAGAGCAAGGGCAGCTACCTTCCTCAACACCACGCTGCTGTCCTCCGAGGCCCACGTCCTCTGCTTCTTCCCCTTCCTTGTCCCGCTTCCCCCAGGAGCCCTACCTAAAAGTGCCCGCTTTTCACAGGCGAGCACGAAATCAAGCAATCCCGCAAAGTACAGTAAGGTTTTTCTTTTCTCCCTCTCCTAAACAAGGAAAGTGCTCTGCTACTGACATCTCCGTTGCAGACAAGGTCGTGTGTCCCACGTCAAACACTGCAGGGATGGAGGATGGAGATGTCTATGGACTCGGTTCCGTGGACAGACGCAATGCTGATAAAAGTGGAGCAGAGATGAAGAGGGGAGGGGGTGGAGAGAGTTGTGTGTATGCAGCTGAATCCAGCTATATGGCTTTTTGCAGCCAAATAATTAAATCTTCCCTTGCCCAAGCACAGCTCTCAGGAGGTTCAGAACTCAGGGCTCGGCGTGGCTTTAGGAAGCTGAAAACACGAGTCTTACAACAGAGGTTTATTGAGGTCTAAAACCTAACCTAAGAACCGATGTGGGCTACTGCAGTCTTGCTGGAGACTGCAAAAGGGAACGCGTCCCACCTTGCAGGCTGCGGTGACGGAGCCCGACGGGGCCGGAGGTGGCACTGGGAGCAGCTGCGGTGCTGCAGCCCCTCGCCTTGCCAGAGCTTTCGGGCAAAAAGCAGGCTCATAATTTAGTTCTGTGAATAACTGAGTTGCAAAGGGGCTGTGAGGGTGGTCAGGCAGGACAGGACCGTTGGACCTGTGTTGCAGCTCCGCAGCGCAGCGCAGCGGGGGCCGCATATGGCTGAGCCCCCGCGCAAGGGAGGAGCGGTGCAGGGACGCGGGAGCAGGGCTTGCGGGGGCGACGGCAAAAATAACAACAACAAAAAAGCAAGTGGAAAAACAACGCAAAAAGCACCCCCCTCCCGAAAAAAAAAATCCTCCAAAGGGGTGTTTTTTCAGGGAGGTTCTGAACGGTATTGCGGAACCCAGCGCTCCTTTCATAGCACCTGGAAGAATAGGGGGGGGTGTCCCCTTGCTCTGGAGGGGGGTCCCCTTGCTCTGGGGGGGGGGTGTCCCTTTGCATAGGAGGGGGGTCCCTCGCTCTGCAGCGTGGGGCCGCTTGTGTGTGTCCCCCCCCGCCCCCCTCCTCCCCGGCTCCTTGGCGCATTCTCTGCCCGCGGCCCCCCCCCGGCTCTGCCCGCATTGTCCTGCCGCTCCTCCTGCCCTTTGTACGCCGGGAGCCCCCGGCAGCCCCGGCGGGGCCGGAGCGGGGCCTCCCCCCCGCCATCCCCCCCCCCCCCCCGCCCCGTTAATGCGGGCAGACAGCTGCCCCGCCGGGCGCTGCCGGCATTGTTACTCCTATTTGTCAAAAGGCCGAGGATGCTCCATAGATCGCTCCGTGGCTGTTGTTAAGTGTAATTAGAGGGTTTATGTCCCCAATTTCCATGAAAATGAAGCTGTGAGGCTCCTCTCTTGGCATTCACCGCGTGCCTTAATTGTATGGACATTAAATCAAGGTCCGCTGTGAACACGCAGAGAGGGGCTCGGGCTGTCCCCGCTCGGAGCGGGGCAGGCGGCGAGCGGGGCTTGCGGGAGAGAGGGGCGAGGGGGCTGGAGGGGGGGGGGGGGGGGGGGGGGGGAATGGAGGTGGGGGGGGTTGGAAGAGAAAGAGAGAGAGAGAGAGAGAGAGAGAGGCTGTCAGTGTAGGGTCCACCCCGCCGGGATCGCCGGGCGCCCTCCCCTCCGCCGGGGCGGCCGGGGCCGGGGGCGGTGGGGCGGGGAGGGGTGGGGGGGGGGGGGGGCGCCTTGAGGCCGGGTGCCGCTGCCATCTACGCCCCCCCTCCCTCCCCCTCCCCTTCCTCGTCCTGCTGGGGTCAGCATCGCCCCCCCGGGTCGTGTGTCGTCGTCCCCCCCCCCCCCGCTCAGAGCCGCCCCGCTGCATCGCACCCCGCCAGATGCTGAGCGCCGGGCGCGGAGCAGCCCCCGGGGCAGAGGGACGGACAGACGGACACATCCCGAGCTCCGGCCCTACTAGCGATAAAAATGCGGCTGGTAATAATAATGATAATAATTAATAATAATAATATTAAAAGCCGATAGCGTCGAGGACAGCTCGCAACAAACCTCCGGCTGCCGGTACCCTGGAGCCGCGGAGAAGCGCCCGGAGATGCTTCACAGCCCCCCCCCGGTCCCGGGGCTGCGGGAGAGGGTCCCCCCGCCGGGCCGCCGCCGTCCGAGCCCCGGGCAGCCGGGGGGGGTGGGTGTGTGTGGGGGTGCGTGTGTGTGTGGCGGGGGGGTGGCTTGCGGGGGACCCCCCGCTCCCTGCCCCAAAGCAAAACGCAAATCCCGCTCGTGGGTTTCTCTTTGCTCGCAAGGCAAAGGAGCCGATTTCTCTCCTCTCGAAGGGAAACCGGCGGAGGTTAAACACGCGTTTCCCAGCTCTCCGCTCCGCCGACGTTCGGCACAATAATCGCTCCACTTTAAAAAAAAAAAAAAATTATGCAAAAAAAAAAAATAAAATATTGAGAGGGATCGAAAAGGGGTAAAGCAATTAAACCGGTTTTCGTTGATCGCCGTCGGACTTAGAGGCGCCTTATGAATTTAGGACGATTTCTCTCTCTAGATACCGCGTCTGAAAAAAATCCTCACCCCCTCCCCTTCCTCCCCTTCCTTTTTGTCCAAAAAAAAAAAAAAAAAAAAAAAAAAAAAAAAAAAGAAAAAAAAAATCACAAGCCCATTAAGGTCGCTTGCACAAGGGGAGAAAAAAATCCTGATGCTCTTCCAAGTTAGCAATAGAGCAGGGTCGCTATCCCACCATTGTCGCCCAAACCCCGTAATTACAGCTCTTAGCAGATTTACCCACTCCAGGGGAAGCAGCGCTCGGCGGCTCCGGCGGCACAAACTCCGCTGCTTCGCTCAGATCCAGTGCAAACACCCTCCCGTGGCTCAGGACGCTTGTTTTTGTGTAGGCAAGCTGGAGATGAATAAGAAAGGCGCCTAGTCTCTCATTATCTTTGAATTTCAGACTTTTTTTCCTCTCTCTCTTTTTTTTTTTCCTTTTCTCTTTTTTTTTTTTTTTCCTCCTCTCTCTCTCCTCCTGCCCTGGAACAATGCAGAAGGACCTCATCAGAGTGAAAACCAGGCTCCCGCTAGGCTTTAAAAGCAAGATGAACTTGGTGCACCACCCATCTTTCTCTTCTCTTCTCCAAAGCTCTTTAAAGGGGTTATGAGGCGTCTCTCTCAATTTATCCCTTTTCTCTTGATCTTCCTAGCAGAGGGGTTTGGGGTCTAGTCCTGGCTGTTTCAGCTGATCTCATCCAGTCTAAGGGATTAGAGCTTCTTCTCCGCATCCCGGCTCTCAGCACATCTGCTGATTGGGTTCAGCACAAGAGGATTACATTGGGACCCAATGACGTCACCGCTAGGACATAAGTTCTCCTCCATTAACCAAATCCTCATCAGCAAGATGTCCTTGAAACTGGAGGAGTAACATTCAGGACTCCATCGCCAGCCCGTCCCCACCTTCCTCCCGGGCGGGCTGATGGGGCTTTCGGAAAAAATATTGTTTAAGCTTTGAGCACTTGCAGCTGCATCAATAATGTACCGCTACGGGCTGGAGGACCGAGGCATTATAGACGAGCGCGTACCCTATAAATAGGGTTCTGCACCTAAACTGTTAATCAGAGGAGCTTTATATATTCTGTTGCTTTTTCTTTTCTTTTTTTTTCTCTCTCTTTTTTTTTTTTTTTTTTTGGTTGGGAAGGGAGGGGGTGGAGGGGCAGAGGGGGAGGGGAAAGCTGCATCCTACAGTTATATTTCCAAGCTCAAAAAGACATCAGCAATAATTTTCTTTAAAGCTGACATGGATGTAATTTTAAAATTTGTTTTCTTTTTTTTTCTTTTTTTAAGAAATGTGTAGGATTTCACCCCCGTTCTCTCTGAGAAGAGACAATGTGTCCTGAGTTATATAAAGTAAGAGGTTCCCTTTAAATATACAATACGAATTTTATATTTTGGGGTTTAATGCTAGATTTTTCTTAATATTACATGAGCACAGACTCTCAGGAGCGAGGACCTGAAAGGCAATGGCTTTAACTTCCAAGTGACAAACCAAGAGAGTATTCTGGGGGGGGAGTTTAAGACTTCCACCCTGGAAAACATCAAAAGCACCTATAGATTTGCTGCCCTCAACCTGCTCTAACCTATGCCGTGGCATCCAGGCAGCTCTCCCCGCCACACCATCCCTCTCGGGCATCCTGCGCTTGCAGTTTAGCTGGTGTCTCGCTACATCCTTCCACCACATCCATTTTGCGAGCTGGAAAGCAGTCAGACATGGGTTTGCTGCGGCTCTTGTTGCTTCAACTTACAGACCTGAGCACGGGGTGGCTGTTACAATGGGAATGGGCACCGGGATTTATTTATTTATTTACCTAGGGTCACCGAATTTCATGTCTAGGGAGAGAAAACCTGTTTAAGACAAGCAGGCTGTGTCCAGCTAGGAGAGGTCTTGCTTAGAAGCCTTGCGTGTGTTTAATTT
Source organism: Pluvialis apricaria (assembly GCA_017639485.1). NCBI lineage: Eukaryota > Metazoa > Chordata > Aves > Charadriiformes > Charadriidae > Pluvialis > Pluvialis apricaria. Next base: position 14,433,144 of record CM030021.1, read on the forward strand.
TTCGGTAAGCAAGCTGCTTCTTCACTGCTAATTATCCATCCCTCCCCCTTTAGACACCCCCCTTCAAAAAAAGGAAGTGTATACACATACACTCACACTGATTTTTGTCATGGGAGGTGCAGAGCTGTGGGTTTCTACGCACCCTTATTCCCTTCTAGAGTAACTTTTATGGCCAGCAGTGCTATGCGTATTCTCTAAAATAGCTTTCAGGCGAGGATTTATTTGCCCGTGTGCATTTCCATGCATTGTGGTATTTTCCCTCTTCTTAGGAAGGGGGTAAGGCCGTGGGGGGGGGCGGGAGGCAGGATGCAATTGTTTTGATGGAAGGTTTCTTGCTCCAGCTCTGGAAGTCTCTCCCTGCCCCAGCAGTGTGAGCATTTCCAGGACAACTGGGTAATAACCGCTGGAAGAGGGATACTTTCCCTTCCCCACTATATCAAAACAATTGTTTTGAGGATGGCGTCTCCCTTCCCGAGAGCCGTGCCACGCCAGACCAGGCTCCGAGGGGGAAACTGCTTCCAAAGCAGCTCGTAAAAAGCTGGTGGGCCACGTTTGGCTACCGACGAATGAACAGGAATACTCTGCAGTGAGGTGAAATATCACCTTCCGAGCTCACGAGCCATATTTAAAGCGCAGCCACAGCACTGTGAGCCTCTGTCCCTATTTGTGTGCGTTTTTCTCTTCCTCTTTTATAACACTGCAGTTCAGGACATAAGCACCAAACCGGGGAAAATCAGTATTTGACATTACGCAGTGAAGGGAATTTTCCCTTAGCTTTTCGTCTTCTGAAACTTACAAAAAAAAAAAAAAAAAATTCTGCTTATTTAGAGCCTATTCCATATTGACCTATTTACTCCGACAGGCCAAGGCTCTCAATCTTCTATCGATTTTAAAGAAAACAACCTAAACAAATTAACACGGAGGAAAACGCTCTTCTTATCCCGAGGGTTTACCGTGTGCACGGGGCCCGGCCCTGGGGGAGACCCGGACCGGTCCTCCGCACCCATCCCCGGTGCAGCCCACCAGGCCTTGCCCTTAGTCGGGGAGAAGCCCCGGGGATACCCGGGACGGCGGGGCTGTCCCCCTACCCCACCCCTCCGGTACCGTCCTTCCTCTCCGGTACCGGCCTTCCCCCAGCCCGGTACCGGCTCCCGGCCCGCGTACCGGCGCCGGCCTTCCCCCGGCTCCCGGACTCGGATACCGGCCTCGGCCTTCCCTCGGCGCCGGTACCGGCCCCCGACCCCCGACCCCCGGCCCCCGCCACCGGCCCCGGCCCCGGCCCCGACCCCGACTCCGGCCCCGGCCCCGGTACCGGCGGCGGCCCCGCGCTCCCCCCGTCCCGTTTCGCTGTCCATGGTGTTGAAGGAGCGGAGGCGGCGGCGGCGGCGGGGAGCGGGGGCGCACGGTTCAATCCGGGGGCGGGGGGCGGTGGTGGTGGTGGTGGTGTGGGGGGGAAATTGTTTCTCCCCCTAAAGCAGGGGGTGTTTTTCCATCGCGTCCCCTTCCAGAGAGGGCTTCACTCAGCCGAAGGGCTGCGGGGGGAGGCGGGTCGGTCGGTCGGTCGGGCTGGCTGTCACCCGTGCGGGCAGAGCGGCCTCCTTCACCGGCCTCTTCCCCCCCTCCATCCCCCCATGAATCCTCCCCGAGAACCCGCGGGGTTTATTTTACTCCCCCCCCCCCCCCCCCGGCCCCGGAGAGAAGCGGGGATGAGGTATTTGGACCCTCCTGTCAATGCGAAGCCCCGTGCGATGTCACACGGCGGGCTGGCGGCACGGCTTTATTTCTCCTTTAAAACAAACCCCACCGACACTTCGGCCCCTCCAAAGTTTACCATGAAATATCCCCCCCCCCCCCCCCCCAGCTCACCATACCCCCCCCATCCTCGGCCCTGCCGCCTCTGCCACAGTTGCAGGCTTTAAAAGCAGGCGGGGGTTTGGCTGCTTATTTTACTAACACTTCCAGTGAGACATTTTGTCTCAAGCGCGGCCCTTCCTTAATCTCTAATGCAGCATTTCTACATCCCGGAAGAAAATAGTCAGATGATTTGCAAAAGGCCATTTTTTTTTTTTTTTTCTTTTTCATTTCTTTCTTCTTCTCCCCCTCTTTCGCTCTCTGCCTTTTTAAACCTACCACCTACTGTTCCCTGAACAAAGAAATCCCAGAGACAAGCAACGTGCCTCCACTTTCCTTCCATTTCCAAACCCCGACTCCGCCATGCATAGATGACCACATTAGAAAAATACACAAGACTGAACCCGAAATCAACTGCGGCACAACAAACCGTAGAAAACGTATGCTCAGCCCTGGCCCGGCCAGCATGACACACACGTACACACACACACAAACACACGCACACACACTGCAGAGCGCTCCGCAAAACACCCCCCAAAATTTCATCTCCCTCATCATTTTTGCTGAATAAATCAATAACAAAACAGCCTTTGTCTGTCTGTCTGCGCTAGGATGCGGCCCAGGTACCGGAGCAGTGCTCGGCGGCCGGTGCCCCGTCGCCATGCTGAGCATCCCGACGCTGCATCTTGACCCGCAGCCTGGAGGAGAAAGCAAAATCTCTTTAAAATGAAGCCCAGATCTCTATCAAATCTCAGAGAAAGGGTCTGCAGATCCTAGGCCTCTGGTTTCTGCCCCAGAAATCTCACTGCGTAGGAAAGAGATCAACAGAGTTTGGTCCCTGCTATAATTTCAGGCATTCTTCTACATTTTTTTCTTTTTCTTAGAAAGCAAGTCATTTACTTAGAAAGTAATTACACTTACAAGAGGTTTGGGAATCAGATTTTTCTATCAAGTCTCCTCTCCCTCTTTTTCTCTCTCTGTCTCCTTTTGGTCTTCTTGGCTGCTGCAGGGCTTTTTTTTTTTTTTTTTTTTTCCCCCCTCCCCAGATCTGTAACAAAAATAAAAAATAAATAACCCCCCCCTCCCCTCCCTCCCCTCTTCCCCTAGAAATATGCAACTTGCTGATTTGCAAAGCCTCTTCCTATGTGGAGGAAAGCCGCCTGCTCTCCCCACGACTCGCTTTCCTGGCCTCCCAGCTCCTTGAGAAAGGAGGAGGGCCTTGTGCATTACAATTCCATTCAATCTCATTCATTCTTGCCTCTTTCTAACGGTCTTTGGACAGCAAATCCACACCAACGGGGGGTCCGAGCCCCCTCCTCACGTCCCCGTCCCCCCCCCCCCCCGGCCTTAAACACACACAATAGCCGTCAGCGAACAGCACAGCAGCAACTTTGAAACATTCAAGCTTCTGAAGTGAAGAATGCCCGCAGCTCCCCAACCCCCACCCCCTCTGCTTCTTCCTGGGCTTGACATTTAAAAAAACAAAAAAAAAAACCAACAAAAAAACCCACCCCAAACATATAATGATCTTAATTTTAAAAAGGGGAAGGAAAAAAAAAATATATATATATAATAAAATTCCTCACTTGGGTCACACGTGGTTTCGCAGGGCAGAATTCTGGTGTCAAGAATTTCCTCTGCGGGAGCGGATTGCTCCATCACATAGCTAATTACCTGCTTCCCCCCTCAGTGCTCTGCGCTGGAGAAAGCCTTTTTTTTTTTTTTTTTTCCCTTTCTCCCCTTTCCCTAGAGATGTTTATTTGGTTGTATCAATCACCAGGACAGTTTCCAGCCTAATTTTTTCTCAGTCACCTCGTGAAGGCACGGCCGAGGGCCGGGAGCTGCTGGGGGGGGGGCTCCTGGTTATTGTGTGCCTGCGGTGCAGCGCGGATGCTGCGCTTGTGCGAACGGGGCTGGGAGCGGGGACCGACATCCCCCGGTGTGGGGAGAGCAGGGGCTGACCCCGGGGGGACCCTCCACCTCGCTGTAACGGAGGGTACGCAGCCCATCCTGGGGTGAGGAGGGGTGCATCCTGGTGGGGATGGGGGACCCTCCCTCTGTCCCTGCATGGGGTGAGATGGGATGCGAGCAATGAGCCATCATCTTCCCCCCCTTGAAATGCTGCCCCGGGCCGGGGCTCGCTGCCCTCTCCCTGCCTGCCCAGCCTGGGGCGCTCGGGCCCAGCTGCCTCATCCCCTTCCCCGGCCACCTTATCCCCATCCCCGGCCACCTTATCCCCATCCCTGGCTGCTTTATCCCCATCCCTGGCTGCTTTATCCCCATCCCCGGCCACCTTATCCCCATCCCCGGCCTCCCCCGGCTGCCGTGCGGAGCCAGCGCCAGCCTTGGTCAGGCTTTTCACAATTTCCCTGCACCACCATTGCTTTTTGCTTTGAGGCTTATATGTTTTCTCCTCTTTCCATCTTCCAAATGAAGAAGGTCATTTTCATCATCTCTAACCCTCTGCTCGCCCCCTCCTTCCCCGGGGAGAACCCCTGGTGCCAGCAATGCTCCCCCAAGCTCCCGGACATTGTCCCAGGATGGGTTTTGTCTGGGGATGGCGAGGAGGCAGATCCCTGCGCATGAGACCCCGCTGCCATTCTCGCTGAGATGACGGTGTCTTTGGTTAAGGGCTAAGGGCTTCAGCGGTGGTGGTGGTGGTCCCTGCCCTCAGCGCCCCCCACTCCCCGGGGTCTCCAGGCACTACCAACTCTACTGGCCAAGGCCAGAGCCGCTGTCCCCTCCCTGGTGGAGGGGGACGGGTCCAGGGACGCTCCCCGTCCTCAGAGGGGTCAGCCTGGCTCTGCTGATACCCCCCCAGAGATGGAGGTTCCCCAGCCAGGAGCAACGGGGACTGGGGTAGTGCAGGCACCTCCCGGTTTGGTTTGGCTTCCTGGAAGGAAGAAGGGAAAAGGGATGAGGAAGGGGAAAGGGAAGAGGAAGGGGAAGGGGCATGCCGTGGGGTCAGGGCTCTGCTGTCCCCGCTCGCTCCCGCACTGGGATTTTGCGGCAGCGGCAAGCGTTAGCGGGAGGGGGAGGCCACGGCTTCGCTGTACATATTTGAAGGCAAAGTCCAGTCCTAGAGGCAGCCTGTGGCTACTGCAATTCTTTTAATACAATTAAAAATCAATGACACTCTGTGCACGCACACAAATAAACATCACCCCTCTGCATCCCTGCTTCCCTGCCCACCCCCTCTCGAGGCCGGTGGGGAAGGCATCTTCTCCAGAGCCTGTTCATTACTGCTCTACTTAGGTGGGGAATTGCTTAACCGGTCTCTCTCCAGTAAATCATATTAACTCCAAGCACAGCTATTTATAAAATGTTCCACAGCCCAAGAGTACGGCATCCAGATCACTCGAAGAAAATTAGGCGATTAGGCGTGCATAATCCAAGCCCAGTGCGTCTATGTACAAAGCCTCGCCAGCCGGCCTGCCTTCAGCTATTCACTGACATTAAAGAAATCACCGTTTTTATTGGAAGCCCAGCCTGGGCCCGAGTCCCAGCCAGGGATGGGGAAATAACCTTTTGCAGGGCAGAGCGTTCCCGGATGGCTCCTGGTGGCTGGGAAATGAAGCCCAAGTTGGGAAAGCATCCCAACCCCAGCCCCGCTTCTTCCCTTCCTACAGAAGGGCCCCTCCAAACATATAAAATGCAGCACTCCGGGCTGGGTTTCTCCCCCCTCCTCCTTTTGCGACCCATTAAACGTCTTCTATACATTTCCTCTTCATCTTGTCAAGGCCAGTTGCTCTATGACTGCTGGTTTCCCAGGCAAATCACACCAATTTCTGAGTTGATGTTGAAGGTCCACATTGGCTCAGCAGGGGTCCCAGCGAAGCACTCATCCATGGAGCCGGAGGTCAGGCTCTGCCCTGCTTCGCCAGCTGAATTTTTTTTTTTTTTTTTTTTTTTTTTAAAGTCGTGTTGCTCTTTGAACATTTACAGATCGGTTGGCGACGCAGATAACAACAATAACCAAAGGAAGGGCGTCCTTGCTGCAGACGTGCTTCTGAGCCTTTCTGATAGTGAGGATGCTGAGTGGGATGCAGTTCCTCCACATTTATTTCAGCCTAAACTCTTAACGCCAGAGGTTTTTAGAAGGAGATTAACGGGGTGCGCACATGGAAACCCTTCCCGCACCCACCCCAGGCGAGAGCTTTGCCCTGAACACCAGGCAGCTGCAGGCGCCCGCTGCACGGCCGTGCCCCTCGGGGGCTGTCCACGCACGTCCAAGGTTGCGTTCGCGTTTTGAAAACATTATTCGCTTAAGGGTATCCGGATGCCTCCTCTGTGCCTCGGCCGGGGAGCGCGGGCACACGTACAGCCCTGGGCAGGCTGCGGGCAGGCACACGCGTGTGTGCGGGCAGGAGCGTGAGCGCTTCCCCGCACAGCCCGAGCCTGGGTGTTCAGGGACGTGCTGCTGCGGAGGTTAAAAATAAAATCAACTTGGTTCCTGCTTTTGCACCCTTACGTTCTTTTTTCCCTTTCTGCCTTCCCCTTTGCCAGCTTTAGCATTTTTAATTAAATTACAAGCCTCAATAATGTTTTCCTAACTACAGTTCCCCGCTTCCTTGTGGAGTAGCTTGCGGAAAGGTATAATTTTGCAAACAGTTTCTTTAAGAGCTGGGCCTGAAGTACCATCAGCGATGTGTGTGAATAGAAAAAGAAACACCTCCACAAAAGAAGGGATTGTTAATGGAGGACAATCCAAAGGGGGCCCACTAAGGCCTGTCCTTTACAATAACGATGGAGGGCGATGATTTGAATGCAGGGGGCCCTACTTTCAAATCTGGACAAAAACAAAATGGTAATAAGGGTTGAATCCCTCACTGGTCAAAGCAGTGGGCAGCAACTGGTCTCTTTAACTCCCCCCACCCCCTCCTTCCCCCAAATCAGACCCCAAACAAGAGGAACTCTCCTCCTCTTTAACTTTATTTCCTTGATTAGCTCTAAAAAAATAATCACCCGGGTGGACTTAGGGGAAGTTTTTTAGGGCTGTTTGAAAGGAGAGGGCTCCTCTTCTGCAGGTGCTGAGGGGATGCGCCTCGCTGCGGGCAGGTAAGCACCAAGGGGCTTCTCTTTCTTACCACGCTCGGGGGGGACGGGGGGCTTTCCGAGGGCTGCCCGGGATTTTGGAGGCAAGAGCCGGGATGCGGCTCAGTAGGGCCCTTCCCATCCGCGCAGGCTGCACGTAGGGATGCTCCGCTGAGATGCTCTGGCCTCCCTGGCTGCCCTGCCTCCAGATGTTGCATCATTTCGCGGGGTCAGTTCATTTTATAACACTGCTTGTAGCTTCCTCGTCTCGGAGCCAATTAAACTCTCGCATTCGGGGGGGGGGGGGGAGTGTGTGTGGGGGGAATGTGGGGGGAATTAATAATTACAGTGCTATGTTTAAATACCGCTCGCCACTTCTTTAATGGGATTTCTGCAAAATATTGGTAAACGGCTTCTGGAAAACTGGGCGCAGGCTCTGCCTGCAGCGAGGGCCGCGGGAGGGGGGGCGCTGACTGTGAAGGGGCCCTGAACACCGGGCAGAGGGTGTGAGGGCTGTCCCCTCGCTGGGGACACCTCCAACTGGTGCTATGCCCCCCCTTCAAAAGCCCCCCACGATTTTCCTCCCCTCCGCACCCCATCCCTGCGGCTTTGCCTTCCCCCCCCCCCCCCCCCCAACTCAGCCCAGCCGGGGGGGTGCAGGAGGAAGGATGCTCAGCCCCCCCCCCCCTCGGTACCTCGGCACCCCCAGGCCCTGCTCCCGCCGCCTGCTCGGGGCAGCCCCACGGCCTCGGAGAGGGGCGGGGAGGGGGGGGGAGTAAAACGGGACCGAATGCCCCCACGGCGCCGGTGGGCACAGCCGCAGCCCCCGTCCCCACGCGTGAAGCGCTGCCCACTCCTCAGCGACGGCTCTGCAGCTCCTTTCGCCCGGCTCTGCCGAATACGCCAGGTTTTATATATACATATAATGCACATAGGGTTGGGGGGGGCACGTATATTTCATAGGGCCGGGCTGCGGGGGTGTTTGTGCACCGTGTGCGCTTGTAACACCCTGCCTGCTCCGAATGCTTCCAGCTGTGTTTGCGCAACTTCAGGCCGTGTAATGTAGACCTAGTTTACGCAGGTATTTCGCGGAATATATCTTTAAAATCCTATAGCCCCCGGGGGTACCGAACCGGTACGCCTCGGCTGCTGTCCGGCGGTCCGGCTGTCCGTCCAGGCGAGGACACCTCTCCCCCCTCGGCAGCCCCCTCGGAGGCGTCCGCAGTCGCCTTTCCCCGTTTCACGCCTAATTTCGGCGTTGTGCCCCTCGGTTTCCCCCGGGGAAGATTTGGAGCGGTCATTGCTGCGGTGAGCAGCGGTGAAGGAGGCGGGAGAGGCAGAGCTGAGGCCGGCCGGGGCTGCGGCACCCCGGGTAGGGGCACCCCGAGCCCCCTCCCCTCCAAACCCGCGCCCCTTCCAGCGGAGGGGGGGACACACACACTTCAATACTCAGCTCTGTGTTTGGGAGAGCAGCGTGACATTAGGCAGTGACACCAGGTAGGCTATGGGAAACCCTTTTTCCTAGAAAAAAAAGAAAAAAAAAGAAAAAACCCACAGAATTTCTTAATTTTTATAATGTTGGTTTTTTTTTTGTTTTTTTTTTTTTTGGTTTTAGGGAGTACATTTATCCCGAGCCATCCCCCGGAATGCGCTCCTGGCCGCCGGGGCTTTGAAGAGGTTGTTTTACTCTAAGGCAAGGAGGGAAAAAAAAAAAAAAGTATTGTCATGGTGGGTTTTCCACCCTCCCTTGCAAAATCAGCCCATGTCTCTAGCGAAGGTGCCGGTAGAGGGGAAAGGCACCTTTCTGCTCCTGATGGGGACAAACAGGCATTCGGGTGTTACTGGGCACCGCCGCCGTCCCCTTTGCCTCTTCTTTATTTACCAGAAGTGCTTCGAGAAGGGGGGAAAAAAAAAAAAAGACCTCAAGTTTCACCTCTCCTGAAATATATGCCCTCAAAACTATTAGTCTCTAATCGAGGCAGGAGCCGGTTTGATTAAAGAGAGAGTTTTCCAAGGAAATTCGGTAGCCCGTGGCCAGCCCGGCAGCATCCGCGCCGGTACCTGGCTCCGCTCCGCTCCGAGCCGGGCGGCAGCGCCCGCGCTGCGCCTTTAACGGGGAAAAATCAAGTGTAAATACCTGCAAATACCACCCTGGCAGACATCTCTGCCTTTGATTCCTCTGTGACAAGCGTGACAATCCGCTGAAATGAAGGCAACTCGGAGTTCATTATGAGAGGGGGAAAACTACTGTATCTTTGCTGCTGCAGCATCAGATCCCGATTTTCTCCAGCGGAGTTTTAGGGAATGGGGGGGGACGGGGGACGGGGACGGACACAAACGTTTAATGTGCATTGAACTGACGCTTTGGCGCTATCTCAGAACATCAGCTCCGTCTGTTTGGGATTCTGGGGGGAGGTTTCAGTGGCGGGGGTCGATCGGGCTAAGTTTGATGCGGCAGTTTTCGGGGGGAAAGGAGCGTGTTTGTAAACGCCAACTCCGCTGCCCAAAGGCGGGCGGGGGCAAGGCCGGGTGATGTACGCTGATGGAGTTTTTGTCCGTCCTGCTCTGCCCGGGAAATGCCCCGATAATCTCGTTTGAATGCTGAGATTTAAAGCGGAGGAATAACGCAAAATAATTCTTTGCGCGGGGAGAATCCGTATAATGAAAAAACGCGAACTCGAATATTCCTCCTTCAGACAAAACAAGAACATATTTAACAATGCCTGGTTAAAAATAAAGAAGAAATCTATTAGTGTAATAACTAAATTGCTATTATAGGCATCAAAGCACCCTGATGCTTTGAGGTAACTTTATTTCCATCAGTCTTTTTAAAGAGCACAACATTAAAAAAAAAGAAAAAAAAAATCCCCTTACCATCCCGCCTCACTGAAACCCTGCCATTTTACTCATTAATTTTGTAATTAATCAGTTAAGAAGTTCTGACTTATTGGATTAAAGGGCCGGGGAAATGCAATTCCGCCCAGCCTAATTTTCATAGGCCATTGTGAAATTGCTCTTTTGAGGCTCCTGCCGCAGCTCCGTCCCCGCTCCGGGGCGAGGGGCCGGCGGCCGCAGGACCCCCGGGGTCGGGGGGACCCTCGGGGGGGACCCCCCCCGGCTGCCCCCCCCCCCCCCAGCCCCCCCCCGCCTCCCTGCGGGCCCGGGGCTCCTTGGGGCGACCAACCGGCCCCGCGGCCGAGCCCAGCAGCCCCGAGAAGGGGGGGGGGGGGGGGGGGCGCGTTGTCCCCCCTTTGTAGCTGGGGAACAACAGCGCTGGGGGAAAGGGGGGGCACAGGGGGTCTCCCGTCCCCGGGGGTCCCCCTCTGACCCCCCCTCCCGGGGCTGCGGGCATTCCTCCCCGCCCTTCGCGGCTGCCTCTGGGGTGAAGGTGGATCTCCGCCGGCCCGGGAAACGGCTCGTCTCCCAAAACAGAGGGACAGAGACACACACACACCCCCCTCCCGCCCCGCCCCAGCTCCCCCGAGAGCCACCCCTGCCTGTCCCTATCCTGCCTGTCCCTGCCCTGCCTATTCCTGCCTGCTGCTGCCCTGCTTCTCCCTGCACTGCCTGTCCTTCCCTGCCTTTCCCCTGCCCACGCTTGCCCTGCCCTGTCCTGCCTGTCCCTGCCCTGTCCTGCCTGTCCCTGCCCTGTCCTTGCTCTGCCTGTCCCTGTCCTGCCCGTTTGTGCCTGTCCTTGTCCCTGCCTGTCCCTGCCCTGCCTGCCCCTGTCCCCTCACCAGCCTGCGATGCTCCCCCCCCCGGCTAGCGGCCGGGGGACGGCAGGAGGTGGATTTGGAGGGAGAGTGGGTGCAATTTGGGATGGATAAACTGCAGAGCCCACCCGGCCATCGAGCATTCGGGGGAAGGAGGAGGTGAACTGGCAGGTTGGGGTCTCAAGGGGATCCGGCCTCTCCCCGTCACCCATAAAAAGGTGTTTGGGCGTTTGCATCCCCGAGGCTTTTTTCCTCTGAGGGAGCACCGAGTGGCGACTAGCTGGCGTGTGCCCAGAGTGACAGCCCTGGGTGTCACAGCCAGTGGCCCGGTGACCTGCTCCGAGCTCTCTCCTCCAAAGGCGCTCCACGTTTGTCCTTCCTCTGCGACAGGCACATTGGCACCGCAGGCAGCGCGGTGCAGGAGACGCTGCAGCATCAGCTGCGGCCGTTCCCTGGTGGCCGCTTGCACGGCCCCGTGCGGACCGACCGCCGTGCAGAAGGCAGGGAGCAAGTGAAACAGCCAGGGATTCTTTATTATTTTTTTTTTTTTTACAATATATGCTTTGCAATTAGACACGTCCAATGGATTATTTCTCTACCTCTGCCTTTGATCTTTTGAAAACTAGACAGCTTTATAAATACTGTTCCTCTATTTTCAGCCATTTTGCATTTCTTGTACAATTAATGTACAGCAGCGATCCGTTTCTTTTCTTCTTCTTCTTCCAATTCTTTGCAGAACAAACAGGCACTCCTGCCCCCACTGCCCCGGTGAGATTTATTTCTTCTTTCTCCTTGTGTCATCACCGACACACTTGAATAATAAAAAATATGTATTTTGCTGGACAATTTTGATGAAATTATTGAAGAGGTGTAAACCCAATGCCCCGAACTTGCTACACAAGATCTGTTACTATTATTAATTTGTAAACCTGGCAAAACTTACATACAGAAACGGATGCTTTATGCTAATTATTTAGTAAAGATTTTTCTTTTTCAGCAGTGCAGCAAATCTCTGGAGTTTCTGCATTTGTTTCGCACTTAAAAGAACTCAGTGCAAATGTAATCAGCACATTAAAGCGCATCTTTCATTAGAGGACAGGGAACGGGGAGGAACTCTGTCCCACCCATCTCCATGCCATCTACCAGGTGACTTTGGAGCAGTTCGTTCATGTGGAGTTCTGTGTTTGGGTATTATTATTATTATCATTATCCCTCTTTTCCCCTCCCCAAAATTCCCAGCCTCCCCCAAGGCTCTCGGGGAAAACCTGCAGGGTTAAAGCACTTTCCCTGGCTTTGCTGCTAGAGGTGGGGCCCGTCGCCTCCAGAGCTGGAGATGGGGAGAGGGATGGGGATCCACACCAGACTCTCCAGCACCGAGGGGGGACCTCTGCTTCTCAAACGAGAAACTGTGGAGGTGCTAAAAAGCAAAGATTTTTGAGGAGAGGAGATGGGATGGAGGTGGGCGGGGGGAGGGTTAGGAGATCTTGAGTGGTTTCTATCCAGGTCACTCTTTTATTGCATAAAAAGAAAGCACAGAACCTGTGGCCCCTCCTCTTGCTCTGCACACAGACGTGAGGGGAGGGGGCAGCTGGGGAGGTGGCCGGGGCAGGGAGCCCGTGTAGGACCTTCCCACAGAGATGTCAGGTCCAGGCTCGGCGCGGTGCCAGCAGGGAAAGATTAGTTGAATGTCAGCCTCTCCGGCACTGAAACCTTCCTTTATCATTTCCAGCTCTGCCTCTTACCCTGCTGGGCTTCTCCCACCCTGTACCCCTGCCCGTCTATGCCCTGCCTGTCCATTCTCCCTCAAAAACAGATGAGCAGAGACCTTGTCCTGCTTCTTTCTCTTCTTGCTTTCTCTTTCCCTTGCGTTGGTGTCTGCTCCTCCTTTACTTCTCTCTGGCAGTCCTTGCCCTCTCTCTCTCTGCAAACCCTTTCTGTGAGCAAGCTCTGCTCGGTGTGCACGGAGGTGAAAATCCAGCTGGAGATGATAAAATCCACCGGCTTGGCTATTTCTACCCCTAAAGATCGTCCCTCAGTGAGACACAAGAGAGAGACAGCATAAAGGCATTTTCTCCCTCAGCATAAGCCATGAATTTTAAGTCCTCAGGACAGAGACCATTTCATACGGTGCGTGTTTGTGTAGATTCAGCACAAGGCAGGGACCATACTGTTACTGCACCAATATTCCACTTCCCTGACTCCTACAGTGCCACTGTTTCATCTTTACTAGCGACACATATATTTTTACCTCCCTTTTTTGTTTTTTTTTTTCTCTTCCCATGCATCTGTCTGACTTGCTCTTTGGGGTTTATCGTTTTAGACATATTGTTTATTATTCATAGTATTAATAACAAGTATCATCCTGCTATGGTAATTAAATAATTACAGAACTCATTCTGGTTTGGTCAGCCAGAATGCCCCATATGGCAGAAATATACCTTATAATGCGAAGAACTAAACATGTACATAGCTGGGCATTAAAAGTTAGGTTTAGCTGTCCATAAACTTAAATATGTGCATTTCTTACCCAGTCAGATTCTCCATAGACCCATAAAGCAAGTGATACAGTCATCTGCTCTTAAGATGCTCTGAGAGCTTGGAGAAATTTGTTAAGAGTGCTACTTCTGTAGGCTCTTGTTACCATGAATCAGTGATGAGATTCATTGTTTGCCTTTACATCCACTTCTCTGGGCTTTCCCAAGCCCGGGGTAGCCTCTTGTCGGAAACAGGGCACCCACTCGTCACACGGGTTTTTGTGAGATGCTGCTGAAAAGGGATCGTTACCCTTATTCCGCAACAGCTTATCCATTGCAAAACGGTCCTCATGCTACCCCGATCCACCGCCCCACCTGCCCGAGAGTCCCTCTGTCTGGGACGGACGACTGGACCAGCGTGCACCCCAGATGGTGGAGAACATGGATGTTAAACGCGTGAAGCAGTAGAGCCCAGCCTGCCTGAGAAAGCATCTCCCCACTCATCCATCCTTCACTGACTCCCCGCTTGGCAACAGATGTGGTTTCATTACCGCAAAAGGAGTTCCCGAGGCTCGGAGACGCTGGCGTCGGTAGAGACCCTTCACTCCATTGAATCACAGCCATTTGCAAACGCCAAGTGGATTTTTTCTGCCCCTCAAATAAAGAAGAGAGGCTGAAGACTGTGAGAAGAAAACCAGAGATGTCAGAGGTCTGAAGGGTGTTTTCCGTGCCTGAAGGGCTGCATTAGGTGTAGCTGGGACAGCCAGAGCTCTGCATCCCTGCATGTCCCCACCACCCTGCTGATGAAGGGACATGAGTTGAATTTTCAGCCTCTTCAGTTTGCTCCTTTCCCATGACATGACAGTCCTAGCCCAGTAGAAAGTTCGTTATTTTATGGCCTGACTTCATTCTTGGACTTTTTCTTCCCATCAGGTTCTGTTGTTCTCTGCGTGTGTGATAATTCACCCTTACATTAGCAGAGCCAAATCCTGAGCGGTGCAGAGTTGACCATGGCCATCGCTCATGAACTCTCAGAATGAGGGGCTCAATGCAGTGGCCACTGAAAACAGTAACTACTTCCTTTCACCTTGCTGTCACTTAGCTCCGATCATCGTTATAGCAAATCCGAGGACAAGATGAAAAAACTCACGTAAATAACCGCAGACACCCAGTGAAATCTGCAGAGCTAAACCAGCTTCTGCGAGTCGAGGACTAAAGGTGACACGTGGACCATACTGATATCTCTGGGGTGTTTGATCCAAAGACTGGAAGCTTCTAAACAGGACACAAAAGGAAAAGTGATGGTTATTGATGCTTTTAATATCTTGATGATATAAACCTCTAAAAGGTTAAGAAATAAGTGATTGATTGGAGTCAGAGTAAATAGTAAAGGAAAAGAGAAGTTCAGTTACAAAAAGGTGAATTATATTTTTTTCCCTGAATTCTTTCTCTCCCCTCTGTGTCCGAAGGACAAACTTTGTCCACACACCAAAGTTTAGTAAAACTGGACTAAAACACTATGGAAGTGAACAATGAAATTATAAAAATACAAATGGAGCCAGCGACTTTTTGCCAACTACTCCTTTGTTTAAAAAAAGGGGAGAGCATTATTTTATCGTGCATGATTTCAACAAATCTAATTTCTACACTTGAATACGCAAACCCCGGTTTTGGTGAGGTGTCTGTGCCCAGAAGAGACCAAGCCTTGAAGATTTTTCCAAATTCCTCTGTAGGAATTTGTATGACATGGTCAAATAGTTTTAAAAGCCAGCGTTAGGAAAATGGAAACTGTTGATGACCTATAACATATATATAGAGAGAATCAGATGATATAGCTACAAGGTCATAAATACTTGCAATATTAAAATAAATAGCAGAGCTCTTGAGTTAATGAAAAGCCAGTTAGGCCAATAAACATCTAAAAGAACACATAGGAACAAACATCCATCTTTTTAGTTCATCGAATGAGTGCTGTTTACAGCATTAACAGATTTTAGGGCCGGTTCCTGTTGGAGTGGGCAGTAAACAAGTGAATCAGATGGTCACGGTACTGGCTGAATTTCTCAGCCATGGATAACGGAGTCCAACAACAGGCGTCCCTGGCTAATTGCTGAGCATCCCCCAAAATGCAGAGATGCCGTACGCTCGTGGGGATGCAATATGTGCGCGGCTATATTCATACACCTGACACCCTACGCACAGCCTAAGCTAATGGGTTGCATGCAAAGGAGATATGAATATATGACAAAAGAGAGTCCAGCACCAACCCTGAAGGCGGAGTTTGAAATCTCTTCTGCGTCATTAATATCCAGCGCTGGCCTTGGGGCTGGAGCCTTCTGCACAGCACAATTCTGAGCCCATCTATTCAAATGATAGTAGGTCAGTCAAGAATATCCCTTGTTCCTTCTTTTATTTTGCTCTGACCTCTCTCTACACATGTTTTTTACCCTACAAAGAGCTCGTACCCACACTCAGTATTCACCTCTGTGGTCTGGTGTCCCTCCTGGCCACTTTGCGCATCATCTAGGGGTGATCCGTGAGTTACCGAGAGCGTTGAATTTCACCCCGAGTCTATGCGGGGAAGGGAGGAAGGCTGCAGTTTGCATTTTAAATGCTGAAAACATATTTTAAGGGCTCTGCTTCTGTCTGTTCTCCAGTTCCTGAGAAAAACTCAGCTAAGGAAAGATTTTGGTAGAAACCCAAAACTGACATTCGCCTGCCTTTTCCAGGTAATGCATATGCATGCATGCAAAACTCAGGCATTGGTTTTTTCTTCCTCAGGATTAAGAGCTATGGCATGAACAGAAATAGAAGCCCATCTTTACAAAATTGCTTTTAAAAATTCCATATGCCAGTTGCATACCCTGCAAAGATGTAGAGCCTGAGTAGTGGTAAGGAGATGGGGCTGCCAGCCAGGAACATGAGCAATAAGCTCAGCTTCCTGGCAGGTCTGTTCTTTGTCTTTGGGTCATTTCTCCTTCCCCAGCCTGTTTTTCCTTCTCTAGAAGTGGGGAGGTTAATGCTAAGTATTTATTTGTGTCTCAGAATAGTCCTCAACAGAGACACTTCGTTTGTGACCGGGAGATTGACCCCACATTTGCTCAAATATCCAGAATTCCTATGTATGGACCTTTATGTTTGGCATGTACCAGGAATATAGGGATGGCTCTCAAACTGCTATTTAAACCCCAGGTGGGTTCTAAAGGCGTAAATGGCCCATGAGAGCACCAGGAGTTGTGTCTGAAGAAGATATGTAGGGTAGCTTGAACACAAACCCCCATTTCTGTGAGGTGTGTGTGCCCAGAAAAGATCAAGCCTTGAAGCCTTGAATATACAGAAAAAAAAGGAGATTATTTCGGAAGAAAAGTAGAAGCGCCCTAAACCCCTCTGCAATTTAGCAAAAAAAAGCAGCCCTGACTTTGGTTGTTGTTAGGAAAACCGCAAACTAAGTCCCGGTCGTTCTCCATATCCCGTTCTGAATGACTTCTGCACCGAATAAATCTTTGCTGCTTTTAAAATAAATGAGAGAGCTTCACAATGCCAGGGCCATTTAAATTTACAGCGAAATAAGGCCGGGAAACGATTCGGGCTCCAATTTGTATTCCCAGTGTTTTCCTCCAGCTGAGGAACACAAAGTTACGCTCTCGCCCGTGGCTCAGTGGTGAGCGGCCAACACCACCGCCCCTCCAAGCTGATTTGAATGTAAAAGCAGAAAGCGAAGGAGCCGTCCGGAGCAGAAGGTGCAACCTTGCTTTCCTGAGACGCTGGAAACGGAGCGTCCTGGCCAAGGTCACACCCCGCAAAAGGCCTTTCCTTTCCCCGGGATGCTGAGAAGGGGACGGGAGAGCGGCTGCTCCCATCTGCCTCCCCTAACTCTTTGTTTATCACAAAAGATGAGCCTTCCTGGGAGCGCTGCGAGCAGTGCTTTGGTACAGGAAATATTCAGCAGCTAAAAGGTTTATGATTTTTGTCAAGTGCAATTGAAAAAAAAACCAAAAACCAACCCACAAACAACCCCAAACCAAAGCACGTGAACTAAATAAGCCATAGGAACCTTGCAGATAAAATACTGGAATTATCTGGGGAGGGGGATGAGTTGAATTTCCCGTCAGGAGATGGGAAATAGTGGAATGGTTTTCTCATGCCCTTCGCTGAGTGGTGTTGCAGTATTTTGGAGTATGCATTTTTCCTCTTCCCAGGTGTCTATCGCAGGAGGGGCTCCTTTGCATTGGTTTGGGAGGTCTGGGCATTGCCGTTTTCTTTCCCCTCAGAGCCCCTACCGGACATGTGGGGACCCTTCCCGTTGATTTTCCCAGCCCTTCATTAGCCCATTTGATTTAGTTTTGTTTGAAGGGAAAATGAGGCGTTCCCTGCTTATTTCTAGCAACATTTTGCAGTCTGCTTTTGTAGCTGCTATAGCTTTATTTTTGAAAACTCGGCTTTTAATCTGAGAAAACATTTTGAAGCGGTGTGTTTTTAGCATGGAAATTTGCATTAGCTTTAAACCTCTTTGCGTGGTTCTTAATAGCGGAAGTTTTATATTTCCCAGAACTTTCGTGATGTTTAAAGCCAATCAAAGGAAATGGTCTTAGCGAGGAGTAATTGAAAACACCCTCTGTAGAAACAATTTGAAATAGGTTTAGTCCTTTTCGAAAGATTTCAGCTTTCCGAGATCTGGGTTGGAGCCTCCTTCTCCTGTGATTAACTGGGGCATGGCTGTTGTCTCAGTGGAAATATGAACTGGTGCCTTTTTGTAAGTCTTTTGAAGTCAGTTTGGAGGATGAATGCCCAGACCCAAATTGCTAACGTGAAGCTGCGCAGTCCTGGGAAAAAAAAAAAAAAATAGAAATGATGTTAGCAAGCAGCTAAGAGAGCGAATACCTGTTCACGATCCTCTTTATGATCCTCTTTGAACAAAGATAGGTGAGTGGTCTGACCGCACATAAATTGATCATGAGGTTCTGCTATTTTTTATCTATATTTATGTTTTCAGACTTGGAGCTCAAAAAATGTTTTGAAGTTTTTGTGTCAATTGTGAGCAGGCTCAGCGAATCCCCCGGTTCCAGCAGGATATGGTCTCATCCTTTGGGTAGATAAAGTGGCAAATAGAAAAGAGTGGCTAAGGAAGTTTTACATCTTTAAGGGATGAAAGGAAGATGCACATAAAAAAGGTTTTTCACTCTCTTCCCTCTCTCCTTCCTTGCATTGGGATGATTTCTATTTTATTTACGGATGTCAAAGAAAATAGCTTCCTTTCTTTTCTCTAACAAAAAAACCCTACCAAAAAAAAAAAAAAAAAAAAAAAACCAACAAAAAAACCCAAACAGAAATTAGAGCTGATTTGAGCTAAGAAATCAACATTTGAAAACTCAGCTGAACTTGCCCATTCCCCCTCCTGTCATTATTCTGCACAAGCTGGATCCATTTTCCCCCACTGCAATCAGCTGGGAAGGAGAACTTCCATTGATTTCAATAGGAACAAGCTAGAACACGTTAGATTTAAATATTTGAATCCTCAGCTGTGCTACCCGGGAATGTCAATCTGTCTTAATACTTTATTTCAGGTTATTATATTAACCAAATTCAATGATATGCTGTAACAAAATTACATTACATGCTATCTCTGTGTTTTGAGCTATCGTACTCCTTACGCACTGGCGTTCCTTCCCTGTGCGCGAGTGAGTGATCGTATGTGAGTTATTTCTCTAAATCCGCTTTGAATACGCTACATTTTTAATTCTTCAAGGAAAAAACCTTGGAACAACAACCAACCAAATGCAGATATTCCTTAGATTGTGAAAACAGATTCTCTCAGATTTCTCTCTCAAATAATGCAGAGAGAAGGAGCAAACGCTGTGGGGTTGGATATATGCCGTCAGGCATTACAGCGAGCAGCACTAAGGGACACTTCAGCAAAAGGAGAACCCAAATTAGTGACCTATATTAGGAATAAACTGGTCATGCACCACAAACATGATTCTGTAATTAAAATGCTCCCCGGTACGGGCACAATTGATGCAGAGTGTGTGTGTCGAGGCACACAAAGCAAAACAACTTCACTGGGAGAGTTAACTTTGTTTAATCTGGTTTTGGGGAAATGTTGGAAATACAAGCTGGAATATAGCGGGGAGCATCAGTTCTTTGCAGCCCTGAGATAGACGACTCGAACTCACGCATGGCTGCGAGGAAGGAACAAATAAATCCGAACCATACCCAAACGGGGACCTTAATCTCTCTATTATTTAAAGACAGAGAGTCCGCTGCCGCATACCAACCTCTCCCGGTTTCGGATATGTACCCCGGCTTAGAAACCCTCTCTTTCTAAACTTGGGCTAATTCTGCCGAGCGTGTTTTTGGCGTTGGGTGCAGACTCCGCTCGCCTCTGCTGGGGCGGATTCCAGCACGGCTGGGGCTGCTCTGACATCAGGCGCCTTTGCTGAGTCAGGTTCTGCCGCACGCCCCGCCACGCAGCACGCTGCATCTGCTGGCAATGGAGGGGGGAAAAAAAAAAACCCAAACCCAAACCAGTGCATTTTTAACTATTTGATGCATGAGGTCATACTGCAGCTCCCGGCCGCGCTGCGATGGGGCCAGCGTTGTCCACCCCAGGGGACGGTCACTCCAGGAGCTGGCTCTGTGGAGGCTTTTCTTCTCCAACAGACGATTTAACTCTTTCAGCTTTCTGACAGCTGAATAAATAGGCAAATGAAGCGGGGCCTAATCTAGTGTCCACCCCCTCCAAAGGCCCTGTACTAAAGAACTTAAGGAACTAATTGCGTCTGTAGTGCTATTGCTGCCCTGCGACTGCTGAAAGACTCCTGGAGGTTTGCCTTCAATTTGCCTTATTTTGTTAGAATTTACTATATTTCCCTGTTAAAACTGTGCTCTAAGTGCCAGCCTTATTATTTTATTAGAATTTACCTTATTTCCCTATTAAAACAGCCAGTCCGGGGTGAGGGTTTGGGGGGGCTGGGGAGGGGGGGCGGGGAAATGGAAGAAAAAAAGGAAAAGAAAAAGAGAGACTCATTAAAACTGCATCATGTCACCCGGCTGAACTTCCCATCCCTCCACTTCCCCCTTCAATCAGCAGCCAGGATAACAATTAGATGTGATAGCTGTTCCGAACGGGGCGGCAGTTAGCGCCGGCTCCTCCAGCTCTGGCCAAAGCAGACCAACCCTCGCTCATCCCCTGCGAGCTTGTGACTGCCGGGGGCTCGCATCGCCAAAGAAACCTCTCCCAAGCAGGACAGGAACCATAGGGTTTTACCCCCTCCACCTTTCTCACACTGGTTCCTTTTGCCGCTCGGCAGCATCAGCGAGCGGCAGAGCCCGTGCCGGGCTGGGGCTGCAGCCTGGCGTCCTGCCCCCGCAGCCCAGGGACCCCCGGGCAGGCCGGCAGCAACGCTCAGCGTCACTCAGCCAGAAAATTTGGTATGAGGAGTGGGAGAAAAGGTCACCTTGGAGGATCAGAGAGAGTTAAAAGAAAGGGGCTGGGAGTGGGAGAGAGGGAGGAGGTATGGGGGGAGGTTGGGGTGGGAAGGGGGGAAGGGGACGTAGGATTTCTAAGCAGGTCTGACCCGGGAGGATAAAATATCCTGTTTTCATTGGTTCAAATGAACCATTAGGGAGAGAGTAATTTGTTGACCTTTTTGCTGCCTTATCATGAGATGAACAGCCTTAACATGGGCTTCACGTTTGCCTTAACCCCACCGTAAATCATAGAAGAATCGATTTTTTTTTTTTTTTAATTTTTTTCCCCCCCCTCCTCTCTTGGTAAAATATATAAATAAATAACAACAACCGGGAAACCAGCTTGTATTTTGAGATGATCTAGCACAGCAAGGTCAGGTAGATACGTGCGTTGGTTAGACTCGGCGGATGGCGTCCCCTGCCTTCCTTATTTGTTTTTTTGTTCTCGCTTGGCTACGCGAGTAGGAACCAGGGCTGTGCAAAGGCTCTGCTTCCTTTGGGAATGAAATCTGGAGGATGGTGATTTTCCTCTTATTTCCATCAGCCTGGCTTGGCAGTAGTTCCAGTGAAGTCAGTTTACGCTCTCCTAAAGCCAGTCTCTTTCCCCAGCTCCTGCAGATAGTCTGGCATGATTTTGGCCTAAGAAAGGCAGGACCGACACGAGTGTTTGGTTGAAATGACAGTTTTAGAGTTCGCTGTGGACCTTCCATGCAAGGTTGCCATCTGTGCAAGGAAATGGAGCTCGCAGGGTTTGGAATGTGGCAGCTTGCTGGGGGTGTACCCAGGGGCGGCTCAGGGCTGAGCCCAGACCGTGCTCAGATCCTGCGAAGGGCTGACTTTCCTTGGGTTTTTCACTCTAAACCTTGATTTTCCAACTTTGGAGGCTTCACAAAAGTCTGGACGCTGACCAGCGCCAGCAGATATACCCAATATATTGCAGTAGACCCAAACATTTTCAAAAAGCAGTGGAAATGATCTGCTTTGGCATAGGAAGAGACCACCAAAGAGCTTTCCCCACAGGCACGTTGGGTTTGGATTATCAGTCCTAGGGTTTCTTGCGTTTGCTGTGAAGTAGCTGCTAGGGATGCGATGGGATCCTGCCAGACAATTCCTGCGCTTTGAGGAAATTCAGCCTCAGCTGCAACTCCTTATCCGCAGCTCCCGTCCAGCTGAGCCAGTTCAATGGTTCCAATCTGTCTATAGTGTTTTGTTCAACTTCACTCGCGGTATTTTGTTGTCTCTCTCTGGCACACCAGGGAAAGCGTTCCACTTTCACACTGGAAAAATTGACCAACTCCAAATAGAAAATGATGGGAAATTATAGGATAGCCATGATTTTTCACTTTGCGACACAGGTATGTTTTGTGCTTCCATTGAGTCTTTTATTATAGGAAATTTAGATATGGAGCAGAAGCATCTGGCCTTCAAAGAACTCTGAAATTGCCATGGGATGTTATGATAATGCTGCTTTTATGTGACTGATCTTTTCCATTTGTCCTTTGCTCTCTAGGTAACAGCTTGGAAAATGTCACCTTTGCGTAGGTAAAGAGAATGCTATTCTGTGTAGGGTTTGTGATATGAACTTTTATTATAATCATTCTACATGAGATGCAGATCTTTAAGCAGGCAGCAAATTCTTGTCAAATGAACCCAAATCAGGAAGGTCAAATGTTCTCATGGAGAATGCGAGATAAGGACGACTTCTGTGCCTGTTCTTGAATATAGCATCTTCTTTGATTGTTCAGGAAGATATTTAAAATTACTTCTAGCAGCAGGCTGGGTAACAATATCCCCGTGTGTGCCAGGCTAAAAATAACCATTGGAACTGCATTTGTACTATGCTGTGAAGAATGTGATCGCTGGGAGAGATTTCAAAACTTACTTTGTTTTTTCGCTTTCTGTCTTACATTAATTACACTTGTCCTACGTGTCTTTAACATACTGAATATCAGGTTGTCTTCCTTCAATTGCACGTTCACCTTGGGGTTTGGAAGGTGTTGCTAGATTTTTAGTGGTCATGTAGCTTTTATAAAGGTGGGTTTTATTAGATTAAGAGTTTAAAGAAGTTGCTGTTAAAATAAATTATAACCCAAAGAATGAACACGTAGAAACAGGGTTTTATAAAACACCATAGCAATGGTATAGATCCTGTAGTTTAACCAAAAATCAGTGAAAAATCAATTGCAGAGCTTTCTTTTAAAACTGTTCCTATGCAGTGCTTGCAAAGTAAACATTACAACATGCTGTTACATGAAAGCAAAAAAAAAATGTATTAGTTAATTCACCTTCGAAACCAAAGTGGAAAGTGAATGAAACGTGTGTTTAAAGTGAAAAAAAGAAAATGCAGAGGAAATTAAGGGAGGGGAATCCCTTCTAACAAGCTTTCTTTTCTGTTTTTCTTTAAGCTGATAGCATCCTTGTGTTGAGCTTGAAGTAAAAGAATCTGTGTGCGCGTGTGTGTGTGTGTGTGTGGCGGGGAAGGAACACTCTGGGGTTGGATGGCTCCCTGACACCTCTGACCACGTCCACCACGATGTTCAATCTTCATCCCTGTTCACACCCAGGAGCAAGTTTGGCTGATGTCTTCACTCTTCTCACCGGTCCAGCGCCGCTGGTGCAGAGCGCTCTCGGGGGTGGAAATCTGGGCCTTTCTGGTTCCTTATCGGGGACTTTCATCCTTCTTCATGCAGTCCCAGCACAACGGGACTCCTGCTAAGGGACAGGGACATCCAGAGCTCAAGATGCTGCCGTGGTAAAAGCCATCAATGCTTCCAAGGATGTGTAGGTTGTATGATCAAGGCTCTGACCAAGTTTCCACTAGCAGTGCAGATGGAGTCTGGAGTCTGGAGCTGCGTAGGTTTGTGGTAGGATGGGGATGAGAATCTGGATCTCTGAAGTCCCAGGGTATTTTGAAGCCACGGCATGATCCCATCCCATTTGGCTGCTGTCTGTGAAGCACCGTCACTCTGAGAGAAAGCAGGCTGGAAGTTTTTGCAAAGGTGGAACTAAAGCTCAGTGGAAGCCGGGGCAGTTGGTGCCTTTGGAAGACCTCCATCCAATATCCCCCTGACCCTGTGTGTGTGTGCCTGCTGTCTACTCTTGCTGCAGGTATACAAAGGTACTTACTGTTGTGGGGACAGTCGTTTGCTTTCATTTCCTCCATGTTTCTCAAAAAAAGTCTCAGTAAGATAGAATCGTAGAATCATAGAATGGTTTAGGTTGGAAGGGACCTTGAAGATCATCTCGTTCCACCCCCCTGCCCTGGGCAGGGACACCTCCCACCAGCCCAGGGTGCTCCAAGCCCCGTCCAACCCGGCCTTGAACACCTCCAGGGATGGGGCAGCCACAGCTTCTCGGGGCAGCCTGGGCCAGGGGCTCACCACCTCACAGGGAAAAATTCCTTCCTAGTATTTAATCTAAACCTGCCCTCTTCTGGTTTGAAGCCATTGCCCCTTGTCCTATCACTCCATGCCCTTGGAAAAAGTCCCTCCTCAGCTCTCCTGGAGCCCCTTTAGGGACTGGAAGGCCACAATAATGTCTCCCCAGAGCCTTCTCTTCTCCAGGCTGAACAACTCCAACTCTCTCAGCCTTTCAAACATGCCTATATAAAGACAATTTTGTTTCCAAATGATTGTGAAATTCACAGTTGAAAGTTTTTTATTAAGCACCTCGGAATTTATGTAGTAAATACAGACTGTTAACAACAAAGAGACAGCTGGACGTGTTGCTTACATGGCCACCAGAGATCTGGGGTGCCCAACAGCGGAGAGGAGGCGTTGGTGTGCCCGTCGGCCGTTGAGGAAACTGAGGCATAAACTGTGGCGGTGTAGGACAAAATCCTAAATTAGGATGAGGGCAGGAGTGGGACCTCATGGAGGAGCCTGAGGACGTGTGAGGCGGTGCGGGCTCTGCCACAGCCCCTGGCACTGCAGATGATCCGCGCTCAACTGCGGCATTGCCAGCACCCACAGATGCATCCACACAGCACCCACAGCCCTTCCCTGCGGGGCTGCCGGGATCACAGGATCGCCTTGGTTTCTGGACCTTCCCAAACACCTGAAGCACAGCAGGTGGGCTGCTCACAGCTTTCCTCCTAAAACATAGCTAAAAAATGAATTCTGGACTTCATGAAACCCCAAAGGGGCAGGAAAGCGGGTGGATCCAGCCCGCCCCTTCCCAGTCCCTGTATTTATCTGCCTGTGGAATACGCTCGGAGGTGGCTGGCAGAAGCTATATTTCGATAACAAGAATGAAACGAACATGTGTACACAGTTGTTTTCCCTGACTGGGGTCTGTGTAGTTCTTCCGGAAGGTTAATAAATGGTATGCAAATCCTCTTAAATGGCCGTGTTTACACCAGAGCTTAGTGGCTCCAGCCACGTCCTCTACTTTTAACTCCCTAAGTTTTAGTGCAAAAAGAATTTGCTTCCCCACGCTCTTTAGAGCTCTCCCAGGTTTTGTTCATGCTTTTGTTCAGCTATCTGTTCTTGGGATCAGAAAGGACATCACCAGAGGAAAAAAGAAGGCTAAATTTGCCTTGTTGAGAAAAAAAAAAAAAAGACAAGAAAAAAAAAAGATGTTTTGCTTAAAGACAGGAGGCTACTGTAGTGTAAAATGAATGATTAATAAGGATAAGAAAAACCTAGTTCAACAGGGCAAATGCTCAATAACAGCTCGTTTAATCATTGGCAGATTAGCTGCAAATGCAAAGTGTCTGCTGCAGCACTGTGTTGACTCGTGCTTAAAGTGTTGGCTATTTCTTTACTGACAGCATAACCTTTCATTGTGCATTTATTTTAAAATCTGGTCCTTAAATGTTGGAGTGTTTGAATTTATTTTTTTTTTCTTTCCGCTTCTCCTGCCCTCAGTGAATTTTACAACATGGGAACATGCTGTGAGTTGTGTCACCTTTGCAAATATTGCCGGCCTGGAGTTGTGTCTTTGGGGGGAGAATCAGATTTCATAAGGTACAGGCTCAGCTTTGGCAACCACTGACTTCTCTTTCTTGATTTCATTTTCTGGCAGCACTGATGCTGTCCTTGCGTAATTGTCCTTATGAGAACCAAGTACACTGTAACAAGTGCGTCTCTTTGTTACCATGAGGAGAGTTGTCTACCTTTGAGAAAGATATTGATGTAAGATCTTCTCTTGAGCAACATAATCGTTGCAAACAGAGGATCTGATTTGTGAAGGTGCTTTTTAAAAATATAATTATTTCTCTCGCTAGTTGTCCAAAGGATCATTTGTTGTATACAGATTGCATTTATTATTTGCATTTGTGGTGAATGTCGGAGTCTCCTACTAACGGGCGGTGGGCACTTTGCGGAAAGGTCTGAGCAGCTCTCCAGGATGGTGATGTGTGTTCGCAGCTTTCCAGGCTGGGGGAGACGGTCAACAGCATCACCCGTGGCCTCAGGTTTGCGAGGCCGACCAAGGCAGGCTCTCCCACTCTCTCTTGTAAGAGAAGGGGCTCTTTCCCCACATCGTCTCTGTAGCCCTTCTCTGCACCGACTTCAGCTTCAGTTTACCCTGCTTAAGCGTGGACTACCACATCTAGGTTAGTGTGGGACACGAATAAAGGTACTGGCGTAAAAAAAGAAGGTTTTGGCCAAGTAAAAGTGCAGAACTGGTGACCGAATTAGAACTGAGATTGGTACCGAGCGCTGGGCTGGGCTGGGGAAGAATCTAGTCGTTATTCACAGTGGTCTCTGTGAGCAAACCCCAGCTGCTATTTGTCACATCTTTTGTGGGACTGGCCGCTTCGGTCTCAAGGCATCGCTCCCCACATGCAGGTAAGTTCTGTGAGAACGGGATAAGCACGAGGCGGTTTCCCTGATAACACACAAACCTTTGGTTTCTGCTCGAATTCATAGTGTAAAGGAGAACATTGAAAAGGGCTGGGTGAGCAGCAGTGCAACTGTTGTAACTACTCGTTCACAGCAACGTTAATAAGGATTCTGTTTTGCACTAGTATTTTTTTTAATCATCATCCAGGGTTTTCAAACAGCAGGGGCAGTTTATCAATAAAGCGTACTTCTTCACCGAGCTCACCGTGCTTGCCCTCCTCCCATGTGTTTGACCAGCTCTCTTGGCATTCACGCTTTCTGTCGCATTGTAATTCTGCAGATCGCCTGTCACATTGCCGAAGAGATAGAAACAAAGTAGTGTGTATAGGAATTTGATCATTTGAGCTGGTTTTAAGCTCATTTCAATTAACTTGGTAAACTATTGGAGATAAGCTGCCCCTGCCTGGAGTCACCTTCACTGATAGGCAGTAGTGGATGTGAGATATATGAAGTTCACCATAGATTCAAATTTATCCCCAATAACTATACAGCGATGAGAGGCTGATAATGCACACTCTGTCATTATCTTTAGCACTTTATATATATATTTGGCTTCCATGGCAGAAATGTTCTCATGGCTGTTGTAAGTGAGGCATCACCTGTGTAACAGATTTTCTGACGCTTCCACTTGCTTCTCAAATTCAGAATAAGAGGTGTGAGCGCGATGGGCTCCAAAGGTGGTGGGAAGACTGAGGAAGACACAGGAGAATCGCAGTAGCTATCGGAAGGTCTTATGCAGACTGGAAGCGTTTGCGTTCCCGGTTTGCAGGTGGGATTGTATCAAAAAATCTGGTTTTTTAGGTGCGTGCCAGCATTTCTCCCCAGCAGGACAGGGCTTTCCAAAGCCCGTGACGTCCTTAAGAGCACGAGTGCATGGGCTATGGCCTCTGATATCTGCAGAAACCGTTTGCTGGCAGCCACCTGGGTCTGAAGAGACATCAGCATGAGCGGCTCCATAGCCATCAAAGCCAACATGAACAAGAGTATCAGGAGCTTCATAGATACACTGTTTCCTAAAGCTTGATTGCAAGACCCATATAAAAGGTTGAACCAGCCCACCACAGGCAAAGACCTGCTTTTTTAAACTATTTTGCAAGGAAGCTCTGCTACAGCGAGTATCAGCTAGTTGAGGCCCCCAAGCATTGGCCCTTTTGGACATGATCTCTATTTTAGAGATCAAGGTTCATGATAGGGTGCAATTATGTTTAGAAGAGACAGGTGAGCAGGGACTAAAACTTTGCATGGGAAAGACGGGCTTGGCATAGGAAATATGGAGCAATGCTGAGGTTTCTTCTTTCACTGTTGGTCGCAAGGGGAGGAGTGACATTATTAAGGTATTAACAGAGTTGCCAGAGAGGGAATGTTCATCGTAGGTTGTTCAGCGGTACCGTGCACACTGAGCTCCTGTTATAGTTCCCATCCTATTAAGGGCTTTTTAAAAGACAAAATATATAACCAAACTGCCAGAATTTGTTTAATTAGCAATATTTTTTTTTCTGGCCCAAACTTTTTCTTTTTAATTTGAAAGAGAGCGTAAAAATCTCAGTACATACTTGTTGTTCCCCTTGGACTGATGTTTGTTTCAGTGTAAGGCGGCATGGACATTTGGCATTTGCTGGCTTCCAAAGCAGCAGCGGTAGCAGGGCGGTTATGAGCGGGGCGCATGGAGTGCTGCTGGGCACTGGGAAAAGCAGCTTTGCTTTCCCTGCAGCTGGCATGCTCTCTCTCTATGGGGAACATAGCCCAGCTGGGCAGAAAGCATGAAAAAAAAGCCTATGGATGATGCCACTGAGGTTTTGATGCACATTTGCTGATCTCTTCTGCGAAGCACTTAGACTGTGTCCTCTTTTATGTGTGCGTTTTCTGTGTTTCTCTGACCCTATGCTATTAACTGTTGGGTTCTCGCTGGCGAGGAACGGGGAGAGTGATCAATAACCAATATGTATTTCATAAACACTTAGCCAAGGTCAGTAAAACAAACACAGGAACAGATACACAGTCCCCTCTCGCTCAGTCCATAGGACTCTAGGGAATATTCATCGCTATTGGGGTGCAGGTGTTACTTCTGCTTCTCTGTTTTAATTCAGTTGGTCCCTGAAGAATCCTTATGGGCTTTGGAGACCTTCTGGCCACACCTTTTATGAGCTAACACTACCCATCTGCGGCACTGGGCTGGCCTTTCCTGTGACCTATCTTCTGCGTGACCTTGGTTTTGCCCCACCACTAATCTGTAGAGTCAGTTCTGGCCCCTCAACTATTTAACCCTTCAGTATTGTAGATCTGATTTTTCTTGCACCACAATGGAAGTAGAAAACCCGCTGCACGAGCAGCCCCGGCTGCTCCAGAGGTGTCCAGAACCAAGGGAGGCAGGTGGACACATTTAACGAATGGGTTTTGCTGGAGCATTTGGGGCGGTCTTTGCAAACAGACAACGAAGGTCATTTGAAACACTTGGATGTCTTACACAGGTGGGGCCCCTCACATTAAGTGGTGCAGCCAAGTTTATAAGGTCAGTAAGAGGAGCTCTTATTTCTTTCTGATCCTTGAACTGCTCAGATCTTTGTGCTTATGAAGCCAGAAGGTAATAGCTCTGTCTTTAATTCTTTTTATCTTCAGCTGTTCTTTAGAGAAGTGCTTTGTTGGACTAGCTCTTCAGGCGCTGGAGTAGCCAAAATATGGATTGAATATTTGGACTAGTTTGGTTATTTGAAAAGCTGCCATCCTAAATAAGAGAGAGTGTGTCTGTGTGTTGGTGATTAGGCCTTGGTACTGCTCTGCTCAGATTAAAAGCCATGTTTCTCTCCCTGTCAAACACTGTAAGGAAGGAACTTCATCTCTGTAAACCATCCAGTTTAAGTATTTGAACACTAAGTGGAAGTTTCTGGTGATCAAAGTAATTTCCTTGAATAATGTATTCATACATAAACCTGAAAGAAATGTCATAATTGCAATAAGGTGTCTCTGGGGAGTTTGGTTATCATGATATAATCACATCCCTGGAGAGCGAGAGGCACGAGGCATAGCCTTGTGCTTAATAACACCCCAAGGGTGTGATTATCTCATAGCAATCGCACCCTCATTGTGCCATGTGGCCTGAAGAGCTGCAATGGGGATGGAAATCCGCAAAATTGAAGTGGAGGCAACAAAAACATGGAAACCTTGGGTATTTGGACACCAATTTCTGCATTATTTTTTTTTTTAGATGAAAAAAAAGCTAGGAGCAGCGTGGTAAACAGCAGAGAGTGAAGCTGTTTTCTTGCAGAGCAAGGAAGAATGGGATGCAGTATCTGTCCTCCGCCATCTGCTATGCCTTGTCCTGCCTTCCCTCTTTTATTTATTTTTTTTTTTTTTTTTAAATCCACCAAGTTGAATTAATGTGGTAGGGCTCGTTCTGACGCGGCACGGATCTGACAGTGCGTTGGCAAAGTGGCACGCTGCCTGCGGTACCTGGGCACAGGAGGCAGATTGCTGCCTTCTATGGAGAAAAGCTTGCGGGGAAGGATGGAGAGGGGGGGAGTGGAGGACGGGGGAGCAAGAGTGGCTCTGCGCAAACCGCCTTCTTCCCCATCCTCCTCGCTTCTCTCAGACTCCTTCTGCTCCGGGGCAGTGGGAGAAGGGAGCGTATGAGGCTGGTGCCTGGGTAGGCAAGGCGGGCGGGAGGGATGCTGCGTTAGATGGTAGCCGTGCTGTTTGTGTAGGAGGCTCTGAAACCCGGGGACTTCGCTCCTCGGCACGGATCTGCTGGCGTGGCTGTAAGTTGGGTATAGAGGAGAGGTTTCCTTGTGACAGCCAATATGGCTTAATGTTGTGTTATCTTCTGTGCAGCCTCTGCGTTGGTTTCTGTAGGGGTGTGATGTGAAGGAAGAGTGGTAATAGGGCGTTCGCTCCTTGCCCTGCTGCTGCCGTTGGTGCCGGTCTGCAGATGCAGAGCACGTTACGAGACCTTCGGATGCTGTTGCGGAGACTGTTCTGAAGAGTCTCGGCAATAGGATGTGGATGGGACAACTGGGTGCAATATTAAAAGAAAATCACTGAGGTTTGGTTGTGCTTAACTATAGGGGCAAGAGGAAAGAGTAAAGAATTCCCAGCCCTATCGCTTGGGAGGGAGTCTACTCGTGCTGCTTTCGGAGATGATTTCTGAGATCCACTCCCACATCTTTTCCCAAAATGAAGCCCTGAAGGTGTGCTACGCTTATCAGGAAAAAGGACAGTCAGAAATAAAAAAAAAAAAAAAAGGGGGGTTTGTGGTGGATATTTTGCCTAATTCTCAAGCACAGCCCGCCTAAAATAAAACTGTATGGGCCCACTCCTGCGGAATTTGGTTGGAGCCATATACTGTTCATCAGGGAGAGTCAACACCTTGCTTCTCTCTTTTTTTTTTTAATCCCTGTGGTTGAAAAGGGCCAAAATAAGACTCTTTATTCCTACATTATCAAAAAAAAAAAAAGTAGCTGCCCAGAAAACAGGAGGTTTATAGCTTTCCTCCCTGCCCCAGCTCAACCTTTGTGTGCGGAAGAGGCACCTCCTACATTCACAGGATGCTGCAGAAAATATATCATGTTTATAGCTGTTAAAAACAAAATAATAAAAAGCTGTTGTCTGAATCTATTGTGTGCTCTCTAAGGTTTGCAAAATCAGAGTTGTTTGGGAGAGAAATCATTAATTTTTTTTTTACTGAGGGCTGGATGGAGGTTATGTAGGTACGGAGAAAAAGATACTTCATTGTGTGCTTTGTGGTTTGCAGTGAGTTGCAGACGTGGGTAGGAAGGAAGAGAAGGGCGAGAATTCCAGCAGTGCCACAGCCCAGCGTTTCTGGCCCATTTCTGACTGCAGCCTTAAGGGTTTTGTAATAACATCATCATCGTTTTCTGTAGCACGGTCCTCCTTGACTTAGTGTGTCCTGGCATTGCGTTACTCTGCTTTTAATGGCTGCAGCAGAAGAGGGAGGATTTTTGGTAGCTGATGAAGTGCACCTTGAGTTGTCCAGGGTGGCAGGTTTGTGTTTTCAAAGCCCGGCTGAAAACCGCGCGGGTGTCGGGTGTGTTTGGGATCTGTCAGCACTTGTTTTGGGCGCTCAGTGAAAAAGGGGAGGGCTGCCGGTTTCCCCAAGCAGGGTGGCCGTGCTCTCCTTTGCACCCCAACTCTATGCTTCACTGTCCTTCTCTGTCACCGCGAGCTTGGGGAATTTATCGGACCCTTTTCCTTAGTTTGTCAGATTTTTCACGTATTTCACAGTGCCAACAAAAGGTTGGTAACAGAGTTGGTAGGACCTCGCTGTCTCAGCCGGGTATCAGATCAGACTTCCTGAGGTGGGCAGAGAAGGTGTTTCTCTTCTGAATAGTTACTTCTGCGTTTTGGGTACTGGAGAGCTTTTTCTAAAGACTCTCTTTTAATTTGGCTTTGGGAAAAAACACTCCGTGACCAAATCTAGTGAAAAATCCTGGAGAGAAAGGAAAAGAAACTAAAACAAATCTGAGAGGTTGGGTGCTTATTGCATAGTCAATTTATTAGATTTCTTCTACAATGTTTTGTGTTTTTTTTTTTTTAAAATCTGAAAGCCCCCAAGGTGTAACTAGCATGCTTTGTTTTTATAGAGTCTAGGCAATTTCCACAAATTGAAAAATTGTTTTAAGCTTTCAGAACATGTCAGGATGATGAAATGAGTAAATTCTGTCTGTTTCTTGATGACAATTTCTCATTCTTGTTCATGGTAGGCTTATTTTTGTTTACTGTGAGATGATGTCAATGAGTTCTGAGACGGGTTCTTCATTGTTAAAATAAAATGTATGTTTGATCTGAGGGGAAAACCGCATGCGAATGCAGATCCAGCACACTGGGAAGCAGGGGAACGGCTGGTCAGGCTGACCGCTCTTGACAATGTCTCTTTAAGAAAGCTCTGTACTCTCTTGCAATGTTAAAGTTGCTAAGGTAACTGTGCATTTTTTTTTTTAGAGCACAGCAAAGTAAATAGGTACATGACCTGTATAAATTCTCGGTGCATAAATTACCAGAGCCCTCAAGCTAGAGTAACTTATACGCTTCTTTATTTCCAAATGACTGTTGGAAACATGCAGCTTCTCTGCATGTCTAATGCATAAGAATTTGATGAGTGCAGTTCATGCTGCAAAACGTCCACGAGAAAACCTGGGGCACTGCCTTCTCCTGTGGGTTTGGTGCAAAGCGGAGCCAGTGTGGCTCAGTGGGTTGTAATGGGCCCTCAAGGAGAGGAAGAGTGGCTGAATGGTCTCTGCCCCTCCAGGCTTGCGTCCCAGCAAGTCTCACCGGTTCAGTTCTGAGGGGAAGGGTTGGCGTGAACCTCGTGTTTGGCAGGTGAAGAAGCCTGGGCTTTTGCTGGAAACCTCTCTTCTGCCTGCAGCTTTGCCTGATCGCGTACCTGGGTGCAACTGCAGTTCCAGCAGTTGTTTGAAACAGGCTGGGTGGGTCCAGAAATAAGTCCAGGCTACTTTAGTGAGCCCTACAGCATGGGGGACAGGTCCAGTCTGCATCACTCGCAGTGGTGTTATTCAGGGGCAGCTCTGCACGGTACCTCTTGTGTGCTCCTTGGGTTGCAAGAGGCCAGGCTGTCTTAGAAAAACTGAAGTTGAGCAGCTTTGATGCCAAATCCTACAACCCGCACCCTTGTCCTTTGTCCTCTTTCGCTATTGTATTTTTGCAGCATCCCTGAACACAGAGTTGCTGGAGGGGATAAGGCGGTGCGGTTAATTTTATGCCTGTGCACACTGTTGCTGTGTCTGTGCACGCAAATTGTATGCGTGGCTTCAGAGCAGTGTTGGATGTTTGGGTCCTGCTGTCTTATGATAAAAGGTGTCACGCTCCTGATTGAGGTTTCTTGTACAGAAATATGTGCATATACACCGTGTAACACGTGTACGGTGATTTTTCAAGCTGTGTTAGGCCTGCTGCACATATGCTGCAAAAATAGCTTGACCATTTGCAGCAAACCCAAATGTGCCGAGATGATGCGCAGGGGCCACTTGTCTGGGGTTCCTGGGTGCCCGCGTGGTCAAAATCTTCATACTCTGTCCAGACAAAATGTGCTGAAAGAGATCACGGATGGGGGCATCCGGGGCAAGGCAGCCCTAGCTTGGTGGGGCTTACTGCTGATATCAATTAGGAGGTGAAACAATCTTTTTTTTTTCTAGAAATATCTGCTTGCTAACATCAGACTACCCACATGTGCCTAGCAACATCCAGAACACAGCTCTGCGGTGAGGTCATGGACCACCGCAGGGAACGCAGGACTGGCAGTGCCAGTTCCACAGGCTCCTTGTCAACAATACCATCTGCTGGATGGATCACTGCTTGGAAAGGGATGGGAGGACGTGGCATCTGACCATGACGTGCAAGACTTATTTTCAGTCTTACCTGTGGATTACAGAAGGGCCCCTGTATAAAGAGATGCTTTGGCAAAGGTGGCAGCTTACCCTCCACCCCCTGTTAATTTCTGTGATACCAGTTCATGTGGGTCTGGCTGAGACCACTTGGATCTCCAAAGTGGAATCGCTTGTGCTGAAACAGTCCCGGGAGATGTCAGGTTAGAGAAATAATTTAACTTGCTCCTTTCCTTTGGTTTCTGAGTCCTTTCTTCTTTCTCAGCCAAAGAAATGTATCTCTGGAGACTTCTCCTGTGGTGTAGGAGGATGTGAGTAACCCAATGCTGACAAACCCAAATGATGTCTGAAGGCAGGGGATCTTCAGAGGCCCGTTTGGAGGGCTGTGCCTCCCCATGCACCAAGGCTCCATGCATGGGCAGGTTCACTCTTGCTGAGGACACACGAGGTCCCAGATCAGGTTTTTTATGCTCAGGCTGCTGGTTCTTTCTTACATGTTGTGGTTTTGCAGCAATAGCCACCGCTTGCTGGAGGCTGGGGGAAATGACCTGAGAGCACATCCCAGCAGAGGAACTGGGAGCTCAATTTTGGGCATTGGAATAGGCCAGGTGTTTAAATAGAAACCATCTCAGGAACAGGAGGTTGAAGGACCTGTTGCGGGGAGAAGTCTGATACCACAACTGGACTGATTTGGTGTTTGCTCACGTTGTTAGACATTGTCTTATTTTTAAGACAGAAATAAGTTGGTCTGAAAAAGTCCCATGTGCTCTAGCAGGGATGGAGCCCGTAGGTTCTGGTACAATTATACCGAGACTTGGTGGAAAATATTGGAGAAGTTATGCAGAGATATTTTTTCAAGCAAACCAACAGGAGGTGGGAACACTCCTTCCCTCAGCTTTCAAGGAGAGCTGATGTCTTATGACTCCTTGCTGCAATGAAAAGTTATTTCCTTTCTTCAGGGCAGGAGCTTTGCAACCAGATTACTTTAAATCAAGCAGGAAAATGCAGCAGGCGACGCGTTGCTTTTTTCTCCCCCAAAACCCTGCGGGCTGGTTCCCGGTCCCGTGGCACCATCCGTGGTGGGTCTCCCATTGGGGGTGGGTGGGTGACAAAGCCGTCCCCGGGGTCTGTACCAGCTGGGGTGTGCGCGGCATATTTTTTTTTTGCTTTTTTTTTTCTTTCTCCAATGGTGCACTATTTTCAGGAGGAGATGGAGGGGGCTGGCGCGGGGCCAGAGGCAGCCCTCTCCTTGCCAGGAAGCCAGATGCATGGTCACATTGCCTGGCTCTCCCTGGCAAGGCTGGGAAAGCTTCAGCAGGTGTGATCAAACAGCATGCGGGAGCCGCAGGTTCAGAGCAGGCTGCCTCCGAGGTACCGCTCGGATTTGTTGCCACGCCGCCAAAGCCCCTGGACAGCAAATGTCACCGCGTCAAAACCAAAAAAAAAAAAAAGTCCTTGGTGGGGTCTGCATCCTCCGCTGTGAGACCGGTGCATCGCCTGTTGGGTTTGCACACTATGGCTTTAAGGGATGGCTTTGGAGCAAGGAGCAGCAGCAGGATGAAAAAGGCTCTTTCCCCCGCCCTCCTCTCTCTTTCTCTCTCTCTCTCCCCCCCTCCAAAGCCTTCCACCTCCTCAGCAATGTTGCGGAGAGAGCAGAGACTCACAGTCAGCAGACTGCAGTGACAGATGGCGGGTCATAAGCCCTCTCGCTAATCTAACACTGCAAAAGAAAATAGGGCTGGGGGTGATTCAGCTGCCTAGGCCTCAAAGCAGGAGGATGACGGGATAGCATGCTCCTCTGACATGTCCTTGAAGGATGCCGCATCCCAGAGGACCTCGGGAACAAAAGTAAAGTGACGATGAAGCAAAAATCTGTTTGCAGAATAAGGCAAATCTTGCTAAAAATGGATAATGTGCTCAGAGTCATTCTGAGTAATTGGATTTCTATTAGCGAGATGCAAATATTACTAATAGAATTCTCTAGCAGGAATAATTTGTGCTCTGGATCTGGAGCTACCCGGGCATGGTCGTCTTCCCATCTTTAATTGTCCAGTGACCAGAGCTGTCTGCACCCCTAAACGTATTTATCTATCAAGCTGTCTCTTTGTATGTGCAGAGCTGAGAGCAAGCTGAATCCATTTAATTCAGCACAGCATTCTGGAAACATTCGTGTGGCAAGAGGAATTTCTTGGCATTTATAAGCTGCGACTTGCATTTAAGACTAATATATTATTTTTTTTTCCCCAAGGAAGAATACAGGCTGCATCCTGAGCCGCCTGCTCCTGCTGGCAAGCGCCCATCTTTCTGAAGTGGCAAAGCTTGTGACACCATATTGGAGGCCAACGTCAGAGACTGTCAGTTGCCTCCATCCTACCATGAAATCGGTTTAAGGTCGGGAGATGAGCGTTACTGATGCGCAGGAAAAACCTTGCAGGGGGGCACGGAGGAGGCTGATGCTACGGATGCTTCTGGGCTGGATGGCCCCGGTGAAAGCAGTGGGGCTCTTCGCGATGGGAGGCCTCTTATGAAGGAGGGGGCAAATCAGACCTTTAGGTGTCTGGAAGGTAGGGACTGTGGGCCAAGGTTGTAGCTATAAAGCACTGTAGCTCTGCTGAAATGGAGAGAGCTATGGCTGTTGTGGGCCTGCCTACTGAATCAGTAATGGAAGACCTGTCAGGGCAGGTACTGCTGCCCTGCTCAGTCATTGCTGATGCCATCCTAAAAAAAAAAATATTAAAAAATCATCTTTTCAAACTGATTCCCTAAGAGAGCATTTTCAGGATTTTAAAAATGAAAATGTCTTGTCTTCAGTGGAATGAGTGCCTATACACTATGTCCTCTGTATTTTCTGGAAAAAGGAAAAAACATTTAAAAAAAAAAAAAGCTATTGTGAAAAGTGTTATGGGGTTTTTCAAGCTACAACTCAATTATCTT
This sequence comes from Pluvialis apricaria, assembly GCA_017639485.1. Taxonomy (NCBI): domain Eukaryota; kingdom Metazoa; phylum Chordata; class Aves; order Charadriiformes; family Charadriidae; genus Pluvialis; species Pluvialis apricaria. The sequence continues at coordinate 14,469,818 of CM030021.1, forward strand.
TTAGTTAAAATGTTTCAGTTGTTGCTCCCAAACACGTAAAAAAAAAAAAAGGCAGTCTTGAAAACATTTTAAAGTGATAGGAAATCAGGAAGTTCTACAAAATCATTTTGTTGGAGAAGAAACACTTGTGGGCTGGTACCAGTTTTGACATCAGTTCTGATTTTTTAACTTAGTAACAAGCTTGAACTAGCAGAGTGCAGAGCGATTTCTTCTGGTTGTTCCTGGCTCCTGTTGGCTTTCTTCTTGGAGGCGGAAGGAAAAAGACACTTTAGAGAGAAGACACCTCCTGTTTGCATGCTTCTGTATCCTGGTATTGTTAGAATGGGGAAAAAGGGATATAGAGAAGGAAAACATTCTTGTCACAGTGCATAGCTAGAACATAATATTGAAAAAACCAGAACATAATATTGAAATGGTATTGGCTCTTCAAACCTTTAGGAATGTTGTCAGTGCTGAAGTGGCCCAAGTTCATGCTATTCTGAAGGTCTGTCCTGAAGCTTGTCTCCAGGCAGAATTAAACTGGCGTTACACAAAATAGTGATGTTTAAAAAGCACCGGGAAACTGGATGTTTCAGTGATGTTGAAACAAATGTAAATGTTCACATGAAGGTTTGGGAGGAAACTAAAGCTGCATGGTGTGCAAAGGCAGTCCATCAGGAGGTCAAATGAGGAAAGAAGAGCTGGCTCGTTGGTTTGTTTTGCCCTTGAAGTTAAACTATTTGGCAACTTTATATAGCCAAAAGTAGAGGAAGGAGATCATGTGCCTGCTGAGGACCAGCTCCTCTATCACTTGGGTGCAAAACAAGTGGTGTGACCGTACTGAAAAATAACTGTGCGTGGGAGTGGAGGGAAAGGTCTGAGAGGACACACTGGCTTCTCCCAGGTCCAGGAAGGCTCACAAGTTGTGCTACCCTATTTCATATCCAAGATCAATCCCTTCTGAGGATCCTGCACTACATTGCTAATGACCTGCTCATTGATCTGATGGCAAAGGTCCATTTAAAGGTGCAAAACCCCCAACAGATGACTAAATGTAATGATTCTTATGACTGCTTCTTGGAGAAGATTTAGCCTTTCTGAAATCCAATATAGATCAACCTTTGCACCTGAGAGCTATAGAAATCCAACCCTTTACTAAATGCTCTGGCCTTTGCATTGTAGTTTGATTCTGGGAGGAGATACCTTAGAAAAGGGTTTCACCAACTTCTGTTTTTTCCTAGGCAGATGGCAGCAAGGATGGTTGAGATGGGCAAAGAGGGTTTTTGTTGCTCAGTAAAGACATGCTTTGCAGGAAGGCGCAATTTCTAGGAATAAATGCCACCAAGGAACAGGTTTTTTTCTCAGTGTTAGCGATGTGGGGCCTTCGGTTTGCCTAGGCAGGGGCAAGGTCTCCCGGAGAACCTGTTGTGCTGTTTGGGAATTGCAGGAGGGTGAGCATAAGCTATTTCCAGCTGTTCAAAAATCCAGAGGATTGGTTTCAGTTGTGGTGCGCTTTGTTCTTGGAAAATCAGGTGTTTCCCACCACTGAAACTCTGATGTGGGAAAATAAGTGCAGATGCAGAAGATAAATCTGTGTCCTTTGGCATGCCCACTCTGCTGTTGGAATACTGAAATAAATATGATAAATATACAGTTTTAGTGGAAAATAAAGCAAGTATAGAAGAGAGATGATCAAAAAAGGTGTTAAATGCAGGGTCCTGTGTTTAGAGTCCTCCTAGTGTAAGTGTAGCCAAGATGCTGGGGGTGAAGGAGCTGCTGGCTTCAGTTATGTGATGATGATAATAAGTAGTAGAAGTAGTGGCAAAGCTGAAGGAAGGAGCTTGGGCGAGGGAACTCTCGCTGTGTAAGTTGGTTTCTGTAATTCCCAGAGCGCTCCTTATCTCCCTGTGCCTTTGGTTGGCATATCAGCCAGACAAAGAGCTTAACGCCACTTGGCATAGTGGCTGGGGAAATTGTTTAAAATTTCCAGCAACTGGAACAATTAAGTAAGCTTTGGAACGCGGGAGAATAGTTGTCCCCTTAGGATTCCTATCACCGAAGGATAACATTTCCAGGCTTTGTCCAGCAAGAGATGTCACTTCATTTACAGAGATCTTCACAATGTTGAGGTATATTGGATATTGGTTATTATATGCAAAAGACTATCGGGAATCATCTCGGCCGGGCTAATTGTTCCTGGGTTCAGGGCTGATGGAATTTTAATTTTGGTCATGGTGGTGGCTGGAGAAGTTTCCCAGAATTACAAAAGATGATGAAAAAGCCATGTGTTTTTTTTTTTTTAAAGTAATAATAATGTCCCAGACTAAGGGGATTTATTAAAACTTCAGTCAAATGCATCCCTGAATAAGAGAGCTTCATGAACTGGGGCTTCCTGCTGTCAGCTGCCCTTCTGGGATGGAGATGGGATGAGAAAGTAGCGTCTTCTACAAGACATTACTGTTGCAAGGGCTTGATTCCCGAACAGTCATGTTGACATCACATTCTTCAATGTTTGTTTTTATAGCTTGCAAAAAAAAAAAAGTAGTGTTGCCCTATTTTGTGTCATTGCTGATCTTACATTCTTTCTCGGGCGCTTCTCTTCCCTTCCGCTTCTTTTCTTTATTGAAACCGCACTGAGGATGTGTCATGCCTTCACAGTCCGCTCCCTTTGGAATGGGGGGGGGGGGGGGAAGGGAAAGGGGTGGGGGGAGAAGCAATGGAATGACTCTGTGGTACTGTATAAATAGTTGCTTTATTATCATAAAAAAAAAATTGCACTCGAAAGATTTTTAGGATCAAAACATACCAAAGAAAATGTAAAACAAAATTAAAATGAAGTCAGTATTCACATTGTCAGCAGTTATTTTGTCACTGCAAAGCATCTCCTCAAAGGAATATTGTGCAGCACAGCAGCAACCGAATGAAGCAAGCAGCTCCGGCGTTTACTTAAAAGGGAAGTGCAGGGACATCTTCAAACCGCAGTAATGGATCCCTGGGGTTTCTCTAAAGTCTGATAGTGGCACTGACATTTCCTGTGAAGTTGGAGGCTGGCAGGTTGTTAAAACTTCCCGGTTTTTAACTGCATCAAGTGTTGCTGTAGTTTGTTGAACGTATAAAATCACTCCTCCACCTCTTCCTTTTTAAAAAAAAAAAATAAAAAATTCCAGATATCAATAAAGAACTTGAGAGAGGAAAACACTATAATTATAGCCAAAAAGCTGGCACAATGCCTGCTGTATAAACCCGTTATTTTGGTAGCATAGAATTTGGTACTGGAATAATTCTCTGGGTGGAAACTTGGCAAACATGATCTCAGCCTGTGAGCTAATCTCTTTCTTTTTCCTCCTGTAATAACATTTTTTTCTTCTCTACAGATTTAGCCATTTTAAAATTGTGCATCCTATTACCGAGATTGTGTATGCACAAATGACCTATGTTATGGGTCTCTGGGGTGATGTGAATGTAGACAAGAGATCTGCATGTTAGATTAAAACCCCTTTGCTGGAAAATTGGTACCCTGTAGATTCAAATACAATTAGCCTTGATCCGAACCGCTGCCACGGTGGGAACTGGCGATAGCTAAGGGTGACAGTGGAGGACTGGGAGACCCTGGGCAGCGTTCGGGGACCAGGCTTTTGGGTTGCTGTGTGATGGAGAACATTTCTGGTTTGACTCCTCACTATTGCAGTCTCAGCCTTGCAGCTATTCATGTGCTAGAGCTCTCTGGTCTTGAAATAAATGCCTAAATACCTGCGTAGATTTGAGGATCTGGGTCTTTTTTGAAACGGAGATTGCTGTATCTCCATAGCGTTGTAAGAGACTTCATGAACCATGCACAAATAGCGGGCTTTATTTTTAGCCCTTATTTTTAAGAGAGCTGAGACACCAGAACACCTCTGTGAAACTGTAAAGAGCTCAGATAACGCAGGGCTCTAGTAACAATTTTTTCATTTTGACCCACATCTTCAATTTTTAAAGAACGGTATGTTTGCCTCCACTCGCAGGTTCTGGGAGCTGCAGATGCTTTGGGAGGAGAGCGAGGCTTGCATTGAAATTCATGTCAGCCTGCCATAAACATCTTTCTAAATGAATATAATAAGATCAAATCTATTACTGCCGTTGTTGCTCTAGCCGGCGTGCCTCGCTGCTCCGGTAGCAGAGAGACTGTCCGATGTGTTGTGACTGCCTCGCTGGGAGCCCAGGGGGCAAAACTGGCCCGTTGGCGCTTCAAAACTGCGGTGTAATTAGTTCCACTTCCCTGCAGCAGAGATGGGGGGACCGCAGCCGCCTTTGAAATCTTCTTACCAGAAAGTGGGATGTGCAGTTTGCTGATGTGCTAATTTTCAGAGAAATCAGTCCCTCGATGAGGGATTTTGTTTGGGGGCTTGGAAAAAAAAAAAAGTAGTAATGCTGTTGGAGTTGAAGTGGGCTGAGAGCAGAGATGCTCTGTAGCTGCTTGTGCTTGCTTTGGGTGGTCAGCAAACCTTCCTGCAGCTTTTAACCTTTTCACCCGGAGGCACAAATGTGTTTCCTCCAGCCTATGCGTGGGATTGACTTTGGGGTTTTTGCCCCTGCTCCCGAGGTGGTGCTCAAAACGATTTGCAGCAGCCTGCAAGAAGCAGGGCGCCTTGGGGCGGGTAGGGGTGAGCAGCGATGGTGGTGGCGATCAGCCTCCTGTTTATTACCTTGTTCTGTGTTAAAGCTAAATGTGATTCAGAATGAAGCACCTAACATTGAAGGCATCTATCTGTTCACAGGATGTGTTTATAAAAGATGATGATTTTTGGTTAGTGTTAATTACTATGTCATTGCTGGAGTAAATGAACCTTTGGTGCTTTGCATCAACCAGAGATTGTCCCTCCGGTCTGGTCGCTCTTGAATCTTGCTGACTGCTAAAGGCAATGCTCCGCATACTTGGGTTGAAGGCAGTGGACAAGCCATAGTAGATTTTGAGGCAGGAACAACACTTTAAATAACTCAGTTTACCTGTTTGAAATGTTCTGGGCAGTTCTGGCTCACAAGGGAGAAAAATCTTTGCAAATGCAAGGATGACACTGAAGATTGTGGTGATGCAGGAGTTACAAGCCAGACCCGAAGCACCACTGGGCCTACCGAAAAGCTCCAGTTCCTGTTGGGGGACTTTGGATCAGGCTGACTCCTGCCTGCAGGATGATGTGGCTGCAGTCACACACACGGCTCTTCCCTTTAAAGATGCTGAAGCACTGGTGGCCAGTGCATAAGCAGGTGCTGACCTGATATATAGAGAGATATATAGATATATATATAAAAAAAATACCTGTCTTGGTATTTTTTTTACAAGTGCTCTGAGCTGCTTGGACAAAGGTGGTACCGGACCCTCAGCTGCACGGCTGTTTTCATATAGCTCGGTGTCGAAGCTGATGTGCTCGGCTGAGATGTCCTCCGCCGCAGCTCTTGGCAGAGCTCTTTGGCTCCAGCCCAGCACCGGGCTGAGGTGGCTGGAGAGCTGCTGGGGGAGCGGAGCGCAGGTCCGGAGTGGCTCTGCCCTTTGTCTTCAGTAGTGGGTGCTGTGGGTGGGTGTCTGAGGGTGCAGGATTCTACCCCGTGGTGCTCCTCCGTCTGGAGGAAGAAACTGGGCAAGTTTGGAAGAGTTTGTCTCATTGGGAGTAGAAGAACTAAAATGATGGTGCAGCTCTTTAACAAGCGTAAGCTGTTCTGCTCCAGCACTGGAAACCTAATGGTTACCTTTTTTTGGTACAAACGTGCCGGGCTTGGGAGTGACAGCTTGTGATGGGTTTCATCTTTGAGAGCAAGTTCTGGAGAAATAACCCGAGCCCTCCATCGCGCTCCAGCTGTGGCCACCAACTGAGTCCTGAGCTCAGCCTTGGCCCCAAGGGAACCGCCAGTAAAAGGCATTTAAAAAACACGAGGCTGATCAGCTTCCCTGGTGCCACCTGGGTGGAGTGCCCTCTGCAAGTGTTCATGAATCATGTTAATCACCAAGTATGCCCCAAAGACCTCATGCTAAAAAAAAAAAAACCCCAAAAAACCTCATGAGAGCCCAAGGGGAAGGGGAAGCCAGGGTGCTGCGTTTTCTCGCCTTTTCCAGAGTATTTTTTTAACCTTTGGAGAATTCCTGTTCACGCTGCAAAATTGCTTGGGAACAGAGAAAAGAGCGTGATGGAAGTAAAACCAGATTATTAACTTCTCTCTGCAAACCCAAGTTTGTCTTCTGGGAGGAAAAGGTGTTTCCGTGGGGTCTTGGTCCCTGGGAAATGGATTTACATCTTTCATCTCTGCTACCCCCACAGAGAAAAAGGGCGGGGGGGTGAATCAACCCTCAAATATTTTATCTTGCTGTGCAGGACCCTAGCAGATCTCTCCCCAGGGACCATAAATTCTTTCCTGACTGTCACCGCTGCTCCCGAACTCTGGTGCGGCACACTGGGAGAGTGAGCTTTGTTCCTCCACAGCGCAGAGGACATGCCACAAATAATTTAAGGGACCATTTTTCTTTTTATATGACGTTAAATATTCTTTACTTAAAAAAAAAAAAAACAAACCACCACCACCATCCACACCACTTGGCATAAAGTAATATATCCAGAAGAAGGGCAGATGCTGTTTAATAAAAGACACAGCGCTCGCCTCTGCTCTGTGTCTAACCTCCTGAATCTTCTCCCCGGCGGCGGCAGAGAGCCAGCCCGCTCCCACCTCTGCTGCCAGGTGATGAGACAGGACAAGAACAAGCCCAGCGCTGGGCCAAAACTCTTTAAGGACATTGTTTGTGCCTGCAGCTCCGCCGCAGGGAGAAGAAAATTGTGGTTTTCATTGGAGCTGGCTGGCATGACAAATTTATTTTATTTCTTTTTTTTTTTTTGCCCAACTTATTTGGGCACCTTCCCCACTTTCAGTGCGCACTGTGTATTCCAGTGCCAGGCTGGAGGCAGTGCTGCGGCGGGCTGGGCTGCAGCGCTTCGAAGGATGCATCCGCTGGGGCTTGCTCCGGCTTCTGTTGGGAGGCTACGATTAAGCCTGGAGAAGGGCTTTTTAATAGTAGTGGAGAGCTGGTGGCTGGGGGGAAAGTCCTCTTGCTTTTAAAGTGAAGAGACTTGACTAAGAAAGCGGTGAAAGAACAAACACGTGTACTCTGCTGGTATATTGTATTGGGTATCTTTTCAACAGAGACGTGTAATAAACTGTCTGCAATAGCGATTACAGCAGTGAAAAGCAGGTGGTGGAAAGGGAAGAATCTGATTTGTGACTCACTTTCTTGCCTGCAGTTTGGGGGGAGTCATAGGAGTTTGTCCCCCAACTCTATTTCTTCCCTTTGTTCTCCCTGCTACAGAAACAAAGTTAAATATATATATGTAGGGAAATGGCGACCGGCAAAATGTTACAAGAAGGGAAGGAGCGAGTTAGAAATGGAGTAACACCAATGCAGTTACTTTTCCAAGACCTTAAAAATACTGTCGTGATTCAAGCAACTGAAATTTAAGGACACCTTGGACTCTAAAAAAAGCAGGTTATTTTTCAGTGCCTCGCACTGTCATACCCCAAGCAAACCCTTTGAAAGCCGGTTCCTCCAACCTTTCTCTTTCTGTAACGGAAAGTTTGCCACCTGCTTATCTCATTCCTCATTTGAGCCTGTGAAAGGCACCTTCCCTTGTTTCTAAAACTTTCTCCTAGTGCTAAGGTATACATATGTTTTACTGTGTGAGCGTAGATTTTCGGAAACAGGCTTTGACTGGACAGACTTTGTGATTTCTAGGTAAAGTGGGAAATATTTGCTTACAAATTTAACTACTGTATTGAGTCTTTTGATGTTTGGGTTTTTTCCCCTTTGTAGTATATTCTCATTTTCTTACTTTTTTGGGGTTTTTTTTATGTTTTTGCCTAGCACCTTATTTATAATTTCCAAGCAATTCAGTTTGGGTATCTGAACTCATGTACTTGTGGTGCAGGGCTGGATGAAGATGAGTTGCAGATTCCAGGGTTTTTTTGGCAACTTCTTATTCCTTGTAACAATTTGACTTCAAACAGCCAGGAAGCCAGTTTTAGAGCAGCACAGAAAGAATTTCATAGGTCACGTGAACTCAGTCAATACAAACCCGTCTATGCCCCTGTAACGTAAATGCCGAAGCATGCCCATAAATTGCACTGTGACTGTTCCAAAGAGGTGCTGGTGGTGGTAGCAGGGCGAGGGCCTCAAAATTGTCAAACTGCTGCTTTTTTCTCTCTTTTTTCCCCCACTTTCATGTGAATTTTCATGAATGACGTAGTATGTGTTTGTGTGTTTTTATACTTATGTTGTAGTGTGTTTGATCTGGGTATATTAGGCATCTGCCTTGCGTAGTTCCCATCTATACCATGTTAATTATATTGCTGTGGTGACATAATAAACACTGAGTGAGTTGTGAATAGATTATTTACGATGCCACCTGAACTCTAAGTAATTATAGCTGTGTAATTTAGCTTCCCCCTATTTCATTTTATATATAATGCAATATTTCAAAATATTCCAGTGCACATCTATCTTTAGCTCTGTGTTTGAATGAATAAATTGTGATTCTCTTTTAAAGGTAATATATCAGCAATGCCCTTAAGGGAGGGCGCTGTAGCTCTGTCAAGAACAATCCATAAACTAATTCGCACATAAACAGAGACAATGGATACTTGTAACAAATGCACACCTTCATTCACTGAAAATAATACTGTACTTACCTGTCTCGGTGTATTTAAGTCTAATGTTCTACTGTCAAAGCACTAAAGGAAGGTATACAATATGTCTCAGCCTAATGGTTTTTAATACAGGACTTTTCCTGTAATTTAAGCTGTTGGGACAAAATTAGTATTGGGCAACAAATATCTTGCGGTAAATGAAACGAAAGTATTAATGTTTCCAGCTGGAGAAGTAAAATTGCTTCTATCAGCATGTTGTTTGAGGTTGATTGTTGGTATTTGTTTATGGGCTGCAAAGATTCGACTTCAATACCTACTAGAGCAGCCTGGTGCTTGGGAAACCAGACCTCTGCATTATTTAACAGTTATTTGAGGAGGCAGAATTAGTGCTACTGGAGCGTGAGAGGCCCCGACAAACCCGGCGTGAGCTCGGTGGCTCTGGGCCCATCCCCGGGGGGGGATCCGCAGTGCTTGGGCATTGCCAGCAGCACCTGAGAGGGTGCTGCTCCCTCTTCCACCACTCCTGGCTCTGACCGGGCAGTACGTGCACGTGTCGGGGTGTCTCAGCTCCGTTCCTCGCTCTGGCACTCGACAGCCGTTGACTTTTGGACAAATGGCCCCAACCTCCCTTTGCTTGAGTTTCCTCAGCTGTAGATCCTGCGAAATAACACTTGCTTTTTCAGTTGGTGAGGTTACGTTATTCAGTATTTACCCGGGACAGGTTGCTTCTCTAAAAGGTGCCGAACAAGAAGTTACAGGCTTTAATGGTGCTTTCACGCTGAATTAGGAGTCAGGAAATTGGGCTTAAATCAGCCTTAAATGTTTTAATGTTTGTATTTTTATTTTGCAAAGTGCTTCAAGATCCTCGCATCAAAGGCAATGTAAATGCAGTGTATTGTCTTGTTATATCCTTGAAAACCCATCCAGTATGATTTTGCCCTCTTTTTATTTCATTAGAGCCTTGTGGGCTCATTCTTCTACTTCCTTAACACAAAGCCATGGTTAACGATAGTGGCCTTGAATGGGTGAGTAATGCCGCTGGCCTCCGTTCTTCACAAGCCGTCCCACCCAGGGCTCCTGCAGCACCAAAGATGCGCGCACATTTGTGTCAATTAAAAGGTACTTAAGATACTTAAGAGAGTCAGAATCTCTTTCTCTCTCTCTCTTTTTTTTTTTTTTTTTTTTAATTAAAAATGTCAGGATTCAAACTTTACATGGGATTTGTGATGGCTCCAATTCCCCGTTGGCATGTGCAAGGCGGCACCCAGGAGATTTGAGGTTTCCATGACATCATACGGTAACTGTGAGCCTATCAGTTAATTAAATACTATATCCATGTATTCTAGTTAATTGATGCTTCCTTTACATGGTTTATTGTGCTGCAAACTGGTATTGCTTCTGTCTCACTGAGCAAACACAGAGAGGGAGAGAGAGAAAGAGATGGTGGGATGCTCCAGCTCGCGGCTGGGGAGAGGGAGCTGTTGGCACGCCGCGCTGTGCCCAGGGGCGTCCTCGAGGAGAGCCCGGCGTCACCTACACACCAGGGGTTTGAGGTGGCTCCGCGGGTCGGGTGGAGATCTTTTATGAATGAGCCGAGCCTTGGGAATGAATGGCAGGCACAAGCAAGCCGTGCCTTTTTCCGAGTCCGGCTTTTGTCTGGGGCTTCTGTGGTCCTGTTCCTGCAGATGAGGATGCGCACAGGAAGGTGCCCCGTTGTATTTATGCAACGCACAAAGGTGGCATCGCCTCTGCCGTCACTGTCCTGCAGGAATGTGACTCTAGCCAGGCCAGGCTCTGGGATGTAGCGGGACCTCCCACATACTGGCCTTAAGGGAGCGATGAAATGTCGTCTCTGTATTTATAGCCAACAAAAATATTTTAAGGGAGGAAATTCAGCTTGGCTGGGAGTTGGTAACGTAATGTGATCTGGCAGAGGGTCTGACCACTGACCTCCAGCAGCACACCTCAGCCTCCTGCAGCTTCCCTAAAGGGTGTTAGATCCCTCAAGTAAAAGCCAGCCCAGGCTGGCTGATGTGGTCAGGCCACCTGCAGAAAAGGGCAGGGCATGTCACCAGGCTCTCCTAAAGAGATGAGCACGGTGTTAAATGATGCGTCCAGAGTGAGCGTGACCTTGTCCGCTGACAACACGACCGTATTAGAGCGGAAAGTCGATAAAAATTCAGCGTCCTCACAAAAATGCTACCTAATATGTGCCCCTTTCCCCTGTCCCAGCCAGCTCCTGGTGCCAAAAGCCCAGGGCTACCTTATCCTGCTTGTGTGCATGAGGGCACACTCACCTGCCTGCTCTTCTCAAGCTTGAGGCTCAACTACTGCCTCAAGGAGGAATGCAAATATTTTTGTTGAAAGGATTTCAATCCAGAATGTAATTTCAGCAGCATTTTACTAGGAGTTCATTTGGCTTGCAGTCTAGGACTGACAGATTTTCTGGTCTCCTGTTCTGACCTTCTGCTGTACTGGGGAGACTGGTGTGCCTGTGTGTGGGAAGGAAAAGGGGATTTGCTCAATGCTGAAGCAGGGCTGAGCGCACTTGATTCATAGAAGATGGAACAAACCCCAATTTTAGCCCAGACTCCAGATGTGAAACTCTAAGACACATCTGTGCACTGCTGTGTCCGTGCTGATACTGGAGATCCTAAAACGCGAGACACTGTCAAGTTGGCAGCGGGAGCATTTCTTCACTCCAACTCCCAAGGGAAAGCTATTCCAGAGGTTTTAAATGGGAACATTTAAAAAAAAAAATGTTATACCCTATACGCAAACCAAACACTGGCTACCTTCTCTGCCTCCTTTGTCCTCTTCCATTCTCTCACCTCTTCTTTCTCACCAAATGTATGATTTCTCCTTTTCTAAAAGAAGCTGAGATACTGCAAGTGTGATGAGAAACATTTCTAAGGATGACCCTGTAAGGTTTCCATGATCACTCCCTCTTGATAACTTCCAGGCTGAGTTTTTTCGAGCTTTCAGTTCTTGTCCACTTGCAGCTCTGTACTTCTGCTGAGGGGAAGAAACACCATAAAAGTTGCCTTCCCCAAAATGTTTGTTTGTCGGTGCTGGCCCGGCCTTCTCCCGAAAGGCAAAGTGGTCCCAGCCCTGTGAACAGACATTTTAGATGAAGCCGGGTCAGATGAGGGGGGGGGGGGGGGGGGGAGGAGGTGCAACAAATTTACATACCATTTCAGTAATACCCCTCCAAATTATCACCTCTCTGATCCTACCACCATGCTAAGTGCTGCGATGGTGGTGCGCTTTGGAAAATGGTGCTGTCTTCTATTAAAGGCAGGTATTTTTTTCTGTAATTCTCTTTAGTGTTGCCTTTAGAGGCCCCTCTATGTGGCTCCTTTCACTTCTAATTACTGCACTAGGAGATTACAGTGTGGTGCTGGCGACAGAGAGAGAGAGGAAGGGGGAGGAATGGGATGGTGGAGAGGGAAAGATTTCTGCGGTAATTTGCATTTAAAGCTGGCACTCAGCATTATATCTCCCTGTTCACCCATTGTCTATAAACATTTTAGCTCTTCCTTCTGCCTCATCAGAATGAATTAAGCATTTTCATTGCACCACCAGCCTAATTAGAGTCATTTACTATGTTGACACAAAGGGTTTTTTTATGAGCATCTCAGCTTTAATACACTACAGCAACATTGGAAACCTCCGATCAAAAGGTAAATGTTTGGGGGTCAGAGATATTTTTCAACATTCTCCCAAGAATACAAACAAGTTCCTGGAGAGGTGACGTGCACGCTCGTGGCTCCGCCGGGGCGGCGGCACGTTTGCACTGGTGCGCTCGTGTGCCGCTTCTGCCTCCCAGTTGCACTTGTTGACAGGGGTTGGCTCAGTGCAGGGGTGGCTTTGCATTTCCCAAACGCTGAGCAGCACGAAGGGTTTGTTGGGTGAGTGGGTGAAGTTAAAGGGCAGATACTTGGCGTGGGTGGAGGGGGCGCAGAGATGGGCTACTCCGATTCTGAAAAGTCTATGTACGTTGAGCACGTTTGACTTCTGGTGCATCTCAGGGCTTCCTTGGAGCTGGGATCTCCGCGTGGGCAACATATGCAGTGAGGTGTGGAGGTTTTAGATGGGTCTTGGTGTCTCACAGGCTGCAATATCAAGTGAAACAATGCACAGCCTCTTGCACCCCCCATCAGGACATGAAGTTGTCTGGTTTTTGGGTGCCTACACGCACAGTAGGAAAGACAAAGAAGATTGTGTCCTTAGTTAAAGCTGGAGGCGCTGCTTTTGACTCTCCCTAGCCTGATTTTTCAGACATGATTGTATTAGCACAGGAAAGTTGTGTCACTTGCAACCAAACCCACGAGAGAAGGAACTGGTTTCCAGGTGATTTCAAAAAAATTCCTTGTTCTGTCCTTTCCCAGTATGCATTTTGCCAGTGTCACTTTTCTCATGCAGGAAAACTTTTGGGCTTTGCCTGATTTAGGGGATTTGGAAAGCTCTGCTCAGGATCTCCTGGAGTGGGTATTTTTCAGACAGGTCTGAGGAAAATACTCTTGTCACCATCTTTGGGCAGACTGCTCTCAGTACCTGACCGTGGGCATGCGGAAGTTGTACAGATTTGTAACATAAAACTGACTCAGCTGTACAGTATATCATCATTTTGGAGCGTAGTCATCAATCACAAGAACAGAGATGTGCAAGGGCATGACATATGCAGGACAACCAAGAAAATCCTTCTGTACTTGCATTTTCAGTAGCCTCCAACTTGTCAGCAACGTGTTTGATGGCTGTCCAGTGGACCTCTAGAGTCAAGGCTGACCTCAGGTCTGCTCTTGTATGAAGTTTCTATTCGCTCTGTATTGGAGAAATACCATCCACTACACAATGATAGACCCAGATGACTACAAAACTTATTGCTGAGAATTCTGTAGAGTGCAGATACCAGTAAAATGTTGTGGAACACTGAATATTTATTTTAAGTTAGAAGTGAAGACCTTGGTTGTCAGATGTAACATGGACTTTTTGTTTCTGCGGTGGTGCAAAAGGTCTGAAACAACCGAAGCATTACCAAAGAGGTACGGTGAGGGTTTGTCTGGTCCAGCACCTTCTCACCACCAGTGGAGTGGCCTCCTGACAAATACAGCTATTCTTTTTCTGTATCTCTGCTTGCTGACATTGTTTTATTATTCTGTCATCAGGCATAGTGAGATCTTTTAGAAATAAGTAATAACTCATTTTTTTTTTAGAAGGAATAGTTCTCAAATAACTTCTTACTGGCTGTAGACTTTGTCCTCTTGCCGTTTGTGACCTTTTCCAGGTAACTTGGGAAAGATGAGCCCCAAGATGCTTGGGACAATCTACTGGCATCTTCACCCACTGTGAAAGCTTTTTCTCCCTGTCTTTGGCTTCCCATGCTGCAACTAGTTATGAATCTAGGAGGAGATGTTCCCTCTTATGCCACGGTAGTTCAGTTTCTTGAGGAGATTTTGGAGAGGGAAGTGGCCAGAAGCCTTTCAGAGATGCAAGTGTTGTTGCAACAGTGTCACCTTTGTGTTGGATGAATTAGTCCCACCTCACAAATCTACCATGGATCTTAAGAATCTATGTATGTGTACATATTTGCAAGCTATGCGAGTCATATTGACGAAGCCTGTAGTCCTTGGACTCAGCTTTGGAGCCCTTTTAAAAATTGCTGTGATATTTCACGCCTTTATCATGGCTGATTTCTTCTTGGATTCCTTCTATAAAGATGTACTTGCCCAAGGCAAGGAGGCCATTCTGATTAGAACAACAGCTACATTGAAGAGACGTCTATAATCATAGAAGCCCCATAGAATGGTTTAAGTTGGAAGGGACCTTGAAGATCATCTTGTTCCACCCCCTGCCCTGGGCAGGGACACCTCCCACCAGCCCAGGTTGCTCCAAGCCCCGTCCAACCTGGCCTTGAACACCTCCAGGGATGGGGCACCCACAACATCCTACAGAAATCTTTGCTGTAGGCTTGATTCTCAAAGTTTTGAACAGGAAATGTCCCTGGGTGATCTGGCTGTTCAGGTTTCTCTCAGTCACCTGTGTTGCTATTGTGAGGAAATCTGAACAGCCATCTTACCAAATATTTTGCAGATTCAGAAAGTTGTTTGTTGCCTCTGTAATGAAGAAATGGTTTATAAAGCTGTATTTGAAAAGTGTGCATCAAAATGTTTGTTTGAAATTTCATAATGAAGATTAATTTTTTTTTAAAAGCAAATTTCATAGAATCACAGGACGGCACCTCTGGAGGTCATCTGGTCCAACCCCCCTGCTCAAACAGGGCCAGTTGTCCAGGATTGTGTCCAGCCATTTTTTTTAGTATCTCTGAGGATGGAGACTCCACAATGTCCCTGGGCAACACAATGTCCCTTCACAATAAAAACAGTGTTTCCTTATTTTCAGGCATAAGGATCTTCCTGTGTTTCAGTTTGTGCCCATTGCTCCTTGTCCTGTCACAGGGCACCACTGAAAAGAGCCTGTCTCCATCCTCTTGCACTCTCCCTTCAGGTGTTTATATCCATTAACAAGATCCCTCCTGAGCCTTCTCTTCTCGGGGCTGAACAGTCCCAGCCCTCCCAACCTTTGCTCATATGAGAGATGCTCAGGTCCCTTCATTGTCCTTGTGGTCCTTTGTTGAACTCTCTCCAGTAGGTTCATGTCTCTCTTGTACTGGGGAGCCTGATCTGCAGGCACTGAAGTGGTGTTCCAAGCAGGTGAACAGCTTGAATAGCTGAGGCTCCTCCAGTAATCCTTGTCACAACCGTGGTCCACACCAGGAGATTTCTGGATAACATCTCTTTTAGAGCAGCTCCTTGTTCTGTGCTGCACAGGCCTGTCTCTGACAGAAGCTGCGCATCCCTCCCGGCCTCTTGCCATGTAATACAGACATTGCGTTGCAACCGTCCATGATATCAGCTACTCTGTGTTTTGCTCTGTTTAAATATAATGCGTAGCAGATGTGAATTTAGAGTGGGGACAAGAACTTAACTCTCAGCTTTCTGGACTTTTAAGGAGCTTTGGGGATTTTCCCCTATTTAAAACTATTCTTAAATGCAGTGTTTGCTTGGTCGGTGGGAACGGCCTCACTTTCTTATTGGTTTTAATGTTTCTGTATGTGGCAGTGTTCAAATTCCAAGCAGTAGGTGCTTTTATCTTTGGGAATGGGGAGCAGAACTTCATAATCTTCTAGAATCCTCATACCACTAGATCCTGCGTCACTCCTTGCTCTACATCTCCCCAGCCCATGCCGTGCCCACCGCTCGATGGGGTCAGTGCTGTCCTCATCCCCACGAGGGGCACCCTCAAGGTAGAACTAACTATAAGATCAAAGGCTATGAATTTATATATCTTTCTCCCCTCTTTGTGAGAGCTGTTATCTTACACACTGCGTAAACCCCATTTCTCCCCCTCCTTGAGTGGTGTGGTGGAACTTTCGGCATGTTCCCGTGTGTGCGTGTATATGTCCATGTGTAGGCACATTTAAGCTGGCCACAAACTTGTTCTCTTCTGGGAAATTTCATACTTGTTTCCATAATCTTGCCAGGCCTAGATAAAGCTTGACGCTTCCCCTGAACTCCTTAAACCAGTTGCTCTGCTTAGAGGTGGTCGTGTCCTGCGCTTCCCAAGTTAGGGCGAAATTGCAGCCGGAGCAAATCGTTCCTGCAATGCAGAAGAGCAGCAGGATGGTCTGGAGGAAAAGCCACATCTTATAAATATATCCCTGGGATCACCAAAGCCTCAGGCATCTCTGGCTACATCTGCATCGAGTAATTATTCTACAGACTACGAGGAACGGTGAAGTGTTTCTTCAATTTACGCATTTCCTGGCCTCTCTGCATTTGTTTCTTAGTCAGAGACTAATGGGTAGAGCACTGGACTGGAACCCAGGAGGCCTAATTTATTTCAGGCTACGCTACCAGCCTGCTGGGGAGCTCTGACCGAGCCTTTTTCCTCCCTCTGCTGTTTCTTCCCTTCCGTAAGGCGGAGATAGCGATTGCAAACTTGTTTGTAAAGTTTCTGATAAAACAGCACCAAGCAAGAGTCAGTATTGATAATGTAGTCCATCGCTATGAAAACTTTATTTTAGCCACCAAATTATTAGAGGGAGCTAGTTAGTTACCGCGTTATTTAAGTGCTGGTAGTAGAGGGAGGAATTGCTTTTTCCTAGCCTTTTTTTTTTACCCAGCTTGCCTAATGGCTCTGAATGTCCACGGACCCAAAACTTGGGGCTGGGGCTAACGTGGCCGATAGCAGAACCTGGAGGAGGGGGGAGATGGAGGGAGAGAGGCTGGGGGCTGGAGAGGAGGGGAAGGTGTTAGAGGGGGAATATTGGATGGGAAAATAGAGCAGAGTGGGCAGATTGGAGAGCGACAGATTGTGAAAGCGGGGGAGAGAGAGAGAGAGAGGGGAGAAGAGATCCTATTAGAAATACCATGTGTGTGCGTGCACGGAGGGGTACGCATGCAGGGAGGAAGGGACGCGGCGTCTACTGTAATATTATTCAAGCAATCACATGTATCGCGTATTAGATAACTCTTCTGGTTGGTTAGCATTGCGAGGGCTGTAAACGTGTTTTGCTTTAATCCCAGGCACATCACGTTTTTAATCTCAAACGCATCCGGCTTTTCCTGAAGGGTTTCGGGGGTTTGTTTTTCAAGAGCAGATGGATGCAAAAGTTCAGGGTCTCCGCAGCGTTGGGGTGCTCCCGCTTTGGGCGATTTGGAGGGGGTTGATGAGCCATCAGCTCGCTAGAAGTGAATGACGAGGAATATATTCTGCCTGGGAAAATGGCTACTGCCGTGACACGACGTGCACAGGATGACTTGGGGGGGCAGTTCAGTGGGAAATAGCTTCCTGGAGAATATGGCATTTCAAAAGCGGATTAGAAAGCCCCCGTCCTCCTCCAAAATTGCTGAAAAAAAAAAATCAAATCAAACTTAAAGGGTCTGAATTAAACAGGCGAAACATAAGAAATGTCGAAATAGGGCTCAAAACTCGGTATTGACACCATCAGCCTTAATTTACCCCAGAGTGCAGGAATAAAAATTCATAGAGACATGATGAAAGGCTGAGAGTATCAGAGAGGAATCCAGAGACTTAACCCTGAATTTACTGCTCCTGCAATGGGTTAGCGGTCAGAATATTTTCCATTGTGCAGATGTAGTTTCCAGGTTTGTATTTTTGTGCATTTTGTGCATTTGGTTTTGTTTTGTTTTGGTTTTTTTTTTTTTTTTTTAGCAGTTCATAGAATTTACCATATATCTCAGAACCAGGGTAGATGCTGTTTACTGTCATTTCCCTGCATGTGTGTATGCATGCGCGCACATGCACATATCTTTGAGCATTTTTTATCTCGGTATCATTCACAATATAAGCACACTAAATGTGTAGTCCTTACTCTTGTGTAGGTTTTGAGCTAAAACGCTTTTCACAGCTCAGGGATGCAAATTTAACCCAGAATAACATTATTTAAAAAAAAAAAAAATATTAAAAAATCCTCCTCCAAGTAGAAAAAGAGAATTTGATTCACATGGAAGGGAGATGAAGAGAATTGGCAAATGGTGGGCAGGTGCTGGGCGAGCTTCCTCCATATGAATTTGTTAATGCGTCTTAATCCTGACCTGCGACACCCTCCCTGGCTAATGCCGCGGCCCCTCATGACCAGGAATCGCAGACTGCTGAGTTGCATCGCACTGGGGTGGGTTTTTGTCTTTTTTTTTTTTTTTGTCTTTTTTTTTTTTCCCCCCTGTACTGTAGGTTGCTGACTACATTTCATTTGTGACCCAGTTAAAATTTGAATCCAATTATCTAAATTTTTTTTTGGTAAGAATGGAATTATTCTACTTTTCTTTGTGTATGTTACGTCTAGGTTTGCATATTGCCCCCTGTGAAGAGATTTCCACTGCACACAGATGAAAATGTGCTATTTTGAAAAAGAGCCCCCAATATATATTTCCTTTGATTGAACGTGGCAGCTTAACACGTTCCTCTTCCTTTTCTTTTGTTGTCCTTTTAATTTGTAAATGGGTAATTATTTGTTGTGGTTTTTCTTCAGATTTGGGTAAATGAAACGCGTTACCCCGTGGAGCTCAGTGTTGCTATGCAGATTTCTGATTTTGATGGCAGAAACGTAAAGCCCTGAAAAAAAGAAGGGCGGCATCTCGGCAAGCCGGGAATGCGCACACCAAATCGTGCCTGCGATTTCATTTTTCCAGCAGCCTTCGCCAGCGCAGGGTGAAACCCAAATGACTCATAAGAGTCCATACAGGTGCTACGCGTTTGGTTGCAAATGAAAAGATTAAAAGTTGGGATAACGGCATTAATACGAGGGGTGATGTACACACAGCGAGTTCGCAGAGAAATTGCTTGTAGTGCTCCCAGAATACAACTTGCATAGGAAGGCATTGCAGTTCCCCGTTTTCCACGTTTTAGAGGCATGCTGGAAAAGCAACTATCTATTTTTATGGCTATGTATGTATAAAACCACATAAATATGTGCATCATCCAGCAAAATAATAGAGAAACCTGTATGTCCATGGAGTTTATATAATGGAAATTGATTGTTTTTTAGTTTGCATTAAAGATAATGCAAACTTTCCCCGCTCAGTTATGCTCTGTCTTGCTTCATTCCTCTTCCCCTACTTTTTCCCCTCTTTTTGCTTCCGAGTAACTGAATTGCACATACAGTATTGGAAGTCAGCATTGTCCTTACCCCACTGTAGACTCTGCCTTTTTCTGTACTTTTTTACTTCAATTGCTGACAAATACACGAGCCCAAATGCTGGGTGATTATGTTCAGGTTTTCTACTCTACCCATCAGATATATTACTTACAACTATTAATAACTCCCCTCCAGGAGAGTCATAACTATCATGTAAATGCATCTTTCTCTGACACAGTTCTGTATACATAATACAAGGACCTGAGAGAGTTTTCAAAACAAGCTGGAGAACATGATGAAAATGAATGTATTTTCCCAGGTTAGGTTGTAAGGGCTGAATTCACAAACGTGGAATTTTTTTTTGGCCAACAATTTTTCATTTATTTTTAATTTAATCACATGTTTTAGTTTGCAGGCACATTCTGAAAAATGATCTTTATAAAATATGCAGTCCTCTTCTCAGTCTTATTACATCACTACTGCACTGGGAGAAAGACATCTCTCTAAATTGAAAACCATTTTTAATGAATTGTTGTTTTATTTTAAGATCCCTTTAGGTTTCCTAGAACATTCAGTCTGAGTTGTCTGTCTGAAGGAATCCTGATCTAACGAATCAGAATAAAAAAAAATATATTCCTTAGCCCTTGACCTGGCTCACAGCAACTCCCTGTGCTATAAAACAAAGGGCTGTGGTGATGGGGGAGAATCCCACTGCGAGGTAGAAAATCAGCATTATTGCTTAGCTGTGGATTTGGAATTAAATCGCACGTGAGATTTTAAAACTTGATGGAAATCTGTGACCTTCTGGCTTACCTACAACTGTAGTGGAAGACAGTGACCCTAGAAGAATGTGATTTAGTGGTGAAATAAAGCGAGCCATAAAATCAGAGTAGGATGGGTTATTGTCAGTAAAAAGCATAAAGGCAAGAAAAAAAAATATCTGAACCCTAATTGCCAGTGCAAGGAAATATAGAGGAGGAAAGAGGGAGATGAAGGGGAGAACAAGAGCATCCCCAGTGGCAAAATGGTTAAAAGAGATGACTAAAATCCAGCAAAAAATCAAGCAGTCAAGTAGTTAATTGACTTTGCTTTAATCAGCCCAATGAATATTCATTAGTGTGCTGGTCCTAATCATGGGGGCCATGTTGTCCGCATTTAGCAAGCGCACGCTCAGCATCATGCATGCCTCAACAGCTTCCCTTCCTCTCCGCACTGACATTAAATTTAGAGGCTTTGCGCCTTCCCAGCTCGCAGGGAGCGGGGATTGGCCCAGCTGCTCGGCTCCGAGATGCCATAGCAACCCCTGGCTCGTTGCCTTGGCAACACTTTTTTTTTTTTAATTTTTTTTTTTTTTTTTTTTTTCAGGGCCTGAGCCAGTAATCCATAGGCTTAACGTAGAAAATATGCCTTTGTGGGGCATGTGTATATAGATATATAGATGTAAGGGAGAGATTGAATGGGCGGAAGGCGTGCGTGTCTTCTATTGTGCGGCTTTAACAACGGGAGTGCGTTGCGGGATCTCCTCCTCATCTCGAGCTGTGTTTTGGGTTATGGGCTTTATATCTTTGGTTTTTTTTAAATAATAATAAAAAAAGCAAAACGCACCCGTTCTCTGGCTGCACGGTTCATTTCCAGACTCATCCAAAAGGAGGAGAAGTATTTCTCTTCGCCATAATTTTCCCTCCCCCTCCCTTCCCCACCCAGGAAAGAAGCAGCAACTGCTTTAAGAGATATAGGACCCGATTATTCACATCGAGTTGAAGTTCCTCCTCCTGAAGGAGGTGGGTCTGGAAACGAGCTGCCCCATAAATCAATGGAGAAGTGCAGGCATGAAACTGGAGTCACGCAGCGGCGAGCGCGGCTGCTGCTCCTCACGTTCACCGCCGCTTTTCCCTCCTCGCAAGCGGGGGGAGGCTCCTGCCGGAGATTGGTTCAGCCAACGCAACTCCAATCCCGCTCCAGTCTCTTAATATTCCAGATGTTGCTGGGGAAAAGATGATGTCCTGATCCCGGTGTTTTAGGAGTAGCCTGCCTTTCTGCCTTCCTGAAAGCAAAAATGGGAAAATGAAAAAAGCAGCGAAGTCCCCAGCTGTGCCAGACCCAGCATTCCTAGCTTTAAAAATAGAATTTAAAAGAAAAAAAAAAAACAAAAACAAAAAAACCCAACACTCATATATTCAGAATGCCTGCAAGGAATTTTGGAGCTGGGAAATCCAAATGGTTAATGTCGCCTTGTAAATAAAGCTCATCCCTTAAGCCAAAAAAAAAAAAAAAGAGTTCTGACCCAGCGAGGCATCATCTCCAATGGAACAAAACACCTGGAGGGGAAAATGCGCAAAAACAACCCGTCTTCTTTGGACTCGGGCTGTGAGCGTGCGAGCTGTCTTGTAAAACACTCAGGGTAAAGATGAAAGCTACACAGGAATCCAGAAATAGTACTGCAAAAGGTTAAGCAGTAGGTGCTTTCAAAAAAGCATTAGTAATTTCCTAATATTCCCTTCTATCGTGCTTTTCGTTACGGCTCTTATGATAGAGCAGAAGTGGCTACGAGCGAAAAGCTAATCCAGCCGCTGTGAGAGGAATCAGGTTTGGTCTCTATGAGAGTTTTTTTAATGTTTCTATTATCGTTATCTTAAATTATTCAAAAGTGTCATTTTGAGCTCATGGTGCAGGCACATGGTGTAATAAAAGCACATGAAGAAGGAGCCTCCTTATTTCAAATAAGAAAAAGGGGACCGTTTTCCTCGCTCCTGCCCTCCGTAATGGGAAAGGTCCCACTGGCCCAACACCGCACCCGGGGGAGCGCGGCATGGGAGAGGGGGCTGGGATTTTTGGCCGATCGGGAAAATGTTTTATAATGATGCACAAGATTTAGGAATGTTCAGGGCTGGTTTCCAGAGTAGTTGTAGGGCAACATCGGAAGGAGTAAACTTTATTTTCCCCCAATTCTCACATACTGAATAGCACCAAACCTCCATCAGAGGTCTGTGCAGAACACGGAAGGTTCAGGGCTCGGCATGGCGTATTGTGCGCTGGCTAATGGTCCAAAGACCAGTTCTGGCCAATGTGGGTGGGAAACTGTTTCTCAACATCTGTACCTGCACATAATGAGATAAGGTTAATCAGCCTCTGATTCCCCGTCAAACAGAACGACTCTGGTTTTCAACATTTTTAAGTGTGAAAGGAAGAAATCTGCCACCCACGACCAAATGTCAAAATTGAAGGCTGGTGGCTTGATCTCAAGGTCTTCAGCAGCTCCCATCTGGCTCGGGCAGCCCCGCTGCCATCCTCAGCACAGATCAGTGTGGTCATTTCTGGCAGGAAGAGATGGAGGTTGTAGGGGGAGAGGGTTTTAGGATGCCTTTTAGGTTCTTTTTTGTTTGGGTGGGTTGTTTTTTGGGTTTTTTTTGTTTTTTTTTTTTGTTTGTTTGTTTTGTTTTTGTTTTGTTTTTTGTTTTTTTTTTTTAATAGAATGAAATCCAGCAGTAAGTATAGCTGCAAGACTGGAAAGCAGAGAGAGGAATTGTGAAATGCATGAATTGAGAAAGGCCGCTTTAAATCAGGTCTATCAGAGTCACTGGTAAAGATCATTTTATCCCAAGAAGCATCGAGGCAGAAGGACTCATAGGATCCGAGAGTGGCAGAGCACTGATGTGAGACAAAGAGCTCCTGGGGAGGGAGCGAGGAAGAAAAGTAGGTTAAAAAAATATTTACAGTGAATTTCCAGGGGAATTTTTTCATCTTGATAAATACATCTTTCTAAAAAAGTTGTTTTGGGAAACCTCTCAAATGTATTTAAGAAGTCCAGATCAAAATACTCTAGAGAAAATAATTTATGTAGCCCTACCGAGTAGTATTCATTTAAAAAAAAATCCTAATGGGAATAATTTTATTTTTGTGATCATATTTTGTTGATTCAAATATCTGAATAGAGTCTCTCTGCTTCCATCTGTTAAACTTTCAGAGCTGTAAGCGGTCCATTGTAAAGACTTAGAATCATAGAATGGTTTAGTTTGGAAGGGACCTTGAAGATCACCTCGTTCCAACCCCCTGCCCTGGGCAGGGACACCTCCCACCAGCCCAGGGTGCTCCAAGCCCCGTCCAACCTGGCCTTGAGCACCTCCAGGGATGGGGCAGTCACAGCTTCTCTGGGCAACATGATCAATTAATTGTATATGGGGAATGTGCAGTCAAACACTGAGCATCATGATGTTGTCCCTTGGGCTGGTAGTGCCACAGGCATCTCCTCTCAGTGCTTTCCTTCAGTTTGAATGTAGTTTGTGCTGGTACAAATGACTATAGGATGCGTGGAGGTGAAGGACAGGACCTCCAGGTTGGAAATCTGCATGGAGGAGAAATAAAAGGCACTGATCTCCTGCTCACAAGGGAAAGCAGCACGTGCTGCTCAGAGGACCCACCTCTGCTCCTTCACTCTGCGTTCAGAAACGGTCAAGTACTTTGCCACAGTGTTGGTGGAACTGGAGGAGATTGCCCTGATGGGTATGAGCGGTCGTCCTGAAAGTTGTGTTGATGGTACCTGGAAATTCATCCCTTGTTAACCTTCTGTGGTTTTAATTGTCCAGTTGGGGTAGCAGAAAATGATACAGAGTTTGGTGGTAAACTACCCAGGTGAATACGATGAGATGTCCCAGAGCAGTTCCAGGACCAGCCGCAGTTTCACATGTGGCAAATGGTGAGGAATTAAGGGGCTGGAAGGAGAGGAACAGTGTTGTTAATAGAGATTAGAGCACAAATGTCCAACAAAAAGGAGGCTATACCTATAATGAATATTTTCTTGCAAAGTTTAATCTGATCCGCTGTAATATTAAGCAAAAATCAAAATAACTATAAAAAAAGTAGAGCCTTTTGAAAATGGTATGCTGATGGAATTATTTCTTCTGATTTGTTCTTACAATATTTTTTCTTTTTTTTTTCCCCTCCAGCTACAAGAAGCTACAAGAAGCTCAGTTTCTGTGGAAAAAGAAACCCCCGACCAGCCAAAATCCAAGGTAAGAATCGATTAAGTTTTTTTCTTCATTCTTAAGTTGTCAGTAACTCAGGTTTCTTTAAATGGATTCTAACCTTGGAGTACGACAGCGTTGTATCTGCTGAGCCGCAGAGCCAGTGTCTGTGCAGAAACATGCTTTTTTTTATTAGTGAGGCACAACCAGGGAAATACTGCTCCCCAGGTACGCCCGTTAAAGGTAAGCACACCACGCAGGGTGCGGGTTTGATACGACTACTCCTTTCACACAAAGGCTGCTTAGGAAAGCACAAAGCATCATCGCTGGTACCATTTCACGCCCGGTGCCTTCAATAAAGCCGAAGGCAGAGCAGGCAGGGAGCGGGAGGCCAAGGGGTAGGCTTGCCTCGCTGCATCGCACAGCCTCCCCCCCGCAAAACCTTACCTGCCTAACCTGCCCTGCCTTTGCAGCGAGGCAGCGTGCACAGCAATCCCCCTCTGCTGTTCAAGATGGAAAACCCCCTTCTTTTATGCAACTGTGTCTTTTCTCATCTCTATTTTTGTCGTTGGCTGACAGGGTGGGAAGAGAGAAGGAAAGGATGGGGAGGGAGGCACCAGGGAGAGGAAAATTACCACCAGATCAGGCAACTGAAGTGAGAAGGGAGAGAGAAGGAGAAAACAGATGCTAATTCCTGAACAGACTCCTGCAAACGAAGTTCAGGTTCCTTTACAGGTTCTTGAGCTTGGTGAGTCCATGTCAGGATCATAAAGCCCAAACCTGAGCAGGTTTCTCTTCCAAGGAGGGCTCATGCCCTGGCTTGATTCACCAACATCAAGCAACGTGCTTCTGAAAACACAGCACGGCCACGGTGGTTGGCGCAAGGCCCTTGTGCTGCTGGATGTTTTGTCCCAAGCTCCTAAACTCCTGGGGGCATCAGCCAGATGGGCAGTTGCTGCCGTGGCTCCCAAGCCATGCTGATACCAATGGCAAAGGGAGTGCAGACTGGGAGTAAGGAGTAAGCTGCCTTCCCTCAGCCATGGCGTGCTCCGAGCAGAGCGCCAAACCCGAGGGTGTCTTCTGCTTGCAAACCATGGGCAGTGCTGCAGAGATCTGGCGTTTGGTGCCTTCCTGCGGAAATTGGAAGGAGGCCCAGTACTTGTCTTAGACTTACTGATTTAGGAAGTTCTCTAGAGGTTGAGATTTCAGAGAAGTTTGGGTTTTGGCTTGGAAGGGTTGGCTTTTTCAATGAGAACCCAGCTACTGTGCAGCTAGCTGCAAAGTCTTGAACCGGGAAGAATGCGTTCTGTTAAATTGTTCTGCAGAACAATTATATTGGGAAACAAAACAGCAGCAACCAGAAAGGAAACCCCAACAAGCAAAATAATATTTATTTCTGCCATGGCAGCTCTGTGAACTGAAAATGGGCTGTTTTGTTTTGCTGGGCTTGTATGCAGAAAGGGATTGTATCCAGTTCCAGACACAAAATACTTCTGGGCCTTGGAAGGGGGAAGAGGAGGGTGGGAAGATCTATGTCTGCAGAATCACTGATGCAGGAAGATGCAAGTGCTGTGTTGTGTCTAGTTGCATCATGTGTGAATCCATCAGCGACTTAAAGAAACAGCAAAGTCGGTGCAACCTCTTACTGTGGTTTTTCCATCTGCTCCCTGATCTGCTGGTGATGAATGTTCAGCTTTGCCATCTCCTACCCTCGAGAAGTCCTTTGTGGGAGCCCCTGGTGATTTTTCTTAGCTGAAAAAATACCCAGGAACGTCTGCAAACTTTTGTGAAATAACCTTTGTCCAATTGTTACCGTGCACGCTGCACTGTCGTTATACCAGTAAGAAGCGATGTTAGCTTTGTTGATGACTTTTTTAAAGTGTCTTTTATTTTTGTTGTATCCTGACTTTACACTCCAGTAAGATGATAATTATGGGTGGAAAAGTAACTGCTTTAGCTTCTGGTTTGGACCTTTGGGTGCAGGTGTACGGACTTGAGTCCGTAATGTGCTGATCACGAGGTCAAAGCTGCTCTGTGAAACTGCTGATTGAGGTTAGTTCTTAGGAAGAATTGTCCTCCTAAATCCTCGCGCATGGTTTAGTGTTTTACTCCAAACCAAGTCCTTCTCTTTCACATCGCTTGCTGAGTCTCGGGAGAGCTGTCTGCCTCCACAAGGAATCTGTCAGCCCACTACCAACAAGCTCATATCCACGTCTTGACCTGCTCGGGAACTGACCGTTTTAATTTTTAGCCTAGTTTTTCTCAGGAAAGCACTTCTGTGCTATCCCAAGTAGTGTGTAGGTGTCTCTGTCTATCAGTTTCCATAATATTTTTCAAGCCTGTCAGCTAATTTCTACCAACTCTGACAGAGATAGAAGTCTCAATGATATTTAATTCCTGGGAGTTTTCCAGCATGGGCAGTCGGGTAGAAAGGAGACCCCATCGCTGCAGCCCCTGAAGAGAAGGGAAGCGCACAGTTTGTATCTCTATTAGACACCAGAGACCCCACCTCGGTTGTCTACCTCAGCAGTAGGTATTTTGAAAAATCAAGCAAGAACACCACTAGTTCATTTGTTTGCTATTTACTCACTTACCCATTGAAGGATTTGTTTTTCTCAAATGACCCATGTAGCAATGACCACCAACGTGACATTTCTGGGGTGCTTTGGCTCTGGTGTGTGCTAGGCAGGTCTCAGCACGCGGGGGTTGGCAAGTGTGTGGTAGGAGCTGGGTCAGACAGCTGGCTGCTTCTCTTTCTACCTGTCCCAGGACCTCCTTTCCCAGGCAATACAACATTTTCATTTGTAATGATTGCAAAAGCCTTTTTTAATTGACGTCTGAAATACAAGCTTACTTACTGTGGGTAGTTTCAGTATTAGTCGCATTGGTACCACATTGATTTTGGTCATTGTACAGGATCAGCTATGATTTCACTGACCTGTAAGGAGAGCAAGGATAGTGCTTGACACAGCGAAACCCCCCAAAATGTTTTGCAAAGACGACTGGGTCCATCCTGCTTTTGCTCTGCAGCAATTGTGGGAATAGTACGTGAATGTGAGACCGCGGCATTGTGCTGATGTTAGGCAAGCTTTGCGCCGCTGGACTTTACACTAACGCCTGCAGGGAGAATGATTCGCGTAAGACAAGAAAGAAGCTGTAAAACTGTTCGCCGCTACCACAAAGATCCTATAGCGGTTACACATCCACTCCATTGTGCTATCATTTGTGCACATGAGTATATTACTATAGAAGGGCTGTTGTATTAGCAAAGGCTATCCTCAATGGTGGTAATTTGGTTTTGTCATGGTAATACAATGCCGATACACTGCAGACACAAAAGTGAGTTCTGCATGGCTTGGCAAAGAGATTTTCACAGAGCTGCTGGGCGAGTCCATTGGTTTCTCAATGTTCCTAAACAGGAATGGGTCAATGGTAATTTTTAGGAAGGCAGATGCCCCTTGCTGAGCTTGTCTGACTATAAACTGCTACACAAGACATGCAACGTACACAGCATCCTCAGCCCCTCTGTGTAACTTGCAGACTGTTAAAACTGCACAGCAGGAACGAGGACTCTTTTAATCCACTGAATTTGCTGTTTAGCATGACCTGAATAATCCAGCAGGGCTAACGTGATCTTCAGCACTAGCACTCAACTGCCTGTTATCCTCCTTGAAGCTGCAGGATATCAAAAATATCTGAGTGGTTTGGACCGAAGAAAGTTGCTTGGATAGTGTCTGTGCGTAATTGTTTTTCAGTGACATTGTTCCAGGCTCTGCTGTTCTTGGTGCCAGTAAGTCTCTGTTTCTGTGTGAACTTTTAGATAGGATCTCTCTCGATCATGCTACTTCTTCTGTTGACCACAGCAGCCCGTTCATCATTACTTCCTTTATGTTTTCACTTTGGTGGGAAATGAAAACCAGAGGACAGCAAAGTCAGTGAAGGAAAGTTAAAAATGTGTCGGTAACTGCATAGCAGGAGGCAGACTCTTTGTTCCAGATTGCCGGGTACATGAAGGTAGAGCCTTGATTGGTGTAAATTGTCATAGATGAGAAACTATTCTTATTCATTCAAATTTATAGCAGCTATCCGGACGTTTAAATTCTTCCCCCTGTTCAGCAGCACCGTGACCAACAGCAGTACAGAACCGGTGGGATGATGTATATGAAGAATTGGACCAAAATGTCTTTTTCCGTGGCTGGTGATCTTGGTGGTCAGTGTTTGGGTACATCTTTCCACGCACAGTAACCGGCTGAGCGTGTGTATTCTTCCTCTCCAATGTGCCTTAAAGAAATAATCATGTGGGAAAGGGAGGTATGTTTTTGGGAAGGGTCTCCTGTTACTCCAGAGCTCTGTGGCTCTGTCTGACTTGTAATCTATCCAGTCCTTTCTATCACTAATGTTAAGAGCTTCTCTGAGGTGATGAGAAAAGGATGTTGATAAGGCAAACTTTCAAACCTAGCATCCTTAAGAGGGCATCCAAATGCTGCACTGTACAAAGGAATTGAAATTAGCTCTAAATGCAGTTGGCTTTACCTGCTTTATGGAAAAGAGAAATATACTTTAAAAGGATATGTTTCGTGTAATCATGCTGGGTTTATCAAGTGCAGAAAGATGTCTCCTAACAATACCCAGGAAGATTACAATTGTCAATCAGAGCAGAGGTCCTGTTCTTGCCTCTTTGCCTCTCTCCCCAGCAGCTCTGCCTTTCCTGGGCATAGCAGCACTGAACAAGGCAAAGAGTGTAAAGAACTATTTAACCATCAAAAGCCAGTGCCAGCCAAGCATGGCACTGAATTTCAGCTCCTAAACGTGCCAATAATGAAGTTTTTAAAGGCAGAAGCGTGCACAAAAGCAAGAGTGGAAGCCATCCTGTGTGGTCCCCTGAATGGTACATGCTCTCCTTCTGGGGCTTCTCAATAGCAGAGGGCTGCTGCAAAGTGGGCAAAGCCCTTCTTGAAGCTTGAAGGGCTCCTGGAGCTTTTCAGCTCGTTGCAGGATCCTCAGAAACCCTCAGCATCCTCCTCCTCTTGGCACGGCAGGGTCGATAAAATCAGATCAAGGCTTAGCATTTCTAAACAAAAGGGAGTGCTTAAATGGGCTTTTAAACACTGGAACCTGTCCAGCTTGTTGGGAGGCAAAGCCTGGGGAGGCAGGAGGGGGTGAGGAGAAAGCGCAAGGTGCCAAACTCCGAGTAGAGTGGCACTTGTGAGCAAAGTTGTTGGAAAGTCATTTTGTTGCTTGTGTTGTGCAGCGCGCGCGTGTGTGTGTGTGCGCGCAGAACAGATTGGCAGACGCCTGTGCCCACGGAAGGCAGGCTGGGGGCTGGGGAGGGGGGAGAGGCTGCTTTGGAAAGATGCCAGTTGTTCCACGGGCTTTCTGCCATCAGGATTATTTTTTTTTTCTTTTTTCTTTTTTTTTCTTTCCCCCTTCCCTTCCTCCCCATCCCAGCCCCCAAACGCACGCGAACAGGCTGGCAGGAAGAGCATGCTGAAAAGGATCTGACAGTTTGAACAACACTCGATGACTTAGTTTGTTTTCCCTGACTTTGCGCCAGCAAGCAGGTCTATGGATGAAAGACTTTATTAGGCTTTTAAAGCCACTGACACAGGTCTTTCTTTGACCTGAGGTACTTGAGAAGAAATGAAAACAACGTGTAACTTTCACGGAGTTGAAAGACTGCCCAAATCGAAGAATACGGTTTACAAGGGATCCAAAGTATCACAAAACGCTTCCCAGGGTAAAGCGTGGCAGAGCGGAGCGGGGGGAGAGCCCGTCCTGGGCAGAGGGAGAAGAGGTTCAGTCGCTGCTCACGATGAGGAGGAGAGCCCATCCGCTAATTAGGGTATTACGAGATGATCGCATCCAGCGGAAGGTGCCATAAATAGTCATCAGCTTTCCGGGTGTCCCGTGTAGGGAAGTGATGGGAATTAGCAGTTTTTCCCAGGAGGCTGTCGGCACGCGGGCAGCCCCAGTGCTGCCCGGCTATGGGCACGGGGCCGCGCGCTCAGCGCTGCAGCTTCTGCTCCACCCGGCTCTGCTTAGACCTGTCGGGAGGGCCTGGGAGAACAGCCGCGCACTATTAGCTGTGGTAGCATCCACAAGGAAAATGTAGGACAGTTGGATCCTCCTCCTCCTCCCGCAGCGATGCCGGAGAGTCTTAAAAGGGTCAGAGCTGGTTCCGAACATTACCTAAATTATCCCCTCTTCAGTCCTCAGGGGCAGAGGGAGAATTTCTCATTAACTTGCTGTGTGCCTGCTTTACTCCTCAAGGAGCTTGGTTGAGGGATTTTCACAAGCAAACCAAGAATTAGGCTTTGCTTATAAAAAATAAAAATAAACAAGCCCCTTGGTGAGGAACAAGAAAGCATCAAAGAAACGGCAGGTGCCAAAGAAGGAATGGTGCCGTGGATGCTAGAAGGAAGGAACTGTGCGAAGGAGCCCCCCACTTGGAAAAGTAATAAAGAAAAGGGTGATTCATCCTTTTTTTCTTCCTAAAGCCTCATAGAAGGAAAAAGATGGCAGGCCAGGTTTGTGGAACTGAAATAGTTTCTCAAAACTGGAGACCAGATGACTGAGAAAGAAGTAATACGGATGCTGGCTTATCAGTCTTGGAAAAGAATCACAGAAACTGAAACTGCATCTATTTAAGCCTCAGTGGGTTGGGGAAGGAGCGTTCATGGTTACAAGCCATGACTGAGAAGTTTTTCTGAAGCTCACTACAGGCCTAATCCTTCCTTAGGCTGAAAATAAAATGCTGCAGTCAGTGGAGACCACGGCTCCGGCAGCTCTGGGACGGGCCAGGGTTGTCACATGAGGACATCTTCTAGGAAAGCTTCAGGGAACCAACCGTGTTTTCCTTGCAGGGCTAAAAACACCTTCTGCTCTTTTAAAACCTTGCTCTGTTGATAGCACAGAGGCATGAGGACTTTGACAAGGCCCCATTCATCTGTCACTGAGGTGGATGTGACAACAGCCACCTTTGCACAGAGCCACCACTACCTTCAGTCACCTTAGTACAGCTTTGCTCTCTTCAGCGGAACTGCTCTCCAGTTTGCTTATGGGCAGGATTTCCAGCAGGCTGACGTGGAGCTGCGGCTCTGTGGAAGTGCTGGGTGATACCTACTGACCAGCAACACCGAGCTGGGGTTTGCACGACATCTCCATTGTGACTGCCAATGGGTCATCTGCATGGACGTGCCCCACCGGAGGGTCTGGTGGCTCGCTGGGATCGGTGTCCCATACGGAAGCAACTCATGAACAGTTTCTCCGCAGGTTTGATGTCCACAGTGAACTTGCGAAGAGGAAGCCTGGAGGAGGCTGACTCCAACACAGAATTTTCTCCCCTCCCTTTTGTTTCAGGTCCCGGCGCCGCCTTTGTGTGCGCAGGAGCGCAGGGACGTGTCTGTGTTTCTTGTTTCCTTTCTATAGGACTGAATGTTCTGAGCGATCATGTTATTGTATGTGTCTGATGAGCCATATGGAAGCTGTGAGGCTTCAGGAGTGTTTTGGGAATATAATGCCAGGAACTGATAATCTCAGCAGCTCTTCCCTTCTTATTATCGCATTGCTTTTGCTGCCGTACCCACTTGAAGCTATTTACACCCCCTTCCCCTGCGAAGCTGGTATTTCCTCCAGCACGGTCTGAATTCTCCATGGGGTAGAAAAGGCTTTGGGAAGTGCTCGTCTGAGGCTCACTGCGGCTCGGTAATGCTTTGCAGAGACCGGTTCTGCTGTCAGGCTGCCTGCGAAGGGTTTGTAACATGAAATAACTCAGCCTCTCTGGTGGGAAAGGCAGTACTATGAGGCAGACAAAAGGTGCATTAGCCCCACTCTGTGAAACAGCCCTGACACGGGGTGGTGCTGCTCTGTCACCAGCATTATTTCGCAAACTGGTTTTCTACGGTCTTTGATTCCGACAAGAACACTTGCAAAATACACAAAGGATCAGATTGTAATCTCCCTAGCGCTGGCCGGCGTTCCCTTCCTGTGGGACATCGGCGGCTGCTGCTTTCTCTCTTTCCACACCTTTGCTTCTCCTGACCTCCTTCCAGCAAACCCACTGGCAGTTGTTTAACAGTTTCAGTAGCGAGTCGGGCAGTGGGCACTTTTCCATACTGTGTGTTTTTCTCCTCCTGTGTTCGAAGAGCCTGTTCTTCCCCTGCACCTGTGGAGCTTGTTAATCTCTGCAGAAGATTCCGTTCTTTGACTGCAATCCAAGCCTGCACCATCTGAAGCAAACTGCCTCCTCCTGCCCCTTTGAGCGAGCCTGGTCTGATCTTTCGCTCTGCCTCAGCCCTGCACGAGTGAGGATGGCTGACAAAACTGGGGATGGATCATGTAAGAGGGGAGGACAGTTTGAAAAATTATAATCTTCCTTGCTGTGCATCCAATGCCTGAGATGTGACACTTCACCCACGGGTGAAGCCAGGACTCCATGCATCCCATCTCCTCTCCATGGAGATGGAGTTAACATGGCCGTGCTGGAGAGACTCAAAGTACCAAAAATGATGACCTCCCATGTGACTGAGGGGGGATCTTATCGATGCTTATAAATACTTAAGGGGAGGGTGCCAGGGGGATGGGAACAGTCTTTTTTCAGTGGTGCCCAGGGACAGGACAAGAGGGAACGGGCACAAACTTGACCATAGGCAGTTCCATCTCAACCTGAGGAGGGACTTCTCTCCTGTGCGGGTGGCAGAGCAGTGGCACAGCTGCCCAGAGAGGGGGGGGAGTCTCCCACTCTGGAGCCATCCCAAACCCGCCTGGACGCCGTCCTGTGCCACTGCTGGAGGTGACCCTGCTCTGGCAGGGGGTGGGACTGGGGGAGCTCCAGAGGGCCCTCCCAACCCTCACCACTCGGGGATTCTGTGACTGATGAAGAACTAAGGTACTGCAAGGATAACAGTCTTCTCCAAGGGTCATTATCGATGTGGGGGGGTTACAGCCCTGATGTCAGACCAGGATGTCTCAATGGTGCAGCTCTTCTCAAGCAATGGGTTGTTCAATGTTCACTGCAGCCTCAGTTCGGCCTGGAGCAGTCCACGATAATTTCTGATTCTGAATTGACTTTTTTTGTGCAAAAGGCAGGAAGTGCAAAACCATGCTAAAAGTTTGTCTCCCCTCGAAGGGGTGAATGCAACTCAACTAATAGGAAAGACTTTAATACCACCCAGTCCTTGGCAGCATTGGGGGGAGTGTCTAACCTGGCTTAAGTGCTCTTTGAATCCTTTTAACCCCTTGAATTTTCTTAACCCCCATGATACGTTTTGTGATCCCCGCAGCCTAAGTGAGCTCTGCTGGGGACAAATGCCAGGCAGTTTTAGCATTATGCATGTTGTGCACCCAGCTCATCTCTCTATGGGCTGTTCATTTCCATATGAAACATTTTTCTTTAAATAGCAACAATCTCAGGGGCTGATTTTATTGTCCTTGCTGTGGCTGATCCTCAGTCATAGTGCCCTTTTGAACATCCTGACTTAGTTGTTTATTTCGGGTGATCTTTGTGGCCCCGTAATTACTTCTTACCCATCCATTTTTCATACCAGAAGTCTTGCTCTACAGTCTGGTCCCAGACCTCTGCCACATTCCTGCTGGTGACACGTGCCTCCGAGCAAGCATCTCAACTCTGGCCGAGAAAATCCTGCTCTGTACAGCCTGTCTCAGCTTCCCCAAATCTCTCTGCAAAGTAGTAAAGGGGCACCTGCATGGCTTTTTGGCTGCCCGTGGAGAGAAAGGGAAGAGTAACCATGTCCCAGTGCGCGAGGTGGTGGGGAACCCCCCGGGATGCCCATTGCAACACCCTGTGTGAGGTCGACCTTGGCAGAGGAACCCGCGTACACCCAGGGCAGCCTCAGCGTGCTGGAAACCCGGCTAATGAAGAAAAAAGAATTTCAAAAGCAACACACAGCACTTCCAAAGCAAGAAAGACAAGCCAGTGAAGGGGATATTTTATTTGAGCACTTCTTGGTGTTTCTAAGAGGATTGGTCTTAAATAAAAGGTTTGTAAAACAAACAGGTTTTGGTTTTTCAGTAAGTCCTTTTGAACATACATCTTCTTTTTGATAATGAAACCGCTTTGCTGCGTTGTCCCCTTGTTTCAATTTCCTTTCAAAATTTAAATTTCCCCTTATAGGAAATAAATGCGCCTGATTATTTCCAAATAGCTTTTCTGTTAGTCCTCGCAAAGTTGTCCGTATACATACATGTATATTTTTTCTAGGTTTTTCTTCTTTTCCCCCAATATGTGCGCTGATCTTCTGTGTTCTTTTAATGTCTTCCAGGAGATTTCCATTCCCCACATCAAGTCTTCCTAAATTGTCTCTTTAATCCCCAGGTTCTTAGTGCTTGGCAATGCTACTTGTTCTGAAGTGCCGTGATGGGAAGGTGGAGGGTTTTTTTTCCCCCTCATTAGCTGCTTTTAACATTCACCTCCTTTGTTTGTGTATCTTCTTTAGATTCCCTTCCCTTTGTGGGCAGGGCTTTGCTCTTCTGAGGTGTTAATAAGCCTCTGGCAGAGACAACATCTGTGGCAGAGGACATTAAGTTCTGAAAAACATACTTCTTGTGTTATGAGGCCCGTTACCTCATCTGAGCAGCAACTACAGCTTTTAAAGAGCAAGGACAAAGGAAACACTGGCTTAGGGCTGCTTCATGGTGGGTGTTTTTTTTTTTTTCTCATATCAAGACTCTAGCTCAAACTGTTTGTATGAGAAAGGGGGGAAGAGACTGCCGAGGGGAGGAACGTAGAGGAAAACTTGTGAAGGGGAAAGGAAAAAGAGAAGAGGCTATTTAAAAATACTGTGCATCGCTTAAACCAACACCTAGCAAAGGATAAAGGCTTTACAGTGTGTATACGTGATCCATCCATCTGTTCATCCCTTTTATCCAATCCTATAGTCATGGGTATCATAAGAAGGAATAAGAGCGGTTAAAGCCTCCCCATCACAGGCATGTCAGATGTTCCACACTGAACAAGATCAAACCGGGGATTTGCAGCCTGTGGGATGCAAAAAGATGTCGTGGAGGGATAAGTGCTCTTCCCTTCCTATATTGACAAATGGGAGGGGATCGTTTTTAGCAGGACGGAGGGGAGAGTGCCGGCATCACCTACACATGGGGATGTTAGCAGCTGGATTACCGCCTCGCTGCTGCTGGGTGTAACCATCCAAAAAGTTGCAAACTGAGTGCATCAAGATCTTATATCTCCTTAACCTTGTATCCTGATAGGACTTACCTGCTAAACATTTTGGGGCAAAAAGAGGGCTGGTGCTAATTCAGACTTTAGGCGCTGTGGGAAGTGTTTTCACTCAGAAATAATTTGGAATTAAAATCAAAGAAAACAGTTTTCTTTCCTCCTCCCATTCCATCCTCTTTTACATTCCCTGTTATTTACCTGGGAACATTAGTTTTGCAATATTTTCATTAATTTCACGTTGTTCCACAGGATATTGTAATAGAAACACGACAGTGTGCTTTCTGGTCTGTGAAAGTCGGTCTGACGAGACATACTAGGTGACATACCCCAGTCTATTTTTAAATGAAGGTATCAATTACTCTGCTGCTAGCTGAGCACCTTGTTGGCTATCAGATGGTTCTGTTGTAGCATTTGGGTAGGTTTTGGTATCTTGAAAGCTGAATAAAGCAAAAAGGTTCGTTGCACAAAGTGCAGATCCTGACCTTTCCCCCTCCAGTTGGTGCATGGAAGGGAAGTCCTTGCCACAACCTGGGGGACTGACTGATGGCCGTTATGTTGTTGTGCCTGAACCATGTCGAGCCTGCGCCATTGCACAGCTCTCGGCAGCAGTGGGGGGCTTGGACTGTGCTGCCTCGATGCTGGTTCTTCACCTCATCAAAATCCCTCCCCTGCCCCGACCCACCGTGTGGGACCAACCCGGCAGACCCCAACGCGCCTCCTGAAGCAGCAAACGCCCTTTGCCTGGGGGTGGCTCTCGTCTCCCCAAGGACACCTTTCCCCAAGTATCTGTTCTCCACTCCTGAAAGGCATCCAAACCCCTGTGTGAAAACTGAAATGAAAAACCGGCTGGCACATGTTTGCGCGGTGGAACGAGGTGACTTCTGTGCCTGCAGATTGACGGTATCGCTGCTGCTGGCATGACAAGTCTCTGCGTGTTGTAACCCTGGCACCAATCAGTGCCACGGATGCAAGCTAGCCTCCTCTTTCATTACTCGCAGTAGCTCCTTCCCTTCTCTGCTTAGGAAAAAGAGCTATTTATGGACCTGGACAAGGTGACCTCCATATGGCAGATTCTGCCACTCACCGTGGGGACTCGAGCTAGGCACATGCTCCTCGGGCAAGGCAAAGAGACACTCTCAAGTGGTGGGCACATGCAAATGTGTGTTGCTTTCAAAGCAGCAGAATGTTGTGAGGTTTTTTTTTTTAAAAAAAGAGATAGTTAAAAAATAAAAATAAAGACTTTTGACTTTCCCCATGCGTTTAAGGCAAACAATGCATTTCTGCAGGTTGCATGTTTGTACTATTCTGAACTCTTATCTGGAATATTGTGAAAAGAAATAATACAAATATTTGTCTTTATATTCCCCCCATACATAACCCCAGAAGGAGCACGCTTAATTCCCGTGCAAGGATAGCTGTCTTTCTGCCTGTAGCACCAACCCGCACTTTATTCCTACCCTGGGGAACTGCAAAAAAAGCAGTCTTTGTTGGGCAAAGCTGTGCCGGCGTAAAAAAAGGTGACCCAAATTTTTAAAGGAAAGGAGAGGCTGAAGGGAAGGGGGAGGAAGGAAGGGGGAGCAGGGGGAAAGGTGCGGAATGCCCCTGGACGGGGAGAGGTGCCGTGCCAGGGGCAGCTGTGCGGCTCGGCCGGGCTCCCGTGGGTCGCACGAGGCTGCGTTTCCACGTTGGGTCCGTTTCATTTGATGGGGCATCAGCGGAGTTGCACAGTGACCAAAGTTAGAGGAGAGGAGCTCCGTTCCCTGCAGTTTCATACAAGTACAAGCGCAGATTACCACCGCCCTTTGCGCGCTGTGTCCTAGAAAAGGCAGGCGAGTCCGAGTGCCGCTGTCTTCATGCCAAATTCTGCTATTTGACCTGTTTGGTGCAGCCTTATTGGTATAAACAGATTTACACAGGTTTAGCCACCAGCCAGTATCTTTTTTTTTTTTTTTTTTTTTCCCCCAAGTGCATCTCAATAACGGTCAGTATTGCAGGAACAGGATTGTTTAGTGAAGAATCCCTCTTCATTGTATCAGAGCACAGATTCCCTCGCAGCTCTACAGCCCTAATTTCTAGCTGTGGGACCCAGACTTCCCCTAGTGTCCTGGGACACGTATAACCGCGGCACCTAGGCTGCAGAATTTTCTGTGAAGCCCTCTGGATGTAGTAGTAGGCTTTCAACAGAGGCATTATGTGTTGAAAGATCCTAGTTGCACACAATGGCTTTAAAACATATATATGCAATGTGTAAGGTGAAGAAGAGCATATTCTGCCCTGTGTACCATTGTCTCCCATTGGATTTCCTCGAGGCAATGCAAATACGCAGCTTCCCAAGTGAAATGTGCTGTTTGGGTTGCGGCACAACCCATGCAACACACAGAAAGACAAGATCTCCTCCTGCTATTTGTGGCAATTTATATTTGGAGCTGCTTGAATAATTCATGGCAGATCTTAACTATTTCATTTTATCTGATACTTATTCAAAAGTATTTTTTCTCATTATCTGACTATTTTTGCTTATATATTTTTGATACATGGTAATAGAGGTAAACTAGTAAGAATCGTCTCCTTTTAGGGCCGAACAAGGAACTTTATTGCAATGAGCAGAGCAGTAACAGCTCAACAGTTTCTGTTTTATTGGGCATCTGAAGAGACGTGTTGTAACGTCTTCTCTCTCCCTCTGCAGCTCCTCGCTAGTCCTCATCAAAAGCAGTATCTGCTCAAAATCCCTTCTGCAGGCATCAGTGGAAGCAAACACAATGGATATGTATTTTGCAGCCAGCAGGAATCTGTGGGTATAGATGTGCGCAGTTTGATGAGAGGCATACATTAACAGCATTTAAGAGTTTGTTTTAAAGGCTGTGTTGAAATCTACCTTTCTGTTGATGCATAAGTTAATATTCTAAATGCATTTACAAATCTGAATATGTTACTTCAAATGTGAGGGGGTGTCTGAGGATGGTATTTCAGCTCTCTCTGGGCAGATGCGTGTGAAAATCCACATTTCACTAATCACAACCTTCATTCTGCTCTCTTCCTGGTTGTGTTCCCGCTGGTCGGGTCTGGTTTCCAGGAGTGCCCACCCCACGCTAGGTTCAGTAAAACAGCAAACGAGGCAGAGTCCCTACCTGGGGGGGCTGCAACCACTGTGTTTTTTCAGCCTCTGAATGCGGATTCTAGATGCTTCATTAGAGCGGCCGCATTTGGAAACTGTTCTCTAGGGACACGATCCAATGTCTATTGAAAGGAGGAAAACAAAAACCTCCCATTGACATCAATTTTAGTGGGCTTTGGATCAGCCCTTAAATGTTTTTCTATTCAGCGTGTTTTTGTTTTCCTCTTTTGAATTACCCCCCCCCCCCCGTCTTTGCCTCCTCCCTCCCCTTTCCAAATCAAACTCGCCAGGTCGGAATGTGAATCTGTTTTCCAGGCCGGGCAGATTCCATCTGTAGTGGGAATTTCTCATAGAGTACAAATGTATCTGGAGGACGCTAACTGTCCTGTGTGACCTGCTGGCTGTTACTTGCTTACGTAATTTATTTTAGGGTTGTTTGGTTGGGTTGTTTGGGTTTTTTTTTAGTGGGATTTATATCTAAAAGCACCTCTCCTAAGCTCTAGATGCTTGCTAACCCTGCCCGGCAGCCTGCCAGTTCCAACCAGCCAAAAATATATCACCTTACTTGGCTTGTGGGCATTTTTGTATCTTTAAAAGTTAATCCAGCTCTAAGCTGGATTAATAATGGAACATCCCTTTAACCAAAGGCACGTAAGGTCGAGGCAGAGCTGTGTGGATATTCCAGGCCGGTAACAACAGAAGTAATTTTTTTTTGTCCTAAATACGACCCAAGATGATTTATTTCAGCAGTATTTTTTCCTGCTGGACTGAAGGAGGAGCAGAAGAGTGGGGGAACAGGACAAGACTGAAGGGAGAACAGGCAATCGGAGAGGTCGATGGTGGTGTAGGTTATGGGATGAGCAGGTACCTGAAGGGAAGAAGACAGACCAGAAAGGCATCAGCCTTTCGGTGGGGGAGAGTCGGAGGGCGAGATGAACTCCTTGCACAGATTAGAGGCAGGCTGGCACGAGGATGCCTTTCGAGATGCTGGAGCGACAGCAAGCACGCTCAAGCTGCGTTCGCGTGGTTCGTGTCGTCACCGGGGTACTTTGATGTGCTGGGTTCGCCTTGTAAATCCCGGCTGTCTGTCATTTATTCGGCAGCATTCTATAATGCGCTGTTAAGATCACTGACTGTGCACCCTCAGAGCAGCAAAATGTTTTTCCCTGTTACCCCTTGAATAAAGAAGACGCGCGGAGATCTTCAGATACTCCCCTCCTCCCGCTTTCAGTTCAGAGCCTTTAAAAATAAAATAAAAAGGAAACGGAGGGCATAGGCTTTGCTTCCACGCGGGGTTGTTTCTATCAGCAGGTGCTTGACTGGAGCCAGGCGAATTGCCCTGGGGATGGAAGAGATGCGAGAGCAGCATTGGGCCTTTTGACCCCCGAAAATGAGACGGCAGAAAGGCGGGTGGGTTTGTGTCGGAGCAGCATCCTGGTGAAGCACACGCTGGGGTCGGGTCCCGCCGTACAGGCGGTAAAGCACGGCGAGCCCAGACTGCCGCTCCTGAAGGCAATAGGAAATTTAGGCAGCTTGAAGTCTGTGGTTTGGGGGCTGTTATTTTTCTCTTGAAACATCATTCTCTTCCTTTTCCTCTCCTGAAGCCCAGAAATCAATTCTTTTAAAAGATCCCCGATGGATAGGTTTCTGAAGTGTTCTCTTTATTTTCTGTCTCAGTGCTTTTCCCTCCCATTTCTCCTGCTCTCTGACAGGAGTTGCTGGGGCGGCTGGAGGACACGCTGCACCTTTTCGGTGAGGGACACGGGGCAAACCATCCCGGCTCCTTCCCCAACCTGTGCATCGGGGGGCTGTTTGCGTGGTCCCAGGTTAAGGGCTGCATCCGGCCCCTGATGCTTTAGGGATCCAGGTGGACGGAGGACTTCAACCCATGGCCAGATGTAAATCAGAACTTGGTTAGCCTTAGCCTTCAGAGGAAAAGAATGATTTGGTCTTGCTTTCTCCACCGAAAACCATTTCATTCATTCCCTCTGAGCCTTCCCGGCAGAGCCTTCAGCCGTTTGGTGCTTTAATAAGGCTATAAAGAGCAAATAATATAACAGAAACAGGCTGTAAATTTCTTATAGTGGGGAATTTGTCCTTTTCTTCCTGATTCTTCCAGGAGCCGGGACAGTGGCGGCTGGCTAAGGGGTCCAGCTGAGGACCCCAACTCCATCAACCCCCCAGACCCCGCACTTTAGGGGATTGCATGTTTTTAATTGTCAGAGTACAAAACTTAGATTTGAGTATAAAATGCCTTATAGCTTGGGCTGTTCTGAGGCAGTCATGCTTGAAACACGTGTAGGAGACGTATTCATCTATATATACATATATATAGTTCTTGCTGCTGAAGCATGCTTATTGAACATCTCCGCGTGTTTATCAATGATGGATGAATCATTGATATTTTTAATACCAATTCCCCAAAATAAAAAGCCAAATGTGCTAGGCAGCGAGATCACGAACAGAGCCACGCAGAGGTCTCCTAACCAGGCCAAATGCTTCTTTCTTACCTATAAAAACCCATGTTATAAGATACATTAGCTGTAAATTCTTGACAGATGGGGCTATAACAAGCTGTTAGAGAGCATCTCCTCTGCTGTGGGGATGCACTGCTAAAATAACGCCACGCGGCTGTCTGAGCCCTAACGAAACTGAGACGAGCTGGAGGAGGAGGCTGTCATCTGTCTAGGTGTTGATGTCCTGCTCGTCACCGAGAGATCTAGTCAAGCAGCTGACCCCCTGTTAAACGCACTCAGCTCCTCTGCATATTTACGGAGGCACAAACACCATGACGAGAGTTTCCTCTTGTTAAACATGCGCCATCGTGGTCCCGAACATTTCGCAAGTGATTTGGAGATGGTCTGGAGAGCGCAGCGCGGGAGACGTTTTCGGGCAGGGCACGTGCGGCCGTGGTACGTTAGAGGGTCTGTTCTGTGGTACTTTAGAGGGTCTGTTCTGTGGAGGGTTTTTTCCTCTCTCCCACCTTTTCAGGCGATGGAGTCTTGTGGAGAGCAAATGAGACTTTATGCGAGCCGTGGTTGGGACTGTTTGAGCTATTATACATTTTGCACACATATACGGAACTGTGCACAGTCGTGGGAATATATATAAGCAGTAAAATGTACACAAACATACATAGATGCATTCATATATGTGTATCACGAGGAAACATATTGAACTACAGGAAGAATTGGGGAGTGGCTCATTTTCCCTGAAAAGAAGGTTGATCTACAACGTTTCAACATGATAAAATAATTAAAATAAAAAAACATTAGAACTGGTTTTATACAGAGGTGGCATAATTCATTAACCCTGTGTAACCCCTTGAAACAACTCCACCACTCCCTATGACTTAGGGACCCTCACCTATGTTGCATTTGAGAAGGCAATAAATGTTTTTTTCCTGTTTTTATAAAATACTTTGGCCTTAATCTTGTATCGTCCGTCCCCCCCCTGCCCTGAACAAACTGGAGGTCTTCCGAAGCCTTGTAAATCATTGCTCCGTAATCCCATAATGAAAAGCAGGATTACCTCCAGTGTAACACGTGCAGGACACATCTTTGCATGATGCTCGCGTTGGGCTCCTTACCTGGGTGGAGGTTTCAGCTGCCGGGCACAGAGGGACACGGAGGATACCTGGGTCCCTGCAGCACCTTCACCCCACGTGAGCTCTGTCCTCTGCCCTGGCAGTCTGAAGGGTTTCAGTCTAGTGTTTTATCAGGCAGTTTGCCCTCAAACTGAATAAAGGTCAGGAGAAAATTAAAATGCTCACTAAAAATCGATTAACAAAAAAAAAAAAAGTTTGGTGTTTTTTTTTTTTTTTCACCAAATCCGTGACACTACCATCCACAAATTGCCCAGGCACCGTTCTTTAAAGGGGAGGATGTAATATTTAAAACTCAGCTCCAACTGTTGGATTTGGGCTCTGTCGTCGTAGCGGACTGAGCTTGCTCTTAGCTGCGTTCCGTGCGCTGGTGCAGAAGCAGCAGGGCTGCGAAATGGGCCCCCCACGCAACTTGTGAATAATTCAGGTGCCTCAAAATCACACAAGGGAAGATTTTTTTTTTTTTTTTTTTTTTAATAGCACCTAATCAGTCCTTGGCACACAATGCCACAAGAGTTTAATGAGATTCCAAAAATTGCCATCTCTAAACAGCTGCAGATTCAACTTGTGTGTGTAAAATACACAATTTTGTGTACGGGTGTGGTTTTGTGTATATACAAACACATGAATGTAATAAAATATTTGAGGAAAGTATGCTCATGAACACTTTAAGAAAAAGGGTGTTCAAACGTATTTGGTACGACCTAGCTGATATGGTTTTTTTAAAGTCATCTTCTGAATCTTCAAGATGTCCTTGTTTATTTTCTTTGATTGTGCTTTGATTTAAAATTCTAGGCTCATTAAATGCCATA
The DNA here is from genome assembly GCA_017639485.1 of Pluvialis apricaria. Taxonomy (NCBI): domain Eukaryota; kingdom Metazoa; phylum Chordata; class Aves; order Charadriiformes; family Charadriidae; genus Pluvialis; species Pluvialis apricaria. The sequence continues at coordinate 14,512,804 of CM030021.1, forward strand.
AAAAGAAACATTTACATAATTTACAAGCTCTTTATATGAACATTTTAATAAAAGAATACACCTTTAAATCAAATCACAAAGGCATATGACATCTTTGAAGGAGAAACTTATATTCCCAAACACAATAAACATTCTTCTATTACTATGTTAATTTGGAAAACAGGTCATGGGAAATTAAATTGCTTAAAATAGGTCACCAATTATAACTCTGCATTCTATTAAAGCAAATGCATCTCTGAAATCTTTATTAGTTTATTTTAATTAAAGGCAGAAAAATATTCAGTGTTAAATTATTGCCATTTGTATGTTTTACATTGATATGGACACACATTTATTATGCAGTGTAAAATGCTGCACATCTTTTTCATTATGACGCTTGTATTGTTCTTAGTTACTTTACCCATAAAGTCAGTCTATAATAATGTCGTGTTTTAAACATAAAAGGAGGGGAGCCCAAATGAAGTAACGGCGCAAATTTAATTTAATCATTTATAAAAGGAAACGCAAAAGCAAACGCTATCCGTATTTGAAAACAGGTATTGACCTGCTCAAAATTGTTATAATGTAGGAAAAGCCCCGATTCTGTTTGTGTCAGGTGTTTGTATGTGGTATTGCTGTTCGTATTATGTTTCTAAATTAAATACATTGGGGTATATTCCCCATTGATGTTCTCTCATAAATTCATTAATACTCATAGTAGTTATTGTACAAGCCTATGGTGAGAGCTGGAATCTACCCCGCACACCTGTGTTTGCAAACACTGTTCCCAAATTATGGCTGCAGCCTTCAACAGAGATCAAAATGAATGTGAGTTGTGGGTGGAAATCCCCTGGGCCACACCGGCACCCCAGGGCCAGTACGCCTGCACCCACCCTTCTCCCCGTACAGAGCCAGCTACGGCGCGCTAGGGCATGCTTAGATGTCATAGAATCATAGAATGATTTGGGTTGGAAGGGACCTTGCAGATCATCGAGTTCCAACCCCCTGGGCAGGGACACCTCCCACCAGCCCAGGGTGCTCCCAGCCCCGTCCAACCCGGCCTTGGACACCTCCAGGGATGGGGCAGCCACAGCTTCTCGGGGCAGCCTGGGCCAGGGGCTCACCACCCTCACAGGGAAAAATCTCTTCCTAATATCTCATCTAAATCTCCCCTCTTCCAGTTTGAAGCTATTGCCCCTCGTCCTATCACTCCATGCCCTTCTAAAAAGTCCCTCCCCAGCTCTCCTGGAGCCCCTTTAGGGACTGGAAGGCCACAATAATGTCTCCCCGGAGCCTTCTCTTCTCCAGGCTGAACAGCCCCAACTCTCTCAGCCTGTCCTCATAGGAGAGGTGCTCCAGTCCTCGGATCATCCTCGTGGCCCTCCTCTGGCCCCGCTCCAACAGGTCCATGTCCTTCTTGTGCTGAGGACCTCAGAGCTGGATGCAGTACTACCCCTTTAGGCTGAAAGAAGGTCCTAAAGTGGCTTTCGCCTCAATACCTGCCAGAACCACATAAAGGAGAGTTCTCCAGTAGGCACTATGAAGTACGAACGTGCACAGCCATGGGGGGGAATTGCCACCGTGCTGGCCCAGGCTCTGCTCCCGTCTTGTGCTATCGAAAATGAGGAATGTTAACGTTTCATGCATACAAAAAAATGGAAATGTTGAACGCATGCTGCAAGCATAGGATGTCAGTAACGTTTTTTATGGAATGCCAGGAGCACCTGTGTGGGGTTTTTAGGGTCATGTTAAGCAACCATTCGTGAGTGTACTGTTGCTTGAATTCACTTTGTGTTCTTCTGTTGAACGTGGTTGCCCAGCCCATCTGGAGAAGGTCACCACGGCTTCACAGAGCTGTTTAGAAATGGTTTGCCCTGACACCACAGAGGAATCTTATACTGTAGTCCTCCCAAATCAGGATGGCAAGAAGCTTGGGTGCTCTTTAGAATTAGCAAAGGAACATAAATGCCCTTTTACCTTTAAGCTGTTGATTCAAATTCAGGTTCCTTTCATGCTCACTGGTCTCTGGACCTCAAGAGTCCTCTCCCTGCTTGCAGGGCTGTTTGTAAGCCCTTCTGCAAGCTCCCAGCTAGCTCGTGGGAGGGCAGCAGCTGGACGGGGTCCTCCTCGAGGTAAGGTCAGACCCACACCTTCATCCTTAATTCAAATTCTTGTCTTCTGCAAGAGGAGAAGCAGACTCTCTTGCTCTTCAGTCTTCTTCAATGAAGACCTGCCAGGGCAAAGCAGAAGACGACAGCAGTTTTGGTTTCTTGCCAATGGAATCACCTATAGATTTCTTGTGCGCGATTTTTTTCCTTCTCTTAGCTGCTCAAAGCGCATCCTTAAAAGAGGCTCAAGAGATCTTTACGTCTAAGCAATAAAAGACCTATTACTTACCCAGGAGACCAAAACAGCTCTCAAGAGTAAACCCGCATTAATTATGTATTTGAGCATTTGTGTGTTATGCGTTTATACAGCATACGTGTTATTTACTGACTAGCTGGTAATGGCTGTGAAGCGGCTGCGATGATCTAGGGTAAATACGAATGTCTGAGGCTTTGAGGTGAAGCGGGCAGACACAGAAGCTGGTGATGGAGCACCACGCATCTCACCTGCCCCACCTGGCTGAATTGTGCCCGCTGCTGATATTTTGTCAGCCTCAGGATGTTGTAAACATGAATGGTGGTAAGAGAAAGCCACGTTCTTTTGCTGTTAAGGTCCTCAGATTGTTTTGTATGCGGAATCTATGCTTTCAAACCCAATAAGCTATATGTAGTTTGGTGGTTGCAAAAGAATTGCAGAATCATAGAATGGTTTAGGTTGGAAGGGACCTTGAAGATCATCAAGTTCCACCCCCCTGCCCTGGGCAGGGACCCCTCCCACCAGTCCAGGGTGCTCCAAGCCCCATCCAGCCTGGCCTTGAACACCTCCAGGGATGGGGCAGCCACAGCTTCTCTGGGCAACCTGGGCCAGGGGCTCACCACCCTCAGAGTGAAAAATTTCTTCCTAATATCTCATCTAAATCTCCCCTCTTCCAGTTTGAAGCCATTGCCCCTCATCCTATCACTCCATGCCCTTGTAAAAAGTCCTTCCTCATCTCTCCTGGAGCCCCTTTAGGTACTGGAAGGAATGCTTGTTTCCGTGTGAGTCCCTGGAAGATGGGAACTCTTGAAAATTCAGACTTTTTCTTCCTTGTAACCATGAATGTAAATTCCCTTTAAAAAAACCAACCAGCCCCAACCATATATGGTTACTCCTGTCTGAATGCAGTGCTTCCCCTCTGTAGAAACAACAGAATTTCACAAAGAATTACTGTCAAATATTGCTATCTCCTTCAACAGAGGAAGGAGAAGCAACCAGCGTGCCACCAACCTGCATGTCAGGTTAGTGACAGAACCAGAAATGGAACCCAAAGCCCAGCCCGGTACTGTTGGCTGTGTTGCTGCTCTCACAAATCCCGATTTGGCAGCGACTCTAACGGAAAACCCATCCCTCTGCAAACCCACTCCTTTCTCAGGGCAGCCGTGGGTGGGAAGAGACCTGTGTTTTGGCCAGTCCTTCCTCCCTTCGTTTCACACTAAAAGGTGTTTCCAAAAGAGCTGCTTGCTTCCTGTGTGACTCGGGTTTTCTAATATTTATTCAAATGCGGTGGTGTAAATATGAACTAGATGGTTTTATGAGGATAACTTTTATTAGCGACTGTGTAGCTATTATATCAGGTAGCAGTAAAGCAGAACAAGCAAATCTAAAAAAAATTAAGATCCATCAAGCACTTTCGTTGATTCTCTTCTAGAATCAAATTTGCTGAAGCTACATAAAAGCGCATTATTACTTCTCGGGAACAGTGTATATATATTTCTTCCAACCTTTCTTACAGCTGGAAGCAGTTCCTTGTTTTCAATAATGGTATAACTTAACAAGTTACAGTCATTATTGATCACATTTATCATCTCTATTTCTCTCTGTGGACCTTCCCGTTAGAGCCAGTGAGCATTTACACTTTTGGTTGCAGTTTTGACTCTGATACCTGAGGAATTGGCACAGACGTAAGGGGTCTCGTATCACAGGGGTTGCTCGGATGAGTTGGGTCTGAAGAAGAGATGTGTTCTCTAAAGTCCAGAATGAAGAAAATATTTCCTTCAGAGAGGCATGGAAACATATGTCAGTCTGTCACTGCAACCAGTGGGATTTAAACATGCTTAAATTTAAGAACCATCTCAAATATGGATGGGTTTCAGTCTGTTCCAAAACGCTTTCCTCAGATGCAGTTTGGATCTGCTAAGTTTTACACTGAACTCGTAAAAAATAATTTTGATGTATTTAACCCGAAATACAGTCCGCTGAATGTGTCCAGCAAGCCTGCAGCTCCAGGTCTGTATTTCTGTAGGAAGAGTATTTGGGGCTTTGTTTGTTTTAACTTGCAGGGTATGGGGTTTGGTTTTGTTTTTAAATCTTAGTCTAGGCGCTTCGAAATGAGAAAGTTCAAATTATACAACTGTGCAAACAGCATTACTATAATCTGCATAAAGATGGGTCCGGAAGAGCTGTGGTATTAGCAAGTCATTAATATGCAATGAAAGGCTTATTTGCACTTTGTCTAAAAGTAACAGTAACTTCAGGTTTTCTCTCATTTGCATAAATGATACAGCACAAGACTAAACCACTCCAATAATAGGCCTTAATAGGATAATCATTTAAAGATTTTATGTATAGGCTACTGAACTGTCCATTTAGGCACATTTAAGTTAACATACATTGTAGAGCTCGGAGGATCATGTTAAGGAATGTGCTAATTTACTGAATCTAGTTTCCCAGGCAGCATTTACAGGGGTCATTTTTCATGAACTACCATAGTCACTTAAATCATAATATTTCATAATAAACATCAAAGGCTACTGTACGGTGGGGATCATAAAAAGGCAACAAAGCCGCCCCGTGCTCGTATTTGCCTTCAGCTTGGACCACTGCCTGCCTGGGCAAGCATTGCCCCCGATTTTCAACCATGAGTATTTTAAACATATTTACAGCTTCATACCAGCAAAGCGCGACATATAATAGTGCCTGCTAAACCTGCATTAATGACCAAAACAGTCTTCCCTAGAGGTGCACTTGCCCTCTAGAAAATAAATCCTCGCCTCCGGTAGATAAACAGCCTCGTCTTTGCTCACAACAATCCTGCTGCCGAGAGTTGCGGTGCGGTTCTGGGAAAAGCAGCCCCCGAAAGCTGCTCCTCCTCTGCTTCTCCAAAGAGATTTTTGGGTTTTTAACTTGCACTCATAATCCTGCAGCGCTTTTTGGGATCGGACCCTCTGGGCTGCCAGCACTGCCAGAATTGATCCCCTACCGTTCACCTGAATGTTTAATCATTAAACATTTAAGCAAAACATGCTTAATTTTCATTTTAAACCCGCCTTTAAGCCCAGCTGGCTTCACTGGGGCTGCTCGTTTGCCGGGCTCGTTTGCCCATCCTTGCTCTGTTCTGGATGGGGAGAAGATGCTCAGGGTTGAAACAGGCTTTAGGCAGGCAGCGGGTGTAGGGGGGCAGATGGAGTACCTTCCCTTCTTCCTTTAATTTTTGGACGAAATACCATCATTTTTCATACGCCGGCTGCTCCCCGATGGGGTTAGGCAGCTTAACCTGGGCATTGCCTGCTGGAAACATCCTTGCCTTTCCCTCTGGCGCTGGCCCCTGCGGTGGGTGCGCCACGGGATCGCAGCCCTTCTGCGCCTGCTCAGGCAGCCTGGAAACAAAGATCCTTTTAAACGAGACGTCGGTAACAAAAGGAATCACACCGGTCTTTCTCAGTGTGCTTTCCCCACGTGCATTTAAATGGTGAAACTTGAAGGAACTCAGCTGAAGGTGTTGCCTATTGCAGATGCGGAGGCAGTTGTGAAAAGCCTGTTCCAAAAGCGTAGCAGCTCCATCTTCCCTCCTCTCCTTCCCCTTCCCCTTCGGTCCAGCAATATTTCAGTGTCAGAGCTTGATCCTGAGCAGCACTGGCCACCCATCCGATGTCCAGAGGCTTCAGAGCTGCTGATGGGGGCAGTTATGTCCCTTTAAGCAAGGTTTTCCTCTCAGAGAGGATTTTTACTGACACAAATACATTGATTCTTCTGTGTTTGGCTGCTGAGTTGCATGCGAGAGCCTAATCAAGCCTAAACGTCTCTAACTTTTATAACGCTAGCAACCTCTCCGCAGACGAACTCGGATCTGAAATATTCATTTTGGTGGCACATCTTAATTGCATTGCAATTATTTCTGAAGTTACTCTGAGTGCTTTTCGTTTGCTGCCTCTACATTTTCCATAGACTCTTACAGCATTCTTTAAATCAAATGGTGCTCAGATACCATGGTGATGGTTGACCTTATTATTATGGGTGACCTCTTTCTTTTGGCCTCGGACAGCAATGGCTGACAATAGAGAAGAGCATTTGCTGTTTCTGTGTCAGGATATGCGGGTGTTTTACAGTTCTCATGCAAGATGGTGGGTGCAGATTAAACTGCGGATTTTAAATCATAAAGCCCCGAAGAACAAAAAGTCAAATGTGCAAATGCCGTTACCAGAGGCTCAGCTGATTTCTTGACACTGCCATCAGCATCCCTGACATCACCAATCCCAGTTACAGGGAAAACAGATTACACCATTTTTGCAGGGGTGGAATGTGTATCTGCTGAGCAAGCCATGTGATTTTCTGCGGTGGGGAAGAGCTAGATATTCAAATCTTTTGCCTCTGTAGCATAAACATCTTGATTTAGTCTCGTAGAAAAAACTGGGCTAGGAAATTCAGCCTGCAAACATGATCTCATAGGGGTGTCTGTCAATTCGTTTTTCAAAATAATGTATGTATGTGTACACACACGCGCAAACACAGAGAGACGTTTCCCTTTGGACTCCAAGATTTTCATTACTTTATGCACAACAGCCCTGGTCAAGCTCAGGAGAATAAACTGTAAAATGCTACAGTGTGGATGGATCTATAAAACCAAAAAATCCTTATTAAAACCAAAGTAAAGCAAAGAATAATCTGAGTCAAATTTCTGATGATTTTATTTGACCATGAGTAGGTTTTGGAATTTGCAGCCTGAACCTTGGAGACTCAGAGCTGGAGAGCAACTGCTAAGCTGGCTGCCCAGCAGCCGGTTACGCTCCTGCTTTGAATGTTTAAACATCCTCAAAACAGAATGAATTTTTCATCTATCACTTCGGCAAACAATCTGGCTCCTGTGTACTGCGGGGATGAATAGCCACGCGTGTGGGATCTTAATGGAAAAAGACAAGAAAGCATGAAGTGATGCTTTTTAAGGAGCGTGAGAGGAGCCCACCTCACTTGTGTTTCAGGAGTTAGATGTGAGGAACTGCGCTTTGCGGCAGCACGACTTAATGAAATTTCCCTTTGCTGCCTTCTGTGATGTTGTCTCCTGCACTGACACAGGGCTTTTGGCTTGGGATGGTTTTAGGTTGTGGGATTTTCCTTTGGGCTTTGGAAGCTCACGCCTGATTTAAAGAGGCTGTGACGATGCCTCTGGAGCTGCTGCTTCCCTGGCTCGTCTTCCGTGGGATGCAGGAGGCGCTGGTAGAGCACGTAAGTGGGTACCCTCCTGTCTGCGTGTCTGCGAGGAAGGGGTCCAGAAGATGGACCCTCTCCCAACTCCCTTCTCTTGCAGAAGCACAGGCAAGAGGGAATACTTACAGAAACGAAAGTGGCTCTTTACAGCCCCCACCACATTTCTCGCTTCTTTTTAATATGTTCTCCATGTTGGTGACTAAGTACCAGCTTGGCTGATGATTTGTAGTACTCTGATTGCTTGTAAAAATAGCCGATTTCCTATTTTATTTCTTTTATTTTTCTTTTTTCTGTTTTATCTTTCTGCCGTCGAGGTTTTAAAATTAATTTCCTCTTCCTAGCACAGTAAGGGTTTAAAGAAATGTGACTCCCTCAGATCTGATCTGTTTGTTGTCCTGATTCAGAAGTCCAACACACACAGACTGGTCCTTCGCTTGTAGTCAGCCTCTTGAATATGATTGCGGGAGTCTTGTTATGAGTCAGTCATCGAGATCAAAAATAAGGAAGGTCCCAATCACTGATAATGCATTTAGAGGTAGAACAAATGTGCTATTCAAAAAAAAAGCCAACCCCAAACCCAAACAATAATAACAATAATAATTAGAAGAAGAAGAAGCAGAAGCAAAAGAGGTTAAAGAAGAAGTTATCCTGGGAAAAACACATGGGCTAGAATTAACTGAAAATGAGTTATTTGTGCATTAAATTTTAGGAGGGGAAAAAAAAGCTTTTAAAAAATGTATGCAAAAATATTTCAGCTTTGGTTCCCCCCCTCCCTCTTTGCTCTTCAGGCAGAAAAGGCTTCAGAGGAAAATGGAGATTTGAGGTGGAAAATTTAGAAACTGAAATATTCTGGAAATTTTTCATTCAAAACTAACTTTTGGAAAAAAACCTGTTTCTTTTAGAAAACACTATAGAGGAGACATTTTAACACCTTTATTTCATGTGCCATCTCCCACGGAAGCAGATGCAGGGCTGATTCAGCCCTGTTCATCAGTGTCAGAGCAGACAGTATTGAAGTGCTGATTCTCCTGCTGATGCGGTTGAGGACAACCGCAGTTTTCAGGGTTTTATTCTGTAAAACTGTTCAAAAGATAACTTTTAATATTTTTTATAAGTACAAGGATAAGGAAGCAGAGGCAGCCGCCTGTGAGCATCATGGGTATTTCACATGGAGCTCTGTCTCATGGATGTCCACGTAGGAACACTCAGTCCCACCACCACACCGTGCCCAGCCATTTGTGCCTGGTACAGCACAGAGTTTGGGGCAAAGAGAGAGGAACTGGTGTAAGGCACAGAGGGTGATGGTTATTTTGGTTGATTATACAGCGCCCTACAATCTCATGATCTTGGCTGCCCTCACCACACCTCGCAGTGGGTGGAAGTGTCCACAGCCTCGGCCAGCCGTGCCTCTGGGAAGCTGTGGCTCTGCCTTCCTCAGGGAGATGTTTTTGCAGGCAGGAGACAACAGCTTGCCTGCAGAGCCTGGGTTCCCAGAGGTTTGCACTTAGAAATTATGATTATCCCTGGAAACATTCAAGGTCAGGTTGGATGGGGCTCTGAGCAACCTCATCTAGTTGAAGATGTCCCTGCTCATTGCAGGGGCGTTGGGCTAGATAACCTTTAAAGGGCCCTTCCAACCCAAACCATTCTATGATGACAGCAATGCCTACACCCCTGGATTCAAAATCTTGAGTGAAGATACACCTCATGCCACTGGCTCCAAAATAAAAGTCTTAGACTCCAACCTGAAAAATTCCAGATGTTGTGAGTTTCTTTTGTTTGGTTTGAGCCATAGGGGCAGTTTTCAGAATAGCTTGTAAGATCTAGGGAACAACTTACCCTTTTTTAATAAAACTGGAAAGCTGAGATTCTCCCATGCGCCTTTCCAGAAGCTGACAATTGAAGAGTATTGGATGATGAAATTTTGCAAGACAATCTTGATCGTCTTCAGCAACGAATCAGCCCTAACTGTATTGTTGGAGTCGCATATACACATGTGCAGGACGGTGGTCGCTCTGTCATATTATAGTTGATTGCAAACTTGACCACGGAGAGGGTAAATAAAAGTGTTTTCAGGTGGAGTTAATGTTGTCTCTGTTCTCCTTGTACGTAGTTTAGGTCCACTCAGTGGAGACACCTTGTGCTGAAGTGTCTACCATGGATAAAGTTATCTAGACAGGTTTCCCCCACCAGCAAGACCAGATTTGCTGGGAGACAAGGGTAAGAGAGGAAACAGCAAGCCTTAAGCTCCACCTTCCTAAGACCCAATGCATATTTAACGTCTCAGTACCTGGGACAACCTTAGACATTTTTGTCTCACCATGAAGCTTCCAAAGGTAACAAGACAGAATAACTCAGAAACAACTTCTGTCTGTGTTTGCTGCTATTTCCCCGCAGGTTTTGCTTTGGCAAGGAGGGCATGACAAGCCCATTGTCATGAAGATGATGGAGACATAGTTTCTGGCTTGCCTGGCCCAGAGAAGATGCTGGGATGCGGTGTATGGGGGTTAAACCCCAAGTGATGTAGGCAAGGGTTTGGTCCAGTGAGGCCCTGGGGCTGACAAATGACATATGCCCATTACAGAAATACTGCAGGACCATGATTTCATGCCAATGTCCAGAGTAAAAACAAGTGAGAGAGAGACGGGGCTGGAAGAAACGCGTTGGTAAAGAGCGGAGGTAAGCCCCAGAGCATGCTGTGACTGGCGTGGTGGGTACCAAAGCAGCGACACTGATTCTTTTAATTAACAGCTGCCTCTCTGGCTGCTCTGGCTTATGCCAGTGGCTGCGAAGAGCTACTTGGGGCAGTAAAAGTTAATGGTACATGTGGCTGTGCAGGATGGAGCTTCCAGAGCGGCTTTTCTTGGGAAAGCTTGCTTTTATGCACGTGTTTCTGCCCTCACCATTTTCGTCTCAATGCTTGGGAAATGATTTGTATATTAAAAGCGCACGCTGCAAATATACACCCGAAAAAACAAGTGTGAGGCATTAGCATCCCCTTGTAATTTCGTTTTTATGGTTTCACAAATATACGGTGCCAGTCTTTAATTGCAGGCAACGCACAAAGCAAGGAGGGATATCCTTGGTATGTAATAGCTGGCCAGAATCAGGCAATAGCTTTGCCCCACCCGCAGCACCCTCGGTGATTTCCTACAGTACCGAGTACAGTCATCGGTATGTGTGGTGCATTAGTTAAGTTAATTACAACAGCACTGAGATTCATTGCAAATTGTTCCTAGTTAAAACTGAAAATTCACTGGAACAAGGAGTGCTAATTATATTCCACTTGTTACTGCTGTGTCTAGTTAATATTCCAACAGCTGCTTTGGCAAGATAATGATGGCTCCAGCAGAAATTACTGAACAAATAGATTTTTAAATCAGTAACAACATATTTACCAGGATTTTTTTTTCCCTCTTCATACACAAAGTTAAGCCCTGCCAGAGTTGAGCATTCATATTCACTGAAAAGTAGAGATAAAAAAAATCAACATTGCCATTATTGTGTTAATTTGGCACACTTCAAAAAAAAAAAAAAAGAGCTAAGCAAGAAAATATTATTGATAAATAAATGTTCCTATCCTCTTATAGGGCTATAGTGCTCTTCTCAGCTTCACAAAACCCTGTGTAGCTTTTTGGTTGACCACACTCAGTTAATTGCCCGGCATCAAGAACGGCGCGGGTGCTGGAGCCACTGACCGGAGCGTGGCAGCGCGGCTCGGTGGGGATGGGGCTGCCGCTCGCCCCGGGCACCTTCCCAATTTGTCACTGCTCAAATGGGCAAATGGATTTTTAAATTGCAATAGTGGCAGCGCAGCGCTCTCTCACTGTCACGGAATCCCCGAGTGGTGAGGGTTGGCAGGGCCCTCTGGAGCTCCCCCAGCCCAACCCCCTGCCACAGCAGGGGCACCTCCAGCAGTGGCACAGGACGGCGTCCAGGCGGGTTTGGGATGGCTCCAGAGTGGGAGACTCCCCCCCCCTCTCTGGGCAGCTGTGCCACTGCTCTGCCACCCGCACAGGGAAGAAGTCCCTCCTCAGGTAGAGATGGAGCTTTCTGTGGCCAAGTTTGTGCCCGTTCCCTCTTGTCCTATCAGTGGGCACCACTGGAAAAAGACTGTTCCCATCCCCCTGGCACCCTCCCCTTAAGTATTTACAAGTATTGGTAAGATGCCCTCTCAGTCGTCTTTTCTCCAGACTAAAAAGCCCCAAGGCCCTCAGCCTTTCAGTCCTCCCCCTTCAGTCCTTATTAATGGGCACTCAGGAGAGATGGTTTCCAACGCCTGCTTCTAGCACGAGGTTTCTTGAGTAACCTAGAGCAGAATCTTTCTTTCCCCTTACAAAGCCTGCAGAATCGCCACACAAACCATCGCGCAGACCTTGCTCTTCCTCCACGGTCTGAGTAATGAAGTTAGATGCTGGTGAGACCTTGTGAGGCAGAGAAATCATTCCATTAAAGCTGCAGAGCCGTGCCGTGGTAAAGGCGAGAGCCGACTTCTCTGCTGGGGAGGAGCAGCGGAGGTTGCTGGGGTTTGCTTTCTGCACAGCACACTCAACCCACCGCATGCGCGGTGCGGGGAGACTCTTGTAGGCAAAAAAATTCAAGTTGCATCTAACACACCAGCACTTGTGAGCTGAAACAGGTAATTTCTGTGTCTGAGACAGCAGAGCGAGTTTCAGGACCCTCGAGTGTCGACATCTCTGCTCGTGCGGGAGCTCGGAGCTTGGGCTGGCGCCGCATCCGAGGAGAGCTGCACAGCTGCCCTCCAGCAGGACACGTGCACGCGATCAGCCAGCTTCTGTGCCTGGTTAGACCCACGGCAACTCATCTCTAAAGTTTCCAGCTTTTCATCGGTAGAAAAGCATCAGCCTTCCAGAGAGGCGTGTGAGGAGTCACCACCACCGCCCTCCTGCCCCGTGAGCAGCTGAGGCTCAGCAAGGCGGAGAGAACCCCCCAACCTCGCACCGGGGCAGTCCCCTAACCCAGGGGAGAGTGCGGGTTTTGTCCCTCCTCCCGTCTTGTGCACTTATCTCTGAGTACATGCGGTAGTCCGCGTGTATGAAAAGATGCAGGACATTTTTAATGAGTCGTGAACAAGAAGTTCAGCTGGCGCTGAATGTTTAAAATCAGAGGCAAAACAAACATGCTAGAGTGTCTGGGGTTCTTTTTAATGGATAGCACAGCTTCTGGTTTATTATTACTGCTATTACAGTTTGCAGCTGCAAAATGATCTGAAATTTCAATAGCAGCATGCCTCTTCATGCTGCTACAGGAACGTATATGCTCGGTTGTATAAATCGACATGCACCTCTCATCCAACCAGGCTGGAGCTCTGGATCACACCATTTGATAATTCATCTCCCGAAAAGGGGAAGAGATAGACTTTAACACCTCAGCTAACGAGGGGGAATGTTTAGCAGTGCTACCACTGAGTGAGCCTCTACTTTTCGAGGGAGAGCGTGCAGCAGGGCTGTCCTCCTGGAATTACTTACATTTTCAATTAGTTTTCTTCAAAGAGAGGATTTTCTTCCCACTTAGTCATAACACCAGGATGTGTTAAATAAATTCACTCCGGGTTGTTCCCTGTCTGGCAAAATAATTTGTGAATCAAGGTGGGGGGGAAAAAAAAAAATCTAGTTAGCAGCAATTGAACACACAAAGTGGGGTGACCAGCAACTCTCTGCGGCGGAGGCAACATTGATATATGTCCCATGGTGTCTTATGGGAGGTTTCTAATTGCAATATGAGTTTTGTGTAGTAACCTACTGGGAGAAGGGGAGAACGCAATTGCTTATCAGTTTATCATTACAACCTTTTATTAAGGTTTTTTTTAATTAAAATGGAGCGACAAATGTACACTCTTATCCCTATAAGCAATCTTATCTAGTGTGACTGCTGCTATATTAGTGAACTAAATCCTCTTGATTACATTGGATGTGATCTTATGAAGTATGACAGCTTTACATATTAATAATAGGAACCGTCTGAATAGGCTGTCGCATGACCCTCTTCTCTGCGGCTCTCCACCAGCACAGTTTTAATCTATTTATCTCAGTTGCTTTCCAAGATAAACTGTCCTACTCTCAGGAAAGCACAGTTGTCCCCATTCCACAGATGGGGAGGGGAAGCACAGAGTCCAGGAGAGACCTCGGGCCAAATCCCCAACTCCAGTGCTTTGACTGCAACCCTTTTGTCCCAGGATCTCCAGCTCGGTCCCTCCCTTCTTTAGAGGTGCAGAGCAGGAGGGACCTATTTTATTCTCCTGATCTCAAATTTGAATTTCTACTTGCATGAGATGAGCGTCGGCTGTTGCGTAGTCGCCTCTGCAGTGCCAGGAGCGGGGGGGCCATTCTGGGTGATTTGCCTGTGCAAAGGTGTACCTGGAACGGGTGTGCAGGTGACTTTGTGCGCCCAGGTAGCTACACGCATACAACTGAGATGACAAAATGAGAAAGGGAGCCTAAATAGCGGGACCGAAGGGGTACATGACATATCCAAATTTACCATCACTAGTATGGGGTTTGTATTACATAGCTACAGGCTCTTTCTTGCAACACTTTTGATTAGCATTGCTCTGACTGAGAAGAAAATGAAGCTCTGTGGCATGATGAGAGTGATGAAGGATGGCGGGGGCTCTTGTTTGCTAGCTCGTTTGTTTGCCTGCTTTCCCTAGCTCTGAATTAGGATCCCCTTTAGGCCAAGGGAAAACAGAGTTGCTCCGCAGCCACTCAGCTGCTGTAAATCCGTGGAGGTGCAGAGGTGTAAGAGCCATTCAAATCCGACTCAAATTTACAGCAAGAAAACGCCTACTGTCCCACTGTTTCCAGCCAGTGGCCCGGATTCTGCTCCTCACAGCGGTGGTGCAGTGTGCTGAAGTTGGCAGAGTTGTTCCAGGTTTGCAGCGGCGCAGGATGGAGCCGCACGCTCCCGCGGAGCCGGCTCTGCCGCTCACGGGAAGCTCTTAACATCTGCGCTTTTTATGACAAGCCAGCGGAATCCCTCCGGAGCCGGTGGGGTTTTATGGCAGACAAAAAATCAAAGCACTCTCTGTGGGTTAAAATTTAGAAAATCTGGAGATACAAATGAATGGAAAGGAAGCGCGGGATGTGCGATGCAGTTTAACTATGGTTGTGCCCTCAAATCATGAATGCGGCTAGAAGCGATCTCTGAAATCCTGTAGACCAGCATCAAGCCAAAGAGAGTCCCGGGCACTTACGGCTTCTGGGGCAGTGTCTAGATTGGAGTCTGAATGTCTCTTCCCACTCACAGCTCCGCACTGCTCCATTTCTGTTTCAGAGAAAGTTTGGGGGAGGTTGTGTTCTGGTTTACCCTTGCAGGTGGTGCTACTTTGCTTTATAACTTCCATTCACTTCTCTTCATTGCATTTTACAAGGGCAGTTAATTACTATTTCTACATTGGTTCCATTTTGTTATTTCAAACTTCACCTCCTTAACAGGAGGCGCCTGCTTTAATAATGATGTTTCATTAACAATGAGCAACTAAAAGAAACAGCCTTATTTCCCTAGAAATTCCCTGGCCATTACGATGGTACTCCACACACGTTTATACAACTTTTATGATTCCTTTCAACTGGGCTGATTCAGAGGACCTGTGGCGTACCTGGAGGATCAGCACTGGTCTTTGTAGGTTAAAATAGATGAGCAGTGAGGTTTGCTTAATGTGCCAGGAAAACGATGCACAAGGAAATGGGCCAGACAGTCCAGAGGAGAAAAAATAAATCTGTTCCCCAGGGAAACTGGAAATACTGATGCCCAATGGCTCATCCAGGTCCTGGGGAGGAATTTCAGATGGCGCAGCTTGTAGCCTACTTGCACCAATGATGCATCTGACAAGCTGCTGAACGTTTGGACACCTGGGAAGTGTAGCTCCTTAGAGAGTGGTCTAATAGATGGTTTTAGAAAGAATCCAGTTATGGAAAAGTGGGTGTCAAATAAATCTAAGAATAAATCTTCTATACTCAGATTTGAAAATATGTCTCTCCCCGCGATAAAAAGCATCAAAGTATAAAGGTCATTATAAAGAATCAAGTTCAAATAAATGTTTTAAATACTTGGCATAAAGTTGATTCAGAACTGGGTCTGTTTCTTTCTATGATACCTCTTCTGTGTTAACAAATAACTGCCTAACGATTAATCTAAAGGGCCTCAGATGCCCCAGCCAAACAGTTGACGTGAATAATGGTTATGGCCCCACGTAATACACGAGGATCATAAACAGTTAATCTTCACCAAAAGGGAGAGTGAAATATTGTTTGATATCATTTTTAATAAAGAGAATAAATTAGGCTTTAAATATCATAGCACATCTTTAAACGCTGGTTACAGCTCCTGCGCGCAGAGCGAATTAGCAACTGAATAAGTGTGTCAGGGGTTATCGGCTGAATTATTACCTCCCGGTCCACTTTGCATTATACTGGCCGTTGTGTCCATGGTAGCTAGCAAGCTGGCCACCTGCTTACGATGGCTGTACAGATAACCAGCTTTGTCTGATGAATTAAAATGGTGGCTTTAATCTTGTAGTTAATTCCTAATTCCACTAGTAACAGCAGTCACATGAGGGAGGAGCGCATTGTTCTCCTCTGTTTACTTATTGATATTTTAGGGTTTGATGATGTCCAATCTCCCAGCAATGGCGGATTTAACTCTTCAGGTCTGGCCTGGAAATGCAATAGCCGCGGTGGTTTATTATTCACCGTAAACCCGATGTCAGCAAACAAAAAAAAGGAAGGGGTTAAAATGAAATTCGGTGCACACGTTGCTTCCCTCTGGCTGTGCATCAGATTGAATTCTAAGAAAGATTGATGGTGGGCTTTAAAATTAATTGCAAGTACAATTGTTATTATTAATACACGTGCATATAGATCTAATAACACTACGCAAGTCTTAGGAATAACCATGCTATGAGGAGGTAAATCAGATGTAAATGCATAGTTTCGTTCTATTTATCAAATAATGCCCACCTTTGTTATAATGCCACCTTCAAGAGCAAGAAATAGTCATTAGAGCAGTTGATGCAATGAGGCTGATTATGTTGGGGTGTAAGGCAATCCGTGAGAAACAGCTATTAGCAGTCCCCACGACAGCAGTTGCGGGAAGCAATGTTGTTGCTCCTTGCGCGGGGCTGTGATTTGTCGTGCTCTGATCTATCCTCCTGCTTTAGGATCTCCGCAGACCCAGTGAGCAATCTCTGCCAGCACTGCTAGAGACTTGCAGTGCCTTCGTTCCCCTCTTTACCAAACAGAGAGTACTTTATGATCTCACCTTGCAACCAGTGGCCAACAAGCCATATGCAAACTAATACGTAACTCTAATATTAAAACTGTAAAGGTATTTTCCCTCTTCTTTTCTAAACAGAGGGACAAACACTGCTGGTATAAACCCAGATACGGTGGTATAAACCCAGATACAGTGGTATAAACCCGGATATGCTGGTATCAGCCCAGACTGTCCCTGTGGAGGCCACTGGTAGCGCGCTTCATTGCTATGACCAAGTATAGAACACAGTGTGGTGCTGAGCCCCCGGTGTGGCTGTGTCTGAGCCGCCTCTGGATTCGGGAGCATTGCCGTCGTGCCGAAGCAGCGTCGTAGCTCGAGCATCTCACAGTGTGAACGCAACCGCGCTGCTGCTGGGACTCAGCTCGCGCTTCTGCACGGCGTTTCTCTGCACGGTTCAGGTGCAGCCGCTTGGCTCTAGGACAGGGATCCTCACCTCGTGTCTGTGACTTGATCCGAACCCGGCATCCTCCTGGAAAAAGCCCACGAGTGAGGAGTTTCTCCACCATCATCCAAGTTGTACTGGCACTAAAGGCAAATCAGTTCCTATATTTCTAATTCCTGCTGTTCACATGCCTTATTAATTATACCACCTAACGCATATTTCCAGAAATATACACACTTCTCTTTTGAAAAGAATCCTACATTTTGCTGTTAAAAAAGGACAGAACTTGAGAAGATCAGGAAAAAATAGAACTGGAATGGTTTTCTTTGTCAAGAATTATTTGATCTTTTTATTTTTGAGGGGGAGGGGGGAAATCCTAAACTTTGCATTTCAATGGATTTTTTTATTATTATAAATCCATCTGGGCGCGCACACACACACACACACAAAAAGTCTTTTCTGTTCTCTACAAGGCACAATTTAAGGCAGCTTTCAGAAATAAAAGGCAGAACAAATGTTATTGTTATTCTCAATATACAGATGTTTATTCTTATCTCCCCCCCCCCCCCCCCCCCCCCCTTTTCCTTTCTTTATTTCTACTACTGTCTTTTCAGTGACATCATAAGTAGGACTTGTCTCTTTATCGTCTTGCGAAGACTTTTGTTTTCTGGGACAGGAGCCTATTATGTCGTCACACATTGGAGCTGTAATAATCTCCCCCCTCGCTTGGAAGTCTTAATAGAAGACAATGAAAGAAACCATATTGTTTTCTGCTGGCACTAAATAAAGGAAGCAAGGGAATCTGAAGGGGGGAAAAAATTACACGAGAGAGGCAGTCACTCTGGCATTTTGCTTTCTAAATTAATGTTTGGGGTAAAGAGGGAGAGGGTTTCCACCCTTAATAGACAAGGAAGGACATCTTAATTATTAGGTCAGACACCAGGCTGAATGGCACGTCAGGTGAAAGGACCTGATCCTGGAAGGAGCTGGGCACCTTTGGGGAGACAGTCTCTGCTCCTTACCTTGCGATACCCAGCCGCTGCGGTTTGGCTCTGGCACATGGTGACATTTTGTAGACGGAGTTCATGCAGCCCCAGCTATCCCGATGCTCCAGCACCTGAGCTGCTCCTGCGCTGGCCTGTCCTCTCCAGCTGTGCTCCACCTCCTTGCAGCTGGACGAGTTGGTTTTCAGAAATGTGGAGACTCTTCTTGTTGCTTTGCAAGTCCTTTCCTGAAGGAAGAGAGCTGGCACAGCCTCGCCCCTTGCTGTTATCTCAACAGCCAGTGTCCAAGGGAACATCTGAAAAACTCCAAAATATTTTGCCTCTACCTTTCTCATGGGTACAGATACATATCTTCCTCAGAATTTAACTTTATTCCTACTACAGGACCTAAACCTTCTCTCCAGTTTCTGAGATGCTCCCCTCTTTGACTTGAAGCAATACCTACCTCCTTCTACCTTCTCCTTTCTCCCTTTGGTCAGACAGAGATGCTTTCTTGAGAAAAGAGAGTGGTGTTGCAGGAGGAGAGTATTTTGAATAGGCAGGATTTTGTCTTCCTGGAGGCAAATAGACAAGAACTACTGAAACAAAAGCAATTTTTTTTTTTTTCTTTTATTCCTCATCTATATATTGGGAGACAAGGAGATAATCCCCTTACTTACTGTAACATTGTGCAACAAAGAAGGCAATATAATAACATCATATGGGAATTCAATGTTCTTCACACCGTGGCTGCCTCTTTGGGAGTTCCTGTGTCTAATGTGTTATCTCTTTTTATCTCTGATTTTCAGACATATTGAAGTGCTTGAAAGGAAAGATAATGTATACAAAATAAATGTACACTAAACTAATACTGCAACACAGGAGTGAGCCTTGAATACCCTTTATGAAATGAAAGCCATAGGAAGAAAGTTAGCATATACGGGGCCAAATTTTCTAGGATAGGCTTTGCTCCAGCTGGAGAGACCTTGTTGTGAGTAGGGCACCAGCTGGGAAGGAGAAAGTTCTGTTCTCTCTTTCTGTTCCT
Organism: Pluvialis apricaria; assembly: GCA_017639485.1. Lineage (NCBI taxonomy): Eukaryota > Metazoa > Chordata > Aves > Charadriiformes > Charadriidae > Pluvialis > Pluvialis apricaria. The sequence goes on from CM030021.1 coordinate 14,532,053, forward strand.
GCCATCGACCTGCTCCATGACCTTACCTCACTTCTTTGTTTTCTCTCTCTAGCTAAAAATATCACCTCATCTAAAAAGCTTCTTGTTCTTTTGGAGCATGGCTGGGCTGTTGGCCCTCAGAGCTCTCTACTCCCACATAAACTCCTGAGCAATAATGAAATTCCCTGCTTTCACCAAGTCTGGGGCTTTTCCACAGGACAAATTAGACCGTGTTTGTGTTCTCCTCAGTCATAGACTGCGAGGGTTGGAAAACAATAGCACAGGGTGGTGTCAACCCCCTCACTGGCAATCCTGACCAAAAGGGAAACCTGTCCGTTGCAACTCCCAAAGCATTATTTATCTTTTTTTAAATCTAATGAATCGCTCATATCCATAGATTGCATTGAAAATATCCTCCCAGGCAGCCCCATCAACACTGAAACTCATCACTTTAAGAAAAGTGATCCCAGAGGTGTTTTTAAGGTGCTATCTAAAGTAACGTAGCACTCTGATACATGAGCAGAGTAACGTTTTCCATTGAGGTAAAGATTTTCCAGTAAGTTTGCTGTCTACATGCCTGGATCAAATAATGTTTTCATGCATAGCTCTTAGAGAAAGCAAGGCCTGTCATCTTAGAAAGGTAATCTCTTCTAAATTGGCCTTAGCTCTCCTACGACTGTGAACGATAACAGATGCAAACCTCATGACTCTGAGCATGTTGTGTGGGTTGGATAGAGTCACAGTGCACATTTCTGGCTGGGAGAAGATGGTCACAGATGCTTTTCCAGAGGCAAAGCTGCACGGAACAAGGCCTCTCTCTTTATTCCCAAATTGCATTCCTCCCTTCTCTCCAACAAGCGACATTTTTCATCCTCTTCATGCCTCCAGCCTGAATTCTGAGCGCTTTTCTCAAGGGGTTGGCTTCCACTTGCAGCGCTGGGCAGCTCTCTCACTCCCGTGATGCCATAGCTTCAGCCTGTTTCTACCCCAGTGCTCAGAAATTCTCCTTCTCCTGGTAATGATATGGGAAAGGCGCTATTCCTTCAAATCCAGAAAAGGTGGAAATCCTAGTGACAGTTCAGTAAAGCCCTCCCTGAGAAGGCATGCTAAAGCAAGCCTGTCTAGCCCTGCCATCTCAGAAGATGAGGAACTGTCAAATAAGCGGTAAATCCCATACAGGGAGAAAAAGGTGTGTGGAGACCCGAGAATTTGGTGGCAAAGTCCAGCGCTATAAAAGCATGGATGCATTTAGTATCTGTGTGTGGTGTGTTCATCAGACACCTCCGGAAACACACATGTCACAGGCTTGTCCCTTTTGCAGGTAAAGCCCACTCATTGCTCTGTACGTGCACACACATTGCAAGTAGTGACAGCAGAAGTGACCTGAATCACTCTTAAAACAAGTCCTTTATAGTTGGTGGCAGAAATGCCCGAGTCGTTTGTTGACTTTTGGGTATGTCTTCTCATAAAAGAAGCCTGCATACGCTGTCCGAACACTGCCCCGTCATATTAACTCTCTGCAATATCCGTACAGGATTGCAGTTTCAGGCACTTGTGATCTAGGTCAGACCTGCAGAAAAGTCCAGCTCCAGATCTGATGCATTCATAATAATCTGATTTTTCCAGAGGAGTTTCTGGCGTCTAATGCGATCCTAGTGAAGTGCCAACTGAGTAAGCGGCACCCGGCCTGCTGGGGGTTGCCGAAAAGCTGGATCTGCTGATACACACCACATTTATTTGAACACCTGGCAGTCCAGGACTCTTAATTTTTATAAAGACGCTCTGGCACTCCATCAGTGTCCCCATCCATTTTGTCTTTTCAGTTTACTAACCGTGCATCTGTGTCTCCATCCTCTTTCCATCAGTAAAACCTGCCCCTCACAGCGGGGTTCTTATAGACAAGAAGGTCCTGGGTCAAAACACCCTGAAATGATACACATTGGCCAGACAGAAAGTTTAAAAGCATTTTGGATTCAGAATAGGTAGAAGGTGTTTTACTGGACCTTTGCAGCAAGAGTCATATTTAGCCGGACTGAGGTTTGAGATATGTTTGCCTTTTTTGAAGTGGTTCAGTCGCTCATTTCTGTCAACTGCCAACTGTGTCCTTAATTCCACTGAAGTAGAAAAGATGCTGCTAAGATCAGCTTTTGGTCTGTATCATTAAAGCTTTTTTAAAAGCAATTAAATTAAATTGCTATTGTGAGAAAAGGTGTAGAGCAGAAACCACCCTGTAGTGTTGTCGTGGCATAATGATTAATGAGGACCGTTTTCTTCCCTCTGCCTCTTTAAAGTGGTGGTGACTTTTGAAAGGGTGGGTTTCAGGCTGAGAAAAAAATATTGCCGAAGGTCTCAGCGCTGATGGTGGCATTAGCATCTTGTTAAACCGCCAATAACATTTCAACCAGGCTCTTCTTTTGATTTGCTTCTGGTCAGCAGAGAAATGAGTGCGAGGTGGAAGGTGTAGGCGGTGCTGCCTCTTGGGTGGTGGAGGCGTGGGGAGATGCAGGTCAGGGTGCCTGGAAATGCCCCCTCGGTGCGTCTGAGAGCTGGCTGTCACCTCACACCCCTGTGATCAGGTATTGCCCGGATCACACTGATGTCACCAGAAAGTTGGAATGAGGGTGAGCCAGAGCTGCTGCTTCATAGATCGTGTGCCTCTTTTCTCCTCAGATATACAATTTCTTGGTTAAATTGAGCTCATATGAGCAAGCTACGTATGTTAAAATGTTGGTGAAGACAAATTAAATGATAGATGAGGGAGACCATGATCTCCCAACCTCATTTAAGACTTGCTGCCTTGACTTCTCCAGTTTTACCTTGGAAACCACAAACTCGCTTTTCTCGCACGCTCCGTGTCCCAGCCTCATGTTCAGAGCAGCGGCTAAACCCGGATCTGAGCTTAAACAAATCATCTCTGTTCTTGTAGATTTGATCCAGTGGAGACTGTGACATTTAACTTTTCCTTATGGTAACTAAGGAAACTCCCACAAGCTGATGTCCTACCAACTGCCTTTTGTGCTCGCGTAGCGACAGCCTTGGCTCTGGGATAAGAACATTCCACCCTCGTCTTCAACTTCAGAGCCAGCTTGGGTGGCTTTCAGGGCAACGTGTGTTTCCAGATGCGTCTGTTCTAATCTGAACAGCTAGTCGGGACTGACATTTGATTTTAAATTGGGCGTTTGTAGAAACAAAGAGCAGAAAAATCGCTGTCCAGACCTAGCTCTGGAGTAGAGTTGCAACCGTCTTATATCTCAGCTCAATCTGCCTGGAAAGAGTGGTGTTTTTCTACTCCTGCCTCTTTCCAGAAAGCCAATTTGTGGATAAATTATGCACCGGGATCAGGACATAACCCTTGGCTACTGTTTCAGCCATTTATCCTCTCCCAGATCAAGTGATGTTACTTGAAGACATTAACTTTCCCCAGCTGTCTATTACCAGCCCTGCGGGTAGGAGTGGTGGTACGCGCACTCCCTAATCCACTTCGGGCAAAATCATCCAGGTTAGTTGAAACTGCCAGTGACTGCAGGTAGGAGATGGATGACCGCGTGGAAGCGATTATGGAACGCTCGCATTCTCCCGGCTGTTGGCAGGAAGGAAAGGAAAGCCGGAGGCTGGTAAAATCTTCAATCAGTTCTGCAGTTTGCAAAGAAATGTCTTTTTATGCTCTTAACTCGCGCTCTCGGCTACTTTGGGAACCTTCTTCCATGAGGACAAGGCTGTGCGTGGAGCCCGGTGCTGACTGCACCAACACAGCCTTGCGGTCGCCAGCCTCCGCGGAGGGGTGACTGCGGCTTTCCAGGAAAAGTCCCTGCAGGGAGCGCTTCTCAGAATCGTTTTTCCTTCTCTCTCTTTTGATTTTGTTCTTGAAATTAGAGAGGATAGCTCAAGGACGGTCTCTGAAATGAGAAAGAGGAGGGAATTTTTTTGTACGAGGACTGTGGAAGGAACTATCAGGAGAATGATATTGGGGTTTAAAGTGCAGTTAATGACAGGTATTTTGCTGTGGATGGTGGCAGCCAAGAAAAGCTATTCATGGGAGAGCAAGGACACACAAAATATCTAACTATTAGTGAAAGATCAAAGGAAAATAAAAAGCTTAGGGAGGAAAATTTTTGTCTGGGAATGATATATGGGCCTGTGGAGGAAGGCTGGCCTCCAGAGGTGAGTGTGCAGGGGGCTGATGGGGATTATCAGAACCTGGGGAAAGATATCAAAAAAGATGGAGAAATGCATTGCCAGCTAATGGTAGAGATTTATGGATCTGTTATGAATCACATTGACCTTATCAACCACCTTTCTCTCTCCCCAGCATCTCCTTTGCCCTTCCCCTCGATGTCCTTTCATTATTAAAAATGCATGATTCCGTCCTCAATTTCATACATGGGAACACAGTGACAATCAGTCCCATTAGTCTTTGGAGCTCCAAAGACATGGGCTGAAGGTTTGAACAATGAGCAGAGGATGCCAGAGTCCTTTCTTTGTCCAGATTACAGCCATCACTGCAATCCTGGAAACATGGTCCTTGGGCAGCAGCTTTCCCCTAGATTTCCTCAGGTTCTTTCTTAGTTGCTGGCCCCAAGGAAGGTAAAAACCCAGCCTGAAATACAGCCCAGTCTGGGAGAGCAGGCATTTATGTGACTGCCGAGGGATGCCAGCCTGGGAGTTGTCATCCCCTGCCCATCCCTCCGTTTGCAGATGCTTTTCCCAGGTGTCAGGTTGGTTGACAGTCCTGGAGGACAAGGGACAGAGGTGTTTCCCGTCTGAAAAAGGGAGAACAGAAAATGTGAGAACGACTTCATAGTGGCAAGAAGGAGGAGGAAGGCAGGAATAAGGAAATGCCTTGGATCTCCCGGAGACCGTAGGGAAGTAGAGCAGAAAACCCTCTTCCAGCTGCTTTCCTTCAGGCAGGTAAAATATGGGGAATCTCCTATTTCCAGCACATGGTTTTGAATTGCCTGTTGAGTAAATTGTGGTTTTCCATCCCCATTACTCTACTGGTAGCTATCACTCAAAACACAAATATACAAAATAAATTAATTAAAAAAAACCTTGTAATGATTTTTCCCTGCTTAAGTTTTCAATTACATCAGCTATCTCATGCTCATTAGAAAGACACGAGCCCATATTCATTAAATGCAAAACTAACTTTCCAACAGCAAAAAGGCTTGGGTGAAGAGGGTAATGATTTAATTTTCTTCATTTCAGAGAATTACATCTCTTATCCTGGGGCAATACGTCTGTAAATGCAGACAAAGTGCTGTTTCAGACTCGGTTTAAATTCCTAATTTGGTGGAGCTACTTGGTAGGAAAGCCTGAGTAAGGTCCAGCCCCCCATTTTGTCTTTTACACTCTACAAAGCAAACTAAACGTTAAAATTATTGAGGATTCCAGATGATTTCTTTCTTCAGAAGAAAATTTGTCTACATTTTTCTATATTAATCCCTACGAATATTAGCCCATATTTGTAAAGATTCTTCTCTGCCTGAAAATTCATATGTCTAGTGCAACGTTCAAAAATTGTGGCATGTATCTGCTGTTAAAGAAGACATTCAAGAGCCTTCCAAAATCACAGTGTGCCCACATGCACCTTCGGGTGCCCAGATATTTTTAAAATTGCTGTAAAAATTCATCTCTGAGTGCGTAGATGTGGTTAGTCTCTGTCTGTTGGACAGGAAAGGATTTGAGCCGCAAGTAAAACCTTAAAATTTGTAATAAGGATTTCTTGAACTTACCTGAGTACATCAGGAATTTAATTCTCTTTGGTTTTTACTGTAAACTGCATCTAGAGCTGTGAGACTTTTTTTTTAAAAAAAAACAAATCTCAGTACCAGGGGATGAGAGAAAACAGCTATTTTTTCTTCTAAAGGTCTGCAAAATTGCATACTGGCTTCTGCATGTAAATAACTGAAATGGGAAGTTTGCAACCGGCAGAATTTTGCCCATGAGAATAAAAAAAAAAAGCACAAATCAGACAGCGTGGTGGTGTGTCCCCTGAAGGCTCCCGATCCTGGCGGTTTCGTGAACATAGACTGTGTGCTAAGACACATGTGCATTTCGCTGCAAAGGTGCCGGTGAAACTGAGTTTTGTTAAAATGGAAATATCAAAATATAACAACAAATTTTAGGGATGTATCTACTTTATCTTAAGACAAAAATCCGTAGCTGTGTACTTGGTCTTTTACACAGTATACGTGAGCAAATGTGTGCTGCTTCTTCCCTGCGTCTCACTGTGAACCCTCCTCGCTGGAGCAAACAGGGAGGGTCGTGGTGACCGTTAGTATTGCTCATTAAGAGGTGAAGGTGGTCATACAAGGCACCAAGGAGAAATGTCGAAAAGAGACTACTCATTTTGCCTTCACTAAATCTTGCCCCAAGTCTTGAGCATGAATCTCTGTCATCTGGATGTCAGTAGAGCAAAGTCCCTTGGACTTGATGTGGGAAATGGTTTGAAAACCAAACCAAACCAAAAATCCTAGAAATACACATCTCCAGTACCTCTAATGTGTTAGAAAACAAATTTGTTGATTGACTTAAAAAAAAAAAAGTTAATTGTTAACAAGTGCACTTAATTGTGTACATCACTTTCTATCATCACGGATATTCATGGTATAGAAAAATACTCCCGGGGCCATTGCCCTCGCCAGCTCACCTCATACATTATGGTCACATAAGAGGACTGAACAATTGCACTCCTAGAAAATATGTTTTTATCGGTAACCACTGATAAAACGGAGGCAGGAAACACTGATTAAGTGGGCCATGCCCCAGAGTCCCAGAACTTGTAACCTACACAGAGTAGATGCCTCTTCTGTATTTAGCCATGAGATATCTTTGATAACTCGAGACCAGGGGAGACAGATTTGTTGTTTACTAGGGAACCCTGTTTTCTAACACCACTCACACCAATACACATCTTTGGCACAATTATAGTTGCTCCTTTTTATAGAAACCATGGTGAAAAAGTTTTCCAGTCTGTGAAAGCTCTCTGAACCAGTACTGGAGGAGCCTACATGCCTTGGTCAGCTGTGCTGCCCCGGGCAGTCCTTCATAACCCCTCTCAGCTAACGTCTTCCCTGTTTGTGGTCCTCAGAGATACAACTGTGACCTTTCCATTTGCCTATTGCTTACCACAGCTGGTCAAGTTCCTGGGAAAACCCAGAATTTCCAAAATTCTTACTGGTTTTAGCCATCTTTTCATGTCCTTTTTCAAAGATAGGCATGACTTTCATGAAATGTATCGGAATGTTTGCTGATTTTTTACGGACTGAATAAAATCATAAGCTGAAATGAAAAGTTTTAATGGAAATGTCACAATCGTTTCAGCAAGAAAAATATGACCGATGCCAAAAATCCATGCTGAAAAGGCATTTGTGTTGAAACAAAAGAACCTTTCCTTAGAGCAGCTCCTCAGATCAGATTCTTCCCACCTGACTTCCCCTGTAGCTCTCCAATTTTTTTTCCGTTCCCTGTCCAAACTAATGAAACAGCTGCATTTTTATCAACTGCTCTCTCCACCCCAGAGACCGCTGCATTTCACTGGAGGGAGAAGCAATTTTTATATACAGTGCCACTTAGAGAACTTTGCTATAGCGCGTGATGGGGGGGCACCGCCTGAACGCCAGCTCAGGACAGCAGTGCAAGCTGTATTTCGACAAGCCTCTATATTGCAGTAACTTGCCAAACAACATCTAAGTGCAGATATTGCTTTCAAGCAAAGTTTTTCTCTCTTGAAGTTTTCCACTCTGTTTAATAAAGGAGCAGCATCGAGGTTTCTCATTTCTCTCTTGCTGGTGGTGGCTACAGGGCTCCGCAGGCACAGTGATGGAGAGAGCAAAATGTTCTAAGCAGCAGCTCAAAAGAGATGTGACTTTTCTTCTAAAATCTGGGTCCACTTTAATGCATAAAGATCAGCTCTTGTTCCAAAATAGCTACACGGGGCTTTGTGAAAGTCAGCAAGCTCCGGCTGTGAAGTCAGCCGCCCAGCATGGACCAAGTTAGAGAGGGGTACGTGGAGCATTTGATCATTTGGCCTTTTTCTTATGTAGCCACAAAGATAAAATACCCTCATACGGCTCTAAGCCTATCACAGGGCAAACTAAGCTGGGAGCCAGGGCGGGATTCGCTTCGGTTTGCAGAAACCTTTGCAAACAAGAGAATTAAAACCTTGTCTGCATCCCAAGTGTGTGGCCTGGGCTTCATCCATTCCATGCCATTAGACCTGGAAGTTACAGGCTAAACGGGGCGGTTTCTGTGCTGAGGTGACTTCTTCAAAGTGGAGTGGGACAATCCTTGAGCAATTCTTTGATATGTTTCCCTAAATGAATTTTTGAGTGGGTTTTTTTAGGCAGGATCATGTTCAAATTGAGAGGTCAGGTTCTGAGTTTCAGCGAACTGCCCGGGTTTGGTTCTCTTGGGGGGTAATTTTCTCCATGGAGGATGTTGTCCCATGTGGGGATGTGGATGAAGGATGTCCCAGAGGGCAGAGAAATAGCTCAAGAGGCCTCAAGGCTTAACTCCGTGCTCTGTCATAGCCTCCCAAATGGCCTCAACACCTCTGTGGAGATCCAGATCACAGCACTCCCTTGGTGTATTGGAAAACACCTCCCTAAAAGGCTTTGTTAGAGGAACCACAACTGAATTTTTGGGCTGTCTGCTATTCCCAGTGAAATTAAAACAGTGAGGGTTACAGAGTACAGTCCATCTAAAAGTCTGCCAAAGAGCCATCTCTGTTAAAGGTGGGAGTTCAGGGAAGTGGGTTTTGTGGAAATTGTGCAAAGAGTGGGTCACCTCCATCCTCCCTGAAAGAAGAGACTGGGGCAGGTCTAGATGAAGGCAGTCATCACAGCCCAAACTGCCTGCCCCATCTCATGGTGAACACAGGACCGTTTCATCCCCTCCTTTCTAAGGAGAATGGCAATCACAGCCTTTCCTTTCCCAAACATGAGCCGTTCTCCCAAACCAGCTTATAAAACTCCTCCTTTCACTCATGTAGTTTGTACAGCGCCGAGTGTGGAAGTTTTGCAGCTCCCCCGAGCACCTCCTGATTTCTGCGGGAGAGGACAAGGGCGCAGTGGGGCGGGAGGGAGGAGGGAGGGATGGAGGGAGGACCGCCAGCCGCAATTCGAATCTCATTTCCAGCCTCTTGCTGGCAGTATCCTGTGACTTCCACATCATGGCAATCTTGACATAACCTTGGAGGAGAGTCAAGCGAGAAATCCCAAGTCAGCCTGCAAACACTGGGGGAGAAGGAAGGGGTGGAAGGGGGGGACAGGGGACGCAGCCTCGCAGCTCCGTGCTCTGCCTCTCCACCTTGGAGGTGTTCGTGGGTTTCAGAAATGAAACGGTGCCGGGAAGGTGGGGGGAAGCAGTGGTTGTAATTTCTTTAAAACTTATTTTGTGTGATTCAGGGTAGTCAGTTGTCATTTATTGTAGCCTAAAGCATGAAATGAATTTTGGCATATAGGTCTGTGACTAGAGGGTGGGCTATTTCTCCTTGTTAGAAACGTATCCTTATGTCTGCAGTGACATCTTTTTCTCTGACCGACTGTCTGCTGGTTGTAAATCTCAGCAGAAGTAGTGCAAGTCAGGAAAGAGCAGTAGCAAGTCCTTTTTTTTTTTTTTTTGCTGAATTTTGCAATTAAGATCAAATTTCAGTAGTGCTTATTTTGGATTATTAACTGTGCAACAGAGCGGGGGGAGGCAGGATTTCCAGGGAAGCCCTGCAGGACCAGAGCAACACAGCATCCAAACGACTGCCAAAGTCTGAATTGTGGTATTTAATTCCAGGTAACTTCATTTCCTTCACCCGACTGACTCCTGAGCTGACTTCTAAATAACACCAGAGATATTTAAGAACATAAATTGTAAGTCCTGGATCTTGCAACTGATAGCAAACAGGAAAGATGCCATCCGACTCTGGAAACCCAAAGGGTATCCCCAGATGTCAGCTGGACCCCACAGCGCTGCATTTGCCAGCAGCCGCAGGGTATCCCAAATTAATACTGTGACATGAGCGCAGGAGCTACGTGAACATGTTGCATTGTCACATTGGGCTAGTTTTGCAGAAACATCTTTCTTTTGGACTCATCTGAAGTCTCAACACTCAACATTTTAAGTACAATGATTTTTCTGTCAAAAATAAACTTTGCTCTCGAAATAATTAACACATCATTAGTTGGAAAAAAGCCTCATCTTGAGTGAAAGAATTGAGTTATGTGGGTTATTTTTAAATAGCACAACAATACATGCTAGAAGAAAAAAATTGTTTAAATTATTTACTTTATTTACAGTATTCTCCTGAACAGCATCTTCAAAAACATGTTTTTAAAAAATGGCATTACTAATTGAGGGGTTTTTTTGAAGAGTGTGTTTTGAAGTTTTGGTTTTATACTGAAAATGACCTCAAAATATATCCAAGAACTATTTGTCGTTTTACTGGATTTTAGATCATGTGCAGAGTTTGGACCAGTGTGAGCACCTTCCCGGGGTGGGCGAGCGTCTCCTCACGAGAGCGGATCCAGGGCAGTCAGACTTCAATAATGTGGGGAATCAACCATCTGGCCCAAACAAATGGACTTACAGCCTGAGCCCCCAGCCCTCCGTGGGTGTTGTTTTACTCCTGCGAGTAGCCCAAACGCATCTACTCCTGCGTGTAGGAAGATGCTCCGTGCATATGGAGGTCACGCGGGAGAACATTGTGCTTGGAGATGAAAACTGGGTGAGGGACAGTGCTAAACCAGACAGTGGTTCACGCGGCGGCTTGTACCCGTTGTCAGGGTCTGGGAGCTGTGGCGCAGGCTTCGCTGGTGAAAACGAGCATTTCAAAACTCAAAGCTTGTCCCCCTGGTTTATAAACCGAAACTCCCCCGTGTATCCCCGGGATGGACGCGGGGCTTGGGGGGCCACCTCCATCTGCGCCCCTCCGCTTCGCAGCGGAGGACGAGCAAGACGGGGTGAGATCAGGCCCGAGCTCTGCGCCGAAGCCTGACCCTTTGTTTCGGCGGTGTCTCTGTTGGTGACAGATGGTGATGCTGTCCTGGTGAATTTGTTACCTTCTCGATGACATGCAATATGTCTGCATCCTGACAGTGAGAGGAGAGACTCCAGCTGTCCCTCCAGTAATTGACAGCAAGGAGCTGTTTTCACTTTTGACAGAGCTAAGAAGCATTAGCATCATATTGGCTACTAGGAGGGGTTTTATTATTATGTTTATCATCTGAGAAAAGTCATTGTGATGTGGGACTGGGTGGGTTGTTGTTTTTTTTTTTACAACTTTGCTCCTGCAGCCGCCCGCTCCTCCCATCGCAAACCGTCGCAGCAGAAAAGAAAGGGAAGGAAACGCGGGCTCCAGCCACCTCGTCCCCAAACGAGCCCCGCTCCTCTCACGCTGATCGAAACGGCAAAAACCTCCTTTCTTCAGAAGAGGCACGGGAGGCAGAAGAGGAAGGATTTTAGGATTTTAGGAAACTAGGTCGCCAAGGTTAGTCGGGAAGAGGTCCTGTCCCATTTCTTGCATTCCTGACGCCTGCTGAGGTCGCTACTCACTATCAGAGTTTGGGTCAGATCCTCAGCTCTTTGGAAAAGAGAAAGAAAATAATTTTGTTTTTCCGTGGGTTTTAGGCTCTGCTGGCTGGCATTCTGGATGATTTATGTCCGGTTTACTTTCCTTTCGCTCTTCCTATCTCACACACGTACCCCTCGCCAGCAATAAAGGGCACCTCTCCCATACCCTCATGGACTCTGCAGCAGTCTTCACTCCATAATAAGTCCTTAATAAGATTGGGGGAGTAAAATCAACTCCGAGCACATAAGTCACAAAGACATCCATACAACAAAGATTCCTCCCTAAATTAGATTCAAGCTGACCTAAAACAAAGGTTGGGTCTCGTTGCAGATCCAGCAATAGCAAAGCTACCGAGACACACAGTTGCTTCAGAAAGAGTTGAATATTTCCCGCTGGTCCTACTGGTTGTAGCTCCCTGCGTGAAAACCATGCACCGTTACACTGATGAAATGATATCAGAGGAAATAAGCCATTGCCATGAAATTTATTCAGGGTATTTACACGATCATATCTATTCTCCTCTCGGTGTGTTCCAGACAGAGACATAAGGGTCACCCACGCTTTTGGACCACTCTTATGTCTTCTGTATTCATCTACCTCCTATAGCCACGGGACATGGTCCTGTCCCGGGAGGGTGCTGATATCAGAGACTGGTGTTTCATGCTGTATTGATGAAAATCTAAGCATGAGAAAACAAATACAGCCCAGCGAAGCAATCTCAAAAGGAAGGTTTCACCTGGCACGGTCGCCAGCCCAGCGCTGCATCTGTGTTTTCTGGGCAGTGGAGTGGGGTGTTAGCACAGGCGGTGCATTCGCGCAGGCACCTGTAACAAGGGAGGCAGGAATAATGAATACGACGTGCTGCACGAGCAAATTTACCTCTGCAGGAGGAACCTGAACTTCAGCTATATCTGTCCACAGAGCGCTTGTTCAGTTCGCACTTCAAGCTATTTCAGGACTGGACGTTGAATATTGTAATCTCACTATTTTCACTGCATATGTGACTTTGGAAATTCCTAGGGAATTTTTTAGATCTCCAAAGTGACTTCTGTGGATTTCTAAAGAAAAATAATATGAACAAATAAAATACAGGGTTTTTTTCCAGGTTTACAGAAAGTCCTTCAAAGTTTATCGAATTGTAATTCTGAATCTTTCTTTAAAGAAACATCTTCAACTCTCTTTGTCCGCAACCAGGTCCTCTGTGAAAACAAATCCACAAAGTCAAAAAAGCAAAAAGTATTTGTCAACTCTGATTTGCTATTAATCCAGGGATTTTAACAATGTTTGCTACAATACTTTGCCAGTTTCTTTAAACTAGGATTGATTTTTAAGTCTCACTGAATACCTTTGCTGAAAGGTCCTCTTCCCAGATAGCTTTAAATATGCAAGGATAGCACTCGGTTGTGAGGCTCTTTGTGCTGACTAAATTCTGAACTTATCGATCTGAAACCGTGGCACTGACCTCAGAAATTAGCTGGCTTGGGAGCAACATCAAACTCCTAAACTTGTATTGGTGTTGACTTGAGCGCGTGACAAAAACGCAAGCCAAGTTAGTGCTACACAGAAAGCCCGATTGCCGGTCCTGATTTGGGGCCGAAAGCTTGACTCACACCTTGGACCAGAGTTTGGAGGAGGGTAAATTTTACTTTCCAGCCTTTTCATTCAGTAATTCCTGAGATCCAAAGCTTGATGAAAAAGAAATACACATATCCATATCTGCGCAGGCATGGAGGAAAGAGTGCTGTTGGGCATTTGGGTTTAGGGACTGGGACCAGGACCCACCCTGGATGCTGAGCCCCCAGAAAGCCCGCTGCCTTGTTTAAGAGCGAAGTAGATGGTTTAAGAGTGAAGTAGATGGGTGCCATGGAAGCCCCATGTTATCTGTTACGCGCCTTTACAAGCCGGTATTAAATGATTCCTATTCCTTTCGATACTGTGATAGGTACCGCATCATCCTGGTTCCAGTTGTGAAGGAGAGCGAGGGAGAGGGCATGGGACTGAGAGCAAGGGGGAAGTCCGCTGCGTAACCAGTATTTGTCAGAAACAGGAGTAATTGCTGCTCTTTGGTGTGATTTATTGAGGTAACAAAGGTTAATAACAATGCCACTCAGCCAGTTTATTCTATTCATTTTCATGTCATTACAACGTATCAGGCACGGTGCGTGTTGCAGCTGGGGTAAGGACAGCGTCCCTCCTGGAGAGATGCTCCTTTCTTCCTCCTGTCCACCAAAGCCCCTTGCTGGGGTGGGCTGGGGGCTTGGAGCTGAGCTGGAGTGTGTCTGCACAGGGTGGTCACTGCGGGTGTCGAAGGACTGACTCGTTCTTTGCATCTCAGAGGTCTGAAATTTCAGACAAATTATGGAAGGAGCCAGCAGGAGTAGAAGCTAATGTGGGGCCAACACACTGGAGCGATGCTTTGCTGGAAGCACGTAGGAGTGAGGGCAAGGGTGGGCAGCGAGGGGGTGGAAAGCAGCCTGCGACAGCAGATATCCCCACGGGATGCCCGAGGGATGGAGGGGGCTTCTGTGGGAAGAGGTGGATAATGCAAAGGAGCCGTCTGTCATGCAAATGTGGTAGCGAGAGGAGTATTCCTGGGTGAGCTCCGGGTCCGCTCTGGGGGGGTGAGGAAGGGTTTATGGTGGGATGCTCCTTCTCCAGCCCCTGGGGCTCTGCTGGGGAAGCCTCTTGCAAGGGCAGCAGAAGGAGGGGCAGGAGGGAGAGCAGGGCAGGTTGGGATCACTTCGTTGTTTTGTTTAGGATTTGGCAAAAGCCAAACCCCACAACTGCAGAGCCTGAAAGTGAGAGACTGGCACTTCAAACCAAAGAGCTGCTTTGTCCGTTGATGAGGCTGCCACGACCCAAGCCCTCACCCCGGCTGCCCCCACCTACATGAATTTGTATTTAGGGTGTAGGGATTTAAAACACATTCCAAGCGGAGCCTTCATTTATCAGCATTCACCGAAACCTTCTTGTTCCTGCCATGGTCTTTTATTGCAAAGAGCTATTTTAGGTGACCACACTATCTTCTCTGGGCTTACAGAAAGAAGTCATCAAGGCTTGGAAACTTAATGGCAGCGTGATTCCCTGCTTTTCAGGAGTCAGGGGTTGCTGCTGAGTTGTGTGCAAAGTACTGTGGGAGGTGCAAAGGGCCTGCCTTTCCAGAGTTGCTCAACAACCACAGCTCCCAGCAAACTCAAGCATTTCCAGAAATCAAGCCAGTGCTGGAAGAAATCCATCAGACCTTTTTTCCCCCAGCACCGACTAGCGGTGTCCACATGAGGTTTGCCCACACACACAGCCATACAGACCCCCTCCCATGGGCTTAGCCCGGATCCATCCTTCAGTTACCCTGCACTCAAAAAACCACAGTATTTAAATCTCCACATCTCCACCCCAGACGAATGGGTGTGTGGGCTGCTCTTTGTGTGCGAGAGGGTTAAAGAAAACCCAACATCTTGCTACAGATCGTCCCTCCCTTCCACCCACTTCGACGCTGGCAACCTCACTCTGTTCTTTCATCCAAGTGGGCATCAGCACCAGCCCCATATTCATAAGTGTCAAGAGGTGTTGATGCACACTGCATACGGCAGTCGGCTGCTTTTGCCCACCCCGGAGACTAAATGCCTCGCACCTCCACTCGGCTGCTGGGACTTGGCTGGCTTTCAGATTTTAATTTTTAGAAGGACTTTGAAATTTTTCCAGCTCGCTCTCTGCTGTTTTCCACCGCTTGCTCAGTGAGGTACCTGGGCTGCTTTGTTCTCGGAGATGCATTGATAAATTAGCAGTCACAAGCTATGGCAAACACTGCTTTTCTACATTGTTTTGACCAATCTCAGCTCCTGTTGTAAGGCATGAGATGGAGAGTAAAGGACCACAATGCCTGGAAGTGCTACAGAGCGTCCATCTGATTGCTCCTGCTAGGGTTTAGGGGAGAGGATATGCATAAAGTTAGCTGGAAAATAGCAAAGAGAAAGACGAGCCTTTGCCCACAGCGGTCAAAGTCGTGCTGACAGTGGTGAAGCATTCAGCTCACGTGTCAGCTCAGCCCCCAGCCCTTCAAGAGAGGTGGTCTCGCTCAGAAATCGGCCTGCTGCAGGTTTCCACAGGAGTCCTATGATGGTCTTTGGTACTGAAAGAATTGTTGGTGTGGGGGAAAGTTTCTTCAGACATTTTTTGAATACTTTGAAAGTCCTTAAGTATTTTCTTGATGTTTTCTAACCCTCTGGGGACAGGCCATCAGGGTGCGTGTTTGTTGATATCTCACAGGCCTGACAGCAACCCATGGAGGAATACTGGAGCCAGTGAGGGCTGCCTGGCTTGGGACTGAGAGCAGAACGGTAAGAGCTGTGTGCAGACCCAAAACTCAGCCAGGAAGAGCTTGGCATACAGCCCAGTAGAGAGATCTGTGTTTTTACAGGTATCTAAGCTAGCTCATTTAAATCTTGGTCTGTAAGTCTTTGCTTCTTTGGGGTACTGGCAGCGCTTCATGGCTAGATCCAAAGTTGTCTGGAGAATCAACTTTCTAGCTCTTCCAATTAAAAAAATAAGTCTCTTAGTACTTTCCAAATATATTGGCTTGTGGAAAGCTGGGACACAGTCCGGGGTTTGCAGCACTGACCCGTGAGGCTCTGGCACCTGCGGCCTCTAGGCAGGAAAGCAGAAATCTGCTCACAAACCTCTTGCTCACCCGTCAGCCCAAAGCAGAACCGTGACCTCTGTTGCATTGTCCCAACCTGTGCTGACGCCACCAGGCCGGTAGTGACTTTCTATAATGCCACTAAACCAGCCTGTGACACACTGGGTGGGATTTGGTTGCCTGATCACAGGTGTCTCTTGCCATTGGAGGTGCCCTGTTGTGTCACCGGCTGCGGTACTGATGGGTGGAAGTTACTAATGGCTGCTGCGTCACATCTGCCAGTCCCTCAAGGATGACTTGGTTACAGTACAGAGTCTAAAACAGCCCTAAACCTCCGTGTTCAGAAGGCTGAATGCGACTGAAGGAGCACAGGGGGCCATGGGGGCAGCAGGGACAAGGGTTGGGGACAGGAAGGTCCTTGGAGCCAGAGCATGCCGCTTGCTTTGCTTTGGTGTGGCTGTGTTGGTCTCCTCCATCATCATCCTCACACTTGAGGCATCTGCCTTTCAATCCCGAGCCTTTCCCTCTGTCACAGTGGCCATTTGGACCCCGCTGCTGCATCTCCCTTGGATTTTGAAACCCTCCTGTCCTTCTCTCCATTTCCAAAGCGGGTATTTGTGGTGCTCTTGCAGCCTTTTCACGCCACTCCAGCTCTGCCCTGCTCTCCCCGTCAGCCCTCAGGTATCACCCCCTTTCCAGGGCAGGACCCTCTGCCAGGTCCGGGCTCAGTGCCCATGTGGGGACCTGGGGCTCTGCTGCCTTGCTGGAGATCTCTTCATTGCGCTGACCCGTCCCTCGCTCCAGCTGCGATGCACCACCTCCACCCACTGTGGTGGGTTGAGAAGCCCAAGGGCTGAACGGACATAAAGAAGCAGAAACTGAGGGTGGTTTTGATCATTTCCAACGTTCCTTTTGAGTCTTTGTGTGTCCATTTCCCCTCTGCAATGCTTGAAACATTTTCCTTCAGATAACCCTCATTTCTCCAGGAAAAAGAGAAATCCTTTTCCTTTAACCTCGTGGCAACTCTCAGCCTCTAAGACACATCCGTGGACATATGTTTGCCTTTCATTTAGTATGGAAGGACATAATTTCTCTCTCCTCCTCCAGGTCCCATAGCTCTTGCGTCTGAACGAGACCTTGGGCTGGAGCAGGATGGGTCCTACTGACCTGAGCGCAGCTCACGACTCGGTGGGTTCCTGCGGTCCCTCCCCCATCCTGGAACATCAAGGTCTTTCTTCTCCGTAGCAAGGTTAGGCTCTATATGTCTTAACCATATGCCCCAAGTGAGGAATTCATTAGCATTCATTATGCATTCATAAGAAACAAATGGGCAGAGGAGTGGGAGGTATTGCAATTCGTCTCAGCTGCTCCTTCACACCCGCCCGGAGGGAGGGGGACCCGCCGAGCGCTGAGCCCCCGCCAGCCCCGGCTGCGCCGGCCCCCGCGCCGCCGCGCGTGCACCACCGACCCACTGCCCTCACACGCCTGCCCTCGCCCACCCACCTGCGCACACCCACCCTTGGGTGTACACTCTTGCACACCCACCCTCACACACCCACCCTTGCATGCACACCCTCACACACACACCTTCGCACACCCACCCTGGCATGCACACCCTCGCATGCACACCCTCACACACACACCCTTGCACACCCACCTTGGCATGCCCACCCTCACACGTCCACCCTGGCGTGCCCACCCTCGCATGCACACCCTTACACACACACCCCCTTACACACCCACCCTTGCTCACCCACCCTCACATACACCTTCGCCCACCCACCCTTGCATGCCCACCCTTGCACGCACGCCCTTACACACACCCCCTTGCACAGACACCATTGCATGTCCATCCTTGCACACTCACCCTTGCATGCACACACTTTCATACCCACCCTCGCTCACCCACCCTTGCACATCCACCCTCACTCACCCACCCTTGCACACCCACCCTTGCACATCCACCCTCACTCACCCACCCTCGCTCACCCACCCTTGCACATCCACCCTCACTCACCCACCCTTGCACACCCACCCTTGCGTGCCCACATGCCCTTGCACGCGCTTCTCGCACCGGCGGGTGATTTACAGGTTCTCAGCTGACAGTCCCCGTCCGCCTGCGTGAGTTCCCCATCGGTTCATTTAACTCTACAACATAAGCTGATTACGGGGGGAAATGGCTGAAGCATAAATCTGGCTTCGTTCTTTTTTTCTCTCTTCTTTTTTCCTCCCCCTTGGTGGTAACACCTCGCTTCCCTCCCCTGCCTCACTTCCCATTTGTTCCCAGCGCTGGGAAGCCAAGGCAGACGGCTCTGGGGACCGCCGTCCCCGGGGTCCTGAGACATCCCCGCATGGAGGGAAGACAAGAAAAGAAAATCTTGATGGTTTTAAGGAGTAGCGAGAGGTTTTCACTATTTCAGACACACAGGAAGCGAGTCAGCTCAATCTTTAGCTGTAATTAATATCTGGGTGAGAGTTTGTGTCAAAATAAAGTCAAACAAATACATTATCATAGGGTAATGTCGTAGGGCATGGTGCACGGTGCAGGAGAGCTCGACGCCCAGCTCTCGGCTCTCACTGGTGCAAAGAAGTCCTTGCTTCAAAGGCACCAACAGCAATAGCAGTTGTGGATTATTTTTTATTTTATCCCTTCTTTTCACTTGGGAATGAGAGAAAGCTTACAGGCTGCCTGTGAGAACGCCTCTTGAAGACACAGGTAATAGGCAGGAGAGTGGTGGAACGAGCTCTGGTTCGTGTCTAAGGAGCTGCAGGATGGGGTCCAGCATCTAGCTGGCAGGTCTCCCTGAAATGGGATGGGGAACATCCACCCAACCCGGGAGAAACTGTCTGAAGCGAGAGTTGGTTTTCTAAAAGCTCCTAAAAAGAACCACAACGCACTCTGTCTCTGTCCAGGATTTGGGCTCCCAGCTCGCTTGGGAGGAGGTTTTTGAACCTGCCTGGGTTTCGGACTGTCCTTTCAGAGTAACGTGGATCCATTTTGGCCTCTTTGACAAAGCCCAGCCCCTGGAGCCGGAAAACGCTGCTAACACTGCCACCTGCTACTCTGACAGTTTTTTTCAGTAAATTGACTGAGCAAATCTAGAAATCCAACTCAGGGAAACATTTATAAGTCTCAGCTGATGTGTTCAGAGATAAATTCCTGAGATCAGGATAATCAGAGAGAAATTCTTTGGCACCTGAGCATCATCTGTGACCCCTCCATGGCAAAAGACCACTCTTGGCCAGAGCGGTTTCCACTCTTCACTGTGCCTCTCTGAAGCCCGATTTGCCTCCTGGTGGAAGGTCTCATTACAGCAAGGATGGTTTCCAGCTCCAGGAGCAATCAGAAAAAGCAGGATGTGAGCTGCAAACACCTTCAGACGAGGCTGACAGGGATGCAGGTGACTGGCGTGGTGCTCAACCAGAGCCAAGAAGTCGCCACGTGGCCCAGCTCCATGTGCACCATCGCAGCACTACATGCTGCAGGAACGAGTTGTCCACATCACGTACACCAGCGCAGGGGTCTCCTAACCCAGCAGACCCCAAAAGCAAAGCAAACTAAATGAAAGAGCCCACAGCCCTGGGAACTAGTGCATGGCTGCTATGCTAGTGGTACTGCACTTCTCCCCACAAACTCTGCTTTGGGCAATAAAATATTATAGAATATCTCTAACAGCAAAAGAAAAAAAAAAAAGTACTGCTGGGCTTTAATCCTGCTGACTGAATCATAGAATCACAGAATGGTTTGGGTTGGAAGGGACCTTGAAGATCATCTTGTTCCACCCCCCTGCCCTGGGCAGGGACACCTCCCCCCAGCCCAGGGTGCTCCAAGCCCCGTCCAACCTGGCCTTGGACACCTCCAGGGATGGGGCAGCCACAGCTTCTCGGGGCAGCCTGCGCCAGGGGCTCACCACCCTCACAGGGAAAAATGTCTTGCTGATATCTAATCTAAATCTCCCCTCTTCCAGTTTGAAGCCATTCCCCCCTCGTCCTATCACTCCATGCCCTTGTAAAAAGTCCCTCCCGAGCTTTCTTGTTGGCCGCCTTCAGATACTGGAAGGCTGCATTAAGGTCTCCCCAGAGCCTTCTCTTCTCCAGGCTATGAGGAATGAGGGCAGTGCCAAGCACCCAGGTTCTAAAGAAGACTAAATGACTGCAGCTCAGTGCCCAGCTGAACTTACAGATGCCTCATCCAGAGGTTTACACGATGTTCAACCACGTGAGAGGACTCTGAAGTGTGTTTGATTTTGTAATCAGAGCGGGGCTTTTCCTTCCTGAATCACAGCGACACAGGCACAGCCTCACACCCATCCTCTTGTCCTCCTTGTTGGTGGTTCCCCTCTGTTCGCCGAATCCCTCTTCCCCTACCCAGCCCCTTTAAAACGCCCTGGACATCACGGCCGTGTACATCCCCGTCCTGCAATGGTGGTAGGGAGCTGCAAGCCAGAAACATGTTAGAAACACGCCTGCGATGAATGCCTGTGCTCCCCTTGTGCACAGGCATTTTTAAAGCTAGGAGCTGCCAACGAGCAGAGATCCTCAGAGGGTTTCGGAAGTGCAGGTAATGAGTGGAAATTTCAAGCTATTGGCAATCCCATCAGGGCTCTCTCTGTGCATCTCCCGGCTCCCTCCCGCACGCACCCGCCCGGCCGCCGTTCGGAGGAGCCCGCGCAGGCATCCAGAGCCGCATCGGGCTGCACGGATCATTTACGCCGTGTGTACAACCCCCGGTGCAACACCTCTGCCATGGCTGGAAACTCGTCTGTCTTTTTTTTTCCCCAGCTCTGCTGTCAGAGCCGTATCTCTTCAGACCACAACCGAGAAACAGCCGTATCCCTCTTCTCTTGTTTGCCTTTTTTTTTTTTTTTCATAAAACAAACTGCATCTTTGACCTGGAGGGCACTTTAAAGGGTTGGAAACTGCTCATATCTATAAACCTCTAAGCAGTAGACGGGTCTGGCTGTCTACCTGACTCTCCATCCCTGGAAGGGCAGCAAGGCAGGGAACCGGCGTTGCCTCTGCAATGAGCGCAGCCACTCTCCAAACAAACAGGGAATCAGAGCTGTGTGGCCCCCTCATTAGCAGTCTAACATCAAGGACTTTCATGCAGCAAAATTAACTATTTTTCGTAGGATGTTTAACAAAAGAAGAGATACTAATGAGGTTAGTTAAAGGGTGGCCCTCTTTCATTAGCTCTGCTGGGCTAAGTCTGCCAGTGAGGAACTATCAAGAAGATTGCTTTTTTTAATTACTCTGTTAATTGATATAAAACAAAAAGGACGCAGATTAGTTGCATGCAATTAGCAAATTAATTCTTGGCAATTACAGACTTAATAATGGAGTACTTTTGCTGCTGTGTGTTGGATTCCATGGCCTATATTCATTGCCTGTATGAGCTGAATAATTTATTTTTTATTTATTTTTAAAAAGGAACAAGAGTTAAATATAGACATGGACACGTTTCTTTGGAATTCTCTCAATAGCATGATGAGGAAGATAAAGTGCCTTTTTCACCTTTGACACAGCGGGAGCATCTGTATTGCCTTGTTAACCCTGAAGCCTAATGTGGTGGGTAACACAGTGCTGCTCTCCTGACTAATTGTGGCTCCTGTGCTGATGACTTCAGTGAGACGAGAAGTTAGGCACAAATTTCAGTTTCTTTCTGAATGGGGCCGACGGAAGGAATATTGGTAATCAGGTCCTTAGGGTCTAACCTCAATCTAGGACTCTTCCCAGGCTGCAGCACTCAGGCAGAGCAAGTAGGCTGAAAAATACCCCAATTCTCCTTGAAAAGTCACAGCTTTGGGGTGGGTGCTGTTGAATGATTACAGCAGAATAATGATGATAGCAAATTCCCTTTGCGATCCACAGCTACCACCTGGCAGTTGGATGCTCTTCTCTTTCCTGGTCACCGCAGGAGGAGGAGGAGGAGGAGGAGGAGGGCTGGCAGGCAGTGAGGTGTGTGGTTGTGCCTGTCCGCTGCCCTCAGATGGGCAGGGTGCTCGGCTGGAGAGACGGTGGTACATCCCCACACGAGGAGCGACTCGGCGCTGAGATGGAAATACCTCACTGTGTTTGACTCCAGACTGGGTGAATTCTATGTTGTTTAGTGTTCAGACTGAATGTGTCTAGAAAGACCGCTCTGCAGATTTCAATATTTTGGAGGAGGAGGAGAAAGTATAGCAGGTGGGAATGCCTCCTCTGAAATCTGCCCCGTTGCAGACGAGCTGGGCATTTCCATGAACCACAGCAGCAGTGAGCCAGTTATCCATGCCCATGAGGCTCTCCTTGGGCTTTAGCTTCCCTCTCTCTCTGCTTTTTTCTCCACCTGTGGCTTCGCTTTCCACGTCAACTTGCAGAGAAGTCAACGGTCGTGTACATTGCTTTGCCCTATTGCTTTCCATTTTTCTTGCGAACAAAGGAATTCGCATCCAGTGTGATTAATTTACAAACTGAAATAGCGGCTGTATGTTTTGTGTCGCCCACTGACTCTGATCTTTACTGGGGGTATAATACGATGCAGTTCCTCTGGTCAGCTGTCAAGTACTCCAAAGTGTCCTTTCTGGCAGTTGAGAGACCATATTCTGCTGGGTAATTGCTTTGACTCCGTATATTTAAATAGTGAAAATAGTCACTGAAGATGTTATTAGTGCATCTATTTCTTCCTGTACAAGCCCTCGTCTTGTAAATGAGGGAGGGGAATGAAACTGCCTGCAGAGAAAGGGCATGCAGGTATGTCTGCAACGCAAAGTCATGGGGAATCTCTCATGGGAACAAACAGCCCTGCAAGGATTCACTGCAAGGGCACGAGGCTTTCTGTAGCCGTGCGTCTCCCTTCAGCTATTTCAGAGCTTCCCAGGCTGAAATCTGCCTTTAAATTGTCATTTGGAGAATACCTGTTTAATTTTATTGTTACTTTTAAACTTGTATTAACAGTGGGTTTTTTTCTTTAACCCATTCCTTTTGCTGTTAGCTGCTGTCAGGAGTTTTTAGCCAAGAATATATAATTTTAATGCGTATAAGCCAGGCTGTTTCCATTTCATTTCTTCTGAAATCCTTTTGACTACTTTTTAAATTTTAAGATATTAGGCACGCTGTAAGTGACTCTCAGGCAAGCGAGAAGATCGTCTGATGTGTTCAGCGTTTTGCTTCACGTGAGTTTTCAGTATTGACAGGGAGGAAGAAACCTGCATCGGGAATAGATCAAAATCACTCTTAGAGGACTCTTAAACAAGAAAATAACCTAACAGGCAATAAGCATAGAATTACAGAATAGTTTAGGTTGAAAGGGACCTTAAAGATCATCTCGTTCCAACCCCCTGCCCTGGGCAGGGACACCTCCCACCAGCCCAGGGTGCTCCAAGCCCCGTCCAACCCGGCCTTGAACACCTCCAGGGATGGGGCAGCCACAGCTTCTCGGGGCAGCCTGGGCCAGGGGCTCACCACCCTCAGAGTGAAAAACTTCTTCCTAATATCTCATCTGAATCTCCCTTCTTCCAGTTTGAAGCCGTCCCCCCTCGTCCTGTCACTACATGCCCTTGGAAAAAGTCCCTCTCCAGCCTTCTTGTAGGCCCCCTAGATAGTTTTCTTACAACTTTCCAAGCCCAGAGTTTATTTCCAAAGTCTCACTTCCAAGTACTGGTTTCTCAAAGAGTTGTTTAGCAATGAATTGCTGATTAGTTCAAACTTAAAGCACTGGCACCATGAACATTAACAAACAAGATGGACATGGCTAACGTAACAACGCCAGCGAGCACCATCACTTCTCAGGAAGCATTGGGCTTCTCCACGTTTCTAAACAGATACAAAAATCAAAAAGCAAAAGCCTGAAGAGCCAGCTGTAAAATGAAGTCAGGGAATCCATACCCAAGTGTTAAATGTTTGCATTGCTGAAAATCTTGCCTTTTCTTCACGTTGATTGTGGCAGCCATGATGCTGGGCAGTAGGAATGGGCTGAAGCACCTGCAGGGAGCCAGTGACTGGGAAGTGTCAGCCCAAGTATGTGATTGCAGCCTGAGGGTCAGATCCTGCCTCATTTCCCACTCCAGCCAGTCTCTCTGACCTGGAGCAGGTTGTGACCCTCATTGTTTTGTTTTCCCCCGGCACAGGACCTCAAAGCAGAGACTTTTAAAGTGCCCATAAAAACCCTCCGCTGAAAATTCAGCCCCTGTTTGAGGTGCAGGGAGGGCACAGGCAGGACTGAGCCGTGACCTGGCCCCAAAATGTTCTTGTGGAAATGGCCACGGGGTGGGCAGGGGGGGCTTTGCACCCAAATAAAGGCCATGCGGTTCCCCCCGCCCAGGCAGCATTGTGGGGCTCTGCTTCTGGCAGAGCCACCAGTACCACCCAGCATGTTTGTCCTCCCTCCCCAGTCCCATCTGGGGTGGAGGAGAGACAGCTGAAATGTCTTTTTTCCCCTCCACGAGGAAATTTGGACTTTGGAGGCTGCTTGGTAGAGGTTTTTGAGGAAGCAGCCACACGGGAAGGCAGGTTTCTGCCTCGTGCGTCAATTTTGTGGTGCTTTCTCTTTCCTCCTCTCACTTGTCTTTCGTGCCCAGCAAAGCCCAGCTATTGTTTGGGTTATATTCCTTCCCATTTATCCAAGCATTTCAAGGGGAATTATTCCATGTAACTGTCTTCTTTTCACTCACTATTCCTTTCCTGCAAAAACATGTGCCTTGCTTTAAACGCTTTTCTTTTTTTTTTTTTTTAAATGAGACATCTTGTTTATTTTTTTCCCCTGTCTTTTCTCCCCCCTTACTGCGGCTGCTTCTCCTGCTGGTGCTGCATTGCTGGTTGCCAGAGAAATGTTTTTCTTTCACTTTTATTGTAATTTATTGATTTTTTTCCCCCTTATGGGCTCATAACCTTTTGCTTCTACCAAATAAGGCACTAGGCGTTAAAAACATACTTTATACAACTTATAGTTAAATTAAAATAATGAGGGCATGCTCATGTCAAACCCAGTCGGATAGAACATGAGAAGACCCAAGCCACAAAGCAGAAGCCAGCAGCATTATCTGTCTGACTTCTCCATCTCTTCCCACACATTGAGGACACTTTTTTCTCACACTCCTGAGGGGTTTCTGCCTTCCCCTGCTCCCTGGCTCCATAGCCAGCAGTCCCGCCTGCTCCCCTCTCCGTGTGTAAATGGGCTGTGATTTGTTGGATTCAATCACTGCTTCCTCTCCCTGGGAAGGAAAGACGTGTGCTTTTGTGCGTGGTTTACACCATCTCCTCTGTTTCTGGTGTAACTCCCTCCCAGCCAATGCTCACAGTCCTTCAGGAGAACTTATATTGTTATTTTCAGGGAACCTCTAAAGAACTGGAGGAATTTGTTTCTTCTCCAGCCCTTGCTCAGTGTCCCATGGAGCCATACCCCACTTTCCTGGACCACTTTGGTTTCCAGTCCCTTTTGCCAAGGGCAATCCCCACACGTGCCACGATCTATACGATGATCCAGGAGGGTATGATCTTCCCCATTATGATTATTTCAGTCCTGGTTATCTGAGATTATGTTCTCCCACAGATCCCATTGGGTTCAGAGTTGCATGGTCTGAGATCTCACAAAATCCAGATTTTTGGGGACTAACTTCTGTCCACCAGTATCTCTTCTGAGGTGACTCTCAGCTTTCAGAGACCTCTGTCCACAAGAAGCATGGCACGTAGGCTGGAAGCTAATTTACTATGACATACTGTATGTTTGGCGTTAATGTAAATGAGAAAAGCAAAGCTTAGTCAAAGGTTTCTATGGATGGTGTCACCTTTCTGCCCAGCTGCCGACCTGCAGATCCCTTCTGCTGCTCTTCCCTCTCACCTCCAGTCTCTTGCCACAGCATCAGCTGCCTGTGCAGCAGGGTAGGAACTGCATCTCTTAGTGTGCAATAATGTTGAGGGCAAAACTCTTCTGTAAAGTAGTTTTTGGCTTTTTAAGCTGAGAAAAACACTTGTGGAAGAGTGCTGCTCTGGGGCTGGGTCTCCTCAGCACTGTCATAGTAACAATAATTGATATGTTGTTTTTTCCAGATTTTTTTTTCACTGACTGCAGCAGGACTAAAAAAACAAAAACAAAACCCCCCAAGCGAGCATTCAAAGTATCAGCATCTTTTTTGCAGATTTCTGTTTTCACATACACAAATCTTCAGGGATAGGAAGATGCATTTGCCAGTTCAAGATATACATTAGTCTTCATAAGTATAGGTTCAAGAAGCTGTGTTGGATCCTCCAAGTTTTTCTTACACCTACGACCATATTTCATCAATAAATTTGCTATCTAGACAGTACACAAACCTAAAATTGGACCAGCAGCTGACAGCCTGGGGACTGAGCTAGGGACTGTCAGAGCTGGCAGTGTTTGCTAAGCGAGTTAAAAGACAGACACCCTTTTTCTTAACCGGGAGAGTCTGACACATTTTCTGGGGTCAGGCACAATGGGTTTCCCCCCCAAACCCTTACCAAAGGGTCTCTTTTTAAGCAGCAAGACAGGCTTGGACTCAGGTATCCAAAAGCTTGCACGGCTCAGACTGTGTTATTTGCTTTTTCACAGTCAATAAGCAATCGTACATGACAACAGAATATTGGATCTCGCCTGCAGCGCCATATAGCCTTTTTCTTTAATGTGCCAGCACTGAGAAAGAAACTTCCACAAGTTGTGCAAATCGCTGCTGGTCAAACTGAAACTTCGCTGTAGCATGAAATGTGAAGTGGCACCTTAGCTACAACTAATGGAGCTATCATGGTCCTAAAAGTAACTCTCAGGGCACCTTAAAGGGATTCATTTCTTCACGTTCAGCCTCCCTGTCTTGCGGGGACATTTTTCATTGCTTGTCTCTCAGTCCCCATTTGGACTCGTTGTTAATCATCGGGCACTGGGACTTCCAGGCATGTAAGAGCGTGCTTGGAGAGGGCTCGGACAATGCATCATTTCAGGTGGGGATAATTCTGAGCTCATTATGACCTTGAATATAGTGCAGATAAAAATACGGTGCAGGCGGATCTGGGGATCTGTTCTTGGAAGAGTTCAGCTCAGGCCAGATATCAGGAGCGCTGGAGCAGTCACCGCGGGCTTGCAAGATCCAGGTGAGGACAACAGAGGTGTAAATCCAGCGCAGAGCTCACCCCCAAACCTGGGTCCTCTCTTCGGGCTGCCTCTGCCAGACCAGCGCCAAGAACGGAGCCTGGCCACAGTCCCCCAGCGAGGTCCAAACTGCTCCAGCGACGGTGGATGTGGCCTGGCTAGCTCACAGCCCATCTTTAATACACCAGAAGCCCCTTCGCGAAGAGAAGAACCTGATTGTGGAAATGGAAGCGGAAACATCATTACGTTCTCAGACTAAGGAGCTGGGCCCCCACCCAGTAGCTAATTAAAACTGTGGAAGTCTTATTTCAGCAGTAACCAACCGAAATTTTAGCTACGAGCATAGCAAATATTTTTTTTTTCAGTGTGCGTGGCTTCGCTTTTATGTTAGTAAGCGAGCAGGGGAAGAGATAGAGTGTTTCCCCGCCATGGCGGGAGACGCTGTTTTGAGTTTATTCCTCGACACTGCAGGCGGGGCAGTTCCCACGGGGCGAATGCGGTCGTTCTGCTCCTGTTCAGGTACAGCCACCAAACATGGAGATATCGCAGTGCTTCGGGTCTTCAGCCTGATCTAGGCTGGGCAGATGTTTGAAAAATGATAATCAAAAAGACAGAAAAATAGGTAGCTCACCTCTCTTGAGCTTCAAAACTGGGTTGGTTCAAATTTTAGGTACGTGGTTTCTGACTTCGTCTGTGTTGCCTGTTCTCCCCAGCTGAGCCGCGTTAATGCAGAGATTGAGGTACCCTTCCCAGGATTTCTAAATGGCTGGAGGAATCCTCCTGAGGCACATGTGAGGTGCAGATATGTAGGAAAAACTTCGATATAGTATTCTAATAAGGATTAGGCATCCAGATCAGTGGACCAGGCACAGAGGAACTGCTCCCATCTTCCCCACTCTCAGCAAATTATGGTTTTCTTAATTTCATTTGGCTATTTATTTATATGGCTCTTCATTTTATTTATATCATGATATATGGAGTTGTGGGAAAAAATCCTGATCCTTTAGAAAGCTGCAATACTGTCCGGTGGGCAGATGCTGCGTGTGCTAATAGAGAAAAGAGAGAGAGACTTTTTTCTGCTAGCTTTTTTGGGAGGAAAAAAAAGAAAAGGTATGTTCAAAACACTAAGCATACAAACATGCGTGCACACAAACCCTCCAGCCTCTGCGCATGTATTCACCAGGGGTTCAAATTAAACTCCAAATCGTGCAACTGTGATCTGTACAGATTAGAAGTGGGCTTAGATTGCAATTAAGTCAAGGGAAGTCAAGAGCTTAGATAACGATTATCATTTTTTTCCTATTTGGAAGAACCAATTGGAAAAAAAAAAAGAAAGAAAGAAAAAGAAGATTAAAATACACTATGTGCTTATGCACTAATAAATTGTCATTAAACAATCCCATCCTTATTGTACAAATGGAGATGCTATGAAATATTTGTAATTAGCAACACAATTTATTAAAGCCACACTATCTTGGCTTGGTGCTGTTTCACAACCAAATGCAGTTTGGGATTTTGCAGCCAACCGTTTTTTAATCACTGGAGCACTTCATTTTTAGTAAATCCAACCCTAATTTTTGTTATCCCCTGCTGGGCTTTACTTGAAAAAAAAAAAGTTTAATTTGGTTGAGATCCCCTCAAAATCGTCTCTGCTTAATGCCTTCCAGCCTGCTGCAGCCTGTCTGCCCATTTTGTACAAAACATACAGGCAAGCAGTAATCAGCAACTATACCCGAGTCTTGCATTAAATGTCAGTTTTGTGCTTTGAGATTTTTCATGTGCTTTTGAAAAGTGTACACCATGCAGCCCACATAAAAAGAGAGATACAGCAGGAAAATAGTGTTCATTATCGGAGAGAAGTAAGTAAATGATAAGAGATGATTTAGAGATCCTGAATGTAAAATGCATGATCCAAATGCTCAGAAATGGACTGCTCCTAGACTATTAGGAGTTGAAGGTCACGCCACATGTCATTGGAAAGGTAATTTTCTCTAGATTTTGAAATAGGATCTCAGATTTGACCTATGCCCTCTGTGTCAAGAACATCTGGGCATCCTTAATACATCTATTCCTTTTCCTTTTTTCCTTTTTCCTTTGTTCCCAATGCTAGAGGACAGACTCCGTTTGAAGAAAGAGGAAAAGAACTCCTGAATTTCAGTTTTAGCATTGCTATGGACTTATCTGTGACCCTGGACAAGTCATTTCACGCCTTTTCGTCCCCCCTTGTCAGTAAGATGGGTTTGGTGTAGAAATGCCTAGATAGTTCATGTTTAGGTCTCAGTACTTGATTAATTAATGCTCATGAGTTATTTTGTGATCCTCACATGAAATAAGTTGCTCACAGTGCGTTCAGAAACGCTTCCATTGGTTTAACAGGTTGGGGAATGAGATTTGTTTGCCATAAATAAAACAACTTTTTTTCCTATCAGTAGGAATTGGAGTGTGATCCCGCAGGGTGCGAAATAGTATGAATAATTTGAAATACTTTTATCGGATACTTTTCAGTATCTTTGGAAACAGAATTGAAATAACCTTCTCTTAAACCTTCTTCTCTTGTTGATCTCAGCTAGAAATACAAATTTTTAGTGTATCTGGAAGCCAGGCCATCATTTTCTGAAGTCAAGTATCCAAAAAACACAGTTCCCTCTGAAAAATATAGATGCCTACGTACTTCATTTTCCCTCATCTTTAGACTGGGAAAAGTGAGATTTATCTATGCAGACTACAGGGAGAAAGGAGGAAGAGAAAGCAGAAAATCTCCCAGGAGTTCCTGCAGACACCTTTCCTCAATATTTTGAGACACGGTCTCCCTGTAAGTCGCAATTTCTGCTTCTGTGTGAAAAACTTCAGCATACTTGCGTTCCCGATTTCCAATGAAGTCTTCAAGAACTAGAGGCCAAAATCGCTCCAAGGCTTGAATCAAAATCCTTTCCCTTCAAAAAAAAAGTTCCACTGGCATCATTAGCAACACTGCGGTGTGAAGAGGGCGAACATCCATAAAATCAATGTTTTCCCTTGGGTAAGAGAGGTGTTTCAAGAGGGGGAAACTCTGCTGGCGCTGGGCGTTTGCACCGTAATTGCTGAATGAAATGAGCTGCTGATCAGACCTAAAATCATCAGTGCTTCATTTTGGCTTTAGCACCAGCTTTGCCAGGCTCCCGCCTGAGCCTGGAGAAGTGCTGAAGCAGAGCCCCCCGCTCCTCCGGGATGCTCTTCCCGACAGCCCGGCTCCCGCAGCCCCCCGGCCCTCGCTGGGCTCCTCTCCTCTGCTGCTCCCCTTCAATTCTTGTTTCTGTTTATCTTCTCCTTGTGAATGGAGCCCAGCTAATCGGCTAGATGGCCAGGCTGTGTGTTGGAAAAACACATAAAAGGATTTAAATCCCTTTCCCTCCGTGAGGAAAGCTATTCCCTGCAGTGGGGAAGGGGCTGGTGCTCCTGACTGCCCCCGTGGCGCAAGGAGGGTCGGGGGGGGATGCTCGGGGGCAGAGCAGCTATTTGCAGACACGGACTTGAGGTTGCCGTCAAATTCCCGGCTAAACATCCCGGCTAAGGTGAACTTAAAAACAAAGTCATCTTGCAAATGGTTCCCCCAGCAGGTTGAGACATGCTGTTGAGGATAATGTTAACTCCCTGCAGTCTCGGAGAGACAGGGAGAAAGCAGCTTATTTCCATATCTTAATTAAAATTTCCATTAATCCCATCTGAGGCCTCATAACTTCAAAAACTTGGACAAAAAAACCCAACACTTATTTCTGATAAATATTTTAGACTAATTGTTCTGAGGTAGCAGACATCTCTTGCTGGTGAATATCAACTAGCCGTGGGTCTCGCGTGCTATTTAAAGGCGAACCGCAAGGGTTTTGTTTGTTTGTCCTCCGAAAATTACTGAACATCTTAAATGCCAAAGATAGGAGGCAGAGCGAGCAGATGCACTGGGCTGAGCTGCACAGCCCTAGCTCACGTAGGATTGCTGTGCTTGCACAGAAACGCGGTTCTGCGCTTTGGAGGCTGCTTTTGTGCCTTGCAGACACCTTCACTGCAGGCTCCGAGCCCTGGACACAGGGAGCTGGCGGGCAAAGGAGCTGCTGGCTCAGGACAACACCTCTCAAAGATGCCTTGAGCTGTGTTGTTGTTCTCTAAGGCAGGAGGGTGTCTGTAAAAAGAGTGGATGAGAATGAGGGACTTGAAAGCAAAACACAGGGTTTCCTCAGCCGAACTGTGAGACGAGAGGAATGGCTTTTTGAAGGGAGACATGGGACTTGGGATGTGCACCAAGAGGGACGTGCTTATGTCAGTGGAGCAATTGAGCACATGCGATGGAGACCTTCCTCTTCTGCCCCATCCCAGTGGCCAAGGTCTCCTGGTTTTCCTTCCATGCAAAGGTTCCATTTGGGATGGAAAAGCCATCACTCCCTTGGACGTTTATCAGGAACCCAGATGAGATCAAGACTTTTGCCTATGGAGGGAGTCAGGGTTTCTCCCCCTTTAAATCAAGATCACAATCAATACTTAAACACCTTCCGCCAGTCTTTCCACTTCCCCATAGCTCCTGCAGCTCTTCCAGCAGTGACCCCAAACCTTCTGAAGGAAACAGAAGAAAGTGCAATTAATGGCAGCTTCCATCACCTGTCTGGTCACAGGAGATGGCTGAGAAATAGCAGCATCGTGTAGAATGGGTAAAAAAAACCCCAAACAACACAATAAAGGATTTTCTTTTGCCATTTAAAATCATGTTTCGACCCAGTCCCAGCCTGGCTGTTTTTAAAGTCTGGGTTGGAGAGGCTGGAGTTGCATTGGTGGTGCTTTTTGTCAAAATGAAATCTAACATTTTGAATACTTTTTAATTCTTATTCAGTGCCCTCAAGCAAGGAATTGCAAACATTGTTTGGGGATTGCCTGATGATAGGGCTCTGCAGCCGCTGCACTTCAGCCAGGTCTATAATTAGAGCCTAATGGGGCAAAGAACCCCTCTGCCCACCTCCAAGAGTGCATGGACCTTGTGCTTAAGGACCTCTGCTCCTGAGACCCGAGCCTGCAGCTGGACTGTCACCTTCCAGCATGGCCCTGGCATCTTCAAAGATAGGTGGTTTACGGTTCACATCTTTGCTGGGGGGCGAGAACACAAATAATACCTTGTCCCCTGCAGCAAATTGGAGTTGTGCATCTTAATTATCTGAAAGCTCTGCTTTTAACAGAGAATCAAAGAATAATGGTTGTTTTACATATTAGCAATATTTTCCATCCAGCTTGTGACCGTACCTCCCCTGCGTCCAGCAGCCCTGGAGTCATGACAGTGCCCCAAAGGAGTGTCTTTGAGCAGGGATTTGTTGTTACCCCCTCAAACTCCTCCAGAGGCAATGGGAAAGCTGCGAGTGAGGAGGAGAACCGGGGTCACTGCTCCTGCTCCTCTGCCACCTCAGGCACTGTGGCGAGTTGTCAGTTCTGTGACAGTCGGAGGAGCCTTCCTACCACGTTCACAGAAAGGCATCCAAACCGCTTCGGTAATGCGAAGAGATTTTTAGCGTTAAAGCGTTGGCTTTGACGAGGTGGGGAGAGGCAGGCGAGGGGAGCGGAGCCAGGGGCAGCCTGGGGGACGATCGCTGGGAGTCTCCGCTGTCCCTTTTGCACGGCGCTAAGATCACCAGAGCCCAAAGCCCACCTCCTACGTCCCCACTTCCCCCTCTGCTCACTTTCCTCACTGCCCAAAAGTGGGGCACTGGTTTGGGATAAGAAAATACTGATTTAGGCTTGGTGGAGTGCAGACAGGTTTGGGGTTTGCACAAAAGTGGGAATTGATTGTACTGGGTTTGGGCTTTCTCCTGTGTACATCTCAGCCTTGTAGACAGCTTAACAAATTAATTTAATGATCTTCCACGTAATTTTAAATGCTATTAATTTAATCCATGGAAAGAAGCATTTATTACTGTTTGAATGCCCGCAGTAGTAAGCAAAATGTGTTCAGATTTCTGTTGGGCACCAGAGTGCATTTGGAGATGCACAGAGAGGGCTCTCCATCCGCAGCGCTGTGTTGTACAGGATCAAACGCATTTAATGGCTTTTCAGATACACGGGGGAGAAACGAACCGGGTAACTAAGTTGAAGCCGAAAGCTGCAGTGGGAAGGATGGGGTGGAAGACAGCGCAGGTCATTCAGATCTTCTGCTGGGGCAAGACTGGGAATTTGTGCGTAACCTCCCGTACGGCACGGCTGTCGGCGTGCGGGAACGTGAAAGGGAAGAGCTCCTCTGCGGCTTTGCACTTATCAAGTAAGTGGCAGCCAAGGAGAAGAGCAGCCATAATTAAACCGTGATGTTGAGCCCTGGTGCCCCGGAGGTAACATCCTCGAAATGAACTGAACATTGAGAATGGCAAACTGCGAGGGATGTGGTGACAGATTCTCCGTGGTCGTAGATCACCTCTGAGTGACAGAAAATTGGACGCAGATCACGAGGAAGGCAGGGGAGAGCACTGGGGAGCGGGGAGGAAGGGGAGAAAACAACCATTCCTAAAACGAGCCTAAAATCTGCCTGGTTGCTAGGGAAGTGGGACTCCTGGTAAGTAATTTCAATTTGTACCTATATTTATAACAGTATGAAGATACGTTTTATAATCTGTATAATAAAGAACCTCATCAGCAACTTCTCAAAGAAACTTGTTATTACGGAGAATGACACTCTAATTGCCTCCAGACATTTAGCTTGTCTAGTGAGTGAAGTAACCTGATAAGCTATTGAGCTATTAAGTGATGTAGAATCAATTAATGTAGTTAGATAAGAAAGTAATACCCTACCTAGGTAAACTAAGTAATATGTGTCAAACCAGTCACTATTAATTCAGGTCCAGAAAAGCGTAGTGGACCAGTATAATTCCCAGTAACCTTCATAAAATTGAGGAGCTTATATTTTGACCAGAGAAAACCAATTTTCAAAAAGATCGTTTATGAAAAAAAAATAAAGACAAATACAGAATTCATTACCATGCTCAATTTCTCAAGAATATTTTCCATGCTTTTAAGACAGAGAAACCTGGATAACAGCGCTGCAGAGATGGTTAAATTGTAGGCCCCGACTTCCCGAGCCTTGGAAAAAGCGAGAGAGGTGGGGAAAACACACTTTGAATTTCCACGCCTGCACGGGAATGCACACAGGACTCCGATAACACACTTTGAATTCCTATGCCTGCACAGGAATGCGCACAGGACTCCGATAACCGGCTGTGCAATCGTCTGCACCCCCTCTTGCACACCGGGTGGTGGAGAACAGGGTACACATCACTGTCGATGTCTCAATATGCTTTTAGCTTCACGGCAGACTAGGCTTGCCTGGTGTGGCGAAGTTGGGCTGTTAGCTAGCACGGCTGACGTACGGACAAGGTGACAGATGGGGACGGGTCACGGTGCCTTGTGTAGATACAAGCAAGAAACGTGTGAGGACTGAGTTCTAGTTCCAGTTAATTTTGTCCCTGTCTGATCTACCTTCGGGTGTGATTATCTGGAGTGTGTTAGAGCAGAGGAGAGGAGAATGGGTGAGAAATTATCATCCTGTCTGTCTCGCTGCTGCTGCAGGTTTCCTGTCCTGATATATTGTCTCTGTAGTTGGGGAGTGTAGAGGGAGGTTAATGAATCTTAAAACATTTGTGAGTGGCACAGTGTAGCTCCAAGCAAGATGGGGTATGCGGGAAAGCAAGCGCAGGTCCCTAGCTCCGTATCGCTGCGCTAATGTGGTGCTCAACGAGCGCTAATTAGCCCTACCTGGGAGCGCACAGCACCGTGGGGACACTGCGGTGCTGCCAACGCCGGGGATGGCTGCGATGCCTCCAGCCCCGCTCTCTCCCCGCCCCCGTTTTGGGGGCTTTCCTCCCATCTCCTCAAGTTTTTGGAAAGAGATGTTTTCAGCTATAAAATTATAATCTGATCTAGGTCTTGGTGTATGGGTTGTTCTCATCCAGATCTGCAGCCAGCCTAGTTATGTGCAGTATTATATATATATACACACACCCCCACCATGCTGCGGTGTGTGGAGACCCCTGAAGTGTATGGGTCAGGGTTTAGGACGGAGTCCGGGAACACTTTGAGACTTTCTTCCAAGATCAGGTTCATTATGGAGAATGCTGTTATGCACATGTCGTGTTTGTACAGACTTTTTGTTCTGCTGAAGGACTCAAGGCAGTGTGATAGAGGTGGGGGAACACCTCCAGGTCCTGGTGGGACAGTTGGCGTTAGTATAACCTGCCGTGGATGGGTATCAATCAACCTTGCTTAAAACTCTTCAAAAATCTTGGAATGGCTATTTGCAACTTTGGAAACTCATAGCCCTTTGGAAATCTGGGCCTAAAATTGTGGGGGAAGTGGCAAACCCTTGCTGGAAGCTTTATTGTGTATTATGTTGTGGATGATCTTATGACAGAAGAATATTTGGGAAAAAAGGTAACATTAACATCCCTAAAATGTATTCCTTCCAGCCCATTACATGGGTTGTAACCACATGGGAAACTTGATATTTCTGTAAAGGACCACAGCAGTTCCCTACGGACCAACAGGGCAGCAGTAAAAAAACGATTGGCTGTGTTAAATGCAGAAAAAATAAAAATATCAGTAGTGAACATTATAGTGCCTCAGCTCTAGCATTTAAATGTGGTACAGGATTTGAAATTTTGTTTCTGATCTTCTTTAAACAAGAACAACTTGGAGCCATCTGAACTGATTTGCTTAATGTGCTGTTCAGCATTCACAGCGTAAATTGAATTGTTAGCCTCTCCGTCTTTGCATTTGGATGTTTTGATTCTAATATTACCAGCAGAGCAACCTTCCCTAACTGGATTGTTCTCACAAGTAATGTTGATGCTTTGCACTCCCACTCAATTGATGTCATTGTGGCTACTGACAAGAAGGTGCCTGTTAGAGCGAGCGGGTTGAGACCAGATAAGAGGAGAGACAAATCAGAAATATCTCATTTTTCACTGATGTCCTTTATTTCAGAAAATTCTTTTCACCATTTTCTAGTTACTCGCCTCCCACGCGCCTGACAGAGATGGGCCTGCAGTTGCTTTACACAACTTTTGTGCTACCCCTCCTTGAAGCCGCACAGGAACTAACCCCATTAGGTCACTCTGCTTTGTGCTACCACAGCTAAAGCTGGCGAGGACCTAGCTTGGATGCGTCTGCACCTTTGCATACAGTAGAAATGTCCATCATGAAGCTTTCTTGCAGCTGAGCATCATCCCTGTGACACTCGCGTGTCTGCACAGTTTTTGTGTGCAGCGGTGGGAGAGGACGCAGCTCACCCCAGGCCGGCTGGTGCAAGTTGTCCACACTGCTGGAAACCAGCATCTTCTGGGGTGGGTGAGCGGCTCCCCAGTCACCTCTGGGCCCGTATGGAGCCACCGTAGCTCTGAGATAGATAGATAGGTAGGTAGGTATGTAGATGGACATGTAGATAGATACGGGGAGAGAGAGAGAGAGAGAATGGATAGATGGAGATACATACATACATACATACATATATATATAAAAAATAAATATTACTGGGTTTCAGTACATTGGACCTGAAATAACACAGCAACATGCAGCAGCTTGACAGCTGTGGACTTTTGGAGAGCAGTTAAAGGCATGAGTTGGGCAAGGAGTCTGAGGCTGCAAGACCTTCTGGCGCTGCTGTGGGGAGAGGGATTTCAAAGCGTGTCTGTGGTGCAGACATCAGCAAACATTTGGGGCTGGGTCTCTCTAAGGTGGGTCTTGGAAGCAGACCAGTATGGGGGCAGCAAACCATCAGGGAGCAGCAAACCAGCATGGATGCGACAAACCATCAAGGACCAGAGCCTTGGGGTGGAGAAGGGGGTAGTCAAAGTGATGGTACAACCATATCCACACGTAGCTGCGAAACCAAAGGAGGGGGTTTGCAAAATAAATGTAAAAGCTGTAGAAAACAGCATGGAAGAGTGAGTATAGGTTTTTGGATATAACAGAAATGAATTGTCACCACTAGATCT
Source organism: Pluvialis apricaria (assembly GCA_017639485.1). Lineage (NCBI taxonomy): Eukaryota > Metazoa > Chordata > Aves > Charadriiformes > Charadriidae > Pluvialis > Pluvialis apricaria. The sequence continues at coordinate 14,569,294 of CM030021.1, forward strand.
CAGCAAAATTTCGGAGATCTATTACCGGAGAAAGGGAAAGGCAAGACTCCACTCTAGGATCCTTCGTACGTGAGTAACTGTTGTGGCCTACGTGGTTTCCAGTCCTTTCCAGAGTTTGATGTTTCATACGTAGACAGTTGCCAGGGGAAATTTTGCTTACACCGTAATTTTCCATTTGCTACTAGACTTCAGACAGATGAGTGCAAACTGTTCCTTCTGCAGCTCAGGAGATAATTTTGCAGTCAGTGTGAACACTGCAAACCTTCTAATTTTTTTTCTGTAATAACAGTTTGGCAAATCAAAGTGTCTGTTCAGTTAGTCAGTAAAAACACCCAGGAACCTTGCAAAAAAATACACAGGCATGGAGATGGACTCTGAGCTGGCTGTGTCTCAGGTTAAATATTCTCAGTGATTAGGGGTATTGACCGTTTTTTAACTTATCTTGTCTGCATTGAAACAAAAGTGTCAAAGATGACATAAAAGGGAAGAAACGAACACACACGCACATTTTCTAAGTACTCTTATTTACACAAATTCCTTTGCCATATTTTCCATCATGGTAAGACAATGGTCATTAGAATAAATTCAGAAATGTAGCCAGTACTGAGAAGAAGTCAAATGGGACAAAAAAAAAAAAAAAAAAAAAAAAAAAGAGAGAGAGAAAGAGAATATTTGTGCTTTGTAGAGTAGAAGTTAGGGAGATGTGATTGCATTTCTTGCCTTTCAAATAATATCCATTTTAAGCCAACAACCCTGATGGTGGGACAGCAAGTAGGAGGTAAGGATTTTCCCAGTGAATGATTTTTAATTAGTTTTAAAAGCTGGTAAATTTTGAGAGATTCACCCAGATTGGTATATCCACAGTAAATAATAGCAATAAACTCTCCTCCTCTACTTATGTCTTCCATATGTACAAGCATACGCAAGCCCAGGTTAGCAAAACCTCACTTTCTTTTGTTCTCTTTGTTCCCTTTGTTCACTATGCAGTAATGAAAAATGACAGCCATATTTATTGTAACATTCCTCCAGGAATGCAGAGATAATTACCTGCCCTTAGCATGGGAGAGGAGAACGAGCGTGAGCTCCGTCTCCTTCCAGCTCCCTGGAATCCAACCGACGCGTTGGCGTGAAGCGCGAAGTGGAGGACGTCGGGAGCAGAGGAGATCTGCTGCCTTGAGAGGCTGTTTGCAGGGCTCAGTTTTCTGTTGTTTGCAAAATAACACCTGAGAAGAGCTCAAATGCCTCTGCTAAAAGGGGACTGCTTTGAATTCCACCCATAGTCTCGCCCTTTTCTAAAGAAAAGGCCTCTGCATGTTCGTTTGTCATAGGCTTGACTTTATCAATAATATCGCTGTTTTCATGCGGACACTTGCAGGGTCTGCCCGGACAGATCTGACTTCAGCCCTGTCCATTTTAGCAGAGCGTGAGTCATTCCACTTTCCATTAAAGGAAACCCAAACTTCATCCCATGCGTTAGTAAGAGGGGTTGTGGCGTTTCTGAAAAGTACAAGATGAATAGGCATAGGAACTGAAAACCGCTAATCCAACAAAAAAAAAATCATTTTGGTGCTGTAAGAGTGTAACCTGGTTCACCTTCACCCGTCTGGTGTGTACGGTGGCGGTGAGCTCAACTGCACCGCTACAGCCCCTGCGTAGGAGGGAGGGGGGCACCGAGCGTGCTCCCCTTCCCACCCTGCGGTGGGACCCCCGCTGTCAGGAGAGCTCCTGCTTCCCTCTCTGCCACTGCTTTTTGGGGGAAACACCCCTGGATGAGCATTTCTCCATATCTAAGATCCAGTGCAGAAAACTGGGGCGAATTCTATCGCTTTTACTCTCTTATTCAGCAAGGGCAATCTACCCCAGTGAGGTCCATTCAGGTAACTAGGTGCCTATCTGTGTTTTTTTAACATTATTTTCTAATATGTGTTCCTGTTTAATGGGAATTTTAAAGCAAGACCTATTTAGCCTTTAATAAGAAAAAAACTTTCAATATCTTAATATTTTTGTTCTCTGCATTTATTTCCTCACTAGCTGGGATTTTTCAAGCTGATTATTTTTTAAGGTATTAAAAATATAATCCATATGATATATTAAAATATAATTAAAAGTGTTATCGTATTTTCAGCAGCGTGTTATGCCTAGGGAGATTTTACAAGTGCAAATCCATTTTTCCATCACCTGCACTGGTGAGACAGACCGACTGACCATTGCTAACCCATCTTACTGATAGGAAAATGTAAACAAAATAAAGGGGAAGGATTTTTGATGCTTCCAGGTGTCTCACCTTCAAACCATTTCTCTTTCTGATCCAGAACGTCTCCCAGTGGTACGGCAAAAGGAGATAAGAATTAGGTTTGTAGCCTGGATTTCCATGTTTTTCAGGTTGCGATGAAGAAGTTCTGGCAGCGTGATGGGGACGTGGGTGGCCCAGGGACGTGCCTGGTCTCATTCCCTGCCTGGGGAAGAACAGCATAGGCTGTCTGTGCCAGAACAGCTACTTTTGGTGGGGGCTCGTAGAGCAGGGAAGTAGTTGCAACACAGCCCTGCAAGTGGGAATGCATGGCTTAGTGGGGCTGTGTGTTCAAAGGAGTCCTTATGGAGACCCTTCTGTGCTCAAAAGGACCTCTTTGCCCTTGATACATGACCCAACACTTCACCTTCCTGGACTAAAGACCTTCTGGGGCTGGAGTTTTAGTGCTGCTGTGGGGAGAGGGATTTCAGAGTGTGTCTGTGGTGCAGACGTTAGCAAACAGCTGGGGCTGGGTCTCTCTAAGTTGGAGAAGCCCCAGTCTTGGGTGTATGTTGTGGTTGTACCCTCGTGGCCAGCTCTAGGCTGGATCATTATGCAGGGCACGGTGGTTTGCAGGGTACGTGGCACAAGCCAGGCAGAACGGATGCGAATCCTGGGATTTGCAGCTGAACTCCCCAAATCCCCTGCCCACCCCTCCTCTCCATCCCTTGGCTCTCCGGTGCCATTTTCCAACCCTTGGGTGAGACAGGGCGCTCGGCAGAAGGCTGATGTTCATGACTGCATGACAGCGAGCGGTCATGCAGGTGACATCTGGCTGCGCAGAGGGAGGTGGTGATTCACTGCCAACAGGGGTCAGCAGTAAATATTCTTCGTGGGGAGGAAACAGGAGGAATCACAGTTCACAAGTGGGTCTTGAGCTGGAGGCATCTTGATGCAAACGAGATTGAGTGGCTGATAGGGCTTTTTTGGTGGAGGGCCCTCAATCTCTCATCTTCTCTAGTCCGTACCCAGAAGGGGTTGGACCGGGAGTGCTGCAAACCCATTTATTCCTCAGCTGCCTACAGAGGGACGAAGGGCTCAGGAATGGAGGGTTTGATGGCTGAAGGATGAATTGGGGAGTGGCATCACAAATGATGCTGGTGCAGGCAAAGAGTTAAACCATCATGGGAAAGTCTGCTCACAGGAGAGTTAGCAAGGGGAAAGTAATTGAAAATGAATATAATCAAAGTGCCCAAGTGTTTTAGGAACCTGAATCTCTTCATTCCCCCTCTCCTCTTTTTCTCTCTACCCCCAGGAACTATGTATGTTCCTACAGCTCATATTTTCAACAGTCTTTAAATAAGTGTTTAATGGGATTTATAAAAACACCTGAGCAGGTTAGACAGGTTGTAATTCCCACTGATTTCACTGACCTCTCTGTAGATGGGACACAGGCTCCTATACCAAACGGGCTTATTTAAAAATGTTATTCCAATTATGCTGGAAATTGTTAGTCGTATTAGATTTGTTGGTTTACGTTCTGGGAGGTGCCGTCAGAGTTGGACTGATGCATAGAAATATAAACAAACATAGGGGTGTCTTGGTGCCTGCCTGTGCATGTGTGTGTATAGTCGTTATTGGCGACTGAAAACCCACTACCTGCTCTTTGGTTTTCCATTTTAGCCGGCCTATTATCAGAGATTTCTGGAGTGTGAGTTTCATAAGAAGAGGTTATCATACATTGCAGGCCATCTCTCCTGCTGGGGAGCAAAATGAAGGTTTGATAATGAGATCGCCCAAAGGCAGATAAGAGCTCTAGCTCACTGAACAGTCCCTCAAGGTTTCCTGTGATGGCAAAAAGGAGGGAATGCAATTTATTATCCTTCCCTCCTTGTACCTTCCCATTGTTTGAAAAGTCAAAGCAACAAACTACGCACGTTCCAAACAAATAAATTAATAACCAGAGCAGGAGACCCGGTGTGTTGTTATTTTGCTTGGAAGAAGAAGGTCTGTGATTTGCTCTAACACCATGAAGGAAGTCTCTGAACTCCAGATCCTGAAATCCCATTTAAAGGACAGGCTCTCTCCCCCTCTCCTCCCGCCCTCTCCCTGCTAGGATGGATATTCTAAAATTGAGTCAAGTGTTTTATCTTGATAGAGGATGGAGGATGGCTCCGTAACCACTGCCGATAACCTCCCCATCTCCAATTCTGCTTGCTCTTCTTTCATGCTAAACACTACAAAGTGCATTACAGTGAAGCGAAAGGTCAGATTTAAGCCGTAAAACACAGAAGATTCAGTGCTGAAGTTGCCACATCATTAAGTCACAGCATCTTCACGCTTATGTTTTCTAGCACATATGGTATATAAAATCACCTAGTGTTTCACAACCCTCTTAAATAATTAGGCACAACAGGGTTTGCTGGGTGACCACCTGGATAAAGTCAAAACAGTGGCATCTGCATCAACCAGATGGGAGTCTGCTCTTCGTTGCCGTCAGGAAATGGACAGCCGACTTCCACTCCAGTGAACCAAAAGCTGCCTTCTTCCAGATAAGGAAGGGAAAGGAGAGTTTAGGAGAGAGCGATAAATGTGTCTTCCTTCAATTTTCAGGTTACCGACTCTACATTGAAAGCAAAAGGCAGAGATCGTGTTCCCCAGCCTGAGAAGCAGCAGGGAGGAGGTAAGGTGAATTTGTACGTAATCAGCAAACCATGTACCTGGCAATGGTATTTTGAAGACAGGTTGAACAAAGGCTTATATTTGTATTTGTTTCTGTCATTTAAAAAGAAAAAAAAAAGTGGGGGAGGGAGAATATTAGCAATTTAATGTGAGGCTCCATTAGATCAAATCAGTGCCAATGATAGTCACTTATTTCCTCCATTTCATAATGATTTACTCTATAAATTAATGCCCGCCTATTTAAACACACTCCGTGATTCAGTTCTGGGTACCATGGCAATATGTGACAGGGAAGAGGGCTGAACCCCCCGGTCACATGGCTCTCCGCGCTGTCATTATGCTATATGTGCGCCGACGCTATGGTAATGGGGGGCTACGTGAGAACGTAGACAGATATTATGCAAACATATACTGACTTAAGTATCAATCTGTCACTGGTGTAACTCATTGTAATGGCTCCACCAAAGTCATTACAGACTAATATGCATTACAGCATGTTAAACATCTATCACGGCTGGAGGTTCAGAGAAGCCATGAGGAAGCTATGAGGAGCTACCAACATCCCGATCTGGAAGATAGGCAGGTGTAAGTTTTTCAGCTCGGCAAATCCCTAGCAGAGCATTCCTTTTTACGCCCCCCTTTCCACTCCAAAAATACGAATCTGAAAGAAATGTCTCACAGCTTTAAGAGGGAAAAAAAGAAAATCCTCTTGAGCTTGTATGTGTGAAGCACACACAAGTTAACCACAGCACTTAAATTCAAATCTCTTTCTTTCACAGACACACACAGAGACACAAATAGGGTTTGATGGTGGGAAAGCCGTAGCCTGGCTGTGCTACGTAGCGGTTTTAGGATGTGATCCCTTCTCTTGTTACCTTTAGAAGTCACCCAGCCTGATTTTGTGGTACAGAAGCGGTAGGAGGAGGTAACCTCTGTGCCCCCCTTCAGCTACTCCATGTCCTCTCCCCCTGGCCCACCTGGGTGGTGTATTAGCACATCCGTAACCCAGATCACTCCTTTCTTTAATACAAAATCAGCCTGGTTACTATCCCCCAGGAGTCTTCAGTCCCAGGTTTTGCCGTGGGTCCTTTCTCTTTCTGATGAGCAAGATCCTCTTCAGGACCCGACACGGTAAGATACCTCTTGGATAATGATAGTGACTTAGGTTAAGCTCTTCCCCTACTCGGCGTTTTTTGGTTGCTTTCCAAAGGGCAGCGCTGCAGCGTTGGCTCAGCGATCTGAAGCGGAGAGAGCGTCTGGCGTGGGCAGGTGGGGATGTTTCATTGTTCAGTGCGGAGCTGGCTATTTTGCTAGCGTAATATACGCTCTTCAGCCAATCCAGTGGATTAGAAAAGTACTCTATTTAAAGGTTAAATAGTTGATGCTCCGTCAACATGTATGGGAGGTGACGCGCAAATTCGAAGCGATCCAGAGCGATTGGCTCAGTCTCCCGCCAGCTTGGCGGCGTAGCCGGGCATAAAGGCAAGTGCACGGATTTCTAAAGTGAGTTTACCCACTGCTTACTGCTCAGCCTGGGCACTCAGCGGTGCATTTACTCACTTTTTTTGTGTACTAAAGCAGTACTGATACAGCTCACAGCATCCTCAAGCAGTTGTATAGAGGGTCAGAAAAGAGGCTTAATAGACTGAAGGTGCCTGAATGCAGTGTTACAGTAAGTAACCGACTCTCTTAAAAAGAGAGACTGGTAAAAGAAAAAGCCCAGGGAACAAACACTGGATCTGTTGTGCTGTTACCATTTAACCTGCATTCACTGCCAATTGAAATGCACTTTACATTACTTCAGTCAGATACTTCAAAGGAAATCCTGGAGATGGGAGCACTTAAGCAAGAGCACTTCTGGTGGTAATGTGTGTATTTGAAAGCCTGGCAATTGGGAAGGTTGTGAATGCAGCAGGTATCCAAATATAGCTGTAGCTTGTTATATGTAAACGGCAAGGCTCATTCTGATATTCCTGCTCCTATCCTGCCCTTCCTTCCTGCAAAACGGTGTGATTTCTCCATCTGTCAGTGTCTCCAGTACTTGTGTTTGCATGTAACAATGGTTCGCCTGTGCACGTTATCCCACACGGCGGCTCAGTGAGAAGAGCTGATGTAGTACCAGGCTATAAAAAGCCCAGAGGACACATTCAGGAAAGGCTCTTTGAGGAAAGTATTGCTTCTCCCGCAGTGCTGCCTGCGCCTCACAGGCCCCCGGGGGGAGGCAGAAGTGTCGGGCAAAGCCATGCACACAGCTGAGGGCAGGCAGAGGGTGCGCAGGGCTGGGGCCAACTTTGGGCTTGTTGGCTCAGGCATAACCAAGAAGATTATTGAGTAAGGGTGTAAAGCCAGAGCAGGTGAAACCCTTGTCTGGAGGCTCTCAGCTCACTGTAGTTAAATCCTCCTGACTGAGAGGACCCACACGGATGTCTAATGTGTTTTAATTTGTGTGTGCAGGGTGGTTAGACCTTGTAGCTCCACCATGTCCTGCAGTTTGAGACATGGGGTTCTCCACCCTCAGACCTTTGTGCCCTGACACTTGCACCAGGACTGAAGAGCAGGCAGTATCTGCACCTGCAATGAACAGATATTTGCAGAGTTTGCTGGGACATAGCCTCTCTCGTTTCCCACCACGCATTGGTGCGCGTTGAGACTGGAGCACACGGCCAGGAGTGCGCGTGAACGTGTAAGATCACACTAGTGAGACTCAAAGAACTCCCTGTTATTTAAACTTTATTACAGGGTAGATCTGCTGCCGCTCGCCATTAAACGGAAAAGACCCAGGGCCAAGCGGGACATACAAAGTACAGTATACGGGAAAGGCAGTCCGTGAAATGTTGGACAGCATGTGGGCAAATCCCAATGACCCAGGGAAAAATGTATCAGCCAAACATTTCTGGTTAACTTTCTTGGAGAAATGCTTTTGCTTCATTGCCTTTTGCATTTGGGTATGATCTGGTCCCTGTCTTCGTTGTCGTGGTGGATGAGAGTTTAAAAGATAAATTTCTTTTGGGTTCTTGAGTTCACTTTATGGAATGGGTTCATAAAATATCGTTGAGAAAACCTGACTATAGAATAAGAGAGTGTCATATTTTGGAGCTGGGGAGAAGAGACATAGCTGCTCTCTTTTCCCCGACAAAAATGAGAAGACTGTGAGAACACACTGACCTTTATTCAAATACAAATAAATAGCTAATTCTGTTTAGCAGTGTTGCTGCTTTTATCTCCCTGTGGCATTAACCAGGTAAAATTCCCCTTTGCTGATCCGACCATATGTTGACACATTTAGGGCTGTGCCATGCAAAGGAAAGGTCCTGTTTTCTCTGTCCCTGGGCAAGAATGTCTTCTCCCAGATCCAAACTCTCACGTATGATTTGGAAAGGCAGCTGAAGGGCAGGCATTGCTGCCTTTCCGAAAGGCATGGAGTGGGGAGGCTGGGAGGAAAGGTTGTGTGCTGTGACAATGGAATGGTTCCTGCTTTGCAGGTGGAAAATCATAGAATCATAAAATGGTTCAAGTTGGAAGGAACATTAAAGACCACCTCGTTCCAACCCCCTGCCCTGGGCAGGGACACCTCCCCCCAGCCCAGGGTGCTCCAAGCCCCGTCCAACCTGGCCTTGGACACCTCCAGGGATGGGGCAGCCACAGCTTCTCGGGGCAACCTGGGCCAGGGGCTCACCGCCCTCACAGGGAAAAATTTCTTCCTAATATCTTATCTAAACCTCCCTTCTTCCAGTTTGAAGCCACTCCCCCTCGTCCTATCACTCCATGCCCTTGGAAAAAGTCCCTCCCCAGCTCTCCTGGAGCCCCTTTAGGTACTGGAAGGCCACAATAATGTCTCCCCAGAGCCTTCTCTTCTCCAGGCTGAACAGCCCCAACTCTCTCAGCCTCTCCTCATAGGAGAGGTGCTCCAGCCCTCGGAGCATCCTCGTGGCCCTCCTCTGGCCCCGCTCCAACAGGTCCATGTCCTTCTTGTGCTGAGAACCTCAGAGCTGGATGCAGTACTATCCCTTTAGGCTGAAAGGAGGTCCTAAAGTGGCTTTCGCATCAATACCTGCCAGAACCACATAAAGGAGAGCTCTCCAGTAGGCACTATGAAGTACAAACGTGCACAGCCATGGGGGGTAATCCAATCAAGCCTCCAATTAATTTTGCTTGACCTGCAAAGACAGTGGTAAAGACTCTGGTTCAGTATCTGCTGATAGTATCTGCGGGTTTTGAAAGTATAATGACGTCTATTTTGTGCCATTCACATGTTCATCCATAGGGCTGAAATCTTCCTCTCTCTGAAAAAGCCCACCCCATCCCGCATTTCACGCTGACATCCTGGGCTGGAGTATAATCAGCCTGTGGTGATGGCACAGCTCCAGACTACTCAGGTGATTCTCTAGAGATCTTAGCTGCTAAAAATAATAATAAAAAAAGTCTCTACTGAGCATGTGCAAGTTGTAATTTCACAAGCGTGTTTAGCACGGCCAAATTTGACCAGATATTCGCAGGAACTTCAAAAGGCATATTCCCGGCATAAAATCCTTTCACATTCCCCTGTAATAGTCAAAAATTTAACAGAGCAGATTGCCATTCATTTTTTAACATGGGAAAAAACTGCTTGTTTTCCTTGTTGTTTTTTTTCCTCTAATCTGTATTACTTGAATTTTTTCGAAATTCACCATCATGAAATTTCAGGCCAAACCATAAATTCCCAATGAAAACTACTACAAAGGTAGTCCTGGATTTAAGACAGTAGTCTCTAAAGACACGGGTAATACACCCACTTCTACCTCCCTCACAGAGTTCCTACATAAGGTGCTAACATTTCTAGAGTCATTAACAGGTACAAGCTGCTTATTTGGGGGTTGATATCCTGGAATCTGGTCTTAGAGGGGTGCTGAGCTCCTCCAGCCGCATCCAGGCAGCACAAGAGAGAAGGCCCCCCAGGGCATGAAATACCCAGTTCTGCATCATCGAAAACTGGGTACTGCAAATTAGTGCGTTTTGGTGAACTTTCTGTTTGTGACTCAGCACTTTCCTCTGTAAAGTGGCAATAATGTCACCCTGCTCCTAAATTGATGCTAAACTGATGAATGCCATAGAGAAGCCTGAGAAGAGATTGCTCATTGCCTCCAGAGAAGTGTTTAAATAGTTTTCTGGAAATAAAATATCAAATAGCTGCGTTTTAAAGGAGCTTTGTACTTTGCACACATGGACACTTTGGAAAAATACAGCATGTGAACATTTAGCTTAAAGATCATATAACCATGTATATCCCCAAAGGAATCAAATTGAAACCGTTCAGGTAAATTTAATTTGACATCTCCAGGCTATGTATTACACAAAGATTGCATATATAATATCTTTGTGCTCCATGGCCTCCCTGAATCCCAGATTTTAGTGTCATAACATCAGAAAGGACAGTCTCCTGGTGGCATCCCATTGCTCCAGGGCCAACTACCCATCTTTGTGGTCCTCCCTCCTCCTCCTCCTCAGACCAAGCTGCCAGCTGGAGCATGCTCTTGGGAGAGTTTCATATTAAAACTCATCAAAGGGACACCCTCAACTCTAGCCATTTCCAATGCTATGATCAGCACTAGGCTCCTCCACTGGGTTTATCATTTTTTGCCTCCTTCCACAATCTCTGCTTCAAAGACACAGCTCATCCTTATCTCGGACCAGAGGGCCGCATTAAGGCTGGCTTGCTCCCTGCGCCTAGGGCCAGCCCAGCCACGAGTTTTGCTTTCCAGCTGTCCCTGAAGGCTGCGGTTTGAGGGTGGCCAACGTAGGAAACATCAGATGGACTTACTGCTCTTCCCACCACCCTTTGTCTTCTCTTCCTCTGCATTTCTGCACCGCGCCATGGCTGGGTGTGCTCTGCTTGTCACGTGGAGGCTGGGGAGGGACTTTACGGCAGTCATTAAGTGCTCGACAACTTCCCACGGCCTGCCATGAACAGTTGTTATCAGTGCTAATTAATCTGCAGAGGTATTAATTGCAAGCAATGCTTACTGGAAAAGCAGGCCTGTTTCCTACTCTTTTCACGAGCAGCTTCTTGAAATCCTTACGCAGGACCTGTGAATAGCCACCGGGAATGGGCAGATGGAGAAATTAGTTTAGTAGCTCCGCTGCGAAGCTGATAAATAGGCTTGAATTAATATATATATATGTATATATATACACATTTAAGAGGCCTATGATGAGATGTGCAGCTTTTGTTGAGTCCTTTCACACCTCCAATGAGTCTGGGATCCCAGTCTTTAAGGTCCGTATTGCTGAGACCTTCCTGACATCACCCAGACCCATGTTTGTCCTCTCTGAAACGGAGACCTGGTCATTTCTTGCTGTCTGGGGTGGCATCCCACAGTCAGTCTGGTTTTCTCCCTCTCCCACGTCCTTGTTGAGCACTCCTTGTCCTGTATACCCTCTACTGACCCAGCACAGCCAGCTGGATCCTGAGCTGGAGTCCTACCCCTGGCTGAAAGGTGAAAACAATCACACAAAACCTCTTTATGGTTATCAGGACTATGATTCAAGTTCATATTTTGAAGTTGAGCTTACGGACTGAAAACGCTGGCCATCAACAAAAGAGAAATCAGGAAATTCAGTATTTTTAGTAATTACAGTATATTGGAAAAAGATATGCAAATTCCCTTGTAAAGATGCGTTCCTACCGCACAAGCAAAGTAGCTTTGTTGCCATTTTATTTATCATTTCAACAGATATAACCTATTAATTATTTGTTGCATGTTCAAGAGTAAACACACACTCCAGGGAGGAAGTGAAGGCTTTTTAAATTTCAGCTGTTTCTGGCTCCCTTCTCCTGTACACAAATGTCCTGGGAGCACCACAGGCAGGGCCACAGTGCAAATTGGAATTTGTGTTCGTTTGCACTTTTATCACCAGTTTCTAGGTAGAGATATTTTTTCAGTCCGTAGTCCGATATTCCATGCTCACAGTAAGAAAAGCAGGAACATGTTTCTACCTTGGCAGCATCGTCTCCGCGCGGGTCTCTTGACTTTGCTAGCAATCATCAGGGACAAATCTAGGGGCAGAATTCCTCCTTGTTCTCATCTCCAAACCCACAAAACTCTTGAATTGATTTTATTTTTAATTTAATAAAATAAAATTAATGCTTCAAGCAGGAAACATTTGAGGACAAGTTTCAGCTCAGAGTACTTTATTATGGCTGAGTTTTAATCCTCGGTGCATAAGAAGGATTATGCTGAGAACACTGACATCACCTTAAATATAGCAGCACGAATATGCCGCTGTAATAAATCTTTTCAGCTTTTAATTTCAATTCAAGAAAAATGTTGGTTGAAAATATCTTCTTCCCCAGTAACCTTCCCCTGTCTCAAACGTGCCCACACTCCCAGGCACCATCTGACGCAGCCTCGTCAGTCAGGAGGGTGAAGAGGTGCTATCTCCACCCGACACAGCACGCTGTGAAAAAATCTTTTGCAGACCCAGACATAGCAGCAAAACGCTGGTTTTTACCTGTTGCAATTGCCATCTGGGGAAAAGGGGTGATAAAGCATCTTGTTAAGCCATAATGAAAAACTTTGACCAGTAAAACCTGAGGCTCACACTGGGAAAATTTCCCCCTTACAACTTTTTTGGGGAGACATTGCGAAGGTGGAGGTGGCCTCGGGGCATCGCTCCCAGGCCATGCTCAGCAGCAGTTTGCTCCCACAGCTCAGGAGGGGGATGGGACCCAGGCAAATACCCAGGAAGGGGAAATTTGATTTATAAGTGAAGCATCAGCAGATGTCTTAAAAGGTCCTCCGAGAGTTTGTAATACTCTGGAAGAGCCGAGAGTAATAAAATGGAATAAAATCGATTATAGAGCCAAGTTTCTCTCCTGACTGCCACACCTAGAGGAAAATGAGCACAGCTTCTCGCAGGCTGCGGGGACTCAGCCGGGCTCTGAATGCTTTCCTCCCCCAAAGGCGAGAAGTTGGGAATGGTCCAGCTCAAGCTGAGGTCTGATGACCTTCACCAAGAGGGCATGTGCTTTACTGGGTATAGGAAATGTCCTCCCGACTGTTCCAGTATCGCTTGGCACTTTTGTTGATTCCCCAGGGATTTTAATTGTGTCTTTGTCTTTGAGATATCATGAGACTGCAGATATGTTCGGAGGTTTGCATGGTGACTAGAGCAAAGATAATATCTAGGTTTCTTGCAAAAATGTCAGATGTTGAGAAATTGGTCTATAAATAACAAAATTTTGTGCTCACAGAATATTTGCTGGGTGTTTTTTTTATGAATCGGCATTATAGTTATCATAAATGGAATGCTGTAGAGCTGTAGAGCTGTGGAGCCAGCTACTACAGTACATAGATATCACCAGTTTTGGCCTGCAAGTGATGTGCTAGTAGTATCCTCTCTGGCAAGCGATGTGAAACGTTACAGCGCTCATTTTGCTAGGAAAAAAAATCCCAGCTACAATATCATCCATCTTTTACTGCATATGGAGTATTATCACCAAGTGTTGATGGGAGCCCCCGAAGCATTAAAGGCTGGCCTGATAACACACCTACCATCCAAGATACGTGCAAGACAAACATGTGGAACAGCGCTGCTGATCGCTACTTTGGCAGCCAACGTTTAATGGTACGGTTTCGTGGAAAAGCGCAATTCACAGCATTTGTGGGTGAACATATGCAAATCAGCATATAAATCAGGCTGATGAAGCTGCAGCAGCCACCACAAACCAAAAATAAGTGTCTCTTTTCCCTTTAGGCTAACACTAGCACTCACTGAAGTAACAGCTGCAGGAGCCTGATGAGACCCAAGAAGGCCATTAGAGTCTCTAGCCGTGGCTTCGAGCGTAGTGGACTGAATGCAAACCCCTCTTTGCAAATTTGTGGTCCTGCTAATTTTTTGGGGCTTTTTTTTTTTTTTTTTTGGTAGTTTGTTCAGCATTGTGCTGTTGCATATGTTTTCCCAACAGGGTCTGTACTGGGCTGTTACCTACACAGTGGGGAAAAATGACTTTTAGTTTGAAATGAGTGTTGCAGTCATTTAAAACAGGCTTAGTTTAGAGTTGGTAGAATCTTTGGTTCAGCCTGATCTGTCTCCTTTAAGGCTGTCAAACTGAAAGGAATTAAAATGCAGACAAAATTATTTAGAAAAGAAAATGCAACTTTGCAATTTAACTTTGCTACAGGGATAAAGTTTTAAGAAATGATTAGAGGTTCGGGTGTCTTTCGTCTTGGGAGCCTGAGGTTGGAGTCATTAAAGAGAAACAATTTTCAGAAAATATTGAACACCCACCTTTGGAAAACCTGTTCCCTGCAAGTAGCTAAACATGGGCCCTAAACTCACTGGTCTGTTTGAAAGGCTCAGCTTAGCCTTAAATTAAAAAAAAATAAATAAGATTAAACTGGGTACAGTGGAGTAACTGTGATACTCCACGTGCAGGAAGGCAAAAATGGCTCTTCAGAGGGACCTGGACAGGCTGGACCGATGGGCTGAGGCCAATGGTATGAGGTTCAACATGGCCAAGTGCAGAGTCGTGCATGTGGGTCACACCAACCCCACGCAGCGCTACAGGCTCGGGGCGGGGTGGCTGGAAAGCTGCCCGGCAGAGAAGGCCCTGGGGGTGTTGGTGGACGGTCGGCTGAACATGAGCCAGCAGTGTGCCCAGGGGGCCAAGAAGGCCAACGGCATCCTGGCCTGCGTCAGGGACAGTGTGGCCAGCAGGGCTAGAGAAGTGATCGTCCCTCTGTACTCGGCACTGCTGAGAGCGCACCTTGAGTGCTGTGTTCAGTTTTGGGCGCTGCAGTATAAGAAGGACATTGAGGTGCCAGAGAGGGTCCAGAGGAGGGCAACGGAGCTGGTGAAGGGTCTTGAGAATACGCCTTATGAGGAGCGGCTGAGGGAACTGGGGTTGTTTAGTCTGAAGAAGAGGAAGCTGAGGGGACATCTTATCGCTCTCTACAACTCCCTGAAAGGAGGGTGTAGAAAGGTGAGAGTTGGTCTCTTCTCCCAAGTTACAACCCATGGGACAAGAGGAAACGGCGTCAAGTTGTGCCAGTAGAGGTTTAGGTTAGATATTAGGAAAAACTTCTGCACTGAAAGGGTTATCAAAGACTGGCACCGGCTGCCCAGGGAAGGGGTTGAATCGCCATTCTTGGATGTATTTAAAAGCCATCTGGATATGGTGCTCAGGGATGGGGTTTACAAGTGGGCCAGGTAGAGTTAGATAACGGTTGGACTTGATGATCTTAAAGGTCTTTTCCAGCCATAATGATTCTATGATTCTAAAAAGATGTTTTGACAAAGGGAAGCCCCGGTGTAAAGGCAGTGGTGACGCTTGTGTTAGAAGGAGACGAGGTGGAAATAAATATTATTCTGGTCTGGTAACAGTAGACACACAGTACTGGTAGAACAAGAGGGAAAGGTGGCCAATCTTCATCAGTTGTGTAGACAGAGACCATGAGGTCTCCAGGATCTTGGGACTTGTTGCTGCTAGTTCTGAAATAATGCAAATTTGAGAACATCTGTTTGTATTTTTCGAGGGATCTGGCTGGCTGACTTCCTTTCAAGATGATCATTTTGATGATATTGGGATACTGCTGCTTTAAGAAAGATGAATCAGAGAATTTAAAGTCTTAGATGTGCATCTCATTTTTTAATTTAAATTTATATAAATAAATTGTTGGGAATAAAAAAGGAGTGATTTGGTGTCACTTCCAGAGCTGAATAAAATGCTGAACCTAACTAAAACCCACCGATGGTAAAAAATAAGATGTGAGTTTAAAATTAATCCCATTTTTGTGCTCTAAAACATTATTAATATGTGTAGAGGTTATGGCAAATCCTGTTATTTTAATACTATCCTTTCTCCTAAATATTTCATAGCCAGTTTTTATTTCTTTTATTAAATAGTCACTTTAGAAGAAAGATAAACTCACTAATAGTGAAGTTCAGAAGCACACAACTTGCAGAGTCTAGCGATGATGATTTTTAAAAGGATCTGCAGGAATTAGCAGCCGAAGGAAAGGAGCGAAGAGGAATTGCTGTGCGTGAGCGGTCCCTCAGGCTGGGCACTGCTGCATCACCCCATCTGAGTGCGGGCCCCAGCGCACGGCTCCATGTTACTGCAGGATGAGAATATTGCATTTGCAAGATGATAATATCATGCTGATCAATTCAGAACCACAGAAGACCATATTCTGTAATCCCTATGCGCGCAGAATAATAACCGCACTTTGCAAGTAGTCCCATTCATTCCAGTGGGACTCTCTTGTAATCAATATATTTGTTTCCAAATTATAGTGTTATTGGTCCAACTTGATCTTTATTCCCGTTAACCAATTGCATGTGCAGAAGGCCTGGAAACGATGCCACAGCGAGGGCTGCTCTCGTCCCACTCCCATTGTTCCAGGACTCCAGTCCTCGGAGTTATTGTTCAAGCTGCCAGTTATCTCCGAGTGCTCCCAGCAGATGTTGGGGGGAGGGGGCAATTTATTTATTTTTTTTTTTAAGAAGTTTGCCTCTTTTAGGACCAACCTCGATGAGAGATTAATTCTGTTTGCTCTCCCCTACCCTGTGTTTTGTCTCTTTAAGTTGGAAAATATTTAGAGAGGAAAATGTGTTTCCTTGCTGTTCAAAATAATAATAATTTGCCAGTGGAAATTTATTATTGACTTCAAAGGGAGCCCTAAATTTGTTGATAGTAAATAAGGGGCAATCCCGCTTCCACTACAGTCGGTGTAGCTGTTCTTGTGGGGTTTCGTGGGCACTGATTTGAATACAGAGCTGTCCACAATACGATATTTCCATTCTGCGAGCATCCTCCAAAGTTCAGCATTTATTTTTGGCTGTGGTGGAACAAAACCAAAGAATTTTGGGCCGTTTTTTGAAGACATAGGATTGTATCAAAATGCTAGTTTTCAGATCAAAACCTAGCTACTGTAAGAAGGCTTCTTAGATTTGGGATTGTTGGATTGTCTTAATAAATAGAAGAGTCTTCTGGGCCGTAACCTGATCTCTGGGGTGGTGGTCTCAACCATAAAAGATGCAAGGTTTGAGCTCCTTCTCAAGAAGAGCTTTTAGCTCTGCCTCTTCTGCTTGACGATCCACTCAACCTCAAATGAAGTGATGGAGTATGACAGCTTGCTCTCTTCTGCTCTTCCTCATGTGCACGTCAGAAATAAACACGGAAGCCCACAAGAAAGCTGGTTGATATGGATTTATCTCCATGGAATGTTTTTGCCTTGACGATCCATCCTGTTTTGGTGACATTTCATGACGATGACGATGTCCCAGCCAGTTCTGCTTCACTGAAGGTGAAGGTACAGAGCACCTCAATGAATGAAGCCTACGAGATCCACATGCAGAGCTCATGCCTACACTTGGAAGCTCACATCCCATCCAAAGGGACCTTCTTGGCTTAGCTCCCTCCCTAACCCTAACCTTATTGCTGAGTATTTAACCAGAAACAAAACAAAAAAAAAATTAATCCATGCCATGCCTTGATTAGGGATTAGAAATGTTAACCGGCCGGTGCCTTTTCCTGCAGGGGTATGCAGCCCCTATACCTTTAATTAGAGTAGCCTGTGGTACTTGCCATAAAGCTGATAAGTAATAAATAGCTGCCTTTGTCACATGCAAGTTCAGCATTGTGAAACGGCACACGGACGGCTTTAAAAAGCCTTTGATTAAACCCAGCACTACAGTAAATCTACAAACACAGAGGAAAGAAAAGAAGCTATTTAGTCTGTGCCAGTTCCCGGCATTAAGTATGCAAATTTCTCGGTGTCTTCAGCTCCCAAGAACAGCAGGCGCTGAATGCAGCAGCAGCAGCAAGCGGCACGACATCATTCATTTCAATCATTAAAACAAAAGCGGGATAAATCGCTACCTAATTTGTAAAATATGCTTATCATATAGGCTCTTTGGTCTTTAAGAAAAGCACCAGCTGAATGAGAATCACTGAATTATTTTGGAAAAAAAAAAATGCTTGAATCAATTCTGGTTTTCCCCCTTCTCCCAATGATTGTTCTTTTCTTTCTTTTTCCTTTCCTTCCCTTTCTTTTCCTCTTTGTCCCTTCCACTTTTCCTTTTCCTTTTCCTTGTCCTTGTCCTTTTCCTTTTCCTTGTCCTTTTCCTTTTCCTTTCGGTTCCAATTTCAGGTGAAACCCATCCATAACCTTCCCTCCAGCTCCCACCTCAAGCCACTGGAAAATCAGAGTCTTTTTTCCTGAACACGCACAACTTGACATCCCCAGGTCTGTCTGTTCTCTCCTTTTTTCCAAAAAAAAATGGGGTAACACAAACAACCAAAGCCCAGCCAGGAGCTCCGTGCCGAGCATCACCCATCACCCCGCTCCCACACACACTGTCCAGCAGCCCCCGCTGCCGTCCTTGTGCAGTTGATCAGCAATCCCCATTCCTCCCTGCGTGGCAAAATGTGTATCCAAATAGCCTGACCCTGCAACCTGCTGGGAGCCCACCTGGGTGGTGTTCATCACCTCCACACCGAGGGACCAGGCCGCCTCTGGCCTCTCTCCCTGTTCCTGGCCGCTCAGCTCGGACACCATCGCTGGTTTTACAAACAGCAGCGGTGAGGATTACTGGTACATAGGGAGCATCATTACTGGATCCCTAAAAAGCTTACATTCTACCCCATCTGAACGCATGGTGGCCTGTAGATAACTTATTTTTCCAATTAGACTGTTCATTTTACATCAACCAATTCATCAGCTTCTCCGGCTCGTGGCTACTTGGGTGCAGAGGACACGAACGCTCTCACTGAGGCTGCCCCTATAACGTGTCGTTGTCTACGTGGCTCCTCTGCATCCCCTCCACAATGTGTGCACGACGAGAAGCGGGGCCAACAACCCTGCTCTTCTATGAAAAGTGTCCTTGGATGATTTACCAGCTGTTCAGCCATTCAGCTGTTAAAGGATAGTGCCTCTGGCAGTACAGCTCCCTACTGTTGTTATGCTGGGGCGTCAGCAGATGGAGCATATCATGGTTATTGAAGTTGGATACAGTGCCCGTCAGAAGCCTCGCATTGCCTGGCATATGCAAATAGATCCCAGGCATCTGGTTGTGTCTTGGGCTGGCCACATGAAAAAATATTAAAAGAAACCTATTGGTTAGGGAGACCCACTGGCCGCAGCTTGGATGTTACCATGCCATCGTTACTGTGCAATTCATGACGTGGCAGATAAGCCAGGGAAGGAGGAGTTTTCAAAAGCAGTAGGTGTACGACTGCCCGCGCGAAATGCAGAGTCAACGGCAGAGCTGGGTGCTGCCGGGCTGGATGGGTGCGAGAGCGCAGCCACGGCTGGATGCAGCACCCACCGCAGCGCCGGGGGGTTGTTATCAGAACAGGGGCGCGAAAGAAATACTTGTTGTACATTGGATGCTTGTGCCACCTTTTACTTCGCTTTGGTATCGATTTAGTGCATCGTTGGCAGAACACTCAAGAAAGGGGAATTAAATGCTAATGTGTCTCCACTGTTCTTCAGGGTGGTTGCGTGCCACCCATCCCGTGAGCAGACAAAAAATATCTAAACACGAGGAGGGACTTCTTCCCTGTGCGGGTGGCAGAGCAGTGGCACAGCTGCCCAGAGAGGGGGGGGAGTCTCCCACTCTGGAGCCATCCCAAACCCGCCTGGACGCCGTCCTGTGCCACTGCTGGAGGTGCCCCTGCTCTGGCAGGGGGTGGGACTGGGGGAGCTCCAGAGGGCCCTTCCAACCCTCACCACTCGGGGATTCTGGGATTCTGTAACCCAAAGGGTATGAAAAATCCAGCCCAACTTGGTGCAGTTTGCTTTGGAGAGTAAAGTCCACACCTTTATACATGGAGCTCACAGTCCTGTCACAATTTCTACCAATTTCATGCCATCTTCTACAGCCAGGCCTTGTAACTCTCCAGTTGGGTCTGAGAAAGGATTTTCAGCCTCAGTGCCTGTAGGATGGTGACTCTTAGCGCCGGTATATTGAACAGCATTGGAGATGTTCTTGCATTAAACAGCATCATTGCAAACTGGCTAAAAACCACAGCTTGATGCTACAGCACTGCCCTTGGGTGTATGATAAGGGACCAGTGACATTAAACGTTGTGATGTACAGGTATCCCAGGTGTCAGAGCCCCGCATCTGTCCCGCAGCTTGGTGGAGGCAGCAGAGTTATAACCCCACTCTTCTTCCTTGGGGTGAGTTGAGAAAACGATGTTTGCTTTCCTTCTCCTGCAACGCCTGGCGTTACAGAACAGCCAGCCAGAGAGTTTTCTTTGCTTCTCCTCTGGAGATGAAACATGTTCTCCTCTCCTCCCGTCTGCTCTGCTTCTTCCTGGCGCTGTGGAGGGTGTGAGCAGAACCACAGCATCCCAGCGGGCTGCGCAGTGAAGGGATGTCTCGGGCTCTGGTGCGGCACATCAAATCTCCCCTCCTCGGCCCAGCAGTCTCCTGGCACCCTCTACCATGCAAAAGCCTTTGCTAGCTGCTGCCTGCTCCTGCGCTTCATCCTTGGCTGCGTTTGCAACATCAGAGGAACATAAAATGGGGCAAGGGAAGAGAAATAACATCCTGAATATTGCGCCTTCTAATTAGGCTGGCAGTGATCAAACAGCTTTTCAGGAGCACACTGTGGCAGGCTCGCTGGCACGGGGCTTTCCAGCCATGCGGGTTATTTCTCGGGGAAAAGCAAGCTCCATCCTTGCTGGAGCATCCGTCATCTCCTGGGGTCAGAGAGCAGCTTTTAACTGATCCAGAGAAACCTGGAGAAAGAAGTTGAAGTCCAGATTCCTTCTCCGTCTTTTCTTACGGTGTCCTCACCATAAAGGGACTTGTAGAAACTTCAGCAGCGCAAGCTGTTCCTGCGATGTTGTTGTATAAATATGTTTTATGTATAAATATGCATCTGAATCCATGTTTGGACTCAAACCTGTCTGTTCATCCAGCTGTCGAGTAACCTCTGCAAACAGCAGGGTCCTTCGTGACAGATTGAAACCAAGAAAACCGCTGCCTGTTCTGCAAAACATATTTAATTTGTTAAAGAGATGGGAACTTTGTTGAATTAATAAGATGTGCTAGAGAAGGGAGCCGCTCTCCGAAGAGCTGAATCCTTGTTACAAGTGCGGTTTGCAGCTTGCTGGTAATCCTGCAATTAAAGCTACAGTACCAGCGTATCACAAAAATGGGATTTGCATAATTTGAAATTTGAGGAAAATCTCTAAATACTTTAATTTTGATAGAAACTGTTTCCACTGCTGACATGTGTCTACACCTATAATTTCGGTTGATAAATTGCTGTAATTTCTCCTCCATTTCATGTTCTTTCTAACATTAATTGTCAGTTGTAGAGTAAAACAGTAGAAAAAGAGAGAGAGAGGGAGAGAATAATGTCATTGTGCTTTTGTGGTGTGAATAGCCTTCTGAGGAATGATTATCTTCCACACAGATGCAAATAATAAAATAAAAAAAAAAAGAGGGAGAGAGACCTCTTGGCTCGCACAAAACTACCGCGATGGGCATCAGTGTCCCACAGCAAGGTAGGGAAGCAAGGGGTTAAAGCCACGTAAAGGTACCCGGGAGTGGATGTGGCTGTTTCCCAGGCTGTTGGAAGGAAAGATGGACTTTCCACCAGGATGTGGAGCTGTGGAGGATGCATGGTGGTGCACAACTGGGGAGGAGGAGGCCCGAGCTGCAGGATCCCAGAAGCTGAATCCTCTGGACCAGCCGTCTCCTGCCCCACGCTCGACCCTCGCAGAGCCATCCGCAGCCGTGGGTGCACCTGGTTGGGTTTCCCCATCCAGGAGCCTCCTCCGCCCTGGGTCTGCTCCCCATCCCACCTCCCCAAATGCCACTTTTCAAGCTCCTTTTAAATAAAATGCCCTTTCAAACAGAGGGCTAGTGGTACTAAATTATTCTATTAATTTATTATTCATGATGAAAAATTATTCTAATAAACGGTGAAAAATTATTCTAATAACATTCTATCCTATTAATATTCTGCAGCCGAGCAGTTAAACTCACTTCCTGTGGCTGCTCCCCTCCTTAGCGCTGATCTATTTCTTACCGAGTTTATTGAAATTAAAATCTGCTTCTTTGGAAATGTGCTGCATTTAACAAAACCAGTGGGGGGAGATGAGCTGTGAGCAAGGAGAGAACCAGGCACCGATTTTTTTTGCCTGCTGCTGACAGAGCGAGGGGTTACACCGGGTGGTGTGAGCAGAGCGCATCCGTACCACAGCAGGTAGGGGGTGGCCCAGCCCTGGTTGTTTGGGTGCTGTCACCCTGTAGACTGTCAACTTTTAGCACCTGGTATTGCTATTCTGGTGTCTCCCTACATTTCTCAGTGTAGGGAGATGGCTCCTTGCATGTCCCTTTCCCTTAGCTGGTGCCCTGCAAGCTCCACTCCTGCACCTACCTCAAAGCCCTGAGCTCGTGTCTCCTCTCACGCCCATTCCTCGCTGCAGAAACCTCCCGAAAGCCCAAGAAGCTGTGCTGCCATAGCCTGGACATCAGCCTCCACGGGAACGAGTGGAGCTTGTAGCCAAATCAAGGATGAGGCTGGGGATCCTGCTGTCACCTGGACCTTGGGGCCAGTCCCGGCAGCATCCTGCTGCCCCTCCTCCCCGCAGCCTCCCCGTGCGCTGGCACCACGCGCTTGCCAGGCTTCGTGCCAGAGATATTTTCCTAATGGTTCCTCTGCCTGCTTTGCTTGCCGCTCTCCTCGCCTGCCAGCTGGCTGGTGTGGTCCTCTGCCGTTGCAGGCAGCTGGGGAGGGGTTTCATGGGTATGCGGGGCTTGGGAGCCCTGCGCACAGGTGGCAGAGCATCCCTAATGCCCACCGCAATGTCCCCCGGGAGCGGCACTTTCTGGGTCCCCACTCAGGGCAAAGGGATGCGGGAGGTTGACGGGGGAATTCCTGGTCCCCAGAGCTTGCAAGTCTGCACAGCCACCAGAGATGCGTTGAGGAAACGTCCTACAGAGACGCTGCGGAGAGGTGTCTCAAGGGCTGTGGATAACTCAGGGTTTCTCTTGCAGTAGGATGCGCTGTTTGGATGATTTTGGAGAGTGGACAGCAGATGAGCAGGTGCCACTGGGCAGCTCTGAACCTGCCTGCCCAGCCACTGAAGTGCCTCATCATCTGGCTTCGCTCTTCTTGTCATCCACACAACTCGGCGGAAAAAAATCTCTAACTTTGCAAAGGAGCAGCACGTCCACGTCTGTGGGTCTGTTGGCCGTAGGTGTTGCTTTCCCCAAAGCTTCTCTGATCATCCTTGGTCCTGTCTGCACAATATCTACTCCATGCCAGAGCCAGATCTCCTTCTGACCCTTTCTTTTTCCCATCTTTTTTCCGATTGTCTCTACAAACCTAATAATTCCTTGCACAAATATACCGGGTCCTACCTCCACCTCCCCAACTGGCGCAGGTAGTTATGCCAATCGCACTGCAAATCAGATGCACAAGTGCATGTTAAATGTTCCTGTGACTCTAAGTCCTAATAAAGAAGCTAACCTCCAGGTAACATTATTACAGCTTTAACAAGTAGAGTGCCTTAGTAAAAGGACTTCATCTCAAAGGACTTTCACTGAAGCCGTCGTCTTCTTTGTGTGTTCCTCCCTCGCAGCGTGGGTAATTAAAGGACCAGCCACAGCTCAGAAGATTCCTTAGCTTTTGCGTTTGAGGATATCTTTCACTCTATTTTTTCCCTTTTCTCCGATGGCATATTAGATCAAGCCATTAAGCAACATCCTCTGTTTCTCCTGAGAATATTCATCAATAATAATGAATAGTACTTGCTCCAGGGCTGCCCCCTCCTTGCCCAGGAATATCACTGGCACATGATACAACCCTGTTGGAATAACTCTGCCATTTGTTTTTATTTCTGAGATTCATTTAATGGGTAATTTTTTTTCTCTCTGGGACTGTGGAGGCCCCGCTTTGTTCAGGGTTTGGAAGCAGACAGTCGGCTGAAGCTGAGATTTTATCTGATCCAGCAGGGAAAAGGGTTTACATCAAAGTAATGCACAAGTGGAAACTCCTTAATACCGATTGACTCTGCTCCCTTAATTACACAGGGACTCGGCTGTATCGATTCATATCTCTTTTTGCCCCAGTACAATATACTTATTTAGTGGGTGTACATGAGAGCAAAGCAAAATCAAAATATTTTAAACAAAATTTCTTAATATTGGGTTATTTGTCCTAAGCCCGGATGGCAATCTCAGAGCCACGCACTGCGCAGCCTGCAAAGGGGCTTCTCGGAGGGATTGTCCTGCTCCTGTTCAACAGATGATGGATGAAACCTCAAAATAATAATTCAGTGAGTGAAATAAAGGATTGGATTCAGAATACATGGACAATGCTCCAGAATTAGGAATAGGAACACAAGTCTAGGGCCTCTTTGATCACCAGAGAAGCTTGTGCTGGTCTAACTCTGTGCACACTGATCTTCTTTGCCCCGGTAATTTTCTATATTCAATCGACTATGAGCAATGTAAATCTTGCTCTGCACCCTTCCCACATGCCTGTTGCATAAGGGTTTTTTGAGGAAGTAACTACATCAATTACACAAAGGGAAATTACTGTAGACAGTACCTTAAGCTCCATTTGCCTCATGCCGCTTATTTCTTCCTTCTCCAAGAAGTTGGTCAAGAGGTTTCATTCATTCATGTTCGTTAAGTTTTTACAGCCGTCCTGGAATCCATGCGGCTGCCCGGTCCTGCCCCACCCCGTCACCACGTTACTCAGGGACTTGAAGGCCTGAGGGCTGCAATCCCTGCCTCAAACCCAGTTGAAACCCGCTTGTGCCTCTATCTTGCTCCTGAGCTCCCGTGTTTATCCCAGCCCCTGTTTGCCCACGGTGTCGCATCAGCTGCCGCTTTCCAACCCTCCCTGCTTGTAGCAAACTCCAGTGACTCCACCACTCCCAGCCTCCTTCCATAACTGGGATCAGACACTTTGGGCTCTCTGGGTTTTTGTTACATTAATGTTTTGGCATTTTTTTTTTCCCTTTTTCAAGCACGATTTTGACTTTTGCAAGGTGCGCAATTGTCCCCGAGACGATTATCGCAGCGGTGAAGGGCAGAACCCCGCTTTGGTGCCGGAGACTCCCTCGCTGCTCTCGAGAGCCTTTGCGCATCCCTCCTTGCTGTACCGCTTTCATGCAGCGCGGTGCCTCTTGATGTGGGGATGTTTATCTTCTCTCAGTTCTTACCCATCGGTGCGTCTCTCAGCTAAAGTGCTTTTGCTCAGATTGTGAAACCCACTGTAGTCCTGTCTTTGTTAAGAAGATAAGCTACAGTGGGAAAGCAGCAGCAGCAAAAAAAAAAAAAAAAGTATTCCTCTAGTGTGTTATATCTTTTTCTCCCAAGGAATATCACACAACTTGGATGGCTACTGTAATGTTAATATACAAATCAAAACTCTGAGGAGCAAAATAGAAACACGCAACCATATTAAATAAGGGGGGTTTTGTGTGTTTGAAAGCTCACAAAAAAATCTAGATATTAAATTGATGTCCTGGCACTTGTGCAGTGTAACGGGCAGATTCAATTAAAAGAAGAAAATATGTCCAGCCCGTAGTGTGGGCTAAGCAGCAATAAAAAAGCAAATCAATTTTTCAGGAGTTTCAAAGCCTGGTGCAGATTTCCAGAAGGCAGTAGCCAAAAATATATTTATTAAAAAAGACCCTAGGGGCTCGACAGTGTCATTTTAACCAAACTACTGCACCTTCAGTATGATGAACTGTCACTATATTTGGAGAAATACTTTGTAAATAATCCATTTATATGTATAGATACAACATGTTATATATGTCTAGATAAATGCATATGCTTATGTTGCACCTATTCAATGCCGTTGATTATTTGAGAGAGGTGCAATGGTATACTGCAAATACCCCACAGATCAAGCTAAGTTACAGCCATTTGTGTTCTCAGATACTCAGTGTAACGGCAGCATGTGGGTTTTTATGTAGCATTAAATTAGGGCACTGTATATGTATATATACACGTGTGTGTGTGTGTGTGTATAATATGTATATATATGTCTATATGTATATGTATGTATGCACACACGTCCATTTAGATCTATGTGTTGATGGATTCTTCGCAGAATATTCCAGGTGTAACTATACCAAAACTCTGGGTTTGGGGTTCTTAGATTTGTCACTGTTGTCCGTAAGTGAACACTGCGTTGAGTGCTGCTCAACGCGCAGGGCTGAAATCAGAGTTTACCCCGCCAGCCCAGTGCAGAACCAAGAACGGCAGCTCAGACTTCCCTGCTTTACTCCAGCCATGCAGCACAGCAACCTTTGGAAATTAAAGCCGGGGGGAGTCCCCACCTCACTTTTACTTTTTAATCCTATTGGAGCAGGATGCCCACAGCCGAAGCACAGCTGGGACCCCGTTGAAACCAACTGCAGAGCTCCTGGGTCAACAGAAGAAGAGTTTCCACAGCCAAAAAATATATATATATTTTAAGGGACACAGTGGAGCTGTTGATCACTAGTTAGCTGGACCAAATCTAGAAATGAAGAAGAGCAAATCCTGCTGCCAGCCATGAACTCACCCTGCTCCTGGTTAATCCCGGACACCCTCCGCACGCTCAGCTGTCCATTGCGACAATGGGGGGGCTCCCCCAGCCAGCCGCCTTCTGACACTTGCAGGGGGGATTTTTCCTGTCTCTTTTCTTTCCCCCTTTGTTTTTTTGTCACCGTTGTTGCTAGAAACAGGTGATCAGAAAATGTTTCACCACGTTCAGGCAGCAAACTGAGAAAAAATAATTTTTTCTTGTTACACCGAGCCACAGATTTATTTCCCTGAAGAAAACTAAGTGTGACTGCAAAGATTAAAAAAAAAAAAAAAGGGGGGGGGGAGGATAAGCAGCATGGTGGTGATGATTAAGGTGCCCTTCCAAGAAATAAATAAATAACCCCAACCTCCTGGCACCTTTGCGTAGATGTGCATCGCACCCTCTGTCATTACAGCGGCTCGCTGTGTAATCAAGACGGGAAGAGCTCAGCAGAGCGAAGACCTCCCATCTCAGACCCTCAGTGCTAGAGACAATATATACCCAGCTGGCAGGATGGATGTGGTTTTTATTTAAAACACAGACAAACACATACACAGAGGGAAAGAAACCCTGCAAAGCCAAATTTGCTTCTAAATCTATTTACGTTTTGCGAGACTCAAGATCACCTTGAACCATCTTTGCTGTTTCCTTACCTTTTTTCTTTGAAGTTGCGAGTTCTACATAAGCCCTTCAGAAGAAAAGAAAAAAAAAAAGAGGGGGGGAAACAAAGAAGGAAAGGGAAAAAAGGAAGTGTATTTGTGAAAAGGAAGCTATTTGCAATATGTATTTTTTAATACTGACATTTTAAAAGGTTGAAATGTTATGGTGTCTTTTGCAAAGTTATGCCATTTAAACAAGATAACATGGCATTTTACCATTAAAGAGAAGACCCTCTTTTTTACTTGTACCTTTGAACAGTTTATCATTTTGCAATAATATCCTTCAGCTATGTAGCTCTCTGTTCTTCAAATGGAGGACAGCATCTCTTCTAATTGTGCTTATGATACCAATTAGCATTGGGGTTTTCTGCTTTTATTAATAAACAACCTTTCTAAGAGCACCGTGGCTGTCCTAAATATTTTTTCTCCTATATGGGATTCAGGAAGAAATCGTAATTAATTCCTCTTTCAGTGAAAAAGCAAAGCTATTTTTAAATTGTGTGCCTGATTGAATTAACAAAGTGTTAGACAATTAACAGTTTTTCTTTTTATTTTTATGTTCTTTAAAATGCAGATTCAGTTTAATACTGTTTTCCCCTTCATCCTTTTCATGTGTCCTAATTGTTAGCTAAGTAGTGTCAGGACTGCGTGTTATCGGCCAAGGCAGGTGTCAGGTTTAATATTATTAAAGATGCAATTACTTCTTTCTCAAGCACAGCTTGTCAGTTTAGCTCATCAATGTACATATCAATACATTTTTAAATGAGAAAAAATATCTCTGTTTCCCATCCATAATTATCTCCTTAGTATCTTGCCCCGTGTTTTGGAAATGTCTCTCTAACCTCAGTACACAGAAGTCCTGGGGAATATGATGAGGTCTGACAGTCCGAAGGAGCCACACAGCCAAATTCTCCAACTTAGAATCACAGAATCATTTAGGTTGGAAAAGACCCCCCTGATCATCCCGAAACCCAGCCGGTGAGCCTCCGAGGATGCTCTCTTCTGCATCACCTCCCAGGGCCACCACTTTGAACGAGGGCACCCGTGAAAGCTTGCGGGGGGAGAAAACAAGAACGGAGGAGCTGACTGATCTCTTGACATCGCACCTGTGCCACATAAGGGTGATAGGAAAGTTGTAAGGGAAAATGTTGGTTTATGGTGCCAACACCCATAAAGGAGATGAGAATGAAGGGCTGTATCTGCTCTGCGTAGGCCAGCGAAGTACTCTGGGGGAAACCCTCTGACATACCTGAAGACAGGAGCCGAATTCCTCCTCCTCTGTCTTTGGAAAGCCGGCGGGTTTGAAACACCACCATGCAACTTTCAAAATTGGGGTTTTCTCCAATCACCATTGCAACTGACTGTCCCAGAGAATGCGCTGGGTGGATAGTTTAGTCACTAAAAATTGGATTCAGCATTAATCAAAACTGTTCACTAAATACAGCTTGAATTCATAAATCATTTTAGCTGGCAAAGGTGAAAACATTGAAATAAGATTTTTTTTTAGACATTTCCTAAATTATAAACTTCCAAAATGTCAAACTCATGTTTTCTTTTCAGCTCTGGCTAACTTTGATTTCGAAGGAAGGTTTAGGAATCAGACGTTTTGTTTTGGATTGAACACCGTGCTCCGTTTGCCCCAAAGTGAAGTACAGATGCACACATCCCTGCAATTTGGCCACCATTCAAAAAATCAATTATTCTCAAAGCTTACACTGTGCCCCTTGAGGGAAATTGTTCTCTGACCATTCCTGGTCAGATGAACCATATTCTGAAGGGTATATAAGCCATGAACAGGCAACAGCTTAACAGATTGAGTTTATTCACACATCTTCTTCCAGCATCAGCACACCAAAGGTATTTTCACGCTGACGCATCCCTTTGCTATTAGACTACAGCAAGCTCTTCTTCAAGACGGGTGCCCGTAGAATCCACACCCCATATTTATTGCCATCCCGAGTTGCATCTTGCAGACTGGTCCTTTTAGCCTGAGGATGACGCCCATGCCCAAGCCAGCTTCCATTTACTCTGGAACCCTGCAGCTATTCTTTGCTGCGGGACCTAATTGCACCCGAAGAGTTTCCAAGCAAACCCAGCTGAGAGTTCCCCAGTTTAGAAAAATACGTCAAATGCAATGGGCTGTTTTATTGAAATCTAAATGTTTATGGGAAATATATGGTCCTTCGCTGTTTCCTCTCAGAATGGCATGATCAAAAAGCATTTTCAGCAAAGGAAACTTCAAAAATAATTGGCCAAATGTGTGAAAAAGTAGCTAATGTCCCTCTCCTCCCCCAACTCTTTCCGCTTTCCACTGATGAAAACTAAAATGCAAAAGCCTCCCCTGGTACGGCGCTGCTTCAGCACGTGCCGTTCCCTCCACCCTGGCAATGTGGAGACAGGTTTCGGTGCCACAGCTGGAAATCAGCTCATCCCCTTGGCCGTGTTGTGCATCGGCCGGCTGCTTTTCGGCTGGCAGCAGAGTGGGAAGAGAGGGGCTGAGGTTTGGGATTGTTACTCGGTTATTTCCCGGTATCCTTGATTAATGACAGTGGTTCCCTGCTCCAGTGGGTCACACGTGTCCTCGCGTGGGCTCTCCGCGCTCCTGCGAGCGTGCCGGTGGCTGCATGGGAGCTGGGTCGCTCCCGGAGAGACCACGGGATCCTCCGGCTGCGGCTCGGTGGTGCATGGCTGGAGACTGACAACTAATGGTTAGTTTGCAAATAGCTGCATAAAAGATCAGAGGATAATGTGCGAGGGGCGGGGATAGGAGAAGGAAGGAAGGGGAATGACTTGTAATACTTAAAGAAAATTGATTCCCATTTAATTTTTTCTTAGTTCGGTATTAATTCTCAACAATAGGGTTCTCAGTGCAGCATTTCGCCCAGCTTTCATGCGGTATCAGGATCTGGCATGGTGGTAGAAACTGTGACTGTAATTAAGAGGGCCACACATTCATCTCGAACTTAAATTCTCCAGGCTTAATTCTTTTCTCAACCCAGGACAAATCAGAAATAATTTCATTTCCATTAATACATTTCCCAGCCGTGTGAATCTGATGGAGCAGCACGGCCCTTCAAGTCCCGCATCCCCTGTTAAAGAGAGGACATGACGTGTGCCCCGGCATTACTGAGAATAGGAAATATGAGATCATGAGATCAAAGTGATGGAGCTTTGTGTTTTAAGTTTTTGATGGAGAGAATAAGGAAAAGAGAGAGAGCGCGACCCTTTTAATGAGAGCCTTTTAAAAAGAGGGCAACTTGGGAAAATTTACCTCTGTGCAAGTAGAAACTCTGATCCGTTCTCATATTGGTATAGACAAGAAGGGAAGAAAAGGGAAGAGCAGGAGGTCTCAAAGGGGAGGTCTCCATTGCTCCTCGCATGCTGCCTGGGATGTGAGAGCATCTGTGTGTCCTCAGAGGTTGGCCAGATCCTTCAAGCCTGTTACCCACTGCCCCTTCCCCAGGGATGCTGCAGGAAAAGTTCCTACAGGTACCACGGCCCGGCCACCTCCCAGGAGGCCACATCTGACCACCCGCATCTGTGGATGGCAGTGGGGAGAGAGTGGGGAGTGTCCAGCGGAAAACAGGACTTCTGGCAGAGGGTAGGTCATTTTGGGAAGACAGGGAAGGAGGAACAAGAAGTCCTGCATCTGTGGGCTGGTAACGGAGAGTCTGTGTCCAGGAAGGGTGGTGGAGAGGTCAGAAAAGGGGGGAACCTGCTGCCTGGAGATGCTCCAAACTTCTGCACTGGAGGCTGAGAGCAAAAACCCTGTGCAAGGAGCAATGTGAAGGAGGAGGCTCTGAGACATTGAAAGCATTCATTTCCGCGGGACCTATCTGGCTAAATCCTTTCCTCACCTTTGAAAATCGCCACCTGTGAATTTTAACTCTGAAATTTGCCGTCATGAGGCAGTTGTGTTACTGCTCTGCTATAAGAGCCTTTGCGTTATATTGGCAATAGCATTTGATTGTTGCACTTTGATATAACTGAATAGGTAATCAGACCACTCTTTATTTTAGCCTGAGGATATGCCTTTGATTTGTAGAGGTTGGCCATTTCTTATCTGAGTTTGAAAATGGGATTATTTAAATGTGTATTGATGTTTTTCATGTGGTCTAACTGTGCAGTTCAACATGGTAATTCAACACATAGCTATACCAGATTGTTATCTAATCTGATAAGATATGAACAGCACAAAGCCGAGATGATGAAACAATCAGGATTGTTGACTCACTGGGGTCCTGCTAAATCCAGTCTGCTTTCATACTTAATTATCCTGTCAAGTTCCTCGAATCTTAGCTCCTCCAGCACTGCGATGGCGAGAACGGTGGTAGTGACACCACTTGGTGAATACATAAGTTGATCAAAATAATTTCAGCAGATACAATGGCTATTTATGCCTCAACCGCAGCATGAAAAGCTACTGATTCAAATACCCTAGACTGCAAAATTGTCCCTCTTAGCATTTCTAGGATCACTGAAGGCCATTATTAAAGGCCTCTGGAAGTTAATGTTTTGCTAACACGAACTGCCTCCTGACTATCTCTTACCAGACGGGAAGAACAGACCAAGTGAAAATTCAGCCTTCCTAATTTTCTTCCTAAACTGGTCTTTTCCAGCTACCTAGACCAAGCACTTTACCTGACCCCAAAAGCTTTGCTGGCAATTTACAGCCCATTCCTCCCAATGCTGCTTACACCACATTTTACTCTTAGTATGACTGCCGCTTATTCAAAGATAATTAAGCTGTATTGATTAGATCTAAAAGATAAATTATAAAGGCTCCCCCCTCCACTTGCAAAAAGCTTGTATTTTCAGTCTTTTTTCTTGATCGTCTATGGGAGTAATCATGAGAGTAAGTGTCGTGTCACAAGAGTCATGTGTCTATAGCAGGTGAAAACAGGTATTCCAGATATTCAAGAAAACAAGCATTAAAGATCCAGCAGAAGTAGTGGAAATATTTTAATGGTCTGAATTGAAATCCCACTCCTGTAAGTTTTACAGGGGTCTTTGCTGTTAATTCAAGGTCGGTATTTTGCTACCAGGCAGTATTTAGTTGTAGAGTAATCTGGGTATGAAGAAGATCCATTGATGGCGATGTTTTACAG
This sequence comes from Pluvialis apricaria, assembly GCA_017639485.1. Classification (NCBI taxonomy): domain Eukaryota; kingdom Metazoa; phylum Chordata; class Aves; order Charadriiformes; family Charadriidae; genus Pluvialis; species Pluvialis apricaria. The sequence continues at coordinate 14,601,510 of CM030021.1, forward strand.
TCAGAGAAGGAAAAAAGGGCCCATAAGTGCTCATGGAAATCCCAAAGATCAAAATATCACTGTGTCAAGCATCTTTTGCTGATTAACTCACTGGCAGATTCACCTGTGGATGTATCTGGAAGAATCGTTAAGAGCTTTGTTACGGTATAGAGCAGCCAGTCAAGCATCCTTGTATTTAAAATCGACACTAAAAAAATATCCAGATATTGAAAGATGCTGCTGTCTACAAGATGTATTTTAAAGGGAAAACCACTGCTTTCATTAAAAACATTCTCAGCTGTGAGACTGAGTTAGATCAAAGCCATTAATGTTCCCTTCGAGAGGCAGCAGCAGGTAAAAATACCCCATTTTCAGAGCGCCGAGCACCTCGCCGTGGGGATCGGTACTACCACACTTCTCAGCGTCTAGACCGTGCAAACTTCTGGCCACAAATGGTACGGGAACCCCAATTCACCAGCCTTTCGTGTTGGTCCTCTTCAAAATTGTAGCTATTATGTTTAAATTAATTACGCTATTTTCTGTTGAAATTGCAGAGTGCTGTGCGAGAGAGCCTTGCCCAGCCCCGGTACACACGGGGTGACAGGAGGCCCTGCCCTGGTCTTTCAGAAAGGCTGTAATTAGCATGGAAAGGAAAGACCAACTGTTGTTTGAAAATGTTAATGCTAAAGGTCTCGTTTAAGCCTGTGTTGCTCGTAGAAGCCCATGTGTCTCATATAAGCTGATGGAAAAAAGTGTTACTTTTCTGTTCCGGCTTTTTTCTTCCCCCCTGTGGGGAACTGTGCCTTTCAGGGGCTCTTGGAGGTGAGTTTGAGCATGCCCTCATGCTCAGTCCCCTCCCTAGCTCCATCCCACAGAAGAAGGACCCGTTGGAGTGGGTCCAGAGAAGGGCCGTGAAGATGATCTGAGGGCTGGAGCACCTCTGCTATGAGGACAGGCTGAGAGAGGTGGGGGTGTTCAGCCTGGAGAAAAGGCGGCTCTGGGGAGACCTTATTGCGGCCCTCCAGTATCTGAAGGGGGCCAACAAGAAAGCTGGGGAGGGACTTTTTACAAGGGCATGGAGTGATAGGATGAGGGGGAATGGCTTCAAAGTTGAAGAGGGGAGATTTAGATTGGGTATCAGGAAGAAATTTTTCCCTGTGAGGGCGGTGAGCCCCTGGCCCAGGCTGCCCAGAGAAGCTGTGGCTGTCCCATCCCTGGAGGTGTCCAAGGCCGGGTTGGACGGGGCTTGGAGCACCCTGGGCTGGTGGGAGGTGTCCCTGCCCAGGGCAGGGGGGTTGGAACGAGATGATCTTCAAGGTCCCTTCCAACCCAAACCATTCTATATGATTTAATGATTCCATGATTCTATGATCCGCACCATTTTTCCAGCTTTCCCAGGTGGTTTCCGTGCAGCCGCAATGCCAGGAGACTTTCCCAGCCCCTGCCGCTGATTACATCTCTTCCATCCCCACCTCAGTCCTGCTTCATCCTTCCACCAAGGCACCCCACCAGTGAAGGATGCGGCTTAACCCCAAGCCAATCTCATGGGAAAATCAATGGGGATTGATCAATAGCTGCTCTGTAAAAAAATAAGATGATGGGGAAATCTGCCTGCCTGGGCACACACTGAAGCTGTGTGCCACCCCTCCACTTGACTGTCACTGCTGACAGGACCCCAACCTTATATTTGTCCATAAAGCTATAAACACACGTTCAATACCATAGACAGGCAGACAGCAGAGCAGACAGATGCTGCGGCTGCAGAAGAGGGTGTTTCCTCTCTGGTCTCTCCGGTCATTCCAGCCTAAGAAACCCGGATACGTGCGCGTGTATGACACGGTTTCCAAACTAGATCAGCAAAGCTGTGTGAGAGGACGGGCTTAGAGACGTGCTTTTCTCTGCTTGTCTATATTCTTTATGTTTGAAAGCTAAGGGTGGTTCAGTGCAGGGCCCAGAGCCTTAAATATTTTTTGGTGTAGCAGAACTACACAAGCCCATACCCCTGGAGCATCCGTCCCTTACACCTTCCCAGCTCACGGATGGGTGCAGAGCATCAGACCTGGGGGGTCCACATTAGTGTTCCGGCTGACCAAACCTTGCTCATTTAGGAAAGTGTTGAGTATTTATTTTCCTTTACATAAATATAAGCCCTCTCCTCATCGGACTCGTCTTCCACCCCGCGAGCTCCTTTGCGTGGCTGCTGCCTCCCAGAGCTGCTGTCACATCCCCCTGTGCACATGGACCTGGTGGTGACCCTCATTCCTGACCACACCTGGGCTTGCTGATGAGGTTCAGAATGCCTTAAAATAGGTTAATTTGTAGGAAAGTGACAGAAATAAATTGCTGGCACTTTTGTGTGCTGATAAGTTTAACCTTTTTTTTTTCCCCCGAGCAGCTAAATTGCCAATCATCCGGAAACACACTGGAGTTCACCCATTACATAAAGGAAGCTGTTAGTCTCATTTAAAACAATATTGACCTTTTTCCTGTCCTTTCCATTTTGACTAAATTACAGGGTACATTTTTTGAAATGTGGCTTTTGTCTGACTGTAACCAGGTGACCCTGATTTTTCCTCTTTTTTTTTTTTCCTCACTTACAGCTTTCAACCTTTCCTTTCTACTTCTAATGCAGTTCTTAGTTCAACCACTGAAATTTTCAAATCCAGAGATATTAAAAAAAGGGCTTGCATGATACATATATTTTCCAGTTTCAGATACCTACACCTGGAAGCTAAGGAAAGCTTAGCTGGTGCGCACCGAAATACATGGTGTGGGGGATAGCAGGGGGCATTTTGAAAATGATTGAGAAGTGTCTCTGGTCTTCCAAAGTCAGATCAGTGAGCGTGCATGAGCTTTCAGTTTCACTCAAAATTAATTTCAGATGCAACATTACCAATAGATTGTCCTCTGGGAGCAGAAGTTTTCCTGCTAGCAAAGAATTCCTGCTAGCAAAGGTTTTTTCTGTGTTTTTATCTTTAAATCAGGCTGCGAGAACGTATGGCTCCATGTAAAACCAAAGTAACTCATTCTGAGAGATTTTTTTCCTGCACAGAAACACTTTTTGGTTCATTTGGGGCCCTGGGCTGAGCCTCCAATGTCAGCTTCTGAGGACATTACAATATGAGTGATGCTTGAGTTGTTTTTCTTGTACTCAAGCATTCTGATAGCAGCGTGGCTGTACAGATATATTCTACTTACGTTTCATTCATTATTTCCTAAAGAAATACAAAGAGACAAAGCCTCCCTGCTCGGCTTCCTTCCTTCCCAGTTAGTGCCCATTGGCATCAACAGTATTTCCACAGGCTGGGCTGAAGCCTCAGCTGGGGTAAACCCCTCTATCTCCATTGCAACAAACGATGGAGGCTCAGTTACATCAGCTGAGGAGCTGAACCATCCTCCTGTACATTCATGATGTGCTTATGGCATTTGTTTCTTGTATTAACTTTTCCTGAATAAAAACTAAAAATATTCCCATGTACGTTCTGCTAGTTCTTGGCTCATATAGAAATGTGTCTTCTAATGCCAAACTTAAATTAATACAAGCATTTTTTTTTTAAAATTCAGATGTATGTTGGTTCTTTATATTCTTTTTTCTAAATCACTGAAGTGTGGGTTTTTTTTTCCCATCAGTCCCATCAGTCTGGTAGTTCCAGTGCTTTTTGCAGGAATTCTGAGATGCGGAAAGCTTTACGAAGCTTTAGAATTCTCTGGTAAGGGAAACATTGGTATTTCCATTAAACTTAGGAATTATAAGTCTCTTCTGTGGAGCATTTATCCCATAGGTTTGATGCCACAATACTGAGAGAACATGGTATCTTCCAGCTTTAACCCCATCTTTTCAATATTTGATTAATCTGAATCAGTGGCATTGAAAATGGTTTGAAATGTTTAATCGTCTTCTCTAGGAAAGAGATATTCAGAAGCTAGAGTGCCTTTCAAATCAAACTGCCAACAGAGAAAATCATTTCTTCAAATTGCTTACTGGTACAATGTCCAATCCATCTGTGAAAATATTTGGGTTGCATTGCCGGGATTTGATTGACTCTCCTGCCAACACCAAAATTTTAATAAGCTACGAAGGGACAAATTATTCCAACCACCGTCTCTGCGTTTTGTGACTAGGCTTTGGGAGGAGAGTGAAACGCTCGCGCTTGATTGCAGGTGCAACCGTGTCGCTGCGACGGCTACGTGGGCTGCAGGCAAACAAGTTCCCGGGTTAACTAGCGCCTGCTCCTGCGCCGTGTCCGCGCCTCCGCTTCTCCTCCTCCTGCTCCTCCCGGGAGGGGAGCAGCCCGAACCCCCCTCCTTCCTCCGCGGGGCATCACGTTTTCCCCTTGGGCTGGCAGCGCTGTGAAGATGCTGCCTTGCCAAAGGTGTCGGGGCTTGCGTTTCATTCTAGTAATGCTGGTAGTGCAATTTCTTATCTTTCGGTTCTACTTTAGACCATAGGATCCAAACATCCTTTATAAGCAGTGATGTGCACAGGGGACTTACGCAATGATAGGAATTGAATAATCCTGCCTGCTGTACGCAGCCTTTAGGTTGTCTGGTTTGACTCAGTATTAGTATGTGCCTGCGTGTAAAATTGCCCCGCACAATTATTCAATCTCGTGACAACTATTCAGTTTGCAAAGCAAAAATAATCCTGTGATTACCCTGTAATTAGCTGATAGTTACTAATCAATTACATCTGCAGAGTTTGCGTTCCATCGAGGAGGTGCCTCGTGGTGATTTACGGGGAAGGTGCGGTGTCTGCCCCGCGCAGCTTACAGACCTCCAGCTCCGCTTTGCTCGACGGCTGAGCGGTTGCTGGGGCTGGAGGAAGAAATACAGGACCAAACTCTGCACCGGAGCCGGGCGGCAGCCGTCAGGCATCTCACCGACCAGCTACGGCATCGGCGGGGTCTGGGGCAGATGCGCATAATCTCGTTAGGGGAGGCGGGTTAACGCTGAACAGGTTGGCTGCAGAAGCGTGTTTGAACGAGGCCTGAGCGAAGAAAGCAAACGCGTTCCCAGAACATTTGGTTATTCCTGTTGTCACTTGTCTTCTCAAGACTCAGCACAGCCTGGGCTGCTCCATTCGCTGGGGCGGTTTGACACCCCCGCAATAGGAATGAGCACAAAGTCCGGTGTGTTCTACAGGTTATTTATTTACCGCGATATTCCTCCTTGCCTGAAGGGATGAGCCTTCCAGTCTACACACAGGCAAAAAGTACATTTTAGTACGTATGTTGGCAGGGCGGGTTTGCTCTGCTGGTGTCCAGCTGGAAACGCGGCACTGGGCTCGCCTCTGCCCTCCCCGCTTAGGGACAGTGTCCCTGTCTGGAATATTTGCAACCGGTGAGAAAACGGGATTAGCAAGCACCTTTGAATAGCAACCAAAATCAGGCAGAGTCCCTAATCTCTGGACGCACGCTCACCAAACTCTCCCAGAACGTCCTCAGCTCAAGCTCAGATGTTCATTCGGCACACAGAGGAAGGGATGATTTCACAATATTAGGAGCAGTGCTGGGAAAACTGAAGGGAGAAGTGAAGCTACCGGCAGGTTTGAAGAACAGTTTGATAAATATTTCTGCTGTGAAAGAAGGAAGGAAGACATGCCAAGAATAGAGATGTGTCCGTGAGAAGTTAGACAGGAGTTTAAAGAGAAGGCTGAAAAGCTTGAGCGTGATGCTGCAGGGGAGAAGCTTATTTTTGAGAGAGATGAGGGAAAAGGGTGAAAATATGATGGAAGAGGGAGGGACAAACCCTGAGGTTACAAATCAGGCAGAGCTGTGCTGGAGGGAGCAAGGCGAGGGATGCTTGAGGACCTTTGGGCAGAAAAATGTGTAGTCGGGTGCACAAACATGTCACCTGCCCAGCCAGTCATGAAGCCTGGCAGGACTGCGCCGTGGTCCCATGGCTCTGATCCTGGGCGGCTGCTTCCAGAGCGGCTCTGCCAGCACCGAGGACCACGCTCCGGCCGGGAAGAGCCTTTCTGCTGGGGAACGGGGCTGGATGCGCACACCGGCCCCCATCACCTGCACGGCGCAGGGGAAATTCATCCTCCTCGCCAGTGCCTTTCTCCTTCCCTTTCTATCAGCCGCACCTCCTATTAAGAAAGATCCCGACAACACCATTAAAATGTCTTATGTCGATTGAAAATTCATTGTTCGCTAAAAGCTAATCAAAGCGTGGGTAAACACAATGGCCCCCTTCTCCCCCAGCCTGACGTTTCATTTACACAAGAGCTCAAGCCCTCGCACCGGCGCGCTGCCATGCAGCCGTCAAGCATTGATTGTGCTATTCAGCAGGATGGCTCAATAATTACAGCCCCGGATCTCCAAACCACACCAAAGAGCAGGCTTACCACTGCTAGCCTTTGTTACTAATTGTCCTTCAGGATACTTGAGATGAATTACTGTGGCTTACATTTTCCTGTTTTTCCTTTCTCTTCTATTGGGTAAAAAAAAAAAAAAAAAAAAAAAAAGAAATCTTTCCACTTAGCGGTGCTGGACGGATCAGACAAGTGTAGCGTTGACTGTTGACAGCACTTCATAAGAAAACCCTCTGACTGCAAACTGTCTCATTGATATGTTCAGCTTGACACGTCGGATTGATTTTTGATTGTTTTACAAAGCTCGCTTGTGCATGTTTTCATTATCAAGGCTGGGCGGTTTTCATACTAACACTTACGAAATGTTAGAGCTATTAATATAATTTGATATCATCTATACTGCGTCTAATTGTAACAAGTAATCCAACAAATTAAGCCTCTTTCACCAAAGCTCTCCAAAATGGATTGCCCTTCTGATTATTCTTTTAGTTCGTTTTGTTTGGGAGCACATGAAACAGTAGCAAAATTATTTTAGTTCTAACTTTTTAATCCTGCTAGTTGGGAAGGCAGAATTAGGGCTGAAAGTTTTAGATTCAAGACAGGCGAATGCAGTCAGCGCCGAATCCGTACCTATTCCCTGTGACTTCATCGGGAACTGGATCGGCTCCCGTGCAAACCATGCTGGGCTGCAGTTTGGGAGGCGATGGCACGTTCAGGGAAAGGACACTGTCACACATTCCCTATGCATGTGGACCAGCTGGATCGATGCTTGGCCTTCATTTATTAAATCTGCTGTCCCCAGCCATCCCTGCATCCACCCCCGTGATCCCCTTCCCCATGCCCAGCCTCCAGGCTCTCACCCACCCTTTCCCTTGCTCTTTCCCATCTTTCTGCGAGGATGTTGGTTCATGGTAAGCCTCTCTCATCCTCCAGAAACCCCAGAAAGGAGGTGTGATGGTGCTTGGTCTTCCCCATGCAATCATTGTGCTCCTGATGGTGACCCCAGTGGGAGTTTTAGCACAGCAGTGGCCTCAAGCTGATCCAAACTCCCCCAGAAATTTAGGAGGGACTTTCCCTCCTCCTAAGACAGATTGAAGACACAGGTTATGGTTGAGTAGCGTGACTGCTGTGGGTAGCTGCCCCGCTTAGACAATAAGCTCCTTCTGCTAGTCCTGTTTAGCAGTTATCCCTTGGGAAAAATACTGCCTGCACTGCCTTTGCCTTTTTCTAAATGCAGTATATAAAAAAGAGGAACGAAACCATCTAAGCTGAATTTTAGAAGACGGAAGCCCACAGTCCATATGCGACACTGCAACTGGTTGTGCTCCCGCGTTCGCGTTGTCGGTGTGCGCAGCCGGCGTGATCACCCACTCGGGGAGCCGAGCAGCTCACAGTCACCAGGCATCCCATCTTTCACAAGATGGTCCTTTTTTTTCTCCAGTCACAGGAGGAAAAAAAAAAAAAAAAAATCATTTCCCATCTCTTTTCCTCCCATTTTTTCCCCAATAAATGAAAATTTAATATTCCTTGGTGCCACAGGTCACTTTTCTGAGCCGAAGGTACGATTACCCCAGTTTCCACCAGCTGGGCGGGGGCTGGGAATTTCCACTCATGAATAAATGCCTTCCTTGGTTTTCTCTTTATAAAAAAACATGGCCCTAAATAGTGTGTAAGCACTCTCCTGTGACTGTGCACTCTCTTCATAACCCTTCCACTCGAACAAAGTGATTGTCTGAACTGAAATCGCTTCACTGAGATGATTAAATTAGTTCCTACATGCCAGAGATGCACAGAGGTCTTGACATTTATATTTGGGTACTAGAGTCTGACATTCAAATGTGTTCGTGTTTGAAAACAGCGTAATTTAAAAAGTAGCGTAAAATCCATTAATATAATAGGGAGAGAGGGCGATGCTTTAATTTGTTTGGGGCTGTGCAAAATGATCATTTCCAGGGGCTGCGGCGAGGGCAGCCCTGCGCTGGCTGGGCTGGGTGAGACGTGCTCTCCCCCAGCGTCCCCCAGTCGCACCAGTACCCCCTGTGCTGAGCTGAAGTGCTAAACCCACAGAAAAGGGGAGAAAATCCCCCCTGGTCTGCACATGGCTGAGACGCCTCTAATCGCACTAGGTTTATTTTGATATGATATAATCCACTGTTTCTTCCCGCAGCTTGGAGCACACCTGCGGCTGGGCTGTCAAACCAACAAGAGCACACGCAGGCTAAATCTCAAAAAAAAAAGCAAAACAAACAATTAATGACGTTCTCAGTGGTCCCAGTGAGCAAAAAGCGACAACACGTATGCAGGGAGCTTACTGCAAATTCACCCAGCACCCCTATAAAGAGAATCTGAGCCGACATTAAGTTCTGTATGACATGATGAGGATGCTGTAGGCTGTTGGATGTCATTATTTAGCAACAAAAATGATTTTTTTAAAATTATTTTTGGCCCATTGATACACTTATATAACATGTGTATAAAGACCTCTATGAGAATCCAAATCCCATTGTTTTGTCATGCCTTGGATACCCAAGAAGACACTCTCTTTTGCCTAGAAATAGGATTTTTAACTGTAACACAGAGCAGCATTGCCACTTTTCAATGTTATTTTGAACGAGCGAATGCAAATGACATTATTCAATTTGCAGAAGTGGTTTCATTCATGATGTGACATCAGCATCTGGTACCTAAAGGAAATGTTCTTCACCAACTAAAGTAAAAAAAGTCTGATAAATTCCTGAGAGCAAATTCCCCACTACGCCAGCAGCGAAGCAGCCCAGTAGTTTTATTCTTTTGCATCGAAACAGAACTCTGTTGGGATATTTATGTTTTTTCCAGGATGTCCCTCAAATGCTGGGGAGGAAAAGAGAACTGTAAAGGTCTGGGCTGGAGCACATGAGCATGCACGACCCAGCGGAAAAGAAGAAGGAACCTGTGATAAACGTGTGCGCCCACATCATGCTGGCGTGTGTCTGCACATATTTTTTATTCTCATCTGCAGTATTGATGACCAAGGACCGATCTTACTGCACATGCGTCTTTCTCCCCGCATCCCTTTTCCTTGACTTGCGCAGATGAAAATTGCTTGGATTTTTTTTTTTTTTGGGTCGCTGTTTTGTTTTTAAGCAGTGAGCAAAATGCCCTGACGTTAGTGCCGATTCATTTTCCCAGGTGGAAAAAAAAAAAGGAAAGAAAAAAAAGAAACAAATCAAAAGAGCAAAGAGAGGAATCGGGGCAGGCCATCACAATCAATAGCGAACAGGGCTGGGAGACGTTGTTTCGGCGGTTGGGAACAGGTCGGTAGAGGGGAATAGATTGTGAGTGCTAAATACGAGGATTTTATTATGCAGGGGAACCCTCATTTTAAAGGGACAGGGTAAAACCGTGTTCAGGATCAAGATCAGTCTTCAAAATAGTGAAAATTACTCACGTGGCCAGGACGACTGGTATCTCTTTTTTTTTGGAAAAACAACTCTTAATTAATTGGGAGAAAATTGGCACAAGAATAAGTGAGAATATACATATGTATACACGGGTGTGTGTACATATACATAATACACTGATTTATTATGCACGTGCTGGAGTGTGTATATGAGTGTGTGTCCGTATGATAAGAATAATGAGCTATAACAAAAATGAGGGGACAATTATTCTGATCTTTTGTAACCCATCTCGGCTGCGCAAATTATCATTTTGAACAGTCTGAAAACAGAAAACTAAGCATAATAGACTATAGGGAGGCATATTTAAAAAATAAATTAAGGAATAAAATGCATAGAGACAGAATGCCATGTTTTGTTATGTCATTCCCTGCCTGCCTTTCTTCGGGAGAGAGATTTCAAATGAAATTCAAAGACTCTACTTTTAAATAAACAATGAAAATTGAAAATAGGCCTCCTTGTTAAAATATATATCTCTATTTCCTCTCTTTTTTTTTTTTTTAAAGTAATGCAGTACTGTGCAACGGTACAAAAAAAAAAGGAGGGCATTAGGTATTAGGATTCCAAAAGGGATAGTACATCTTTAATGATACATATGATAATTAAAGAATACAATAAACACAATTAGCATATGTTTTAAACAGTTTATTAGTGAAGCTTACCATAAAATCAGAATATATAGAGCTCCAGGGTTTGTTGGGATAACAGCTTCTAATCCTTAGAGTCATAAAATCCCTGGCTTGGAAGAAATGGGCATCTTTAAAATGATTGAATCAGCAGGCCTCGAGTGAAAACACACAAATTAGCAAACTCCAGCAGTTGGGCATTGTGCGATGCTGCAATGCACGGAGGTGAAGTCATCGCTGACACTGCCCCAGCAGCTCTGATAGAGCACAGCGGGGATGTGGTGCTGCTGTGGACATCCGAGGAGATAATTACTTTAACTCCTTCCAGACCAGGGATACCCAAAAAATAAAATAATAATTTAAAAAAAAAAAAAAGAAAAAAAGAAAAAAAAGAAGTCGCCTTTATTTTGCAAATAGTCATCATGGGGAGAAACGAATGTCCGAACAAGGGGTGGGTATAAAGGAGATCAGGGACATCAGAAGAGCAGGGGGGGGGTTTGCTCGGCTTGGTCTGTCCTCCCTCCCTCCCTCCCTCCCTCCCTCCGGCGGCGTTCCTGCGGCGCGACCGAGGGGACCCGCGGGTGGGTGGCCTCCAACCAGGGGTGTGCGGCCGTGCTGGGACCCACCGCAGGAATTACCCGGAGTTTAGAAGTTAAATAATCGAGTTAACCAGTCTGGACAGGGCTCTGGCAGCGCTCTCGCGCAGCCGACAAATACTACCCTTGGCAGTAGCACTTTGTATTTCTTGCTCTTGCCTCTTCTTTTCCCGATGTCCGTATTCTGCCTTTATCTCTCCATTTCTTTCCTTCTAACTTCAGGGCAGTGTGAGCACTTGGGATGGTTTTTTTCTAGTAATGATTAACATATAAGCTCTTTACATTCGTCGCCCTAATGTAGAGATAATTTCTTCCCTCTTTTGTTATTTGTTGGTTTGTCTGGAGGGGGGGTAGGACGGGTTTAATCCCGCAGTTCAGGTATTTTAGGTTTCTTAAGAGTGGCAGGGAAGGCTTCGGATGAGCATTGGTGTGGGCTGAAAGGAACGAAGCTCTGCTGAGTTTTTCTGAAGGGAAGGGGCAAATTGTCAACTTTATAATGAATCCTCATCAGACGTGATGACTTCCCAGCTCTGCGGCAAGGGAGAAGAATAGCAGTCAAGTGATGTTTGAACACATTCTTATGGGGAAATTGGAGTGTTTGGATCCTGAAATTAGATCTGAAGACAGCCAAACATCTCCATAAAAATGGGAGCTTCACTCAAATGAAGGCATTTCAAGTTTGCTCAGCTCCCGGTCTGCGCTGAACAAATTCAATCACAGCTCAGCACAGAGCGAGCGCTTTGCTTTCCCTGCTGCATGGCAGAACTGGTGGGCACGGCGCTGCTTTGCACGAAAGAGGCTGCCTGCTAATTTGGGTGGTCGGGAACAAATTCTTCTGAGTCATCTTAAACACGCAAGGAATACTGAAAACAGACGGCATGTGTGCATGCATGGAGACACTATGCTGCTTTACCTCTATCCCATAACTTGGAATTTGTGCTGATATTATTTTCCTTAACTTCTGCCTGAGACCTCAAGTCCAGGAGATGGACGCACTGTGTAGTAGCAAAGCAAGCGCACAGCGAACACCACATTTTGCCCCCTAGATATTCATCTGTTTTTGCCCCATATGAGTCTGAATACAAAAGAAATGAGCTGGAGGAGAGATGAAGGTCCAAAAAGATGAAGTGACTTCCCCAAGGTCAAACAGCAGGAAGGTGGCAAAGGCAGGAATATAAACATGAATTATATTGTCACTCTGCTAGAGGAAAAGGTTGAAATGCAGCTCATTTTTTTTTCCCTGTAGTTTAGACCCAGCTTGACGTATTTGACCTCTCTGCAGCTGGCCAAGGTCCAGGGACAGAAACATAAAAAATGGGATTCTCTACTCTGGGGAAAGGACGAAGGTAAACTGAGGTGTGACACGGGTTCACTCAACAGCGTTGCCTGGTTTAAGCGAGCCAGGGGGTGAGTCGGGGTGTAGTCAACTGGTTTTTCTCTTGACTTCATTGGGTTTGGGTTGCATGTGAAGGGACGAAGAAATCTGGCCCAGCAGCCTGCGAGGAGGCGAGGGAAAGTAACTGCGCCCATTTTTCATTGTAATGTTTCCCTGTTGGCATTTCCCCGGTTAAGCGTAGCCGGCGGTGCTCGCCAGGCGCCAGAGTCAGCCCAGTGCAAGGAGGTTTGATGGCAGGAACCTGGATTTTGGCTCCATCTCCAGTTTTTAGCAGAGGAATTCAGCATCCAGCGGAGCGTTCACAGCAAACTGACAGGGAAGGGCAGAGCAAAGGCAGCTTGGCATTGTGCTTCGGGTGGTTATTTCAGCCTGGAAAACCCTCACCCAGGGCTTGCTCCTACCTGGAAGAAGGTTCTGCAGACCTCCATCCCCGCCTTGGCTCTACACGCTCGTGTTGGGGAAGAGTTGATCCTCTGGGAGGCGTGAGGTCGTATGCAGCCGTCCGATCACGGCACGTAAAGCCCACTGGCACACAAGTGTTAAAGAATAATAGATGTGCCCAACGTGACTCGGCCGGAGCGGGCTGTGCCGGAGGGCACCAGTCGCTGCTCCCTGCTGCCAGTTGCTCACCCACGTCCCCTGTGATGGGTACTGGGGCGCGAGGGCAAAATTGCAATACTCAGGAGCAGAATATCCTCCAGAAAAGAGCAGTTATAGCAGTAAGAAAGAATCAGCATCAAAATCAGAAACAAAATTCAGTGTCATCTACCCCTCTCTGCTCGTGCCATTATAAAGAAGGCCACGACGTTCTCTAAACCTGAGATTTTAAAGAAAACATTTTGAATAGCAATGTGTACACTGTTCTCTCTTTCATTCAGGTGTAAGCATTAGCACGCTTTATTTCTTTTTAACCTACCAAACACGTGGCAGAAGCATTTTTGCATTTTGAATATAAGGTCAATTTAGCATATGCAGAATATTTTCCCGTTCACTTTCCATTAGCATTTCATATTTATTAGTGAGAAACTCACAAATGGTGTTTACTTAATTCAGCTAAAAACTAATTCTGCACTGAGTATTTGACTAAGACGTTGACTTTAAACTGTGTTAGTTATTTTTATAGGTATTCTAAAAATAATACCATAGGGTTTATTACCTAACCCATATCACATGTAATTTGACATTTGAATGTTGAGGGCTCATACGTGTGTTAAAACAGTGAGAAAATATGCACAGAAATTTTTCAGGGCTTCTTTAAAATAAAAATTAAAAAAAAAAATCAGAAATCTATTATGTGCCCCAACTACATTGCAAATTGAAAAATTGACAGTGGTGGGTAGCCTATACACTGCCATTTATTAGCTTGGTTCCTCTGCACAGACTTTTAGGATGCTCCATCACGGATTAACGTCTCTCAGCAAAGAACGTGCTATAAAAAAAATAAGGAATGCGGCTGATAAAATTAATGAAACAAATCATTGTTGAAAAGCATTTGGTGAGGTGTGAATTTGAAAGCTAGTTTCCTAATACAATATTTGTAAAATAAACAGAAATTAATATCCATTAATATTAACATAATTATCTTAGCTGAGAATATTGAAGTGTTGCCTGTTTTGTTCTTTTCAACTGCAGCATCTCACTACAACTGTTTTCGTAGCTGGGGAATAATCTGCTTGTGTACGCTGTAATGACACAAGAAATAAAACGTAATAAAAGGAATAAAATCTGAATTCCCATCTCCGCAAAGAGTAATTCCACAATCTCTATATATATTTTTGGGGCTTTCCTATGAGGTGAGCATGGCTTTATTTCCTGGACCCGTTTTCACGGCCACCTTGAGTTGGGCTCACATGAGAAACTCATTCTGCTTCATACAAAAACCTTTTCCCTGTATCTTAAAACTACCCTGAGTGATCCTAAATTTCCTAAAGCCTGGGGAGGTGATGTGAGCGGGTACAAGCACACGCCGCCCCCGCTCCCCTCCTTCCAGCGCTGCGGCGGTGGCCTCCCCATGAGACAGCCCCTTCTCCCCACCTTTCCGACCAAGGAGGATGGGTCCCCAGGTGGGCATCCCGACTTTGCATCCCCGGCAGGAGCACACTTCAGATCTTCACAGCTCCGTGCAGAGCTGCCTTTCGGACCCCGCTAAAATGTGAAAAATATGACATTTTCCATGAGAAACAGCTTATTTTTAGGTCTGTAGATACCGCAGGAGCTCGCGAGTGAAACCAGGCACTTTGTGGACTGAAATAAAAATACCGACACCTCACAAAGTTAAACCTCGGACAGAAAAAAAAGGGGAATTTGTTCTTTTAATCACCAAAGCGATGAGGCGTGTTCACATGCCGATAGTTTGTTAGGTTGTAAGGTGGCGAATGCAAACAGCGTGGTGCCCAATGGTGCCGACGGGTGAAGGGACCGGGGGTCTCGGGCAGCCCAGGAGGCAGGACAAGCCGAACCCACCCCTTTGAGTTTCAGACATCTCGGTGCTAAAACCAGAGAGCAGCCAGCTTTATCGCGAGGAAGCCTCAGCAGGCAGGACGGGAGAGTTTTAGCTTTGGCTTCAATAAGGTTTCGTCTCAAATTTGCGGTTTGTTGGGTCCCACATTCGCGTGTGCACGCCTGCCCGCACAAAGGGGGTAACACATATTTTAGATGGGATCCTTTCTTTGAAGCGAAATGAAACGCTTAAGGTTTTCTTAGCAAATATCTCCTTTTAAAAACCTTTCCTCGTCCATCTCATGCAGATGTGAGTTAGTGTCTGTCCACCGCATCGCTGCTCATGGTTGTGTAAAGTGCCCATCAGGTCTGATCCGGAGAGACCGGAGTTATGGCAATAACTGACTTTTCAACTCAGTGGCTCAGCAACCTCATTAATTTGGCCTTAATCAAAGTATTTCATCCAACCTGAAAAAAAAAAGAACTAAAAAGTTTTACCTAGACATTTCTTAGCCACCTTATTACTCTCAAGATTTTCAGTGCTGTTTTGAGGAAAAAAAAAGCTCTGAAACATTTTGTTTTGAAAGTGTAGAAGTGAAACTTTTTTTAGTCTCTTTTCCAGCCTGCCACGTTGCCATATTTACCACGGCGCTAACAGTTGTCAGAGATTATCTGGCTGAGTCACAGCTTTTATGGGCTCCACTCCGGTACTAGAGACGCGAAGCAGCTCCTCTGCAACCCAAGGTTTATGTTGGCATAAGCGAGATCAGAATTCGCCCTTCTGTTTACCATTTAGCTGAATCACCCCATCACAGACCAACTGTCATCTGTCACTCCATACTTTTAATGGTACATTGCACTGATGTTGTCTATTTTTTCCCCCTTTCTAGCAGCCCTGTCACTCTGCTATGCGCTAATTTCTTCTTCCAGGCTTCTGTTGGATCTCTTAATAATGCCGCCACTGCAATTTAGGGTTATTTAAAAAAAAAAATAATAATGCGAGAGAGACTTTGGGGAGCTGGAGGCAGAATCAGGTTTGCCTGCTAACTCAGGCTGCAGACTCAACGGACTTCTGTCTTTTGGAAAGTGCCTCCCAAGCGATGTTTTACTCCCCCAGTCCCGGGCACCGCTGTGGCGTGGGGAGCGGAGGAGGTTCCCCTCCCACCCTCAGAGCCGGGCTGCATCTCTCCAACTAAGTGTGTCGCAGGGAATTAATTAATTTTAAAATTACATTCTGTTTTTAACGCTAGGGCCTCGCCGCCACTCTGTATTCCTCTGGCCAGTGGACCAGAAATCTTTACCCAGCGCGTGGCTTCCTCGGGGCCCCGGTGGCGACAGCTCTTCAATGCTTATTAACCCGTGCGGTGACAAAGGGCTCGCGTGGCCCTGGCAAGTGCCTTTGCGCCACGTCTAGCGCCTGGTTCGCGTCTCCAGATGGGGAGGTGCTTTTCCAACATCTGCAAGATGAATCACGTATTCTTTTGGTATTGCAATAAACAAAATGGGGAGAGCAGTGCCGTACAAAAGGCGATTCAACCGGGGGAGGAACTGCCCACCCAGGGCAATATAAAATATTTTGATTATTGATAAAACATTATCTAATAATGTTATAAAATATTTGATTATTTCCTGCCCTCGCAGGGGTGTGTGTGGGTGTTGGGTGTAGGAGGGAATTTAAGCTACAACAATCTTCAACAAGTTTTTCGACCCGTTTGCCATTTGTATAGTTAGGTTTTTCACCTAAGAATTTTAGCCTTTTGTTTCATTTTGTTTTCGCAAACCTCTACAAAAAATTCTGAAGTTTGTTTGTGGCCTTTCTAAAATTACCCACATGTATGTGAAATAAGCATTAACACTTGAGCAGGGAATTTAGTGTGAACTATCACTTAGCTATTTGTCTTGGTTTGCGGGTGGCACCTGTGAAGGTTAACCCATTTTGGGGGGGCACTCATTTTTATGTCAGCAAAGGTTTTTGTCCCTGCAAAATACAAGTTAACATATGCTCCATTTTGATGAGTCCAAGTTCAGGATAAAAACTGTTTCTCTGGTTCAATTGCTGTAGGTATGTGACATACAGTATACATAACTTGTAGAGGTCCATCTGGTAAGAGAAATAATAGTGTGTCATTGCATAGTATGTGTCTGGGTGCGCACGTATTCCTCTGTACTTCTTCTTTGTCATGAGTCCACGGTTTAATTTAAATATGTGTTTCTCTTCTCTCCATATTTCAGGTTTATTACAGAGTATGAAAATCAGGAAGCTTTTTGTTCACTTCATACATCTCTTCCAACAAAGGCAGACATCAGAACCCAGCACAGACTCCAGAGTGATTATTGTTACACATGATCTATGGAGCAGATAAATTACAGCTTGATTTTTATAAGGTATGTTGAGCCTGCAGGCTTCAGCGGAAACAAAAACAAAACAAAACACAAAACCTTGGTTTAACTAGTAATTTGAGGAAATATGACAAACCTGACATGGAAGTCACAGAGCAAATAAATATGCACATCCATCATTTTGTAAAATTATGCCTTCGCTAGAGAGACCTCTGCTTGCTGCAGTCTGCAGTGTAAAATTTCTCTGTGGTTTGCTAGTCTCAGATCCGGCTACATGAAGAATCAAGTTAGTCATAGTTGAAAGAAACAATTTTATGCATAAGACAACCAGGGCCGTACAGTAAAATAGTGCAAATATCAATCTGTGTGAATCAAAACTAAGTTGATTTTAGGACATATTGTAATATTCCTAGAATGTTTAGATGCGTTTTTTCTTCATGATACAATTGCTAAAATACCGCTCAGAGAGTCTTTTATTGTAAAATAATGTCGTTCCTAGAAATAAAATCACCTGATGGTTGTTGCAGATATAAAATCCTACTGCATACAAAATACAACAAAAGGCAGTTTCAGCATCATCTTCCGAGCACAATCGTTCTGCTGGTGCACTGGAAAGAAATTATGTACAAATTCTCACTTCAGGAATCGCCTTTTGGTACCTACTATTTTTTTTGCAGCTCACAAGTATTTGGAAGGGTTTGTGTGATGCTGAGGAACACCGTCAGTGCCCTTTGTGTGAGATCCTTCTCTCGAGCAGCCCCATCCCTGCAGAGTCAGGGAACTGCAGATATCACTGAGGTGGTCTTCACAACCCAGCAAGGCTGCAGTAAGGGCACCGATGGGGCTGTCACCTTTGGCATTGGGAGGAGGGTTTTACTCGGAGTTTAAGGGTTAAATCTAACAATTTATGTCCAACTGCCTCTGGATAAAGCACAAACCAGAATCAGTTGCTCCAGTCCTAAAGAAGCGTCTTCATCAAAGCCACGACCCCTTTCATGCTCCGTTCCTAATCCAATGAGTCCTTAGGTTTTTCTCCATTTCCAGGGATGCTTCTTGAACGGGCAGGATGGAGAGGAGCCAGGTCAGCACCGCACATACACATGCACATGTCCAAAATACCCACCAGCCTAGAGAAGGAGACACTGCCATGTGCAGGGAGGTGGGTCTGGGTCTTCCCGGGCAGTGGCAGGACCTGGACCTCCAGAGCCCTGTGCCTGTGCCTGGTCTCCACTGTGTTCAGTGAAATCCCAGCGGATGGTGCCTGGAAGAGAGTGGAAGAGCCTCTGTGTACAAGTTCCCAACGGGGCAGAAGTACAAACCACAAATTGAGTGGCTCAGCCATGTCAAAACTGCTATAACTCTGAGGATATACCGAATTGTTGCTGTAGGTATCAGAGCGCTCTAACATCCAAAGTTGGAGTGCCAAAAGATAAAGGACTTCAGGTTAATAGGTTGGGAAAGAGGGCTGAAGTCCCCTTTGAGGTGTTTGCCTCCTTTACTAGATATGATCTCCATAGCCCGTCTGGGAGGTCTGCAGGAAACTGTCTAAATTGGACTATGAGCCCCATGTCTTCCACTCTTAACCACAAGACCACCCTATGTATACAGCAAAGGTGGTGGTCAGAAAAATAAGTCTAAGTTTGCCCTCTACAGCAGCTGTTTTGGCCTGATCTTGTAGGTTTTGGTCCATATGTATAAACCTATGTTTTGGCCTCATACTGCAGTTCTTGGTCAGACAAAGCTTACTGGAGCCACTTGGAGCACAGCCTGTGTGAAGAGTCCATCATCTATTTCACTGCGTCTTCCAAGTCGCATCTTGCAATTTAAAAGCAAAACGCACGTTTGCTACTCTTAGCATCACAAAACCAAAATAACTGTTTTGTGCTTCATCCATAAAATTGCCAGCTAAATTTCCATTCTGGAATCATTACTCCAGGTGTTTGTCAAGGAAGATGTACAAAGCAGACAGAACATGTTTAGCATTTCATATACGAGGTTGAGCTGTGGGAGTGACAGGTTGAAAAATCTTGTTTGGACTCATACACTGAAACCGTTTAATATAGAAGCCACTGGTGGACTATAAATATGGAAAATCAATGTGCCATATTTTTATAGAATCCCCGTTCTGCATGTCTTTTAAACATATCAGTACTTCCGAGAAGCTGTACAATCTAAACTCACCGATTTTTGCTTTGAACATCTACAGTTCTTCAATGGGTGGACCTTCAGAAACCCCAAATGTCTGCACAATATGCAGTTCATTTGAATGTGCGCTTATATTAACTGACCCCACAAAAGCCAACTGTGTTCATTTAGGCTAGGAATTACCCAATTTGCTCACATAATCTCAGCAATTACATGTTCATCTTGTTTAAATATCAGACCTATGGTGTCATTTACGTAGTATCTGATCTTTCTACTTAACCTCAAAGATATTAATCTTTATTAAAGGGGGCGAGAGGCAAAGAGGGGGAAGAGATGCTGGTGACAGATATTCTGACAGCTCGGAAAAGTCATTTATAAAGCAAACATCAGTAAACATTAGGGGTGACATATTGATATCAGCAGCAAGTAAACGGATGGCCAAGCTAGGATGAGGTATTACACCTTAAATTGTGGCAACCATTTTTTTTGTCCCAAGGTTGATCTTTTATATTTTTTAAAGAGAAATTTACTATTACGCCTCCTGCTTCCCCTATGGTAAAATGCCAGAAACTTGACTGAGATTTACTTAAAGTGACAGCAGTGCCCCATTTTGTCCAAGGAAGATGATTACTAAATGTCACATCTATCTACTCTCATGTGGATCACTCATTTGACATGTTCGTGTCTAAGCTTCATACATGTTTTCTGTTGCTCTAAGGCAATTTGAAATCTTTATGGTGAAAATGTGAGCTGGCCAACGGCAGTTCATTGAAATAAATAAATAATAAAGTTGGGATTTGTTCCTCTCCATCCCAAGGGTGTCAGGCCAGAAGTAGACATAAAAAGCCCTTACAAAAACAGACCAAGAGCGTATGCTTCTGGTCAGGCTGTGAGAAGATCATTGCTGGTGGGATGCTCTTGCTGTCTCAGCTGAAGTAGAAGCGCACCAAAAAGAAAACACTGGCGTTTAAACACAGAAAATAACCTTGCAAAATTTCCTCTTTTTTTTTTTTTTTCAGAAATCTGTGAAAAGGTACAAAAATCTGAAGCAGGGAAAAGCATGGGTTCTCCCACTTTGCTGCACAACCGGCTTCTTTTTTCCCCGTTTTGCTCACTTCCTGGAGGGGTAGATGTGAAACCCAGCTGGGTACCAACGGGCCGGTGGAGTTCCCATCACAAGCTCCTGTGGTGGGGAGTCTGCTTACATCTCCGGCTTTGCTGAGCCTCGGAAGTGACCTAAGGAAAGCAAAATGGGAAACAAGGTAGAAGGCTTTTTACACAAAATGGAACAGTAGTCATGAATAATTAATGGATTTCTACCTTCTTTGCCGTTTTATCTTCTCTTTCTTAGTAGGTATTGCCTTCCAGTCCAAAAGTGTGTCTAGAGATGTGGCCAGCAGGTCAAGGCAGGTCATCCTCCCCCTCTGCTCTGCCCTGGGGAGGCCGCAGCCGGAGCACTGTGTGCAGTTCTGGGCTCCCCGGGTCAGGAAGGACAGGGAACTGCTGGAGAGGGCCCAGCAAAGGGCTACAGAGATGATGAGGGGACTGGAACGTTTTTGTTATGAGGAAAGGCTGAGGGCCTTGGGGCTTTTTAGTCTGGAGGAGAGAAGACTGAGGGGGGATCTTATCAATGCTTATAAATACTCAAAGGGAGGGTGCCAGGGGGATGGGAACAGTCTTTTTTCAGTGGTGCCCAGTGACAGGACAAGAGGGAATGGGCACAAACTTGAGCATAGGCAGTTCCATCTTAACCTGAGGAGGGACTTCTTCCCTGTGCGGGTGGCAGAGCAGTGGCACAGCTGCCCAGAGAGGTGGGGGAGTCTCCCACTCTGGAGCCATCCCAAACCCGCCTGGACGCCGTCCTGTGCCACTGCTGGAGGTGACCCTGCTGTGGCAGGGGGTTGGACTGGGAGAGCTCCAGAGGGCCCTTCCAACCCTGACTGGTCTGGGATTCTGTGATTCTGTGACTGATAAACTAATTAATGCATGTTTTGGAGACCATAACGCAGCAGCCTGAGGAGTGAGGAATTGAGGTGTGTGCTGGAGATGTGACCTCCCACCAGACCCAGCCTTCTTCAGCAGTCCCTGTGGTCCGGAGCGAGGGAATGCTCTCACACAGAACCAGGCTCTGGGACACTCTTACCAAGGCCAAGTGCCCTTTTTCCCATCCTCTCATAAAAATTTCTATTAGTCCTATTCAAATACAGCAGTTAAGAGTAAAAGAGAGGGCTTAAATTCTGAACACAAGGGCATAAATACATCTCAGGAGTACACCTTTGCATTTATTTTAGCACCAGAGAGTCAACCAGCCTGTGCAGATGCCCAAATATTTATGAATTTTGAGGCAGAAGTCCTACTGTCACAAAATATAGCAACAATACCGAGTAATGGCTTATCCTGTTGACTGCCCTGTGCTATCTGTGCAGTCACAACCTCAGTCATGTTTGCAGGATCAGCCTATCCCAGGCTAGTGGCAGCTTTATAAAATTTTGAGTTTTTTTCTTGCGGATATTCCTATAGATGCCCAGTTGCCAGCTCACACGTTGGCACTGACTTTAGTCACAGTTTAACTCCCAGAAAACCTGCAAGAGCAACAAAACCTGCTCTAAATGTATCCTGTGTAATAAGAAAAGAGGGCTTTTTTTTTTTTTTTTTAGCGCATGGTGGAAGATTAAAGCCATTCTAAATGAAAGTAGAGTGTGTAACTGGATACAAGATTTCTAAATAGGTGGCACATGTCAGCAGGCATTACAACAGTGTCTTTAGGTGAGCCTTTGATATAGACTGCTGAATAGTTCAGTGAGATAGATGCGACCATGAGAGAGTTTCACAGCCTTGATTTGTTTTCGAGCTAAAATAAATCTGAATGGAATAGACTTAAATTACTTGTGATTTTTCTGTCTTTAAAAGGACACATAAAAGCTCATGAGATCACTGGGCTCCCTGGGAAAAAAAAAAAAGGGAAAAGGAAAAAAAAAAAACCAGGAAAACTATGAAAGATTCATTTTAATGGAATCCAGGTTTGGCTGTTTCATATTTAATAATGTTTAATATTTCATTTACTACTGGGGACTCACCTTTTTCAGAAGAATGTAAGATTCAAGGCACTATCGCGCATTAAGATTTTATGTCTGACTGTAGCAATATTGTAAGGGTTGGCGTTGCAGCTGCTTAAGCCTGATGCAGAGAGCCTGGAAGCAACAAGGTTTCCTCCTTTTTTCCTACAGCCAAAATAGGAGCTGAAGCCCCGGAAAGCGGTGGGGTATAGCTGTGAATCCTAGCAACAGGCGGAGAGAGAACTGTACGTTTTTTCACGTCCTCCAAGTGTTGGTGCCTTCTGGTACGTAATTTACAGGGAGCAACAGAGACCTTGGAAAGGCCCTTCATGCCATCGCATCAAGAAAGGGCATGAAAGGACAGAGTTTTTCCAGTGGGGTGGGTGAATTATTACAGTTTGGGGGGGGGGAAGCAAACAAAGCAACACTCCAGAGCTCATACTTGTCATTGCACTTTCCTTCATCATAACGCACTGCCTATTGCTGAGGGTTTTTTTTCCATTTTCTGTGCTTTTTGTCTTTTTTAAGCCCTTCTCAGTGATAATGTGGGCTTTCCCTTTCGAGCGAATGCTGAAAATTTATACTCAAAGTGTGAGCATAGGGTTCTGCAAGAAAAATCCATAATTCTGTGGTCTGCAGTGAAATCATGAGCGTTAAGAGCTATCACCTGCGTTTTGCAGAGAGGAAACTGAGACCTGAGCACATATTTCCTGGAGGGAGAGGCGCCTTTTAAATATGCAGCAGTTCTTGCCAATATTAAACTAGCTTCTCTTCCTAGAGGGTCTGTCAATACTGTTTGACCTCTCTCTGTGAATATTCTCCAGAGCCTGAAGCGCTCAGACGATCTAAAAGGGTCCCCCGACACCATCCGAGGAAGGTGGTTTTCAGTCAACTGGCCTCTATGGAGCCTGGGACAATGAGCAAGACGGGACCTCCAGACTCCTTGGTCCCTTCACCCCGTTCAGAAATGTACCATTTCCCAGCTGATGCCAGTTTGTTAGTTTTCCCCATCAGTTTTCCTACTGGGAGAAGTCTGCAGCCTCTTATGAGTTTTGCCGGGATGCAAACAGTGGGAAGAGGGGCATTGAGAAGAGCTGGGATGCAGCGCATTTCGTTGTGCAAGAGAGACTGCTGCTTCTGTTAAAAGATTAATTTTGTAGTCAGTAGCACTAGTGGGCTGTTGCCTTGGAGTGGACCAGCTGCTGCAAGGATGAAGCACAGACTCAGACAGAAGGTTGCAGCAGAAGAGAAGGATTTGGCTCCCAGCTAGCACCAAAGCTGAAGACGGGTCCTGTGAGACCTTCTTTCTGGGGGGCCATGTTCAAAATACTCCCCCCGCCTGGAGCAGCTAGCGTCAAGATTTTCTATAGAGATTTACTGCTAGCAGAGGACAAGCATTTTTTTTTTGCTAGCAATTTCAGTTTCAGATCTCATTGAGGGGCTCTGGCATTTGCATACCTTCCCACGGAAACTGAATCAATGTTTGACATCACGGAACAGAATCTCAGGCGTGATTTAGCATTAGTAAGCCACTAGTCATCAGCATACTGTCATTCCCCTATATCTGACATCTTAATATAGTCAGCCCCATGCACACACATGTTCATCAGCAGCAAATTCTTACGCTTTCGCCATGCGTGAGTTGTTTAACATGGGCTTGGCACATGCAAACATCCAAAAGACACTGGCCCAATATGATCAATTTTTAGGGCTCAAAATGCATTTTCCTTTTAGGTAAGAAGAGAATTTTAAGTCCTCTTAAATAATTGAAGACACTACTGATACAATCAAAAGTCAAGCTCCCCAAGATGAAAATGTCTAGATGATGAATAAGTTAATGGAACTAAAATCCCAGTCGTAGCTGATTAGGGGACCAGGAGAGTTTATCAGAGATGGGAATGTACAAGCCCAGTCACAGCCTGACCTTGTAACGAATGAGAGCTGAAAAGCAATTAATTGAGAAATTATCAGGGAAAAGCGAAGTTGTATGGTTGGTTAGGTAAAGCAATATGTCAATGGGCCAGGGATTGATTTGGCTGGAATACCTCAAGGTCTCTGTTCTGATGATTCAGGACTTGAAGGAACTGGCCCGAGCCAAGCAATAAAAATAAAAGAGGGTCAGCAGAGGGAGTCATCAGTCAGCTCGGTGGATCAGTGTTCATGTATTATTTAGCTGATAGTTGAGGGAAGTTATCAAACAAGAGCAGTCTTTAAACCCAACTTTTTCCCCCAGGGGAGAGGAAACGAAGGGAGAGAAAAGAAAATCCTCCATTGTGCATTCACTGTCCTCAGCTAAAACGTTGAGCTAGGAAATGGTCCTGGGACCAAGAGCTGCCACAAGTGCCTGTTCACGGTGCAGCATGGTCAGTCTTGCTTGGGGCTGCAGGGAGGCAGTGACAGAGATCTGCACTGACGCTCCCTCCAACCCCATGCACAGCCACTGAACCCCACAAGTCAGCACTGCACCATCTTTCCCCTTGGTTTCTCCTTCCCCCCTTTGCCTGCCCGCTGACTTTTGATGCACATTACAGTACAGGCAAAGCTAGATGCAGTTATTCAGCCTCTGCTCTGCTTTGGTTTGACAGCGGGCATCTTTTTCTGCCACGATATTTTCTCTCTTCCCGCTGCCAATAGGCTGCAGAGGACTTCTTCCCCCATCTCCAGCAGATACCGGTACCTCTCCCAGGCCACCAAACTAACAGGGACCTCCTGCCCTCTTGTATCTTGATTATAGTAACTCATCCACCCATCAGCCTCCCACGTCCTACACGTTTGGGAAGATATTGCCGAGACCAAGACTTTGTCATTTTGATCTGAGCTGCAAAACGTGGCTGGAAACACAGTTCTTCTCCTTCACAAGATGCTTTAGGATTGGAATATGAAACAACCTGAATGAGAATGTAGTATCCTGCAGCTCAGGAGAACACCAAAGCAAAACAAATTATATATAAAGTCTTCTAGAAAGAGCAGTGGGTTGGGTGAGAATAGCTGTGTCTTTGCTTGTCTTGTGACAGTTCACTAAATAACACTAAACTGTGTCTCTCTCTCTCTCCGAAGACAGGAGAAACCCCCGCAGAACAGCCAGCACATATTCCGCCACAGGATCGGGGCCTCAGACACCACAAACTGTTCCTTTTTGGGATCAAGATCCTGAGAAGCTGCAGAAAATTTGGGCCGAAGGTTTGTTGGAAAACTACAGCTGGCTTCCCCATCAGGACAATATTTTAAGTTCTGGGGTTTTGGGGTTTTTTTTGGAGAAAGGCTTTCTAAATATTTCAGATTTGGTACTGTGTCTTCCTGTCATTTCCTTGACAAAACCTAAATGACAGCCGCCTCTGTGGCTGAAAATAGGAACGTCGTTAACATCATAGCCACAGTGGGGCAAGAGACAAAGGTTTGGCAGATAAATATAAAGTGTCCGGGGATGCAGATATAGGATGGGCACTTTAATGTCAAGGATAAGGAGTGCTGCCTGGAGATAACAAAATGAAGAGAGATTATAGCACGAAGAGAAGTTTGCATATCCCCATCACAGCAGAGATGAGATGCACCAGGCTCTGCTCTTTGCGCTGCGCGGATGCGGGTGGGGAGGGTGGCCGAGATACGTGTGGATCTGGTGTGGTTGTGGTGTCTTGGGAAGGGGGACCCCAAAGGGGCAGCTGAAGGAATGGAAGGAAACTAAACTGCTCCCCGTGGGAAAACAGTTTCCTTGCTGAGACTGGTCTCTGGCTGCAGGGAATGGTCAGTGTCCGAGAACACCAGAGACCGGGAGTTAAAACCCCACTAATCCAAATCAGAACAAAGCGGTGACTTTAGGTTGTTAAATCTTGACATGCAATAAATAGAAGAAACTCCAATATCTCACTGCGAGTAGCCATTGCTGCTGCAAACACGGGTTTTTAGGAGGAAATTCTAGCAGCAACTTGGAGATAAAGGACCGACTTTATCCCCCTGCCTATGGACATATCTCAACATGCACTCGTTTCTGGGACTCACAGTGTGTCACGCTCCATGTAATGCATTTTCCATTTGTCCTGACCCGAGAGCTTTGCATTCAAGGAGCGGATCTCCCAAGTGAATTCATCAGGAGGAATAATAACCACCACACAAGCTGGGAGTTGCTGGGCCAGCAGACCCATCCTGCAGTTCTCAGGGCGCTGAATTTCAGCGTCGCATAAATGCAGCATCCCTTACTTCAGGACCGGATGGAAACCGCAATATCTTTCCAGCTTATTTTATTGAAATGGGTGAGAAAGAATAAACATGAAATCTAAGCAGCAGCAAACAGGACTAACTAGCAGTGCCCAGCGAGAGGGTCATCAAACAGAGTATCTTCTGTGAATAAAGGAAAAAGGTTTAAATGGTTTCTCTTGTTCCAGCAGATGGTCCCGGTGCTGCACAGGACAGCAGATGTGATCTGGTCGGGGCATGTGGAGACATCTGACGTGGGATCCTCAGTCCGGTCAGAGGGAATGGGACAGGTGACCCTCATGTTCTTTCATCGTTTCCTCACTTTGGGAGCTATGTGCAGTCTTGGCAGTCTAAATCAGAAAACTTGCCTTGGCTCTGTACCACTTTATGCCAGGATAGCATTCAGCCTAATGACCAGCTTGAGAGAAATGTATGCACTTTCTAGAGCGCTTTACTACCTTACCTCTCCCAGCATTTCCACACAGGTGAACTCCACATGTTTTTAAACCGGCAGACAGAATTTGTGCTCCAGGATCCTTTCAAAGCCAGGCTCAGAGCCACTAGTTACTGTTAACTCTGAGAAAGGAAAATGGGATTTTCCCCACTGTGACCAAAACTGTCTTTTCTGCTTTGTTTCCCTTCTGGGATGGCATCGTTCTGGGATTGCATCATTCCTCACCTCCGAGGCTGAGCTGCTGCGCAGCCTCTGTACAGCCTCTGAGGTTTATGAGGTGGCAGTGGAAGTGCTGGCACGTCCCGGCACTAATCGCATATTATCACCTTATGATAATTATCAAAGCTGATTCCGAATGAATCCTCTTTGGAGAAGGTCCTTGGCCTGCCCTCCGCTCTGCAGAATGCTCCAGGTACCACTTGCGCAAACACCAGAATGGCCGGCAGTAACGCCAGTGGAATCCAAAACGTAATGTCAATGACAATAAATAAATAAACAATGTAAAATATGTAAAAAATGTAAAATAAATAAATAAACAATGTAAAAAATATTACATTGCATGAAGCAGCTAGCTAGGTGTTACCACTGAGACGTAATAAATTCGTGTTGTTATGGTAGGAATCAGGAAGCATTTGTAGATACATGTAAAAATTCTGTCTGAAAGAATTCTGTGATCCTCTGACATTTTGCACGTACACTTTAGAGCTGGTGGCACGACCTTGCTAATACGAGTGCGTGCATTTGCAAGCTCTGCAGCTGCAAGAACCCAGGGACCAATGCCCTGCGTGACTTTTTTTTAACTTAAATATACTCATACCTGAAATTCTTTTGTACCCCAAACACCTCTAGAAATAAGACAACAGCGGCACAGAGGAGGTACCCTAGTGCAGACAGAGGACTCCTGGCTTTTGAAGCATCCTGCTCCACGGAAGGTGTGTTGGACTGCACTCTGATCTCACATAGCGGGGGTGAAATTCATAGATTTGGCCTCTTTATTTCCTTTATTGTTTTCAGTGACGGTCAAAGACTTTCAGTACAAAGGCAGCAATATGCCAAGATTGTCACAATGTGGAAGGGCAGGAAAGTGCCCGGTCTGGGGTTTGATGTAGTTTCCATTATAAATTAAATGAAGAAAAGCCCATTAAATGCATGGGGCACTTCACACCAGTAGCAGACTGGTGTGTACTTGTGTATGCATGAGACCACCAGGGGAGGGAAGGATGGTCAGGTACCACTGACCCGTATCTGGGACTCAAAAGAAATGCTCTGTGTTCCTCACTCTCCTGTAGATTTCTTACACAGGTTCAGACACGCCGTTCAGCTCCTCTTTTACCTTCAAGTCTTCTAAAATGTGGAATCATCATATTTTCATTCCTAGCGTCTGCCAAAGCCCCGACGGAGCGTGGAATGACAATCCCAGGCACCGCTGGAGTGGGGATCTCTGGGACCACTGGTGTATTTGCCCCCCATATTTCCTCCTGTATTTGTAACAACAAATCAATTTATATTTGTGATTCTCCGCGGAGGAGGAAATCATTCAAGCAGGTAGGCTCTAGGTGTCAGAGGGGACCCTCATTTCAAAATATTGTATACTAGGCTCAAACAGAGCTGGTATGAGAGACAGGCTGAGGTAAATCCATAAATCTCCAATTTGCGCTTGTTGTTGTTGTTGCAAAGGGTTAACAGACACTGCAAAACATTTCTAGGATGAAGTGCTAAGATTTAGTGCACTGAATTAATTCTTAAATTAGAACAGGGGATTTGCACATGATTTCTAAGGGAAATTATCTTCTGGGTAAAATTAATACAGGAGATGTTTCAACATCTGGGATGGCATTATTATGAGCAATGATTACCCAGACATTGCCAAAAGAAAGACATCACAGTAGTCTCTTTCTTTTCCTAAGCAAACTAAGCTACTCACCCTGAAGGAAGACGACGCTTTGCAAAAGCGCTAGCTTATTCGGAAATGCACAAGAAGAAGTAAATTCTATACAAAAAAAAAAAAAAAAAAAAGGCTGCATGCTTTGCTAATGGACAGTTGGGAAACAGAACTGCAGGCAGTGATGGTCCCCTTATACACATGGGCTCCGGGCCTCGGTCTGCCTCGCCTTTGAGCTCTTCATCAAGAAAAGGTGCTTAATGCGGTGCTACAGCTGTCCAGGTGTTTAACGTTCGGAGGTTAAAGAGGAAACGCACTGGCAGATGTGACCTGGAAAATCTCAAAAAGGGATGGTTGGTCCGTCCGCTCCCCAACCCAGAGACCACAAAAATCATCCAAATGCCTCATCTTCCTCCAGCCTTTAGAGGGCTGGTTTTTCCCTGCTGAAAATTTAAATAGGGCAGAGAGTAAAGCCAAAGCAAGACCTGCCGGAGTTGTTTTGTCAAAACAATCACCCACCAGGAGGAGCTTATAAATATTTATTTTGCTTCGGAGTATTTCATTTTGTCAAGAAAAGAGGAGGGCGCTTGAGTGGGAAAAAGACCGGTGGCACGCCGGCCCCTGCTCTGCTCATAGGAAAAAACACCGATGTTTAATTTAAAAAGGCATAAATAGAAGAGAAATGCCTCTTTACTTTCATGTTAGTAGCCGGCTATTAAATTACATCACAAGTGCTACGTGTGGGACCGGGCGAGTGCATGGTTATTTCTGTCTTCTAAACCAGAGTGCAAGTCTCAAGGTAATTACTTTGGATCCAAGTGTAATTACCAACTGATCTGCAGGAACATACACAGTAGTGACATCCATTCGAGGCAGCATTAGAGCCTGATGATAACACAGCGTCATTAACACAGCTTAGCACTTCCATACGCGGCTCCAGGCCACGGTTTTCCTCAGGAAAGGGCTCGCCGCTCAGTGACCGAGTCTGGAGATCTCGTCAGGAGTCACCTGCGATCCTGCCCCCGGCCATGGCGTCTGCGGTCTGCGTGCGCGGGTACGTGTGGACACATCAGTGCAGACAATAGCAAACATGATATCCTAATCATGGGAAATTAAGCTGGAACAGACTTTTTTTTTCCAAGATATACTTCCATCTTTTGGCATTTCTGCAACCTGCCCTTTTGTTTTTTTCCAAAGCATTGAACTCCCAGAGAAGAGGGAGGGTGCCGAGCCTTGCTGCCACCCCTGGGGTCACTGCCGTGGTGTTTAGCTTTTCTCTGTTTTACTCCACTTTACTGTGACAGCATCATGCTCAGATTTTGGAATATTTTCTCCTGGGCTCACACCTCATCTGTCTCCTTTTGGAAGACAGCGGGTATAGGGTTTTTCTTTTCTTTATTCTTTTATCTTTTTTTTTTTTTTTCCAAGGCTGCAAGCGTCACAGTAAACAACCCATTTATTCTGATGGTCTTGAAAGCTCTCTCTACACCTCCAAGAAGGTCAGAGAAAAGCTTCAGAAAGAGAAAAGGAGAAAAAAAACAATCGTCCTTTCTTTAGAAAATTGCCCAGTTTGTTACCACACCTTCCTGGCGATACAGTGCTCCAAAGACAATGCAATGGACCAATGTTAGAAATTAAGACGTATTAAAGAAAAACAAAATCTGGGCTTTTTTAAAGTTAGCATTTTGAGGTACCTTTAGATGTGTCAGTTCTAGCTCATAAATACAAATGAATGAAAAGATGACAAAACACAGGTTGACATAATTTCCCATAAGAAGTACGGGATGTAAGATTATACAAAAAAGCAAGGAAATATCTCCCAGCTCCTGTGGGTAACAATATATTGGCACACAGCTCAGGTTCGGTGATGTTAAAGTGAGATTGACAGGGCAACTAACCCCTGAAGGAGGTTTTCCATTTTGGGTAGTCCTGCTAAACCATGCTTGATGCTTTGAATGAGCTCAGTTGCACAGAGAGATCTTTTTTTTTTCCCCCTAGTTTTGCTTATACGCCGGTTTTATCGGAGCAGCTCCGCAGATGTCAGAGAGACACATTTTGTTTTCAGTTCCATCAGTGTAAATCACAACTGATCGAGTGAACTCCGAGATACCCACTTTACAGTGATATCTGTGACATTAAGAGTTTGGTGCCGTGGTATTATGACAGCTTAAAGCCCCTCCATGAAGAAACAAAGTCAGGCTCAGCACTGTCCTGGAACGCATTACAAAGCATGTTTGTTATTGCAAAGAAGACAGCATTTGCCTTGGCTGTGAAAAAGAAAACCAGATCTATAACAGCTAAGATTTCATCTCTCCCATTTATCCAATGAGATTTCCAATCCTCTTGCGCAGATACCCTGCTGCTAACATAGCAGTCAAGATCAGAGCACTTAATCAATCATTCACTGAGGACAAATATGCGTTATCTAAATTAGAACAAACCAAGGCATATTTTATATGACAGCCGTGCAGATTTTTAAGAAAAAGCATTGGCAAGAAAATTGCATGAAAACAAAATTGTCTTGTGTTTATGCTTAAAGTGGTAGATTTCCTAAAAGCTTCTGTGGAACTAGGTAGCCTTGAAAATGCAGGGGCAAATGCTGCTCTCCCTGCTTTCACTTCCACGCTTTCATTAATAAACTAGAGCCTCATTTGGCCCCTCTGGCTCTGAAGCAGAAAGCCTGCTGCAGACCTCAATATGATGTAGAGTCCTTCTTAAGAACCTTTCATATTTTATGATCACTGTCGATTCTCTAATGATCAGTGCTGGCTCAGGCTCTCATGAATCAAAAATCAGCTCGTGGCGCGCATCTGAGAGCAACCTATTTGTCTGCAGGTAGCAAAGGAAAGTGGCACTTTGAAGAATAAAACCCCTCTGTCTTCAGAACGGTGCACGGTGTGCACGGGAGGCTGGAGCATGAGCCGGAGACTTAGACCTCCTCTTCAGGCTCAGCTCTGGGCATGCTGGGTGACCTTGTGTTCCCCCATTTTCCCCTGGGTGAAATATTATTTATCCGTGATAATAAACTACAGGATTCTTCGACTACAACTCATGGTTTCATCTATTGCATCCATTTGCACAAGCTCCCTCAGAAAAAAAAAATAAAAATAATCAGAGGCATTAAAAAGAGCAAAATCCTAAACATCTCTAACTGAAGCCACACAACTTGCGTCAGCGGTGATGCCCTTGTCGCCCTGACTCGGCAGCGTGAGGTCTCCTTAGAGGAGCATCCCAGCGATGGCTTTTGGGAGTAGATGACAGCTACTGCACAGCCCACGGCGCCCATCAGTTTTGGGGACCCTTCAACATGGAGTACAAACCCAACAAGCAGCAGGAGAGCTTGAGCCCAGCCAAGCCACTAACAGGGCAGCCAGCGCTGCCTCCTGAATGGAGGACTTGAGCAAAAATGCTGAAAATATCTATGCAAACATCCCTTTCCCGCATCCCTCTGCAGGGTGGGCTCTAAATAGCTGCTCTGTCTTAGTTCTGCCTCTGCTTCTCGGGAAGGAGCAAATGCTCCCACAAAAGCTCGCACATCACCAGAACCTCCCGTGGGGAGCGGATTGCAGTTTATTGCCACGGTTTTGGACTTTTAAATATGCATTTCAGTCCCTGCACGAGAGCAGGTCTGATCTGGACTGCAGCAGGGCTCGTTTGCTCTCCTCTGACTCCGGGTTTTGTGAAGTTTTTCAGGGAGAACTGTCAAGATATCAAATTCTTCTACCAGTCAGCTTGCTGAGCATTGCCATCAGTGCTGCTGACATTGGCAGGTTTGATCAAATTGGTTGATCAAAGATGTTGGTGGAATCAATGACCCAACATCGCTTGAATTAAAGGCAATGGTGAATACCCCAGAGATGCCTGCAAAAACAAAGTCAGGGCAATACTGAGGACTTTGGAAAACTTTATCGTGGGTGTCTAAGCAGGAATTTATATGCCCACTCACTTATTTTTGCATCCAAAGGTCAAACATGGATTTTGCTAAGATCTCTCAGCAGGAGAACTGAGTCTGGGCTTCAAAGATCAGAGCTGAATGTGAAATTTCTTTATGCTTAAGGACAAGACAGAGCCTTCATTTTGGTGTCAAAGTTCATCCCAGTGTTGTCAGAAACCTTTGCTTCCCTGAAGCCTCCTGGAGTTAAACCCCAAAGTGCAGATACCTTCCTGTTAGCACAGACACACTCCGTAAAATGCGAAAAACCTGGCTCTATTTTGTATCCAGTAAAGGAAAGAACATCTGCCCCTTCCCATCCAAAACCAATATATTTTTTAAAGTGCTGACTTCTTCCTTGTTTGCATCAGTTTCAGCCCACCACCTCTTGACAGCTCCAATCAAACGTCTGCCCAAACCTAGATGGCCCAAGCAGCTGGCATGGTGGAGGCACGGCTTAGAGCGGTTGGAGCGGTGCTGTCAGCATCACATCTTGGATTCCCCAGCCTGATTTATTAGGTACCACTGCCTGCCTGGAGGACTGGGGGATGCACGAGTCCAAACTGACACCATGACCCTGGAAAAAACAAAAATCACCACGTCCTTGTCAGCGTTGGGCCTTCGCCTTATTGTCCTCCCTCCAGTGCATGGAGCATTTATGCAGGCTGGAGCGAACTAGCCAAAGCAGAGACAGGAAAAAAAGGGTCTGCAGGGACCAGCGACCTGGGAGCAGCGCTCACACTTTCTCGCATCCGTACAATTTCCAGAAATCACTTTGAATTACATTTTAAACTTAGATGCTCAGTTAATTCCACCGCAAAGCCCTGCTAAAGCACCTCGATGCATGGCCTAGCTTATTTTTTTAACTTCGCTTTGTATTTTTTTTTTAATTTCTCAAGTTTTGACTCAGTCCCTTGAATGGGAGGCTGCTGTGTGAAGTTGCACGAGGATGGACTGGAGCATCTAAATGGAAGCCCCCAAATGTGAGCGTTTTTCCCTTAACCTTCCCGCACCATTGGGAATAATAATTCCTTGCAGGGCTGTTGCACAGCTTGATTCATTAAGGCTTATGAAGTGCTTTTAGCTCCGGTACTGAAGGCTCTGTGCAAGTTATTTTGGACTGCTCAGGTGTTAGGAGGAGAGGCACTGCAGAAGGAATACAAATAAATCAAGAAGAGAAACTGCCCCTTTCCTCCATCCAGCCCCTGCCCCCCACTGCTCTCCATCACTGTTGGTGTCAAACAGTTAATTTACAAGCCCAGCACTTTACAAAGCCCCTGGAGCACCAATTGTCCCTTTCTCATGCAACATCAGCTCCTCAAAAAAGCCAGCTGAGTCTCCGGGGGTCACCCCCTGCTCCTGCCCTTCCCAAGGCAACTTTAGCCTGGATATTTATTTTCGGCCAATTCAGATCCAGCCTCACCCCCTTGCAGCGTGATGCTGGAAGCACTGAAATAGCCCCGGGGAGGAGGGTGGCTACCGCTGGGGCTCTGACATGTGCCATGTGCCTGGCCAGGGAGGCAATATCCACTTGGGGAAGGTGACCCACATGTCCCACCCAACCCACCGCCCGTGAGGGCAGCATCCCCATGCACCGCACCAGGGCCACGCGGGGACAGGGGAAGGCGCAGCCTGGCAGGACGAAGCGGGAGAGCAGTGGATAAAGAACCGGGCTTGTGGCTTGGCAAGGTAAAGGCGGTGGATGTCTCACATGGCTTTTTCTTTTTTTTCTTCCCTCCCTCGCTCCGTCTCCCTCCCCTCCTCCAGCGTGTTGCACGGGAGCTGTCGGCCATGCTGTTCCAGTTCAGGGGCTCCTGCAACAGAAAAGATCAGCTGTTGGAGAACCCATGGAAAGCCCTGGGGGAGAGCCATGGCCGCAAGGTAATCAGCAGGCAAAGTTATTACCATTATGCTGCTAATTAATTCCCAGCTCATTACGTTTCCTGTGGCTAATTTGTACTCGCCGCTGATTTGATTAAACTCATCTCTATGCTAATAAATGTGTTTTCCATTTGTTTTAGCGACTGTAGGAAGAGAGCCCGGTATTTACATATTTTGACGTTTATCAAATAAAACGCGGCGCCTGAATTAATTCTGCTCTGATTTATAAGTGGAGGCGGGGGGAAGGGGAGCGAGGGGATGCTGAGGGTCAGGCGTGCATCCCGTGTGCGGCGGGGAGGGGGCTGCGCGGAGGGGCGATGCTCCCGGGTGTTTAATCCCCACCGGCCCCATCCTGCCTGGGGACGGCTCCTGCAAGGTGTGTGCCACCTCGTCGGCCGCTCCTCTGCCATTTATTTCCCCTTCCCACCTAAGTTTTGAGACGTGGGGCTTTGATTTGTAGGTATGTATGTCATGCGGTTCACCAACATCTCGTCAGGTGGATTTTTCTTTGTCTTTCAGAAATTGCTGTAAATGAAGATTAGATTTACGCTGCAGCACCTAATTATAAGCAGTGACTTTGTTTCCCAGTTCCCTTTGGCGGGACTCGCTACAGTAATACCGGACAGCTTGGATTTATAACCAGATAGGGAGATGCAGACGTCTTGCAATGCATACATAAACATATATTTTAGGCACGTGTTTTACCCTCTCTCCCCCTGGCAAATGGCAGGGCAGAAAGCTCTCTCTGGCCCTCAAGCCGCTGCCTTTTAAACCCAAGAGTAAAACTTCAGGGCAGATCTTCGGCAAGTGAAACTCCATTCAGAGCGGTCGTCCTGTTTCATGTAATTAACTGCTGCAGTATCGGTCTCCTCTTCATCTGGGGCAAATTCTAACAAGAAAAATACTCTGAGAGTGTAAATCAGCGGGATATGTGCTTTTGTATCGCTTAACGGTTTGTGACATCCAGTCTTTCCTTTTCCGGCAGTTGTCACCAAGCACATGCCCTGGCTCCGCGTGTGCGTGTTCGTATGTAACATACCGTGTTGGCACACATACATACGTGTCACCCAGGCTGGAGGCCGGACCCCCTGCATGCAGCATGGCCCGGGGAGGGCTGGCATGGGGGCAAGGCAGGGAAATGCTGGAAATTCTGGGGCTGGAAAAGGCGCCCCGGCTCAGCAGGGATGCCTGGGAACCCAGGGTAGGTCTGAACCGTCCTGGTCCTCCTCTCTGGTTTTGTCTGGAAGTTAGGCTCAGCCCAAGAGGGATGTTTTTCCCCTCTGTGTGTTCGCTTTCGGCTGGTTTCTCTGGTTTCTCTCCCAGGTGCTTCACGTTTGCGCATCACACCAGCGGCCCCGGGGGCAGCCCACAGCTTTCATTCACACTCCCAGTAAAAGCTTCCCAGCAAAGAGGGGCCCCGACCATGCCACTTCTCACTCTGGCAGTAAGACACCTTCCACCGCCACTGCTTCACCCCGGGCAATCTGGAAACAGCTTGATTGCTTAAGTAACAATTAACAGCCTTGTCTTTTGGGAGTGCTTCTGGTGCGCCACGCGCATCCCCTGCTCCGGAGCCTGCGCTCTCCTGCAGCGTTACCCAAACTGTGGACGACCCCCAGCTCCTTCCCGTTCCTCGTCCCTCCATGTGGATGGGCGGTGTGGGCTGCACTGTCCCACCGAGCCCACCCCAGGCTCAGCCTTAGCTGTGATCACAGAGTCTCCTAGATTGGAAAAGCCCTGTAAGATCATCTAGTCCAATCATTACCCTAACACTGACAGCCCACCACTAAACCATGGCCCTCAGCACTGTATCTACACAACCCTGAAATCCCTCCAGGGATGGGGACTCTGCCACTGCCCTGGGGAACGCCTTCCAATGCCCGATCACCCTTTCAGTGAAAAAATTCTTCCTAATATCCAACCTAAACTTCCCCTGGCACAACTTGAAGCCATTTCCTCCTGTTCTATCATCTGTTACTTGACAGAACAGTCGACTCCCACCTCTCTGCACCCTCCTTTCAGGGAGTTGTAGAGGGCGATAAGGTCTCCCCTCAGCCTCCTCTTCTCCAGGCTGAACAACCCCAGTTCCCTCAGCTGCTCCTCATCAGACGTGTTCTCCAGACCCCTCACCAGTTTCGTTGCCCCAATGATGCTTTCGCTCCTCTTGCGCTTGCTCTGAGACTCCACAGACATAATCTGTGCTGCTGCGCAGGATGAGGGTGATGCAGCACCGGTCCCTCGTAGGGCCGGATCCAGCTTATAGCAGCAGCTCCCTGGGTTGTTTCTAAACCGGGTTCCTCAAAAAAAGACCTGGAAGAGCCCTGTCTGTGGTGACGCTGTGCTCAGGTGTGTGCCCTCAGCGACGGGGTGATCCCCATCCTCAGCACCGCCTTGGCTGCGCGTCCAGAGACCCCAGCATTGCACAGGATTGTCTCAGTATCACTAGAACAACCAGCAAAGCCAGGCGGCGGTGCGATTGCTGGACTTTTCTCTTCCTTTAAAAGGTTTTAAGCCTTTGCAAAATCAGGAAGTATTACCGAGAAAAAAAAAAAAAAAACGCCTTGTTTCACATTAACAGTCTTTGCTTTTCCTGGCGAAGGTGGGACACAATAGCCACACGCTGCATGGTGTCAGTGTCACAAAGAACGGACCCAAAAGGCTTCAGCTCAGGACAAATAAAAGTAACATTGATTCCTTTTTATTTTTCTTTTTTTTCCTTTTTTTTTTTTTTTTTTTCCAGCTGGTATCAATACATTAAACAGCCACGCTGGAAAAGTGAAATTGATTCAAGGCCTTCAGTGCTCCCTGCCAAAAAAGCCTCCTGCAAGGATCTATTCTGTATTGAATTACAGTCTGGAAAAGTTCAATAGGTTATTGTACAAACAGAGAGCAAAAGCCCGTCAACAATGGAGCCAAAGTGATTGTGCGACTCCTTTGTGCTCGCCAGCCCCGTGCCCCTCGCAAGCTCGGATGTTAAACCGGTTTAATTAAAATGGTGGGCTTCAAATGCTTCGCATTTTTTTAATGCACGTCCCTGTGTAAAGACGTGTAGGCTGAGCGGTTGAAAGCTGCCAGCCTGCGCTGACAGCCCCCCCGGTCCCTTTCTTGCTCCCTAAATTGCAGTTTTTGCGGCTGTTGAGTGCTTTGGGCAGGCGCCGGAGCTGAACCCCTCGGTCTCGGCCACAGCCAGGACCGTCCTGTGCCCCCTGCAGCCTGTCCTGCCAGGAGAGCCAGCCCCGGCGCTCGGCACGTCTCCCGTTAGCAGAAGGTGTTGGTGGCACGTGGCAACCGCGAGCTGGGGACACACATCGCGGGGGGCACCCGGGGCACGTCACCCTTCGGCCAGCCCATCTCGGCGGGGTGGAGCTGTGCTTTGGGGCAGAACGTGTGTCGGGGACTTGGCTGTGGGACCCTCCGGTGCCGGTGTCACCCCCGGAGGGACAGAGCGCTCCCCGGGGAGCAGCAGGGTGAGGTCCCCGACGCGGCAGCGGGTTTGTCACGGGTCCTGCCGGAGGGTCTCCTCCTCCCGGCGGGCAGGAGGCACCGCGTTGCGCTACACCAGTTTCTAACCCCCCCCCCTCTCCATCTCTAATTAAGATTCAAATTGAGTATAGAAATCATGTGTAAGTAAGATGCTAATTATTAAAGTCATTGATCTCCCAGACAATAAAGCAGACTCGCTTCTCTGGCCTGCCCGTGTTTTGAGGTCGCTCTGAGCCCCCGTGACTGTAAACGCCCGGGATATCTGGAAGCCGCGTTTGAGAAGTGCGTAAATTATTGCGGGGAGGCAAAAGTCCCCGTCTTGTTTTGAACAAAACCTCTTCGCGGCACCCCCAGCCCCAGCCGACGCGGGCCACTGGCCCTGCTGATAGCTCAGCTCCCAGCAATGATGTGCGGTATTTCACTTCTCCCCTGGCCTCGCTGGACCAATGCCCCGCATCCACGCTGCACCATCGCATTTATTTTCTCCTTGGACTAAACGGGATTCGCTATTCTGTGTGCACCCGGTGGCTTCTCGTGCCGATTTCCCGTGCTCCAGCTCAGGGCCACCCCGGAGGAGGGGGACGGTGTTTCCCAGGGGTGTGTGCAACGCATTTGGGGTACGCGGTCCCCAGGAGCACCTATAGACCACACAGGTGCGGGGCTGTGCACACCGACACCGAGCCCAGCGCCTTCGGGAGACGCGGGACTCGCTGTCCCTGAGCGCGTGGAGCCCCTGCCCAGCACCCGTCACCCAGTACCCAGCAACCAGCAACCATCAGCCATCACCCATCACCCAGCACCCTGCACCCATCACGCAGCACCCATCACCCCGCACCCCGCACCCGGGGCTGCGGGCACTGGCCCATCTGCAGCGGCACGGGCAGCGGGCGCATTTCTCCTGGGCTGGCGGGCAGAGGGCAGCAGGCTCAGAGCTCCTGCTCCGGCTGGACACCCTGCGGCCTTTCTCCTCTAAGCCATAAAAATAGCCCCAGGAACAGAGCGCGAGGTTGGAGAGGCCGGGGGTCGGCGGGCATCCTTGCGAGGATGCTGTCTGTCCGTCCTCGGTGCTGGGAAGCTGTCCCTGGCATCACGGTGAAGGGACAGCACAGCCTGGCCGGGCTGCGGGAGCGGGGCTGAGTGGGTTTGTTCACGAGCCGTACGGCAAACCCACAGGGTGGGATGCGTCGAGGGGTCACGATTGGACTAGATGATCTTACAGGTCTTTTCCAACCTAGGAGATCCGGTGATTCTGTGACTCTGTGGTTCCCTTGTCCTTCCCCAAATTAGACAACCTTCGTGGCTGACCTACCTAGGAGTCACGGGGCTTAGGAAAAAGGTGCACATAGTTTGAAAAAATATATAAAAGGAGGGCTGAAAAATGACAGAGAGAGAAAATTATATGGAAAGCAGAGCACAAGCAGTACGGGGCCAGGCTGCAAGCCGGGAGGGCGAAGGCGGCCGGTGCTTTAGTGGCCGCAGCAAAGGCAAACTTGAGAGGAAGAAAAGGCTTGGGCTGCAGAAGAGAGGGATGCTAGCCTGGAAACACAAAGTGCAGTACCACACTGCACCAAAACGCTGGAATTAACATCAAAGCAATCCTGGAGCAAATGAGATTACAGTATGCATGTTAATGAGGCAGCAGCGCTAATCAGCAAGGATGCCTCGCTAGGAGGGCTGCACTGCCAACTTGTGATTTTTGTTGTCAGGCTGGACCGGGCTTCCATTTGGAGTGAAGATTTTGTTTGGTTTAA
Organism: Pluvialis apricaria; assembly: GCA_017639485.1. Lineage (NCBI taxonomy): Eukaryota > Metazoa > Chordata > Aves > Charadriiformes > Charadriidae > Pluvialis > Pluvialis apricaria. Next base: position 14,641,413 of record CM030021.1, read on the forward strand.
AAACCGTCAGTATTTTTGTGGGGTTTCTGGCAATCTCGGATTTGATTTGATTTCTTCAAGTAGATGTCTGGCCCTCCAGGGTAGAGAGAAGAACTTGGAAATGGGATTGAAGTGGTCCCCAGAGCCAAACTGAAAACCACTCCATAGCCAAGGAGCAGATGAAAGATACCCAAAATGTATTTTACTCTATTTTTAAACCTCATTATTTTTAAGCCAATCTCACCAGCTTGCAGAGAGCTGAAGACACGGCTTCTGCACAGTGTATTTGTGTGTTAAGCTTTCCTAAGGAATATGAAGCCACGCAAGATCTGAGGGGTCCAGTTCTGCTCACGCTTGTAGCAGGTTTTTTTTCCAGCGCCCCAGTGCTGATGTCAGAGTTATACTTCACCACAGAGCTCCAAAACTGGAGCTTTTTAAAGTCAAGAGCCCTAAAAAAAGCACTTGCTTGGAAATCATGGGACTTCAGGCAAAAAAAGCTATAAAAAGGGGCAGCCCCTCCCCGGGGAGGTTTAGCTGGGCTGGGGAGGAGGATGGCAGGAGGGTCAGGGCAAGAAGGGCATCGTGAAGAAGACAAGGATGAGATAAGGAAAGGCAGATAAGCTGCTCCCAAGAATTACGAGGGCAGGACCCACAGCAGAGGATAGGCGTGAGCTCTGCTACCGTGGAGCTGCCTGAAACCTGGGATGCTCCCAGAGGTCGGGGAGCAGATTCATCTCGCTCAGGGAAGTTTTAAAGCAGGGTGAGGAAAAGGGGAAACCTTTCCGGAGCTTTTCATCTGTCTCTGTAGCAAACCAACCCCTTGGGTGCCAGAGGAAGGTGGGGAACAGGCACACCAGGGGATGGGAGCGCTGCAGCGTGTGCCAGGAAGGTGCAAACCCCCCCGGGGGGGAATCAGCCCCCAGCATCCTCGCGGTCCCTCTCGAACCCTATTTCTGGAAAATGCCATTCTGATCAACTGCCTTTGGGAGGAAACCAGGCTTGTTTTGATCCGTTTTCCAAGCAGCCTTTCTTGTTGATTGGAGAAATTGGCTTAAATGGGTCTCTCTTCCTTTTCTCAAGCGAGGCTGCAATCTATTTCTGCTTCTTTCTCTTTTCACTGATAATCTTATTTGCTGAAATTGTGACCAAGACAGAATTTGAGATATCTGCGTGTTTATAGAGCAGAACGATACGGTTTACGTTTGTTTGCCCTGCAAACGTGTGTCTTCTGCAGGTGGCCCTGAGTAAGGTGCAACGGCGGGTGCCGGCAGAGCTGATACTCGGTTCCCAGCTCTTGGCCAGCTCGAGGGAAACATCTTCTCTCTTCCCGCTGCAGAGAGGGCAATGGTGTGGCTCAGCTTCAGAGAAATACCGCGTGCCTTTACGCAGGGGTGCTGCGGGAACGGGTTCTCGGAGCCGCGTGCCACTCGCTGCGTCTACCGCGTGAACAGATCTGGGCAGAGCAGCAGAGGGACGGGGGAGTAGCCAGGCACGGCCCCGAGAAGGTGCAGATGTACCTCCCTTCTGCTGCAGATTTACATGGCTGGGAAAAGAAGCTGTTCAGCAGTGCTTTCCATGCCAGGGAAATCATTAACAAATTAATCATTTACTAATTAAACGGCATGATACCCATGTAAAGGGAGTGTGATTATCCTCTTTTGTAAGTCAGGAAACTAAATGATGTTTCTGATTTTAGACCAAAATTGCCTTTCTTGCAACCCCGCAGCTTCTGCTGCCACAACCTTTGCTCCGTGGCTTCTTTAGAGCACACATCTCTCCATGCCAGTGGGGGTAACCTCCCCAGTTTGCACCGTGTCAGGCATCATTGCTGCCTGACAGCTGTTCCCAGGCTCTGTTTGGAAAGGATTGGAGGCTCGGTTGGGTTTTTCGCATGTCCTTTCAATGTAGGGTGGATGCCAGTGGGCTGGAAGAGCCAGCCAAGGAGACGTGGCCACATCCTCGCTGGGCATCACGAAGGCTTGCTGGGTGCATGCGCACCCTTCGTGACCCCTCCAGATGAATCACAGTCTGCAAAAATGATCCGCAGAGTCAGGAGAAGTGAGAGCAAAATGAGAGCCAAAGTCTGATCTGCTTTTTTTCACTCTTCTGATTTTGTTTAGATCGCGCACGTGAAATTAAACCTCTGCTTTATCCCAAATGAGCAGCCTCGGGCAACAGGCAGGATGGGTGAAGTTTCAGCTGCAGCATATAAGCATCAATTTATTTAGAAAGTGAGAAGGTGTGAAATTGGGAAGGCAGAGCAGTGGCTGCACCGTTCAGTGAAGACCATGGAGGTATCTTCCTTATTGCATGTTTGAACCAAGTCTTTGGGATGCAGCAAAAGAAAATCTTTGGTCAAAATGCTGAGTTATTGCATCGCAGGAATGTTTGCCCTTGCTAAGGTCTCTCATAGCACCCCTACCACAATGCCTTCCAACAAAGTGCTCAGATAGAGCAGAAACTCCCCAGAACTATCGCCAAAATGCTCCCCCTTCCTTCGTGATCTCGAGGTGTCCAGCACACAACGGCTGACACGGCACAGCAGCCCGAGCCCTGTGCACCTACATGGAGTTGTCACAGGTATTTACTTTTGCTAAGTGCAGCTCATTATTATTGCCTCCTCCGGAGCTGTAGTGCAATGAAAATTAATTCCCTGTGGCCTTGCCCAATAACTTTTGGAACAATATGTTTTCCGGTTTTCTTTACTTTGTGTTATGGTTTCATACACTCGATCAATTGCGGATGTCATACAGTGAAGTGATCCTACCTGCCGCAGAGAGAAAAGCACGCTGGACTTTGCTGTGCAGTTGTTTGCTTTGTGTTGTATATACAGAATAAAAGTTAATTCAGGGGCAGCTAGGAAAAAAAAAAAAAATAACACAAAACAAAACACTGAGATTAGGAGCAGGGAGATATAATGGTCTGAAAACGAAAGCCTTGCTGACTCCAGGAAAGTAAGAGACATCTAAGACAGTTCCTTTCCCCATCATAACTCAATACAAATAAAGAGAAGAAGGTGGATGGAAATGGAGTAAATTATTTCACTGCCTAGAGCGACAGATGAGCAAAAACAATTGGGCTGGCTTCTCCAGGCTTTCAACACTTCTGCATGCCTTAAAAAAATGCCATATTCAACCACCTGCTACTGAGATCCATGGTGGCCGTCCATCCGAAGGTTACAATAACCAGGCAGCCCAGTATGGTTTTCCAGCTTGATTTCCTCAGCAGGATTTTGTAGGGATAAGGTGACACAGGGGTGATGTCCGAGACCCTCCTCCTCCTCACACATTCACCGCTCCTGGGGACACGAGGAAGTGTTTATCCTTCAGGCACAGCAGCAAAGTGCCATTCCAGTTGCCCGTAAGGACTCAGATTTAGCCTTTTACTCCTTTCGGAGGCTCCTGGCGCCGCCAGCGACCAGCCCGCCCTGCCGCCACGCGCCCACGCACGCGCCCAGGGCTGGCCCCGTCTTTCTAAGTCAAAGCACATCTCTAATTCAAACACAAAGCAAGAGGATGCTGGAAAGCCACTGGCCTTTACGGTTTATTAAGCTCCTTGTGCAGGCATAATTTTAGACTTTTTATGTTTTTTTTCCTGTAGACTAGACGGTTTCACCTCTGTGTGGCACTTCACAAAACCCACCAAGCCACCATCCCTCCTTCAGAATGATGGAAGAAGTATTGGGAAAATCCCACCTTTGTTGCTGAAAGATTACGCGACTCTATTTTTTATTTTTTCTTTTAAAGAATAACAGTCACATTTCTAAACAGCTCTTTATTAAACCGTCCAAACATATCACCTGCACTGGCGGATGCAAGGGCTGACACCAGACAAAACCATCAGATTGCTCTGAGAAAATGCATTGGCTTGTCTTGACAATTTAGGACTCTGTGGAATACCCTGTTCATATTTGCTGTTGATTTTAAGACTGAAATTTGCAGTATGAAAACAGACATGTCCAAGAAAGCATTGCTCAGCTTAAACTTAAAAGGACAGAGATGCAAGATTACAGCGGAGAGATGCAGCTCCTGGCTCCGAGCCCTTTCTTAGGAACCAGCTTTCACTTTGCCTTGGGCTTTTGGTCTATCAGCATCTAATGAAAGATGACAGTGCAGGCTCCCTTAGGGGCTAACGTGGGCAATTTCAGTTCTGGCATTTTAATTTATCTGTAACCAGCAGTTTTCAAAAGGGTAGAGCTAAAAAAGAACTTGGCTTGGTCACACACACACAGAGACACAAAAAAAAAAAAAGAAAAAAAAAAGAGGGGAGTTGTGACATAAAATGCATGAGGAGGTTTGCTTCATTTTAACTCCTTGGGATGCTGCTACGCAGACGCTGTGCAGCAGAGCCTATAGCGACGTCGGCAGTCTCAGCGCATCGGCTCGGTGCTATTAACCCTATACACGAGTTAGCTGGGTTTTCTTTAGGTGAAGTGGATTCGCCATGGTTTATAGCTGTTGGTTTTAGTGCCGGGCACATCTACTATATTCCTGACAGTTAAGGTCCCGACTTGTCCCATTTATTAATCCCCAAAGTTGCATTCAGACACTGTAATGGCAAAAGGTTAGCTTAGGATCAGTAGCAGCCATAAATCCAGAATTAAAGGCAGCGGGTTCGTCTCCAACCCGCCCCGTGGTGCCCAAGTGCTGCGAGCCGGCGTGAGCACTCACGCACTCGTTGCACGTGTGCAGCCACCCCCGCAGCACCGCGGGCAGCCCGGGATGCTCAGCCCGGGCCCTGGGGAGGGAGGAGTGGCTCAGTTCTCCATCTGGACTTTCCCATGGCGTTTTCCATGCCGGGTTCCCTGAGATCCCCGGTGCCCGGCTGTGCAGAACCGAAGGTTATGGTGGCACGCTCCGTGCTGACACAGCCCGACGCTGCGGGGCTGCTGACGATAGTGCCTGGCACCGCTTCGTAGCCCAACCTCGTCAGTGGCTTTTGACACTGCTGTTCATTTGTTCCCTGGCCCGCTCAATGTACCCTCCAGGCACCTGCCTGACCTCAGGGCACCCAATGCCATCAGAAAGTTCCCCAAGGATGGGTCCCGTCCAGCCTCTGCCTGACCTGGCTTGGGGTTGCAAGAAAAGAAAACTTCATTCAGGATTGAATGGGTTAATTTTTTTTTTAATTTTTTTTTTTTTTTTTTTTTAACTTCTTTCCACGGAAGAGTTTCACTTTGCCTTTTTTTCTCCCTGCTGCCTCTAGAGGACCAGGCGATTCGAGGCACAACTCTAGCAGATGGTTTTGGTGATGGAAAGCACAAGGGGATGGCTCCCAAGAGCTGCCGAGGCAGTTAAGTCAAAAATGAACTGATGCATGCAGCATGCCACAGCCCCTGTCCCGGCTGCCTTCAGACGCTTTCTTCCCTCCAGGCAGCCCGTGCTGTCCCCGCGGCCAACGCAGCCATTCATACACAGAGCTTTTCAGGCATCTGATCCAAACTCTGCTGGGAGGGGGAGCTCAGCCCTTTCCAAAGCACCCTGAGCGCTTCCGAGTCCGAGCAAAGAGCACGTGCTGCGCACGGCGGGTGACACCCGGCTCAGCCGTCCCGGCGCTCACCCGGCACGACCCACCGCAGCCGGGCACTGCACGCTGCATCTTGCCGGAGATCAGGAGACTTTGGTGTGGTTTTTTTTTAATGTTTATATATGGTAATGTAAAACCTTCACCTTTTGTCCACGGCAAATATTGCCAAAGTTGTTAGAGAGTGAGAAAGGCCAATCCATATTTTGTCAATATTAGTCCGATAAACAAAATTTGAGAACTAAATGCATTCTGTGCTCAGCAAATGAAAATTAATTTCTGATACGCGAGAACTGACTTTCTCTTAACATTTCCCTTTAGTGAGATAATCTAGAGCTATCTTAGGAAATACAAACATTTTTCAGAAGAACTATACATAATTTATAGAGAAGCAGATCTGAATTAGCGATTACAGTCCATACATCTCATGCCCCTAAAGCCTGGATCTCAGCTGTGCACAATGGATCCGCTCCGTCTCTCCGATGAAACCCTCTCCCAGAAACAGTTAAACACAAGAAACCAGAAAAAATCCATAAATTAGGTCTGGCTATAGGTTCAAAATCATAAGTTATGGCCTATTGACCTCATACTCTGAGGGGAAATCAGAAGCATTTTTCTAAAGAGCCACCACTGGAGGAAGGGAGCTTTAATATATGGCACAGCGGAGCACTGATGCAAATAAATACAGCACTGCATAATTGCAGGGAAAAATCAATAAAGAGCATGGTGGTTAAAACAAAGATATGCATATTGAAGTCCCTGGTTTATATGTGTGAATGGCTTTTTCCTGAGAAGTGGAGGAAGATTTTTTCCCCGCACAGAGCCTCTAAATACGACAAAGGCAACGGCTCCTCCACTGCCCCTTTTACACGGAGCAAGTTTCAGCTATTGTCTTCCTCAGAGCAGCTATCTTGAGTCGTGATTATTAGCATAATTAATAAGTGCAGTTTGCTCATTTGAAAAATTCCGGCGACATTTGCCGCTCAGGCATCATGTCAGCACAAGACACAAAAAATCGCTGTGACAACTGTTTTGCGAGTTAAGGTTATATTGACGAACACCACGAAGAGATGAAGCCCAGAGCAAGTCCCTTTTCACTTTAATATTTAAACCTCTTTTAAGAGGACGTCAATATTAACTCTCGTAATTGATGCTGACAGTTGACTGTCTGACCATAAAAAAAGACAAGCGATAGAATTAAAAAAAAAACCCTAATAATAGCAATTGCAATGTGCCGGCCACCGCAGCGGAGGAGACGGATGAGGGGCTGAGGTCTCCTGCATCCCTGCTGCCGCGGAAGCGGAGCTGGTGATGCTGCGCGGGAACGGATGGGACCCTTCGGGTTTGGCTGACCGCTTTTCCCCAGGCGAAACCCTGCAGCGCCTGGACCAGAAGCCCGTCGTCGCTCAGCCTCGACGAGACCGGCCAATGCTTTTAATAACTAAATCCCGTTTGTAGCTAGTTAACCTCAGGATTTCCAGCACTCCAGATATTTCCCGCAGGAACCAGAGAGCGCTAGAGCAATGGATAAATGCAAAGTTCATGGAAGTCGATGGGAAAGAGCACACAGCCCTTTGCGGTGCTCTGTGTGCGGGGAAGTTACCCAGCAAGCGCGCTGTGCGCCAGGCTCCAAAAATAGTTATTTATTGGACAGACCTTTCTGCTTTTCATCGATCTTATTGTGAGAAATGAGTCTATTGTTTGTGCTTCCACTTTGGGCGAAAAGTAGTCAAAATGTTAAACAATGCAAAGCTGATTTTTCATGTGAAGTGCCAGATAACCTGAAGTACGGTTATTGTTGTTGCTTGGTCTATAACACAACCAGAAGGAATTGCGCGGTAGATCACCACCTCCATTTTTGTAATGGAGGTATGCAGTAGTTTTGTTGGCTTTGAGTTCTACTGATACGCAGAATATGGCATCAAATCAAAACCAAAGAGCTAATGTGGTTATTAAAGGCGATTTTTTAAACTTTTTGAAATTAAGGCCGGACAAACAACTGAAATATCTTGTACACGTTACAAAAATTCAGCTGAGTTCACTACAGGGAAAAATATTTCGTAAATAGAAATTTGGGATTTTGAAAAGGTGGGGGTTTAATTAAAAAAATTATCGGTGGCAGTACCCCTCTTTTTCTCCCAATTGGGTCGAATGGCTGTGCAGACAGAAATCTTTCGGAAGAAACCCAACGCACTTCAGTTAAGCCATTTAATAATGTCCTTCCCCTCCTACATTCAGCCTCAAACTAAACCCAGCAAAACTCCTGCTCGGGAACCCCCTCCCAGCAAACTCCTGCTCCCAGGGGTTGAAGCAGGACGGCCCAGCCAGCCCTTTTCTTTTTGCTCTTGATGTTTTTTCTCTATGCTTTGGGGTTCTCCAGGCAGTTGTTGCTCCTCGCAGAGGACGATGGACAACAGAGGAACTGGGATTAAAGAGACAATGAGAAGTCCTGACCGCTGCCGCCTGGCAGAGAGCAGGTTACGGCTTTAGTGCTAACAGCAGAATATAGGAGAGCTTTGTAGCAATTAAAGCCGGTCAAAACCCACCAAATGCTAGAGAAAATAAGGAGGGGGGGGAAGGAATCATTGTGGTATTACGAGTCTAAAAGAAAAAAAATAAATCAATATTCTTATTGTTCCTTGCAAGAGTCTCAGGAGAGAAGAGCCGTGGCTGCGTCAGGGCTAGCTGCAAAATAAAGGCTTAGCGGTTAGATCCTTATCGAAAATGGCAATGGGAAGCTTTTGTTTAAAAGGTCTACTTAAAGGAAAGCTCTCCTGACCTATTACTGCGTTCATATTTAAAAGACAGACAACCGCTGGCATGAACTAGCCGGCAGTAAATGAGTGTGCTTCAAATAATTATATCACTTTCTGCAACAAACAACACAAAACTGCATCCGTGTGCACATGTACATGTGTGCACATGTAGGGGTGTGTGCACACGCGTGTGCGGGCAGGTTCCATGCCAAGGAAAAAGGCTGCTGGAGAAAAATTGGCGATAAATGCATCAGCTTCATCTTCAGAGTTATTCTTTCCCATTCTGGCATGGCAAGTAAAATATCATGTGTACCGTAAACTGCTCCTCTGTACAGTAACGCATTTGTTACCACTATGGCTCTTATTTAAGCATCTGACTACAGTAATTGTTTTATACATTAACTACACTCCCCGATGGTTGCTCTATTATCTTTTTTCCAAAATGGTGCTTGCAGATATTAGCAGCTTGATTACTTGTTTTATTAACAATTTCAACACCGCGTCAGGGTTGATTTGGGAAGCGGGGCGGTATCACCGGCGACGTGGATGCAGCGCCGGCTCGGAGCTCCTGCGACGCCTCCTCCCCGTCGCTTGCTGCTCCACGCCGGCCGCCCGTGCCGGCAAACGGGGCGTCGAAACCGGGAGGAGCCTCGGGTTTGGCTCGAGTTGCGCGTTGACGATCCGTACGAGCGAGACACTTCGCTGCGGAGAAGCATTTGCATTCAGCTGGCTGTCGGGGCCAAAGCCACGCAAAAGCGAGTTGCCAAAAACGGGCATCGAAATGCCGGATTAGAGGGGGCGTGGGGGGCGGGGAAGGGATGCACAAAATTGCTGCGAGGCAGCGACACGCGCAACCGCCCGTGTGAGCATCTCTGGGTGGGAGCTCAGACAGGCAGGACCAAATTTAATGTGTCTGTGCAGTGGTGCCTTCCGTACACGAGCACGGTGCCTATGCGCGTGCGTCACTTCTGTCACTGAAAGGAAAAGCAGAGCCTGATGCCAGTTATTAAATATCTTCATTATGAGGGCATTCCTTCCAGCTGACTTTCAATTTTGTTGTATCTAGGGGCCCCGTGTTAATAACTGCACGCTAAGGACAAGTGTTCTTAAAAAACCCTGATTATTTAAATTCTTATAAATAATATGCGGCTCCCCGCTTCTGACTGATAGATATATTGTTCAGCCAAGCCACCATAAAGGCAATAAATATATGTACTGTTCTGGGTCATGAGTCTAAAAATTAAATCAAATGCAGAAATTGAGTCTTGACAGAATCTGAAGGGATAATGTCTTAGCTCCTCCAATTACACAGTTCAACATTTGGATAAATCATATGAAAGTAAGTATTTAGCCCCATTTTTCATGATCACTATTAATGAGAACAAAATGGGAGCTGAGGGCAGAGGGAGAGAGTTCTGACAAGATAAATAGCATATGGGGTGTGTTGTCAGCCACGGAAAATCAAGGCTGCTTAAACCCCATAAACAGCAGGAAGGAAAAACGCAGTAGAAAGAAAAAAAAGAGAGAATAGTGGTCATGTGTTTTTATCAGCGACAGTCTCTGTGTCAGGGCTTTCGCAATCCGGCTTCCCAAACACCACTTAGGGCACAGAAGTACCATCTAGAGCTCCCCGGGATGGTGTGAATGACTGATACCCAGAGCACAAGATTTAAATAGTGCCTTTTTTCACTCTGTAAGCAGCACTTAAAAGGTTGCTTAAAAAAACATCATTTTAAGAAAAACACAGATTTTTCCCCCCTGGACTGGTCCCTGTGTGTCCAGGACAGGTGGCTGCATACACCTTCAGTGGCCATCTCTTTGTTTCAGGGCAAAAAAAAACATAGGAGAAATTGTTCTGTTTGCACAGCGGTTTTCTTCAGTTTTCATGCCGGGACACGCGCGGGATGTGCAGGGCTTAAACGAAGGAGAGGAAGGTATAAATTCTGTAGTCATTTTCTATCACCTTCTCTGTCTTTTCTGCTTTTCATGTTGAAATCACTTTAAGCATCTGCAGTAGAATTATTCTTAGAGAGTCTCTCGTGAAATTAGACGTCTCTGAATGGACTTCGTTTCCACCCTGCTTTGTCAGATGCTCACGCCCTGAGAGCCACATCCCGCTCGAACCGGCTTCGCGATGGGGGTCCGCGTACAGAGGTCGGGGCTTCACACTTGTGCCGCGTTTTTCCCCATCCTGAGTCCGTGCCCGGCGTGTCGCTGTCTCGGGGAGCGCCCCTTGCTCTCGCTCGGATGCCGACAGCGGCTGAACCCTGACGTTAGACAGCCTAACGACTCGCTAGGAGCCAAATTATATCACAATGTCCCTACAATATACAGTACACCGTCACCTTTTGGCACTGAATTAGAGTTGTAATATCCCCGCTAAAGTCAACAGCAGCTTGCGGTGTTAGATACACGTACATATCCTCCGCCGCTCTGAAAATGAGCGTTACGCCATAAACTCTGCATTAAGCTATAAATACCCCGACAATCCAGGGGAGAGGGGACCATTTCAGCATCTCAGGCAACATTAGCAGCTCGCAGATTAAGCACGTGGGGCCTGAGAGATTATCTCCTTGAATCAATATAAAGCAGGGAAGCAAACAAACAGCTGGCCAGGTTCCCCCAAAATAAAAGCGTTTGATTGTGGCAAGCTTCAAAGCGACTGGTTGACACAAAATAGGTTGGGTGCCCTCCCCTGCGGCGCCCGGGGAGCAGAGGGTAGCGCGGAAATAAATAAACATAGAAAAATTACTGCTTACTCCTCCCCCCGCCGACAAACCACCTCCCAAAGAAAAGCAGGGAAGCAACGAAAACCGCCCCAGAACATATGGCGGAATCAAGCGCCGGATCCCCCGTAGGTTTGGGTTGTACAAGTAAATATGAATCTGGGGGGGATACTGAGGGCTGAGATCAAAAGAGCTGCTCCCGTTTCTATAGGGAAAAGGAGCGCTTTGATGTCACAGCATCTTCCCTGCGCCGCCTAATGAACTGAAATTGTGACACAGTGACATCCTGCAAGGTTTGAAAGCACTTAGCACAATGACACATCTTTGGGGTTTGCTGCTCTCTTTTTCCATCAGCCTCCTTTGCCAGGCAGCCGGCGGCGGGCGGGGGGAGAGCGGAGGAGATGGAGGGGGCTTCGGGGAGGGAGAGGAGAGCGCTTCTCCCTCGATTACACACGGGGAGACCAAAGGGGGACTCACTCCATCGCGAGCCGGACTGGGGAGCGTCAGGCAGAGATGCGGCCGGGAGGGAAGGAGCAGGGCAGGGTGTGCGCCAGGCGGGGGGCGAGAGAGCCCACGTGTCCCCCCCCGCCATCGCGCCCAGCCGAGGCTGGCAGGACCGCAGTCACCTTCGTGCGCCCATGCCGAGTCACGGCATCCTCCCGTGGTGATGGACATGAAAAGGGTTTTCAGGAGGAAGCAAAGTTGGGGGCAGAATGAGCTTCTCAGCCGGGTCCCGTGGAGCCAGCACCTTCCCTCGCTCACACCGGGCCCAGAAAATACCCCGCCGGTAGAAAAGCCACGGCTACGGGCGTCGTGCTCGCACGGGCTTTTCAGCCTGGTTGTGGCCAAAGGGCCTGAATATTTCACCCGGGCTCCCAAGAGAAAACCACGGAAACCAACCCCTGTGCCCCCTCCCCAGGGAGGGCAGTGGAGAGCGGGGAAACCCCTGCGGGACTTCGGATGGATCCCCTCCAGCTTTTCGCCCGGAGGCGGCTGACCTGCCCTTGCCTGCGCAGCGTGGGACGCTTTACTGGTCCTCTCTGGGAGCATCTCTCTCTCTGGGAGCTCCTGGCAAGGACACGGAGCCCGGCAGACCCCGGGCAGCGCCGCCCGGCAGGGCTGCACGCAGCCGCTCAGCCAGCGCAGGGTTAAATCCAGTTAATCCCAGGGATTTAGTCCAGATTAACCCGGGGAATTGAGAGCGGCGTTTGGCCCCATGTAAAAAGGTCGGGTTTTCAATGGCAGAGGAAACCCAAGAGCGTTACCCGCTCGGCGGGTCGCAGATTTGGGTAAGAGAGCTGCCAAGGCCACAAGTGAGGAAATGTAATTCAGCAATTCAGAGCGGCTGAACCAGGCGGGGAGGAGAAACTTTATTCAATCATCTGCTTTACTTATTTCATAGCTGAGGAAATTCATCCATTCCGTGGACTTGTTTGTGCTGTGAAAGCTCCGTGTTGTCACGAGGCAAAGGAACTGTCAGCGAGACTAAAAAAGGTGATGCTGAGCTGCAACCTGCCTTAAAACGCTACGCCCAGACAGGAGGAATAAACCCACGAATTAGGGAAAAGAGCCCCACGGCTTTCCCAAAGCCAAGGATGTGCTCCAATCTCTCTTCACCAAGCCACCGGGATTAAGAAGGCATTAATGGGAATGACAAGTTGACGGGTTTTAGCAAAGCTTCGTGACACTGGGACATCGCCTTTCCAAAAAATATCGTATTTTGGCGGGGGGGGGGGGGGGGGGGGGGGGGGGGGGTGCAGAACTACATGTGCGTACGCAGCCACACGCACAGAAGGAAAGCCTGTAAGGGCTGGGGGGGTCACGAGGAAAGTGTGAGCGGGGGACCGAGCTGTCCCAGGAAGGGCTACAGAAACGCACCCGCATCACGGCACGGGCTCGAAGCCCCAGGGGGAGTTTGCTGTCGGGGTGTTGGTGCTGGGGGGACGCAGGAATGGGGCTCGGTGGGAGCTGGGGCACCCCGAGCCATCCCTGCCCCCCCCCAAAATTCCAGGGAGAAACGCAGGGAGATTCCCAGCACACATCCACCCCTGCAGGAAAGAGTTTCTGGAGCAAAGGAAGGGATCGGTCACGTGCAGCTTCTTTTCCGTGGAAAACGCGCTGCGGCGGGGAGAGGATGTGATTGCACAGAACAGACCCGGGCTGGGCGCAGCTCCCAGATGCTGCTGTGTAGAAATATAATTATTACAATAATAATGATGATAATAAAAATAATAATGATGCAGTGGGAAAAGGCTCATCTTGAGCTGATCATGGAGGCAAATTAATGCAACTTTGATGTAGTCTTGGGGTGGATGGCTCCACGCACGGTCACGTCGTGGCGTCAAGGTGGCCAGGACTGGGTACCAGCACCCGCAGCCACCCGTCACCCTCCTGCAGCCTGCCTGCGGGCAGCGCCACGAGGGAAAAGCCAAAAGCACTGAGCCGGGAAGCGATAAATAACCCACATCGGATGGAGGGATGTGTCTGCCTGTGAGTTAGAGGCTTTGCCGGCTTCTGGGGAGATGCCCCTCACACGACGGCGCGGCTCCCAGCTCGGGCAGGTTTCCCATCAGAGATGCCAGTCACCAAATCCCGCTCAGCCGTGATTTCAGCTAAGTAAGCTGCACCGCATTACTTTTTTCCCCCAAATCAGCCTTATGCAGATTCCACCCTCGCTGCCGGTTAACCCCCGCAGTGCCAGCACACCCCAAATGTCTTTAAGATCTCAGGGAGGTTTTTTTGGTTGTGAGAATCCTGAAACTTTGTGGAGTGACACAGCGCCTTAGTGAGACCATCTGGCAATTTGCTTAGAAAAACCACCACAGAGGTCTGGGTACCTTTTCAGCCATTTTTCCCATCTTTCTCCTATGGTAAAGCCTATACTTGCTGGATTAAAGAAACACTGTATAGAATTAAGGGTGTTGTATGAGTCTATACTAAGACTGTAAATGTTTACTGCAATTTTCCTTAGCTCATAGCTGTATTTTACTGGTAAAGTGTGAGTTAATCAACATGCAGTTTATCCATGAATACCTTTAAGTAACTCAACGGTTATTTCATGTTTGAGTGGGGCTGACAGCAGATGTGACCTGTCCCTTAGCTGGGCAGAGGGATGGACCGGGGCAACATCGATCTTTCTGTGAGCTTCCCCAGCTGTGGCGGGATGGATGCCCCTACGCCTAAATTAAGGCTATGATGCTCGAATTAAAAGTCCAAACGGAGGATGGAAGAGGAAGTTAAGAAACGATCAGAAGTAGGTTGCACCATTGGATCTTGCCAAGCCAGTGACTCGGGCTTGTTTTAGAAATCCTGAAGATGATTTAGGCTTCCCCATAAAGACATGGGGTCTGAATGGGAATCCTGTCCATCACCTGCGCATCACTGCATGGGTAACGTGGGGCGCTGCGGCCCGTCGCCAGCCAGCCCCACTGCCGTGACCGTGGCACGCAGAGCCACGGGGCTGCTCCTGAGGCGGGTGAGCCCACCACCCACCGCCGGCTGACACCAGTGGGATGGGGCTGCAAAGGGAAAACTTCCCCGGGCAGCCGGGGCTCGCTCCAGGCCCTCAAACGGCACTTCCCTGCGCAGGGCAGCCGGGAAGGAATGCGGGTCACTGCGGGGGCAGCTCCGCTCTGCTGCGGGAGGTGGGTGGCCCGCACCCTGCCTGCACCCTGCCTGCACCCTGCCCGCTCCCTGCCTGCACCCTGCCTGCATCCTGCCTGCACCCTGCCCGCATCCTACCTGCACCCTGCCTGCACCCTGCCTGCACCCTGCCCGCTCCCTGCCTGCACCCTGCCTGCACCCTGCCCGCTCCCTGCCTGCACCCTGCCTGCATCCTGCCTGCACCCTGCCCGCATCCTACCTGCACCCTGCCTGCACCCTGCCTGTACCCTGCCCACAATCAGCCTGCACTCTGCCTGTGCCCTGCCTGCTCCCTGCCTGCACCCTGCCTGCATCCTGCCTGCACCCTGCCTGCATCCTACCTGCATCCTGCCTGCACCCTGCCTGCACCCTGCCTGCACCCTGCCTGTACCCTGCCCACAATCAGCCTGCACTCTGCCTGCACCCTGCCTGCATCCTGCCTGCACCCTGCCCGCATCCTACCTGCACCCTGCCTGCATCCTGCCTGCACCCTGCCCGCATCCTACCTGCACCCTGCCTGCATCCTACCTGCATCCTGCCTGCACCCTGCCTGCTCCCTGCCTGCTCCCTGCCTGCTCCCTGCCCGCCCCCTGCCCGCGATGCCGCCCCCCGCCCCCCCGCCCCCCCCCGGCGCGCCCGTGCGGGTGCTGCCCCCCACCGGCGCCGCCCGCGCGCTGCAGCCGCCCCGGTTACCGCGGCAACGGCGGGGGGGCAGCGGGGGGGGCGGAGGGACGGACAGCACACACACCGTGGGGGCCCGATCCCGCCGCCGGGGGGCCCGATCCCGCCGCCGGGGCTGCTCGGGAGATGGGGCCGAGCCCCGGGGGGGGCCGGGGCGGGGGGCGCCGCTCGGCCGCGGCGGGACAGCGCCGGGCACGGCCCGCATGGCCCCGGGGGGCGGACGGGGGGGGGGGGGGCAGAGCCCTCTCCGCCGGTAGTAGTTTCTAATTCTTTTTTGGGGGGGGGGCAGAAGGCGGGGTTCGGAGCGGAGTTTGATCCGGGGTCGGGTATTGCCGCACAAACGGGCCGGGACAGGGCTGTCACCGCAGACGTGGAGGTGTCACCGCTCCCAAGGGCTTTGCTCGCTGCTGCTGACCCCCCCCCGGGGGGCAGTTTTGCCAAGACACCATCCCACCCCCCCCCAAAAAAAAAATGACCGGCCTGGGATTTCCATCCCTGCCCACCTCCGCAGCATCCCGCTCCGCCACACAGCCTTTGGGACCCCCATGGAAAGGGGCTCCTGTGTCCCCCTGTCCCCCTCGCCCAAAGCGGGGTACCCCGCCAGCAGCAGCCCCCCCCCACCACCACCCACCCCCATTCCCACCGCCTGATTAGGATTCCCCTCGCATCCAGACGGAGGAGGGCTGCGCATCCCGGCATGCACCCGCCCGAAACTGCAGCCCATGGCTGGTGCTGCGCAGCGGCCATCTGGTTGGAAAACAACAGGCCAAACAGTTTGAGCATCACGTCATGTCTCCGCCAGCGGGGAGAAGAGGGGGGGAACCGGCCGAGACGCCAGCGAGGAGGGAGGTGGTCGGTGCGGTGGGACGATGTGCGGGAGCGGAGGTGGTCCCCGGTGAGACCGCGGCCACGTGCCGCAGCGCCCGAGTGCGCCGTGCCGCGATGTCTGGTCCCGCCGGCACGTCTGGGCCGGGGGGAACGCTCCCCACTCCCATCGCTCGCCGCAGAGCAGCAGTATGGTTCGCAAGGGTTTCCCCCTCATAAATTAGTATCTTCCAGCTGTTTCCTTCCACATAAAATCTCTTCTATTTCTTCTCTTATTGCTTTATATAAACAAACATGAGAGCGCCTCGTTCTAAATAAAGTTATTTGTCTACGTAAATTAATATATCATATTCTCTCCTGAAATATAGAGAGCTATTTGTCTCCAGAGAAATCATGTTAAGAGTGACATAGTATAACCCTATTCATTTGCATATGCAGATATGTCTAATTATTCAACTTGCAATTAAAGGCTTGTGTGTCAGCAAATGAGACTAATTAGATACATTTATCTATGATAATCAGCTTTATTACAAACAAAATAGATTTCCCTTCACTTCCCAGGCAAGTGGGACATGTTGACTGGAGGTGGCCGGTCAAGGGCCCGTGGACGTAAATCGCCGATGAGGTTTCCATCCGCCCCAGGCCGGGCAGAGTAACACGCTGACTGCTTTCTCTCATGTCCGAAGCACAAACGCATCGTTTTTTGGCTTTTTTTTTTAACTTTCTTTTGAAACTATCCCACTGGTGCCATTCATTCTTTACCACGGAGAAGGGCATTGCTAGAAAACAAGGTCTGCCTTCGAAGGGATCGGGGCTCCGGCGTTAAAATACACCGTGCGCGTCGTCTCCGTGGGCCGAGAGAGCGAGTGAGGGCATAGCAAAGATGCGGACGGGCACAGCCGTCACCGTTCCTTTGGGGCAGGTGAAAGGGACCTGAGCTCCTTCAGGTCAGACGAAAGGATCGCAGCCCTCGTGCAAAGCGCAGACTCGTGGGCTGCAAAGACACGAGATCTGTGGGTCGGTATCGGGCAGAAGAGTCCAGAGGCATTGAGCGGAAAGCAAACCCTCAGCAAAGCCTGGTACTCGGGGCAGCAAGAAGGATGCTTTTGGGCTGATTATTCCCTCCAAGGGGCTTCAAAGCTGCCAAGGCAGAACCTGGTTTCTCCTGGCGGAGTTCTGCTACTTTCAGGAAAATAGGATTTTTTTTGTATCATCTTCTCTGTGGACCGAACCAAAGACACAAAAGACACATTCGAATTGCACAACTTTTTTGGTTAATCTCTCAGGCTAAGAGAGCGCGGAGCACTTCATCTCAGTGGCTGGAACGGCAAAACAACAAGTTATTCCCTTCCGTGCATATAAGAACATTTCGACCGGTTTGTGAGATCGCCCACCTACGGCAGAGCGGTGGCTTGTCGCAGGCGCTTGGACTACACGTGATGTATTGAAAATAACACATAACCTCTCCGGCCTGGAGTTAAGAGCCCGTAATCCACAAAAGGCAGGAACGGGTTGGAAAGACGACTTTCCCCGTGCTCCCGCTGTCTCGCCTTGCGGGGTTCCAGCTCACAGCCCCCCCCCGCGCGCGGGCAGCGCTGGGCGCAGGCTGACGGGTGTGAAGGAGCAGGACACAGAGCAGGTCCTGATTCCCTCGCGCTTCTGCCAAATCACCCTTTGGACATCTTTTACACTTTAATATCATTAAAGAAGGCATCCCGGGTAGTAACAGGTAGCGCTTGGAGGGAAAACCGCACTGCGCGCTGACATTATGGCAAGAGGATGGGTAACAGGAGGGAGAGGCTTGAATGACGCATTAAGTGGCCCTGAAATCCGTGAGGAGTCTCTGGATCCCCGACCCTCTGCAACAAAACCAGCAGAGGCAGGAAAGAGCCACGATTGCCCGCTCGTGCCACTGTTTCCCTCCAGCTCAGGCAGAAAAAGGCAGCCAGCCCCAAAATTTTTAATAGCCTTTTCCCAATTTCCCAGTTACCTGAAGGAAGGCAGCAAGACACCTCCCATGAGCGTCAGATTCACTTCTCAACTTTAAGGAATGGTTGAAAAAAAAGAGTTCCAATTCTGTCCTTGCTGCTGAAGTCACCAAAAGCATCCTCATGTGTCCCACATCCACAGTGTGCCATGCGGCCCATAACTGCTTCAGTATTTTTCGGGGTCCTCCCCAGCCCCGCTGCCGGCAGGACCTGTGTCCCTCCCTCCCATCACAGCCCCGGGTTACTCCTTCAGCTCAAAATCAGGAGAGCTGAAGCCTGGAAATGTTTGAATTAGAAACAAAAGCATTTGGGTTTGGAAATGGCTAAAGTAAAACTTTTTGGCTTTTTCTTCAAAAATTCTGGCTGGACTTGTTATACTGGGTTGGGAAGCGATCCTCAAACACGCTCATCGTATCGGTACTCACGGAATGGTATCAATAACATTTATCATGGTCACTCAGGACAATCTTTTTGCAATATACACATTGCAAATCAAAATAAATGGATTTTCAGATAACTAGTTTATTTTGAAAGCTGCATTAGTTCTGGCGGAGCCACAGACAATTTTTCACAGTTACAAGCAGGATTTATTTTTTTTTTTTAGGAAAAGTCAAAGTTATCTCATTTTGATAATTTTCAAACCAATACATTTTCTTCTCATTTCAGATCTCTAGTGGGGGTTTTCCTCTCTTTAACTTTAGCCATTGAAAATGTAGATATCTCGGCTGAGTTCCGCAATCCGTGAACACAAACTGTGTATCCCTCCTTCGCATTTCTGACGACCACGTTCCAGCGAGAGAAATTATTCTCTGGATGTGCCTCGATTTAATTTGAAAATAAAATGGGATTTAAAACAAAAGAAGGGGAAATGAAACAGCATCATTAATGCAAAACAGTGGCTTGTTCCGTTCTTTGTTTTTCTTTCAGTGAAAGGAAAAGAAGTAGAAAGAAAATTAATTTCTAGTTAATCCAAATATGTTGGAAATTTGTTATAATTCTCTGTTGGGCGGAGAGAGAAACAGGAGGGGAGCGGGTCGGGGGGGGGGGGTAGGAAATCTCTCTCCAGAAGCAGCTTCCTGAAAGTGTGTTTTGTAATCATCATTCTGCATTTTTTATCTGTTCCCACATTTCAAGGGTGAAAAAGCACCAGCACAAAATTGTAGGAGAGCTTCATAGGTCCACAAATCTGGGTGAGAGAATTAGGGATCTTTACCTTTTCAAGAGACCCGCGATCCCTCTTAGGACCCGAAATAAGAGCTGTACTTTCCCAGGAGCTCAAACTCATTTGCTCTTACCGTGATGCTTCTGGCACCTCTCAAAGCCCAGCAGCTCCGGGCGCTCGGGGGCTCGAAACGTCCTTTTTGTTCTGGGCTTCTTTATTACCCGGTTTAGTGGGATCTCATCCATCACTCGGGCTCTTAATGCTTTTACAGTAATAGCTGGCCTTTTCCCTCTTTAACACATATACAGTAAATTGAAATGATCAGACCACAAATAGTGATGTTGGTCCTGGCCGGGCTCCTGTTGCCTTCTGCACGACGCGTCTGGCTGAAACGCAGCGGGGTTAAATCATTTTTAGCATCCAGGGATCACTGACAGGAGTAAATAAGTATTGTATAACCTTCCCCAAAAAGCCTAACAAAATAATAACGGGAAAATGAGGTTAAGTGAAACCATTTCAATAACGTTATAGGCCTGCTTTCAATCAATGAAAGCTGGGAAACGCAGCGTCTTTAGAGGCTATCATTTCATTTTAGCTCCCTCCACCGCTGAACTTCTCTTCACAAAGCAACGAGTTAAAGACTTAGCAGCAGATTCATAATACATCTGAAATGTACTTTTTTGTGTTTAATATTCACTGGAATGGTTGACTTCGCTGGGTTTGGTTATCGAGAGGAATAATAGTTTTCAGTTTCATTGAAGCATAAGATATAATTCCATTATCTTTTTTTTTTTTTTTTTTGATAAAATAATCTGGAAGAAGTAGAGCAAAATGGGAGAAGAAATGATTCTATAGACCCTGTTAATTATGTATCCATCATATAAAATAGCAATAATAGCATAATAATTTTTCATTAAATAGGGCACGGGAATATTTGCAATCTCATACTGTCAAGTAAGAAACGGCTTTAAAAAAACTCCACTTTCTCTATTTCAATAATGCTAACTAATTTTTGGGGCAATTAACACTAACTTTTGGTGTCTACTAAGTAGGGATATGAGAATTTTGCAGTTCTGAATCAATTTGTGCGTTGCTCCGTACACATTAAGCCCGAGTTCAGCCCCTGTAACTCCAGGGACTGAAAAGTTAAGATTCCTGCTCTAAATTATGGGCCGGAGCTACCAACGCAGTTCAGGGACGGGGACCTCGGGCTTGGACCCGCTCCACAGCTTTGCCACCGAACGGCGCTGGTTTCCAGCCTGTGTCCGGATGCGGAAGAATTGCATCGCCGTATTTTAAACGGATATAATGGAAAGAGGTGCCGTTCTATTCTCCCTGCAGGGAGCGGCCGTTTGAGCATTGATCTTCATTTCAGGAGGTTTCAGGATGGCAATGAACTAACTCCGAGAAATTACAGCGTTTCATCTGGAACGCCAAGCGACGCCGCTGATGCCCGCTAAGATATTCACGCAGCGGGTTCAGAGAGCATCACGGCTCGACAGTGAGACGGGCTATTGCTGTCCTGTGCAACACGCCGGCGTTTGAAGGTGCTGTCAGTTATGAAGACTCCCCGGTGTACCGGGTAACTCTGAGACACCCCGGCTTTCTCCCGTACGGGTACGTCCCACGTGTCTGCCGAGGAATGCCGTGCCTCCCGTCACGGGAAAACCCCCTTGCAGACACAGAGGGTTGTTTTCCCGTTCAAACGAAACCCAACCATGAACAGCAGACCCGTGCCGCAAAAACGCAGCGCAAGGAGGGTTTGGTCCTCGCAGAGGTGCAACGTTAGAAAGGAAAAGGGTTGCATGGCGAAAACACGGGCGATTTGACACAGGACATGTGAAGAAGGAAAAAATTGCTGCTGCTGCTGCTGCTGCAGCTTTAAATTAAAATGCTGCATCAGCCAGTCCCTGAGGACTCGATAGAAATCTAATTAGTCAGACAATCTGGCACCAAATGTCCTAATTTCCCCAATCCATGTGGGATTTGTGTATTCTCCTATTCACCGCAGCTCTAAATTTCAACCTGAGCCTTTCTAACCCCTCTCTTTTTTTCTGCGCAGGCACGGGACTCGAGAGAAGGTGATCCCTATCAAAACCTAATTGTTTTTCATAAACCTTTAATTAATTAGACTCAGGCTCACGCAAGACACTTAAAATATTAACAATTTGTTTAGAGACGAGTGCTGGATGAGGATTGCTGCGGCGTTGTGTTTTCGTAAGAAACCCAAATGTAATTAAGGCGTGTGGGTGTCCGCTCGGCGTGGGGTCGGGAGGGCGGCGGATGCGGGAGTCCTCCCCGAAACGCCCGGGGAGCGGCGGGAGGCCCACGGCCGGGCTGCGTTACGGCCGGCGTCGCAGCCAGCTCGGAGGGAGGGATGCAGCATGGGTCCTCTGCGGCCGAGGGCTAAGGGCAGCGGCGGCCCTGGGGTGGTGGGTTGGAAGAAAAGCTCCAAAAGGGCCTCGGGGCCCCCCCAGGTTGGCTGCACGGGGCACCCCAAGAACAGCAGACTCGTCAGGCGATTATCCCTGTCCGAGGGGAGCCCGAGCTCCCGGAGCAAGGTGCCGAGCGGCTCTGACCCCCCCCGGCACCTCGGAGAGTGAGGATCCCGGCTCACACAGGATTAAGCCGTTCAGGAGTAACAGATTTGATTTTTTATTTTTTTTTTACTTTTTTTTTTCACTTTTTTTTTTCTTTCCCCCCAGAGCGGCTATGACCTGTCATGTCAAAGCTTTTTATTAAAGTCTCTTAATCCCCAGATTATCGCCACAATAGTTCCACAGGCCCGTTCCAGATAAGGCAGGGCCCATTGTGGAGATGCGCGTTGGAGGAGTTTTAATCTGCAAATTATTGGCATGCAAGACCATGAGGGGCTGCTCCGCCGGGCTGCCCGGCGCGTCCGGGGGAATTGAATATTTATAAAGAAGACTTCAAATGGGCCACGCACCGTGTTCCTCCCACACATGTGCAATCCCCATGCGGCAGAGGGGCCCCGCTGAAGGAGAAAAACCGACTCTGCGGCCACGACGCACGCGTGGGCTCCCCCCAAAGCCGGGCGGCCGCAAGCAGAGCTGGGGGAAGCGGTCGGTGCCCCCTCCTCCGAAACACCCCACTTCGGCCACGCGGGGATGGCGTGGTTGGGTTTTTAAGAGAGGAATGATAAGAGCGGAAAGGCAGAGCTGGTTGATGGAAATTCCATTTCTCTTCTGAATACCGGGGGAGGACAGCAAACAGACAAAGTCCCTGATAGGGATCCTTCGCTGACACAAAATACGCCATGTGGAGCGAAGGCTTACACTGTATACAAAACTAATTAGCAGTTACCTTCTAGATTAAGGAACGACTCAAGCATCTGTTTCACTGAAGTGTTGTGGGTTTTTTTAACAAACAAAAAAAAAAAAAGTTGGCCCTGTTTAAAATAGCCTGGCGGATTTGAAAATGTCATCGCTTGGGTCTGGGGGCTGCCCGAGGGGGTGCTGGGGAGCCCGGGGGAGCCCATCCCCTCGGCGGCGAGCCGGCAGGGCGAAGCAGGACCTGTCCCCTCTCCCCCCACCAGGGGGGATTTTCGTACGAGGGCCCCGTTGCACTTCACCGCAAAGGCCACCAAACGAAACTGAAGAGGGAGATGCTGTATAAAGGGGTGCCGAGTGGGAGCGCTGCAGGTCTGGGCTCAATACCAGGCGGAGCAGAGCCCACGGCGCTGGGCTGAACCTCTCCAGCGGCGTGCGGGAGGTGGGTTATATAGACGTATATTTATACAGATGTGTGCGTTCTGCGAGATGACCGGCTCCTTCAGCTCTCCGTAGCGTAAACGCTGCTGCACAGGCCCAAATCCTGGCTCCCGCTCGCGGAGACGCTGAGCCCACCTTGTTCCTACCGAGGTCCCAGCCCCGGGTCAGGCTGCAGCGTCCGTCGGGGCAGATCAGTCTCAGCCCTCGGCAGCAATCTGAGACCTTCTCCGTCAGCAGCTGGGGCTGGGGACGGTCCAGGACACGGCTCGGCGCTCAGCGTGTGATCTCCTGCTGCTCGCTAGGCGAGGATGTCACCCGGTCCCTGGGGGTCTCATTCGGGATCCGCAGACTCGGACTCGGCTCCGGCTCTGCCACAGCCTTCCCGTACGACCTTGGGCCAGCTGCTCAGGTTTCCTCCGTACCTGTTTCCCATCTGTTAGCAAATGACCGGGTATATTAAAGGGTTGGTGTGAAGATAAGTAAACTGTGAGGCTATTATTAGCTATTACACTGATAGGGCCCAAATGTTCCTATTTTCTGTAACAGCTCAGGAACTTAAGCAGGCGGAAAAAGGCTTTGGGAAAATAAAGCATTGCCTTTCTGGGGCCTCCTCTCAAAGGAGGGACGCGTGTCTTCCTTTAGAGCCAGCTCTTCATGCATTTTATGAAATTGCAATGCCCACATTTTCCCTAATGGCCTTCATTCCAGGCCGTGAAATGGCCCCCAATAGCCTTTGGCTCATGGAAACCTTCCAATGTGCTTAATATTACCTGCAATGCCTATATTAATCATAACGCGCAGGTGCCAGAGCCACCGGAGGGAAGGAGAAGGGAGAGGCCAGGTAATTTATCGCTATACGGCCCCAGCATGAGCGGTTGCATTAGTCCAAAAATTACTTTGCTTTCTGGTTCCCAAATTTCTTGGGAGTACAAGACAGGAGAGGGGGTTATCTGTGAATCATCTGTCATCTCCAAAGCTTTTGGCTACAACCTTTTCGTGACTCGTGGAAAAGAAATTATAAATAAAGTGTGGGGGTGGGGGAAGTGACTAATTGAGTGCGATAATTAAACACAGCTCCCAGAAAAGCAGAGCATGTTGCTTCAGCCATCAGCACCCTGAGTGAGGGGTGAGAATGCCTCCGGGGTTCGCCGGCGCTCGGTTACTGCGGAGCATTGGTGTAAGGGGCAGCATCACCTGGCAGGATGCAGGAGAGCGCGTTTTCGTGCGATGCAGTCAATGAATGGGCAAAATACTGTTTTTTGGTATGCACAGGCCTGGGGATTGGAGCTGAAGCGGGCAATTAGCTCTCGTTGTTGCCCCGTTTGTGGGGAGCCAAAATAAAGGAGTGTTTAGTGCTGCAAGGAAATGTAGGGCAAGGACTAATACCGGCAGGCGAAGTCGGAGTGTCATGCCTTCACCTGGGCCACCAGATCTGCAGGCGAGGCCGCCAGCTTCCCGCAGACATGTGAAGGCGCTAAATAAAACTGGTACCCAGCTTGGAAAACTTCCGCTCCGGCTAATAATACTTGCAGGATGAAATACCGGAATCAATATATCCCGTGTGCCAAATGAAACCATTCGTATCCACTTGTTCCCTCTCTGGTTCAATTAATAAAGGCAGCCGAAGAAATACCGAGCACATTTCCTTTCAGAAACCTCCCCAAACTTCGTGACATTTGGAATCACACAAGACAGCTGCGCCGTGAGATAAGTTAAATGATGTATTCAGAAATGGCTCGGTTCGGAAGGTTGCATCTTTCATAGGAGCCTGGCGCCGAAATCTGTGTTGTGTTCTTAAAATGTGGAATAACTCTTCCTCCCGGTTTACATATATTGATGAACACACTTGAAAGATGGCCGGATTTCTGTATAGCACAGTGCTTTCTTTTCCTGACACATGGATCCATCTGCCAACATCGCAGATCTAATTAGTACTCTCTTATTTCTATTCACCGGCTAGTAAGCATGTGGCATCTTTCCACAAGCCTATAAATCCTCACTCTACGCAGACATATACCATATTGCGATGGGCGGGTTATAACCTCAGTGAAACTGGCAGTTGCAGTTGCCTTTCCATTGTGGCTTAGTGTCATGATAGCCAAAACAAGAGAGACCATCACCCAAAACACAGGCTGGCACAGCAAGGCTAGGGACGCGGTTCGGAGTTTCCCAGCCCTCAGCGACCATGTCCCTGTCCCCTAAGAGCCACACACACTGCCCCGGGGTCAATACAAGTGTTTATAGGGCTGTCATTGAAACTGGATTCATGTAACAGTCCAAAAAAAAATCCCGCACAGAGGCTTGGTCCTAAAGGCAGATGTGATTTGCGCGGTTTAATACGGTATAGCAAATGCAAGGGCTGGGAGAAAGAACTGGCAGGGACACGATGAGCCCTGGAGACCCAGCTCTGAGAAAGGAGAATTACGAAATCCCTTAACTAAAACAGAACAAGGGGAGAGGCATAACTGGCTTCAGTTCTCCTCCAAACAGAACAACGCACATCCCCTCCTAAATCTGGCCATCCCTGCAGGTCAAAAATATTGTATGAATATGCACTAGAGGTTATTTTTCTTCCCATGCTGGGGAGAGTTATTTGGAAGCCTCCTGCTGGCGTTAAATTAAATTACCCATATAAATAGCACGGAGGTGACGGACAATAGATCCCAGTGGTTTGCACGCAGGCTGCTCTATAGTGGGCTGAAAAGTAGTGCTATTGTAACATGCCCTAAAAGGCACCTGTTTAAGTCAGATCTCGTCAAACTTCCACCTGGTGTAAGTTACTTTACAGACCTCCCCCTGCAACAATATCCAACTTGTGCTGCGCAAGAGCCGAGCCTATCAAATACCTAAGGAGTTGGTAGCAAACTGCCTTAATTACTCATACGGTCTTATTTTTGGGTTTCCACTGATTTTGCTAAAAATCCACTTGAGTGTCTACATTCAAATTGCTAACATTATAAGATAGCGCTTCTTGTGAAAAATAAAATGCCTGCTCAACAATGACTCTCTTCTGCTTTCTTTTTTCTTAAATATCCTTCTTACTTTGCAAGGTTACTCCCCACCGCTCCTTTTTAAGATTTAAACAAGACATTAAAACAAGTGAGAGAATGACTTTTCCCCAGGGAAGCTAACAAAATTCATATCCCATCTAGCTTACCAGCCAGCAGCGTCTCAGGGACCAGTGATGCCAGCTATGTACGTATGATGTAAAATGCTTGAAATGTATCGTGAGGAATATATATAGCGTTCACGTTGCTAGGAAAAACAGCGGCAGCAAAAGGCTTGGCAGTTTTATGTTCTGTCAGGGACATGGGTGTCCTTACTGGATTGGTACCCACCAAATAAAGGCGCAGATAGGACGAGAGGGAAAACGAAGGCTTATTTTTTAAAAACAGAATCCCTCTAAGCCGAATTAACCCCTGATGTAAGCCCACTGAAGTCGATGGTGCTAGTGGGCAACCAAAGTTAACTTGGCTCTTTTGCTCTGTTTTCTACTTACTGGAGAGGAGACGGCCTGTTTTCACATCGCTGGCCGAGAGAGAGAGAGTGAGGATTAATAATCAATTCCAGGCTGTAAAATGCTGCGTTGCTGTGAAGTATTTAATTTAAATCCTTTTTGTGTTTCTGGGGATGTAGCCTAAGCTGTCTACAAGAAAAAAGGTAAGGTGCAGCCCAGAACTTGCAGTGATGTAAAAAATTAGAGGGGGAAAAAAAAAAAAAGACAAGAAAATGAAACAACAACAAAAAACCTATCAGAGGGTGTGAAATTCACCTGGATGCCTCCTAAGGGGTTTGCACATTTGTGTGATTAGAGTCATATTTATAGGAAAATCTTGTCACTTCTCCTCACACTCTGTGGGGCTGTAAAACACATCACTGCTGCTCTCGGTTTTTGGAAGAGCTGCTGAAAACAGGAGACCGTGTGCAGGAGGGACAGAACCTGTGGCTGGGGAGGGTGCCCCAGCCCGGGGTGCTGCCCCTCGGCGCCCGCAGGGGCTGTGGGTTTCAGTCCCGGGGAGATGCCCATGTCCACGTGCCAAGGGCTGGCACGGGGGCACTTTGCTGGAAAAACAGACGCCAAAACACTTGTGGACACCACTCCAGAGGGTTTGCCCACTGTCATGGGAGGGAGCTGGTAAACGAGGATGCTCTTGTTTTGCCTCTGGCCATGGTTTGCAGTGCCAAAGCACTGCAGAGGGACATCCCCTTTCTCACCCAAAGAGTCCTGAAAAATGTACAAGAGCAGGATTTACTCCCGGCACCAACGTGTAAGAAAACAGCTGGCATTGAAATAAACAAGCAAACAAATAAACAAAGGCTCCGTTAAAAGCTGGCATGCTCAATAACAAGACTTTGTTCAGATGTCAACTTTAAAATCTCAGTGATCTGCAAAAGAGTTATAAAATCTCGTAATTGCAATTGCTGCGACCAGTGATTCTCCAAGCCCTTCGTGCGCTGCTCGGCACAAATGGTTGCATGAATAAACAGGAGAGTGAGAGGGAACCAGAGGGAGTGGGAGAAGAGGTAAAGAGGCAAAATGAAAGAGAAGAAGAGCCCAAGTCTGTGCTGCAATCTTGCCTGCTCATCTAAATTGATATTTGATTTCTGAGCGTACCGCGACACAGCATTGACAGATCTATTTCTCTTGCAGGGCTGTCCAGTTTTATACATTTCAGGTTGCCAGTGCTAGATTGTGAAACCTCACCCAACCCATTTTCCCCAGCAGGAGCTCCTCAGGCAGAAAAGGGGATGTTTCTTTTTCCAGTTGTCACAGGGATGTGTTGGGCAGCTAATATATATATTTTAAAAAAAAAAACAAAACAACCAAAAAACAAAAAACCAAACCACCAGAAAAGGCATGCAGAAAACAGCCAGAGCCCTGAACCAAAGATAAAAGCCTAAACAAGTGCACTGAAGTGTGAGGTTAAACGGAGAGGGAAAAGCCATTAGGGACCGTAGAGCTTTGGAAGAGAGTAGAAATAATTCCTAAGGAGAAAGGGGTGGTGAAGGATATCTTAAAGACAAAGAAACACAAGTCAGAAAAACACGGAGAGCTACTGTTGGAGCTCAAGACAATACAATTTACTTTCCCTGGTCAGAACTGACTCTGGCTGAGGTCTCTGGTTCTGAAGGAAGATTGTGTACTCCCTCGCAAGGCCCGGCTGCCTGAACACAAACAGAAGTGACGATGGCACCACAAAATAATAAAACAGCAATCGTTTTGTTGGCTTGTCACATATTACAGCTAATTATTTAATTACTCTAATTTAAAGTTTTACTAGATTCAGCATCAAAGCATAAAAATCTAGTGATTGCAGTGTCAGAAAGGAATAATATAATTAACGTATTTAGTAGTAACATATTAAACTGTTGATTGCACTGCATTAATCGGCAGAGATGATATGATCCATGGGAAGCTATACGAAATACATGAAACACATGTACGGGCCTGTGTTGTCATCCTCCCCATGCCGTCACTTACACGTCTGTGGGGCGGGAGGTGTGGAGGAGAGTATGAGGAGAGAGGCAGACACATCGGACGGGGCTCGGAGCACCCTGGGCTGGTGGGAGGTGTCCCTGCCCATGGCAGGGGGTTGGACGGAGATGGTCTTTAAGGTCCCTTCCAACCCAAACCATTCTATGGTTCGATGACTCTGTGATTTCTGCTGCGAGGGTCTGTGGAGGCAAGCTGTAGATGAGCTGACGGCACCGCCACGGAGGCACACGCCGAGCACAAGGCTTTGCACCGTCTCCGCAGCCAGGCCCAAAGCACAGATGACAGATCTGGGGACACGTCTGGCTGCCGTGCACCATGACGGCTCTTTGGCCCGGGGATGTGCTGGAGTGCCCCTGGAGCTGGTTGAGTTTGCACAGACCTGAGCCCACAGACCTCACCCAGTTTCTCCCACATAGACACATACCCCACATTGAAGCATTTAAATGAATCAAGGTCTGATTCCCTGAGTTATCCACAACACACCAAATTAAGAAGCAGCTGGGTAGTCAAATTCTTGAAGCAACAGGCGCTTTATTTTGATAGTGCCCTCCAAAATTGGCTTGCTGGTCACCAGGCAATTAGAAGTAGAGGAACTGTTGCTGCCTGACATAACCTAATAACATCTATTTTTTTTCCTCCACTGCTCCAGAGCCAAGCAGCCAACAGAGGGAGCACAAATTCCCGAGCAGCGCTACATGCCTGGACTCTGCGATCCCCCAGGCTGTGTCCCATTGCTGATCGTGCTGGCACACGAACGAGGAGGCAGCAGAAGGCACCAGCCTTGGAGGAATAATGTGCTCTGAACTCCCTTCCCCTGTGACAGCACACGGAGTAGCTCAGCTCTTCAGAGGATCCTACTCCAAATGAAGAGCCGGGACCTGAAAATATGAAAATGAAGCAAGACATTGGTAAAGAAAAGGCCAGTCTGGAAAAAAAAAGATGCAAAACAGTGAGAGAGGGTAAGGGTTTACAGTTTTAAGCTTAAGCTCTTCTACAAAACACTTCCCTGGTCACAAAGGGAAAGACAGCAAGATGGAAAAGACATTAAGTGAAACATACAGGCAAAAACCAGACACACATGTCTAATAATTACAAATTGCACCAATTAATTTGTTCAGATTAATTTCTGTCTGAAAAGAAACACTATCTGTTCCCTTTTTCTCCCCCAGTAAGCACAGTGGCCTGCTTGCCTTTCTTACAAGACGAGTCACGTTCTCCAGCACCGTGCAAATACGCGCCCACAGCAGAGATGCTCCCTGCACCAGTCCGGTTTCCAGACCCACATCTATCCAAACGCCGTTTGTTCTCCAGCCACCCCTGGGACAGTTAAGTAAGTGTTCTTTATGGTAGAGCTGCTTCTTTATCCCAGCTGAAAATGCCATTTTACTATAGTTTTACCTAAAAGCTATCTAAAAGCTGTAGATTGTTGTTACCATTCACAGACACAGCCGGGTTTGAACTTCCAGCGTGCTGCTTCTCAGAGGCAATCCAGTGCCGGGGCTGCGATGCTCAGAGCTGAACAAAGTTTGCAGCGTTTCACAACAGCAAGTGAGAGATGCATGTGGACAGCAGAGGGGCACATCTAGCTGATCCTAGCTGCTAAATTCAAGGCTGCCCCAGACGTGTGTGACTTCTGATCCACGCATAAAGGAGGCATCGTTGCAAGACTAGCACAAACTCTGTCCTTCAAATTAAAAGAAATCATTTACTTAGGTTTTTTTCTCCCAAAATAACAGAATTCGAATATATTATTTGAAAAAAATACATTTTCGTTTTCCACCTCACTGCATCCAATGATTGTGGTGTGATTATTAAACACTTCATAAATAATAATGTGACATTTTCAGATTGTGCGTCTGATTAAGCAGCCATTCTTCTCGCCCCGACTGCGACCATGGACAGATGAGATTGCTGCAGACGTGGCAATCTTTGTGGCTCCTTCCCTGGGGATCCGGGATCAGAAGTTGCCCCTGTAACCCAATTAAATCCAAGAGGGTATGAGCTGATCACTTTGTGCCAGCTCCAAAACTCACGCCATGGATAGGGAATCTTGACATGAACTTCTCTGAACTGCAGATCTGACCCATGAGCACAGCTTGATGGGTTTTCTAGGGAGGATGTTTTACACAGTGAGTCACTTTCTCTGCAGTGCGTAATGATTTAACTCAATTATGGTTTAGTATTAGGACGCCTGCTCTCAGAGCAAACAAGCAGTTACAGATAAAGACAGAACTAAATCCAGGGAACTGAAATATAAGAGAAGACAGGTTTCAACTGAAAGCAAAAAAGTGAACCTGAGAGATAAATACTCTCTCAATGGGCGATCAGTCCTTTGAGGATCAACGTGTTGCAGAGACCCTCCTCAAAAAGTTTACTGCCCCTTCTTCACAACAAAAAAAAACATTTAGTAAAGTTATTTATTAAATAAAGAGCCAAAATCCAGTGGCATTTATCCTCTGGTTATTCTAGTGCCTAAGAGGCAGCTGTGCCTCTCAGAGCTGTCATACCAAGCGGCGCAGACGTCAGTGAAAGGGACAATCTCCTAACCCAAATTCTCTCTTGCCTATTATAGCGTTCGGATGAGTTAATCCCAGTCAGAAAACCCAAATGCTTTCTTTTTTTCTGAGCACAATCACCATTTCAGAAAAATGACCAAAGCAAGCAGCCCCTCTCTGTAAACCCTCCCAACCATCTGTCTGGATATTACTGACCTTTAATATTATGCAGGAGGGAGGTGGAGAGGACGGGATAAGAAGCGGGGGGAGGGAGGTGTGGAAAAATGTCATTGCTGTAACAATGGCTTATTGCATTTGGATAATCTCGCGTCTTGTACCGCTGCTAACATGGTAATCTTTCTCCACCTACTGTATGTCAATAATGCAATAACCTCGCTCTCCCCCTGCATCAATAACACAACAGCCGCTCTCTGCTTTCAGCAGCACTGATGAATTCTAGAATTGCAACAGCTCAGATGGTCCATGCTAGCCTGTCCCTGCCTCCCACCCTCATTACATTTTAATTTCACTTTCAAGACAGTTGCTATCAGCGTTGTTTGGCTATAGCTTCTGCAAAATAAGATCAGGCTATATTTGAACTCAGGAGGGTCCTCGGCTCAGCACAGGTGCCAGGATATTTTCTATCAGTGTCAGTTCTTTGTATATTCTCAGCTGAAAAATTAAGGCAAGATTTGCCAAAGACTTAACTGGCCAACAGCTCAATGTACTCTCCAAAGCTGCTCTAAGCTCAGCACTTCTGAAAATCTGTTACTTACGCTTCAGTGTATGGACGGAGGGTCAGATTCTCAGCTCACCGGTCCCACTGCAGCCTTCAGATCTGTGCCAATTACACTTTACCAGTCCACCAGTTATTGATTACTCAGTGTTGGTTTAAAGCATAAGCATACACAAGTGCTCTCCACAGACACGGTAAGAAAATTATGCTTTAAAAAAAATTGATACAATAACAACAGCTAAAAAATAGTTAAAGCCAAGTGATGTGACAGGTCGGAAAAAAAAAAGGATCTGAAAGCATAATCAAGTAAGCTTAATATCAGAGAGCATATGGTAAAAAGATCTTGTAAGAGAATCCTTAATACTACAGTGGGCCTCACACACTGATTAATATCACTGCCTCTGTATAGTCTAGCACGGATGGATTCAAGAAGCTGATAATTTTCAGAAATGCCGCTCCTCATAATGATAGAAGATGAGGTTTTGTGAGTTATGTTGAGAATTATTGGCAAAGGTTAGGTGATTTCCCACTGGTGCTAGAGGGAAAACCTTGCTTGCAAATTACCAGCATTTGTCAGTACTAATACCACATCCCCCAGCCACCTAAACTGTCAACATTAATAGGTGTCTTTACAGCAAAAAGGGGTGACGATAGTCAGACTTGATCAGACCTTGAAATGAGAAGAGGAGCATGATACAGAGAATAAAGAAATGGAAATGTGCTTGCAGTGCCTCTTGCCTTAGCTCCCAACATCCCACCCATAGCTGTGTGGGTGGCACTGCTTACCATGCTCTGCCAATTATCACATTTGCTTCCCCGTTCACTCTCCTTCCCGCCTCTCTTTCATTCGCCGGGTAGATTTCGTTAAGCCTCTTCCATCCTCTCTCTTTCCAGTGACTGCTCTGTTTTCACCCTATCTATCATTAGCACAGCGTTTCTTCTTCCAAGAAGCAAATGCAAGATGCAAGGTGCTGATGCAAGATGCAAATACAAGATGCTTTCCCAAGAAAGAAAAAAAATGCAAGACAGAAGGCAGGAAAAGTGTCCTGGTGCCTGGGTACTGCCAGGCCCTGGCCATTCTCCTGCTAGTCCCCTGTACAGCCCTTGGGCATGCAGCGCCCCGGATCCCGCTGGCAGAGAGCCCACAGCACTGCTCCCCAGGAGGGAGGTTAGAGACAAGAGTCCTTGCCAGGCTTCTGGTAACCTCTCTCCCACCTGGGCACAGCAATATCTATCCCTTGCAATGTCTTACCCCTGATGTAAACCTTGAAAGCTTTCAGTATTACTTAGATTGCAAGGTTTGGGTGAGTCTGGGGAACAGCTCAATGTGCAACCTTCTTTACCTGGTCTGGGAGCGCAGAGCCTCAACAGCCTCCTGAGATGAAAACAACACAGACAGAGCTGTGGTTACGGAGAGCTACACTCCTGGCAGGACAGTAATCACCACCAGTGCCCAGCAATTAATAAGGGTTTTGCTGAAAGTTACTAAGGTATTTTGCCTCCTCGCTTTCCCTCTGCACATGTCATGGTAAAGAATCTGCCATCCGCGCCTCCAGCACTTGAAATCCAGGTCTAGTGACCTGTCTTTGTTTCAAGCAGGCAAAAAAACCCCACAACTTCACTCCCTACGTCTTCATCTTTGAGGTTGCCCAGCCCATGCAACTGGGGACACGGCCCAGCTTTGTCCCTAAGTTAACACACAGTCTGATGTGCGGTTTGATACAGCCATACCCCCACCAATGAGAGCATATAAAATACAGACATCTGCTCTCCTGAGCCTTTCAGCACCAGAGGTAGCATTAATTTAGGTCGGCCACAACCAGAGATAAAAATAATTTCCATTCGACTCCTCCTTCTGTCAAACTGAATAAAATATAGTTCACTTATTCACCTCGCCTGGCCCCTTGGTGATTAACATTAGCAAATGCAATCAGCCCGCGGCCGCATCGCCACTCGACATTAATGCAAAACTGGGGGAGGGCCTTGTCCACTATCAGCACAAAAAGAGAGCCTTACCTTTTAATGTGCTCATTCTTCACATGGCTGCTAGAGATAAAAGAAGCCGTCAAAACAGATGGACAGGCCAGCCCGGGCAGAGATAGGAGATTTCTGCTGATTTCTCAGGGAAAGAGAAAAAACCCATACGGTGAGCACTATGCACATCCTCAGCAGTTTCCACTCATGGAGCAACCGAGGCTCTGGCAGGGCCCGGGAGGGTCATAAGCTTCATTATCCAAACTCCATTTCTGTGTGCGCTGCTGCCATCGCGCCTGCTGCTGCCCCCTCCCCACTGCAACACGGCCGCTCTCTCTGGAGCACGGGCTGAGTTTCCCGAGCAGGTCCCACCACAGATCCTGTCGAGGAGTATGGCACTCGGAAAGAGGCACAGAAAAGGTTCCCGTGTTGCCTGGGAACACTGCTAAATTGTGCAGTCGGGCCCACTTCCATGCCCCAGCATCAGCCAAAGGTACTTTTCCTGGAGGCAGGGTTATTAGTACTTCAGACTAGCATTTTTAACAGTTTTTCCCACTGCTGCAGATGGCTGATACCCCATGAAGTGCAGAATCAGAAGCCCAGGCTCCTTTCCCCCTCTCCTCACTAGCAGTTAACGGCAGGCTGACCACGCGGCGCTCCTTGCCACATGTCTGCGCAGGCAACTTTGAACACAGATGCAAACGCTGATTCTGCCAACACCCCTGCATCCAAAGGGCCAAACCCCCAACAACCACAAACTGGTTTGCATCTGAGGAGTGTTTGGTCCTTGGATTGTAAAACCCCTGTAAAACATCACTGAGCTATGAAAATATGAAAAGAAGTAGCAGGTTTAATGTTAAATATCTCATTCCAACCCTGCCTGTGATACCACGGTTCTGGGGCACACAAACATACATCTGGATAATCTAAAAATTGATAATCTGGTCTTTAACGACCTCGTTCACCCTCTGTGAGAGTGGGTGAAATGATACAAGGTTGGTTCCCCCTGAACCGGACTGTGCGTGTCTCTGTGTGCCGCAGCGTGGTTTGAAAGACTGCACGCAGAATCTCAGCCCACATTCTGAAGACTTTTTTCCTTAAAAATATTTTCTATGATCAATACTTGGGTAACAACTTGGGTTGTTGTTTTAAGGCAGTTGAATTCATTATTCTTCCCAGATAACATTAAATGCTCAAATACAATATTTTTTTTTCTTTTTTTCTTTTTCTTTCTCTCACTACACCCTCCTCTTTGGCAAATAGGACTCCCAAGTCCCTTCTGATCACTAATAACATGGGCTTTCATACCCCCTTGGAACAAGTGAAATTTCTTTGACGTCTTAACTTTGCACAAATAGATTTTAATGAGGGAATATCACCTTGCCTTGAGCTAACTCTCTTCCTTTGCTCTTCCAAGGCTTTTGTAGTCATTCCCTTACAACTTACAGAACATTAAAGTTCAGCAAAGTGTTTGAACACTGCATACCATTTCCCCAGGAACTTTGTTTATTCGCTTCAGACTGTCACAGGAGGGACACGCTTTCAAAGATATGATGTAAATGAGGCAAAGGAAGAACATCTTCTGCAACTCCCCATTGTCCTGACACGGTCTTTCATGTCTGCTTGGGGGATTGCATACAAAAGCACTTCCCATTGGGTGACAACCAGGGTGATGCTACTAATATAAATAAGACTCTGAAGTTATGGTGCACTCAGAAGTGCTGCAGAAAACCTTAAGTATAACTTGAGTAACATGCGCTTGTCAAAGGGATGGGGAGCGCACAATAGATGTGGAAGAGAGCATCTAACTACTTGCCAGAGGATATATCAGTTCATGTTCAAACTCACTGTAGACTTAATGGAGACACCAGCCAGAGAGAACATCAGCCTCTAAGTTCTGAAATTAGAAGACAATATGAATCTGGAGTTAGGAAATATTGATCCTGTTGTTAAATTCCTCTCCGTGCTCCTCTGAGAGCACAAAGTTGAGACAACAGACTGAGAAGCCAGCCATTTCCCATGCTGTCATTTCGAGAAAGGTTCCCAGCACAGAGAGACACCAAGGGATGGACTTTTCTCAGAACAGTTGTCCTCTGGGGTGGAGCAAAGTGTCACTGCGAAATGTGGCAGAGCACTGAGAACCTGGGCAGACGTTCACTGAACCCATGACTGGGATTCAGCTGTCCCCCTGCAAACTCTTCCCTTTGCTGATAATTTACTGTAATTAAACCATATGTAAAATTCTTTCACTCTGTCAGAAGCAGAGACCTTCTGCTGCCCATATGCCAGAAAGACAAATGAAGGGCAAAGCTCACATGAAGAAGGCAAACTTTTGCTTCTTGATTAAAGAACAGTAAAGACACCTTCCATAAATGAGTCTGCTGGTGCTCAGGTGATGGTTTGATATACGAGCGAGATCCACAGTGAGACACAATGAGTCCCCAAGAACAGTCAAGAAACAGTCGGTGTCCGTAGACTCTGTGTTTCCACTTCCCCTGTGGCTGCAGGAACGTGGTGTTATCAGCATCAGGCCTTGTCCCTGGCAGAGGTTACTGCTGCTCAGGTCCCGTACCGTGCTAGGGCTTGCTCACTCCCCAGGCTCACACCTGCGTGTAAGGGGACAGCAGCTGTGGGAAGCTGGGAAACAGACAGACTCTTCTCAGCGGTCCCCACTGAAAGGACAAGAGGCAACGGGCACAAATTGAAGCACAGGAACTTCTGTTTAAATGTATGGAAAAAAAAATTTATGGTGAGGGTGAAGTGCCCGAACCAGTTGCCCAGAGGAGTTGTGGAGTCTCTGTTCTTGGAGACATTCAAAATTCAAGAGGACATGGTCCTGGGCAACTAGGTGGCCCTGCCTGAGCAGAGGGGTTAGACTAGATGATCTCCAGAGGTCTCTGCCACCTCAACCATTCTCTGAGTCTGTGAGATGAATTCGTGGTGCTACAGAGTATGAGGGAGGGAGCCTGAATTTTGAACATTTCAAGCTGTCAAAACTGAAATTATTCCAATTTCTTAAAATACAACAGAAAGGCGGGCTCTCAGCTTACAGACAATTTATTTCTGCAGACTTGCCAGACAGGAGAGACTAATATTTTGCTGTTGTTGATCTAACTGCACTTCAACGAGTGCAATAACAAAAACCTAAATAAGTCCAAGCCTTTCACAGAAGCTACAGTAGAACACTGGTTGATGTGTTTTTTAAAATTGTAAGTATATAAATAAGGGCAAGAACCTGGAGTTTAGTGCAACAGAAACAGAAAGCTGATTCAGCAGAACAAGGCATAGTCATAAAAGATTTATTACGCTTTATCAGCAATATCCACAGTCTTTCTGTGATTAGAGTTGCATTGTGTGTAATTATCTTATAGAAATTCTGCTCTTTGATGTGCTTTATCCACCATGCTGAAATACAGTTCAATTCTAGTGGGTTTTCATGGTTGACTGGAATTTACATTAATTCCTTTGGGCCTGCAGGGCCAGCCTGGTCTGTCACTAGCAAGCTCTTCATAAATATTCATATATATATATATATATAAAAAAATAAAAATTCTGTAAAGTCCTAGACACTCTGGGTCCAAAAAAATAGGGAAAACAAAGAGTCTGACTTCCCAAGAATGATATTTGATTTGTATCCCATAGTCCAGCCTTTCCTCCCTTTTACCATGAATTAGAGAGCAATTGAAATGTTTACAGTAATTTGCAAGCAGAGGTTACACTCTGCTTTTAATTTAAAATGTCCAAGCAAATTGAGGAAATTATTTCATCTCAGTTCATTAAGCTTGATTTTTTCTCAATCAGAAAAATGTTCTCTTTTTATTTTGCTTTTTAAAGTTCACTGATTTTTTCCTTACCCCCTATGCCCATAAATGGTTGCTATCAGCCAGAAAAACTACAGGTGTTTGCAGGCCAACCTGTATAAGATGCAAATGCGTAAAACTACCTTGGTTGTGTACCTGATTGTGCTTTTGTGGGTTTCAGCATGGGGGAAGTAATCACCTTCAATGGGAGCAGAATCAATTTTCTGAATAATCGCTTAATCCTTGGGAGATGCTCAGCACCGTGCAGGAAGGAAAAAAGAATGGAGCAATGGAGGACAGAGGTTTACAGAGTATGGGTTTTTTTATAAGCAAAGCTCATTTTGCACCTATGTTTGATAACTAAATGGAGGCTACTCTGATTAAATATTTCCAAATAACTCTCAAAATTGTAGCTCTGTGACCTTTCAGGCAGTAGATACAGTTAAAGTGAATGCAGAAGACATAATATCTGTTTTGCATGAATCTCACCCCTGTCACCCATCTACAGGTGGTGTTCTGTGGATATGATCCGATTTTCAATCCAGTATTTGATATTAGAAGAGATGGAACTTAAACACTTTTTTTAATTCGGAAGTGGAAATAAAAGCATAGAGCTAAAGAGCAGAATCCATCATTTCAAATTGAAGGGCCAGGCCACCAGTGGGTCTGATCACTTCCCAGACCCAGAGAAGTCATGAGAAACCAGTGAGTGTGGTCCACAGAAACCGAACTGTGTGATCAAAGGCCAGACCTTGTTTCTGCAGGAGCCTCACTCATCCTCTTCAGCAGGACCAGAGGTGGATCCCCGTGTACAGCACTTGGCCAGGCTTCTCACCTTGTCCAGTGTAATTCCAGCACCTCCAAGTGTTCCAGCTTGGAGCTCATTCCACAATCAAATCTCACCCTCAGGAACATATGGCCGACCTTTTCCTTTATAACTGCGGGAAACACCTCATCATCTACCCATTGATTTCTAAGGCGTACATCGAATTAGACGAGATTCCAGGTCAGTTCAAGGAGGGAATAACATCCTCCATTACCAGCTTGACCTGATCCTCATCTCTTTCCAACCAGCCCTTCTGGGTTCATTCTGGTCTTCTTTTCAACTCTTTTGTGCCAGATTTCCTGAACAACACGAAATCATCAACACCCAGATAATTAATTGGTGGTGGTGGTGGTGTTCACAAGATCTTGACTTGCTTGTGGGAGCAGGAATTATAAATCCCATTTCCTAACTGTGCATCCACACTGCTTCTCGAGAGATGAGGGGTGATGGAAGGAAAAAACAGTTCAGGCTCTCCACTCTCTGGTGTTTATCTGAATGGAAGTTTAACCACCCTAAACGGCAGCGAGGCAGCTGAGGAGGCTTGACGTAACTGTTCAGGCAGGTTTGGGGAGAACAGACGCCAGCGAAAACCCTCTGTGATGTGAGAAGAGAGGGAGAGACAAAATCAATACATTTGAGTAAGAATTGAAACAAGTTAAGAGCTGTATGCTTGTTAGCTCCTCACAGCAAAATAATCTGCCATTGAAAGCAGACAGGGAAGAATATCAGAATGACTGTAATGGAACACAG
Source organism: Pluvialis apricaria (assembly GCA_017639485.1). NCBI lineage: Eukaryota > Metazoa > Chordata > Aves > Charadriiformes > Charadriidae > Pluvialis > Pluvialis apricaria. The sequence continues at coordinate 14,680,504 of CM030021.1, forward strand.
ATTGGTTTAATAGTATCAGAAACTCTTTTGAAGGCAGCTGTGTAGCTTAGAGCAGGTGGGTGCAACTCAACAGGGAGGCCTATCTCTAGGTAGAGACTTTGTTAAAGAGAAAAAAGGGGGGGAGGGAGAAATTGAAATTCTGTTGTCAAGTAACATCACGCTTTAATTTCATGCCACATTATGACAATCTGGTCTGTAAGGCACTCCCAGTGTGTGGCTGCAGAGCTGCTGTATTACAGCTTCTGCTTGCAAAGCTGATAGGCCCGGGAGACCTGCAGCCCTCAGCTAATTGTAAACCCGATTAAATAGCAGTGTGAAGAAGTTTGATTAATTCAATCTATCTCCATGCATCAAGACCAGAAGCAGACGTGGCATGAGCCCCAAATCTTTGGAGTATCAAGTTCTTTGTTCTTCACGTTTAGAATAAAAAAATTAAAATGAAGCATAGTAAAATAATGAAATTATAACATTATGACACAATGAAGCATAAGTGACAATTCTACTTTTCTTCCTAGAAAATCCCCAACCTTTCTGCCTTTAAAAAATAATGCATAAAAAAACATTTCAATTAGCATCTTTATGCGCTTACCCAGATAAATTACCATACTAATAAACTTCTGATAGACTTTCAGGGGCTGCTTAACCAAGGGCTTCTGATCCAGCTGAATTCATGGTCTCTTGGACAGGAGGGATTTGGACTTGATTAATTTTAGTTGTTTCAATTGCAATGAAACTGTCAATTGCTCTCTCTCTTCTAAGTGCATGTGAGACACAGAAAGAGGATGTAAAGAGGGACTGTTGCTGTTAACTTGGCTGGCCAGACTGACCTTTTGGAAACCACAGTATGCAATGCGCTCTGCACTGAGCAGCTCAATCTTGTGCCGTTCCCCAGCAATACATTCAATTCCATTATTTTACATGACTGATAAATGCTTACAGTACTGCCTTCCACTTCCTGAAACACTGTGAGACTGGCAAACAGTATCTGCAACTTATGATGTCGTGTTTGAAGAGCAATTTTGACCAAGAAAAGTGTGAATATTCTTAGGGGACATTTTTACTTTGCACATTTCTATTTGGAGACAACTGCAGCTGCATATGCTTGAAGTCTTTGGGTCTTTATCCCCGCTAGGCAGGGCCTTCATACTTCATACATTCCCAACACCAAAGGAATTGAGGGTTTTTTCCATGCTCAGTTTGCAGAGAAAAGAGAGATAACTAGTCAAGTTGCTCTTTGCAGTTTCTTTTTTTTTCTACCTACAGAACCTAACACAGAAAATGGTTCACGAAAGAGTGAGATACACATTTCTGTCTCGTGAAGTGATCTGCATACATGTGTCTAACGCCCCCTTTCACTCTGTTACAGCCTACTGCATGTGAAGTGGCTTAGTTCCTACTGCATCACGATGTGTAATAACACCGGTAACACAGCTATACAAAGAGTAATATTAGATTATTTCTGTTATTCATCGGTCTCACGGTTGGACAGAATCCTCTTAAATCTACCTAAAGTGGCTTCCCATGGATGCTAGTGCTACCACCAAAAAATAATATATTATGCATACATGTATAGCTTCTCAACTACCCACTGGCTGGTTTTTGTGTACGGTTATAAAATACCTGCATGACCCTCCTAAATTGAATATGATTTGATGGCAGAAGCTGAGCAACTGCAGTACTCAGAAGCCTTAAATATTTCAGAAGCCTTCTCCCTCCTCTTCCTTTTCTCCCCCACTAGCAACATTGAGGACTTCCCAGGCCCCACCACACTCCTGGAATGCATTCTCTTAAAAAACCCACTGAACCTCAAATTATTATTCCATGGTGAGAAAAGCAGTGAACAGTAGAAAATGACAGTTTACCCAAATGGAGGTGAAAATGCACTTTCTCCTGTACTTAAGAGAAATAACAGCTTTCAGCAAAGATCTAAATCCTAGCAACAAGCACTACATAAATGCAAAAAGGTCATCTCTTTGTTAGAGAAAGGTTACTTCGCTGAACACATACTTTAAAAAAAACCAACAAACTACTAAAGGAAATTAAGCTCGGTAACATTTCTGTTGTATTTGCCCATGCAGAGAACAGATCTGTGCGCTCACTTCCAGTGCAAGAATGAGAAGCAAGGTTGACTATAATGAACAATTGTCTTCTTTGAGAGCTACAAGAAGAGAATTGAAGATGTGTTTCAAACAAACGGCTATTTAAAAACAGAATTTGGGCTCTGCTGAGCAAAGCACTAGTTGTCAGCTGCGAATTCCCCTGGATGGCAAAAGAGAGGGACTTTACGCACTCTGCGAGAAATGGCCAGAATGATGAGTGCTCCTTCACCCCTGATGCAGTCATGCAACTTGTTCCTTGTCCTTCTCCTCTAGCCAGACCAGTGTCTTCTTGGCTGAAAAAAACACCTGGGGTAAAATCTGGTTCCAACAAAGACCACAGCAAAACCTCCTTTGCCTTCAAAAGAGAGAGAGGACCCCAAAATTTGGGAGATGGCAGCCTCCAAAGCCAAGAACTTCCTGTTTGAACAGACAAGCAGGCAAGGGGTATGGAGAGAAACAAAGGCACAGAGGGCTGATCTGCGTAAATCCCTATTAAGCAGGAAGGTACATAAGAATATGTTTAATTTTACTCCTAGCCAATAAAGTAAGAGGCTTTGCAAGCCAGGTTGGGTAAGCTGCTGTTCAGAAAGAATCATCACAAGGAACAGGGAGGAATAAGATGAGGAAGCCAAATGTTGAGGTGAGAAAGAAGGGAATACATAGCAGAAAGTCTCTCAGAAATACCCAGAAAGTCTTGGTCCTGCAAAGGACACCAAGGAGAATACAATAAATTATGGGCTACGTGAAACAATGACTCCAAAACACTTGAGCCTGATGCAGAAAGATGCTGGTGGGGAAACTTGAAATGAGGAAAAGTCTACAGGGTTTTATTATCCTGGTTTAGATCCATTTAATTCTTATGCGATTCAGTACAAAATCATCTTCCCTTGACCAAGCTCCATCTGCAAGATAACAACTGTTTAGAAACGACCATGTTTAAACAGACATATACGACAATGGTCTAGGCTTCTTCTCTAGGTCTCTTCTTGTCTTTGGGTGAAACTCTGCCCCACTGAAATCAGTTGGAAACTCCTGTTAACTTTATTGGGAGCAAGGATTATCTTGTCTTCTGGGGAAATAGAAACAGTTACCTTTAGAGCCATTAAAAAATGGAGGATAGAAATCTCTGGTCAATAAGAAAGTAAGCCTAGGAAAATAAAAATGCAATTCTATGTCACCTCGGAAAGATCAACATCATTTGTCATGTGGTGTTTATTCAGCAGAACAACAACTGCATTTGTGCTTTTAAAGGGAAATGAAAGGAGAAAGTAGCAGGAGGGGGAGTGGGGGAGATCTGAGCACAAGAATGTACTGCCACTCCAGCCTGCTATCATTAAACCACATCAGAACTTCATAATCATGGTGTTTAATTAAACAACAGAGGCATGGGTTTATGCATTAATAATGAGGCCTAGCACTTTAGCATGTCAGGCTAAATACAGTTTTAAATTAATAATGTAGCACCGCGGCATTAGTGAGAAAATGAAATCTTATTAACAACTTAATAAAGTCCCTTATTTGCTAAAGTTCTAGCTCTCGGGGAACAGTGTTATAGCAAAGCATTTGCATCCCTTAAGGGGGCAGATGGGAGGAGGTGCTGCTTTCTCACACCCTCCGTAATTCCATTATATATAGCTAGCATAGTCACTAAATATTGCCTAGTGTCTGCCAAATAATGCCGTATGTTGCTTCTAAACCTAGGTGTGACATGCTGAATAATCTGCACACACTTGTTTTATGCACCCAGGAAGGGCATTTACTCACTTTTTTCTATTACCCTACCATCTTACCAGGCAACACTGGAGAACAAGTATGGAACTCTAGCACTATGTACAATACCAGTGCTTTACAGTCATTTGTGTGTGATCGTCTCAGGCCCCAGGACTGCAAAAACTGCTGTTTTGAAGAGGAGGAACTGAAGCACAGAAAGCAGCTGAAAGCATGAGGAGTAACGGAAAGCAATTGATTTACTGTGCCTTACAGGGTTCCCACCCATCAGCTGATCTCTCCTAACTGTCTATATAAGCATTCTTGGACCACTCTCCAATTTAGCGTGTTTTATTTTCAGAGCAGACTGAGACTGCACATGATTAGGTACTCCAGCTCTGCTGATAGGCAGTCATTTGTTAAGCCACAGAAACTCTAGCACCTTATAACCAGGGTTTCACAAGCCTTTAGCTTCCTGACTCCCATTGATTTCAAGGACCTGGGCCACCTCGGGCACACAGCGCATCAGTGAAAGACTAAAGACTCGAGCCCCATCTGCTCAGCCCTACAGCAGAGTCTGAAGCCCAGGGCCAGGTTTCCATTTGCCCATGTGTTTGCCACAAATTTATCTACCTACTTCCCTTAAATCCAGAGAAAGAATTCTTTTCCCCCTCCTCTACTGGTGGCCAGCACTTCCGCCCATCCAAGGAAGGGGTCTCCCCCCACTGGCTTGCCCATCTATCTTGAAAGTCCCACCTGGTCTTGCTTTGCTGAGGAAACAAAGAACAGGCTACAGGACCATAATGACATGAGTAACACAGGGACAAGACTCAAAGCCAATGAGCTGACTTCAACTGGCTGAGCATTAAGGGCCATGAAGAACCGACAGCAGCAAAGCCACAACAAGCCACAGCCACTAAATTCAAGGGAGATCATAAAAAAAAAAAAAGATGAATAGAGACAGGAGGTACAGCCAGCTATGAGTCTGTCAAAGAAGGGCCTCTTTGGGATGTAAAACACTGATCATACATCTTGTGCAGCTTGAAAGCTCTTGGATTAGAATGGAAATCAGCCGGCAACACCGCTGACTGTTGCAGATGGGAGTGCAGAAAAGCAGTGGGGAAATCCTGCCTTTGGTTATGCTCATGGGACCCGAGAGCTGTTTCCTCTTCCTTCCTCTGTTGTCTCCACTCACTAACTTTGCTCTGAATTTGTTGGACAATGTACCAACAGAAGTAAACTTTTAGAGTGCTGGGAGAGAATGTGAATGACGGGTGGCAGACACACACATACACTTCTGCAGCCTTTGGATAAGACCCTAGGAAGCCCCCTTCTCATGGGAACAGCTCCCTTAAAAATGAATGCTCTTCCGTATCAAATGCCTCCAAACTTTCAGTTGCATTTTCCGTGTCTATCCTGCCACAGAGGGAATACTGATCTTGCAGAAGCTGAACAGAAGGTTCTCATCGTGCCCTTTTTTCATTCAGTTGCTGCCCAGCTCTCTGGAATGAGGGGGGAGACGGGGCAGAACAATAACTGCAGTTCTCATAGGAGAGCTGAAAGCGGGGAGCAGGTTTCTTTGCAAAGCCTGTGCGCGTTAGGAGTCCTGATCTGCATGCAAAGGTTGCCTGTCCGCTCCTCTCCTGCTTCAGAGACCCACAGATGTGGGTTTCACTTGGGAGCCACAGAGTTCATGGGAAGAAGCAGCTTGTGCAATGTTTGTGCAAGTGAAACGTCTAGGACATAAAAGTCATCTTGGTATGCCTTTTCTTCCATCTCCTCGTGTTAAATAATAAATAGAAACCTAATGGAACTAAGTATGACTGCAGGATGCAGTGTAAGTAAAGCCAGAGCAGACCTGCATCTTCCCCCTTACTTCATCATCAGTGAGTAAATGGGTCACTGGTGAATGAGATCTAAGTAAATCTCCATCCTTTTTATTCTCTCTTCATACTGAACCTACTGCAATGGCTTGTGGCTCAAACTCACACCCTTCTGCTACAAAACACTAAATACAAACACTACAAATGATCTCATCAAAACCCCTTATGTTTCTATTCTGAGCTCAAGAAAACTTGAGGAAACAAAGTTTTTCATTCTAGAAATCCTTCATTTGCTTTTTAATTGTGCAGTGGGATGTCTTGGGATCTGGTCTTTTTCTCCCCCTTTTTTAATTTTCTATTTATTAATATTTAATCTCTGCACGGTGAAGAAGAAAATCATTTCTGCAATAACATCAGAATGGGAGGGTTAGAAATCAATAGCCAAGCTCTCACAAGACACATTCAATCCCTTCTTAATCCATTTTCGACTGCTCCCCTGTCTTATTAGAACAGCCAAGTTTTCCCACACTCGTTAGGTTGGGATATTCACATTGCAGGAGGGAACTGAAAACACCCAGAGAAGCAGAAACCTCCTGAAAGGTAGGAAAGGGAACAGAGCATTTGTCTTTGGGAGAGAAGACTGGACCTTATTCTGAACCTAAATCCCTACTCTAAAAACCTTCCAGCAGAAAGCTCGGCCTCATTTCTTTGAATCGTGATATGTCCTGCACCCACTGTCAGCCTTGACCCACAAAACAGGGATACTTGATGGGAGAAGCCAGTGTCTTGGAAAGCCAGCAGTTAGCAGGAGAGTCCCCTGCACCTCCCTTGCTGCCTCTAAGACCTGAGGATATGACAGCAGGCACTCATTATTATGTCTGAGCACAGAAACCAAAGCCCATGTTGCCTGCCTGCACCAAGCTGACTGTGCGCTTGACCATTGAGATGGCACATCCCACAAGCCACACCATGACTACACAGCCATTCAGCTCTCAACAGTGGACTCATCCCTTCCTTCTGCATCCTACTGCTTCCATCAACACTTTCTTCTTGGTAAACTAAGCATCTGCACGTCGGTGGCATGCAGCGCCCCTGTGCCAGGAGAGGACCCCAGAAGGGCTATCTCCTTTGCTAGGAAAGGGATCCCAGCTGCTCCTTGCGGCCAGCTGTGGAGAGTTAGCACGATGCACAGTGACTTTGTAAGAGAGTTATGAAGAACAGAGGTGGACAGGCATTGAACCTTTCTTCTAGCTTCGAAAGGGGCTGTGCTTAGCATTTGTTTTCATTTCAGTGGAGGAAGGCAACATTTTTGCTCAGACTCTGAAGGGGCAGCTGGGGTCCTTGTCACTCTCTCTTCTCTTTAGTAGGTTTCATGTTCTGGGATATACCTCTGCATAAGAGTATTGTATTTCTCCCTGAAAATATATGACTTCTCCTCTTTGTGCAGGGCTCGATGAATATCCAAGCAAGTCCCTTCCCTTAGTAGAAGCAATGATGATGGCTGTTCAGCAAGTTTGTAGACGGTGTACCCAGAGCTAAGGGCCCTCTGTGCGTTGGTGCCTGCCATGAAGAACTTTGTCCTAGTGCTAAAGGGCTGCCTGTGAGCCCGCCGATGCAAGAAGAGACTTTGCCAGCAGAGGGAACTGCAGACCAGGTAATCGCTCCTTCCACGCTGAAGCATGCACCGAAGCCCGGAGCTAGGCAGGGGCTATTCTCTCCTGCCTGGAAAAGAGATGTTTCAGGCACCTCTGCCAGAGCTTTTGACCAACTTGCTGCTTGTTGGTTTCGTTGTTGAGGGCTGTGTGTATACGGGGCTGCTAAAGAAATCCATTTAAACAGGGAACCAGTTGAAAACTCTCCGCTTACTGTACTGAAAGAATCCTGCAAGTCCTTATACCTATCTTCTTGCTGCCACCTAGTGAAGGGGAAAAAGTATGACTATCTGAGTGACGTGAGCAGAGCAAAACCTATCCCAGAGGCCTGTACTTGTTAAACACTTACTTTGAATAAACTGCCTCAAAATAACCTTCAAAGTTGCACGAAGCTCTGCTCCTTCCCTGTTGGAAGTCTCCTTTCCGAAAGCGCCCTGCCAGGTCCTTGAAGGGACAGCTGCTGACAGAGGCCTTACTTCATCATCACTTGTGTATAAAGAGCAATACAATATTGACCATTTTGTTGTACTGAAACTCTTTGAGGGGCTCTTATAAGCTGTAGGACTTGTGGCGTTCTTTGCAGGATCAGACAGTAAAAGAAGCATTCACTGTCTTTCATAGTGCCCTGAATACGTAGTTAGTATAGCCACTATGGCAGGGAAGATCACAAGCACAGACTCTTTATACATCCACCTAACATCTCAGGCTCGCTTGGTAATCAAAATCCAACTCCTTATTGGTACCTGAGTGAGCTTCAGCCAGGGCTGAGAACAGAAGTCTTCTATCCAAAGTTCTGTGCTTTAGCCATAAGATTTTCCTTCCCTAAAATAAAAGTGGTATGTTCCTGCATCATTCAGGGATTTTTTAAGAGAGCCTCAGCTGTGTGATAGACAAGTGATAGACAAAGTCAGCAAAAGCACTAACACTTCAGCAGCTCCAGTTCTTCTTACGCTCCTGTCATGCTTCCAGGCAACAGCCGTGACCTCTCACTAGTCCAGATCCATACATGTTTGGCCAGACGCCTGCCAGACTGAGCTCTGCCTGCTTTTCCCTGCCTTGAGTTTCTGTCCTCTACCTACCCACCATTTCCAAATAGCTGGAACCAGCACAGCACTGCCATAGCTTGTGCTTTTTTGATCTGGTTGTTCTTGCTATTACGCCCGAGGGAAGAAGTATTCACCCGCTACTTCCAGTTGAGCTTTCAAGGTAGCATCATTTGTACTCAGCGGAAGATGATCCATTCACACGGTTTGATGCTTGAACACCTCTTCACTTTCCACTCTCCATGAATAAAAAGTCCAAGGTCTGCCGGGCTTGCTGCAGTGACAGCTGCTACCAGCAACAGGGTTGTATTTACAGTGCAGGTATCCAAAATACAGTGTGGGATTTACCATAAATGCTCACGGGTCTCATCATGCCTGTTAGACTTTTGGGTTATTTCTGATTTGTTTGCGCTTTGCCTCCCTGTGCCTGAATGCCGAGGAGGGGAGGCGGGTGCCCGCTGAGCCCCGGGCTCTGAAGGAGGTGGTCGCTAGGTGTCAGCATGGGACCGTCACAGCGGCCACCGCTCCGGCCCGCAGCCGGGCAGGGCGCCGGGCCCGCGGGGGAGGCTGCCCGACCCCCCCTCCTGACAAAAACCGTACGACCAGAGCATATTGGGCTCTCAAACCTCCTTCCTCCTGATCGTTTCAAGAGATTTTGCTTCGATCTACTTTTAATATCCAAATCTGGCTGATAGGGATGGAGACAGCATTTCTCGTGGTTGCCCCCTCCTCTTTTCTGATGGAAAAAAATCCACTTGCGAATTGGTCCTTCATGTTATCCAGCAAAACGCACAAAGTTTTTAAATTAATGTGGCAGTCTTTGCAACTACTCTTCTTACACCTTTCAATAACAACTCCACCCTGAACCCTGAGGTCTTTTATCTACACGCGATAGGTAACATGTAGCTCTGAGTAAAGATTGGTGCTTCATAGCTTAGTCCTATCTCATTCCACTCCTCCAGACATTCAGAGAGCAGACACTGACATTGTAAGACACATGGTTTTATTCAGGTGCATGGCTTTAACAGTAAAACTGAAATTGAAGAAAATATATGTTTATTTCAATCCCTTTCTCCCTCTCCTCACATCAAAACTGAAATAAACTGTATTCAAGCTCTTCCTGTAGTGACAGGTGCTACAACCTCCTAATTCACTTTGTGTCTCCCCTAAAGGATGAGAGCAGTCTCCAAGCTGCAGCTGGGAGCTGTAGTCCTGAAACAGCCCCAGCAGCAAACGAAGGTCAGTGCAGCCCTGGCAGTCTGTGCTGCTCGTGGTTCAGTCCCTGTACGCGGTTAAGCAGCAAGTGTTTCTCTTTGCAGGCAGCTTTGCCTTGTCAAGCTAACAGAAACGCCTTGAATTTAGGGAGGCAGAAGTGGGGAATGCAGTAATCAAATCATTGATGCTGCCTATTATTATTTATAAAATGTTTGTGACTTGAAAGGGTCTTAATAAAGGTATGGGTCCTGCCTGGAGGAACTTACAGTTACAATAACTCTTATAATTGCAGTGACAATAGTCTGATATTAGTTATTAAATATTCACACTGAGTTTTGAATACGTAAAACAGTAGAAGAAAAAATTGCACTTTAAAGCTGGCAAATACTCTACAGCATCTCACAAATGTATTTCCAATTGCATATGTCCATTTTTCCCCAAAGCACTTGAGAGTTTATTTTCCGCAATGTTCTTCGGTATGAGTCACTCCCTTTTGCTATTTTTTTTCTTCCTTTTTTGTTGTTCTAGTCCAACATGACAAAATCCAAATCAGATATTCCTGTTTCTCAGTTTTCAGTCAGAAATCAGGTTGAATATTTTCAAAGATGCATATTCACAGCTGAAATTTGAGGGAAAACTCCAAAACAAATTCCTCTGTGTGCATTTTCTGCTAGCACATTAAACCTGATTTGATTTCAGATTCATACAGGCTTCACGTGATTTCTCTCAGCTACACGTTTTGGAATTACATATAAAGCAGCAAATCCTTCTGCTCTGTTCTCCTGTAGTTGATACACCTCCCAAGCTGCCCTTCAGTGTTGAAATAACCCTTGAAGAACTCATCTATTCATTAAAGCACTAGAGAGCCTGTGTGAAAAGTGTTTACTTCTAATTTTCAGCCCACTGCTTTGCCTGGCATTAGCCTTGTTAGATGCATACCATGTACTTAGGAAACCAGCAATACTTGTAATGTGTCTTCACAACCAGAATTCTTGAAACGTAACACTGTTAGTCCTTCTCGTTGCAAGATCTCAACATATTACAAAAAAGGTAAATCATTTCTAGCAGGGGATAATCCTGCTTTTAGCAATCCCTGATAATTTTTCTTATGGGAATGATTGATGCCAAAGGATAATACTCTAGTACCTCACTCCCTTTGTCTGTTAGCACTTGGGGTGTGGGACTGATTCCAGAGATGAGCAGAAGTTATGCTGCGTTCACCTGTATTTGAAAGTCACCATGAATATATGCAGTGATCTGTCCCAGCAGCAGTTAAGTGGTCCAATTCTCATAAAGCAATTAAGTGACTAAAACCAGTAATTGGTCTTCATGGTCTGATAATCCTGACAAGGGTAGCGGAAAAGAGACGTGACAATATTGTAACATGTTCAGACACTGGAGGTGAGGTAAGAGAAGATAAGTGAAAAGTATAATTGTCAAACCTTGTGCACACTCTGATGGCCAGGCTTGGACAGCAGCGGGTTTTATGTGCTCCACTACCCCGAAACGCGGAAACGCAACCTTCCAGACTTACGCTCGCAGAGGAGGGGAACAGCCTCATTCCAGGCAGCAGCTCTCCAGCCACGGGTGAGGGTGCATGTGTCACTGCAGATCTCGGCACTCTTGGCTCTGATGTAGAGAAGGAAGAGAGACAAGCTCGTCATTTCACGTTAGCACACTGCATAAAGGGAGGTGATGGGAAGAGGACAAGCTAACTACGCTATGTAGAGGGCCTGATAAAAACAAAACACATTCTGGAAAAAGCCTCGTGTCACCTTAACACCCAAGTTATTTACTACAGCAAATAACCTACCAGGTACATCTGCATCAACTGGTTGCATCTGCCTGTGGGCAATATCCACCTGCTCGCATCTGTATGTCACTACACAGGATTCATCCCATCCTTTCTAAGCAGACTTGAAGGGCCCGGACCAGGCACATGTCGTGCTTGGAGAAAGCCTGATACACCCTTATACTATCATTATACCAAAACTCAGTACCATGAAGCAATCTCAGAAGCCTAGGGAAAAAAACACCAAAAAAACAAAGAGACTGGGACCTCTTTCTGTTGCAATTAAAGATAAAGCCCTCTCCATCATCTCAATGCAGGAATATGGCACAAAGGATCCTGATTATCCTTCTCTATGCAGCTCTCACCTTTGCCAGTGGCTGCCTTGGATTCTCCTTGAGATTTCTGTGTGGGCCAGACACTCCACCACTCATGGCGAGGATTCCCCACAGTGAGGATTTATCACACGTTGTGAGCATGGTTGGCTTCCTTTCCGAGCTTACCACTCAATTACTGGTACCCACAACTGGGAAGGACAGAGTCCCTTCAGAGCTGGACTGGCTCACCAAGGATCAAGTTTATTTTTCTGGCACATGGCAGGGAGGAGCAAAGTGAGCCTCTGAAGAAAACGGAATTAGATGGGGCCTTTGCCTAGGAAATGTCTCTGTGCAACAGGTGCCTCCTCTGTCATCCCCACCCAAATCAAAACCTCCCGATCAGCGAGCCATGCCCGCAGCTGTCAAGACCTTGTATGCCTTTTCCTCCCATCACAACACGTACCATGAGTGTGTCGTGGTCCCACGTCTGAAGCGAAGGAGACTGTTCATGTCTCCAGTTTTCCCTGAGAATGACACTAGAAAAAGGTCTCCTGAAAGTATTTTGGCTCCCTAATCAATTCTTTTATTTGCCTGGGGGCTAACAAGGGCTATGGTGAGAAGCAGTCTGAAGCATAGGCCCAACCATCGCCTTTTCTCATTAATTTTAGAAAAGGAAGCGACCCAATTCGCAGGCCTGGAGCTCAGCGCTGTTGCCTTCAGAGAGCTGAACCCGCTGTTGCGGTTCCAAAGCGTTGGGCCTGGAGCAGGAATTCACGATGCCCCCCCCCCGCCCTTCCAGCGTCCGGGGGCAGCTCCAGGTAAGCACAGGTGACGCTCTCGGTGCTGTGCTGTTCACGTCGGCAGTTTCTCCTCCCCTGCCTCCTCCCAGCCAGCAGATATGAGTTCTAAAAGGGCAAAAGCAACTCTTGTCCATTCCCACTTACTTTCAGAGCTGTTTTGTCCTGCTCACTCCTCAGGCGGCAGCTCCTTTTGATGCCAGGTGGTCGCCGAGGAGTACCCGTTGCCCCTGCCGCAGGAAAGGGAAAGAAGGGAAAGAAGGGAAAGAAGGGAAAGAAGGGAAAGAAGGGAAAGAAGGGAAAGAAGGGAAAGAAGGGAAAGAAGGGAAAGAAGGGAAAGAAGGGAAGCGCCGGCGCCGCTCCTCTTCCCACCCGCCGCCTCAGGTGCTTCCCGCCGCCGGCCGCCGCGGCCGCTCTGATTGGTCGGCGGGGGTTTCCCAGCGTGCCCCTCTCCGCTATATCAGGGGCGGCGGGAGCGGAGCTCCCCTCACTGCCCGCCCCCGGAGCGGAGCGGCGGGGACGCCTCGTCCTCCTCCCCGTCCTTTTCCTCCTCAGCGGCGGCGGAGCGCGGCTCCCCCCACCCCGTCCCCGCCGAGGCGATGGCCGAGCTCAAGTCGCTGGGCGGCGAGGCGTACCTGGCGCTGGCCCCGGGCTACGGCCCCTCGCCTTTCGCCTACGGGGCGGTGCGCGGCGGCGGCGCCGAGGGCCCGCGGGGGACTTACCCGGGGAACGGCGGGGCGGACTTCCACCCCGCGGCGCTGGGCAAGTCGGCGGAGAGCAGCGGCGAGCAGAGCGGCGAGGAGGAGGACGGCTTCGAGGCCGGGGTGAAGGGCGGCGCGGCCTTCGAGCGGGAGGGCAAGCTGAAGGGGGCGGCCCTGGGGAAGAAGCCCAAGGAGCAGCGCTCGCTGCGCCTCAGCATCAACGCGCGGGAGCGGCGGAGGATGCACGACCTGAACGACGCCCTGGACGGGCTGCGGTCCGTCATCCCTTACGCCCACAGCCCCTCGGTGCGGAAACTCTCCAAAATCGCCACCCTGCTCCTGGCCAAGAACTACATCCTCATGCAGGCGCAGGCCCTGGAGGAGATGCGGCGGCTGGTGGCCTACCTGAACCAGGGCCAGACGCTGGGCGCCCCGTTGCCCGCCACCCTCAACCCCTTCGGACAGTCGGCCGTCTACCCCTTCGGCGGCACGGCCTTGCCCGCCTGCCCCGAGAAATGCACTGCCTTCACAGGAGCCGCCTCCGCCCTCTGCAAACACTGTAATGACAAGCCCTGATTTCTGGCTTCTTTGGGCTTTTCGGGTTTTCTTTTCTTTTCTTTTTTTTTTTTTTCTGTGCACTTTTCTTTCTGCTACCATCAGCCCTTGGCTTCCTACCATCAGTTAAGTCTGGGTTTTCTTTTTGTTTGCTTCTTTTAAATACCGCCCCCCCCCCCCCCTTCCTGCACCCCATTTGGAAATATTTGGCAGTTGACGTGGACCCCAAAAACACCCACTTTCAACTTTGTTTAGTTACACACACACACACGCAACTTCATCTGTAGTGTTATTTCTTTCCCAGCCTGTTAGTGGACTGTGAGTGTAATGTTGCTTTTCTGCTTGCTCTGCTCTACAAAGTTTCTGAGCAGTTTTTAAACTAAACTAGAGTATAACAGGGAGGGAGAGAGATCTGGTAGTGGAAACCTCAGTGAGTTTTTGGTGTGATCAACCTGTGTTAAATACAGCCTAAAAGGGTGGGGGGAGCAAGGTCCAGCTGCAAAACTATGCAACATTTCAGAATGACGGGGGGGTGTCCTATGCAGCCAGCTGGGGTTGGGCTGCACCCACGAATCCAAATGAAAATGTGGTTCGGTCAGTTTGCAAGTTCGCAGGAGGGGGGAAGTTTGTTGCTCTTGATAAAACAATAGATGCTTCAAAATAAGATGCTTTTTTTTTTTCCTCTTTAAAAAAAAAAAATTAACCTGTTCTTGAACTGAGAGGAACCTGTGATTGTATGCTAATGCTTGCTTTTTGCCTGTTTCTCAGCTTCGTTAAGTTTTCCAGATGATTTTCCAAAGTCGTTGCTCATCATGATAAACAAAGCAAAAGGTGACTTAACATATTTATATGTATTTATAATAAATAAAAGACATGAATAACCACTTTCTCTGTCCTGCATGTCTCTAAAACCAGCTGGCAGTCAAGGCAAACCCCCCGCTGAAGTAAGGTAAAGTGGAGACAGACGCGGCAGTCCTTTGCGGAGGAGCAGCGTCGGGAAGTTAGGTGAATGATCGGAAGAAAAAGCTTGTGGATGTTTGGCTCCTTATCAGCAGGGATTTGTTTTTTCTCCAGGTTCTCGTGAATCGTGAGCACACACACAAATGTTGGTTATGCCTGACATTTTGAGTTAAGTGGGTAGAGATTTAGCGTGTGTATTTTGACACTTGCTGGAGAATGCGGTGCCCTGAAAGTGGTGTTTGAAAGGGGTTATTGTAGCATTGAGCTTAGCTCCGAGGACACCCGTGTAAAACATGGCAGGGAAGGAAATCGCTTAAAGACTCTGCTTATACCTTTGGTTTAGTTTTCTGTTATATCTACAGCTTGACCCTAGACCTATGCGTGGGGTTTGGGCCATTTAATATCATGACTAAACTAATAATCTCTTGCCAAGTATTGACTGTGTTGGTACAAGTTACACAGCGAGTTCCTCGCTGGCTGAGTTTTTGATGTTGCTTGTGTTTGGTTTACTTTGGTTTTCTGGTTTATGATGTTTAACGCTTTGGTGCCTTGTATGCTTCACTAGTCATTACAGAATAATAATAATTGAGGTGCATTCAGTGATTTCTGTTCAGCTTGGAATACCCACCCAATGTCAGAGCAACCGCATAAACTGGTACAGTCGCAGCCTGAGGGGCTAGAGCTGTCCGTGGCCATTTGTGTTAGGAGCAGGGTGTAACTATTTAGGGTTATTAAACCAATTTCCATGCCTGTCGCTAGTGTTATGCTAATTTGAAAAGGACTGCCATCCTGCTCAAGCCGCTTGTCTATGGCACTTAATTTTAATTAATACATTTCCAAAAGACCTTTTGTGTTTGTAAAACGAAGTGTGTGATTAAGCCTCATTCATAAAGACATATGTTTAAAACTGGTTCCTGCTCACTTCCATTTTTATATCTTCATCTCTTCTTTTTTTTACAGAGTAGTTTTACAGAACAGTTTATCTGTTGTACCTTTTTCCATAAAAGAAAATCTTGAAAATGCTCTTAAAAGGCATCTGATGAAGCGAAAGCCGACCAAAACCACTGCTGAAGCAAAAATGACTGGAAACTGCAAATCAGCAAAGGTCACTTAAGATTTTGCAGACTGAGTTGTTGCTAGATACTATTTTGGGAAAAAGGTCGGTTTAATGGAGAATCAGGACTTTTAGGTAAATGTTTATTACTTCTGGTTAAAATTATAGAAAACTGAGCAGTTGAGAATATTTAAATGGAATTTAGTTTAACTGTTCATTTTTCACCAAAACTAAAATAGATGGAGAATAAAGTATTTAAAAGCTTAATATTAAGTATGAGCATTTGCTTTGGTTAAAGACTTACACTAATAATAATGGAATTTATAATTGCTTTTTTCTGAAATAATTATGGCAAAAAAGTGGCTAACTAATTTCAGAGCCAAAAAAAGTCTTCATAGTCTGAGAGACAAGCTATTTTTGGAACAATGGGGTTTAGTACAGTGACTGTTTAATTCTTTTCCTATAATTTACATGAGTAAAAACCTTGTTTGTATTATCATATCTACCTAGAATCCTAAAAATCCACCTTCTGAGAGTCCTTGAAATATTCAGAAGGTTCTTTGAGAGCCCGCTTTGAACTAAGCGATCTCAGGAGGCTAAACGTGGAATTTCAAACGTGGAAGATAGAACCTGCTTGCTTTAAAGAAAACTTTGATAGGAGAAAATAGCAAGCTTGAGTATTTAAGTACTGTTAAAAGGCTAGGTATTAAAAACAGAAATGTAGAATTTATCAAAGCAGTACTAGGGGAACTTGTAAATCGTTATTAAAATCGACCTTAAAGTACAGGGGTTTTAATTCAAAAGTAAAAGGAACTCCAATCATAACTCTTCCTGCAACAAACAAATTCATATTAAACTAAAACAAAGTTAACTTCTCAGTCTGCAAATTCAGTCCTGTGAGTTTTTTCAAGCTATTGCGGACTTGTAGGATTTTAACTCTTCTCATGCAGAGCTGAAACCCACAGAGAGCCCTTTGTGTTTCCCGTTGACAGGAAGGCATCTATTTCCATGTGATTTACGCTTTGTGCTGAGCTGCTGCTAAAACCGCTGCCAAGTGAATGCCTAATACTGCTGCGGAGATGATTTTGTTGGGAGGGGATGAACTGGCATCTGATTCTTGCGTTTGTGTGTGTGAAGCATCGGTGCTAACCTTGCAAATCTGCATGGTTATTCCGGGGATGAGATCCTGTAACATGTCGTTCGTTTTTCCCCTTCTCTGGCATAGGAAAAAAAAACTTATTTTGTGTACCATGTAAGGTTTAAAGTGTCTGCTTCCAGTTGGTGTTTCAGAGAATATGAAGGGAGGACTTCAAAATGCTGAAGGTCTTTTTTTCCGCTCAAATGTTCTTGTTATGATGCCTGATTTTTCCCCAAGAACAGTTTATGGTGTATGCTCAGATGGAACTGAAATACAGATCATGTGTTCTAATGTACTTGTTATCCTGGTATGTTCATACTTTGAAGAAAGCATAACGCTGTCTTTTAATTAAAGATAATATATTGTTTTCTAACCTCATTTAGTTTTTCTTTAAACTTCAAGAACGATCAGCATGAGGCACCATTAGGAAGAGATGCAAAGAGGAGATGCTGTTCCACTGTCTGTTGCTTTTTTTCAAGCGATGTAATTCTAGTCACTAATCAAAACTAATGTTTTACTAACCAATATAACCTTTGCTAATAGCGAGTTGGAAACTGCTGCCAATTTGCACTGCATCAGTCAAGATTTAACATTAGCAGTCCTGAGCTTGCAAGGTAAAAATCTTGTTTAACCAAATACAGAGAAGCAACAGGTTTGAAGATGGAGGGCCCAGAAGGCGGCTGTCTACTTCAGATACCAGCAAAAGTTAGATCAGTTGGAGTTCCTAGAAAGAAGCTGTGATAATCACGCGGTTTTCCTTGTTCTTTAGTCCGTATAGCTGATTTTCTGACATTCTGTCGCAGTATCTGAATGTTGCTGCATTGCCGAGCTTGTTTCCGAGACTTTAAGTGATTGATCATTTTTCAGGACTGTTTACATATACGTTTCTATAATTTTTATTCTAAAATAGTAGTTGACATTTTACAGGGGCGAAATGAACGGAGGGTCCAGTCCTGCTGCTGTTTTACTAATTGGCGGCATTTCTGGTGATATCGGTGACAGCAAGATGGGGCCTGACACTCCCGAGCACAGCGGTGGTTTCCGAAACCAATGTAATGCTGCCTTCTTTAAGAGGCTCCAGAGGACCAGAAACATCTGTACAAGCTTTATCCCTTTACTGTATTAGCCTTGTAGCATAACTGTAAAGCACGGTGGATAAAGACATCGCTTAAAAGCTTTCACGGTTCTTCAGACCAAACCTGCTTGTTGCCAGCTCAGCAGCGAGAGTGTCGCGGCGCGTGTCCTGCAGGGTTGAGTTCTCACTATGGCAGGTTTCTAGTCGAATTTTCCACAACTTGGATTATTTAGCTTACAATTTAGGAGAACAAAACCAAGCATTCCACACTGCACTTTTCCCTCCTGCTTCTCTTGCATACGTTCAAGCAAGCGTGTTTCCTGGACATGCTCCCAAAAATAAGAGGTTGGACTTCACAGCGTTATTGAAATTTATTTTTACCTATGCTTGTTGCCTGCCGTGTGAATTACCAGCAGAGAAATCATTGCTCTCATCTCAAATAGGTGAAGATACTTTTAAAGAGTACTAGAATACACCAGCCGATATTTTTAATTTTCAAAACGGCTTTTACTCTGTTATCTGTCATCTAATAGAATTTTGATTAGTATTGCACAATAGGAAAGTTGGGGTTTTTGTTTTTACTAAGCCTGATTAAGGCTAGAAAAGACTCTTGATTACAGTAATTTTAATAATGTAAATTTGTTTGTGATATGTCTCTGGTCTTTAATCCCCTTTGGCATTCCGTTCAAAGGGAGATGAAAAATTCGGGGATTTATAACATTTAAATCAGTCATTCCATGAATGCTTCTCAGGCAGTTGTTCTCGTACCTGAAATAAAAAATACCTAATGGATATATAACAAAATACATTGCTATCAAATTAGAAATGTGTTTTGAAGAAAAATAGCTTAATATAAGTATTTTCTCTTTACAATAAAGCATATGTGCATAAGGGAAAATGGCAACAATTATCAAAACAAAGAATATATTTGAGATCTTTGCTGTTCATGTAGATATTTCCAAGTATGGGGTTTGCCATGAGCTTTATATAAGCTTCTCATAGTCAAAATTCACATTAAATTTTTACCTGTTACCTGAAATTCTTATTTCTATCTGTTTTTATAAATACATACAACTTAAAACAATCCAGTTAAATTTTTAAAATATTTTAAGCTGAATTTAGCAATAGTAAAATTTGAATTAATGTTTATTCCTGAAATGCTAAACAGTTTTGAGCATAATTCTCAAAACTAGTTTCAGGCCAAATTGATTAGTCTTAAGTATTAGGGTTACAATTATTTTGCAGAGATATTTAGCCAGGCTGTTTCAGACAAAACGAGGTGGGGTTTAATTTTTTTGCTATGCTTAAGGTACTGAAATTTGCAGAACAAAGACTTGTAGAAGACAAACCACAAGTGTGTAATGTCTTACACAACAGAGGAGGAGAGCGTGTTGGTTTTCAAGCTCCTTGCCTTAGTGAAACAGTCAAAATATTTTTTTTAAATATTTAACAGCTTATCTTCATTTTCAAGTCTTTAATTTCATCAGTGATTGATGTTCATTGAAATCTGTCTCATTAATGCCACTTGTATGTGCTTAATTTCTATTTCCCCACACTAACACTGATGTTTTGTGTGTTTATGTATATTGATACGGAGTTGTACTGCGAATATAACCCAACCTTCCTCAGCTACCAATGGGGAAAAAACTATCTGCTCTTTCGCCTTGAGTATTTCAAAGGGAAAAACATGGCTGAGCAAAAAAAAAAAAAAACCAACAAAACCATCACCCCAGTTTTTCCTCCAAGCCCACTTTTGTCTAAAGTAATGAGGCCATAGTCAGTTGGCTCCGAAAAGCGTTGTGATTTAGTGTGACGTACAGTGAATCATTGCAGATCCATTCGGACTGCATTCGTTATTTTAATGAGACAGAGGCAAATCTGTTTTTTGGCCGCAAACCTTAAGATGCAAGCATAATGCGAAATGTTTGTTGATTGCCACAAGGCAACTGACATTATAGATTTTTATCCCCATCATTACGTGGCTTAAAACTCACCACATCCCGAGATGTTTAGCCCCTTCCTTTTGCTCCTGCGAATGACAGGAAAGTTGCAATGCTGACATTTAAAAGCGAAAAGCTCATCCATTTAATTTCTGCACTTATTAAAACCTTGCATTGCATCCTAGGGTTGGCACTTTTTGGTGGTTTGGTTGGGGTTTTTTTTTTTCACGCTTTCCCAGCGGAGTAGGAAAACCCCCACCGCCACGCGGTGGCCCAAAAAAGGTCACATTCAGTTGGGCGACAGCAGTGCTGGGTGCCCACCAGCCTCCGCTTGATGTAGTATGAGAAATGACAATGAGGCAGGCATATCTCTGCACAAGCAGTAATCACAGTAATGGTGTTCATCGGAATTTACTAGTGCTGAACTTTTCTATAGTCTGTAGTAACGTTTCTTCTTCCATGATACCAGTAAGGAATTTATTCCGCTTGTATTTGCCTTCAAGCAAGCGGCACTCAATTGATTATTGAAGGAAAAAAAAAAAAAAAACTTTGAAAATTTGGTTACGCTGATAAAGGTGGTGGTATATGCGGGCATGTTTATCTGGGTAATATGCACATCCACCTGCATGATGGGTTGAGGCGTATTTATAATGTCTTCATGTATATTGCACCCCTGCACAAACGAATATTTCTATAATTTATTTACCCAATGTGTCTTTTTTTTCCATCAATTGTTGGTGGCTTTACTGGAATGCTTTTATTATGTTTTCATGAAACTTCGTCCAGCATCGTTTGACGGTAGCACAGAAAGTGTCATTGTATAAAACCCACTGGTCCTCTGAAAAATTGCTTTGGCCTGTTCAACCTGACAAACCCAGCAATAATTTATTTTTTTATCGTTTTATTTTACCCTTAAAAAAGCAAGTGATGGCTTAGGACAGGACAGGGTGTTAGTTTCCCATTCTGCCGTCGGCAGCTTCGCAGTACGAACGGTGGAGAAGCAGCGCATCGCTGCTCCTACTGCTTTCCCAATGCCTCCATCCTATTTCGATTGATTTCCTAACAGCAAATACCGTGCATTGCGCTCTTCACAGAGATGTCATGAAGAAATCCTTATGCCACCGCTTTGTGAGTTATATTACCTTAAGTATTTATTTTTTTTTTTTATCTCCTGGCAGCTTCAGTGTAAAGCCAACTGTGTGGCTGACAGCCGTGGTGGGTGCGCTCGGTGTTTGCAGCAGAACTGAGGCTGTAGGGGGAAAAGGATGAAAGTCTCTCGCAAAATGTTAAAATGGCTGCTGACTTGGAGGCCTCTGGGTTAGTTTTACATCCTTTCCAGTGTCCAAGAAAATACAATTTTACTTCTAACAAGTTTTCTGCCTTTGGCTTTTTTCCCCCCTCTCTTGCCTCAATCAGTTTCCTGGAAGATTTGAGGACAGAAAACGCTTTAGTTGCAGGAGCTCTGTTACTCCTAACGCTCCTTTTTGCGATTGAAAGTGGCACTCGAGAGAGTAATCGTGGTCCCGCGAGAGCGCACGAGGCAGGCACGCTTGTTCCTGCATGACCTGACTCCTCCTTCAGGTGCTTGCTTGCAGCAGTTCACGAACACCCTTTTTGGGGGCATTAAGCAATGTGACAAAGAGCACCGCTTCCGAAATGTTCCCTGTGCAGATGTTTGGGGTACGTCTTACATTTTATTTCATTGAAAGCAAAACCGAAATCCCTTGTCGGGCAAGAGATTTTCCTTTCCTTTTTGAGCCCTTAGGTGCACTTGTTGAAGTTCTTGTTCGTGCAAATGATCATCTCCCCTGTAGATGCTTCTGCCCGCAGCGGGGTTCTGATCCAGCCTGCAAACAGAATAGTTTCGATAGAAATAAGCAAAAAAAATTAACAGCCAACTACATTGAGTGTGCATGTCTGTAGACGCTTGGTTTGGGTTTTAGAGTGCAACCAAATTTGGAAGCAGCATCTGATCGTTTCAGTGAAATTCTGGTGCTTTTGACTTCCTTCCCCAGTTGCCTTGCCCTGAGGCACGGAAAAGATCAAGGCGTTTGCCCGTGGACACACACTGACTTGAGTGAGCCGCTCACCCTGTTTGAATTCAGATGATCTTAGCTTGCTGCTTTCCTAAATACACCGCCCATCGCGCTGCCTCCTGGGCAGCATCAGGTTTGCTCTCTCTCCCACCACGCTCCCAGTCCCTGGGAAGCCTTGAGCCTCTATTGTGGCGGTGGTGTCACCCAAGCCACCTCCTGGTTCCTTCTGGAGCAGTGACAGCTGATGGAAAAGGAGGTGTAGCTCCACCTTGGCTCTTTTCTAACAATCTCCTGCCGCTACGCTAGCCCGAGGCAACTTGAACCCGCCCCAGGGACCAGCCGGTCCCCAGCTGCTCCCGGAGTGGAGAGGGCTGAAGGTGGCTTCCAGCCACCTTTGTTCTCCAATCCCCGTCTTGCACGAAGCGCAGTTGAGTCATAGGGGACAGTCTGGGCCAGGGTTTAGGGAGCGCTTTGCTGTAGAAATGTGCTCTCGGCGCAAAAAAACCCACAGCTTTCTGGTTCTCCCAGCCCCTGTCTCGGCGCCCTTCCCTTCTTGCCTTGCAACGGGGGAGATGGTGAAGACTGCAGCCAAGATCTCTGTCTCTGCAAGCACCGGTCTGTAACGCGAAGTGTCATGGCAGGGCTGTCCTTTGCTGCTTTCTCCGCGTCTCTGTCACCGTTGGAGCCAGCGGCTCCTGCCTCAGAGGGTCCTGCACGCAGCTGGCGGCCCCAGGGAGCAAGCCTGCTCCGCGGTGGGAGGAGGAGGTGCTGCCGCTGGCTGAACAACTCTTTGGTTTTCTTTTTACTGGGAAAACAGGCATTTCTAAACAGGGATATTCTTATTCATATAGTCACACCCCTGCTTGAGCCTTTGGTTTTGCACCAGCCCCGGTTTGCTCTCGCTCGTCCTGAGGTGATGATACTTACAACCTGTAATTCCCCTCTCAGTCTGACACCCAACCTTCGGGTTTCATTCCACAGAGCTAATCCAGTTCTTACACTGATATTTCACCAGTATCGCTCTCCTAACCTCAGGGAGCCTTCTCGTTTTCAAATAAGACAAGTGTCAGCCTCATAAAATTCCCTTTTTGTGATCAGCATTGTTTGGGCGGTCGACTTCCACCACTTCATTTCCATTCCCGGGCCCTCCCCAGGACTTCCCGTGTAACACCCAATGTTGCTGATGGCGCACACACGTTTCTGCTGGCTCAAACACTTCTAATGGCTGGGTTCGGTTGTCTGAAGGGAAAGGACAGGACTGTTTTCACCTACCCGATGGCATTAAAGACTCCGCTGGGAAATGACATGAGAAGTGCCCCAGTCAAAAGGACTGGAGCACCTCTCCTACGAGGAGAGGCTAAGAGAGTTGGGGTGTTCAGCCTGGAGAAGAGAAGGCTCTGGGGAGACCTTAGAGCCCCTTCCAGTCCTTAAAGGGGCTTCAGGAGAGTTGGGGAAGGACTTTTTACAAGGGCACGTAGTGATAGAACGAGGGGGAATGGCTTCAAACTGGAAGAGGGGAGATTTAGATGAGATATGAGGAAGAAATTTTTCCCTGTGCGGGTGGTGAGCCCCTGGCCCAGGCTGCCCCGAGAAGCTGTGGCTGCCCCATCCCTGGAGGTGTTCAGGGCCAGGTTGGACGGGGCTTGGAGCACCCTGGGCTGGTGGGAGGTGTCCCTGCCCAGGGCAGGGGGGTTGGAATGAGATCATCTTCAAGGTCCCTTCCAACCCAAACCGTTCTGTGAAAAGGAGACAACCCTGGTGACCAGGTAAGGCACAGAAGATATTTCCTTCAATCCAGAGGAGAAGATGTGTCTCTGTCGTTTGCTGGAGGTGGCAGGTATGCTCCACAGGGGTGGAACTCCATCAGGGCCTGCAGTAGTAGTAACGCTCATCTTTTGCACTTTAATATAATTTGAAAACCTCGAAGAGCTCCTCTGCGGAGCTGCAGGTTGGGGTTTCATTGGGATTTGGCCAGCAGAAAGTGGCTCAGTGGGGTAGCGATGCGAGGGGTATCTGCTCAGGGAAGGATGGCCCATAACCAGTCTGGTCACAGAAAAGGCTGATATTTTTTTCATCACAAATCTTCCAATGTCTCTCTAGTGACCTTCTGCCTGTTTGCTATGCTGTCCTGTGGTTCATTTACCACGTTATTCCAGCTGCTGGCCTGAAACGCTCTGTTTGAGTTAGACCTAAAGTTTCTTCTGGTTGTGATCCCCATTCAGGTGTAGTTTTACCCTAAATTCAGGGTTTCGTTTGGCCCAGCTGGTAAAAATTCAGGATCAGCATAGCCCAATTTTGGAGGCACAGGGTAGTGGAGTTTAACCCAAATATGAAAAAAAAAAAAAACACCAAACCACTGGGTCATTAATTTTGAGATAAAAACACGAATAGCTTGGGATAGGCTGGAGACCCTCTGTTTGCGTAAACGCGGTCATCACAACGGAGTGATCTTCATTTCTTGTATCTGCCTGGACAGTCAGGGACAGAGCAGACAAAGTATCTTCATTCAGGAGTTGAGAAGTGGAAATTACACGTCTTTCCTCTTCATTTTCTGTGGAAAAATCTTTTAACTAATTTATGGAGTAGTTAATCTGGTTTCGCATGTGTGCGAGTAAATGAGCACGTCATGTGTCTTTGCGTGCCGGAGACAAAATTATTGCCTGATGGCAAGATAATGGAAACATATTGGGGGTGAGAGAAGGGCTTCATTAGAAAAGCGCAGCTTCACCAACACGATTCTTGTGTATGAATCGTGACTCATCTGCTCCAGCCCGAAAAAAAATAAATCACTGGGAGTCAGATTATTGTCCCTAACTCAACATCGAGAAGTCAGACAACTAATTAAGCCTGGGCTGTCTCCGTACTGAGGAATAACAGATAACGGTTTCCCAAGGGTAATTCGTGTCACTGCAGAATGGGTGGACAAGTCGCCTTCTGGGGATGCTTATCTCTTGCCGTTGACTGCAGAAGCTACACAGGTAGCTCAGGGTGGATGCCCGGTTTTCGGACACGCAGACGCAGTGAGAGAACGCCTTGCCTTACACCCTGGTGCTAGAATTAGGACTTAAAACAAGAGCTTAAAAGGTTGCAGTTTCCTAGCAGTTGGAATAACCTGGCTGCAGTAAGCGGCAGCCCATCAGCAGTCAGAATAACCCAAGGCAGCGTGAAATTAAAAGCGGCTTTCAATTAAAGCTGCCAAGGGAAAGTGTTTATATCTGGGAGAAGTAAGTGCGGTCACTAAATAGTACGGGATAATAACAGTGAAAGAAATAAACAAATAAGGCTAAATGGAGTAAATTATGCCAACAAACCTCAGAGTTAACCTCTTGAAGTTGACGGTTGCGGACGGTGTCTGCGATCGGGACGTGTCGTGATAATCCCGGTCAGAGCCTCTTTCAGAGGCCGGTTGAAAAGACCTGCTGAATAACACCAACTGGATCTATCACGCAAGGTATTTGAGCGGGTGAGGTCCAATTTGTACTTCTGTGTTGCCCAGGAGCTGTGGGCTGAACACGGTGATGTTACTTGCTGCACGAAGGTGATGCACAAACACACTGCGCCGATCAGCCAGCCGGCACCGGGTGAAAAGTCCCAATTCCGCAGTTATAAACAGGAAAAAAGCGCACTGCACATACAGGATGGCATCTTGCACCTGAGAACACAGCAAATTATCGTGCGCTTCCAAAACGCATAGTGTGGCGCTGCGTTATGTGCTTACCTCTGATTAACGTAACACGAAAGTGGCCCTAATGCGGTACTTTATTTGTCCTGAAATATTCTGGCGTTTCTGAGAACAAATATTATGGGAGCCGTGAAGCTGTCGTGCTTTGTAAAGGCTACTCAAAAGTTGTAGATTTAGTAGCTACAATGCTAAAATGCATTCATGTTTTTAAAGCGTTTCTTTTCCCTGGGTGGAGCCTTCACAAACACCCAGAAGATTTTTTAATTGATGTCCGTAACTCTTCCCTGGTTTAAGGTGGGCAGCAGAGAGGGCACTGATCCACAGTTGCACTGTGGTTTGCTATCAAGGCTTGACAACGGTATTCCATCCATATCTACTGGAAAATACTCTTAATTTCCCCTCAAACACAGCAAGTCTGCCATCCAAGATATCTAAAAATCCTGAAATTCAGTGATGGAGTGAGGGCGGGGAGAGCCATCACGTTTAACCCGTGACTGCCACATTTTTCATCCTTACAAGGACGTTAGACTCAATAAAATGAATTCTGGTGGAAGCATGTGTCTCCCTGAAGTGGGCAAACGATAGGTTAAGAGAAAGCAAATGAAAGGTAAGATTAATAGCATTTATCATGGCAGATAGACTAGCAGTTTGCTAATTAAAGATGTTAGAACATAGAAGCAGCCAAGGATCAGTGGCTTTTAATGAGGATGTTGTAGGGTGATTTAGGTCTAATTTTCTGCTTAATAAGGCTGGTTTAAAAAGTAATTTTGTTGGGATGTGACTCTCCTAAACCTGTTCATTATCAGTGATGGGACTTCACTTCAACACTCCAGGAAATGTTGTGTTTAATTAATATTGTGTCGGCAAGTGGATATGCTGACAGATGAGAAAAAAATTGATGAAGAACTTTCAAGGACATTGACTTCATTACACAGCTTCATTATAGCCTGAATAACTGGCTAAATATGTCATTGGAAAGATAATGTGCCACTTTTAACTCTTCTCTGTGTGTCGTTCATGTAAGTAAGCAGAGTATATTTTCAAAACAGCCACAATTGGAAAAAAACAACATCAAGGGATCGCTTCTGCAACATTTTCCTCATTGCTTCGTGCTATTTATGAGATTTCTAACTGCTGGTGGACTATTTAAAGCAAAATGCTGTAGATTATTTACATTAATTTATCAACCATTTTACTTGGACGGAGTAAGACTTTAGTAAGTGACATTCTTCACCATTGGGTAATTTCCCACAGCACTCCTGAGACGAGAGCAGAAATTAATTTAAAAGATTTTTGTCTCTCTGCACAAAATAACATCCTGAGGTACAGTGATGGATTGATCGGTGTCTCGATATATCTGCTGATGGAGATATATCACCTGTTTGGCCAGTTTGTCAGCACGACAACGAATGTTTGTCCATTTAAAGCCCATCATCTTGTATACACGTGTACACTTAACTTTATGCGTCTGGGCTTATTGAAGCAAAATTAAGTGTCCCAAGAGGTCCTAAATACTTTGCCTCTACACGGAGGGGGATCAGTTTGAGTGAATCACAACAGGGTTGCGGGTAGGCAGGGAAACCTGCCTTGCCCTGCTAAGAGAGCGGGGGAGACAGGTCCTTACGGGCACTGTTAGGTGAGCCAGGAATGCTTTTACTGTCTGCCACGCAAAAAGTGGGTACCTGGGAAGGACCTCGAACAAATCTTTTCATCTCAGCTCAGAAGAGCCGTGCAGCAATCTTTATTACCCACCGAGAAACACTAACTTTAGCCCAGACTCAGTGGGTAGTGTATTTGCATCCTGAACTGGGAACCTCTGCTTCTACAGCGTCCTTTAACTCTTTAATGATCTTTGCAAACAGACTCCTCTCTCCCCTGGCTAAGGTTAACCTATGAGAAAATCACCCCATGAAACAACTCATAAAAGAGAGTCTACTACGTTCAACTAATTTTTGGACCAGGGGCCACTGGAGTAGTTTGCAATTGTTCGCAGACCACCCTCCGCCACCTCACCAAGCTTTCAACCCGAAAATACAGCAAAGATAAGCTATATAGATGATAGTCTTAAAGATAAGATTAGATGATATGACCCAAACGTGACCTGAGAGACTTTGGGTTGGGGTCCTCTGATCTGTATAATAAGACTTTTTGCAGCGAGAAAAAAAGCTTCAAATCTGATCTTTTAAGCTGTGGTTGGGAGAGAAAAAAAAAAAGTGCTGAATACAGGGTCTGGAGCTGTGTTTACCTGGAGGATACAAAAAAGCATCCAAAAGGGGTCTTACAAGCTTTCTAGAGAAAAACAGATCAAGCAGCAAAATGCTGACTTTTCCTGGGTTTCAATTGCCTCTTCTTTGAGAAATAAGGCTGTTTAAAGAAGGAAAGGAAGAAAAACAAAGATCAACCATTGAGGGTGAAAGCGAAAGATGAAAAAAATGTTTTCAATCTTAATCATTAGGGATATTAGCCAAGAGAAGAGGGCCAGACAGGGGAAAGAGAAGAGGCGCTGACTGGAGGCGACAGCTGGAGTTTATCTGATGCGTCAGTTCTCTTTAACACCTCCATGTTGTGGCTGCTGTCACCTTCGGATGAGTACTTTTACAGAATCGGATTCACTAAGCGTTCTGCCGTCTCAGCCCTGTTACACACCGGAGAGCTTTGTCCCCATAGCAGTATTTGCATTTACGTTCACATTTCCCGTAGCCGCAGGGAGACCCGCACGTGAGAGCATCTCTGTGTCCGTGCAGCCGTGGGCATGTGTGTAATTTGGCCCTCACCCAACACCTTTGAACTTTGCCCACATGCCAGGAACCATTAGTAACGACTCATTATTTTTTTTACCCTCAGTAATAAGGAAGGCAACACTCAGCCCAACTGTTCAATGAAAGAGTAGCAGATAGTGTCCTGTCAACGCCGCAAAGCTGAATCTGCTCCAGCACCTTATGTCTACAGAAGCTCGGTAAGATATCCTGGGTTTGGAAAAGAGGAAGGGACTAACGAAAGCCATCACTCTCCACCCAGGTTTGCCGTGTCGGTCCATGCATAATGACCTCCCTAATGGGTAATTGCGGGATTAGAACCTCACACTTTAAATTTCACACGGGGACAGCTGTCAGTGGAGCAAACCATCGCCTGGCAGTGGTGCGATGCTCTTCGATGCTTATATGGATCAGCCCAGAGGAGAGAAGGTGCCCGGGAGATGTAGCGCTGGCTAAGCCTGCTAAACATGCGGGTCCCGAGACAGTGACTCTCACTGTCCGCTTGCAGGCACGGCTGCCCGGTTCTTGTGCGTGAGCGTGGGGAGATGGTGTGCAGAGCCCACGTGTGTTGGGTACACATCACCCTCGTCATGCATGCCTTGGGAAAGCAGGGAACTTGGTCCATGGTGGTAGCGGGGAATAGCTGGGAAGTGGCATTTCGGGGTGCCGTTAAATGTGCCGCTAGATACACCATCATCTGTCAGTGACCTCTGATGGAATCACACCTACTATGGGGTACAGCAAGGGGCAAACAGCTCCTAGATGAAAGCTCGAGTCATAGCTGACCTGCCTCCTACGGATGTCCACCTCCAACACCACAGCTTCTTCTCTCTTCTGAGTCAGGGCAGAGTCAGGGTCGCGCACCTTTGGTAGCAGGTATTTTCCTAACTGTTCATCTTTCAGTGTTTTGCGTGGCATGACGAGCACAAACCCTTCGGCAGAGAGGAGGTCACCCAGTCCATTCCTTCATACTAATCCCCATTAAAAGGCTATTGGCCAATACGGGATTACACAGCCTGTAAATGAGGCTCAGGGAATATTTTGTGGCTTTAGTGGAAGACATTTCTTTTTAAGGGTTGGGGTAATCTTCCCAAGGAACCTTTCCATGGTGCTCTGGTGATTTTGGAGACCACCTTGTCTTGTGGGAGTAACTTTGGGCCATCCCTTTCCAGAAGTGTATGTTAGTGAAGTTATCAGAGCAGTGTCATTGCCTATGGGGTTCCCCGTCTGTGTCCTCTGCCAACACCCGCAGATGGAAACCACTGTGTGCTCAAGTATTGGGGCATTATCATTTATGTCTAACTAACAAAAGGCGTCCACCCCATCATGAGCCACTTTGTGCGCTTTGTCTCCTGTGATATAGTTGGCTATATGGCATCCTGGATAACATTCTGCCCACGTGGGATTTGGTCCTCGGTTTTCCAATGGTTGGACAGCCGGAAATATCACGAGGACTTCTTCTAAAATAACATCCTTTCTTACGTTGGTCCGTGGAGGGATATGCCTTACCTATTTATCTGCGTTTAATTGCATCGGTTATGTATTAATGCTGGTGCATGCCCTGATGTAAATTATGTGCAGCGTATGGCTGCCCTTTCTCTGCGGATGTCTTGGTTTTAATAGCTTTATCTGTGCTACTTGTGTAAATAATGAAAGCCGGGGTCTGGTCATTGATCCGGGCTGGCCAGCCGGAAGAGGCTCCATCTGTGCTCCCTCTCTCCCCGGCCAATTTTTGGGGCAGAGTCACCACCTCATCCCCGTTCCAGGACCTGGCACCCTGGCATTCATCTTCAGCCTGTCTTTTCCGACAAGCGCTGTAGTTACAACTTGCGACACCCACTCTGTCGACGCTTTTGTCACATTTCCCGACACCTTCTGACCTAAACCAAACCGGTGTATGCGTCATGGCCAAGGGCAGTGACGCTGATGTACCTCGGTGGGTCCATCAGGCTGCTCCACTGCTTTCTCCAGTTGTATGTTATACTTACCTACAGCAGATCCATGTTTTAAATGCACAGCAACTTTTTTCAGCCATAGACGCTGGTAGAGGTATCAGACCTCAGGGTTACACATCCGACGGTGGGTGCCAGCCTTTTCCCAGGTGTAACCTTCACCTGCAAAGCCTGCAGCTTGCTTCTACCTCCCACTTAATTGCTGGGGAAAAATCTGGCTCCTTCCACTTGTGGTCGCCTCATGCCTGCTGCAGCCAGAGAGGAGCGCGGATTTGCTTGGAAACGGATGATTTACAGAGGGGAACATTATTCCCAGGCTAGCACAGCTAGGAAGTAGATGCAAAAGTTTTTCGGAGCCTGTTAAGCTCAACACGGGTTGAGATCCGCTGGCAACTTTCGCTCTCTCCGCGTGGGCACGTATGTGGCTAAGGCTGTTAAAAATTAGGATAAATAAGTGCGATGTGGGGAGTTGATCCAAACCTTCGCTCAGGTCTGCCGCGACAGAAGGACCCGCCTGTGCGGATGCCTCACCGCGGGCACCGCTCTCCGGCCGGGGTGCGAGCCGCTGGTCCCGGGGACGGCTGGCGTCTGCCTGACAGGCAGCAGGCTCTGGTTTTTATTCTGCTTTGGCTTTTCTTGTTCCTGAGCTTGCTGCTTAATTGTTCTCTGACAAAGGGGCTAATTAATTCGCATGCAGGGCAATTAAAACACATCGGATGTGACCCGTTTTGCAGCACTGACAATGAGGAGGTAGAGAAAGCAGCGCCCAACAGGGGAAGAGATGGGTTCCCACCGGCCTTGTGATCTCAGCCCAAGCGGAGCTGAATCCCCGGCGTGCGCGGTGCGTTCAGGCCGAGCTCGGGCAACTCGGAGGAGGAGGAGGCCACATTTTTGGAGGTGAGCTGCTCGGTTCATCCTCACTCCCACCCTGGGCTTGGCAGGGGGAAGCTTAGTTTAGTTACTCCAATTGAGATCTCATCTCTGGGGCCGGAAAATGAGAAACCCCATCCTCTGTGCAGGGCACTTACCGGTTCTGCTAACGGCGTCTTGGGGCTTCTCCTGCGCCCGGGTGCGTTGGCTTCGTGGTACCATCTCCCAGGGAGGAGGTGACATGCCCAGGGCCAGCAAGGGAGCGGGTGGCGGAGCGGGGCATCATCTCCTGGCCGGATGGATGATGTGAGTGTGAACCAGATAACGGAGCAGGTGTGAACTTGGAAGCAAAGGCAGCAGCACCTACAGTTGTTCACCGAAAGGGCCCGTTGCTCGTTTGTGTGGTTTCCGGAGTATCTCAACCGAGCATTCACCTTCAGGGCTGGAACACGGAGTCCCTCAGCATGCGCTCTGTAAATATTTAGATGGACTTTTCAAACCAAACGCTGTTAGAAATTTGGCGATTTGTAGGCTGTTGTATAATCCGGTACAATGCCCAATTATATAATTGTCAGATATCCAAGAGTTTAATATTTTGTAACATGCCAAAATCAAAAGTGCGCTCCTATTAACATCCCGAATGTACTAAGTGTTTAGTAAACACTGGAAGATATATTTCTTGCCCCAGAGAACATAGAGTCTGAAAAATTAATATTGATTCTCGACAAATCAATGTTTGCTTACTAAAATCATGGGCTGAATACTTTATAGCACCCACACAGCTGCGGGGATATTGCAAGCTATGTCTCACTGCGATGCCGTGAAAGAGCGCGAGTCTGTATGCAAGGCTTCACCTTCCCGTGCAGCTTTAAAATCGTGGCAATAATGTTACTTAACAACATCTCCCCTCAGTAACAGCCAAGGTAAAAAAAATCAGACTTTTTCTGCAGATCCCCAACGGGTTTCTTTTAGGCAAGGACCATGTACATTAATACAAATCATATTTTATGTTACTCACAGGACATAGAGATAATCAGAAAGCTATCTTCATAAACAGAGGGTTATTCATAATCCCTCACATGGCATTTCAATTATCAGTCTGATGACGATGTGACATTATGGATGAGGTTGTGATTAAATTTTCTTGTGTAATGACCCTAAGTAAATCTTTGCAATTTTCATTTTGCAGAGATTTAATATAGATTGGTGGCCTGTTGTTTGGCCCCTGTTTAATCCAAAATCGCTCATTAAATTGGGACCAGTAAACATCTGATGATTGCATTTCATGGGCTGAGCTATGAATTTAACATATTAAATCTACATTCCAGATGGATATAAGCATCTGTTCTCATTATGGTTATTGGTGTTAATCTGAAACCCTGACCTGTTTCTCCTAACATTACTCATATTAAATTCCATCCCAAATTCTAACAAATATTGGCATGAGGGCAGAAGATAGCTAAAATACCTTCACGTGCACACAATCCGCTGAAAGATTAACAGCAGAAATTAGGGGACAAATAACATGAATTTCTTTCTTGTTCTCAGAAGGTGGCTTTCATTGCTGCGGCATGTAAAACAACTGCTTTTGTGTTCTAGCTTTGAAAAAAAAAAAAAAAACACCTGAAAAGCCCCAGTTGCCAATTCTATTTGACTGTGTACTTGCTAATCACCAGGCTTGAGCCATATCCTTTACAGAGTGGCACATCCCTAATTTGTAAATCTGATTTGTCACTAAATCTCAGCAGAGTTTGACCCAGCGTCTTGCAGGCACTTGTCTGGCAGTAGCCAGGCTCCCCTGCTTCAGAGCCAGTCAGCTGAAAGTCAAATTAATCGGTGACTTCCAAAGACCGTTAGGAAGAAGGTATTTGTTACAGGACTGCTGAGAGCTTCTCCACACTGAATGATTCATGTTTATTGCAGCCGGGGCATTTATTTATTAGATTGTTCAGCGTAATGGGAAATTTAAAATGACACACATTGTATTACAGGGAGGCTTAGCAAAATATTATCTCCCTGTTATTGTAAATCAAACCATTCTCAATGTCAGCTCGGATCACCTTTGCTCAGCAGAAGTTTTTCCAGAGGGTTTGTTTAGTTCCTTAGGTTTTTTTTTTTTGCTTTACTTCAAGCAAACATGTCCTCTTCCCAACCTGATGTGCGAGAGAGGCTGCACAGCTCAGTGCCGCGGACCGTGTTGGGATGCTGACTGTAATCCTGGGCTTGCCTGGGTCTTCACACCCAGGTCCTGCGAATAAAAGATCAGACAATTCAGCCCCATGGTAAAAAAACCAGGTGAGCCAAAAGGGTGGATAGAGTCTTTGCCGTGAAAAGGAGGGAACCGTTCACCATTTTAAAGGAACAGAGGTAGATCTGTTGTACCCACCTCGTACCAAAAGGCAGAAAAGGCAGGAAGGATCTGGCCTCCGGGGTGGTGGGAGAGGGAAAAACAGCCAGGAAAAATGTAAATACCCCAAAAGCCTGGCTGAGTACTCGCAAAGCTGGGCTGGAGCCAAAAATCGGAACTAAGCCCATCGCTGGGGTTTGCCCTCCCGTAGCACCTTCCCCCGCTCAAGGCGTGCAAACCGTTAGTGACTGACAGCGGGAATAAGGGTGAGGCGAAAGGCTCTGCTGGTTTTTAAGCGCCAAATATTCACCTGTGACAAATAAGCACCATCCCTGCAGGACAAAGTGTTGGAAAATGCATAAAAGCTCTGGTTATTGGTCACGCTGTGAGGTGCGGCATTTCCCGACGGCTGCTCCCTGCGCTGGGCAGTTGCTCGTCTGTAAAATTTCCCCGTGATTTTAACAGGTTGAAAAGTGCAGAAACACAAATATATCATTGTTTCTAATATGATCTGAAGTCTGTACACAAAACGAGGGGAAAAGAGATTTAAATATACAATAGGTGTTAGCAAGTGCATCATCTACACACAGAAAACTCCGGCTGCCTGCAGCCTCCTGTACCCTTTTTCTAACAGGGAAAAATAAAATCTGATCTCTCAAATACCATCAAAAAGACCGCAAAAAGAAAGGAGGGAAAAAGAACCACAACATTCAGCGGGTGAAAATACCCACTAAGGTGTGTATTTATCGCCACTCGTGGTTGTTAACACAAGGAAAAAAAAAAACTCAAGCCAGCCTTGTCATTAGTAATTAAGCCTGCATCATTCATGGCAGAGCCGTTGTGTATATGCAATGAGGCTAATTATCTCCAAAGTACTGTCTGATTTACAAGGGTTTGGTTCACGCGGACACGCAGAGGGGCTCACACAGCTCGGCTGGCCGCACTTCAGTCGGAGCAGTTTGACTTCGGCTCCTCGCCCCGACGGTGGGGCTGGGAGGCGGTGGAAAGGGTCGTTACTGCTCATCAGCGTCTGCAGCTCCTGACAGCCGCAGCCGCGGGAAGGATGGACCACGGCGTCAGGATGACGGCAGCGGGTGCGCAAGTGCGGCTGGAGGAGGTGCTGCCTGAAACGATCAACCCAAATTCATTTTGGCTCCGGATTATTTATTGTTTTTCATATCCAGGTGTGGTCGCACCAGGTTTTTGCCTGGTTGCTCCCAGGACGGGTGCGGCGGCAGCGGTTTGGCTGTGCGGACATATCCCTGAGGGTCAGCAGCTCGCCAGCTTGGGGGAGCGGAGAGCAGCCGGGAAGGGGGGTCCTGGGGAGCTTCTCTGGCAGAGGGGGTCACAGCACACGTGAGAGCAGAGGCTGCCGGGGCTTGGCCACCAGATGAGGCCATGGTTGGTTGGGTCATTATACCTAACGGTGCTTCCCGCTGGCTGCAGACCACATGTGCATGCAGGAGCGGGCACGTAAGTGGTAGATGTCTCTCGGCACCTGGAGACTTCCACAGCGTGACGGTGGAACAAGTGGAGCTCGAGAAAATCAGAATTAAAAATACCCTCCCCAAGAACAGATTCATACCGTTTAAGTAGAGGAAGAAAGTATCTATGCTGGGGAGGGCAGTCCCTGAAACTCCCCTCAGCCTCCAAACTGAGGAGTTTTAAGAGGGGATAGTGCCGAATGATGGCTCTGGGCAGCTGTCCTGTAGCTTCCAACACAAGGGACCGAAGATTTTAATTGCTTGTTAACTACTATTGTTGCACACAAGTTAGCAAAGCTGAAACCGCCTGACATAAATCACATGTATCAGCCCAATAAATCTCCTCCAGAAATGACAGCTTTGCAGACAGCACCGAGCGAGAGCGGCCGTTGCGCAGACCTGTGCTTACAACTGCCGCCTGCAAACCGGTGACAGATCTGTTGAGACCAAAACACTTGGCATTCTGCTAATGTCTGTCATTACCGTGATTGATACAGCCCCTCTATCACATTCTGCAGTTGTCTACATTTGCAAAGCTTTATTAAATTACTGCGTCTCCCAACTGTTATCCGGCATCAGTACAAGGCAGTGACCAAGAGCAGTCAGGGACAACTTGAGGTTTTCCAGCTCCAAAGACCTGGGGAGGTGGGAGGGGTGAAAGCTGAGGTTTTGCTGAGTTTTCTCTGGCTAAAAAACTGAGTACAGAATTATCTTCACGTTTGAGGACGGGCGCTGACGCCGTCCCCACGTTCAGTAGCGGAGGGGTTTGTCCTGATAAAAGAAATAGGTTACACTGACAACTCCCTCTCTGCCGCTCAGGGCTTGGCAGGACCAAGGGACTTTCTGCTTCCTTCGATGTATTACAATTCTAAAGGCTGAAGGATTTATTTTGCAAGACCTGGTGCTCTCAGGGCCGGGGTTATCTTAATGACTCTCCTGCAAGTGTTCCCCTTGACCTACCTTTACTGCAAGCCCCAGTAACAGGTGCCATTGCAATATATTCCGCCCCACTGAAAGTCCTGTCTTCACGGAGACTTCAGGAGGGAGAATATACAGATATATTGTTTCTATAAATCCCCTGATATTATCTTTTATCGGTGGTAATAAATGTCCATATTAATTAACTTAATGGTTTTAACTGCAGTAATGACTTTGTATTAAACTAGCACGCTTTCATGTCCCGTATAAAAGCTGCAATAATAAAATTCGTCTGCAGTATTTTTTTTAACTTCTATTGTGCTGAAACAAAGCAAAGCCGTTGCTGGAATATTCCAGCCACCAAAGCCAGCAGATGAATCAAGCTTGGTGTAAATCACTTCCATTTTAAAATGAAAGTATATTCAAATTTAGAAAGTTTTGAGCAAGTCACGGATAGAACAGAAACAAAACGGGGCAAACACATTTCTTATTTTTTTGCATTTTGCTAATAAACAAGTGAATCTGATACTCAGTGTTCTTTCAGCTGTCACTGTGGATATTTTGGGTATTCCCATAAATATTTGAGAAAAAATCCTGGGCTTTTGCAATCATTTTGGAATACGTGTCAGTGCCAGAGGAGGTGTTGGCTTCCAGTAAAGGAGCGGGAAATACTGTGTGTGATGAGAGTAGCAAGCAAATATCAAAGCAATATCTTCAATGTTTCATTTGCATTCTCCAGGCTGAAATTTCTTTACATTAAATGTGAACTTCTGCAACTGGAAAGGTGGAAAATGGTGATTATCAGTAGCCAGGACAGCGGTGGAGGAAAAAAAAAAAAGCTTATCTCCATAAATTGACATCTGTGAATAGTTTTTACTGGTTCTACCAGAGCTATGTCTGAGCCAATCTTAGTCATTGGTTTTGCTGTGGATTTAAAACAGCATGACTGTCTTCCCCGTCTGGGTGAACTGGCCCCATTTTGTAATGGAGTGTTAGAAATGTTTTTCCCAGCTTTGACACGCTCCGGCAGCGCTTGTTCAGGGCTCCTAAACCCTCCTGGGAACGCCTGGGAGCCCTCATGGCATCCCAACATGATTCCTTTCAAGCGATCCTTACGTCCTTATGAAATTGGTGATAAAGCCTCTAAATTAGAGTTTCTTGACACATAAAAAGTGCTGCTTTCCAGACGTAGTTTATATCTCTTGCATTTGATTTGGGAGATAAAAAAAGGAAGTACACCAGAGGGAGAGGTCAACAAATGGAACCCGGCATCCATTCGCACGGATTCCCTTCACATCTGGATTGCACTGGAGAATGACTAAGGCTGTGTACAAGTCTAAATTTTGCACCATAACAGCAATGAATTGTTGCCAATTAATACTTTTCCCCTAAGCTTCTTCACGCTTCCTAACAAAAGCACATTGCTGGCACAAGCTGGTTAAAACAAAAGTGGAAGCCGTGCTCACAGCCAGGTCACAGCAAAAGCTTTCTAGTCTGGTCCATAATCCCAAATTTTTAAAAGTGCAAATTAATCTCTAAAGCCTTTTCCAAGAAGAAATTGCTAGATTGAATTGGCCCGTACAAGCGACGGAGTGAATTGAGAGGCAGCTGCCAGCCCTTTGCATGGCCACCAACAACCAGACCCCGTTCCTCCTGCTCTCACCGCCGAGCCAAGCTGCTCTCCACGTCATGTGCTTCTCCCTGGGTTTGAAGCTCAGAAAGTCCTAATCATTGTGTGCAGGGAGGGTACTTGCTAATTAGCTTATGGTGCACCAAGCAACAAGGCTTTTTGGGTCTGTTAAGATGGTTTTGAGCTTTTCTGAGCAGCTTCAAGCAAACTCACGCTGGCTCCAGCGCGTCTTCTCCCATCTCCTCTTAGAAACAGGTCACAAAACATCGATGCTTTCGATAATTTCTTCAGGGCTTGATACTTTTTGATCCCAAGAGCTGCAGCTGTGGTTGCAGCAGTTTACAAATCGAAGCTGTGGTTGGGCTCTGCAGATGGGGGCGGCTGAGCTGAGTTGGTGGACATCAGCCCAAAGCTCCGGGCCGTGTTGCCCCGTGGCCGGGCTGCCCCGGCGTGCTGGGATCCTCGCTTGATGGCTCCCTCTGGGAGTGCTGGTTACCCTGCAAGCTTTATGTAAATATTTTTAAGTGGCACATCTGTCTGAATTACAGCCATGCCCTCCTGGATTGCTAATTGTAGGTTTTAATTCAGCTCTGACGACCAGTTTACATAAATTAGGGAGCTGGCAGTGAGCAAGCTTTGAGGAGACAGGATATGGATTTAACGAGGGCTGATTTTTTACTCTCTGAAATGTCTCTCTTCCCAAACTAGTGCCTCATCCTGTAGCTTGAATCATTGTGCGGAAAAAAAAACCCAGAGTAATTCAGCTCTGATTGTTGAAGGCACGCGGCGCTGTCTTGTCTTTACCCCGGTGCTGGTGTGCCCAGCTCACACCAGTAGTCTAATTGGCTTTAATTGGCTATATAAAAAGCAAGGGATTTGGCATTTAATTTCTATGGCATACCCATTTGGCGAGAGTCAGAGCCAGCGTAACTTGGCAGGGCTCCGCTGGCTCGGCCAGGTGAGGCAGTGGCTGACGCGAGCCCGGTGGGCATGTTCCCCGGGCAACCAGCGCTGGATCGAGGATGCACCAACCAACAAGTTGTTAAGTGGGCAACAAAAGTCTCCCAGCCCTTCTGGGGCTGTGCTGTGCTGGCTACAGGACTGGTGTGCCCAAGCCAGCGCTGGCAGCCAAGCAAAGCCCAGCCAGCCTGGTTCAATGTATGGCTGCGTCCGCTCTGCAAGAGGGACGGCAACTAGCCACAAACGCTTTCAAATCACCATTTGTTTTCCTGGCTCTTGCTTGTGCTGGAAGCATTAATGCTCCCTCACGCGTGCTCCTGATGTGGCAAACTTTACATTCAAAAGTTTTTTGCCCCAATTTCCAGCAGTCATCAAGGTAGACCTTCTGAAATTCATTTGCTCAATCCGAGGCGGGACAGATATCTGCTTGGAAGAAGTTGCCTCAACACAGGGGTTTGAAGGGGATGTGGAAATACCCCTCCCAGCAGTCCAAGTCTCAAATTTGTGAGAACCAGGTTTCACCAGGGAGGGTCTGTGACACTCGGTTTGTATGCCAACAGCCCCTGCGAGGTACCACAGCCAGGCTGGATGCAAGCTGTGAGCCTTCTTAGTCCGAATTCTTGAGGAAAAGATCTAAGCCCTTATACTAAACCACAGCTGAGGTCTTATACCTGAGTGGGGAAACGGCACCTTAATATAAATTAGTGCCCCAAATGCCAGCAAAGACTAGAATGCAAGATTTCTTTTTGAGAGCTGAGCCGTCTGATCGTGTGTCTTACCGCCAGCACCTGAACATGCAGAAAGGTGGTGAGCTGCAATTGCACGCGGAGTTCCCGGTTTGCATATCAGGTAGTTTGAACTTCAAGCAGAGATTAATCAAGCAGGTGAGCATTCACTTTCTCCAAACTCGGGCCTTAGGACTGGAATGTCTTTGGCTGATATTCTTATCCACGTCATCCCCTGTCTTCTGCCTGAAATTAATATGGTCATGAGCCATTTTTCCTCTGTCACATCCTCCCGTTCTCCCAAGCAATCATGCATTTAACACCACAACCACTGACACAACTGATGCCGCTGTTTAGCCATCAAGACACACAGGGTTTGTCCCAAAGCCTATCAAATGTCCCTTGCTTGGATAGAAGCTGTGCTACAACTGTAGACAGGAAAGTCAGAGTTTCCTCTAGCAGCAGGTGCTTGCAAATAAAGTATTGCTGCCTTCAGGCAGCAGTAAGCACGTATTACCTGCTGGGGAAAAAATCAATGCCTTTCCAATAACAAGTGTATTCTGCAAATGAAACAGAGATGGTTTTTATTTTTGTCTGCCTCTCGCTTTCTCAAAACTCTCCTTTCCTCAGATGTTTAACAACTTAAACATGAGACTTACAGAAATACCCCCAAACGTGCTAGTAGAGACTCCTCTTTCTCAGTCAAGATGGATATGCAGTCACCTACCCATAAACAGTGTAAGACCATCATGCTGCACCTACGAAAAAATCCATCTGCCACCTGGCATCGCCCACCATCAACAGTGTAATATTTACTGCACTGTTAGAACCAGCTTTGCAAGAGAAATGGAGAAACCTGTGATTAATGACCATCTATTTTATGGGGGGCTCTTTAGGAAGGTCAGTGGTCAGGCAGGAAGAGTTCAGAAATGGATTCAGATTAAAGGAAGGAAAGAATGTGAGAAGGACAGGCTGGAAACCTACTCGGGTAGTCAATCTGTTCAGATGCACACGTGCTTAAACTGTAATTGTCTAATTAACTAAAATAGTTGCTGCAAGCATATTTTGTGCTGTGACTTTGTCTCGTCTCAATTAGAGACTTCAGATCTTCTAGGTGGTTGGAGAATAAGAAGAACGTGGCACCTCCTTGGAAAAAGTCAACCCAGAAAAGCAAAACTAAATAAAAATGTGGCACT
The DNA here is from genome assembly GCA_017639485.1 of Pluvialis apricaria. NCBI lineage: Eukaryota > Metazoa > Chordata > Aves > Charadriiformes > Charadriidae > Pluvialis > Pluvialis apricaria. The sequence goes on from CM030021.1 coordinate 14,720,925, forward strand.
TGGTGAGCTGGTCATTCACTCTGTCCTGTCTGAAAGGAGACTGCCCAGCGCCTCAAGGCACCGAGCAACGCCTGCTTGCTTGCTTTTTCCTTCTGTAAAATGCCTCCCACACTCTTGGGCTTTCTATTATAGTGAGAACATCCAGATCCCCATCCTTGCTGCCACTGTATGTTTTCTCACATCCCAGACTGAGCCTTAAAACAGAATATTGCCTTAAATCCAAGGAGCCAAACCCACGGCTGATGCAATGTATCTGAACAGGACTGCAGCCGGTTGAATTTTTGACTCTTTCTTCCCAACACGTACGCTAAGAACAGTGAATTTCATCCACTTTGGTGACGACTCAGCTGCATCCAGGTTGGTCCAGAGCTCATTAAAGCTGGCAGGAGTCTTTCCATTGCTTCAACAGACGCTGGAGCAGGCCTGCTGCCATGTGCGTTGCAAGCGGGTGCCGCCGTTGCTGAAGCGCGATCGCGGTACATCACTGCATCCAGCAACCAGACTTTCCAGAACAAAAGCTTTAGGGCTGGTTTTGTTTTTTTGGTTTTTTTTTTTTTCTCTGGCTGGCTGATACTTTTTATGGAATCACCCAAGGGCCAGGTTGTAGTTCTGTAATTGTACAGGGCTGTCGTCCTCATAAATATTAAACACAGCTTCCAAGTGAAACTGCAGCTCCTTTTATTGCACAAAGCAATGGATATCCCAGCTGAAACCATTCTGCTTCCTTGCTGGTGCCTGCTGAAAAGTGACTGTGGTTCAAAATATTTATCGATGCTTTGTTGTATTGGGAGAATGCTCAGTGACAGATGGACACTCTCTTTAAAACCTCAACGTATGCAAATCTCCATACAAAAGAGCCCAGGATGTTTTTAATATCACACACTTGCCTCAGGACATGTTTTTAAATCCCCACTTACCAAGGGCCCTGGCTTTTTATCAGTCAAACGCCTTAAGCGCTATGTCAATGTGGACATCTGGCCGCGTGTTTAAAAAATTTTTTATTTGCTAAAATATTTAGTGATGTGACAGGGGTTTTAACTGGGGACATCAGGTCTAATGGCATATGTTTCAACCCAACTGCTCAGAGAGGAAAAACTAACGAGGTAGCTGTTCGGGGCAGTTTACCATTTGGTGTGCAGTAAGTCAAGTAAAAAAAAAGGGAAGGGAGAAGACCAAAGCCAGGCATTATTCCTGACTAGTGCAGGGGCGTAAAGGATTGGGGTTAAATACACTGAAATAGCTCATTGGGACTATTCCGGTTCCTCTCCATCACTTTGACGTGCAAGAGAAAATCTCGTAAGGATGTGGGTGGGTTTTAAGAGTTTCCCCTTCGTTTTCAGGCTGTTGAGGATGGCCAAGGAGGATGGCTTGAACTGTTCCCACGTGGGAGCCTGAGCAGCAGCGATAAGGGGTTTGGGACTGGTGGGGATGGGTGGCAGAAGATTGCCAAGGAGGAAATGAATGAAAAATAACAGACAGAAAAGTGTCATGAGTCTTTCAGGTTCCTTTCAAACCTCTTACACTTATCGCTGAGCTACTCAGCAGTGACAATTCCCACCCAACGCCATCTGGAGAGAGCGAGTCTCAAAACTTTCTGTGGGTTTTGGTGGTCCATCAGCACCCCGACCATGAAAAGGCATTATGATCCCAGCAATACCAAGCATCGACCTTTCTTTCATCCAACTATTCCTGGCAAGTACTCCTTGAAGGACATTGTCAAGTTGGGAACTGGACAGAAGGCGTTGAACGAAGCCCAGCACCCTACGCTCAGCGGCGCCAGGGCTGTTCACTGAAGCTCTCCTGGAGCAATGAGTGCTAACGCAGTGCCCCAGCCTGGTGCCAGAAGCCCTTTCGCTTCCAGCACAGCCATCTTTTAGCTTTAAAAATTAGATATGCAAAACTGATTTCCAGCCTACTGTGCATGGATGTGCCACGGTACGTTTTGTAAAAGCAGGAGCGTCTGCTAATTGTTACTCACCTGCTAGAGCTATTCTACTCTCAATTAACACCCCTATTATTAGAAAGTCACCACATGTGAATTGAAACATTAGGCATGTTTGCCTTCTGCACGGGCAACCAGGCAGCCCCAACTGCTTAGAGAAATCCAGGCTTCCTCACCTCAGTGCTAATGCTAAATCCAAGGGTTGTCATTTAACACTGCCATTAACCACTTCGTTGCTGTCGTTTCCAAAGGAGTTGATGTGACACTGCTGCTGCTGCTACAAAATGAGCTCGTCAAGGAAGAAAGTAACGTGGGTCACGTCACTGTTGTCACGTTTGATGGTAGGAATTGAAGAATTACTTCATTTGAGGGCAAAAGTTTCATTTTCCTTCATTCAAGGAGAAAAATCATCCAGAAGAACCAACCCACTGTCTGACCCTTTGTCTTGTATATGTGTGATACCTGCATTTTATGTCACTGCATTATTCATGTTTACATTTGATTAACTGAGACCCCTTGGGGTTTAATGGTATTCAGTGCAGATGCAGATATGTCAGCGTGCCACAGCGTTTCAGGTCAATATGTTAGAATAAATGGGGCCACTTTCTCTTAAAATGAAGTGCTGCCTTTTGTACTGGCTGGTGAATGTTGCATCACTCCATTTTTCTTGCAAAATGAATGAGAAAATAAATTTGGTGGAAGAGCTGCATATTACAAGGCAATGTGATGGTGTAAGGCTAATGAACAGTGAAATCAATGAATTTCAGCTCACTTATGCACAGAAAGCCAAACTGTTGGAGCCAAGCTCCATCCGTATTAGTATCCTGTCTCTAGCGATGACCAGACCTCTGCTGCAGGTCCAACAGTGCCCCAAATGCCGATGTTATAAAGTCAGGTGATGCAAAGCTGATGTGAAATCTGAACATGCCACCACCAGAGATAGATAGGTTTGAATCTTGGAGCACAATGTTCTTCTCTCTTCCAAGGTGCTGTTTATTGTGATCATTAAGGGCATGTAGTAATAGGATAATGGGGAATGGCTTCAAACTGGAAGAAGGGAGACTTAGAATAGATATTAGGAAGAAATTTTTCACTCTGAGGGTGGCGAGACACTGGCCCAGGTTGCCCAGAGAAGCTGTGGAAGTTCCATCCCTGGAGGTGTTCAAGGCCAGGCTGGGTGGGGCTTTGAGGAACCTGGTCTAGTGGGAGGTGTCCCTGCCTACGGCAGGGTGGTTGGAACTCGATGATCTTCAAGGTCCATTCCAGCCTAAACCATTCTATGAGTCCATGATTAAGGGAAAAAAAAGTGATTTGAATGGAGTTTATTGAAACTGTTTTTACCTAGGAGGTGCATAGATATTGCAGTGAAGCCTAAAAGGTATGACAGAAGATACCTGGACCCATATCTGACACTTCTTGTGACTGTAGAAAAGGGAGAGCCTCTGCAGGGATGAACCAGCAGAAGACAACTCCCTGGAGAGCCGGTCCCCGCTCCACACGGGCTCCACGGTCCTCCAGGCACCTCCTGGGTTTGGTGCCTGCCACTGCGGACTTCCCAACTCTGCATCTACTCTCCTCTTGGGGGAGAAAGATTTCGGCTTTACCCCTTTTCTCATCTGGAAAGACACAAAATGTCAGGACTGGATCCAAGGCATATCGAAAGAATGGAACATCGTGGTAGGCATCAAGTGCTATGCTAGATTTGCTGCTTATTTTCCAAATGAGAAGGTGATATACCTCTCCTAGAGTGAAAGCCTTTTAGAAAACCCCTAAATTACTTCTCTTTTTAAACAAAAAGTTATTTTTCTCCAGGATACATTACTTTCTTTGTGTCATGTGCTCGTCTTTGCTGCATTTCTCCTGAGAGCAGTTGGTCACTCTATTTCTATGAAGTATTAATACCCCACCAGTGATATTTATGTACCCAGATCTATTTTTTTTTTACCTTTAGATGTTCAACAGCATGAATATTCTTATTTTTTATTTAAAACTAATTTGGAGTTCTCGCTCTCTAAGGGGTTTCTAATCACCAAAAAGTGCCCGAGGCTAAAACTGATTGACAGGAAAACGTTGTGGCTTCTGAAAAGTAAATTGGCTATTGACAGAGCAGTATACAAAGGAAAATGCTAAATGCTTATTATTTATGAGCTATTAGGGAAAATGTTATTAGCATCTGTTTCCCACATGGGCAAAAACACCTGTCAGACATCAGGAAACTATAAAACGATGCACAGTTAATAGTTACTTTGTTTAAAAAGTCATTAAAATTGAATGTCAGCTAAAACTTAGGAAAACATTATTCTTCAAACAACTTTTAATCTTGCCGTTCAAAAACAAGAAAAAAAAAAAAAGAAAAGACCTTGCCACATTTTAATTTCTGGGAGCAAAAAGGAAGAAGACGTTTGATTTGAAAGTGATGAGGCGACTGCTGGTACACAACAAACAAGGTATTAAAAAAAAAAAAAAAAGCAGAGGAAAAAAGGGACAAGTTGGCTCCCCTCCTGGAGTTGTACAACAGAGGGAAAGCAGAGCAAGGTCAGGCATTTACACGGGTTTTCAGCACGCGTCGCGGGGATGTTTGGATTTCACTTAAACCTGTAAATAGGATACGTCTGCCTGTCTTCTGCCACCGTGCTCTTCTCAGGTGGAGATAAAGCGTAGAGCGGCGTTGGCTTGAGTCCAGACCCAGCTTTGCCATCGGCCACCGACTGGGCTGTTGGCATCCCATGGCCAGGGGCAGGAAACATTGGGTGGCCTTCTTGCAGCAATAGCGATGGCCTTAAAGAGTTGCACCTAATGGGCAGACTAGTGGTAGACTCTTCTCCCCGGTGAAGAGTCCTCAACCTCCCAACCTCATGAGCAGCATCAGACCTGAATCGCGGTTGCCGTGAGTCAGGGCCAAACTCTGCTCTGCACAGGGTGGGTCATGTCCAGGTTGGACATTCTTGCTATGGCTGCAAATAAAAAGGAAACTTGTGGCCAAGATGTCCCATGGCAACCAGCCAGACTCCTTTCCCCCCGTCCGTGTTGCGTCTGAACAGGAATTTGACTGTATTTTGATGAATTTCCCAGCTGCAGAGTTGCAAAGAGCTGCATCTAAAAACACCCTGAGCATCTCTCTGCCCTACAGCAAGAAAGGGGATAAGGTTGGGACAATCCAGCCATTTCATGCTCAGTATATTTTGGTTTACTCTATCAAAATTCACTCTAAATCAGGATTTATTTTTGTTAGAACTGTTGAAGAAAATGAAGACTCATTTAGGCTTTTTTCTGTTAAGGTGAATCCAGCCAGCATTACAGGTCAGATAACTGGAAGACAAGAGGGTTTGATTTTTATTTTTAGAAAAGCCATAGCACCTTTTGCTGCTCTCTGTGCCACCAAAATTTATTTACCTAGGGAGCCATTTTCCTTTTAAAAATTCATATATGATTTTTCAAGCAGCCTTATTCAGGAGGCAAACCTGATCTCCGTGTTTTATACAAAGCTGAGAACACCAACAGCATTTTAACAATTGTATAAGCAATCGTGGTAAAACCAAAGCCTTTTTTTGACACGTGTTGTGATGACACTTTCCCCTCCAGCTTGATCGCAACTTTAGCACAGGTTGTGAAACCAAACCCAGGGGGTCTTGAATGGACGTAGGGCCTAAAGGTGAAAATATGCTTAAAATATGCTGTTCTTAGTGTCTGAACAAGTGTAACAGCAAAATGTAAACACATAAGCCTTAGTGGTGAACAGAAACATGGTCCATCTTCCCACAATTGCACAAAATACCTGCTGCTGCAAAGTAAATACATCATTTCTGTCTGTACAATTTATGTTCCCACCTGGGTAGGAATTTCATACCTGGAATTTTACTTTGGGAAATAGAAAAAAAAAAGATAGTCTTTAAAACAACCCCTCACCCCAAAGTCACCCTTGGTTTTACTTGCTGTGAATGGCATCTTATTGATGATCTTACTGATCCAGGACACAAGGACAAACCCATTGTGATACCAGTAAAAATGCCAAAGAAATAGAATATAAAATATTGCTTGTCCGTTTAAATTATTTAATGTTATTAACATTAATTACCATACTTTGATACCTTGAGTGATTGACAGATTTTCCCTCCCCCCAACTTCTCCTCCAAAGTTTAACTCTGAATTTCAACATCCACTTGTTTTCTCCATTTATGTCCTTAGAGCAGCAGAAGGGATTTGGCAGATGATATCTCACCATCCCAGTCCACTTTGCTTCAAACCTTATTTCCTCTGCATCTCCTTCTTTCGCACCACAGTCACCAAGTCTCAGTTTGGTGCGTACGTGTGTGTCCCAGTTTCCAGCTGTCATGTCCATGGGGTACTGGGGGAGTCTGGAAGGGTTTGGCCCATGCCAAGACCCAGAGTGGGCTCAGTCAGTCCTGTTGTGTATCAGGGATTCGTGAATCTCTCTGCACCCTCTCCAGTGAGGCTGAAGAGATACTGGAGGAGTTCAGGGCTCTAGCACAATAGGAGGGTCATATTTTAGTATGAATAGTAGTATAAATTACCTTCACCTGGTGAAACTATTGGCTTTTATGACTAAGTTTTAGCACAATTTCTTCTGTAGCCCATAAATTGAGACCACGCCTGCTCTGTTCGAGGGAAACAGCGTCCTCCCCTTGTGATGGACCGCAGGATCAGCCCATGCCCCTAGTGGGGTTGGCCATCCCCGAGACACGCTGGCAATATAATGGCAAGGTAAAGGATGCCTCACCCAAGACCTTCTGAAAATGGCCAGGTAGGGAGGCAGAAGATGCTCTTAGTTCGTTATTAAATTAATTTCTAGGGTTGGTTAAAGACACGGTTACACTGTTGACATTTCAGCAGCACAGGGCAAAGTGGGGACTTTCCAACCAGCATCCTTAGCCAGGAGAGGCAGATGTGCTTCCCAAAACTGGCATTGGCCTGATCCGGACCCCAACTGCCTTCAGGAAGACATGGGGCTGCCTCTTGCCCTTCCCGCCTTCCCTCCGAGCGGTCACAGCAGCAGCGACCGCCTCTGCCTTGTCCGATCCTCCAGGCAGGAGCCCTCCTGGGTGGGTACTTCAATATCGGGCTGGAAACGTCTTTGATGTGCCATTTTCTCTTTGAAATGCAATGTCTCACTCATCTAATCCTCATCACATTTGGGAAGCTTCTCTTCAGTCTTTCAGATCGGGATGTCAGGGGAGTAGAGTTTATTTTTGAAAGAGGCCAGTTTGAAGTTTTTTGTTTTTAAAACATAAATGCTTTTGTGATCAAAATGTAAAGGAACCCTTTTAGTGGTTGTTTCTGGTTAGGGTGGGTTGAGGTTTTATTGTTTTGTGGGGTTTGAGGGTTTTTTGCTGGAGACTGTCAATAGCTCTCAGGCACCTTGGATCTGTTTTCCTAAACTTTCCCTCGATGCTCATTGTATAGTCCATATATTTCGAACCTCCAAATTGTCTTTCTGAGCTGTACTTACAGCCAACAGAAAGCAACACTGCGCCCGCTCCAGTCCCCAGGAGTAAATCCTGACCAGCACAATATGCAAAGACCAAAATCTGCTGTAATTTACCCCATTTGGCTCATTGAAATGATCCTCTCCAACACCTGTGCCCATCTCAAGAGTGACAGGTACTTTCTGCCCAAGGAACCTCTGTGAAGGATGGGAGCTGTGCTTGAGCTGCTCCAAAATCCCCCAAACCTGCATCTTCCTTCGGTCAGACACCAACGCGACCGCTGTGTCGAGCACGGCGCGGGGCGGCTTCCAGCGACACCCGGGGTGCAAAGACGTGGTGTGCTGGGACCCGGCTTTACACGCGGAGCCCGCAAACACGGCGGCTGCTCCTCACCCGGCCGGGCGCCGGGAGCCACGCGCCGGCCACGGCAGCGGCGGGGATTTAACTTTGAAACGACTTGCACTCGGCCGGTTTTTCCCCGCACTCACCTTTCCTCCTGCCAGTCTTGAAAGTTAGAAACGTCTTTTGTATTCCACAGGCCAAAGGGCCAAACTTGCCTTTAATTAAAATGCATATTCTTTAATTAAAGGCCCCATAACACATGAAGGGCATTCATTGAAATACGATGTGTGACATAGTCATTACCCTGCTGTTAATTACTAATTAATGAAGCTATTTCAATTAATAGCTTCCCCACTGTCACTCTGGCTTTGACAGGGCTCCGTGCTGAGAAGCCGTAGTGGAATCACAGGCGATCGTAACTCCTGGAACAGCACCAAAAGGCATCAGCTGAATATTCATGTCGGACGACGTTAACACTTTTCAATTAAACATAATAAAGTAAAAGCTCCGTCAAAAGTGTATATCAAACATGCGTCAGCCTTTCCCTCTCCCCCTGTTCCCTTCCAGCTTGTCAAAAATAACTAGAAAGAAATAGGGGAAAAAAAAAAGTGAGGTTTTTTTTCTTTCCTTTTGACACTTCGGGCTGGAGCATCATTTATCAAGCAAGCGGTGCTGCTGCGCGGGGGGAAGATTTACGACGAGCCCGGGCTCGTCGCTGCAGTTCGAGCACACACACTCACAGGTGGCTCTTTTCTGTCCAAGGGCTGAGTGTGTCATCGCTCTCCTGCTTTCTCTCCCTTTCCTACAGTAAAACCGCCGTGGGGACAGGTCCTCGGGTGGCTTCCCGGCCCCGGGGCAAATGTCTGGGAGCTCAGGAGCAACATCTTTAATTTCCACAGTGAAAGGAATCGCTTCCCTAGTGCACGTTTTGATTACTGAGCTGTGTTGCCAAAAGGGCTGCTGTATCAGGAACAGTGTGAAAGAAGCTATTTTGCAGTTGACGATAAGTTGTATCTGTCCTAAAAAACCGCAAAGCTGCGATGTGCTCTCTCGGGCGCCATCTGGTTGAAGTTTTCCATTGGCAGCACTTGGAAAACGAAACCAACAGAAATTCCTGCGGAGTATATCCGTGTTGAACCCCAAATGTTTTCTTTTAAGAGCTGTTTTCAGGCAGACCTTGGGGAGGGGAAAGGAATCTTTTCAGGAGAAAACATTATTTACAGAAAACTAGAAACTGGGAGAGAAGGGAGATACTATCTAACTGTCCCTATTGTTTAGGTACACAGAGGTACAGAGAAGTCTCCTTTGATTTGTTGCTGAAAGCAAAAAAGAAGGTGACCTGGTGTGGTATACTTCGGCTATGGGGACAAGGAAGGGAGATGGAGATTCCTGTGATTCCTATAGAAAAAAGGAGGAAAGCAAGAGGGACCGCAAGGAGATGTTTCAATCCATGTCTCAACTTGAAGTTTCTGTCTGAAGCCAAGCAAGACAATATTCATTAAGTTGCCTGTTGGTACTGCATTGCTGAGGCATTAGCTAACAGCACATCATGTGATGGGACTAATAAATAAATCATGTGTCTTGTGTTTATTCCTTGTGTCACGTCATGTTTCTGCATTTCAGCAGCCCAAATAGAGCCGTGGCGCACGGGGAAATGTCCTCACTGCCCAGTGCTGAGCATCAGCTGGAAAAATTATTCCTCCAAATTCCTGGTGGCTCTAAGAAAATGCAAATCCGTTTGTTCTGTTTGTAGTTTGTCAATGGTAATGAAACGAAAGAGTTGTGAGACTGTGTGGTTTATCAGCCCCGGTTGGAGGGATCTGTGCTCTTGCCAAGGAAGTTTTGTGTGTGCTGTGCAAAGGGCCGTCCCTCGGTGGAGCTGCAGGGATGCGGATGCAGCCGCTGCAATGCTGCTGCTCAGGAGATAGGCAATACATCAACTAATTATTTTGCCCTTGCACTTAAAATCCTTGCTTTGCTCTTTCTGGATTACCTAACAGGGCTGGTGTCACCTGTAAAAATGTGCCTGAAGGCCCTGGGTAGAAACCTCTGCCTGATAAACATCATCCCTGAGAGCCAGACGAAAGCAGGGAGATTAAATGTGTTGTGTGGAGGGGTAAGATGTACTCTCCACTGTGACCTTCCCACTGTGACCACCTTCCCACCCACACCGCAACCCCAGCCTCCGGGCCAGCTCTTTGCTTCTTCAGAGCAGGTCAGGAGTTAAAATCCCCCGTTCCCATCTCCTGCTCCGAATGTGGGTATCCATCTCGGGTGAGTGAAGCTCCATCCTTCCCTCTAGCATGACCCTTCAGCTGCTGCCAGGTTTTCCCACCCCCTCACAGAGCCAGGCAATGGTCCTGTTTCCTTCCCCGTCCCTACGGACATGTAGGTGAATCCCTACAGACATGTGGGTGAATCCCTACGGACGTGCAGGTGAATCCCTACAGACACGCAGGTGATTTTCTTTGACACTTCAGGATTTCCTGCTGTGGTCGTAGACCGAGACTGGAAGCAAAAACCAAACGAGCTCTTGAAACCAAACATTTCAGACTCAGAGAAGTGTCGCTACAACACCCAGTGCCTTCTTTGGATCAGAGGGTGGTATAAAAGTGAAGACCTTTTCCTTCTCCGAAGCGGCTGCCACATGTGCTGACGATAGGACAATTCTGCCTGCGGGCGCAGGTGCCCATCTTGCTATCTAACACTCGCTCTGCCTTACAGCAGTGTCTCTTGCAAACCTTAGACCGCGCAAGAGTACACGAAGATGAAGGGGTCAATACCTAGAAGAAAATTTCCAGGGATGGACAGGCAGTCCTTCTGAATACTTTCTTTTGCCCCCCTGCTAAAATCTGATTATTTTTTTTTATTCCTTTCTTCTTTTTCTTTATGGCCATTACCAGACGGAGCGCTGCTAAAGCCGAGTGCGAGGGGAGCCCAGCTGATCTGCCCAAGTGTGACTGTGGAGCAATCATTTTTTGTCCGGCTGGTTGACATCTAAAGGCTGGTCTCCGAGGTCTCAATTAGGATTCGGGGCTGACTCGCCTCCACCTCTCCTGGGAAAAGGTTTTGCCTCTTCTACTCAATTATACACAGCGTCTCCTCCACGTGCAAGACACACCAGGAGGGAGGGAGCTCTAGCTCTACTTCAGTGGTTAACCTCTGAAGTGTAATTCAGAGCCACGCGTTGCTATAAAGGCCTCACAGATTGCTCTTATAATGTAATAGGCCCTTGATCTGCTATGTTTGTGCAGGGTGTGGAGGCCAAATTAATTAATTGGACGGGCCCCTGTTTCGTTTGAACGCTGTGCCCCTCTCTCAGAGGGTGCTGTTGGTGGCGAGTGATGCTACACAGGGATTGGTACCTGACTTCCCCGGGGCTGGTAGTGTTTTCTGTGTCTGTCTGATGTGCCTCTGGTTTTATTCTTTATCAGTAGCAGAGTAAAGAAAAGGCAGAATTCACACACAACACCCTTCATATATTTGTACAGGAAGTGCTGGTGTTACAAAAGACTCTGAAGCTCCAAAGCCGACGCTGTGAATCTCTGCTGTCTGTCTCTTGCCGGTACGGATGCTCCTCCTCGCCTGCAAAAGCAAAAAATGTTCTGGGATATGTTGAGAGAAGTATTGGCTGAGATCGGAGAGGCCCTTCCCTGGAAATATTAATCCACCAAACACGGATGAGTCTCCTGGAATAATCCTCTCTAATGCACGTTCAGGAAATCAATTCTGTGCTTTATTCTTTAATCCAGAAATCTCCAAGGAGGAGGAGGAGGAGGAGGAGGAGGAGGGAGAGGATGAACAGACATCATCAGAAGAGGATAAAAATTGGCACTGCATTGCAGGAAAAGACAGAGAACGGTGCCTTTACTGAGAGCAGTGACATGTTCCTACCCGCCTGGTGGTAAAGAGTCACCTACAAACACTGGAGCCCTGAGCAATGCCAAAATATGCCGTTTCTTACTCATGCTACAGTGTTTGGCTCTGCAGAAAAGGGTAGGTGCTAAAGCAAAATCCCTCTTGGGTTCCAGTGGTCCAGGGCACTCCTCCTGGAGGCAGATGCCTTATTTGAGCTGCCAGCCTTAGCCCCTCTCCATCCAAACAGCAAAACCAACCAGGAACACCCCAGATTGCGTTGCCTTGGTGTTACATTTAAAAGCCAGATTTTCACGTGTCGACTCCGTGTGTGTTTTAACTGCGACAGCGCGTGCCGATACAACCCACGCAGGCGGGTCTCAGCCAGGCTAACTACCACGGCAAATTCAGCACGTAATTGCGTGTGTATTAGCATATCTGGTTCTGAAACAACAGTGAATCTGGTTCAGTTTCCATCCTCAACAGCTTTATCCATATCCTTTAAACCTGTGGGTAATACATCTTAATGATGCTCTTTCAGGCATAGTTTCTATCCTAAACCCTTTAAAATACAGCTGTTCCGGGCATGTTTATTTTTTAGCTTTTCCAGACAGTTCCCATTTTTCAACCCCAAACTATTCTGAAAGATTTCCAAAACCTGCCAGGAAGAGTTTGTCCATCTCAAGGCTCAGTCTCTTTTTCTGCCTTTCAGTGATTTTATGAGTTAATTTTTTAACTCGGATCAAAATTATACAGTACATTTCTCAAAATCCTGAAACGCTCTGAGGGTGCTGAGGGAGGTCACTTGGTATTCGATAGAGCTCAAAGGATGCAGAGCTGCATCCAGAGTTTGGCGACGTGAAGGCTAAAGCTTTTCACTCAGCTCGTCACAGAGCCGTGAGCCAAAAAAATCTGTTTTGGAGGTGAGTCAAAATTTCCCCCCAGTTTTTAATCCCAAAAAACGCGTCATTTAGCTAAGAATCTAGTTAATTTGGAATTTTGTACTCCCAGATGACTCCAGGCCCAAAATCCCCAGAAAACAGGCATCCCTCTCAAAGGCCACCTCGTCCTGGTCCCTGGATCCGGACCGTTTTGTCCAGGTGCGGAACAGCCCGTCTCCCGCCGGCATTGGCTCTCCTGAGGACAGCCCAGGGCTGTGCAAACATTTCTCAGGTCACCCACTTTGTAGCCGCGCGTGTCCTACTTAGAGGTTTCTGTAAAATGAAATTGCAAGGACGGAGGTTTTACGCCGAGCTCTCGCCGGTCCCGGTGGCTCCTGCGGTGGGAACGGCAGCCTTCAGCCCCTTTCAAAGTGCGGTTGTGCCCCAGATGGGCTGAAATAAAATGAAATAAAACAGATTGCGAGAAATTACTTATCTGCAAAGCTCCTCTCTGATATCTGATTTTGCTCTTGCCGGTAATACTATTTGTTTCGGGGGGTTATTTTGCTGAATGACCAGTAAATAACCAGGATCTGGGGTGCAGAAGAAGGTGGCACATCCTCCCTCCCATGAGTCTGGGGACATGTGGGGGCCTTGTCTGCTCCCCCAAACCTGCTAAGTGGGCGTGCGGAGAGGGGCTGGGGGAGGGCTGGACCGCGGGATGGAGGAGCCGGAGGGAGGATGCTGGAGGAGGCAGCGCGGAGCTGCACGCGCAGGTCGGTCGCAGCAGCAAAACCACACGAAGGCGACCGCGGACGGGAAATTTGTGACAGCAGCTTTACGGGCACGAGCCGTCGCTTGTCTCGTTTGAGGCAAAATAAGAGCAAAAGAGTAGAAAGGCACCCGTGACCAGCTGAGGTTTGCACCGGCTCCGGGCATCTGAAGGGCTGAGGGTGTCTCATGAAAGCGTTCCCCTCACTCGTAACTCACGCAGGGACACAGGAGAGATTGTAAATGAGCGGGTTTGTCTGAGACTTGGTAGGACAGGGAAGGGGGGGGAAAACAGCATGAAAGGAATTTAACAGCTGCAATGAGCCTAAATGGTTGCACAGGAAAATCCCCTGTCAACCGCAAACAGTTTGCCTTTAATGAGAATGCAGGACATGCGCGAGTGGGTTGCTAATTCTTTGTGTAAAATACTACTAATAATTGCTACACGTGTACTTTGCTGTTGTCTCCCGTGGAAGCGGGAGTTTTTTGGGTTTTTTGGGTTTTTTTTTACCTTTGGAGCTGAAATTAAAAACAGTTTATTAGAGAATAATTAATGGCAAAGTGCCAGGAGATGGCAGGCAGCGCTGTGTGTGGAAGAGCAAGAGCGAGCCACGGGTACATTGGTAGCTGTACAGAGCGGGGGGAAAGCAGTTTGGGAAGGGATTCAAGGCATCAGCCGAAGCTTTTCTGGCGGCTACTTCCTCAGTCAAATCATTAATTTTTGTTAATCCTTTGAAAAATCTGGTGGTTTGGGAACAAAATTTTACAAGTATTTCAGTACTGCTTTAGGAGGCCAAATCCTATTACTGGATAAAGGGACTTTGGCCTCCCAGGAGCAGAGACACTTCAGAAGATGGGGGTTTATATGTTTTTTATTTTCTCTTTTCATTATTGGATTAAAACCTACCCCACCCTTAATCCTGCACCGGCAACTGTGTAAGCAGGGAGTTATTCCAGTCTGAAAACCAACTGGAGCATAAAACCCCAGTTATGGTTCCTGTGGCTGACGAGCGCACTGCGGTTTTGGGTTATTCCCGTGGCTCTGCGCTGACGGAGCTCGGCCGTCCTGGCTCACACCGTGTCCCCAGCGGGGACACAGATGGGGCAGCCTGGGCCAAGGTGATGCCTGCAGAGCCCCAAGGATCTCCCTGCGCAGAGACACCCCCAAAAATTGCAGCGTAGGAGCACCACTGTTTCGGAGGTGTTTTGGTAAGAGAGGAAAAGCTCTTTTTTAAAACCAAGTTGTACTTGGGGGAACCAAGATTGGTTTTCGTGTGTTTTTCAGGGCACCTGCTCTGAGGACAGTTACAAACAAACCCAGGAAAATTATTTTGAAGAAAGAAACAAAACAGAGAAGAAAAATTGAGGAGTGCACTTAAAGCTGCGGCGGGATCTTGATGCCCTGCACTGCAACTCCCTGCCATTGCCCCCCCCCGCCCAATTTTTAATTACAAGCAGTCAAACTGTAAAGACCTTAATGGACATCTTAATTATTGCATTAAAGTTTGAGATGGAAAATTCCTCATTACATGCCATGCAGTAGGTCACGGCTGCAATAAAGGGTGATATTTTGCTTGTTACGGCGCTGGGTGCCCTTTGCAGAACGATGGTGTCTTTGGGGCATGTCCCAGCCCTGGGGAGCTGGCAGGTGGATGTTAGATCAGGTCTCTGCTGTGAGAGCATCTGCTTGTGCTTCCAAGGCGAAAGTATCAGCGAGAAGTGCTCTTTGCTGTTTCTTTTCTCCTCCAAATAGAGCTATTTTTCTCCTGCGTTTTGCTTTCCATCTGCTTGAATGTGTTTATTGATTTAGTGTTATGCAAACTGCAATAAAACAGTATCCTTCCAATGCTCCAGAGCCAGCTATTGAATCTGCCCCAAACAATTTAAATACAAACCAGCCCCTCGATTCCAACCCACAGCAGCAATACCATGTACCTGTGATTAATCAGCCTTTAAGCCCAGTCCCGGATTCCCAGTCCCTTTTGCACCGAACGCGTTCCCGCTTGCTCAGGGCAGGCTCAGAGCTGGGCTCCAGCCTGGCGGGCAGCGTAGTCCTGGGATCCGGACAATTTAAGGAACGTGGCAGAGCTCATTCTTTTCTCTCAGGCTTTACACAGTGGCACGATACCACGAAGAAGAACAGGGCAGGGTTTAAGGCGGGTCTGTGGCTTCTTAGGGCGTTTCAGGTCAAAATAGTGCACCTGTGTATGTCAGAGGTTGTCTATACCTTCATAAGAGGAGCAAAAGGACCGAAAAATTTGAGGATAACTCGCATTCTGCTAAATCATCTTCAGCATTGCTTTCATACCACAGAGTTTCGTGTTGTTTTGTTTCTGAGCACATTGAGGAGAAAATTAGTGGACTCTGCAGCCCTTAAAGATATTTTCTTGATTACATGGTGCTACCGATGAGGTTTTTTAGCGGCTGTTTCTCCTTTTAAACTGTACTCCCAAACTTTTGCTCCCCATCCCCACACTAACAGGACAATTGCCAGATGAAGAGGGAAAGCAAATGCCGGGACGGCAGGTCCTGGGGCTCCCCAGAGCAGGCGCCGGCGGTGAGAGCCACCAGCCAGGGCTGCTCCTCGGTGGGACCGGGCTCTGCTCGCTGCCCAGCTGTGCCAGCTGTGCCACTTCAGCCAGCCAAACCACCCGCACCAGCCATAGCACACTATCCGTGCCAGCTGTGCCAGCTGTGCCAGCTGTGCCACTTCAGCCAGCCAAACCATCCGCACCAGCCATACCACGCCATCCGTGCCAGCTGTGCCAGCTGTGCCAAGCATGCCGGCTCTGCCAGCCAAACCATCCGCACCAGCCATACCACACTACCCGTGCCAGCTGTGCCAGCTGTGCCAGGGCCAGGCTCAGCAGCTCTTGGCCGGCCGGGAGCTGCCACATCCCAAATCGCACAGCTCCCTCTGTTGGCATCTGTTCGAACCTCTCAGCGAGGATGCAAAAAAGCTGGCAATGTATTTATTTTTTTTTTTTAGCAGCATCTCCAGGTGGAAGGCGATCTGTCTGTGGGGGTATATCCCCCCCCGCCAACCGAAGACTCGCTTCATTTGTGTTATGTCCCCTGATGCTGTACTGAC
This sequence comes from Pluvialis apricaria, assembly GCA_017639485.1. Classification (NCBI taxonomy): domain Eukaryota; kingdom Metazoa; phylum Chordata; class Aves; order Charadriiformes; family Charadriidae; genus Pluvialis; species Pluvialis apricaria. The sequence goes on from CM030021.1 coordinate 14,737,251, forward strand.
CTCAGCTCTGCTGAAGACAGCTTCTCAGTCATTTTTTCCAAAATAAGTGGGACGAAGATGTAGTGGGATGTACTCTGAGGCCCGACGTACGAGTACACACAAGGTGGCTGTGAAAATCTGCCAGCCCACATATTCTCCCAGCACGGCCTCCCCGTCCTCTCGCACCAGCCCTAAGGTTTATCACACTAAATATACTTCAGCTCTCTCTGTCCCTTACTGATCACGCAACGTAGCACCTCTGCGTTCAAAGGAAGATCAGACAGTGTGCAAATGATTCGCTGCCTTTATTTTTTTTTTTAGGTCCTTCCGTAACAAAAACTCCCAGACAGCAAGCTTTGGCAAGGTTCCTTAAGCAAATAATAGTACAGCTATGTAAAATGAACTCAATACTTCGCCAAAGAGGTACCAACATAATGAAACCTAAGCCTCAAATGTAGTCCAAATATTTAACTTATTAGCCAGTTTACAGAGACAGATAATCCAGACAGCCCACCAAAGCCTTAGCTGGATTTACAGAGAAGGCACAGCCAGCAGCATTGACTTTCCTTTAAAGATCTCAGTTCCAAATTTCCCAGCTTGCAGAGCCAAGGGGTGGCCGAGCTGCCTGGCTCGAATGTGAGTGATTTAAACTCAGCAACTCTTGCACGAGGAATGGTGCAACCAGGAAAGAGAATGAGAATTCACTCCTCGTGCTCCTGACCTGCGACGCTGAGTGGCCAGGGAAGATGTTAAAACAAAACAAAACAAAACAAAAACCACCTTTTTTTTCCTATGTCACTCTAGAAAAAAGCTGTGCAAATAATCTGCTGGGGCTGGATGCGAGGCAAGGCTGGCTGAGAAGTCTGCACGGCCTCGGGCCTCTTTGGCAAGCCTGGTTTGCATTTGCTCTGTGTGCCCTCCCCATTTTACCCCCGATTTTACGAGGCTGCCCAGCAGCGTTTGTGTCTTCTGGCTCTGCAGCACTGCCGCACCCCAGATACGGGGTTGTACCTATGGTAGCAACCACCCTTTTAGGGAAAAAAAGCACAGTGGGATTTAAAAACACAGCTTTCTTATCTCTTTGCCCCCCAATCAGGCTGCACCAATCCTATATTTCCTTGTGAAGACATCAGGCAGTTGCGTCTGTATCTCTTAATACCCCCAAGAAGTAGCCCAGCTTAGCTGAGTGGCATCCATGAGTGTCTCTGCAATTAAAAGGCTGTCAGTATTTTCACTATAAACCCAGCTATTCAGAAACTTAACATGGCTCCAACATGTCCTCCAAGAAGAAATTTGGCCAAAACAAAAGGAGAAGCCGGGGATAATTATGTTTTTTTAAGGACAATGAATCTGAACGTATAGCTTTCCTGCACGGCGAGGTCCCTTGGGAAATCTGGTCCCAAGTCTCAGCTGAAGTTTTCTGGTAAGCGCTAGAGAAATCAAAAAGATCCTTTCAGGCTGCGAGCAAGGGGTGGGAGGAAAAGCAGTGAATCGCTTTAATATGAAATGTCACATTTAAAATAGATCCTACAAAACCAGAAACTGTAGGCTGGTAAATCCTTCCCTTCTCGAAATACTGTGGGGTTTGGTGGGATTACCACTCAAAATAAGCATGCAGAATCAGGCCTCAAGTACATAAAATATAGAATTTGGTACTTAAATTTAAAAATATCTATAAATAACTTAAGACATTCAGGCTCAGAGGCGTGTACAGCCGAGTACTCCCCTCTGACACGGGGAACCGCAGGGATCCGTACCCGGTACTATGGATCCCCGATGCACAAATTCGCTTTACGCTTAACGTAGAAACCAAACCTGCCCGCTGCAGGCTCTTTGGAAAGTCTCCGGCGCCCCTTTGGGAGCACGTGGAGGACACAGAAAGCATTAGGGGGTATAGATTCATAGCGCAGAATGTGACATGTTCTTCCCATACATTCACAGCACACGGCGAAACACCTCCCGGGGGATTCCTGGGCAGCACCGCGAGGTCAGCCCAGCTCCGCCTGACCACGGGTGGCTCCAGCTTCCCTCCGCTCTCACGCTGGAGGTGGTCTACCTCCGCTCAGGGCTGGACTCAAGCGACCCGGGAGAGGAGGGAGCCCTTGAGCTCTGCCCTTAAGCAAAGATGGGCTCCGCTGGTTTAAGCCGTCTGCTCGGCAGCCTCCCGGCTCAGCTCAAGCGCCGGGAAGGCAGTATTGATGCAACCTCACGCCCCCGGGTCCACAGTAGACATCCAGCCAGGTTTCCCCTGAAGGGAAGCCCTGAATTCATCTCACAACCCTTCCTCTTGTACACGGCTTGTACACGGTCCAGCAGACTGCAAAATGAAGGCACGCAAGGGAGGGTTAAGGTCAGAGGTACATTTGTTTGGATTATTCCTTCCACGTAGTTCAGAGGACACGGGTCGCGCGGCAGCCCGAGAGGCGGCCACCCTCCCGGCGGTCACGGGACGGCAGAGCATGGAGGGACCCGCTCCCGGCACGGCGAAGCAGCCCCTCAGCGAGCAACCGTGCCAGGGCAGAGCATGCAAACCGCGGCTCCCGTCGGAGACAAGCCGGGTAAGCTGCTTTGGCCACATGGAATTTTGTCCACTAGACACGGACAGACTGGGGCAAACTGGTGACACAGGCCGTATCCTCACTGGAGATGTTGAGCTGGACGGCTTTGCAGGCCATCAGCTATGCCCTGAGCGAAAAATGAACTCTATGTTTCTTTTCTCCCATGGGTTTCATCCAGACCCACTATGTACTTGGTCTCAGTATACTTTTTTCCTGTTAAACACTTTAAAAAAAAAAAAAAAAAAAGTTCTTTGGCACTTGTGCGACAATGACACATAGACGTGACACTCCCCTGTCCTTTGGCTGCTCGCTGGGCTCATCTCTAGAGGTCCACATATGCAGAGTCTGTGTCCACCCTCTGGGCCTCTCCAAACAGGAGGAATGCACAGAGGCCAACGCTGTTAACAGCAGCCACCAGGTTGAAAACAGAAATCCAGGAGCCAGTTGTTTCAATCAGGTGGCCAGCCAAGTACACGCAAACGACACCTGGGACAGGAGAGAAGAGAAAGAAATCTTGGGGGGGGATCTTATCAATGCTTATAAATACTCAAAGGGAGGGTGCCAGGGGGATGGGAACAGTCTTTTTTCAGTGGTGCCCAGTGACAGGACAAGAGGGAACGGGCACAGACTTGACCATAGGAAGTTCCATCTCAACCTGAGGAGGGACTTCTTCCCTGTGCGGGTGGCAGAGCAGTGGCACAGCTGCCCAGAGAGGTGGGGGAGTCTCCCACTCTGGAGCCATCCCAAACCCACCTGGACGCCGTCCTGTGCCACTGCTGGAGGTGACCCTGCTGTGGCAGGGGGTGGGACTGGGGGAGCTCCAGAGGGCCCTCCCAACCCTCACCACTCGGGGATTCTGTGAAATGCAAAATCCTGCCCGCCTGCGAGGAGAGGACTCCCCAGGAAAGGATGAGCTGCAGGAGGGTACTTTACCTAGGAGGGCTCCACCGGTATTCCCAACACCTGGAAAGAAAATAAAGGAATTGTATATTAGAAACCCACAGACACAAGCGGCTTCATCCAGGCTCCCACTCCATGCCTGGTCCTGGGACAACCGCCCCCCGTCCCCATCCCCACCCCTCGGTGCTGGCAAGCGTTTGGCAAAGGGCAAGGCACGTCGGTGCGGGTCCCTGCCCCCGGCCATGGCAGGCACACCGCAGAAGGCAGCCGAGGCTGCACACAGACGTGTCACAGAGCTACTCCTGCCCAAACCTTAATGGTGACGACCGTGTCCCCTCCCGTACACGCCACCTCTCCAGCACGACCGAAACCCCACCGGAATCCTTACCGAACAGTAAGCCAGCACACGAGGGGGCCAGATCCTGTACGTTTACTGAAATGCCGCTAGTGAGAAAGAGAGAGGGGGAAACAGCAGTTTTAATGGAGCACCATTGCTTTTTCAGCATTTACAGGGAGTTTAGTTTGCCAAACAAAAGGAAGGGCTCCGAGGCAACAAATGGCACCGGCAGGAGAAAGGGGGAAAGAGGCTGAGGGTGAAGCAGCACAGGAGAGTACCCGGGGGAAAAGGGTTCCACTCAAAGCGTTCAGAGGGGCCAAAATGCAATTCGCCTCCTGCTTCATCTCCCTAATACCCGCTGGTCCGAGCCCTCCCCCACGCTAGAGGTTTGCTGGATTATTTCCAGACGAGCGGGCACTAAACTCCACCGGCCTCGCAGGGACCGACACAGGATGCTCCGACCAGCGCCAGTTCTTGCTCTGACAGTCAGCAACGGAGGCAGCCACCTCTGAGACCCCGAAATGCCGAGCGCGGGATAAGAGCTAAGGGCCGCAGCTACTGTCATTATCGCGCTCGTTACCTGTGGTTAAAGGTCTGAAGTCCGACAGAGGCGGAGGCGAACACTATCGCTTTGCAAAAACTGGATGTCTGGCCCAGGCACAAAGCAAAAACGCTTGAGACGCCGGAGCCAATGACCTGGAAGAAAGGAAAAATCAAATACCACAGCACATTTTCTGTAAGGAAGAAAATTCCTTTCACGGACAAACTGTTCCCTTCTACGATGGCAAGAGCTCCTATACACCAGGTGCTTCTCAAGCCTTTTTTTGTCCCGGTGTCCTGCTTTTCTGTGTCAGAGGTCTGTCCGCAGGGATGCGACGCTGCGGAGCAGAGCGCGCTGTGCTCTCACCCAGCATTTCTATGTGTGTTCACCCTTGTATTGCTACTTCCTCAGTATCTAAGGGGTCATTTGGAGTGACAGGGTATGGTTTGCCTTTGCCTGTGAAAGAAAACCTTTTCGGAGCACTCACAAATCTCTCTGCTCAACATTACCGCTGGTCCACGCTCTGCTCCTCAGTGAGGGTTTTCCTTTGGATTTCATTTCCCATATGCACTGACCATGAGTCTCTCTCAAAGCTACAAAACCCTTTCCTCTTTCCACCTATAACCACCACCCCAGCTCCATACCAGGTCTCATCTGCCCTGCAAGCAGAGCTCAGCACGCAGCTCAAGTGTCCCTCCCGTGGCTTCAGCCCTCTTACCTGCATGAACTTCCGAATGGTGATGGTTTTGTACCCTGGAAGAGAAAGGAGAGTTGCAGTCAAGCACAGCTCACCAGGTCTCCTTGTTCAGACAGCTGGATTTCATCTCCAGGTGATATTGCAGCTGAGACAAAAGGGAGCTCCAAACACATGGATGGGATTCGGACCCTGGAGTATTTATCCTGCTTTCCTATCAGAACCTCACATTGTCTGTTTGCTGGGTCTTCTTCTCCCTACCAACAAGCCCACCTCCTCCCACCCAGGTCCTCTTTCCACGCCACATAAAACAAAGAGAGGAAAAGCCAAAAGAGCTCTTACCCTGGTTGATTAAATGATCCGACAGAAATCCACTGAACAAGCTTGTCGGAATTGCAACCAGCCAGGGGACTACATTAAACACCCAACCCTGAAATGGAGCAAAAAACAAGAGAGGTTTGCTGTCAGAGCTGAGTTTGCAAATATTTTATTTGATAGTCTGTGATATGTGTAGAAAGGGAAAAAAATAATGAAGTGATGAGGACTTCTTGCAGGATCTCTACCCGCTTCGCACAGCAAGCTCCCAGCCATGCCCTGCACCACTCCAAAGGTGGCAGGCGCATCACGGGGCTGTAGAATTTGTTGATTTGTTGTCTTTCCTTCTGCCCCAGTGACTCTGCCTCCAAGGGAGAGGCAGAAAGCTCTGTCTGCTCTGGGAAAGAGGGATTAAACGTGGCAAAGTTTACTGTTCAGCAAGGTGATGTGGCAGAGAGCCACAGGGCCCTGGAAAGAACGTTGTGGATTCTACTCTGCCCCGTGGGTCACCAGTAAAGCTGTCGGCAACATTTCCAACATCAGCTTCAACCTCATTAGCAGTGTCACTGTGAAGCTGAGGGAACACAGCTGGATTTTCTAATGCCAGGATTAGGTCACATTACGGGTAGCAACATACTTTGGTCTATTTTCAATTAAGCGAGCTTGCTACAGTTGTAATCACAGATGATTACTGGTCATCTGGATTACAGCTGCTCAGAGGCATTTTGGTGCCCAGATCCCAGGAGGAGCTGAAATCCGTGTGGGTTGGGCTGGGTTTCATCTCAGCTGGTTGAACCTGCCCACCCACCCATCGTCCCCCGCATGTCCCCCTTCGCTCAGAGCCCATCACCCCGTGGAGGCATCCCTCCCATCCTCGCCTGCCTTTGGCATCACGGCGGGGCTGAATAATCTGGGTTTTGAATAATCCTGTTTCAGCTGCTCCTGGAAATCACGCCACGGTCCATCTGCATCTTTCAGTGCCTTTGGAACTTTGGGTCTTGGTCACTTTTGAAAATGTTACCCCACAGGTCTTGCGGGGCAGTCTCTCTGGTGTCTGTTAACACCAGCTGGGGTTGCTCAGCAAGTCAATCCCAACACACCGAAGCCACCCTTGTCTCTCCCACCCTTGTCTCATCCCTACGGCCCATCGCCCCGAGCAGCAGGAGCCAAACCCCTCCGTCACCTCCATCCAGGCGGGCTGGATGGCAGCTCGCCTGCAGAAAGGGACTTTGACCAGTAGGTGACATAGGTTTCCCACATTAAGGATTATCGTCCATCCTTTAAAGTCAAGCATCCCCAAGCCCCGTTTTATCAAAATGTACGAAGCGATTATGAGATGCAGGAACGCTATATAGAGCATCTTACATAAGGGCACCGTCATATAATGCTTACCAGATGGTAAATTACTGCTGCACAAGCACATTACTCGAGGTGCACAGATCTTGTCACAACAATATGTTTGCTGGTTTAATACATGATTTTAATATAAATGTCAAGTAGGCCAGAAAGCGCCTTACACATGTAATATGAAAGGGCATTTGTAAGCAGCTCTGGAAATGATGAAAACCTGTGGAAAAGATTTTCTGAGAACAAGATCAAAATACCAGCTCTCAGCCCAGATGAGTATTGCCCAGGTTTCTGAAAAATGGGAACAATATTTGTGCTGAGGAGAGGGAAGCTTTTATAGTACTTATGAAGTACACATTATTAATGGCAATTATCATTTTTGCAGGCAGCTCTGAGCTATACAATGTCGGTACAGTTAAAAACCCCCATGAAAACCCAGGAATGAATGGGCTGGTGGTCATTTGCAACAACCTAATGTCATGAGCTCCGTGCCATTTGAAAACAGAATCCCAGAATCCCCGAGTGGTGAGGGTTGGCAGGGCCCTCTGGAGCTCCCCCAGTCCCACCCCCTGCCACAGCAGGGTCACCTCCAGCAGTGGCACAGGACGGCATCCAGGCGGGTTTGGGATGGCTCCAGAGTGGGAGACTCCCCCCCCTCTCTGGGCAGCTGTGCCACTGCTCTGCCACCCGCACAGGGAAGAAGTCCCTCCTCAGGTTAAGATGGAACTTCCTATGGTCAAGTTTGTGCCCGTTCCCTCTTGTCCTGTCCCTGGGCATCACTGGAAAAAGACTGCTCCCATCCCCCTGGCACCCTCCCTTTCAGTATTTATAAGCATTGATAAGATCCCCCCTCAGTCTTCTCTTCCCCAGACTAAAAAGCCCCAAGGCCCTCAGCCTTTCAAACCATCCTTCCCTGAGAAGAAAAGCAGCCTAAAACCCAAATATAACCCTCTCTTCCCTGCCTGGAAGGTGCCTCAGCTCTGCCTCACTTCAGCATCCCTCAACAAGCAACTAGAACCCAGCCTGTGCCGAGGATGCTCGCTGGCACCTCCGAATGCATGTGCAGGGCCCTCGCCCCGGCTCCTCACCCCGCAGGAAAGCCTCGACCCCCTCCTGCCTCCCAGCCTCCTCCCACCAACTCCCTCTGCCATCATCTTCCTCCCTAACCAACCCGTTTCGGCCGGCACCCGGCACCACCTCATCCCCACGCAGACCGGCAATGCCCGCGCCCCACAGCCAACTTACCTTTGACTCGGGGAAAGTCTCCTTAAAGAAAGTTGGCAGCCAGGACAGGAGAGTGAAAAACGTGCTGGCCGTAGAAAGCTGAGCGATGATGACAGCCCTGAAAATACACAGCGGGGAGGCAATAATCAGGAGCGACGGGTCACCCTGGGTGGGAAACAGGCACTCGAGCGACCCAGTATTTCAGTTCCTGGTCTATAAATAAATCCCTCATAGCGCTACAATTGCTTCTGGAGATTTTTTTTTTTCGTAGACAGCTACTCCTTTTGGCTTGCCACCTGCAGCACCGCTCGCTCCTTCGCTGCCCAGGCGTCAGGGTTCAGGAGAGGGTCACTGTGCATTTCCCACCGGTCCCTTCCAGCACTGCAAGAGCTGTCCTGCTCCGAGAGCTGTTGTTTGGGAGTTTCTGGGGATTTGTTATCACCAGATGCTCCACGGTTATTCAAGGCAGGACTGGGCTTGCTGCCCTGCAGCCCCATCACCCTCCTCCCCATCTTTCGACAGCCCTTGGGAACGTGCCTGGATGAGCTGCAGTACGGAAAGCAGCATCCCAAAGCGAAAGTGGCTATTAAAAATATGTTTTTCCAGCAACGAGAACACAGCCTGTGCCACCCAGTGGCCCCGAGCAGCACCTCTTAGGAGCCCATTACCAGCAGCATTTCTAACAAGACCAGCAGAGAATATCTCTCCGGAGGAGCACACATCCCACACAGGGCGCAGCCTGCGAAGGAGGAAGATTTGCCAGTAATAGTCAAGCCTGACATTCCTCTGGACAGAACATAAACTGACTTTGGTCAACCTTACCTTTTTAGTTCTTTATTTATGCAGAAGGGATTAGAAAACCTGGTTGTCTTTCCCAAATATACAAATAAATGGACAAAATACACATAGGCAGAAGAAATAAGCAGAGAGAGGAGAAGCAGCCCTTGGCACTCGAGGCCACCGCAGCTGCCTACCATATCGGCGCCTTCTTAAACAGCTGCTTCCAGGGAACTTTGGTCTGCTTGGATATCGAGAGGCCCCTCATTAAATAATCTACGGGGATGATGAGTTCTGCAGGGAAGAAAACATACAAAGGAAAGCTCTGATCAGTAATTTTCTGTGCAGCTGGAGGGAGCTCTGGGACACTGCTGTACAACTACCTTTAATCTCTTTCTAACTCTTTTTTTGGCAATACCAGCATTGGATGCTCGTGAAAACACCTCCTTACCTTGACCAAAATTTTTCCACTGCATCCACACATTTCCCCACCCAGCCACCTTCACCCATTTGTTATACCCCTTGTTATAATTCAACAGAAATCTCTTTGGGCAAGGACCAGATTTGGATTTGGTGCAGCGCCAGGCACAGACCAGGCTCCCGATGAGCTGGGCTCACGCTCGCGCTAATAAAGCTGTAGCCAGGCATAATGGCTCGCCCATGTGTGGAATTACTCCCAGACAGTTATTTGGGAAGAGATATTCTGGATTAACTGGTTTTTAAAAGCTCTATGTGTAGATGCTCTTAGTTTGGAATAAGTGTCTTGCCCTGCTTTAGCTTAATCCACTTTGAAGATCATGCTCTGTTTGGTGTTTTCACCGGTGCTTACGAGTACCGAGGAGTCAGATCAGGCTCTCGATAGGGATATAATCCAGCATGGGACTTGAAATCAGCAGTGCAGGAGCTCAAAACCCTGTTTCTGGGTTTAGCGCCTTGGGTGAGACGCAGCGTGTATGACAGAAGACATCTCCACAAAAGGTCTCGGTGTAAAACCAGGCACGGTCTTGGAAACACGGGGGATTCGCAGAAAACAACCAGGAGGTCGCACGCGCGGGTCCCGCAGGCTCAGGAGCGCTGGCAGCCTGAGGGACGTGGGCGGCTGCACTCACCCTTCTCGCTCAGGAGGTACTTGCAGGTGCAGTAAACCCAGAGCAGAGTGAGCAAACCGGAGAAGTAGAAAACGCTCTCCCAGCCGTACCAGTCCAGGAGGAGAGACCCTGCACCGCCGATCACCAGCGTCCTGCAAGGGAAACCACGCTGGTTTACGGGTCTGTGAAAGAGCCGGCTCAGAGCGCCGGGGCCGCAGGCGTCAATGGGGGATGCTTCCCGGGGTGGATGCTGCGGGTTACTGAATGCACTTAAAAAGAGCCGTCAAGTCACGGCGTGTGCTGGCACTGCCTGCCTGCCCGGTCACCCCGTGGCTCTGCAACCTGCCCCGTTCCCCGCGTGGCATCGCGGGATCCACAGCCGGGGAGGAGAAATCGCTAAGGGACCTCACGCTCGCCCGCCCCGCGCTGAAACGTGCTCGTCGGGAGAAAGAAAACAAGCCTGCTGGTGTGCAGAAAGTACCTCGCAGAAGGTATAAATCAGCAAAAGAAATGACTACACTGGAAAACTAAGTGATTAAACGCAGCAATATTTCTACTTGGCTTTTAAGCAACCCTTTCATTTAGAAAGGAAATTCTCATGGAGATTAGCAGAGATGGGGAAGTGATATTGTCCCCATTTATCAGAGAGGACAGGTGACCAGTCTCAGGCTGACTCTTGCTCTTCCTACTGAATCAGGCTGCTTCCCATAGTAATTAAATGTTGCAGACACTCTTCAAAGTCTGGCTTGAAAGGAAAGAAAAAAAAATACATAAATCCTTGACACGCACGACAGCAACTGCCTGAGGCATCCTCAGCTGCAGCCGGTATCCGCAAGGACCCAGGAATCCACATGTACTTTGGGCTGCGAGTTTTGCCTCCAACTATTTAACGGCATTTCATCACGTAAGATGTCCGGAGACTGTCAGTCGCTGCTCAAAGCCTTTGGAACTTACCCAAACTGGGAGCCGGTCCCCACCGTGCTGTAGGTGAAGGCTCGCTCGCTCTCCCGGACCTTCTGGGACAGCAGACTGGCCAGGGACGGGAAATACACCCCTGCGAGCAACGGGAGCAAGGCAGGGAGCAGTCAGGCTCCTGCGCCCTCGTGAGCAAGCCAAAAGCAAATTTAAAAGATCCAGCAGGAGCTAAACACCGAGACAAAGCAACGAGACCTTTGGTGAAATTAAAAGAGGGATACAAAATAAAATAAGTGAATCCATCGCTATGAAAGGTTTGTTTACGCTTTCTCCGTAATCCCCTGTTTCACCACCGCCGCCGCTACTGTACACCCCCCCAGCGCCAACGCACTTATCCCAGCGGTCCTCCGGTGCGGCAGCTCAACAAGAGGGAAGGAAAATCATCCGAAAGCTACCCAAAAGTTTCGGCAGGGACCAAGTTTCCCCAAGTGCTTTGAAGGAGTTTTTAAAATGGGGAAAATCAAACAAACAGGAGCGCTGATGATTTCGGAAGCCAGCAGCCCGCGTCTGGCAGAGAGATCGCTACAGGGGGATGATTTCCCACTGACTTTAGTTAGAAATGTCTTTTTTTTTTTTTCCCCACAGAAGTTCTGGATGCAGAGGCAGTTATGAGGCAGAGGATTGCTCGAACATGCAGGAGGGGGGTTCATGCACTGCAAACCTCATGATTTGCGTCCGAATTCACTGCCCGTGAGCCCCCCCTGCAAGGAAGCCCCTGGGCAGACAGCCACACGGACAGGCGCGCTCAGGACAGGGGGTCTCACCTTGCAGCAGCCCCATGAGGAACCTGGAGGAGGTCATAAAAACGAGATGGGCAGACGTGACGTGAGTGAGGAGCGGGGTGACGACCGTGAGGAACCCCCAGGCCGACGCCGAGAGGAGGAGGACTTTCTCCCCTCCTATTCTGGAAGACAGAAAAGGCGTTATCAAAACCGAGCGGAGGGCAAAAGGGCAAAGCCCCCCCCGGTCAAGACTCAAGTGTGCTTCCCAGTTTAGCCTGTTTTTAAGAGCAACCCTTGGGTCAAACCTGTTCTTCTCCTCTTACAGATGTCTTTATCCCTCTGGGGGGTAGGATCAGCAGCTCTGACCTCCTCCCTTCCCACCTCCCCTGGAGCAGGCAGGCACCGGCATTGCTCTCGCCAGGACACCGGTCACCAGCTCTGCCCGTCCAGCTCCAGCACACGCCACCGCTCCGATGCACTCCGGCCTCTCTGACGGAGGGGAAGCCCGAGCTGCTGTCACCGTTCTGCTTTTCTGAACCAGTGACGGTGTTTTCTCTTCCATCTGCTCTTTTGCATCAGCTCTGCCTGGTAAACATTTGGGGGGGGGGGGGGTTTGCAGGCGTTTGCTTGCAAACTATTAAGGACCGTAATTAAACAGCATAGCGCACTGCACGGGTAATGCGCTCCTTCCCGGGATGTGCTCCTCACAAGAGACGGCACAGGAAAGCCATCCCCACTAAGAACAGGGCGGCTGGGATTGCGCAGATCTTTCCTCGCAGCTAACTGGGGTAGCTGGTTTTTAATTGATATGAGAACATGGAGAGACTTGGTTTTCCCAAACGTGATGGAAACCACGATGGGGACTTCCTCGTGAAAAGATTGCATGAGAATATTGGGTGGGAAAACTGGAGGTGCTGAACTGGAAATGGAGATAGGCTACGCAGATCAAATAGAAAAAAAGCTGTATTCCTCGCAAAAAGGAAATATTCTTCTTGCGGTTAGTGATTGCAGCTATAAACCCTTCCAAACGGCCGTCCGGCACCACTGGGATTGAACTGTTTGTTAATGGGCAAATAACACTCCCAGTGAGGAGCAGCTACGAACTACGCACAGAGCAGCAGCATTTATCACTTCTCTAAAATAAAGTCTGCTTTACACCCACCATTTCTTTCATCAGCTTAACATGCAAGCTTGTGGGTTTGCTTTTTTTAATTCCAATTACTGAACCGGTGCTAAAAACATCCTCCCTCAGAAAAATTATGCGGGTATAAAAGCGCTCTTCTCTGTTTCCAGGTGAAAAAAAAAACCCTGTGTTGGTCTAAGTGTCCGTTAACATGAGTGTCCGTGTCTCCTAGCCGCTGCTCTGCAGGAGCCCTGGAGGCGGTAATGGTTGTGTGGACACTCCTGGTGTTACCTGGGGATTTCGGCTGTGCAAAGTCCTTCAGTGCATGCTGCCCTGTAAGCACAGCGCCAATTTTAAGACCCAAATATCAAATGGGACAGTCAAAACTACACATGTCCTTTCGAACCAGAGCTACGGACCCTGAGTGAGGCTGATGGAGGGACCTCGGCTGCTTCCAGAGCAACCTGCAGTGCCCCACAGAGATTCTCCCCATGGACATGCTTCACCCTTCCACCCCATCACCGTCCCAGGGTGAAACTTGGCACAACCACTGTCTGCACTTGAACTGAGAGCTCCAAACAAAGCTGTGTCATTAAAAGACCCCGAGCAGAGGAAAACATGAGAATAATTTCCAGTACTGGTCACTGATATGTCCTCCGATAATCTGCGTCAAGCAGTAGCCCCAGAAGAAGCTGCTGAGCACTATGCCGGACTGCTTCTTGTCCCAGTCGAAGTGGGTGCTGAGGGCGACGGCGCAGACGGGCACGGTGACGCGGGCGCAGTACAGCAGGCACGTCCCCAGCAGCAGCATCACCGTCCAGACGCGGGACTCGGGCCTGCGGGGATGGAGAGGAAGGTGGGGAAAAGCGCAGACGGAGCGGTCCGCCCGGTCGATCCGGGCACAGCCAGGACTTTACGCCTGCAAAGCGCGAGGAGTCTGTCTTGATCAAATAAAGGTCAGCTCAGTCCCCCTGTGGCACGGCGGTTCTGACGCAGAGCGTACCACATCTGGTGGCTTTCGTGAACGATGCTAACTCTCATCCCAAACGCTATTTGACCCCAGCAGCAAAATAAAGTCCGTCCGTAAGCGGTGAGGTGGAACAGGCTGCTCGGCCATCGCTGACTGTGGGAAAGGTGGGGAGAAACCTGGTTGGTTTGCTTCCCCCCCCAAACCAAAGCTTTAGAAACTGTTCTTTAAAAGATAAGGATAACAAAGGAAAGCTTGGGAGCATTTGCATGAGACCCACCTGTCTGTGCAGCAAACATTGGTTATTTGGCATTCCTACCCATTCCCAAGGGAGGCTGCGTGCGTGCGTTACCCTTCCTAAACAGGAGGGAGATGGAGGAATTCTGTAGCGAGAGACAAGACACGATGGGGCTGAGCAGCCCAGAGAGAGGAGCAAGAGAAAACAGCCTGGCCTGGTAAGAAATTTAAGATAATATTAGTGCTAATAAGGTAACAGAATTTATTTTTTGGTACGTGAGTACTCAGCCCCAAGAAAAGCGCTCCTGCAGAAGATACAGGCTGGAAATAAACAGGAAGGCCATTTTCTCTGCTCCAAGTTGGCAATGTGCTTCTGGGGCAGAAACCCGCGTTTTGCTGCAAACTTCAGGCCCCGCGTGTACGGGAACTCCTCTGCCTTCCCGCAGCCCCGCTAACGTCAGTCCAGGTTCCCCTTTGCCTGTGAATTATGGAGTTAAAAGCGGAGTGAGAACACCCACTATTTGTCTTATTTGTATTTGGTTATTTTTACGCCCAGAGGCCCAGAGCACAAAGCACTGAGCAAACAGACTCTGCGCTCCGGAGCTGACGGGGGGGAATTCACTGTACCGGGGCATTAACCTCTGTGCTTTCCACCCGACTAAACATACCCACCTTCCGCGCGGGGAAGCAACCCGGGTCACTCCTTGTATTGAAATGAGCGTTCATTTCTCTGCGCTGGAATTACGAGCAACGCGGGTTAATCCCACACAGCACAAACCCCGTTTATAAACCGTGTCGAACGGCCCGTCACGGAGGGAGGCCACGGAACAATGCGAAGTAAAACGCGCCGGGCAGCCGTGCCCGCTGGAGGTGAATTTATCGCTGCTTCCCCGATGAGGCAGATAAGCAGCTCAGTGCCAACCCCTGGCAGGAGGAACTGGAAGTGTTTCAGTTGCCGCTTCGAAGGTTGGAACCGTCGCTACTCAGCACACGTACAAACACACGAAATAACACGGGAACTGGAAAACCTCACGTATCTTTGCTGGAGGAACAAGCAACCAAGGGTTGCCCTGCCTCAGCAGTTTGAACCGGCTGATAAACGCTCTCCCAGTCCCTCCTGCTCGTACGCCGAGTGGCAGATAATGCAGCAATCATATCTAAATTCGCTGCAAAACCAAAGGTGATGTGTTTTTTTAATCGCCTGCCCCAGCCAGCTCCGGCAGCAGCGGCTCCGCCGACTTCAGCTCGCTACGGCAAAGCGGAGCGCAACCAAAGGCTCCCGAGCGCCGCGTGCGTGGGTCAGACCAACCCCAGCGGGACGGTGCGGGCAGGCGGTTTGGGGAATAAATCCCCCGTCGGAGGCAGAGGGAAGGTTGGGGGGGGGGGGACACCGGCCATGGCAAATGCTGCGGGGCGCCCTCAGAGCGGTGTCTCAAGGCGATCCGGGATCGGCCGCATGCAGGTGCGAGCGACCAACTCGCGCCTGCCTAACGCAGAAATGGGCTGCTGCCAGTCCGGGGCCATAATCCCTCCCGTTATCTGCTGCGGCACGGCGCTGATAAATTTGAGCTATTGAACCTGCAACAATCGAGGTGACCAAGTAAAACGCAGCAGCCTGCCGTGTGCGTAGGTATTTCCTATTATTTCGCTGCCAAGACAGTTTTCTAAATTGTGCTTTTCCCCCCCTGAAGCAAAGCTTTATGAGCTTTCTCACCGGCTGCAGCGGGGCTGAGCTCTTCTCCCGGCTGTTATTCTGATGAGCGCAGCAGCGTTTTAATGGGATATTAGATTGACTGTTCTTCCCTGGCCCTAAACCCGATACGGCTGTGGAAAGTGTAAGATGGAGAGAAAAAGACCTGTGCAGCTCAATTAGTCTTTACTCCGCTTCTCTTTATAACATCGCCAGGGCCTGTTCCCTCCAGCGGGTGTTTGCGACCGGGGAAAGCGCAGCCCCCGCGCAGCAATGCCGGTGGCCGGGGAGGGAGCAGGGGAGGGGAGCACGGTTTGGTACTGAGGGATGGGACCCAAAAGGCAGTGAGGGGCTCTGGCGTCGGGGCAGGAGGGGATGCTGTGAGCTCCCAGCCTTCCTCCTCGCCCCGACGAGGCGGGCAGAGGCACCCGAGCCCCCGGTCCCCACGCTGGGGGTGGGGGCACATAAGGGGATTTGGGGGTGGCGGGGGGGGAGGCAGCCGGGCCAACAACAAGACCGACCATCCCGAGCAGGGCTCAGAGTGCCACGCGGGTCCCTGCAAGGGCAAAACACCATCCAAAGGGCAGCTCAGAGGCAGCGGCGGGGAGGGATTGCTAAGCAGAGACCTTCTCCCGACAAACCTCCTCCCCAGCTGATGCTTTGACAGAACTCCAGCAAATTATGTTGTCGTGACTTTTATTCCTTTTCAAAAGCACTAAATAAATCTCTGGGTATATGACACGGTCTCAACGCTCTCTTTGATTACTACTCCATTCTCTACATTTATATTCTTTTCCTATATGTTTAAATGCATCGGTAGAGATTTATGCTCAAAACAAGTGGGGAGTATAAAGACGGCTTCAGACTACCGCTCGCTCCGTAGGTAGCTTATCCAGCCAGGCAAATCCACTCAAATAATATGAGTGTTCAGTGTAATCACTGGCTGCCCACACCCACCTGGAAGCACGGCAAGAATTATTTCTCTGCAAGGACAATGATGTGCTTGCATCAGAGGAAAGAGCTTTGTAAATGCATTTTCTCCTAATTATAGTTATCACAGAGGCTGCCGATGAGTCAATGTTCTGCTCTGTGCAAAACAACAACAGCAAAGGTTACGGGAGAAACCTCGACGAGCACAAAGGGGAAAAATTAAAACTCTCCTTCAAGAACTAAGGAATAATGACAAATCAAATAGTTTTTGTAGGTAACACCAGTCACCAAAAATGCAGAGCTTTACCAGTGCTAACAAATTACATCTAATGGCGTTGCTGTTGAGGGAGGTAGAGATCATCTGTGCTGGAGATAACCAAACTGAGTCACAGCAAAGCGCATCTAAACCTAAGGAAGTCCGAGCCATCGGTGCTGTCAGTGTCACCGTGCCCATCTCACGGCCACGCGGCCACACCGAGCATCTCCCCACCACCCCGTGCGGGTCCCGGCCGAGCCCCGGCTACACGGGGCACAAACCTCCGCGAAGAGGGGGCAGCCACCTCCGAACCGTCGGCAGGTGAATCACCGGAGCTTGGCTGGAGCCACCTAATTGCCTTAATTGGGTGCCGCGTGACGGCGGCGGCTCCTCGCTGCCCAGCCTGTGCTCTCCTGACCTGTCATGCCTTTCTGCTTACAAGAAACAGGCACTGCAGGTGCGTCCCCTTCTGCGTGTCACCGAGACCCCCCTTCACCCAGCGAAGCAGCCGGGCAGCTAGAAAACACTTCCGATTTCACAAACCTCCAACCACCACCCAGACAGACTATAATTAGCTTGAGCCCTAATGACTCTTCCTCGGGTGTTTTTTTGTACGGCACCTGACATCTCTTGGTTCTCCTCCTCCGAACGCAGCCCCGGGCGCCGGGTGGGCACCCATGCTTTGAAGCATCAGGTGAACCCCCTGGGACACAGCTCCCACCGACCAAACGGGTCCCCTGCTTGGGGCGCTGTGACGAAGAGTGATTTTTAAGGATGCCTGAGAGCCCCAAAAGGGGGGACCAAAACCAAGGCGAGCTGTCCCGCGGTGGGAGGAGAGCCAGCAGCACAGGGTATCTTTATTTGCAGTGTGTTTTCACGCCGGAGGAATTTCTCCGGTCGATGCCACAGAGCAAATATTTATTCAATTTCATTTCTCTTGACTTGCCTTCCTCCTTGCCCGCCGTCTGCAGGTCTGTCTGCGCGCAGACACTGCAGGTCACTGTTAAAATGGACGCGCTGGAGTTCGGGCTATCAATTAGATCACAGTTTAGCAGCCCCTTCAAGGCAGGAGCCTGGACCGTCAGGTATTTTCAGGTGGTAAGAGAGCTGCGTTAGACAGCAAGACGACGAACAGCCTGTCCCAGCAACAGCTCTTGGCCAGAAGCCGTCTCCGAGGTTTGTGGGTGTTTTCCATAACTGGAATTGGAAGTGGGAGAAGAACCGGGAGCTGCAGCTCCCGCTCTGCCTCGGAGCTGCGCCACGGCCACGGCGGGCGCAGGAGCACTGGCGGGACACACCGCCCACCCCGGGGCCGCTCTACCTCGGTTCCCCTCTCTAAAAAGAGACTACAAAACAGCTCTGCGGGAGGTGCACGGAGGGTATATTGGCTGGAACCACCTCCAGTGCCCCCAGCCCGCTCGCTCGCCCCAGCCGCCAGCAGCGGACACTCACCCATCCCTGCAAGAGCCCCGGGACGAGCAGGGTGGGGATGAGCCCCTGGGTGACACCAAGCTCCCAGCCACGCTGGAGGGCCACCAGCTCCAAACCAAGGGCACCCAGCAGCCCAAGCACAGGGCCACCTCCCAGGGGAACATCCCCAGCGAGGGCAGCCGGTGCCTGCGGTCCCCCCCCCTGCGCCTGCCGCACCGCAGCCTGGGGACCTTCTCCTCCCCGGGACCCATCCCCAGCTCCACGGCAGCATCCCCCCTTTCAAAAACCTCTTTTCCAGCTTACCTGCCTATGGCTTTAATGCACAGCCATCTCCAACACAGCCACGGCCTGACTGGCGCGGCGCAAACGCAGCGGTCCCGCGCACACTCACGCGCGGAGACAATACCCGGGTAGTTATTTTTAACCGGGTTTGACAGTCCTCTCGCTTCTCTCCCTTTGTTTTTCTCAACAACAATTTCTCCTTCCCTTGAAAAATCTAACACGCTTGTCAAGAGAGAGGTTTGGGGTTTTTTTTCTCGAGCCAATTTCGTCGTGCCGCAGACCGGCTCCACGCTAATGATTTGCCGCTGTCAAAAGTAGCTTTGGGGTTTAGAGGAGGGTTATGGGTTTGGGTTTGTTTTTTTTTTTTTTTTTTCCCAGTCCACCAGCTAGAAGAGCAGCACGGAGGACACAGGGCTTTTTTTTTTCCTGGGAAAGCTGCTGGTTTCCTGTCAGCCTCCCGACAAACTCCTTCCGCAGAGCCGCAGATGGCAACAAAGTGGTGTTCAGCGCGCGCGGCGCTCCGGCTCTATTCCCTCTCTTCGTTTCTTGCTTTCGGCAAAAGCAAAGATGAAATTAGATTTCGGCAGCTCGTATGAGCTGGAAATAGTCGTTTAGTCCAGGTGGAGGCGGTGGGAAAACATAATAATAAAGCGGACGCGTGCTTTGCAGGCTGATCTAATACGTGGCTCAGGCAGGAACGAAACGCGTGTCTTACTTACATTTTCCACGTGAGAAAAAGTTCTCAGCAAGGTCGTGATGAAAACCAGGGTGAGGAACTCGTACAATAAAAAAACCCAACCACTGGAAAAAAAAAAAAAAAAATGCAACTCAAGCTGCAACGTTATGTTGACAAAAGATGAGGGCACAGAGCTCAGAAAAACAACGTGACCGTTGGCTCCGGGCAAAGCGTGCGGTCAGGCGACCGGAGACCAGCGTGGGGCCAGTGGTACGACTCCTTTTCTCTCCGGAGCTTAAAGAAACTGCTGCAATAATGCCTCGTCTTCAGGTGTAGCCACAGGCTGGGAGATGCAGAGTGGCTTCAGGAGCCATTCACTTCCCGGGACACGCTGACTTTTCCATGTTGTGTTTCTCTCCTGGAGGCACCATCCAAAATGTGATCCCGGTGTCTACTGCTGGACCTGCCCGTGGCTTTGTGCGCAACCTTTAGCAACACGTTTCTCTTCTCAGCGCTTCGGTCTTCCCCCAGTTAAACCAGAGGTGCTAACGCACACCTACTGCCCGAGGGATGCTGCTTTGGCATGTTAGGATCTCCCTAAAAATGTGCCGTCTAAATGTCCAGACGCGCTACATAAACGCGAGGGCTTTTTCAAGCCCCAGACAGAAATCTCCGAGCGTTGTTCTTGGAAGAGCAAGAGGAGATGTGTGATAACGGAGCCACTGGAAACCTGCAGGAAAGTTTGGGAAAGGCAGCCGGAGAGGCAGGATAAATCATAGGGCAAGAACAGTGGAAGAGGAAGGAAAAGCCAGCTGAAAAAAGGGAGGACAAAAGAAGAAGCAGCATGAACAAAGATGGAAAAATAAACCTGTCGAGATAACTGTTTATCTTTCCTTGCACTGACGGCGCAGACAGATCTTGGAAGGCTGCCTGGCATGTCTTTTGTCGGAGCGTGAAAGGAGAACCCATGCCACGTCCCCCACTTGATAAAACCTTGCCTCCATGGCAATAACTCATTACTTGGAAATGGTGAGAGCTGTTTATTTGCATACGCTGTTCGAAAACTGGCCACCAAATTGATTTGGGACCACCCAATGGTGTATTTTATACAACTCGACCGACCCGCTCGCGTGCGCCGCCGGATCGCTCCCCCTTTCTGCCCCCCCCCCTTCCCCTCCCCACCCTCCGCCGCCCTGTTTACTTTAGACCATAAAGCCTCCATAAAGCCTCCCCAAACGAGGGCTGCGACCACGCGTGTGCGTCTACGCCAAACAAGAGGGAGGTGAGCTCTGCTCCGGGAATTACTGCAATATAGATAACGATCTGGTTGGAATTATGGTTGTCCTGTTGCTCCTTCGCATTAACCGGATTCTTTCAATTACTAGCAGCACTTTAAGATGGACAGAATCACTTCAAAATACGTCTGTCTCAATAAATCTCTTTCGTTTTGGAAAGTCTTATCGGTGGTTTGCATTTTTCAAAGAGATTTGGGAAACTGGAGGGTTGGTTCTGGCCAAACGTATTTAATTTTTTTCTAGAGGAAAAAGGTCTAAACAGAAACTTTGTTTCATGAAAATTTCACGCGAGGGTCTTCCTCTCCCACCGCTCCCGTTTTCACAAAGACTTAGGGAAAAGTTAGAAAGACAGAGAGAAGGAATTCTCCCGACTGCTTTTGGGGGAGAGAATCTTCACATTTTAAGCAACCCTAGTGCCAAAGATCTGCTTTCCAGACCCACCCCCTTACTCCTGAGATCAGCGTGGGACTGATCAGACTGCCAGAGCTCTGACTGCGGGAAAAGTCTCCCTCAGGACAGCAGTTAAAGTCACCTATCGGTCTGCTGCCGCTGCAGGAAGCGATTGATGACAAACCCCAACTTATCCAGCGGCTAATTGCTGCTGGACGGGGCAATCCCACCCCTTGGCCACACATTCCTGCGCATTGGCGCCGATGTCACCCGTCCCCACGGCTGCCCCTCCACTCTCCTGCCAGGGCGAGCTCGCCACAGGGTGCCACCGGCCGTGACGGGGAGCCGGGAGCCGGCAGGACAGGCCACCGCAGCAGCGGCCAGGTGTTAGTTCCTCTTTGTGGCAGCGTTAAACCCAACAAAATTTCAAAAACGTGGGGCAACACGGAGGAGTCCAGGGGCTCCCGGTTTGGAAAAGCCTCTGCCCATCGCTTCCAGCTGCCACACGGCACTCGTGAATCACCATCTCGCCGTGCCTTGGCCAGGAGAAGCGGCGGATCGCGAGGGCGAGGTGCCGGACGAGGGTCCCAGGGCGGCAGAGAGAGGAGCAGCGGTGGCCCAGGTGGCCCGGCTGGCTCCCTGGCTGGCAGCCTCTGCTCCCAACACGAGACCACCCTGTGCTTGCGTACGCCCCTACTGCTAAAAGCGGACAGCTTGGGCTTAACAGCGTTTTTAACTCTCGTAATTACTTAACCTGGAGAACGGTTCGCGCTGGTGCTGTCTAGCCGCTGCCGAGCTACTATTCCAGACTTTATCTTAATTAATTACTATCACCAGTACAAACATCCCTGCCGGAACACTTCGATAACAACCTCATAGTGGTTCCAACCGCACGTTTAAATAACCGACTACAGGCCAGAAATAAGCTCAACAGTCTGTTCCCCCCCCCACCCCCGCGGTGTTTCACAGTAACTCCGTATCTGCCCCCTTCTCCCCCGCCGTCCCGGCGGAGGCGGGGTCGCCCCGGGCGGTGGGACCGTGTCCCCCGGTACCGTCCACCCGCGCCCCCCCCAACCCCCCCCGAGGGCATCACCGGGGCCGGGGAGAGGAGGGTCCGGCACCGGCGGCATCCCGGCCGCTGCCCCGCCGAGCGCCGACACCGCCGCTGCGGGGATGGGCGCCGGGTACCCGACCCCCTCCATCCCCGCGCCGCGTCTTTCCCAGGAGCTGCATCAGGACCCGGCGGAGAGGGGGAAGGAGGGGTGGGGGGGTACGGGGGGGGTCCGGCTGGGCTCGCCCGAGGCTGCGGGGCGTCCCGGGGATGCGGGGTCCCCGGGAAAGCGCTGCACTCGGGGGGAGCGGCTTTTCCAGCAGCGGGTCCAGCCTTACCTGGACCAGTACGGGTCCCCCGCCGCCATCCCTCCTCATGCCGTCGTGCTGGGCGGCCCGGGGGCCGTGCTCGGCGCTGCACAGCGGGACATTCCTGCCGCCGCCACCCGCGGCCATGCGGGCAGCGCCTTCCGCCTCCGCCGGCTCACATCGCGGCGGCGGCCGCCGGTTCCCTCCCTCCCCCCCCGTCTCTCCCTCCCCCCGCCGAGCCGCGGCCACGTGTCAGCGCCTCCCGCCGCCGCCGCCTCCCGCCGCCCCGTTCCGGGAAGTCCCGGCGCCCGCAGAGCGCCCGGGGGCGGGCGGGCTCCCGCTGCCGGCACCGGCCCCGGGGCGGCCTCGAACCCGCGGCCCCGCGGGGTGCCCGGGCGGGGAAGGCGACCGGCCCGGCCCGGGGGCGCTTCCTCCATCCATCACCCACAAACGTGGGGGGTTCTTTTCCTCTTTTTCTATTTCTTTTCCTCTTTTTCTATTTTTTCCCTCTTTTTCTATTTTTACCTCTTTTTGTATTTTCTCCTCTTTTTCATTTTCGTGTTTTTAATTTTCCTCTTTTTCATTTTCCTCTTTTTCTAGTTTCCTTTTTAATTTTCCTGTTTTTCTATTTTCCTCTTTTTCATTTTCCTTTTTCTATTTTCCTCCTTTTTCCTCTTTTTTCCTCTTTTTCCCGTCTTTTTCTATTTTCCTCTTTTTCTCTTTTTCCCTCTTTTTCTTTTTTCCAATTTTTCTATTTTTCCTCTTTTCCCCCTCTTTTTCTATTTTTTCTCCTCCTCTTCCATTTTTTTTCCTCTTTTTCTATTTTTTCTCCTCCTCCGGTAAATACTTACACCCCCGTCAGAGCGGGGGCACAGATGGGACGAAATAGGGTCTCTCCTCTCCCGCTGACACCTGGAAAGGGCCACGTTACTTATGTGTGCTGGGGGTGAGCCGGCCCCTGCTCTGCTAGCAGAAACGGCTCTGTCTCTGCTTTTTAAGGATTAGAACGGAATACGATATCCCCATCCGAAGAATTTAATGAAAAAATAAATAAGAATCAGTATTGTTACAGCTTGATTTAACTCGGATAGAATTGTTGCCTTGCTGTAAGACCTGAGATAATCAGACTCCTTTATGGAAATAGATTATTAAAATGATGGTTATCTCAGTCCAAAACAAGAGGACTCGTGACTCACTTCAGGAATCTCAATGAACAGGCGGAGGAGCTTTGTGAAGACATTGTTCAGGGGCCAACAGCAGCTTGGATGCAGGCAGGGCAAAACTTCAGGTCAGCGAAGGATGGAGGAGCTCCGGCACAGCCTGGCCAAGGTCGCACACAGCCCTTGGGAAAGGTACTGGAGCTGCCGGGCTGTCCAGGGCGCAGGTGCAGGGCAGGCATCTCCCCTCTGCTACTCCTGCAGCCAGCACGTGCTCATTAAAATTAAGCCTTTAGCAGATCAATGTTTAGCTAACTCACCCATTCTTCTCCGACCATGAATACCCTGCAGGTCCCTGAAGAGCACTTAGCTACTTAAATCAAGAGGGGTAACAGTATTATTGAGCTAAACCTTAGAGAGCGAAGAAGCGAAAAGGTTCCTCACACACCATAGCGACAGCTCCAGAGGAAGGAGGTCACCAGGGCTGACAAAAGTTAAAAAAAAAAAATTATCATAAAATCATACTTTCTCCTTTGCTTCAGCATTTCTTCCTCGGAGGAAAGAGGTCTCCCCCCAAAGGCCTGTGGCACAGTCACACACACGGTCGCGTAGATCTGCTACCAACAGAGAAAACAAATACAAGCAGCTTTGGTACAACTGGAAACTTGGGGGGACCATGCGCAGCAACGACAGGCTTAGCCTTCATCCAGCTGCAGGCTTTCCTCCCTTTATTTGGACTGGAAACTGGAAACTATAAAGAAATTTTATTCACTCTGCTACTGTGCCCGTTTCCAGAAGAGGGAGCCAAGTCATGGCAAAATGCAGCCAAAAATCAAACCCATTGTTCAATGTTGTTATTTTTTTTTAAATGGTGTATATGTTTGGGGTTAATTTGAGGCAGGAGGGGAGATGAGTGCTGATGTAACTAAAGGAGTGAAATGCATGTAAAGCTCAGAAAGAACTGAAGGTCTTGGGCGTGCTACAGTAGTCACAGATACAGAAAACTCATACCCGTGTATGCGTTAATACGTCTCCCTGCTGTGGGATGCAAGCACCTCCAACACAGACGCTGCAACGTTGGCTACTAACCTACTAAAATTAGGATTCAATTTAGAAATTAAGCACGTCGCACAAAGTTTTCTTTATTTGTTGCACTCCTCCAGGTCCTCTCCTTGTACTGCTCAACATCACCTCCCCAATGAATAGCTTCTTTGACTAATGTACCGCTCACGTAAGAAGGTAGTTTCACTGTCAAAAATAGCTGCAGTTAAAAAAGTGTTTGAGCGTAACATCCACCACATGCACGTAAATAAGTTTAAAAAGTAAAAACACAGACCTCACTCCTTTTACTGCTGCATAATTTTCTAGAAGGAAACCTCCCACCAAGCTGATTAAATGGCGAATGGGATCGGTTCAGAAGACAGGTGCTGACTAAAGAAAATAATCGTATGCGAGAACAATCTCCTCTAGTTTTTCCCATGTTCAGCTTAATCTGTCAAAAGATTAAACCAAAGATTATTGGGTCAATATTCGAGCTGACATTTTACTGTCACTGAAGTTTATCCAGACAATGGTTGTAGTCTTTGATGATTTTACAGAGTTAAGCACAGATCGAGACCAAATCCTGAAGGGGTGCGAAAGGAGAAACAGGCGCTCGCATTCCGTAACGGGCGACTGTCGTCTCCCGCAAGGGCAGCGCGGCTGCAGCCTGAAAGCTCCCCGCTAACCAAGAGCAGTTTCAATGCAACTTGTTCACAGTCTGAAGAAGACGCAGGTGGTTTCTAGCGCTAAATATTGCAACTCTGCAAAGCTGCTGCAGACCGCAATATGCTGAAAAATAAGCAAGTGATGAGAGAAGTTGGCAAATTGAGTCTGCTCTTAAGTGAACAGCAGCTCCCAAGCAGAAGTCGATCCGGGGAGGGTGTAAGGCAGCAGCACGTTGTTGGAATCCCCGTTTCACACGAGGAGCATGACAGAGAGCGCACAGGGCTCTCTGGGTCTGAGGTACCCGATGGTACCAGCGTGCAGCTCACCGGCACTTTGGCCAATCTGTTCGTTATTGTAATTATATGAGGGCAGGAGGGGAGAGGAAAGGAATAAAAATAGCTTCTAGCACCTAGACGTGTCCATTGAGAAATGCAAATCCTTTCTGAGGGCAGTATTCATAAGCTTTGTTTCGTCTCTGCGCAGCTGAGCGCACCAAGCGAAGCAGCCGTGGAGCAGGGCTGGGGACACCACGGCTCACGCCACAGCTGTAAACCCATCTCGTCCCTTTTTGTCACGAACACTATAGCAGGAACAAATACTGAGCGGTGACACCGCTTCTGGACAGAAGCGAGATCTACAGCGCAGGTCGGAACCCATCTCAACTCGCTGTAGCCTAAAGGCAGATTTAGGGCAACCTATGACTCCACATCCTTTTATATTCTTTGAGGTTAAGTATCTCAAGGAGGCTTGACAGCAGGAGGCCCCGTTACCCGTGAAGATAAGACACACAGGGATCACGCTCCAACTCAATTTAATAAGCTTTGTAACGAACTTGGACAGAAAGTGGTTTGAAATAAGTCGAGCAACACTCATCTACTAGTCAAGGATTTTTTTAAGTAATGCTTTTAAGCTTATACTCAAGCATAGAAAGCATAAATTTTACAAATTAAAAACAGTAAAATCATCCTAGAATAATGTAATGGCTTCCCCTATATGTACAAGGAGTGGAAAGGAGACAGAATTCTTTCCAGATAATTTGACACATCTTAAATGCTACATAAGTGCTCTCCACATTCATTTCAATGTTGTTTTTCATGTGGGTGGAAGGAGCTGAAAGCGTTTCAATGAAATCACCTTAAAGAGAGAGGTACTTCACCTGGTTTCAAGCTGTATGTGTTTGCCTCTTCAAAAGTCTTGAGAGGAAATGCTTTACTTAAAATTCTGCTGTGAGCTCCTGCGCAGCAGCCTCTGTTTTTCCAGCTACATAAAATTAAACAGTTCAGTGAGTATTTCTCAGAAAGTACCACCAGTACTTCATCTTCATGGAAACCCGTTATCCCCCACCCTTCAAAAACGACTCCATTGTACAACAGAAGCAACCACAGTTTAGCTTAGATTTGACAGGCAGAAAAAAACCCCACGGTAACAGCGAAGACGACAGTTCTTGGGGAGGTGACAGATTTTGGAAAAGGGGAGAGATTTGTAGCCTAATCAAAACACGCTTGACACACAGCCTTGCTGCAGAGGCATATAAGACAGGTTATTTTACAACCCAACTGCTTCATGTCCATAGCATTCATGAAAAAAATCTTATTTGCTTCCAACAAAGGAAAGTCTGCAGGAGGAATGAGTGTAGTGCACCACCTCAATTACCAGATTGGTTTGCCACCGTTGAGTTTGGAAAATATCTTCTTACAAAAGTTATTTTCATATTGTTCTAAATGAAGTGGAACAAAATATGTATTTTTACACTAAAGCAAACTGATCAAAGTGGCATTTAATAATATTTGTTAAAGTGGTTATCTAACAAAAATGGGTTAACAAAATCCCATTCATTAGTAGTCACCAAATAAGACATTTCTCATGCATATGACAAAAGTTCATTCGTGTACTGAGAGGTCTGTTTACTGTGTACAATATTTCCATAAATTATAATATGTTTCACAGCCCCTACCATTCAAGAATATTTCAAACAGATTATATATTATATTTGTATATGTAAACTATTTTATATACACTAATATAAAGATCCTTAGAAGTACCATTATCACTACCTTTACGCTTTCTCTAAAATGCATAGCTTTCGAATATTTTCTTGCAGTTACCAAAAACTTTACAGATTAAAGCTGCTTATCAATGTGGCATGTTCATAAAAACAAAGTGAAATAGTTCTATACTAATTTTATATTAAACCCCTTAAAAAACATTTATTTTTTAATGGGAAAAAAAAAAACCAAGCTAGTGAAAATTCAAGTAATCTATGCTCAATCTTTGCCCAAATACTACAGGAAATTAATGTAGCGTTCTAGAAGTACAGTGAACTTCTCAACCAGGACTGTAATACTGCATTTCTCATGGAGAAAAATGCTAGTCATGCCACAAAAACGCACCACTTTCCACTTCATCCGGGAGAAGCTTTAGATGAGATTTAACAACACAAGCGTCAGAACAAAGGAAAAGCTGATCAGTTATATATGAAGAAATTAGAGCTATTCCAGTTTTGTTTCTGCAGTTTGTTATTAAACAAAGTTACATTAACCATACAGTTTCTCACAAACTAAAAGTTATACATGGTTTTTAAACACCAACCGACTGGAAAAAGCGGGAAAAAAAAATTAAAAAAAAATAATAAAATAACCCACAACTGTTAAAAGTTTGGTGTTAGAATAACCAGCCTGGGTGAAGGAAAGCCAGACCGCTGCTGTAGTTGGGGGGGTTACTGATAGCTTGTTTGTTATGTATAAACTTTAAGACCTCCATACCACAAATGCCTCAAAGTGGAGAACAGAACGATCAGTAACAAACGGGAACAAATAATTTTGTTATATCCATCATCTAGCTTAACCTTGGCGCTCCGCATCTCTAATAGCTGCTTAACAAACAATGGTTCCCCCCCCCAAAAAATAGCTACACAAGTAAACAGTGTTCACAGTAATGCAATCAGTAACAGGTTTTGTTAGTTTCCATAAATCAGGTGTGTCTGCAAAGCTTTATACAGTTTAATGCGTAAGTATTCCAGTAAAATTAAGTGAAAACTAAGTTTCATTCTACAGGGTAATATCTACCATACAAGACTAGATTATGTACAGTATGGGACTGGTGTGACAACTGCCAGTGTCTCATGATGTTAAGCTATTTCACCCATCAGCTCCGTCTCTGCTGAGCAAATCTGTAATAACTTGATATACGGACCAAAAAAATCTGGAGATTGATTTGGCAAGATTAGTGCTTACTACCCCTGGATACATACCAGTGTACAGTGCTGCAAAATTAAGTCGACCAGAACATCCCATACCCAGAAGATTACCATTTTTTGACTTGAAAGTCTGGACTTCACGTGTAAAACATTAAAACTATAATCCTAACTGGAGTGAGGACAGTCAGTAAACAAATACAGGTGAAGATGAACTGCATCTCTTCAGAAAGGTATGGAAGAATTGAGAAAATGGAAATTTCTGGTTTTAGACAGCCCTGCTCTGCTCAGCTCAAGGCATAGAAACAGCCCAAGCAGCTCTAAAACTACGGTTCTTATTCAGCAAGCATAAAGGCAGATCCTGCACAAGATGATGCATCAGAGGCTTCAAGGAGCATCCCTCCCCCACACTCCATTTCCTAACTCAAGCATGTCTTTCAGCTTACAAATATCCAGTGGCCTTCAAAGCTTTAGTGGAATCACTGCAGCGTCTACAGCTGCAAATTTAACATAGGGGGGGAAGGCCCCTGTTAGCAAAAACCTTCAAACGCCTCTGGGGCCCATTTTGGTCATTTGTGAAAATGAAGAAAAAAACCTCTTATTTCCAACAATACTCCTCCTGAAAAGATGGGTCACTGATCCATTATGAACATAGCTCTCACCATATAAAGCACCAAAAAGTCAGAAACAAGGAAAAAAAAAAAAAAAGTCCTTAAATTATGATTTACAAGTTTGTACACTATTTCCTAAGCAAAAGGTTGACCTTACTGCAAAGTTTATAGATGAAAACTTGACCAGTTACTTTTAAGGGGAATGTATATCTGGCTATAACTTAAAGATAGAAAATAGTCACTGTTCTATATACACATTTCAAACAGGAGACAGTTAAACTTAACTGAATAGTTGCCGATATAACTCCATATTAACTCACTGGCCACTAAACTAGGCATCAGTAGCCAATTAGAAAGCTTGAGTTGTGTACTTTTAAAAATGCTATTTTTCCTGTCCTGTTTAATTGTTTTTTTAAAAATGTATTATAGTGCATAGCCTAAGTCAGACTTTCAAAGAGATACAGCGCCTTTCAATGCAGTTTTTGCAGCATTTAAAAGGGACTTTTCTCCCTTCAAATTAGATGTTCATTGAAAAATCTGAATTGAGTGCTGTACTGTAGTAAAAATATTTCAGTCACAGACTGATATAAATGTATACTGTGCAGTACTAAGATTGTTTGTTGTCCATCTGCACACATTTTACTTGGGTTCTTCAATCGTCCCCTTGCTGAGGTCTGTCATTTTGGGATATTTCACTTTCTTCTGGTCCAGCTCATTCTGAGCCCACAGTAGTAGCTTCAGTAATTTTGCCAACTTGGGTGTTGATTCACGATTTTCATAGTCTAGAACAGCTTGATTAACCTCACTCCATACCTGGAAAAGAAACACTGGAGTTCAGTAATAGTTTTCCTATGATTAACACCACTAACGCCATACAGACATTGAAAAGATCACACCTAGTGCGCTAATTCCTCAGAACATGGTCAGGACAAAGCTCCATAAACTACGAGCCTGGAGAAAACAAGGAAGAGTGCCAAGTAGTTGAATACAGTAACACCTTTTGGTTTGAATCTTGCTTAAGAAATACTTCTGTTCTTTTGCATATCACTACATACATTTTTTCTAAACATTTAAAAAATATTTGGACATAATTTTCACCACATACGAATACAAAACATCAATTTCCTTTTAAGAAAGGACTACCTTCTGTCGCTGCATCATGTTAAGCAAGTCTCCAAATGGTGATTCTTCAGGATTATCAAAGGCGAGCAAAGCCAGCGTACGCTCCATTTCTGTCAGGCATTCCCTGCTCTCCTCGCCTTGTTCTGCTAATTGGGTCTGAGCAAATTCCAGAGCTGCTTCTGTCTCACGCTGCCGAATCAGTTCGATCAAATGCTGCTGCTACATAAGACAGACACAGCAATATTAGCTAAACAAATTAACAGATCTTCAGTATTTCAAGACTGTAATCTTCAGACATTAGTATGTAATTTGAGACAAACACTAATCCACAATTTGACAATTTGAAGTCAGTTCTCAGTGTGTGAGACAAGGACTTGTTTACAAAATCTACGGAAAAAGGTAGCCTGACGCTTTAAGTAACAGGTTTTGAAAAGATGTGTTTCTAAAGGAACTACTAGGAATTCCGACTAACAGTAATTGGAAGTTGGTAAGTCACAGGCCACTGCTGCTAAGTTTTCATGTCACTAATTGTATATGACGGTTCCTGCACCATGCCACAAAGTTCCCCGTCACTACAAAACGATGCCAAGAATAAACATCCATGTTCAGTCACAAACCTCCCAACACACTCGTAAAACCTGCACTACTTTTTCCGGTCTCTCCACAACCTCTAAAACAAAAATAAAGTTTGCCAGCTGTCCTTACCTGCAAATGAAAGTAAAGATATCTGTTTGTATCTAACAATTCTGGATGGAGGCTGTTTATTAACGCAATGGCTTCTTGAATCTGTCCTTTCAATATCATTTCTCGAATTTTTATTCTTTCATCGAGAGTCTCTAAATCAACACTGGGTTCAATTCCAGACTCCATTCGAAACTTCTCTGCTGCTTCTTTAAAGCCCTCTGAAATAGAAACATTTCACCTATAAAATATATTTTATTAAACACTTTAAAAAAATCAGCTTAAATTAAAAGATTTGAGTATTGTTTGTGCATTTTTGGTGTTTAAAGTTAAAGTCTGAAACTCTGAAAAACTTTTATCTATTGAAACAGGCGTTTATCCAACAGCCATCTAACAGTACATGCTTAATTCGTTTTTAACTCAAATGCCCTCATTCTCCAAGCATGCATGCGACTTGTAGGCCTATAACTCTTAACTTGAAGGCTTGTTTTATACTTAAATAGAGCACTGTACTTCTTCCAAAATGTTGGGCTTTTTTTTTTTTTTTCCAAAATCACAGTTGCATAATTTTGAGTGGTTTTGCTTCTCCCTCCAGCCCCCAAATCTGTTTGCACACACCTAGCAGCTTTACTGAGAAGAAACAGAAAATGAATTTTGCTTTCTCGTACTAACATTACTTTTTTTTTTTTTTTTTTTTTTACAAGTTGTAACATCTATTTTAAATCCTAGTCATGCTTTCATACACACAAAAATGATTTACACCACTAAGATGCTCTTCCTTCACCCTAGAGGCTTCACCTACACACCAATGTAAACAGGGGTGTAGATCGGATGCAGATGCCTCCGCCCTAGTATAGCTTACTGTCATGGTATGTATCATAATTGCTAGGGACAACTTCCGAGGGTTTTTGATTGTTCCAAGTTTAAAGTTAGGCTATATGCTGAAGGGGTTAATATTTTTGGTCTCAAACTATTTTGACAACAGTGCCCTCTTACAGTTTATCCTTCTAGTTAAAACTTGCTTCTGATTGCTGTTCCGCGCAGCTTTCGGAGTGCTATTTAACAGCTGCAACATATCTTGAACTCTGCTTTAATGGCACAAAAAAGGACATTATACAGAATCAGGTCATCTTTGTTAACAGCATTCCAGAAAATACTTTATTTTCTACATCTTTTAGGAGAAGATTTGAGGTTAATAATGTCACTTCTATTGCATGATACCTGCTCTGTCCCTGAATCTCAGTCAGTTTCCACTTAAGAGAACACAAGAGCAATTGTACATTGTTAAGAGAACCCCACAGCAATCACCAAGTCCTCAAAGCCCTTAATTTCACTCCATCTAGCAGCATATTCTAGCCAAAACCGTCTGTCTTGATAAAGTAAGCGACATGCACTTAAGAGCCTCCTAGCATTACTACTCATTTTTACCTGTAACAAGGTAGTTCATGATAAGGCGGTTCATGTCTGCTCTCTGGATATGCAAGTTATTAAGTTTTTCCATCCATTCATCTTTTGTGATTTCATCAGGTTTTTCTGCATAACTCATCCTGGACTCTCACTACAAGAAAAGCAAAGCATCTCATTTAACATGATTCAAGAAGTAAGTTAGTTTAATGTGTATAAGCACTGTGTTACTACCATCTTTATACCTTTTCTATGAGATCTTTTAAACTAATAATCCAAAAGAGACCCTTTTATCTCAAACCACAGTTTTACATTTTTTCCCTCCTTGTTCCTGCACTCTTTAACATCTCCTAGCCAGTCTCTACAGCTGCTTTCATCAACTGTCAGTATAAAAAATTCAAACACCATCTTCTTGTAGTTACTCTTAAATCCACTCCAAATAAATCTTGTTTACAAGTTATACAGGATACACAAGCGAATCAAACAGTTTGACAGCCAGCCAGAAAACTGCAACAAACCCTTAAAACAAAGCCTATGTAAACAACAGTTGCTTTAAAGCTTTCACCAAAACTTAGACGGGACAGCTCCATATATTGTAGAGCTACAAAACTGTACGTGACACATTACCCAATGGACAACTAGAAGACACTTGCTTAGCTTCGCTGTCCCCAAAAGGACTCCTGTCAACATGTCAACACCACTAAAATGTTACCTCCTAGTGTTTTTCTCGACTATATTTTTTTTCCGATTTGGAAGCAAAGCGCTGTGCCAAAGCCGGCGTTTAATCATTTCTACCTTCAAGTCACGATCACGGGGGCAGCGAAAGGGGGAGGAGAGGCGGCGACAACAACAGCAACAGGCACCGCCACCCCTCGCAGACAAACACGAGCGGCAGCGCGCCTTCTCCGCACCGGCTCATTCCCAACAGGTTTTTCTTCCTCTAAACCGCCGCCAAAGCCGCACCGACCCCAGGGAAGTCGGGCAGCGGGAGGCGGGCTCAGCCCGAGGCCGGCTGAGGGGCCGATCGGTCCCCGGCCCCGCGTTCACGTCACTCCCAACCACGCGGCGCGGGAAACGGGGCTCCCGCCGCAACCGGCTGAGGTGACCCGAGCCCCCATCGGCCTCCACCCGCCGGGACACCCCGACCTTCCCCCGCCCGTCGAGGCGCTGCCCCCGACCCGGCCCTCCCCGGGGCCCGGGCCACCGAAGCGCTCGGCCTTGCTCGCCACAGGCCCAGCGCCTCCTCAGCGCCCGCAGAGGTCGACAGCGGGCCGACGCGCCGGGCCAGGGGAAGGGCCGCGCCAGCCCCCGTCCCCCGAGAGAAGGCGCGGGTCCGCCGGCGCCATCTTACCGAGCGCACGGCGGTGCCGGCTCCGACGCACGAACGCGGGCCCCTCCGCCGCCTCCGCCAGGCCGCTGGCGCGCGGATCTCGCGAGAATCGTCCTCTCGGCCAATCAGCGCCCGGAGAAGGGCGAGAAAACGCAACCATAGAGCCGGCCCTCGGCTAGAGCGTATGCCTGCCCGTGCAGGTGCGGCCCTCACGCGGGGAGGCGGTACCATAGAGACGGCGGCGGGCGGGCCGCTCCGGCAGCGGGGAGATCGCGCCCGATCCCGGCAGGGCGGCCACGGAGATGGTTCGCCGGGATAACGGGAGGGAGAAAGGTCCGCTCTGGGTATGTGAACGTATAGTTCCGGCAGTTCCCGCTGCTGTCGGTAGGCCGGGCGGCGGTGGCTGAGGGCTCTGATGGCTGTCAAAACGGGGGTGCTGCTGAGGAGAGGTCCGGACGGACCCGCCGCGGCCGGGCCCGGGGGGGGGTCACAGCCAAGGCAACGCCGCCGTTTGGGTGTTTGAATGGCCTTAAGAGGTACAGCTTCTGCACGTGAGGGGCTGCGAATGATACTCCTTAGAAAAATATCATTTTACCTACACAGACTGGGAATAGGGGCACACTCACCCCTTTTTCACGGGCTTTGAGCAACCTGGTCCAGTGGGAGGTGCCCCTGCCCGAGGTAGGGGGTACACACACTGAATGATCTTTAAGGTCCCTTCCGACCCAGACCATTCTGTGATTCTGGTTTTTGTAACTGTGCTCTAAAGTGCAGCCTCTAAAACTCCCTTTCATTATGATTATCTCTACATTGAAGCTGTGAAAACCTACAATGTAATCAATAACTTATTATTTTAACACCCCAAACAAACCTCCAAGTTTATAAACGATGCTGAGTTTTGGACAAAGACCTTCCAATATTTGGTAATCCATGCCCATCAGTTGTTAGCGCTGTGACAAAGAAAGGTCCAGTGTACCAAGTACTCCGGTGGACTGGAGAGGGCTCTTCCTCAGGCGTCAATCTAAAAACTCACTGAGTGTTAATTAACCCATAACCCCAGTGAATCTGACTCGTTGGGAAACATCAACGTTCAGACTCTATTTTTGAACGGGTAGCCTCGTAAATGTCTCTCTGGCTTAGCTGTCCTGCCCGGTTCTGGCCAGCTCCTCCCTAAAGGGTGGAGTTTCTCAGGAGAGCTCCATAAAGAGGGAGAGGAGGAAGGTGCCCCCCTCTAGGAGGGTTTCCTGACTGTTCTATGGAGGGAAACGCACCTCAAGCAGAGAGGAGGCATCAGGGTATAATTCGTACCACAATTGCTGTTTACAGGTAAAGAACGAAGAATAGGTGCAATTGTTTTCCAATAAGTAGAGTAATAAATAAGCTAAAGCAGGTATGAGTGGCTGTTTGGCAGTGTACTGATCGTGTGGTGCCGACACCTGTTTTGTCGCAGGTTGGGATGTTCAACCAACTGCAACAGAAATTTCCCCTTTTCCCCTTTATTGTCCCTAAGCTAAAGAAAAGTGAAAATGTGATAAAGGCAGCTCCTGAGTTGTGCTTTTGCTTGTCATGAAAAATAGTGTGGGGTTGGGTTTTTTTTTAATGTTTTTAGGAGTTGGCATTTTTTCTGACCATAATGTTAACAAGAAAGAAGTCCGTAATCTTTCTGTGCAGAATCTCATGGCCAGCTGCCGCCTTTTCTTTTTTCGCTTTCATATGCTTTCCCTAGTTTTTTGATGCTTCTGGTAAGGTTGAACCTTCTTAGAAACTGAGCTTCTTTCAAAGCTGCTGCTTCTTTGAGCGAAGAGGTTTTACAACCACTTCAGTTACAACAAACACTTGGAATGTTACTATTGAAGTATTTTCATACTGAGTCTGAAAACAAAGTAACTTTCTAATGCATGAATTGTTTTTATTTGGTTAAATAGGAGTACTTGTAGTGACATGGTTTTTGATGGCAGCGCTAGCCCAATGTGATAAAATCTTCAGTATATACAAAACTGATAAAACTGTTATTCCTTTATCTTGGTACAGGCCTTTTTTCCCCCCTACTAATGTTCTGGGTGCAATGAAAACTGCGTATTTGAGGGGTTGAGCAGTATCCTGAGGAATAAATGACACAGATTTTATACTGTTTCCTGATAGGAAGCTGCCTCATTGCCTTCTGTAGTCCCCTCTTTTTAACTTGTATCTCACTGGATAAACATTTAATCATTCCAGGTATAATACCTGTGGCCGTCTTTAGTGAAGAGGAACACTTATGTTCCCTGTGCTTCATAGTTTGGAATACCCAAGGATTTGGAAATAGCAAACTTACATGACTTTTGTTTGTTAAACCTCACAAAATTAAGAAGGGAATAGGAAGATACAAAGCTGTGCAGCAATTCAGGGCAAAAGCTTCCTACATCATTCCCTCTTTTCCGGAAAGCTTAACTTCCGTTAAAACCCCTCACATTCTCCCCAAAGTTGGAACTAGACCTTTCTTTTACTACACAGGGAAAACCTTGCAGGATGCTTCTGTGACTCCAAAGTTGGATTAAAATGCGTGGAAACAAATAACTTTGTCCTCGGGAAATTATTCTGTGGCTTCAATATGCCACAGTCCTACAAGAATCTTGCAGTAATGAGGACAGAAATAACATGGAAAGTTGGATTTTTGGGCAAGACTACAAAATTGAGATGAAAAGAAATACATAATAACTGTCATTCAGTACAGTTCATAGAATCTTTACATGGATTAGAATTTGACAAATCCTGATCTCAAAGAGGAATTTTGATGACTGATATTTGCAGTTGAGTGGAATGAATCCCAAACCAAAATCACTAATTCCTGGAGAAATCACAAAAATACCTGCAACAAAAAAGTCTATATATTGCAGGGAGAAGGAGAGAGTTTACTTAGAACTGGAGGGAGGAAAAAAAAAATCTGCAAGTTTCTGTCAGCTGGTAGGGAAGGGGATTGCTTTCTTTATGTGAATATGATGAACCCTCGGTAAAGTATTTCTCTGTGTTCATCTACTCTTTATGAAAAAGGAACAATCAGGAGCCTTGGGAGAATCAAGGGCCCAGAAGATACATTACCCTGACGCCTGACTTACCTATTTTGAGTGATGTGCTGAACTCTGAGGACAGAGGCCTTTTTTTACAACAAAAGGTAAAGCTGGAGCACAGCCAACAGAAATTAGTCTCTCCTGACTTAAAATGATTAATTATCTGTTTAAAAAAAAAAAAAAAACACACCAGAGATGGAAGAGGGGAAGGCAACTTGCTCATTTGCTTTCATCCCTACCCTTTTTATTGGCTAACTCTGTCTCTAGTTTTCACCTGGCTGCTGAAATTGGCTCGCCAGGACATTCCGTGAGGAAGGACTGAGAGAAAGGGTGAACGTAAAGTAAGTTTTATGTTTAAGGGCTTCACATCTTCAGACTCTGGAAAAGGTTGCTATCTTGGTGAAGGGAAAGGTGGGTGAGAGAGCAGAAGTGGCATCCCGGATCTGGGGATACCATCTCTGTGCAACACGAGGCTGATGCCTTAGCGCCTATCACAAATAGTAGTTTTATGGGTCACGCCTGAAGACCCTTGTGTGAGACACTACAAATATAAGGCCAATTTGTGGACACCCAAAGTTGGGGTTTTTTTTAAAAAAAAAAGAATAATTAGGGAAACCCGAGGGATAAACAAATAAGGATGTATCAGCTGCGGAGGAAAGTCTCAGTGTATGGACTGCCTAATGGCGGGAAAGGTTTTGGAAAGCAGTGGAAAAAAGTTTTAAGGAGAGTTAGTGCTGAGGGATTTGTAGATATCTTAGCATAAGCTTCTCCGGTACTTAAGAAGGAGAGATACATAAGGTGCTTATTAGACTGTTTTAGATGCTGATTGATAGTCATTAATCTCTGCTACGATTTCCCAGCAGTGTTTTCAGTTCAAACCAATTAGAAACTATCATCATGGTGTATGAGAGGAGACCTAAACTGAAACGAAACTTGTATTATATAGATCACCAGAAAAGCTCCTTCTGTGTGCTACCAGGACAATGCAGATTCAGGCCAGTAACCCAGGAGTAAATTTCCCAAATTAAGAGAAATTAGGCTCTAACAGGAAAAGAATTAGGAAGGGAATGAGGCAGGGAAAGAACTGAGGTGCTGACAGTACCATTGAAGTGAAGGTAACACAGATGTTTAGTCAGCAGAGGTAGGTACTCTGACTTCAGCTTTAACACAAAGATGTAGGGGGTTTTGTGGGTTGGAAGTGTAATGTGCTTTCGATGGTGTTCACTGGGTGTGCAAAGTGAATCAGTGTTATGTTAGGATGGTGTAAGCCTCTTACCAAATGCGTATAAGAGGAATTTAATACCTGTTTCACTGCTGGATCCCCTGTTCACTGCTGGTGTGCGATTCCTTGTTTTGCATGTTTCCTTCGCTTGGTGTGTAATTCCTGGGTTTGAGCACTCCCTAGATGCTAAATTTGTCCACTAACGATATGTTATTAGCTTTTCCCAGGGCACAAATCACAGTGCAGCTTGATCTACCAAATCATAAGGTATTTTCCCTCCACGTGCTTTTGATTTATTGTAGCTCTGTAGCTGCAGATCAAAAATTAAAATTCTGCTTGCCTTTGATCACGGTGTCTTGTACTTTTGCACAGGAATCTGTTGGGTTTTTTTTACCTCTTGGTGTTCCTGTGTGAAGTAAGTATTAATGCTGCCCAGTTTTACAGGTGGAGAAAGAGGCTGACCATGCTATCAGGCAAAAAGCTAACTAGCTTTTCCAACGTTATCCTAAGCTTCTACCACCCAGAAGTCTTGTATATAGAATGTAGACTTCTAAAAGATGTAATCAAATTACTTGATAGAATCCTGTAATTCTATGGCATTAATGCTAAGTATGTTCTTATGTTTCCTCATGTTTTCATTCCTTAATCCATTTTAGTAGACACTGCACCTACCAACTGTAATCAGTGTTATTAACACATGAGGAAAAATGTGCAGGTTCAGGGTCAACCAAAGAGCCAAACCTCATACCTCCAGCTGCCTAAAAGGCTTTTTAGGTGTCCAGGTCAGGAGTGTCTGCGTGGCCTCATGGGGTCCGCTGGTAAACCTTGGCACCCCTCAGTGACTGCCAGATGTGGGTGTTTCTGGTTGCTAGTGTCACAAATGCTGACAATAGGAACAAAACACATGAATGGGAGTTAACTCTCTGCATGGATTTATAGCAGCTTGCATCCTGGAGTGCTTTTTGAGTAGCCTAACCACTTTTAAAGGGCATTTACTGGGAAGCCTCCATGCAGTGAATGAGCTGATCCGGTGAACCCTTCCACAGCACTCCGTAACCTAGACCCAGTTGGAAGCATTACTGCAGCAATTGCTATTTGATTTTTCTAAAACAGATGGAGTAGAGAATAGGGGGGAAAAAAAAAAAAGAAAAAAAGAAAACCCCAATGGAATAAGCACAGGTCGGGAGCATAGCTGATGTGAGCAGTTGGGTCTGCAAGCAGCCCGCAAGCTCCTCTGCCATCTTAATCTTGTGACAAAGCCATACTTCTGTGGGAGAAATCACTGTAAGCAAAACAGTATTTAGCACTGCTACCGTGCAGTTTTGCTTTGGCACTTGCAACCTCACAAATAACGAATAAAACTGCAGTGAGGTAAGATCGCCTCGTATTTTTGATAAGAAAACCGGGAGCAGGCGTTGTTGATCCCACAGAACTCGCCTGCAGAGGAAGCCCTGAGGTAACTGGCGCTGCCCGCCTCCCCTGGTCCTCCACCAGCGGCGTACGGCGGCCTAAAGCCGACAGGACGGGGGCTCTGCGGGCAGCTCCGCCACCGCGGCTGTGTTGGGGAAGAGCTCGGCCCGCCCTGGAGCCGGAGGGCGACGGGGCCCGGGCTGCGGACAGGGCTGAGGGGCCGCCGCGCCCTTCCCGCCCAGCGCCATGTTGTGAGGAAGCGCGCGCGCCGCCCGGCCGGGAGGCGGAGCCAACGCCAACCGAAGTCCTCCGCGGGCCGTGCGCAACGCGAGGCGCTCTAGGCAGCCGTTGGCCGCCATGTCGGTTTCTATGGTAGCGGGGGAGGAGCGCCCCCGCCCAGCGCTCCGGAGCCGTTGCGAGGAGGAAATGGCGGCTCGGCTCGGCTGAGACCCGCGGCGACGAGATTCTCCCACCCCTCCCCGCGGTGAGTGAGGGAGGCAACCGGAGAAGCACCGGGACGGGAGGAGAAAGGGAGCGGGACCGCCGCTTGCGGCGGAGAGGTCGCGGAAAAGGAGAGGCCGCCGCCTCCGGCCTGGACGCCTTTTGGGCTCGACTAGAAAATGGAGGCGGGCGGGTGGTGCGGGTCAGGGCGGCCGGAGGGCCCCGGGCGGGGGGGGGCGGTGGGTGGATGGGGGGGAACGGAGCGGAGCGGGGGGCGCTGGGGGGAGCGGCGCGGCCTGTTTTCAGGGGACCGTCGGTGCGGCTGCAGGGCGCGGGCACGCCGGAGGCCTGGCCCGGTTCCAGAGGAGGTCGGCGACTCGATGCGGGGGCCCCGGAGGAAGCTAAAAGCCGCCGCCCCGTAAGCTCATAACGTGGTTGGGCCGGAGCGGAGAGGACGCCCTCCCCGGGCGGAGCGGGCTAGAAGGCGGGCTCCTCCATGTTGTGGGGGGAAAAGGAGAGGACGGTTGTGCTCTGAGGCGATCGACGTCATTATCAAGCTGACGCCGGCAAGCTTCTCCGTGACGTCACGACCGACTTTAACCGCCTTTCTCGTTGAGTTTCACCGTTGCCCTGGTACCGCACGAGGGGTTCTCCGCCGCGGCCCCGACCGGTGGCGGCGTGCGGGGGCAGCCCGGCTGCCCCTCCGCGGTGCTCCTCGCCGCGGGGGACGGCAGAAACCCGCCCGAAAACTCGTTCCGGGGACCGGGGGGGGGATCTTCGGAGGGTGGGAGTGGAAGTTACCTGCCTTGAGGTGACGTTTGTTTTCTCCGGGCGAGGGAGGCGATCTCCTTATCGGTGAGTGACACAAGAAAAGTCAAACTTGGATCAAGTTTTGGTGACTTTCTTGTAGGGGAAAAGAGGAGGGGTTGAATTTTTAGACGGTAGTGATCGTTGGCTGGCTTTAAATATTCATGACATTCCCTGTCAGTAACTGTTCCCCACCCCTTGCACCAGTGTACTTAAATACTGTCTCTTGGAGGTGGCGGTAGTTTGGAGCTGCTTATTTGGCTTGCACAAAACTATTCTTTGGTGACCAAATTTAGTTTCATACAGTTAAGTAGTTTTCAGCTTGTACCTCCAAGTGATAGTTACAGTTTAGTAGTGGGTTAAGAAAATCTTACCGGTTTAGCTTGTCATTTTTAAATTGGAAAGAACATTACAATCTTTTCAACGTGTTACAAAGTACATGTGTGTTACACTTTCCCTGCTGTTTGTACCTTCAGTAACTCAAAATAGTGTAACATGCTGTTTTTCTTGCATGGGCTTTCATGTTTTCTTTCTAGGAACTTCAGGGAGACAAGAAATGCTGATTCCTTTTATTTAACTCAAAAGGATGTATAAGCACTTATAATTTCCCTGTGCTTTTTGGTTTTGTGGGTTTTCGTCGGTTTTTGGGTTTTTTTTTGTAATGTTTGGGATTTTTTTTCAGAAAAAGCTCTTTTGAGTACTTAATCATCACAGCCTTGCTTATGTAAATTCCTTGGCGGCTGATATTCAACTATATTTTGCTTTATTTTATGAGAACTTTTTCACTGTTTGCTTTTTTGTCTTTCTATTTTACACAGTTTTCTTGTAAGTGGTAATTTGAATTGGTTTAGCTTCATCAAACAAAAATTACTAGCTTTTTAAGCCATTTAAATGCTGGTCAATGAAAAATGATAATGTGTAGTTACTGTACAAGTGTAGCATACATATACTGTGTTAATTGTAATAGATATTTTGGGTTCTGCTCCACTTTTATGTATGCCAGCTGCTTGTTATCATTCTTTGACATTTGGAACTTTCTATAGGAATAAATATAGAAGTACTCTCAAAATAGCTGTACAGTTAGGCCTTAAACTTTTTCCCTTGATGGTTGCAGAAACATTTTGCACATAAAGGTTTTTCTAATGCACTTTTGTGGAAGAGTAAAAGCTCATGTTAGCTTCAGCTTACTTTGAGACTGCATGATTCCAGTGATTTGGAAATTGAATAATTGTTGATTTCTAAGACTAGCATTTAAATAATGTGGGGTTTTTTATAAAGTTTCTGTGTTTTGGGGGGTTTTAAAGGGATATTTTAGTTGATTTCTATAGGTGTGCAAATGAAGTTTTTGCTTTGCTGCAAATTTATGTACACTATGAAATGCTTACATATTTTAAAGCTGTTCAAATATAAAATAATACATATAATTCACACAGTGCTTCAGAGGGTACGTTTCATACAACTGAGAGATGTCTTTCAAGTTTAAAAAAAACAAAACAACCCTGAAACTCCCAAAAGCAATGCTAATAGAATAGTATGAGTCCAAAATAATAAATAAAATTGAATAAATATTTTTCAGCCTCTAGTGGACTCATCAAAACACATTGTTTGTTCTACTTAATCCTGCTTCACTACTAAGATTTTCTGGCAGTAGATTATGTTACTTGTTTCTGATTTAAGACAGTAATTGTCTTTATAGTTGTAATTTACAACTGTGGGATTTAATTCTCTACAGCCTGAAATTTCAGCTAGAAATATTAAGTGGAGAGAGGAAAGGCAAGGATTATAGGGGTTAGGCTGAGAGTTTATAAAATTTAACTGATGAAATGGAAGAAGAAGGGACTGTACTCAGCAAGAGTAAGCGGGTTCTTAGTTGACAGAAGTGTTAGTGTTTATCTGCACTTCTTTTATTCACTGCTGCACTTTTTCTGCCTACTGTCTCTTGTAGTACTACAAGTAGTAGGAGATTTAAGGAGAGGATTTTAATATAAGTAAGAATTATCTAGTTTATGCAAGAACTGGTTCCTTTTTTGTGTTCTGTCAAGCCTCTCCTCACTAGGAGAATCTTCAGTCAACTGTCAGTTCACGCTTTGAGGGTTGTACTAATGTTAAGTTTTTATCTAATACAGCATCTGAAATAAGTGAATACTTCACAGTTACTAATGATGATAGGTCATTGATAGACTTTAAAGTTAAGAAAAATCTTAAATTTCCAGTTAGGGAGCTAAGGCACAAAGATTAAATGTATATTATATGTGTTCTCATAGCACACCCCAATCAAAATTGGGTACTGAACTGTGTTTACTGCATTTTTAATAATATAATCAGTATGCTGTAATCACTGTGTTTCACTAAATTCTGAAGGAGAAATTAATTTATGTTTTACTTCATTTAATGAAGCCTTTTCGATGCAATAAGAATGAAAATTATAACTTGTTTCAGTTGTATTTTAGCTCACTTTTTACAAATGAAATGGTGGAAAAAAGTGTAAAAACAGGGTTATTTTTCTTAAACAGCTGTGCTGATAGGGTCAGAAGTTCTAATCCTGCAGTTGTTTTGAGTCCATTTCTGTATATGCGGTTCTACTGGCAACAGTACCTAGATACAGAGGATAAAGATAGTTTAATTATAATGTAAAACTAACATTTTTTACATACGGTGTTTTGGGGTGTGTAACTAGTGTATGTAATCATGCCACCTTGACAAAAAGCTCCCACAGCTTTATTAGTTTGTGTAAAACTGTCTGTGAGAAGGGTATTTCAAGTACAATGTAAATATTCAAGCTGAAACATGACAGTTGTAGAATTGTAATCTTGTATGTTTAAAAATAAACTAGCTGTGGGATGTGGAAGAGTTAAACTGTAAGGTTCTCAGACTTAGCCCGAATAACCGTTGCTGTTCAGTTAACAGCCATGGTAAAGAACTGATTTCTTTGGTGCCTCAGAGGAGGAGTGCCCGATTGTGAATCACCTTTCTGAAGCGCATTGTTTCCTGTGCAATTGCTGAAAATATATTTTTATTGCTGCTAAAGAGGTCAAGTTCAGTAGCAGAAATTGCACATTAGGCAAATAAGTAGTAAGTATTTGTAAAGTATCTTCATTCAAGATGATGGAAGAGGAATGGTAAAGATATTGTATATTGAGTAATACCCAATAGCAATCAA
This sequence comes from Pluvialis apricaria, assembly GCA_017639485.1. NCBI lineage: Eukaryota > Metazoa > Chordata > Aves > Charadriiformes > Charadriidae > Pluvialis > Pluvialis apricaria. Next base: position 14,780,636 of record CM030021.1, read on the forward strand.
AGTTTGTAATTGGTATTTCTGTTGCTAAACTTAGGACCATGGCTTGTAAAATTGGCTTGTACTGGGGCCTTTAGAAGATTTCTTGTACAGAGATGGTTATGTTTGTTTTTTTAATCTAAGCTTTTGACCACCGAAAGCTGCCTTCCCCCCCCCCCCCCAATATTTGTAGAAAAGGGAAAAAGAAAAAAGCAGAGCTACCTATGCTTCTTGTGATTCTACTCACAACTTGTCTTAATGAGCAAAATCTATTTGCTCTCTCATTTTTGGTCACACTGTTCAGACCCTGAGAGCAGGAGTAAACCTGACCAAAAAATTAAATTTTATTTTGTTGTCTTTGGGTAAATTTTCATTGTTAGGGCAGATACAAGATTAGCTTACTCAGAAGAACGGGAATAAAAGCTTCAGAAGGTATTATAGGAGTAGGAAAAAAAGCGAAGTGTCAGTCTGTTAGAAAGCCAATAGTGTATCTGCCTAGTGTTTTAAGCACCCATGAAGCTCTGGACTAGAAAATACCAATGGCATGTATATAATACTTGTCTTTCCTCTTAAAATCAGTCACTGTTTCCTCAAATGCGGAAACACTAAACTGAATATGAATTTTGTTTATCAAACACAATTACGGGCCTAGAGGTTGGAGGATGTGCATACTGTAAGTGCCTTGTGTTAATGTTTGTGCTTTACTAAAGTTCCCTCAGTACAGCTGTCAGTTACAGTTCTTTCCCCCGCTACTAACAGACAGAGCTGTGCTGGCAGAAGCTCTAATGTGTACACAAACATCTTAGAATCTGCTAATGTAACTTTTTGCATTCAAGGAATTTGAGGGAACTTTCAAAGTCTTGCTTCCTCCTGCGATAAACTGCTTCCCTCCTTGGAAGGGCCTGCACTAGCGTGTTGATAGAGCTTTCTTATTATGTGTGCAACCGCACTGATAAGACTCTGCCGCACCAGGGTGGTGCGCACCTGCTACCCCACCCTGCAAAGAGAACGGCTCATACAGGTAAAAGTACAGTTTTGCAGGTGTAATTACACCAAGAGGAGGTGCTTATGCTAGCACGGCTCTGTTGATTAGGGATTGTACCCCTTAACATTCCTGACTTGTGCAATTGTGACAGTGAACATCTGTAGTGTAGATATGATCATAGTCCTGTTTGTTGTTAAATTAAATTCTCATGTTTGCCAGATTTCTTGTGGTCCTGCTGCTAAAGTGCCTTGAATGTTTCTATGAGAAATTGCTATTTAGCTGAATTTAGCTGTGGGGACTTCACTCTGGTTCAAAGAAGCAGTTTTTGCTACTTATCCAGAATAAAATACACTCATTGTACCTGGTGCTGTTTTCATTCTGCTGCACTACTTACTGAGTGATCTGTCCCTCCTTTCCTTTAATTGATTTTTTTTTTCTGACTGTTCTGATCCTGTATGATGCAATCTGAAATAAGAATTTTTTAAAAAAATGTTTTGCTTGGGGAGTTGATTTTCTAGTCTGAAAGAGACATCAAAATAAACTTCAGCGTGTGTGTTTTGCTTTACATAAACCAGGGAGCTACTTTATGCGTTTTTGCTTGGAGTAGTTATGTCATACTGTGGAGTCGCTCAGTGCCTTTTCCGTCTAGCTGCTACTGTGCACTAGAGTCTGCTGTGTGTACGTGATACTGTGATTCTGTGCATACGCATTAAATCCAGCACTTCCAGGAGGTCCCGCATTCCCTGCAGATGTGCAGGATTGCTGTCCTGTGTGTGCGCAGTTACCCATCACGGGAGGCAGTGGCCTTCTTAGGAGGCTTACGTAAGGTAAGTGAGTCGCCTGACAGAAATCACGGCGAGGATGATGGTGTATGTAGTAGTTTCAGACATACAGTAGAGAGGGTTTATAATCATGGGTGACTGAAGACATTTTAATTTGGAAAGATTCAGTATTATTACAAGCACAGAGACCAAGTGAATGTATTTATTGTTTTTAAAGGAAGCTATTTTTTTTACTTTCTGGAATGAATACTTTTGCTTAATTATTTTAAAAAGCAAGCTGTTAAGTTAGTTTGCTATAAAGTTTATTGTCAATCTAGAATATCTCTTCAACACCTTTCTCAAGTGGAAAAAAGTGATCTTGTGAAATTTATAAATGTGTTGAGTCTCATTTGTCCTATGAGAAAAATCTGGAAGAAAATTGAACACTTGTTTCTGCATTTTTGGAAATTAAAAAAGAGGTAGTTAATGTTTACATTTTACATCTCATTAGGTGATTGACATCAGCACTGCATCTTCTTAGTATTTAGTATGATGTGAATGTGCACTTAATGGGCTCTCCTGTACCAGCACGGATCAAGTGTTTTGCACCGTACTCTGGACATCTGAAATAATTTTTCAGCATAAAAAACCCCCAAACAACCCTGCTTTCAAACTGAAAAGCCTGGGAACCACAAAACTTCATTTAAATAATTTTTCTGGTTTTCCAGGCGTGTCTGATGGTAGAAATGTGTTAGTGACAGATGCTACTGAATTATTTGTGATACTGCATCATGACATCACAAGGTCATACAGTACCTTCAGTGATTCTGTGGTAAAATGTCGGCAAGATTGAGGGAACGGGGTTTTAACAGAGTTGCAGAAGCTTCTGAATTAATTCTTTTTTTTTTTTTCTTTTTTCTTTTTTTTCTTCCCCACCTCCCCGGGAGAGCTGGTCACACTGGTGTGCTGAGGGAGCTTTTCCCTCGCATTGTGGTATGGGTGCCATCACGCACTTTCTTTCCACCACCTTCAAAGGGTGCAGATTCTCTCTTTACTGGTGCAGCCGTTTCTGTCCTGGGGCAGCCTGGTCTCCCATGATAGTCAAGTCAGTTCTTTTCCATTACTTTTGGTAGGAACTGAGGTGGGGTGCTGCCCAACGCTGAAAAATGGAGGCTTTACAAGTCCTAGAACCTGTCTTTGTAAGGGGAGATGGGGAAGCGAGGGAAGAAGCAGCAGGTCTGAGTGGAAGGGTGTGATGCGAGACTATTGTAGATGTCAGTGATGCCATTCCTGACAAATTAATAATGTGTTATGTGCATCTGGGGTTGAAATACTGTTGTGATACTAAAAGCTACCTTAAAACTATATATTGGTGATACTTTGCCCTAATTTGGCTATATAGCACTGCTTATATTTGCCTGTAATTATTACTGCTTCATGCAGTATTAAAGAAGATTACACATTTCTTAAATTAGGATGGAGTAATTCTGAGGAACGTGGCTGTAGTAATGAATACACATTACTGAATCTGCACTGTGCAAATTTCAAAGCTTGTTAATGTGTTAATTTTTTAAATGGGAATAGGAAGGAATTAACTGCCACTTTTAAGTTGTTAGTATTGTGGGTATATGGGGTGGCAGGTTTGTTTATAATCTTGGAATTAATTTAGTATGTTTATAACCAGCAAAGCATTTACAGATAAGCATTACAGTTTTTGTAGCACTATTTCTGTTTGTTTATATTCTTCTAGGTCTAACTCTAAGCAGTGAAACACTTCCATTTTATGCAAGTTTTATTTTAAGATGATCTTTCAAATGTAAACTTCTTCCTGGCATGAAATCTCTGTATTTGCCAGGGATGTCTGGACTTTTGACCTTGAGCTGCAGCTTGTCTATAGTGTCAAGTAGTGAGATAGTAGATTATTTGGGGGGTGGGGGAGGGAGTTCAGAATCACATCAGTTTTCTTGTGTTTCCCCATATCCGGACTTGAGCCTTATGATTGCTGCTCTCTGTCTTCAACTCTCATTGCTTCTGTCACAACATTCCCATTTCACAAGTTTTTGAAAGGTGTCTTCCTTCTTCCAGGAGGAAGAAACTTAAATCAGTAGGCAGTGGGTGCATTTTATATGAAAATAAAAGACCATATATACTAGTTGTACTTGGTCATCTGATTTTTGGTTGCTTCTCATGTAAGTAGTCTGCTCTTGCACCTTTCGTGGACGAGCAGATGGCGGGAACTGCGCTGCAGCGCTGTGCGTAGGTGGCTTTCTGCAGTGCTAGCGCAGAACCCGTTCCCCGCTGTTCTTAGGGGTCAGTGGATTGCACCCTTTTTCTGTGGTCTGAATGGAACTGCTCATTTATGTACAAAATAGGTTTTGCCCTAGTGACTTCCTTTGGGCTGCTTCTCTAATGCTTGTTGATGCAAGGGATTAATTTTGCTCCTGCTTAGTAGAAAGAGTGCCAGTTTCCCAGATGTCGTCTTTGACAAATAGGAATGCAAAGTAATTCTCAATGGGATCAGTCTTCTGAGTGGGAGTGGCATCAACTAAGCCATACCAGTATTTCTTTCATTTGCATCAGAAATTGTGTCCTTATGTGAGTTCTCAGACAGTATTTCTTTTTTTTCCTCATGTGATATTAGTGTATTAGCTTATTAGGAATTTTTTAACACTTAAAGGAGGCATAGGCCAAACCTGGTGCCTCTTTTACAGGGAATAAAACGAGCAAACAGCGTCAACTGTGATTGGAATCACTGTTACATCATTCTGGAAAGGATGCTTTCTGCCCTGTTCATAACATCTTGCAGTTTCTTTGATAGTTAAGAAACCTATCCTGGTTATTATGGTTTGAGCAAATACCTTGCATGTCAAGCCTTCTAATTCTGAATAAACTCACAGCAAAATGTAACCGAAGCCCAATTACAAGTTACTCTAATTGCACCTAGTGTCTTAAATACTGGGAAAGACTGGATTTGTGTCAGGACATGGAGATGAAACTGGTCACTGATGAATGAAGCCTTCTTCTAAAAGCTAGAAGGTATAAGACTCTTATGCTTTGAATTTCTTTGCAGCTGCAAACAGTCGTCTTCTCGCTAACCCTAGTTGTCAGAAAGTTGCTGAACCTTATATTGGCCATTGCGGTTGGTTGAGATTTCTGTGCTGTCCTTGGGCCCTGGCTATTGAATTTCCATAATGTATCTAAAACATTAACTGGAGCTTCAATATGAAGACTTATTATTTATTTTTTTTTATTTAAAAGGTATGTTTGTTTCTTTGTCACAGTAGAAGTAAACATTTGTTAGGTAACGGGTCACACTAAAACAACTCCTGCAGGTACTAGTGTCTATCACAAGTCTTAAACATGAGGTGAACCTTGCTTTCTTGGGTGCTTGCGTAGGGGTGAGTATGTGTGAGGTCTTTCAAAATCGAAGACATCCTTCTGTAGAGTTCTTAGGGTGAGTAGGGAATAAGAGAACTAACAGGTGCCAGACATTAATCATTTGGATTAGAGTATTCATGCAAGGTGCTTGTATCACTTGTAAATAATGAGATACCAGAATTTGTGCAGATAGCAGCAAATTGGCTGAGTGTTGAAGAGTGCTGTCATCCGAGAACATGGAATAAGGTGAGACATCTTTTGTCATCTAGCTGTTGAAAATGAGGATTAACATTAATGAAAGGATAAAGATGACTGCTCTTTCATATAGATTCCTCAAAAAAACCTAAGAAAAATAGCTAGTAAGCTGAAACTGAAGAATTTACCCCGAATTCTGACATAGTTTTTTAGATATTTTTTTTTGGTGCATAAGTCCTCTGATAAAGGAGAAATTAAGTTATTTCTTTTGGTTGCTTTTAGTTCATGTTAAAGGCTTTATTACTAAGCTGTCTTTCAAGATCCTTTTTGAGTAAAGTCTTCCCGGTTAACTGAGGCAGGGAATTCTTAATGCATTTAAAATTTTAAGTTCTAGAAAAGACAAAATCTTTATGCTGTCGGTGGACCCGCTGAACGTTTTATTACCTCTTCAAGGAAATGAGGGGGGGGGGGGGGGGGGGGGGGGAAGTGAAGATACTGATCTGAACGTATATATGTTGGTGGTTTGTTGAATTGGCCTTTGTCTAAAAATATAAACACAAGATGGGGAAATGTTGGTATTCTTTGAAAGCTTTGCTCTGTCATCATCAGATTAAGATGTTACGTTGAGGCATCTTAAAAAGGGCTTAAGGAAATCAGCATCAGCAGACCCGGGTGTCTTCAAGTTGGCTGTCCTGCAGTTAACACCTCTCAGCCCTGTGTCACTGGCACAGGTCACCTCTCTCCCGTCCCTTTTCCCTGAGGCTTCTAAACTGTTGGGTTTCAAAGATGGCAGTAGATAGCAGTATGCTTTTCTTGAGGTTTTGTCTGAATGTGAGAGTGGTAATATATTTAAGTGGAGTGAAATTACAAGCTTTCCCTCTTTTTTTTTTTAATTGATTAATAACGGTGTGTTGGAGGATGGATTTTTAATGTGTATTGCATGTTTGCGAACATGTGGTATTTCAGTAGCAGCAGGACTTGGAATTTGGGAATATCTTTTCTCTCTCTTGTTAGATTGGCTGCTGATACTGCTCTGGAATTTCTTCAGGCCGTGTATGCTGACAAACACACAGGTTTGCAGTGTTTAGGGAATCCACAGGGATGCTCAATGTGGGTGATGGCTTCGGAAGTCTTACAGAGTGGGCAGCCCCGTGTTTCTGGGTTTGTCACTGCTTGAGAATAGTTGACCAAATTGACATTGAAAGCTTCTGACAGTTTTGTAATTTTTCTAGGGTAGGATATTTTTGTGCTTCAGTTGCTTCTGGAATTTAGGTCCAGAATGAATTCAAATGCCTCATTTGTTTGGGTGAAACTGGAAGATTTTACCTGCAAGCTAATGGGGGAGGGAAAACCTGAATAAATGTTTTCTTGGCTGAATATTCTTTCTCAAGATACTATGCATCAGCCTTATGCTCCAGTACTGGAGAAGTGACTGTTCTGTTTCACTGGAATGCTCATGTAATTACAGTTTGCAAACTTAAAACAGAGCCTTGGCTGAGGGGGCAGTTAGTGAAGTCCTGCCGGCTGAGATCTGATGAGCGCTCGCCGCATGGATGGTGGTGTGCCTGTGTTGAATGAGATGGCAGCAAGGTGCAACACCAGCTCGGCCTGCCTAAGGGGGTCTTGTTCTCCATACCTGTACTTGCATGTCTTTACACTAGTTCTGACGCTCCTTGTTTTTTTTTTTTTTTAAATCTTTTTGGATCACTCTTTGGTGGGTTCATTTTCTGCTGGGTTCAGAAACTGAGTGTTTACTAAGGAGTCGGGTGACTTTCTGTGGGAGAGGTGTGTGGGTGGATGTGGTGTAGCCCATGTAACAGGATGGGAGAAGGGTGCAAGTAGCAGCCCAAGTAGTGTGTGTTGTACTTTGTAGTTTATAAATGTGGATTTTAATAAGCACTGTGAATCCTTTGTTAATGAGGACATGCTGTGTATATTGGGTGACCATTTTAAATCAACCTAGGGTTTGTATTGGCAAAGTTTACGTCATCTGTGAAGGGGGAGAGATTTTTTCCTTTAAGAAACTCTTGATGTGTGTTTCTGCCTTTGTTTATAGTCAGTCTTAAAAGCTTACATGTTTTCGCAGTGGAGATTGCTGATCACAGAAGTTGTTAACCTGTGCAAAACCAGAGGACTTTATGAATAAGCAACAGTGTATATGTTTATTATTAACATAATTTTGTCTTTCTGTCCCATCATTTATAGAGACTCTTGCCTCAAATTTTCCCAAGGTACATAATATCCTTTCTGAAGGAGATGTGGCAGAAAGGCAGGATGATGCTGATGGGAATTGTCTGTTAGGGGAGGTACAATAGTTTTCCAGCTAGAAAGTTCAGTTTCAGAGATGTGATTAATGTACTGTATTAGGAGGAATGAGATTAATTGATCACGGATGTTCAGTTCCTTTAAAACAAGATACCCAGGTTGCTGCTTCAGCTTGCATTTCTGTCAGTATCTCAGCTGCAATTGAGTCACTGACTTGAGAACAAAGAGAACAAAATGAACAAACAATCGTACTGAAGGGGGAAGAGAAACAGACATTTGAAGACTACAAAGTTGCCTCATGTTGTAGTAAATATTTTTGCAGGCAGTTAGCGGAATGTTTGCTTAGAAGTGCCAGCAGGCTTGATACGTTTACAAGTGTAATTGTGAATTAAAACTTTGTGCTTTTATGTTTTGATAATACTTGATTTTTCAGCTGCTTTTAGGCATTTAAGTTTAACCTGTATTAGGATGCAGTTCTGCAAAAGCAGATTAATGTGAAATGTTTGAAACTTACTCTGTTTTTAATGAAAAATAATTTGGACCAAATGGGGAGAGAAAAAAACAGAGATACTAAATAATAATAGTAAACCCCCAAGCAGTTTATGACAAATGTAGGGGGTCTGCGATTTTAGTGTTTTAAGTGTACTGAATTTTTATACCTCTCAAATTTGAAATTATTTTAAAATTGCAATTCTGTTAAAGTTTTTTCCTGTAGGTAACAGAGGTAATAATAATGAGATAACATGTACTAATGCTGAAAGAGGCATGATTCTTGCTTAGGATCTCTTAGTTCTCAATTATTATTTGTGTTAAAAATGCTATTTTATGTTAAATCAGAGCTGTAGAGTCTGCACTGTACAGCCTTGCCACTGGGTGGGGTATGACTAGCAGTGTAAAATGTGTTACGTTCAGCGAGCCAGAACGTCTCCTAAGCAGAGAGCATGCCAGTTCTGTTTTTGATATCAGCTCTGTGGCTCAAACATACTTGCAAAGAGCATGTTGCACACAGGGCCTTAAATGCACAGATACATAAATGTGCACTGCGAAGACAGTTCTTTCTTTAGTATGTTTCTGGATAAATTATTCAAATAGGATGCACTTTTTGCATGTTCTAGAGGCATAGTTTGTTTTCATAGTTTAATATTAGAGTTGAACAAGAAGTGATTAGCTGACTTTCCCTCTTCCTTTAGGCATATCACTTAAAAATTGCATGATGTGTGATCAGTTGGAGATTCTGAACAGGGAGATTGAAAGGTTATTACAGAACAGCAGCGTGGAAGAAGGCACTTTAAACTCAGACTGTCTTCAGCCATCAGTGACTGACTCCCTGGATATAATCACTGATTCAGACAATGGAGCAAAATACATATTAGAGCAGGTATTCAATATCATGATATATAGCAGTAGGGTCTTTAAAATTAGTTTATTCTATTGTCTTTATTTGTTTATATTTTTCTCCTCTTTTTTGAGTGGGAATAGTTGGCCGAGGGAAAGACTGTAGGTAATGTATGTAATCCCCTATAGAGAAAGTAGAGGGGCAGGAGATACTGATGTGGATCTAACGATACACTCATGTGGGTTTTTTCCTAATTCTGCTTTGCCACAGGCATGCAAACTTTGAGATCTGTTGTTTGTGAAATGATAAAGTGATGCACTGATGAAAATTAGATTTGGGGAGGGGTGTGTCTTATCCCATCTCCTTATTTTTGGGACAGTAACATAGCATTGGAGAACACCTAGAGATTACAGTTGCTTAGGAAATAAAATACGTTTCTAAGCAGCAAAGATGCTTTTAAGAGTTGGGGGCTTGAGAGATTTGAAAACAATGATGTATTCTTTAAAAAGAAAACTCAGGCTGTGTATTGGCATGTCGATGAAGGATTATGTAATCTGTTCTTAAATGTGTATGTCTCCCCGCCTGGAGTGTTAACAATCAGTTCTTACTTGTTTGAAAGAATTAGTAAATGTTCTAGTTATTTCCTACACCTACTATGGCAGTTCCCCTGCATCTTTAATTGCAGAGTGCTGACACTCAGAGTCCCTGTCCAGGACTGTTGTTTTGTCTTCACTGACTTATTTTATAGGTCTGTTCAAAAGTGACTTTTTCTGTCCCGTCTATCTTGTCCTCCTTTTCCTCCCAGCTTCTTTTCCAGTGTTCTTCTAGTTTGGTAGACTACTTTGGGTTACGTGCAGACATTTCCTACTGATTTTTCAAGCTTAGGCGAGCTCGGAAGCAAGCAGTCAGTGTTGATGTTCCATTGCCATTCTGCATGTGAATTGGGACCCCTGGACTAAACAGTTGTTCAGATACTTTAAATGAATGCCTTGTGATTTTGAAGTACTTTCCAAGGGTTGATTTTTGGGACAAGGTGTTGTTACTGATATAATCTGCTGTCCTTGAAAGAAAGCTTCTGAGATCTTCTATATTGCAAACGTTATTAGTGAAAGGGACAGTGATAAGGAATATTCCTTAATTCTGGAGCTCAAATATACATTTTTATTATCCTATCTTGCAAAACCACTGAGTAGCCACTTGCATTTAAATCCTCAAAGCTGCAGATGTATTCTGTGATGAAATTTAGTAGTACAAACTGGTAAATCTTCCCTACTATAAACTTGGGCGTGCTGATGGAGTTTAAAAGTATTTCTGCATTTTCATTGCACAATATGCGCTTTTTAAATTTCACTTTGGGAATGCTTTTAAATACTGCAAATGGAATAGACTTGTTGATTACAGTTTGGTACTGTTTTTGGATGTCTTCATGGGATCTAAATGAATTGATGAGAGTACAATCGTATTTTGTATTTATTTCAAAGGTCTCAACTGTTGGTAAGTGGAGGAGGTGGTATTGTTTAACTATGACTTTTCTTTCCAGTTTCAGTGTCTTTCTGAAAGCAGAAAACTGTCAAAAAGGCAAAATAACAGAATTTGCTTTACAATGTAATAGAGGCAAAACAATTCCAAATTTATGTAAACAATAGTAAGATAAGTTCATAAAAATATCAGTGCCTTATTTTGTCATCTTTTTTTTTCCCCCCCTTCCAGGAGCCAGCAGGAAAAGGAGGATTGCTGGTATTTGGTCCTGCTGACAACTGTGAGACTCAGTCTGGCACTTCTGAATCAGGAAATTCAGTATGTGCTGGAAGGATAATGCTGAATGACTCTGATCCTTTGCTGCCCTCTTCTGGCTCTCCTTTTCGTTCAGCTCTACAGGGAGAAACCTTCCGAACCTCTAATGCTGTGTCAGGTAAAGCATATAGAGGACATTGAAGAGACTTCTTATTTCTTTACATTTTTTCTGGAATTTAAATCTCAGAATTTGGATTACCTCTGCCTGTAGCTTTTAACTTCATCTTCCAAGGTAAACAAAGACGTAAAATGTGTTTTGATTTCTTCTCTTACTTCTCTTGCAGCCTTTTTCTGGTGTAAATATAATTTTAGTGTTGTTTTTAAATATTTTTTTTAATGTGTTAGTGATTTTTTGGGGGGGAACTTAATGAAATTTCATATTGAATTAAAGCCATTTCAGCTTTTTACCTGGGTAGTACAGGCTTAAAATTCACTTTTTAATCTGGCTGTAATGTTAGAAGTAATCCGTTACTATTTAAATTGATGTTCTGGAGTCTGGTGCTTTTACTGGTACGCTTATAGTATCTCAGGGAAATGACTCTTTAGTAAAGTTACAGCTTCAGTGTGAATTTTTTAACGTGTCTACATAGATGTTTGTTTCCATAGCATTCACAGTTGCAGTCTGTTTTAACATTGGTCAATGCAATACAAGAAAGCAGAGGAGTTGCCCTATAGAGCAGTTGAGTTTGGTAAGGCAGAACAGTAATGCAACTGATGCAGTATATGAAATAAGGTGGCGTTTATCACCAATGTATACTGCAGGACTGCGAAAAGCTTGCTGAAGGATGCCTCTGAAAACTTGTAGCTGTAATACGTACAGCTGTTAGAAACATCTTTGGTTCTTTCAGCACCTGCTGTTATTTAGGAATTCCGTTAATGTTCCCTTTTGGCTTACCTGTACAATTCTTGAGCCAGGAATTCGTATATAACTACTCCAGAAACATTTTGGGGGGAGAGTTGAGTTTCTTGTTGTTGTTTTTTAAACACTGTTTGTTTCCCCAATTCATTGAAATATACTTATTACTGCATATTATAGTTTCATATGAGCAATGTAGTTTCAATGACAGCAAAACATAATTTGTGCATTCATTTTGGAGAGCATTTACGTGGTGTGCAACTCATTTAAAACATTGCACCATACTATAATACCAACTTTAACACTTGTTCAAACCAGGTTATTCCTGAATTGCTCAAAATGCAGTCTTGGATTTTATTCTTATTTCTGTTATTTGCTTCTGTCTTCTCAAATAAGAGTGTCTCCTAGTGTGCTGGAAATTACTTTTTGAGAAAAAAGGGATCCTGGTTGTCGGCAGAGATTTCTTTTTTTCTTTCTTTTTTTCCTGTGGCTCCATCTGTGATAGTTGGAGGTTCTTTGGTGATTTTTTTTTTTCTTTTGGTCATTGTTGTAGATCATATAGGCTGAAAACCTTTTTGTAAATAACCATGTCAAGCAGCAGTCTTTCTCAAGTTTCATTGAATGCAGATTGATTTTTATTTTTTTTTCCAGAGAGATGTTTGAGAAGATTTTTATTTTGTTCTTTTCTCTATAATTTCTTCTATCCCGTAAACCTTGTTAGAGACATAACTAAGGGAAAGTGTGTTACTTTTATCCTGAAGATCCACCAGTGTTTCTGAAACAACTTAAAAATAGAAGCTAAACTGCGATAGCTTTGAATTTCTTTAAACTGGCTGTTGTTTCTGCCTTGTTTCTTATCCCGCTGCAGGTAATCAGCAGTCCTTTCTACTGGGAAATAATACTGATATCAAATACTACCCTCCCCTTTAAAACAGTAACTGTGTCTGTACTGTCTGTTTGGATGACTTCTTGTTTTGCTCCGTGGTGTCTCACACTGGTGCATGCATGGCTTCTGTGTGCATGTAAGGAGTGGAACTGCTAGAGGTTTTTCCGCAGGCAAACCCCAGGGAAGGATTTTTTTTTTTAGAAGTATCAGAAATCCTAAGGCTATTTCATAAAATATGTCAGTATAGGGTCCAAACCCATACGTTTAACTTAGTACTTTGTCTTTGAAGGAATTCACTGAACTTTTTATTGGTATGCAGTGACTATTAGTGGCTTGAAATTCAAATTAAGTATTTGTTACAATAACATAATGAAATTACATCAGAATATTTAATAATTACTTTGGCTATGAATATTTTTGAATCTGAGTTTTGAACCTTATGTTTCTCTTCAGCGTTTCAGGGTGGGGACTGTGGTGTCCGTACTATGGAACGAGCTGTAAGTTCACAGCCAGTGCCATTAGAATCTGAATCTAATACTGACAACATGGAAAATAGTTCTCCTGGTAAGATTTCTTCCTTTTAAATTGGGCACTTTTTTTGTCCTGTGTGTGTGTGTGGATATAAATATATTTTTAAATAACAAAAGAGTTTTATAACAGCTGGATTATGTTGGCATGGTGTTCAGTGACCTACTTAGTGGCTACTGCTGTGTTATTACATTCACAAGAAAGTATTTTATCTGTTTTCGGCGTCATAAAATGAGGTGGAGATACATATATGTCTCTGTATCTGTTGTCACAAAGAAAATAATACTATGTTGAAAAACAATCCTTATGAAAATGCATCTTCCTTCACCAGTTGAATAACTCTTGCCTTGTTTTTAGCATCAGTTTTGGATGATAAAGGTGAGCAAAGCAATGAGGAGGAACAAAAAACTATCAAGCCTACGAGTAAAGAGTTCAGGAAAACCTGGGGGTTTCGAAGGACTACGATTGCTAAGCGAGAAGGTGTAGGAGATATTGACGTGGACTCTAGTGAACAACAGCCACAACAGCAGCAACAAGGCTTAAACCTCAGGCGTAGTGGACGGCAACCAAAGCGCACAGAAAGAGTGGAAGAATTTCTTACAACAGTAAGACGCAGGGGAAGGAGGAGTGTTCCAACTGCTCTGGAAGATTCTAGTGAACCGGCGTCCTGTCCAGCTACGGATGCTGAAACCGCTTCAGAAGATAGTGTTGAGAGCACTCCAGATACAAAACCTGCAACTCGGAGGATTGCTACTAGGAGCAGCAAGGACCAGAAAGGTTCTAAAAGCAGACGCACAAAAGAAGAAGAGGAGGAGGAGGAGGAAGAGGAGGAAGAGGAAGATGATACTTCTGATAGTGATAGTGATGGGTTGACACTAAAGGAGCTGCAGAATCGACTGAGAAAGAAACGTGTTGAACAGAAAACTGTGCAGCTGACACTGAAGGATATACAGATCCGCCTGAGGAAAAGAAATTCAGAACAAGATCCTACAGAAACAAGGGACGTCCAGTCTGAAAAGCAAGTTGAGTCCGAGTTGCCTGTCAAACAAGAGCCTGAGACTGTAGACAGCACTGAGATTGCAAGCCAGGTGGTTGTGTCTGAGGAAGACACTGAAGATCTTCAGGTTCAGAAGGAGGTAAAGCCTGCCCTTGGTGCCAAAGGGGTCACGGATGAAGAACCTGAAGAACTGCCCAAAAGCAAACCTGAGTCTGAGATTTATGACCCAAATGCACTGTATTGTATTTGTCGTCAGCCTCATAACAACAGGTAGGCAAAGGTTTCAACTACAAATGCAATGCAAGTAGTTGGAATTTTTCTGTGATGAAAAAGTAAACCAAATGCTAATGGTTACTTTTTGAGTATATGTAAATGAGCTGTTGGGTTGGTTTCAAGTTTGGGGGGGAGTTTATAGCAAATATTTAAAAGAGAGGATAAGCAAATGAATACAGAAATGAACAGGGAGGCGGAACAGTGTACTGGTACTTTACTGGGGTACTTAAGATCTACTTGAAATCTCTGTTGAGCATTAATTGTCTTTTCATTTCACAATGTTTTACTGTTCCTTTGATTTTTTTTTTTCCAGGTTTATGATTTGTTGTGATAGATGTGAGGAATGGTTTCATGGTGACTGCGTGGGTATTTCTGAGGCTCGAGGGCGATTGTTGGAAAGGAATGGTGAGGACTATATCTGTCCAAACTGCACCATTCTACAGGGACAGGATGAGCCTGTTTCAGAAATAGACCAGCAGGAAGCTCAAGCAGGGCAAGTAAATGTGGATGGCACAGAATTCACGAGCATAGGAACAATTGAACAAAAATCTGTTGAGGACCAAGGAATCAAGGGTAGGATTGAAAAAGCTGCAAATCCAAGTGGGAAGAAAAAACTAAAGATATTTCAACCTGTAAGTATTTGAATTGTTTCTTATTCTTTGTATTTCAGTGAGTACATTGAGACAGTGTCTTACTTGTACGGCTGTAAATCTGATTTGTTTTTTTAAAGCTAAATATGAAGCTCAACAACCTGCTAAATATTACTGTTTAGCAGAAGTTTATCCATAGTTCTATCAATACAGGAGCTAAAACTCAAAGTGTTTTTCTGAAGTGGGGGATTTAATAGTTTTGTGTAGGTGTAAGGAAATGCCAGACTACGTGCTCTGTGCTATTCTGCCCTTTCTAAATACTGTTATGGAAGTCAAATAATAAGGTGTTCTTTTAATAGAAATATTAGAATCCTGAACGGGTTTATACTAGCTTTGAAATCAAACAATTCTGGGCATTTTTAATGATAGTGAAACTTTTTACTTAACATTGACAAGTGTCTGTGTTGGAGTTAATTGCAGCTGTACTTCCTCTGTACTTCCAATTAGTCATTGAAGTTCTGGTTTTTGTCCTGATGCTTCTCCAAGTTATTAGTACATAGAGAATTGTTTTATACTGTCTTTTTTAACATTAAAACCTGTACTTCAAATTATTGCAAATTCTGGCATAAAATATAAAAGAAGTTTAAATTTTGTAATAGCAAGTTCCGTACCCAATTCAAAATACAGGCAAACAAGCTGCTTCAGCTCCACATACACAAATTAAAAAACTTCATGCTATGGTGGTTGTCTTTGTACTGCCCAAGCTACTGTCGTAATGCCAACATCTTGACTATTTTCCTGTTCTTACTGTGCCTTGAAGAGCACGTTTCGTGTGTTTGCTCTTTGAATGGTACAGCTGTTCATATTTTTTTCTGTATGAATTTGTTCTTTCACACCTAATCTTTAGACTTTGAAATCATCCCTAGAATACGTATTACAATTTTGAGTATAAGCATCTCTCTGGAGGAATCTTTCTGTTGTAGTACGTTTTCTACAAAACAGTTATGGAACACTCCCCACTTCTAGTCAACTTAAATAGCAGAGTTATCCATATCAGCATAGGGAGCTTAATGTATAGGGCAGAACAGTTTGAGCTTAATATATAAATATTTACTATTTTAAGATAAATGTGTTGAAAACATTTTTGAGAAAAATACTGTTTCTAATACAGTTTCACATACATTTGTACTTCTTTATACACAAAAATGTTTGGCATTGGTCTGCGTTTCACTGCCAGTGTTAGTATTAATTTTAAGTTCTGCTTCCGAGTATCACTAATTACTCTTTGATATTAGCATGCTAACAAGTTCCTTGAACATGTTAGGCATCTCTCCTCTAGTGAAAGAAAAACATAATTATCATTAACTCATTGCCTTGTATGGAAGAACTGCTTATACTTTAGGTATTCTTTTGGCATTTGGAAGTCGAATGGAACTACTCTACTTATGTTTGCCAGGTGGTACCATGTTTTGAGAGCGCTGAGCAGTCAAGTCTCTCTGTTTCAGCCCCTGCTGTCCCTCATACCTCAGTTGAAATCCCTCTGTGGCTTGTATAAACAAGCGCCACTCTCTCGCTGCAGAATTCCCTGCCCATTCTAGGCAAAAAGATCATTGCTATTTCATATGTTCATGTGCTGAAATTGCTCTGTGTTACAGTAACTGAACAGTCTCATTATTCAGTTTATCTGTTCTCTTACACCAATATTCTAAGCACTTTAAGACTCCTTTTTGTTGCTGTCCATAAGCACCTTTAGCTGTAAAGTTTTGATTTGCAATTAAAAGACTTTGTATAAGTAGAGACATCAACACTGAAAGCTTTGTCATCATCTGAGTAAATGCCCTTAATTAGAAATGACAGCTCAGTCTGAAGTTTGAGGTGCTTCTTAGAGAATATGAATTGATAGTTCTTTCGTGTACTTCACGCTCAAGTGTGTACATGATGGAAAAGCATTCTAAAGAATAAACTTAATTTTTATGGGAAAACTCACAAACCCGGCTTTTATCAGACTGCTGCAGATAATGCTGTCTTACTGACTTTTGGGGAAAAATAAGCCACGCTATGCAAATAATTTTGTTTGTTTACTGGAAATATGCCTGAAAAACTTACTTTTGGTAATCACAAATTGCAGTTTATTGATAGGCTGTCTAGAACTACAGTAGTTCTGAGTATCAGGTCAGCTGTATAATGCTTTTAGGAGTAATCTACAAGAGTGAGACTAAAGGCATAATACCTACAGGTGATATGCTGGAGCCTAAAGAGCTTTCAAATATTTCTAGACTTTGATTTAGTGTACTATGTTTTCAAGAAATGTACCGTTTTCTAAATCGTCACATTTGAAGAGGAAGTGCATAGTATATAACACTGATATAAATGGAGAGTAAATGTGAAGTAGAGGAAAATACAGATTGCGTATGCAAACTTCTGAATGTATAAGAAGTATTAGGCTATGGCAGAATTATCTATGAGAATGGTGGTGTTGATGTAAGTTGGAGACTTCTAAAATTATAATTGGTAAACCTCTAGAGCAAGAATTATCTGTACAGCTGAATAGCTGAGTGCTTCCTTTTGCATGTGTGCATGGCTGAGGACAGCTGCTGATGGTGAAGTATAACTAAAATGTGTTTTAGAAACCTTGCTCTTGAGAAACGAGTTCTGCATTATTAAGGAGACTTCTCACACGATGTGGAGCACCAGAAAAAAGCATTTGTGTCCTTATGGGATCTGAAAATTTAGCAAACCAGCCTCCCTTAGTTCAGTGCTAGCAAACCAACCACTTGAAAATACAACATGTTCTGAAAATTGTGTGTTGCAAGAGTGAAATTCTTACATTTGTATGGGTTGTTTCTGTTATGTCATGAGAGAAAGTTGTTTTCACGCTGGCAATTGTGCAAGTCACTAACCATCGTAGCTGTGGTCTGCACGTATGGTATGTAAGCACTTCTTCATGTTATAGAGGTATGTTTCTGTTGTTTCCTCTGAAGTTTGAACTCACTCCGTTTCAATCTGTAGGTAATTGAAGCTCCTGGTGCATCAAAGTGCATTGGTCCTGGCTGTTTTAATTTGGCTCAGCCGGATTCTGTGTACTGCAGCAATGACTGCATTCTCAAACATGCTGCAGCCACTATGAAGTTTTTAAGTTCTGGCAAAGATGCAAAACCAAAACCTAAAGAGAAGATCAAACCAAAATCTGAAAAACCTGGCATGCCGAAATCTCAACCGCAGGTAAGCTAACGTTCAGGATCCAGAACAGTTGTCCTGAAGCACAGTGGCTTATATCTGTGCTCTCTTTTTTGAGACAAATAAAATTGCCAAGTCCTGCATTGAAGAGGAGATTTATTTTTTTTTGTTCTCTTGCCTTTTTCTGTGGTAAAAGCATTGTTTAATTCTTTTGACAAGAAAATATTTTCCTGTCAGTTTTAAAAAATCTTAATAATAGCCCCTAGATTGCGATAGTTCCTTGAAAGGGCCTTCTAGATGGCAGCGCACTTAAAAAAAAAAAAAAAAAAATTCCAAATAGATTTCCCTTAAAAAAAAAATATATATAAAAGCAGTACACCTCTTTTAATTTCATTCCAAATTAATTTTACCTCTTTTAACTCCAAATTACTGGGTTTTGGGCAGTAATTTGGAATTACTGTGAATTGTGAACTAATGTATGCTTTGGAAAGCAAAAAGATGAAATCAAAGCTACCTTCTTTCCCTTTTGAAACCACTATAAAACAGGCGGTAGTTTCTGAAACAAAGAAGCAAAAACCCCACAACCTGATGATAAATACTGTTGTTCTGCGCTGGTTTCTTTACCATTGTCTTTTCCTGAAGTTACAGTGTGTATTACCTTTGCTTTATAGACTTAAATGTGAAATTGCATCATTTCAAGTGTATTTACAGAAGTTTGTGTACATCTATGTAACCATATCTCTGCTTGTTTGTAAAATATATTGTATTTTATGATCATTAGTAATTAAGCTTCTTTTAATCATACAGACAGGTATTAAACCTCTTTCAAACCAAAAGAGACAATTTCCTGAGAAAAGAGAGATGAATATGAAGAAGACTGTTTTGACAACTGCCAAGACTGAGGCAAACGCTCAACCTATTGCTAAAGAGCCAGCAGCAGAAAACAGCACACCGTCCTGGGCAAGCGATCATAATTACAATGCTGTAAAGCCTGAAAGGACTGCTGCCATTTCATCTTCACTGTTGTTCAAATGTATGTATCGCATAGGGATATTCCTGAATAATCATTTACATTTTCTTTGAATACCCATCCATTCTTGGCTCTGCAAGACTAGGGAGTTTAGGATTTATTTATTTTTTCCTTAATACGGCACCAAACTGCTCTTCTCCACCTTCAAAGATTTGCACACAGAGATAAACACAAATGAGGGACGCTTTTAGAAGTTTCATTTGTATCATATGACAGTTGTATGGTTAAGAGCCTCTCAATCTACCCAGCTGATTTCTGGATGAAAACTACATGATTAAGCTTTAAGTATTTCCTGTAAAGACAATAACTGTTTCTAATCTAGAACAGGTAAGTATTGATACATTCGTGTTAAGCTTTACAAAAAGGTTGCACAGTGTGCACTGTGGATCAGAAATTGACTGTACTAATTTGAATTGTATTTTTGTAATTTAGATTTGGCACCTGTCTCTCAGGTCTTGCATTTTCAGTGCTAGTGCCGAGAATGAAACCTTCAACGTGGTATCCAATGATACTTTACACTCTGCAAACAGCCTTTAACTGTCAAGTATACCCAAGTTCTTCCTGCTGCTTTTCCTCCCTACATGAAATAATTTAAGGACCATTCTTTACTTTTAAGTTTGGGGGGAGTCAGTACTCTTTTTCTTTTTTTCTTTCTATTTGTATGTTCATACTTCACACATTATCCACACATACAAGAACATATCTGCAGTGGATATTAGGCAGAGATATTGCCTTGCATATTTTTGCAGGTTTTTGAATAGCATCCTTGTAACTCATATAAAGGTAAGTAATTACTGCTTTGTAGCCTGAACGTGTCTTTATGCTAATGACGTTATTTGATTGACTCCAGCTAAGTAGTTTTGTAGTGCAATCACGGAACTTCAAATGAAATCATACATTTTACATTTACAAAACACATGACCTGGTGTCTAATGTTTACTCACTTGAAGATTAATGAATTCAGAAATTCAGTTCTCACAGGTTTCTTAACCACACTTTAGCCAATTTTACGTTTTATTTTCAGAAATAAAACTAGTTATTAAACGCATTATATGTAAAGCAACTGATAAGTTTATAAATTATCTTTAAGATGAGATTTTTTTCAGATACAATTTTTAAACACTGAAGGAACACCAGCTACCCGAAACTGCTGTTTATTATTATAGCACATAGTAGACTTGGTATATTTTAATTGTATTTACCCACATCAAATATTTAAATAGTTAAAAATTTTCCCTGCATATTTTTGTTGCATATTTTGTTACTTGGGCCCTGTGCCTTTTTTATAGTGAACTCTTAAGGTACATATTTTGATAAACTTGCATTTTTTTAAGCTTCTTCTAAAGAAACTGTTGCTTTTTTGTCAGAAACAGTAGTGTGTTAAACATAACTAAAATTAGGAAAGATGTAAGTGAAACTATAAGGGCTTATTTTACACGTCAAATTTTTATGACACTTTCTGTCTCCATATAATTGCAAGTATCCATATAATCATATCACTTAAAATGTCCTTATTGCTGCAGGTTTTCTTCAAGGAGGTAGGAATTACAGGTTTTGAGGCAGTGAGTTTGGGCTTTTTTTTAAGGGGGCGGCTCTTAAGTTTTATTATACTCGAGGTTATACAGATTTAACCAATTCCAATAGAAAATTGGATTCCTGTAGCTAAGTTGTTAAATCGGTTGAAAAATACGTGTATATACCAGACTTCAGTAACGAATAGAAAACAACCTAGTTCGTGCGATGAAGACCTCTCATATCAAATGCAAGGAAGAACTTCAGATTGCTTTTATTAAGGTAAGTTGTACTAATATATGGGGTCTCTGTGCCATTACTAAATTCCCAGGTAAATCGCTTGTGTATTTGTGGAAAAAATTGTTCTACTTTTTGATTGGATGGGTTTGAGCTGTAATCTTCCTGAGAAGCTGCTATTGCCTCATCTTTAAAAGTATTCTACAAGATTTTATTTACTTAAATCTTTTATGCTCTCCAAAACATAGAGCATTACGGAAATTCGTGAAAGTCACCTCACTTCAGGTATCTAAAAGTTAGAACTCTTGAAGTCTGAGCTAGTCTGTCAAGAAAAACACCTTCAGTGGACAAAACATAATCTGTTTTAGACACTAATCTTAAATCAAAGTGACTCACTGCTTAGAAATGCAAGTTTCTGAACACTGATTATGAAAGATGTTTAAGATGACTAGTTCAGACATCTAGGTGTCTAATGTTTGGAGTTCAGGTCACCTAGAGGAGGCTAAGGATGGGAGTCTTCCATATACAGTATTTCAAAATACCGCCTGCGTTCTCCCAGAGCTTGAAGCCATGTTCTGCGAAGCCTTATTTGTGACCTTGGTGCATGAGGCCCGTTAGGAATTAAGGAAACTTAACGTGATTAGCAGAATTACTCTCTAATACTCTTTCCGTCAGTCAGTTTATCGTATTTCAGACATGGATTTACTTTATACGTTTACTCTGTACTTGTCAGGTACAAGATTTGTGGTTGTTACATGTGACAGTAGTTTTATTAAGTAATAGCAAGAAGAAAATCGGCCATTCTTACAGAGGTACTGGGTAATAGGGGCATATAGTATTTGCATTTAAACCCTGCTACCAAACCCCCTTTCCTCCCAAGTTGTTTTGCATCTAAAAAAACCAGAACAAAAAAAAGGGTATTTGGTGCTAGTAGTATGCATTTGTATAGAGCAACGATTTCTTTTTTTCTGTTAACCCGTTAGTTTGTCTTTCTCCACTTCATAACTTGTCCTGTAGCTTTTTTGGGGGATGAGTTCGGGCTGTACTTGGAAGTGACTTTGTACACCAAAATATGGAGCAAGTACAAGTACTTTTAAAAGTTGCAGGCAGTATTTGAACTACACATACAAGAGGAAGTTAGGTATGTGTCATATTCCCTTTCAGAAGTGTTGCTTTTAATTTTGTTAGGAAAATTGGTATTAATTTAATATGCAGTGCTTAACTTAATATTTAAATTCAAAAGTCATCCTAGATTCCAAATTGATACAAGTGTATGGATTGTTGAGATTTAGAAACGTTCTTCAGAGATTCAAGTCATGATAAAAAACTGGAATTTGTCATGTGATAAGCTAGTACTAATTATCGATATTCCGGTCACATCAAAGGAGATGTAAAATTCATAACAAGAGCAAAACAGACTCTAGTTCATCTCGTAAGGTCATCTAGGTGTTTGTGGGGAAGCACCACCCAAAATGATTCCTGAAATGTTTCAGTTTTGTTAGACTAACATACATCTTACAATACTAGGAAGCATTATTTTTAGTTATACTGGAGGAGGACAAACTTTGAACAGCATAATATAAACATGGTTTTTTTTTCAGAAGGAATCACAAAGCAGTTTGCATCCACTGCTTATTTGACTCTGTTGATAGCTTTTAAATTTAAAAGTTTTACACTAATTAATACCACGTATTGCATTTGTAACAACAGTAATCCGCTATGTTTACTGCTGCCCCGTAAAAAGGGGGTAAAGGAGCACTTCAGACATGAAGTTTGCTGGTGCAGAGGTTTATCAGCAGTATCGGTGTGTATGTCTGAAGCGCCTGAGCTCAGGTTTTCTGCTTGATAGAACAAAACTTGAAAGAAACTCTTTTTTCTGTATTTTTGCTGTTAATTGTTAAATAGAAGTCAGCAGCAAATTTATCAGCAGTTTTAAAATAGAAAATGAACCCAAGAGGAGGGGGAGAAGATAGATGTTTGCAGTATCCCAGTGTTTAAACTACCCAGTCATAACTATACTAAGTACTCATCAGTGCTTCAAATCCTTGTTGAAGTTCAGCTGACTTACTAGATTTAAAAGAAATACATGAACCAATAATTTACTCAATTCAGGTGCTAAAGCTACTTAAACATCTTCACTGCATTTATTGATAAAACTAACTAATTGCACAGGAGAGTGAAGGGGATTTATTAGATAAAAAAATAAACATTAAATGTGTTTTTTACTATTCTTGTGGTAGAACTTCCTGAGTAAAAAGCACTTCTTTGTCACACCAAGCTACTAAACTTCTGTTTACTTAACTGTAGACAGATAAATAGTATGAGTTGATAGCTATCTCTTATAATATCTTACTTGGTGCTAGTATTTCATAAAAGCTCTTAATGAACGGGACTTCGAAGGGGCAGTGTTCCGTTAAGGGAAGAGCACAGTGTTTGTGGTCCCTCTCCTGCTTTACAGCAGTGAATTATGGAGGAACGCTGCCACCTCCTGGATGCGGGAGGCCAGGTTTGTCGAGCCCTGCCTCCGGTGATACAAACATCCTTTTATTACCCCCTTTCAGTTTTCTTCGCTGCTTCTGCAGTTAAACCTTTCTACACCCATGAGCTACTCCCGGAATGAACAGTGTGTGCTTGTGTAGTTAAAGATCTCAGGTACAGAGGGCACTTGGACTGCCTTGTTACAGAGACTTTGTGAAGGGAGTGCAGTGACACGGGGAGCCCATCATCAGAAAATGTGTGTACCAAAATGCTTAGATTATTGCATACATAATCTATGTATTTTTTTCTTGTGCCACTTTTTTTTTTTTTTTTTTCTGTAGTAGCAGTCTGAAGACAGGAAAGAAAGAAAATATAGCATTGTAAAGAGTAGGGGGAAAATGCAGTTCACTAAAGAGAGAGGAGTTATGGCTCAGGAGGTAAAAGTGATGTAGGAAACTGTAAGTACCATTGTGAAAAGAAAAAAGTAAGGCCTCGTCTGCACACAGGCTGGTGTCAACTTAATGCTTCTCTTCAGGCAAGGTTGTACCAGCTTAAGTGGTGACGCTTCAATTGAGCGTGCAGTGTATGTGGAGATACTGCTCTTGGTTTAGCTTAACTATTAAAAACTTTTACATAAACCGAGGAGCTGTTCTGAAGTCATAAGTATGTTTGTCTGCAAGGACTGATTGTAGTTAAACTTGATGCCTTGGTTTTGGTGGGAGTGCTTCCCCGTAGGAAATGCTGGCCCGTGCCAAGTTCCGTACTGTTACAACTAAAATGACTCCTGGCATCGGATTTTGCTCCTTGAAAGCTAAGGCATCTTTGCTTAACGCTATATTCTGCAACGTAGACCCGTACTAAGAGGCACTAAGTATTGAGTAGTACCAGGGGAATAAAAAATTATTTATGTTGCTGGCAATTTTCTGAAACACGTGGCTGCTGTATGTGTAGGTCTAGAGGGCTTTTTCGGAAAGGCTGCTGATGGACCGAATAACAATCAGAATACCTAAGATGAGTCTGCCAGAACTTCTGAGAAATTCATCTTGGAGATCTGGCTTTGGGAAGGTTATAGTCCAGGGGTGGCTGGTGTAAGCGCTGAACTTGTGCCATGGGAACGGCAGGGGCTGTGCTGGCCCGGAGCGTCGGAGCGCTGGCAGCGCGAGGCAGACCCGCAGTGGCTGCTGACGCCAGCGTCCCCTGGGACCCAGCCCGTTCAAAGGCGCAGTGGGATCCCTGGGGAGCGATTATCATCTCCTGCCTGTGAGCTGCTGGAGCTCCCCTTCTCTGCTCTACAAGGTATGTTACATCTGTGCTGTGCCGGTCCGCCACATGAAGATTTTTGCCGTGTCTCTTAAGTTAGGAAGGCTGGTCCCTGCCGCTGGCGTTCCCTATTCTGCCTTTCAAGCACCGAGCACCCCCGAGGCGCTTGGACGACAGAACGCCAGCGCTGCTGCCGTAATGGGCGCGTGGCTTCAGTGTAAGGGACCTTTGCTGAGGGGAGGGGTCGGGGGTCAGAACCCTGGTACGTCTTACGGATACACTATGGATATTAGGGTGGTTTATCTCTTGTCATCAACACTGAAAGTGATGAAAGTTTGATTAAAAAAAACCTCACCACCCTCTATTGCTGTTTTGCTTTCTTTTACTAATATTACTTTAGTTCTTTGAACTTGCTCACTTGACTGCATAGCCAGCGAAAAAGATCTTCCTCTGCTAGTCCCCAAATAAAAGGGTGTTTTTGAGGTGATCTCTTGCACTTTGGAGTCAAGTTTTGCTGCTGATCTTGGTGCCGATGATTCGCTGCGTCCGATCTGTACTGAACTTGGAACCTGAAGATGGCCTCTTGCTGCAAGGACGAGACCAAGCCATAAACGGTCTGGAAAATAAGGAGCTGTTTTTTTTGCAGCAGATAGTGCCTGTGTTTCACTCAGGAGAGGTGTAGTTGTGAAGATGTAGTCGTCTAATGTAGATCAGAGAAGTCGCTATCATTTCATGTAGATTAAATCAAACAAAGCTTCGAGTGTCTAAACTACAGATTTGCATGAGCATAGCTACAGTGTTGGCTAGATTGCAAACAAATCACCACCACAGAAAAGGCCCTTGTCTCAGTTTCCTAAATTACCTTTAAAGCCAGGTTTACTTCCTCTGTGCGCCTGTATGTAAAGGCTTGGCACGTAGGCAGCTTAATTACGAGCTTCTCGTTGTGATGCAGACTAGAACCGATAGAGGCTTTTGAACGGCAGGACAGGAGGCACACCTCTGAAACACTAGTGTTTGATAATAAAGTTTGATTTGGTGTTGAAGGTGGAAGCAGTGGACACGTTTTTCCCTAGGCAGTTGATAGTGAAAACTAACACCGAACCCTACTTAAGAATAGTTCAACACTTTTGAATTATTTAGAACTAACGCTGAGCTGTCTTTGAGGGAAATGACAAAAAGTTTAGCAAATAACAGGTTTCAGGAAAGCGACAGTTGAATGACCGTGGAAGCGAAGCGGTTACAAACTACAGCTCACCGTCACAGCCCTGGGCACTGAACGCGCGGTGCCACAAGAGGGTGCTTCAGTGGCACCTAGCGGGACTGACTGCTCGGCAAGGTTCAGGCGCGCGTCCCAGCAGGGAGTGTCTCCTGGCGGGTAAGTAACCTCCCGTTGTAGAGTGCTTTGTAGCTGGCATCTAAAGCACCAGCTCACCCATGTGTTGTGTTCCATTTTTTTAAGTTAGATAACGCATCAAAAAGTTTCACTTTGGAAGATCTCATGGATTAAAGTTCGGTGTCAGCCGCTGCATTGGGGTGGAGGGGTTGGTTTAAACTCTGCTCTGATAAAATTGTTTTTCTCACGAGTCGTGCAGAAAGGGGTCATACCACAGCTGCATCGGCCACGTCCACGCAGGACACGGTGAGGCCGAGCGGCAAAGGGAAGCTCTTGAACAACACCAGATTTAAATTTGAGAAATCTTATCCATCCTCTGTTTCGACAGTTTTACGAAGGGGAAAATATAGTTCCTAAATTCTCAGATACTGGCAAATAGGGGTGAGAGATTTCCTCTTCTCTGAGCCAAGAGACTGTCCTCTTCTACTGTGATACGTGCCAGACCAGGCTGCCCGGGCCTTTCATAGCGTTCAGCGCGGACAGCTGCAGCCCGCGGGACGGACTGCGCGGAGAAACGCACGGCGCAGCTCCCTGTGCCTGAGCAAGAAGGAGCTGCGGGACCGTACAGAGCTGCACAATTCCACAGCCCAGTTCTGGAGAGACACTCAAAACGCTGACTGGGCTGTTTGTGAATTCCTAAATAGTTTGTTGGTTGGTCATTTTCACACCTGCATTCCTATCAGAGGTTTAAGCTACTGTAAAGGCCACAGCTGTTGCCTTTATTTAGAGATTAGCTCTTCTCAAAATACATAATCGCTCAGCTCTGGCCAGCCTTTATGCAGGCTGTTGGAGGACACCTTCTAACAGGTGCTCTGGGGTTTTTTTTAACGACTACAAAGCTGCACTAGTGTCAATTTTCCTCTCTCTGATGTTAGAGTTTTTTTGAAAAGGACAAAAATCCTCTAAGTGTAGTAAATGATCCACTTTAAAAGGTGGATCATGAGTAGCTGTACTCCTTAACTTTTATGATTTGTATTATGGAATTGTAAAGATTGATTTTTTCTTTTTTTTTTTTCCAGAAAAATGTTAACTACCAGCTTTCTTGCTGTTGGTGCCACACAAGCTTGTATACTGTGCGTATGCTTGAAAATTAGTTACTAGGTTTTTTTCTAAAACTATTTTAGTGATAGAGGAGCGTGAAAAGTATCTGTAGAACCCACGTGTCCTTCAGCAGCCTCCGCGCTGTGGGCCGATGTGTGAGGCAGTGCCTTCTGCAGCGTTGGGTCGCCGACGTCCCGCTCCCCGGGCCAGTGCTCCCACCGGGGACGGTCTGCGCATGCTGGACGAGACGACGCAGCCATCGGCCTGCGCTCCCCGCACACCGCCTTGAGGAGTTTTATCCTGGGGGGAAAGAAAAGGGGGAATTGGTGTAGATGGTGGAGGACACAGGGAGACGTTAAGACAGTATTAGAAACCGGAGGCAACAGATCTGTGTATGCACAGCCTTAATGCCCATTTTTTAATTCTGTAGGGAAACTTCTCATAGTTAGTACTGTGTAACAAACAGCTTGCATGGCATTTTTCACAAAAGTGTTGTGTAGTAGTAGCTGCGATGCCTTTTTTTGTGTTATGAAAAGATTTTTAAAAGAAGAAAAATTTTAACCTTACAGGCTCATTACGAAATGGGCTCTTCAAGTGTAACCACCTATGGTTTGTCTACAGCATCATTTAAAACTTTAGCATCCACTAGAGCAAGAAATTTAAGATCTTTTACAGTGTGATTTGAATGATTTTAAAACTATACAAACAGCGTAGCACATTTCCTCAGGTATTTAAAAGATAGAAAAACTAGATAGTGTCTCCAGCAAAATAACCCATCACAAACAAGATAATGTAAGTAGAAACTAGGGGGGTTGTGGTGTATTTTTGAAGTGGCTTTCTAAAGCTCCTATTCCAAAGAAGGATGGGGTGGTGAGGGAGAGGGTGAAGAAGCAGCATAGGCTTGAATGCTCCACAGAAATATTTCAGAGAGATCAGAGGAAAAGCGAAGTTTCCCCTTGGATGATTTCTGTGCTGGTGGTGTGAAACAGCCTCCCAGCGTAGGTGAGGGATTATGATATGAGTGCATCCTGCAAATCCTTCACGCAAAATTAAACAATGCTACACTGTGGAGATCATTCTTAAATTGGGCCTCAACAGCCGCGTTACAATGCCGGAACATCAGTGCTGGGCTGCACAGGAGTGAAGGCTGTGTAACCATCAGGCTTCCAGCGGGATCGTCTGTAACCCGACAGATAATGAGACGGTTATGTCCTCCACCGGTTACAGAAGTTTTGTTCTTGGCTGCACGTTGAGCTATTTGGCTGAACTTCACAGGGGGTTTCCTTAGGGGAGGGCTTCTGCATCTGTTGACATCCAGTGGGAGAGATCGTAGCTCTGTCTGTAGTGGACATACCAAAGTGATGCTGTTTCTTAGGCCCTGCAAGGAATGCACTTTTTTCTGCCAGAGGATTCACTGGGAAAAGGAAATAAGGAAACAAGGAAAATTGGAAATAAGCTGACTCAGTAGCTCCTTCTGTACCTCTCCGGCTTTTTAGCCCGTGCCTCTCCCCAGTCCATGGGAATACTGCTGCTGTCCTAATAAGCAGCGCTCAGGACAAAATGGGGAAAATAGGAATTAATGTTTTGTTTTAAATAGTGTTTCTAACATCAAGCCAAGAGAGACGTCTTTCTTCAGAGTGCCAAACAGAAGAGCCACTAAATACCGTATTTTGGCACTAATCTCCTGTCTGTGGTGACGCTCCCTGTTACTCTGTTAGGCTGGATAGGCTGCTGGTCAGTAGTCATCTCTAACCTCTTACTTTAAATCTGTTTAAGAGCATTTATTGTAGTTCGCCGGAGCTACTGATGAAAAGGACCAGACACATCACAGTAAAAAGCACAGTGGGCAGTATGTCTAGTAGGCATTGACTTGTGTCTTCTCCGAGTTGTCTGAGGACTGCAAGGCAAAGGGATTTGAAGCTCGTGATCTGAGAGAATACCTGTGCCGCTGTATGTCCTGTCAGTTTGCTGAGCGACTGGGGCATCAGTTCAGAACCCAAATTCCACAAACGTTCCCATTCTGCTCTCTGAAAAGAGTACGTATTTTGGTTAACTCTTCCAAACACACACTTGCCGTGGCTGCATACCTGTCAGAAGGCAGTGTAAGCCGTGGGCTGTGCTCGCTGCCAGCCCGGGCAGTAGAAGGGCGAGCTGCCACCAGAAGAGGCAGTCCTGCTCCTTCCTCCCTCTCAGCTGGGCGCTCCTGTGCCTTGGAGCCAGCGCCCGAGTAGCGACACAGTGAGTTGGTTCAGCTGGACTGTGTGGCGGAACACTGAGCTCAGTAAAAACCAAAACTTGATAGGACAAAAATTGTGGTTTCTCATAGTCAGAATAGGAGATAAGTTTGGGTTTTTTTTGTTAAATTAGGTTCGTCTGCAGCCATCACAGGTTGTTTTCATATGTAGGGTTTAAGCAGTCTTGACTCTTGGTCAGAGTATGCATGCGATTTGACAGTGTCCTTAGATACAGTGAGGTGCCCTGTAAATTGGAAGGAGTAGTTGGTAGATGTTCTGAAGGACAAAATAACCTACACGTGGCTGAATTAGTACATACAAAATCTGTACCATCAACTTCTGTAATCAACACGTACTGCTAGGTAGACAGTTTTAATTGGTATAAAGTAGTATTGTAGTCTGAAACTGTTAAACTTTCATGAAGCTTATGAACTATTTGTACATTTTCTGTTGGCTAAAGCGGCACAGAATTACATGCCTTACTTTGGAAACCTAAAGAGTCATGATGTCATCCTGCAGAATAAAGGATGCTTCTGCATCTTTCTTCTTGGACACTTACTGGTTCTGCTGCCCTTCAACCCTGGGAACGTCAGTCTACCTCCCTACTAGTACCTTGATTTTTTTTACAAGTACATATTCTTGCTATGACATAGCTGTTTGTAACTGATAGCTTTGGTGTGGACGTAGTTCTCATATATACAACATCTGATTGACACAAAACATCTTGGCCGTGCTCTTTTTAACTTTTGTCAATGTAGTTAACTAACTTGAAGTAATCATTAAAAAGATAGCGTATAGAGGATTCAATGCAAATTTAGAATTTCACATTTTATACTTCTGCTATAAACCGAAAGAACTGAGTGTCTTAGTGCCGAGGAGTGAATTTTACTGTCGTCATCTTGAAACCTGGGCTGTGCTGTCGTGCCTTTCCATGCTGAGTCACGGAAATGGGCTTCTGTCCTACCTGCCTGAAAAGGTGCAAGTCTCTGCGGAAGGTACAATAAACCGGGAAAAAGAGGATGGAGGTTGAGTAATTCCCGTGGTGTTATCCATGTGCACATTTCGGATATTTACCTTCTCTCTTTTCAGGACTAGTTTGGCTTTTTACCCCCGTTAAGTTCTGTGTACCTAATTTGACCAAACCACAACCATCAGCAATAGTTCCCGACCCCCCGCCTCTCCCCCGGGACCGGCAAAGCCTCCTGGCACCCAGTGCGGCGTTCGTGGGGTAGGGGAGGGGGGACGTAAGGTCACACGGGAGATCTCCCTGGCTCAGGGTCTTGATAGTCAGAAAGACTGACCTCTAGGGGAAAATTATGGCAGTAATGCAAGCGTAATAGTTTTAATCTACTTCATAGCAAAACCTTCACATTCTTTGAAAATTTTTAATGCATTCTGACAGCTGCTTTATTTTACACTTCAAACAGTTAAATCTCACTCAGAAAAATTCCTCAAGGTGTCTATTTGTAAAATGCTTCTAGGAAAAAAATAAGGATAAATACATAGTGTTTCCGGATTTTCTGGCTTCTTGTGTTCCAGCAGAAGTTCAGCACACACCCTTATACTTTGCCTTACAAAAGTTCAAGTTCAGCATCCTTTTGTAGTTCGTCTTAACCACCGGTTTCTGCGTTCGTGGCGAGGCTGCTGGCAGCAAGAGCCCCTTCACAGGCAGCGGGGTTAGAAGTGTCTTTCTGCGGGAAGCGTGTGCTGCGTTCAGGGGGAACCTGAACGTTAAGTTTGGGGAAGGGTTGCCAGGCCCATCCCTCCGGAATGAGGGAGCAGCACCCTGTGTCCCTGAAGCATTCCAAATCTCCCCCGATCTGAGGGGCGTTTCCATGGCAAGCTTGGGCTGATTTGGGAGGTTTCTTGAACCAGAGTTTATGGGGGTGCTTTGTCCCCTCTAGTCCAACTTGGAACCGATAGACAGACGGGACAAGTTGGACCCTTCCTAGGAGTTTCTGCTCTCATTATGGCAGATGTGGAAGGTGAAGAAGGGGCCATTTGGTCCTTGGTAAAATTGCGGAAAGTTAAATTCCTGGATCCTTCCCAGGAAGCATCCTGCATTTTGCAACTAAGGCTTCATCTACGAACCTTCACTAGCTAAAAACATCCAATTAAAAAATAACTTATTAACTGGTCAGTGGTTATCTATGGATTTGTGAGGGGGGAAAAAAAGCTTTTTTTGGAAAAACCTTGGCTTTTCTAATTGAAATAATTGTATTTCTAGAGTTGTTTTTTGGCAGTTGCCATCAGAACCCTTCCCTGTTGAGCTGTCAGGGTAAATGGGCTAGTGTTAGCCCACTGTAACTTTAATGTCTGGTAAATGATGGGAGTTTTGCTGGGGGGGGGGGGGGTGTATGTGTGAGGTTTTTTGGGGTTTGGCTTTTTTTGCTGCGTTGAATTGTTCCTGTTAGTGCCAGAAGGTGAACAGATGAAATGCAATTTAAAGAAATGCTTGCTTTTAAAGTCCTGTGTGCGTATCACTTCAATATGGGTGAAAACTGGAGCCTTTACTTACACTTTATAAATTTTCTTGTATATGACATGTATCAATTACTCTATTAACGTGAGAAAAAAATTGTTTAAATGGAATAGTTTATGAATGGTGGAATTAGGTGGCCACAGCCTGAGCAGCAATATTAGTGTTTAATTATTCTATAAATGTAGAATTTACCTAGGAACTGAATAGGAAGATCTTATAATAGTTCACGGTGACATCATCAGTATGATATTACTGCTAGCAACCAAGTACATTGCGTATGTGTTTAAATTTTTTAAGCAGCTTCTGTGCTACATAACTTGTCTGCCTTTGCTTGCTCTTTAAAATAAAGTTTGGGAGAAAAAGTTTATTAAACTTCAATAATACTAAACTTAAAGTTGTATTGCAGTTTCAAATTCATGGACCGTCATCACATCAGCCTCTGTAATAAACAGGTTCTGTGAGAATTGTTCTGTTGAAATGCAAGACGTCGGTCGTATTGCCGCCTTTTTTTTAATGTGTGAAAGTTTGGGGTGTGTTTGAAGCTTATTGCACTCAGGAATCTTTGAAGGTGGTGCCTTTCCTCCCCTCCCCTCACCCCCCACCCCCCCCAGTTTTCTTGCCTAAATTGGAAATAAAATTTTCAACTTTCAGAGCCAAAGTGGAACTCTTAAACTCTTCAGTCGGCCTCTGAGACGAAGTACTCTCTGAAGGATCAAAGACAAATTTCTTCAAAAAAATTATGTCAACCTCTGCATGGTTTTTAAAATGAGTTTTAGAAAGGCTAGTGAAAGTAAATGACTTAAATTGCTTACTTGATAGTTACCATTCTCTGGAGATGTCATTTCACAGACTTTTCTTTATAGCTTCGTAACTGATCTTCAGGAATAAGAAGTTATGAAGTTAAGCCTTTAATACTGTATTTTCTTCTTTGTTTTAACAGCTCAAAGGGAAGAGAAAAAGCGTGAAGATAGAGCAGACCCTACATTGGCATCGAAGAAATCTATGATGGAGAAACAGACGTCTTCCCTCACTAAAAACCTTCCTTCAAAGAAGTCCCCATCCTTCTCGAGCGCACCACTAACCAAGCAACCACTGAAACCTTCTGCTGGAAGTTTCAAAGGTGTAATTCCCAAGAAACCTTGGCCTTCATCGGGCAGTGTTCCTTCATCGGGCAGTGTTCCTTCCAAACATTCGTCTCTCTCTCATGGCTCATCAGTTTCCAAAAAACCAGCTACATCTTCCAGTTTGGGTGGAGGACTCAAAAAGCCTTCTTTGTCTTCCGTTTCTACCGCATCTGGAAGTAGTCAAGCGAAAGCAGCAGCCAACCCAATCCAGTCACAACCCAACTCTCAGATTCGACAAAATATTCGGCGGTCCCTAAAAGAAATTTTATGGAAGAGGTGGGAATTCAAGGCACTTATTTTATATAGGAAGCTACAACTAGATGTAAATGTTTAGCCTGCAGAGTTCTGTGTACTTCTTGATAAGGGATATTGAGGGACTGAATTTATACTACAAATTATTACAAGTATAATTGGCATTTCAGGTTTATAGTAAAAAAAAAATTTTAAATCATGATATAAAATAATTGTGCATGTGAAAAAGCTTTTAAGAAAAAAACTCCACCACAGTATTCCATCTATATTGAAGTAATTGCAGTTGGAGAATTAAATAATAGCATAAAAGCTTTTTTTAATGCAGGTGCTCTGAAGTTTTAAAATCTGGTGATGGCAGTGTTTGGTGATGTAGAGGTTGTAGGGAACGTGGTATAGGAAATATAGTGAAAGATTAAAGGCTTACTGAAGGAGAGATTCTCCCAACATAAAAATCAACAACAACAAACCCTGGTCAGTGGACAACTCTAGCACTGAGGAGGGAAAAAACCCAAGCCCACAAACAAACAAAAGCAAGTAGTCTCCCAGCGATGATTAAAGCTAATGCCAGCCACCCGTACTTACTGTAGACCGCTGCAGTCTGGTATCCTCTCTGCAATGGAAATGCTCTTCACAGTGGAAAATGTAGGACTAAAACTCAAGTGCTTGGGGCTCCCCGTGTCGTTCGTGGCAGAGAAGCTCCTGAGCGCAGTGCCACGGGCAGGAGTGGTTGCAAAGGCTGACGTCCGTGTGGCCGCTGGGGGCAGTACTGGCAGGGGGCCATAGTTCACCGTTCCAGGTGCTGAGGTAGACTTTGGCTTTGAGGTGTCATCTAAAGGAGTCTTGAGCCCGCACTGAGTGAGGAGGAGCCCAGGTTAGCTCCTTCTCTGAAAAGTTAGTTTTTATGAATGCTGCCTAAAGATTCATGCCTAACGTAAATGCACGTACCCTTTCTTGTTTTTAACAGAGTCAATGATAGCGATGATCTGGTCATGACAGAGAGTGAAGTAGGGAAAGTAGCACTCAATATTGAAAAGGAGATGTTTAATTTGTTTCAAGTTACGGACAACAGATACAAGAGTAAATACCGTAGCATCATGTTCAATCTCAAGGACCCCAAAAACCAGGTTTGGAATTTCCTTAAACAGTAAACATATACTGAAATATACTTTTGGTTTTTGATGATATGTCAAACTCTACCCACAAGATTGAGAGTTTCAAGATAGAGACTTATGAATTGTACTATAAAAGATTATTATAAAGCCATTCAAATCTTTAAAAAAGTTTTTTTTTTATCCAGAAGGAATTCAAAGTCTACTTAAGTTGGTCACATGTATCTATTATGTTTGGGCATTTGGTGTGAAATATTTATTTACAGAATGGCTTTCTTAAAATAAATAGACTTTATTAATTTCTTCTCTTGTGACGTTCTGTAGTATGCGTTGGATACTACTCGTGTTGATGACCATATTCATGCTTTAAAAGGAAAAAAAAGGATGTTGATGCAAATGAAAATATCCACTAGAGAACACTTGAAACTTTTTTCTTTTTTAAGTTTCTACAATAGATATGAAACAGGAGAGTGGCCTCTCAACTTCTGATATTCCTATTCAGTTATATTGGTAGATATTGATTATAACGCAGAAAATTCATACTTTGTGTTTGTTTCATCCTTATTTTCTGGTTGTTGCACCTTTCCAAATTTGCTTATTAGTAGCCAGGGTTTTTAAAAGAGAATTAAGAAAGTGGAACAGGTTTTGCCTGTTCAGCACTGCAACTCCTGTTAGTTACCCAAGCAGGTCCTCTTCAGCATGGCAACAAAGTCTGTTTTGTTTTTAGGGACTTTTTCATCGTGTCCTTCGTGAGGAAATCTCACTGTCAAAACTAGTGAGAATGAAACCAGAAGAACTTTTATCTAAAGAACTGTCTGTATGGAAAGAGAAACCAGCTAAAGCTGTGAGTAACGTAATTTTCCCCGATGTCCTTAGTTGTGAATTAAGAGCGAGTTTGCCAACCCTTACCACCCATATTATGTTAATGCACCATTTTTTTCCTGATGAAGTACTAATAAGGTTCAGTTTCAATATACTTTTTCTCTACAATCAGCCAAATGATAACAAAGTATGGAATAAAATTATAAAAATAAATATGTGGACTTCTTACCAAAATGGTTTTGTTTCTTTCAGATGATAGAGTCAAGAAGCAAATCTCATGAAATCAAGAAAACTGCTGTAAAACGGGAACATGCGTCAGTTGTAAATATGGAAGATTCTCCGCCAGTGTCTGATTCTGACGTAAGTATGGGCTATTGCTTCAGCATGAAGAGGTCGAGGGAGATAAATGGTAACTAGGGCCTCAGATTTTTCATCAGAAGTGCAGATTGTTTCAGTGACCTGTAAGGATATTACTACCTCATAGGTGTGCTACGAGCATTTGTCCTTTGAGTTTGAAGGAGCGCAACAACCAAGCGATAGGCATATTTTGCATGCGCTTCTAAACTGCTGTGTATTTTTCAGCCCTTGCTGTCAATTTACAGAGAAATCTTTCATTTTTGAACGTTAGCGGTCTGCTTCAGAACACCGTGGAATGAAGTGAGGACAAATATTATTTGAGAACTCTGTCTGACATGATATACTTTCACCAAGGCCTTTAATATTATTTTTTTAATGAACTGAAGTTAATTAATGGTTTCCAAAGTGTTTTTTTACAGTTGAAATTAATGATCAGCTGGAATATTTTTTGTGTTTATTCACTTTTAGGAGCAGCAAGAGTCATCCCGATCTGCACCAAATTTAAACAGTGCTCCGTCTCTAGATGTTTTTAGCAGTATGTTGAAGGATACAACCAGTCAACATCGAGCCCACCTTTTTGACCTGAACTGCAAAATCTGCACAGGTATTTACAGCACTGACTTTGTGCAAAGTAAAAGAATTGTTATGTTAAGAGTGTTGTTTGTTTATTTGTTTTTCTCCAAATAATTTGATTGTTAAATAGTAAACAAAAGCTTCTAAAATATAATTACAGGTCAGATTTCAGCATCCGAAGATGAAGTACCACCAAAGAAGATGAAGTCAGTGGCTCCAGTTAAAAAGGTGGAGTCGAAATCAAAACCAGAAGTTCAGCCAAAGTATGAAAGTTCTGCACCAACCCCAACAGCAGAGCCTGCCAAAGAGGCCGTCTCTGAAAACGCAATGGAGACCGAAGCTGGACCGGTAGCAGAAACAGTTTCTCAATCAAGCGTTGAAAGAACATACATTCCTACACCCCTGGGCCATAACAATACAGATTCTTCTGTACCTGAGGAGGCTTCTGCTTTTCCTGCCTCTTGTGCTGGCGGAGTTGTCACAACCGTAACAGTTTCTGGCAGAGACCCTAGGACAGCAATGAGCTCCTCTGGTATTGTGACACCAGCCCTGCGTTCTGGTCCTGCTTCTGACAAAGTTTCAACAGGGGAAACAAAACAGGAAACTTCAAAACCAGTTGTGACTGTCCCCAAATCGATATTAACAAAACCATCATCCTCACCAGATCCAAGATACTTAGCAGTTCATCATTCACCCAATATCAAGTGCGTATATTTAATACTAAGCCAAGCTACCGAATCTTTAATGAGGTTATCTTCAAAGTCCCATGTGTCCCATGTCCCCTTCCCCCAGTCAAAGGGCATGTTCGACTCAAAGCTCAGGTAGCCTGATTCAGATTTTTAATTTGCCATCTCCTCAGTTACCTTCTGTAGATGGTAAAATTTTCAGAGCATCAGTATATGTTGACAGCAAAGATTCTACAATGTGTTTCAGCAGATAAATAAAACTTGAAGGTATTATGCAGACTTAGAAGTCTGCACATACATTAATATATAGAAAGCGGGTGTATGTGGGAGTTGGTTTAAAGGCATTTCCAGATTTTCATCCTATATTAAAATACGGTTAGTTCTGAATTTGTGAATATGAATTAAAATTAACCAATTGATCAGCTTGAAAGGAAGTGGATTTCGTTCATATCCTGGGTATATACAGCAGTAGAAGTAAATATTGCAAAGTATTATGAAACTGCAGTTAAAATATTTTTGTTCATAGCATATTCTTTTACTTGAGAATCTCTTTTAGATGCGTATTGTTGACTCATTTAGTGTGAAATATATAATTCAGATAAGTTTGTTATAGAGTCAGGATCACAACAGTTACAGTGCTAACCTAATTTTATAAAACTCGTATCTTTTGGCATCTTTTTGCCTGTCTGCAGCTACAAGTTTATTTTCTGTCACTCTCTGCTTTTTTCACTAATACCAAGTTAATGGAAAACATTAACAAAGCCTTTAGTAAAAATTCTGTTATTTGTTAAAAATAAAGTATTAGATCAATAGGAGGAGGGAAGAAGAAAAGAAGGGGCCATTCTTGTTTGTATCCTGTAACCTTTCCGTTTTGGATTTGTTTTGCAGTGTTGCAGAGCCACGCTCGCCTCAAGACAGCGACACTTCCCTCTTTCTCTCTCGGCTCAACACCATTTGGAAAGGATTTATTAACATGCAAAGTGTGGCCAAATTTGTCACTAAAGCATATCCTGTCTCCGGGTGCTTTGATTATCTTAGTGAGGTTAGCACCGACGTGTTTCTGTGTTTAGAATGAATCTGTACGGCAGTTCCCGTTGCTGGAAAGGCTGGGGTCGCTGTGTATATGCGGTTATATTGAAAGTGTAGCAGTGGTAAACGGCGTCCCTTTAGTAATAGGAGAAGTAGGTCAAGAAAACAAACAAAAAAATAGCCTTCGAAAAATTCCTCACAGATTTGTAAAGAATTCTCGTGTCTTTACATACGTTTATACCTATGTTAGGATCTAACATGGAATAATAACTTTATTTCGGCTTCGGTTTTTGAAAAGAAGTTTTAGAGCCAATGTTTTAAAGCGGATGTCTTGTTGTGTTCTCAAACTAGATGGGTCACTGATGTGATCTACTACAAAAGTTTGTTTGGCCATTTATTAAAAATTTCCTTTTTACCAATTTTCAAATCAAAACAGGTGGGTGATATTCTGGGAGGGTGTACGTTCAAATAATGAGATAGTATAAAGGTTTATGCTAAAACAAATAAGCTTTGATTTATATCTTTTTTTTTTTCTCTGAAGAAATGCATTTTATGTGACTGTTAGGAAGTCTCAAACGCAAGCGTGTGTTTGAGGACTTTTATTAGTAGGGTTGGCGGTTCTGTTTGGTGTTGCTTTTGCTAAGATGGATTTCAGTGTCCTTGTGACAGGAAGCTCACTGGAATTCAGGTGACTTGGAGTCACGAGAGGAGCATTTCCTGAGAAACTGAGAGTGGGGAGAAAATCGGTATTTCACATAGCAGCTTCCCCATAAAACCAAAGCCAATAATGAGCATACAGAACCATTAGACATTTTGCTGCTATCCTTGTTCGGGAGTGCTTTTTTCTTAGCCGTTTGGTAACAAGTCATAATTAAACACCCCGAAATTTAGAAATAGCCTGTCTGAAATGAGAAAGTATGTATAAAAGTTTACTAAAATAGAAGAGTGCATTATCCTCTAGGCAGCTGGGATGGGGCAACCTGCGCTGCTTTTAATCATTAGTCTCTTTTGGTTTTTTTCTCATACTACCGTGTAATACTTCTTGTTTAGGATTTACCAGATACAATTCATATTGGTGGGAGGATCTCACCGAAGACAGTCTGGGATTATGTTGGCAAACTCAAATCTTCGCTTTCTAAGGTATACACTTAAAATCCTTTGCAAAACCCAGAAGAAAAATGCAGCAATATAAAATGACAACTTTTTATAAGATAAATTAGTAAATGGCAAATACTGACATAGATCACACCTGGAAAACTATCGACACCACTTATTCCTTTGAAATTTTTGATTTATTGAATAAACACGTTTATTGAGCTGCAGATCCTCTTGATCTCTCTCTCCTGCATAGTAGTTAAATCTTCATACCATTTATTCATTTTTAATGCTTGAACATAAATAATCTATTTATTCCATATTGAAGATTGAAATTCAGATTTTAGAGGAACTTATACTTAAGCGCATGTAATAGATTTTACTATTAAAAACACTTCAGAAATGAAAAAAAGTATGCACAGTATACAGATATAATTATGAAACTAAGAATTTTCCATTTCTTTCTTATTAATTTGAACCTCAAGATGTTTAGTTTGATGTAAGATACACAAGTAATTTGTATTTCTGAAAATGGCAAACCTAATACTGTTTTAATATTACTGATTGAACAACAGTTCTCTCTCAAAGCTAGAGGATTGCCTTGAAAACATAGTTGGAATGATAAATGTACAGTTAATTTTACCCCTGGAATTTTCCCTTTACCGTTTTATTTGCTGGTGTGTTGCAGGTTGAATTTTTCCACTTTGCTTTTGTATTTCAGGAATTGTGTTTGATTCGTTTCCATCCTGCAACAGAAGAAGAAGAAGTTGCCTATATCTCTCTCTACTCCTATTTTAGCAGTCGTGGTCGTTTTGGTGTTGTAGCTAATAACAACAGACATGTCAAGGATCTCTACCTGATCCCCCTGAGTTCTAAGGACCCAATTCCTTCCAAACTCTTGCCCTTTGAGGGACCAGGTAAGCACAAAACAGGGGAGGTTAAATACTAGGTAAAATCACAAAACAAAAGTCAATCAGAGACAAGTTGTGGTTGAATGTTTAATATAAGCATTATTAAATTTTTCTATATAAAACCAATTTTAAAGTATGTAAATAGTGGAAAAATTGGAAATCCAACTCTGTTCAAGATAAAATTGTCTGAAATTTACATAGCCTTTCCAACGAGACGCTTATATGCTATTAGGAGGATGAGTTTACCTGTAAAATCAAGTATGTGGAACAGCCACTATATTGGGGGAAAAAAGAAAAAGCAATAACCCCCCCCTCCCCTATCTTCAGCAACCCATAAATCCATAAAACCTGGGCCCTTACAAGCCATTCACCATCGCTTAAATCAAGCAGGAAACTTAGCCCACAGAGGAATCAAGAAATCTGTGAAGACAAAGGTAATACCTATAGTGATTTCACTAAATTGTCATTGTCTCACGTTAAGTATTAATCCGTACGTGCAATATGGTGCACAAGGTGTTTGAAATGTTTTGTTCTAGGTGGTGCAAACTCTAGCCACTGACCTCGGAGAATTGGTTTGTTGGGGGTAAAGGGGATCCACGTTCCTCAGGGTTAGTAGGTGGCAAACAGTAGTTGGTATAGGCAGGTTATATTATCATCTTCTGGTTTTGATAAAATTACCAGTGGTAATGTTTGGCTTGAGTTTGCTCCATGTTTGTGCGTTGAACATGGTGACAGAAAAGCTGAGAATGAATTCAGCCATGAAACACCCTTCTATTGCAAAACTTCAAGTCGTCTTCATCTGAGGATGGAGGAGGTGCATACGCTTAGTTGCCAAAAAAGTATCTGGGATTTTATATAAAAGTAACAGATTGAGAAGCTGAAGAGCGACAGGGTACAATGAAGGCAATACTTCATTGTCATAGCAGTGGTTTGAAAATACTAAACGGTGGGTATGAAACAGCAAACGAGCAAGGAGCTGACCTTTCTGAGAAGCTGACTGTCCTCTGCTCTTCAAACACAAGTTCAGGACTAAACTCAATAAAGCGTTCTCAGAGTTTATATGCAGGAGCAGCAGTGTCTGGGACAGGTCTTCGTGTGTTAACAGCATACAACTGCAAATGAAACATTGTTAGTTAAAAGCTCTCCCTTCCTCCATGAAATTGCAAAGGGCGCTTGCTCTGCGTGCCCAGACGAGACTTTTCTCATACGCTCCAAGTCTGTCTTACCCGTCCTTGAAGAGCGCAGAGGCAGGCCGTTGTTTTTAGGCGATAGCTAAAATGGTCGGATTCTTGCTATCTGAATGAATCACGTGGTCTCTGTGATTTTTGAATCTGAGCCCCTCATAGTCATTCCCTTCCTGAATTGTTGAAAGGTAGGCGAGATCTGTTTTTCCCCTTTCATAGCCAAGAAATGCAAACACTGAGCGCAATACCCTTTTAGCACAGGGGTGTAAGCAAAGAGTTTTAACTCATGGACTTGTTCTTCCAGACAGAACAAAAAACTCACCCTTCTTTGTGGACAGTAATGCGAGAACAGGATTGGCCATTGAATCGGCTGTAAATGCCTGCAGGTTTTTGCTGGGCTAATAAATAACCTGCCTTAGGGAGGCACACACCTAATTGTTGCCTACTTGCATTCCCGTGGAAACACCAGCTTTCCTTTTTACACTTCCTTTTACTTTTCCATTATAGGTTTCATTAGATTGGAGGGTTAGCAAATGTAGACAGACTCTACTAAGTATTAGTATAGTGATTTTTTTAATGTCAGCCTAGTTTTGCTGAGCTTAAATTGCACAAGTTTCTCAAAACTGGAGGGAATTGCTCAGAAGAAATACAAGCGTCATTTGCAGGTGTTCATGGAGGCAAGGTTTATGAGTCAGGTTTCAATTTGAAATAGGTATTTGTAGGCAAAGTGGATTAAAGGCTAGCAGTAGAAACAAGATTCCAAAGGCACAGAGGCCACGTGGTGTAAGAGCTTCATAGAAGACCCACTTCCACCTGACTTCTGCCACCAGTTCACGCTTCGTGGAAACTTCTGTAGCAGCCTTTACCTCATAGTTGTGCTAAGTTGTGTTCATATTTTAAAACCAGACCCAATACGTGGTGGCAAAAAAATCAGGTAAGCGGTTTTTTCTGGTGTTGTTTATGTATTAAAACCACAGTATAAAAGACATGTAATCCATACTTTTTAATGCCATCTGATGGAATTTACTGCTTTTTCTTTCTTTCACAATCAATAAAAATATTTCATGGAAAGTGGTCATTGTCTCCTTAAATTTAATTGTGTACCTTCAACCAGAGTTTAGCAAGGACTCGGAAAGCATTATGCGGTAGATAGCTTCAGATGGTTTGATGAATATGACCGGCGGGGGGAGGAGGGAGAGGACAATAAACACTGCCACTCCAGAAATCCTAGTTAGAAGATATTCCAGCTGTATCAACCAGTTCCATCAGGCACATATGGATTATGAATTTCTCCTGCTTTCTGGTGGACTGGATTGGGAACACAACTGAGGACTTCTGAACGGCACTAGTTACCTAGAAGATCTACAAAAAAAACTTTGACATGGGTGATTTAAAAACAGAGGAAAATGGACGGTTATCCATATTTATACTTATCTCAGACGTTTATTACCAGATTTTCTGTATCAGTGGGCTCTTCTGCATTGTCTTTGTGCAATGGTTTACTGTATGTGAATTTACTTGCCTGTTTCACATACACACTTTATTTAACGCTTTCATCTGTAGATCTCAAAGCACTTCGTGAAAAATAGTATAATCGGACTTAACTACCAATAGAAAGGGAATTAGTGGCAACATTGTGGCCGTAACAAGTATCTTGCATAGTTAAATGAATTTTAATAAAACAGCTATGTATCAGCAAAGGATTCCACAAATGCAGATATATCTCTTTTGGTAGTTTATAGTAGGAAGTGTGGTTTTTGTTGAAGTATGAAGGGATGAAATCTCCTCATGCTGCTTGGAATGCTCTTAAAAATTGCAACAGATGGAACGAAATTTTAACTACTCTGAATAGTTAGGTGTCTTCATCTCAGCAGATACCGTTTTGAAAAGCAGCAGTAGTAGAAGAACACGGCATTACAAACCTTATTTTGTATGCCAGCCAATTCCATTCAGCAGGTGTACCTGAATGCGCAGCAGTGCCACGATGCGGGGAGTAATCTGCGTCCCTGAGTGAAGGTGCACAAAGCTGCTGGTAGTTGTCAGTTGCTCTCATGGTTCATTGGGACAAATAGTTAAATGGTGGTGATAAAACTTAAAGGATGTCTTGTATTGGTCTCTGCAGTTTAAAAATGTACACCCTGGGTGTGCTTAGTCCATTCCTGTGGTTTTGTCACCGATGTACAGAAGTTATGCAGGCATCTTTCACAGCGCAGGTAACTTCCTACCAGCTGAGGATAGGGAGAGATGTGGCCGTTAGATGCATAAATATGGTAAAACTGATTTAATGGAAAAATGTATTTAAGGGTAAGAAAAACAAAGTCATCCAATACTAATATGTAGTATATCCTGTTTAATGGCTTTAGTTACAGGATGTAACTCAATAAAACGAGTGTGTGGACTTCAAATACATAATAGGATAATAGCTATTTTATAAATAATTTAGCACTGAAAGCTACTAACTCTGCCGACACAGCCTGCGGCACTCTTAAAACGCTTGCTTGTGACAGACGGTTGCTGAGCGGTACTGGGAGACTGCAGTCAACATTTTCATTATTGCCTAAAATGAGGCACTTAACCTATTTATGGGTGTTGAAATGGAATGGGACTGAGCTTGGAAATGCTGCTCTAGCTGTGGGTTTCCCTTCAAAAGCAGCATTAAGGGTTTGATCGCTTTGAACTGAATGCATGTAGAAGTCAGGTTAGGCATAACTTCTAAGGTTTGTGTAAAAGTACAGTATGAAAATATAAAATTTTAATGGACTATATGATGACTAAACTCTAAACATAAAACTACTGTTACTAACTTACTACTGGAATTTATTGGCTTGAAAGTGTATTAAAATTTTACCCTGTTTTAATTAATGACTTGATCTCTGTTTCTTACAGGGATTCCAAATCGATTTGTCAGTAATTGCTGTTTATTAGATACCCTGTCTGATGGATTTTTGAAAGCAGTTCATTTCAGTTACTCAGTGTTTGAGATTCATTGGGACTAATTGCATAAATCACAAGTTTCGGTGTAAAAGTAGCTAACCAAAACTTTAACAACCAAAAAAATATAAATGCCTACTAGGAGATTTTGGATGAACAGCGGTTGGTGAGGTGCTCTGCGCTGGTCAACACCGACCAAACGTGGAGTCATTATTCACAGACCGATATAGGAAAAGATAAAAAGCAAATTCACACACAGTGAACCATTTCTAACAAATGAGCCTATTCTGACTGTAAATTGTGCGTGGTTTTTTCCTAGTTAAGTTGTCTTACTTTTGAACTGTGTCTTGGTCTTATATATTAATATAATTTCATTTAAGGTAGTAAATTATTGCAAACAAATGCTTTTAGGCTGTGGC
Organism: Pluvialis apricaria; assembly: GCA_017639485.1. Taxonomy (NCBI): domain Eukaryota; kingdom Metazoa; phylum Chordata; class Aves; order Charadriiformes; family Charadriidae; genus Pluvialis; species Pluvialis apricaria. Next base: position 14,824,792 of record CM030021.1, read on the forward strand.
TGTAAACGAGTATTTGGTTAAGTCAAGTATTTATATGATCCTTTTGGAATAATCTTAGATTCGCTGAAATTAATTATTTGTTTAGTTCCTGTCCTGCCTACTTTCATTGTACACCTCAGCACCCCTACTCCTCTTAAGCAGCAAGTTTGTGCATGTACTAAATTATTAGCAAATCTCAGTCCTGGTAATACAGCTGGTTAATTGTCTTCACTTATTTATATTTTTTTACTGAATATGAAAGAAGAAAGTGAAAAATGGCAACGCTTACTAACACTGAAATCTTGTACCTGGAGTAAAAAACTTTTTGGCACTGAATTTTAGATATTCAAATAATAGATACCACAAAATGAAAGATTATTTAAAGCAGCATCTCCAATACCCTCTTAACCACAGAACTATGTAAAACGTGACCACTGAGCTGTGAAATAACAGCAATTCCGTTTTGGATCTAGAATGTATTCTACAGAGTAACTGTGGTCCAAAAACTTTCACTCAAATTTTGTTATTGTTTCTCAACATAATTATAATGAGAGCTATTCCTGACAGGAAATCTCAAGGAAGTATTTTAGATTGGCCTCAAGTTTGCATTATAATTTTGGCTGGTCTTTTTTAAAAAAGACTATTTCTGGGCAGTAACCAGACTTTGCTGGTTTCTTCAGTAAGTGATTCAAACAGTTTCACTGTACTATTTCCAATTACAATCAGAAGAACACAGAAGTTTAGAGGAGGGTTTGTTTTCCCTCAGTTGTCAAGAGATCTCATAAAACTTTGCAATTAACTTATTTTACTTGAAAAATTATCAGTTTTGTCGTAATATCTGTAGTTCCTTATTTGGAGAATAAGGTTTATACAGGATAAGATTTGAGCGTAAGAAGTGGAAGTGTCGGTGATCTGGGGGGTACATTCTGTGACCAGAGTTACTTCTTAATGAGATATGTAGCAAGTATTGAGAAATAGTACATTTAAAACATAAGGCAGCTACAGTTTGTGTGTTATTTAGCAAACTGCAAGTAATTCCTGCAGTGCAGGCTTTCACTGAAGAAGAAATCTTGACTGAATCAGTTCTAATGCTCGGGCTGTCCCTTGGCATCAGTTCAGCCAAGTTTTTCATCTTGTGCTTATGTAGGTTCTGACTGAATTTAGCTTAAGCTGTAAGAGTGATGCTGTCTTCTTGCTGATAAAACTTCAGATTTAACCTAAAAATGTACTAAACTCTTATTGATTTCTCAGTATGTAGTTAGCAAGCAAAACCACTTAGAAAAGGTGAAGTTTATGAAGCATGAACATAAATTTAGGAAAAAAGCTGATGTAATTTTGTCATTAGATGGTAAACTTAAAGGGTCCCCTTAAAACTTTGAATTCAGTTGTTTCAGCAAAGTGATGTATCTGTCAATGTGGTTTGCTAATGGAATATATCTGCAACTATGGGGTTTGGAGTTTTTTGTTGGTGTCAAAAAGTTTTCAGTGCTAATAATTAGATATTTAAAAATTATTCCTTAATGAACTCTTGGTTTGATTTAATAAGAACAAGGAGCATATATATATAAAAATATAAACCTTACAGGATGATGAATAGAAGGAGCAACATAGGTCAGAGTCCTCACCTTACCATTTAACCACAGTGAATATTACCTGTTACTTTGCAGATTGTTTTGTGTTTCTATATTAGTGTTTTCTGGCTGGATGCAAATCATAGCTAATGGCATGGATGGGGGAAAGACTGTGGCCTTAAATGAGGACCCTTTAAAAGTCATTAAATCCAGAAGTTAAATAGCCTCTCTGTACAGATTTTCTGCATTTGCCACCACCTGTATGTTAAAGGATTTATTTCCCGCCCTTCATTCTGGATGTGTTTATCTTCTACAAGTGCCAGTGGGAACTGTGTGTGTAAAAGGAAGAAATACAATAACACAAAACAGACCTACAGACCTTGGCATTTTTCCTCTTTATCAGAAACTTTCCCATCATTTTTGGATATACTTCTCCAAGGATTCAAGTGTGAAGCTTTCACAAAGGAGCAGTTCTGCTCACAGCGGTTTTTACTCCCAGAACGGCCTGCAGCATCACGCCGAATGCTGCGCCAGAGGGTGTAAAGCCCCCTTGCCCTCTGCATGCCACGGCTGTTCCCAACCCACCGTTTCCTTGCCGAGAAAGCCAGCGCAGCCCTTAGTCCCACCTGCTAAACTCCTGTCTGCTTCACCTCTCCTTTGCTTCTTTGGTATGAGGGGTATCGGTTTCCCTGCTCCTGTCACCTTTTAAAATAATACCTAGCTGGAAAAAAACAAACAAGCAGGGAGTGGGTTACAAGCTCTAATACTATTTCCAAACACAGTTTGTTTGAGGTTTTCTTCTTAGCAATTACTGACATTTGTTTAACTTAGTGAGACAAAATATTTATGGACTTGTGTAACTGTCAGTGTGGTATTTTAGCACAGATTATAAAAGATAGTTATGAAGTTCGGCCCAGGTTTTCTCACTTTTCAGTATCTCTATGTATACAACATATTTGCAAACCATTTAAAAGTAAATATATAATTTTTCAGAGGGAGAGGTAGGGGTGGTTGAACAAAAATGATGTAACAATGCAAAAAATATGAAAACTTTCTTTGGTTTTGAACATTTGCAGAGACACTTTTTAATAATCATACCTGTTGCTGCCACCTTTTATTAAAAATATCAAGGAAGGAATGTAAACATCTCTTTACTTATATACAAATATCTATAAAAAGTAAAGAAATACAGATGCATACACTTATGGACTAATGAAAATTGCCAGTTGGTCACCTAATGGAATTTAGAAAAACTGTTATCTTTGTGACCTTTGTAGCTGCCACTATATAAAATATACATTTCTGCTGAAAGCGTAATTAAAAATCAGGTTTTTACATATACAATCTTTCTGTTCCTTTTCAGGTCTTGAGTCATCTCGGCCAAATCTAATTCTTGGATTGGTTATCTGTCAGAAAGGGAAACGTCCTGCCACTGGCATCGAAACAGAAAAGATAGAGGAAAAGCGAAGCAGAATTCAAGCACATGAGGAAACGGAAACATCGCTGTTCTCTAAAGGGCCACTAGCTGCTTCGCAAGAGAAGAAAACTCCAAAATACACACTTTATTCAGGAGATTCAGCTGTAAGTACGACGCCACCTGGATCTCCTCCGCCCCCACCTCCACTTCCTGTTCCCGACACCTCAGCAGTTACACCTTCAGTATTAAAAATACTGTCCTCGATTAAAAGTGGAACCACAACCACTGCAACACCACCAACTTCAACCGCTGCTCCTGCAAGCGTTACTGCTACGCATTCTTCATCCTCAAAAACTGCCACACCTCTCGAGCACATCCTGCAGACGCTTTTTGGAAAAAAGAAAACTTTTGAGCCTCTTGCTAAGGATTCTGAAACCGTCCAGTCTTCACATCAGGAAGGTCACGCTGCTGCTGATGGAGCCATGTCGGCTGTTCCTTTGTTAGATCCCATTGTGCAACAGTTTGGGCAGATGTCGAAAGACAGAGCTATAGAGGAGGAGGAGGATGACAGACCATATGATCCTGAAGAAGAATATGGTCCGGAGAAAGCTTTTGAAATGCAGACTAGTGAAAGTGAAAAACGATACAATGTGGAAAAGCCATCTAATACAGCAGAACTAGAGGACGAGGCCTATGATCCAGAAGATGAAACTATCTTGGAAGAAGCAAAAGTTACTGTTGATGATTTACCGAACAAAATGTATACAGACACTAAAAGCAATTCTTCGGAAACGTCTGCTTCGTATGTGCCTGATTTATCTGCATCCTCGTCCTTGGTGGAACAGCAAAAAATGTTGGAAGAATTAAACAAACAGATAGAAGAACAGAAAAGACAACTTGAGGAACAAGAAGAAGCCCTGAGACAACAAAGAGCAGCTGTTGGGGTTTCAATGGCTCATTTTTCGGTGTCTGATGCTTTAATGTCACCACCGCCAAAATCTTCCCTAATAAAGACTGAGTTATTCCATCAGGACCAGCAAGCTATGCAAAAAGTAGATTTACCTTCCTCTTTAAATCAGCAAGCACAAGTTTTAAACCAGGGCTGTGACCCAAGGCAGAATAGAGATCCGCGACAAGCTAGAAGAATGGCGACAGAGACTAATGACAATGTTGATTCTCAAATAAAGCCACAGGTGGTACAGAATGAGATACCCACAGGAGAAATCGCTCCAGCAAGTTTTCCAAATGCTTTGCAGACTTCACTTGGTAAGGAAGAGAAAACTTTAATTTCTGCTCCTCAGCCGGGTTTTAGCAGTGATAATTGGGTTTCAAGTGAAAAGGCTTCTATGGGGTCCCAGAAGGATGCATCTAACAGCAAATTTGAAAACACTCTTCAAGTGACTTTGGAAAACGTGAGTCAAACAGTTTCTGGAGAACCTTCTATGTCCAAGCCTTTACGTAAAGTGCTGCTTCCAACCCCACCAAGTACATCTTTTCAGCCTAATTTCTCCGTATCAAGTGACAGCAGTCAGTCTTTGCAAGACATGCATAAAGTAGCATGGTCAAGTGAGTCAAACGAAGTAATGGGAAGGGATTCTTTCTCAAATACAATGTTTACTTCTCAGGAAAAGGCAGCTGGTCACTTTGAACCAGAGAGAGGTCTCTCATCAGTGCAATATGACGAACAAAGAAATCCTCAGGCTCATCAATTTGTAGAACAAACTGAATCTCCATCGGTTCAGAGTGAGGGCGGACCTTCCCCACAGCACTTTGAAGAAAACCGAGCTGGACCTCCATTTTCTTTGTCTGGGCAGAAGGGAGGGCCTCCACCACCACTGATGATCAATGCACCTGGAGGACCTCATGGACCTAATTTTAGAGGACCGGCACCACAGTTCTCTGAAGAGCATGATTCTCCAAATAACGATGGGCAAAGAGGACCTCCATCTGGAAGATTTGGAGGTCAAAAGGGTCCCATTCCTTCCTTATTTTCTACACAGCATGGACCACCATCTCTTTTCGGTGATAATAGGGGCCCCGCCCCTTCTTATCATGGTGTTCCAAGAGGAATGTCACCATCTCAGTTTGAAGATCGTAGGGAACCTCACATGGAACAGAGGGAATTCTCAGATTCCCAGTATAATGAAATGATTAGGCCTCCAGGACAGTTTGAAGGACCAGATCCATCTCAGTTTGTGGGAAACAGAGGACCTTCGCCCTTTCCTTTTGGAGGTCAAAGACGACCCCCACCAGCTCAATTTAAAGGACAGAGAGGAGGCCCCCAGTTTGGAGGGCCAAGAGGTCCAGCCCCGAGTCATTTTGGGGGACCAAGAGGGCCTTACCCAAATCAGTTTGAAGGGCAGAGAGGTCCAGTTCCAAATCATATACCTGGTCCAAGAGGACTTTTGCCACAGCCATTTGAAGAACGGAGAGGGAGTCCACCACCCAGATTTGCCAATCAGAGAGGTCCAGCACCGCTTCAGTTTGGAGGACCAAGAGGAGCCACACCTGCACTGTTTCCAGAAGAAAATGAACCTCCCCCTTCTAGATTTCATTTCCAAGGACAGTCACAACAAAGTATGAAGCCAACCCCAAGACCACTCCTGGACCTTCCAAGCCATCCACCACCCCACAGAAAAGAGATGTGGGAGGAAGCTGGACCATCTGCATCTCTTTCCAATATCTCTGGACAGGGATCTGAGTCGGAAGGACAGTGGTCAGCATCTGACTTCCGAGAAGGCAAAAATCCTGAATATAGAGGCCAGACATTTGAAGGGAGACAGAGAGAGAGATATGAGGGAGGAAATAAAGACAAGGTTTTAGATCAGCCAGAGCCTCAGCAAGCAGATAATCGACAAGGTAGACCCTTTGAGGAAAGACGAAGGGATCGAGAACACGGCAGACCTTGGGAAAGAGACCGTGGCAGAAACTGGAATAGAGACAGGGACTGGGAGAGACACAGAGACAAGGAATGGGATAAAAACAGAGACAGAAACCAAAACAAAGATAGAGAGAAGGATTCAGAGCGGGCTAAAGAATGGGAAAGAAACAGAGACCGAGAGAGAGCAAGAACCAGAGAGAGAGAATCCTACAGAAGACGTGATAGAGAGCGATCAAGAAGCAGAGACCGAGATCGCGACAGAGAGAAAGACAGGGACCGGGATCGAAGCAGGGAAAAAGAAAGAGATCGAGAGAGAGATCGAGATCGTGAAAGAGAAAGAGGAAAAGATCGCAAAGATCGGAGTAAGAGTAGGGAAACTGGTAAAGAGATGAAGCCAGAAACACCGAAGGAAACTCAGAAACCAACAGAAACAGAAGCTTCATCTTCCACTAATCAGTCATAGAAATATGACTGATATTTTATTTCCCATAACTAGTATACTTTTACAACACGGCAAGGACTGAGTCAGCATCTTCTGTATATACTGTATATTCTCACCTTTACAAAAATGCTGTTGTAAAACTAGCCTTACAAAATGTACTGACAAATTAGCAATTTTTGAACAACTGTGAATGAAAATACTCAAATAGATAAAAGGCAAGAACATACCGGACTTTCACTTGCTGCATTTTGTGCATAATGATTTTCTTATAAAAATTCACAGCGTTACCTGTACTGAAATTTTGTTTTTTCTACTTGCATCTTTATCTGAAAATTTCCATTTACAGTACAGAAATGGAAAAAGTCTAAGAAGAGCATATTGCTTTTTAAGATTATAAAGTTATGTTTTCCAGTAACTTGAATTGTAATTTTATAAGAGAATTTAATCCAGACCTTAGGAGCCATACCTGTACATCTCATTTACGTGATATTTTGGTGTCAACATTGTTCCTACAGCACACGCTTTAAAAAAAGGCGTCCACTGTTGCTGTCTTGTTTATTTTACAACAGAAGGGTCGTATGTATTTAGGAGAAGGCTACAGAACAGTGTTAATAATTACTTGTGACTGACGGAGGATTTGAAAATGGAATGTTATAAGCTTAAAGTGCACTATCTTCCTTTTATATACAAGTATTTTGTGTTTTGGAATCCATCTGTTAAGTGTACAGCAAAGAAACAAGTCGTACTTAGTTTTTTCATGAGGCTGAGGGGTTTTAAATGTTGCATTTTTACAAATCTGTAGTTAAAGAACATTTAAGAGTAGCACCTTTATAACCAGCAAAACTTATAAAAACATCAGACGTTTATTTGAAAAAAGGCTAAGACTACAAATGAATTGGTATACCAAAGGAAAGAAGAATAAGTTGGTTAAATAGGCCACTAAATCTGTTACTTTGATTGAACTGATTTAGTGGAACAGTTTTTTGGTTTCGTTTTGGTTTTGCAGAATTTTGCCATAGACTTAAGAAATGTTCCCATTTTATTGTACTTTTCATTCTTAAAGTGTTTTGTTCCTGAAAAAAAATGTCACTGTTTTGTTGTTAAACCCTACTTAGGCTGGTAGTGTATCTAAAACTCTCCACTGAGAAAGGTATAACTGCATTAAGCTTGGAAAGAAGAGCGGTGGTACTGCATGTTGTGATTCAAGAGGGAAGTTTTTCACTGTGAAATACATTACATTGCTACTTTTCCATGTATTCTTCAAGTACGTAATTCTAAAGTATGAAATAAAACCTCGCTAATTTATTTGACCATGTAGATTAACAGTTGGGTAAATATTTTGATATTTTTATAAAATAGTTTTGGAAATGTAAAAATGAAATTCCTATAAATGTTTGCATCTTGAAGACTACATTACAAGTAGCATGTGTGCCATGTATCTCACTACAGATTTTACAGTCCATACTGGTGCATCTTTGAAGTCCTTATACATCAAGGAGTGGTTGGTTGAAATGATCATCGGGATTTTGAACCTGTAGGCAAAACGTTAAAATGCAGAGAGGTGGTATTAAATGCAAACATCTACTATGGTGTAAGATTTTTTTCTTAATGAGATGTTTCTAATTTAAAGACATACATAAAAGTATGCAAAAAGTTAGTGTGTTTGTTTAGGTTTACTTGATAGAAATTTCTGTAAATTGTATTTTATATGGCAAAATATATCGCTGTACATTAAAATATGGGACTTCACAGGTTTTTGTTACTGTAAGTAGAATAAACATCTACAGAGAACTGTTGTCCATTTCTTAAATCTGTATGTGTATATTATTTTCTAAATATTGCTGCTTCTCACCAAGCCACAAGAGTCACCGCAAGAGACTGTTGGCACACAGGTTTCGCTTCCTCATTGTTTAACGAAAGATGTTTTGCAGGACATTGCTGCCAATTGATGCTTAATTGTAGGCATTCTAAAAATCATATGAAAATCTGTGCATGTGATTTTTATCTCCGTTCTAAAACATTCCCTATTTTATTCTGATTTTTCTTTTATTTGAATTAGGAAGTTTGTCATTTGTAGACTTTACACCAAAAGATCTAAAGAAAAGAAAAAATATGAATTAATTCAGGTCAGCTTTGACCTTAAGAAGAACTCAGTTCACACGGTTTATGAATTCCTTGACTTCACACATCTATTTCATAACAATGTAGCTTTTCATCTTCTAGGAAACACTCCTGTATCACAGATCAGGTTGGGGAGTCTGTTCATGATTTGGGGACAGTAAATGCATGCTCCCACAGATGTAGTGGCAAAAAAATCAACAGCATACAGACAGACACTAATGACTTACGGTTTTAAACCACAGCTTTACATAGTTTATAATGATCTGGACTTAGATTTTGCAGCAAGTTTCCTGTGTTCTGCAGCAGACAGTAAAATCTAGGCTGAAAAGAACATAACAATTTAACTCAATTTACAGAGACTAAAAATGATACTGGATTATTATCATGCATTGCAAGAAAGAGAAAAATAAACAGTTCTCTGCCTTTGTTCAAACTTTCGATTAACATGAAACAACTTGCTATTTTGAGCTTTTATCTATGTTTCTACTAAGCTAAATTAACTTTCCAAAGAGCATTTTACTATATTTTTATGTAAAAGCCTCTGAAACATGTAGAACAATACAAGCATACAGATTGCTGCATCTATAAAAGACTGTACTATACCAATTTCACGCATTCTAAAGGAGGCTGTGCAGAAGGGTTAGAGGAGGGGAAGAGTTTATTATCAAGTCCAAGGTGCACAAAACTGCTTTTAAAATTTCTGCTTTTGTTTCTAGAGGAAAGTCACCAGTGTAACTTTCAGACTTTGGGTACACCTCTTATAATATAGCACACTTCAACTTGAAAAATGTCTGTGCGTGCTACCTTGATTGAATGTGCACGGTGTTAAAAGAATGCAGTAAACAGATTTTATTCTTTTAAGTTCCTGAAGGGAATAAAGATTTCATAAAGTATTAATTTTTTAAAAAAAATCTTTTTATGAACTAGAGTAGCATTTTTGTACCTTTCACGCTCCGGCTTGTTTCTAGAATGCGTCTTCTATAATAGGCATCTGGTTTTAATACCAAAACACATAACCAGTAGTAGATACGTAATAGAGACCAAATGTACAAACTGCTGGCGATGGTGAGATGCCTGCTGCGGAGAGCGATTCTGCATGGATGCATTCAGATGGGTCTCTGAGTGGAACACCTAGCATCCAAGCTCATTTTCATGCAATCATACCACTTTACAAGTCCAGAAAAATGGAACTTTTTTTAAGGGGCTTTGGACTAACTTTCTATCAAAGAACAGTTTTTAAACACTGGCAAACTACTAAAGTGATTATAATTTAGTAACTTAAGCTTGGAGTAGCAAATCTAGGGCAACGGACTCCCCTGTAGCTGTGTATAGGATGTAGGAGAGAGCCTCCTGCCTCCAGTGCTTCACAGGAGCGTTCTTGGGGGGGGCGGGGGGAAAGGCAAAAAGGGAAAAGCCTTTATCCTGCAACAATAAAACCAAACATAAGTGTTAATTTCAGACCATGGTGGCTTTTTTTCTCTCACGTAATTTTCCTTCATACAATCTGTGTTATCAGTGGCTGGTAACAACTAGTAGGTGAGAGCACTGAACGGTACCTCTGTCACAGAAAACGATGACCGACATGACCTGTGATCAGTCATCCATCAGGAACTGCCAGCCGTGGCCAAACTGGTTTTGGGGAGGATTATTAAATACTCGGGAGTGCCTTAGACCACACACCCACTGCCATTCAACAAGCCTTGTGCTCCTGAATGGCTGAGCTCTGCTGCCCGGCTCCTAAAATAACTTCAAGTAAACACAACTTTCTCCTGCAGGCTGTGAGCTGATGAATTCCAAAGCCTTGTGTTGGTGAAAAAATTCCTGTCGTGTTCATGTTGAATGAGGAAGCCTTATGTGGAAAAGCAATGCTGAGCTCCCGTTTAATGGCTTGGCGTGAAGAAAACCTCGCTGCGTCCACATTTAGTGGGGAGGCTTTGCCCGAGGGTCAGAGATGGTGACTTTCAGGAGCCTCCTCTCTCCTCTCTCAGCGTTTCCCACTCTGGGCAGCTTCCCCTGGATGTTTCCTCACGGACCGGGCTCCACCACCCCAGCTCGACGGTTCTCCACAGACCGCACTGGACAAAATCATAGAATAGAATCATAGAATCGTCCAGGTTGGAAGGGACCTTTAAGATCATTGAGTCCAACCACCAGCCTAACACTGCCAAACTCACCACTAAGCCACGTCCCTCAGCACCACATCTGCCCATCTGTTAAATACCTCCAGGGATGGTGACTCCAGCACTGCCCTGGGCAGCCTGTTCCAATGCTTGAAAACGTTTTCGGTGGAGAAATTTTTCCAAATAGCCAATCTAAACCTCCCCTGGCATAACTTGAGGCCGTTTCCTCTTGTCCTATCGCCTGTTCCTTGGGAGCAGAGACTGACGCCCCCTCACTACCCCCTCCTTTCAGGGAGCTGCAGACAGCCATAAGGTCTCCCCTCAGCCGCCTCTTCTCCCGGCTGAACACCCCCAGTTCCCTCAGGGGCTCCTCATAACACGTGTCCTCCCGACCCCTCACAGCTCCCTTGTCCCGAGGCCAGGCCGGGAAGCGGGGGGGGGGGGCCGGGTACCCGCCGCGGCCCCGCGGCGCCCTCTCCCCGCCGGGGTCCCTGAGGCGCCCGCCCAGGCCCGAACTCGCCGCCCTGAGGCGCGGGGCGCGCGCGGGGCAGCGGGGGGCGCGCGCGGGCGGCGGTTGCGCGCGGCGGTTGGCGGCGGCGCGCGGGCGGCGGGTGGGCGTGGGGGGGGGGGGTGGGGGGGGCGCGGGGGTGTGTGGAGTGGTTTGGCCGCTGCCCGCGGGCGGAGGGTGGGCTGAGGCGGGCGGCGGGGTCCGCTCCGGGCCCGGCGAGCTGCTCCCCCCGCCACCGCTTTCCCCCCCCCACGCCACCCCGGCTCCAGTCAGCCGGGGCCTGTCCCTCCGCCTTCCCCGGGCCGCCTCGGGGCCCGCGGGCAGCCGGCGGCTCCGCTGAGGGGGCGTGAGGCGGCGGAGTGCCCAGGGCCTCCCCGCCCAGGGCCGGTGGGGGCCCGTTTGTCGTGAGCAGCGGTGTCGGTGGGAGGGAGGGCTTCCCCCGGGCGCGGGGCGGTGGGGGGCACGGGCAGGGCGGCTGGGGCTGCGCTGTCAGGAGCTCGGTCCTTCCTTGGTTACCTCGCGGCGGTGCAGAACGCATATTGAGTGCGGTTTCTTGATTGCCTTTTAATTTTTTTCATGGCTAGTACTGGTAATTCTTGCAGGTTTTATGGTTTACTGTTGGAAGAGACGTTGGTGACTGATTAGGTTCACTGTAGTCATGTCAGGATCAGCCCCCGAGGAGCCTCACACCTCCATTCCTCAAAGCCCAGCTAGCGTTCCCGCTCCTGCTCCGGTGGCTGGTGGACCTGGAAGCTCAAGTGACGTTTCCTTTGGTGAGCAAAACCTTAGCTTCACCACCACAGACGTCAGCCTGGTGGAGATGATGGAAATTGAATATACCCAGCTGCAGCACGTGCTTTACTCGCATACGGAGGCACAAGCGAGTGAAGGTGAAGTGGAAGCTAGGCTCAATTCTTTCTCCTCGCCCGGTAATTCTGCAGACCCCGCTCTGCACCAGACCTCACTGAACACCACTCAGGAGGGGGGTTCATCAAACAGCTCTGGGAACCAGTCGGTTTACCCAGTTGCCTGTCAGCCGGGATTACCTTCTGACAGCAGCGTGCCGAGTTCAAACCCACGTTTGGGCTATGCTGACTTTCAGGAGCTCAGAATGATGTTTCTAAGCGAGTCTAACCTCCCTTTGAACCGAGCAGATAAAACGTCTCACAGTAGCTCTGTAGAAGTCCCAGGATACAGTTTAGTAAAAGTTAAACATGCTGAAAATTTTGTTGGGGCAAATAAAGAAAACATACTTGTTGAAAATTCGGCACTGGCGCCAGAGCCTAGATCTAAATCTACAGTCAGAGTTCGGTTGGAAGACAGATTCAACAGCATCCAGACAGAAAACCCCAGATGCCAAGAACCCCAAGAATCTGGAGTAACTCTTAACAAGTGTGTTGCAATTAATTTTTAGTTTATGTTGTTAAACTGTGTATCGTCATATAGTTCAAAACTGATTTTCTATCCGAAACCTAAGAACAGTACTTTTTTTAATACATGGGGATGATCGGTTGGGCTTTGTAAACTGTGCCAGTCAAATGTGGCTGCAGCTCCACTGGCCTCAGATTATGCCCCCTCTGTATTGCATGCATGGTACGGAATGTCGTTCCAAAATTGATTACTTTACAACTGTATTCTTGATAACAACATGCAATGTAAATAAAGGTGTGAGAAGAACATTACCTAGTTTTGACATGCAACTTGCTAAAAGCAAAGCAGATTTTTGATCATAATAAAATAGTAAGAGCAATTGATTAGTGTTGTAATGTGGGGGCCTGACTATGGGGAAAATTTTGAGCAAAAATACTGTTTAACAATGTGGCCCTGTACCTGTGTTAGTGTGCTGATAATACATTTTATTGAGGCATAAAGCTGAATTGTTACCGCAAAAATACCCTCTCAGCTGATATTTTTTTTTGTCCCTGAAGTAGACGATATGGCAATAATATGATTTCTGTTTACAGTAAATGAAAGTGGTTTCTTGGTGATAGTTACTAGACGTATGTGTAGCTGTAAATTTTCTGCACTCATTTTCAACTGTCTGGTGTGTTTCCTGTGTTGTTTTTTTTTTTTTTTTTTTTTGAAGTTTAGTAACACTGATTCGACAGCCGTCGGAACTGATAGGTGTTCCTCTTCATCAGCAAGAAAACAAGTGTGCTACATTAGGGAAAAATAAGACTGCACCTGCCACGCCATCTCTACAGTTCACATACCCGTTATTTACTATGAACGCGTGTTCTACTGCTGGAAGTGCTAATCCTTCACAAGCACAGGTAGCTAACGTGTTCACCAATAGTTGTACTCTGCTAATTTCAACTGCTAATAATGTTAACCTCTTAAATGTAATACAGTTCTAAAGGTTTGTGTTAAAGTGTGACTTGGTTTAAATAGGGATGATCAGAGCAATCTGTAATGCAATTTATTTATTCTTATGTTAATCTTTAAGACCATCAAAAGTAATTTGCCGCACAAACCAATTGTGTGGCAGTTATGTTATTTGTAATAACGTCCATCCAAGTAATGATCAATAGGCCACTGAGTTTCTTACTGGAAGGACTTTTTTCCTTGAGTTTATCGATGGATGTCTGCTTCATCTATGCAAGACAAGAAAGAGACACTTAATGGTTCCTTTTTTTTCTAATTAATTTTGATGAGAGATTCCTCCCCCAGTTTGCAGTAACCTCTGAAGCAAGAGTGGTGGCATAGCGCTCAGAAATGTCAGAGGTATCCCCAAAAAATGCAGAAGTCAGATGTTAAAATCCTATGGTTGTGGTGTGCAGAAGTAATTGGGATTTATTCTGATATAACACATTGAATCATGGGGCTAAAATCTAAGAAGTTACCGTGAAGATATCAAAATGGTCTCTTTTTTTATACATGTAGTCCTCTAAGTATTTATTTTCTGGTTTTCACAGACCTCTGGAACATCGTGCACTGTTTTGGAAGCTGCCAAACATCAAGACATTGGGATACCCAAGACATTCTCTTTCTGCTGTCAGGAAATTGAATCCACAAAACAGGCAGTAGGTGCTATGAATAAAGCGTTGCCTGAGGAAGTTTGGATTAAAGTTGGAGGTAAACCATTTATCTTCTTTTCACCTAGCTTTCTCTTGGCCTTCAAATCTACATTTTTTCTGAATTTTTCTGTTTTTTAGAAAGAATATGATTTTAGTGAATCATATGAGGCGGGGGGCTTATGTCAGAGATGTGCTTTAGGCAGTATGGGACTAGATTTCTCCAAAAAAGTTCAACACCTATGATTTTAGCTGTACTTTCAAAATTGTTTAGCACTTCTAGCTTGAAATGAGAAAACCCAAGGTTGCAAAGTACCTTTGAAAAATTTGGGGCTAGAGTAAGCAACTGGTTTCTTTCTACACTTTTGACCCCAAAGTTGACATAGCAGATCCAGTCAGGATCAAACTGAAGGACATTTCAAAGAGTGCCTCAAATGCTCATCAACGGCAGGCATGATCTCACTGCGTTCTCTGAGAAAATAGAAGCTAGGTGCATTTTGGCAGCAGGCAGTGCCGCAGGGCTTCTGAAGGGCGTGTGCTGCTGTAAGAGTCAATCTAGGCTGGCAGTAAAACTTCAAAGATTATTCCACATAAATAAAGCGACCAAAAGAAATATTTTCCATGATCTTAATTTACAGTGATTAGTGGGAGGGTCATAAATAGGTTCTTCTTTTCCTCTTTGTTGTTCCAAGAAGACACCATATGCAAGCAAGCGATAAACAGAAGAAGTTGCAGCCAAATAAGCCCGTCGGATACAATCATAGATCGCAAACCTCTTAGTGAAATTCAGAATATGCACGATGATAGCCAGAGTACTGCGTCTGCCCAGGGTCCTTGGCAGTCAGCACAGTCAAATGCAAGTATGCAGGTGCAAAGTGGTACACAGGACGGAATCGCTCAGCGAAGAGAAAGACATAACCGCATGGAGAGAGACAGAAGGTAATTTCTATGAGGAGTTTTTGAAGCCTAAAATACTGACACTGTAGTACTGCTGTCATTGTCCAGAGTAAAATGTAAATTTGACGTATTTTGTTTTACCTACAAGAAAAAACAGTGCAGGAGGTGTGAGGGTTTGGTGTTCCTTAGAGGAAAAAAAAATGCATGTTTCATTGTGGTCGGCTTTGTTTTTTTTACTCTATAAACAAACAAAAAGAGAGATTTCAAAACACTTAACCAATTCTATAAAGATAAAGTAAGTTGCATGTAACATGACTAGTATATAAATACAAAGCAAACAAAAAGAAGTCGCCAAAGTTCATGGCATGTAGCGCAGGTGAGTAGTCTTCCTTTTTTTGTTTTTTTTCTTCTTTCTCACCCGTCGGTTGATAACCTTTTGTATTTGCCTGTAGGCGTAGAATCCGAATTTGTTGCGATGAGCTGAATCTTCTGGTTCCGTTCTGTACTGTTGATACTGATAAGGCAACAACTTTACAATGGACCACTTCGTTCCTGAAGTACATTCAGGAAAGGCATGGTGATTCTCTGAAAAAGGTTTTAAATCTAATTTCATTTTTGTTCTTGATAAAAATGTGAAATGTTTTAACGCTATCATAGCATAGCTAAGAGTATATGGAATGCTTCTGTTTGATGTTGTTTGTGAAGGACCTGTATATCATTGAAAATTCCTTTTAAATTTTTTTTTAATAGCTGTCCTCACAACGGTTTCAGTTCAGTAATGTGAAATCATAGGCTGTCCTCAGTCAGGGTTTTCAAATCAAATTTTAATTTCTTTTTTTTTTTGTTAGCCCAGTTCCTGAGCACGATACTATCAGGACAACAACATAGAATTGAGGTCCTCTTTGAGCATTCCTCCCCACCCTCCATGCCTTAATTTTCTCAAACTGGTAGTTGTGATGGGAATCACAGCTCCATGCCCACACTAGCGCAGAGAGGGTAAGAGCAGGAAAGGCTTCTGTGCCTGATAAGCAGCTCCCGTGCAACCACAGGGGTGGCTGCAGCCCCAGAGTGAGTCCGGCTCTGCTGAGGATCTTAGGAGAGTAGGTGGAGCGTGTACAGGAAAACCTGCTTGGCTAGATACTGGTACCGCTCCTCAGCACTTCCCGTTAAAGGCATATTATTTTTTTTTCCAAGACACTAGCAAAACAAAAAAATATCTCTCGAGTAAATATGTACATTAAACATAATTGTTATTTACTTTTTGTATTTTGATTTTTAGGAATTTGAGACTCTGTTCTGTGGTAAAACAGGCAGGAGACTAAAAATAGCAAGATCAGACTCATTTGTAACGTGTCCAGTGCAGGAAAACACGCATGGCTATGGAGACCAAGTAGCCTGAACTGACCGCCTTGAACTGTATGACGTGTGGCTAACTAACAATGGCCCAAACTGTATTTGATTTTCTCCATTTACATGCTGAATATGAATTGCAAACTATAACTTGTAAAAATATATAAATAGAGCTTTAAAGGAAAACATTCTTTATTCAAAATGGAAATGAAAGTTAACTACCAGCAATAGCAATCAGTGCTCTGTTAAAGGGGCTACAAGAAAACGTCATGACAACTGAGTATTTTTCCCCTTTAGTTATAAAAAAAACCAAAGACCCAAATGTTCTTTTTCTGTTTGTGGTTCTGCTTTGGGTTTTTTTTTTGTTGTGTTGTTTTGTTTTGTTTTTTTAAAAGATGATCCAGTACAGTTAGGAATAGTTGTAGAACATCAATCGGTCCTGTTATTTTAATGACTAGATGCAAATGTACTCTTCAAGTGTAAAAAGAAATTAGTTACCATATTCTAATGCCCATTTTTTCCATTAAAAATGTAAAGGCTATATTGGTTAATTGCATAAGTGCATAGCTTCTAAACTGTGCTGATATTATGAAATTCGTATTTGCCATACATATTTTAACATACTTTGCCCTGAAAACAATGCTGTTAGCATTTTTTTTAAATATAATACTATTTTTAATGTCTATCACACAACTGTGCAACAGGTTCTTATATTGTTACTTTAGTCCAAGAGTGGCGTATTGTACACAGTAGATTATTTAAATGCAAAAACTATTTTCATACTTAAAGACTAATATCACTCCTTTGTTCATAAGCTTTAGCATGTAGGGCAGAAACCTGAGAGTGGTTTTATTAATTTTTTAAAATAGATGATGCTAGCAGGTTTTAAAGTACAAAAAGTTCTCCCAAAATAATACTGTTGTAAATCACGGATATGGACAATTTTGCAGCAATTTATTTCCAAACAATCTTAGTAAAACCAGTTCTGGAAAATGGCATTCAGCTGAGTTAGTTTCATGTGTATAATGACACTTACAACATCACAAAGAAAAGGTTAAAAAAAAATCTCCTTTTATTTTTACAACAGTTCATACGGGTGTTTTTGGCTGGACTTTGGAAGAGCATCCTTTCTTATTTGGGGTTTCATTCACAATTACTGTGCAAATAGCTTAAGTAGAGGTCATGAAAATGCTGTTACTTAATGTCCTTTATTATCATATGGAAATATACAAAATTTCTCCCCTGTAAATTAAAATATATACATTAGACCTTTTGCAGAATTTGATTGCAAGAGGATTACTATTACTAGTCTTGGCAAATATTTGAGGTGCAATCTGAAAATTGATAATTGACAGCGTATACATAAGCTATGGTCTTTACTTAGGCCAGAATCTTAAGATATTAAAATATGGGATATTTAAATGCCTAATTTCCACTGATGTAAGTAGCAGTTAGGTGCCTGAATACCTTAACAACGTGTATCTTAGCGCACAAACCTGCCTGCCTGAAGTCAGTGGGAGCAGCACCAAGGAATTCAACTGACATCAAACATTTATACAGAAAATTCATGATCTTAAGTACAGTTAGGGGGGGTGATGGTAAAAAGAAACAACGCTTCCTCTTGCAGGTCTCTTGAACAAAGGGAGAAAGGGAAGGTGAGGTTGTTTAGCAGTAAAAATTCTGGAAAATAATTGGGGGAGGAAAATACTCATAAAGCATCTCGTAATTAAAGTTTTCATCTGATGCTTTCTTTTTCATAGAACTGTGTCAAGGTCTCCACTTAATACAATAGAAGGAACATCTGTCCATTTATCACTAGAAGGATTCTGTCTGTTTTCTTACAATGCACTGTTTATTTAAATATTCAGTCACTTCTCCACTTCTTGTACTGTTGTTTTATGATTTTTTGGAAGTTGATACTCCAACAGCTCCCATGCAAGCCGATGTGTCACATATGCCTGGAGTTCCCTGAGCCCCGATAGCACCAGGAGTACCAGGATCCCCTGGAAGACCGGGTTCACCCTGAGCACCATCCCGACCATTTTTAGTAATTCCAGGTACACCAGGTGGTCCTAAACAAGAAGGGGAGAAAGATTACATGAATTATTTCCTTCCTTTTTTTTTTTAAATGTATATATATATTACTTTTAGATTTCTTAAAATACTTTGCGTGTCTGTACATCACAATTGTTATGGCGTGTTGAGTACAAGGTGTTGAATAAATTTAGCCCAAATCTGGAGTATGCGTGTTGGATTTTTTTAGAGTACCTTTGGATTTACTGGAATTGCCTCGGTGTAGCTGAAGGCGGATGTTTAGTATTGCACTTTTCTTACTGCATGTGTCTCTTTTGACTTCTGCTGACCAGTCTAAAACTAGATTCCATCTCAGTACTGCCTCAATTAGTGTATGAGTCCATGAACAGTAACAATTAATTTGTAATCAGAATTATTTTACATCATCCCTGAATCGTTTGCTTAAGCGATGTCCTGGATGTGTGAGCTCACAGCTTACTTCTTGTGACAGTACACATCTGTCCCTCCCTCCTGGCCCCCTGCTTGCTCCTTAGTGGGAGGCAGCGGCCTTCAGCTGCTCCAATTCATTGCACCTCCTTAAGGCTAGTTGTAATTAAGATCCTGAGTCAGGGAAGGAGAGTAGGGAGGATGATGGTACAGAACCTCTCCCTGACATTACAGATAGCGAGCTTCCTTTATACCTATGTCTAATTTCAAAAATTGGCTCACGATGAAATACATAGTTTATTGGCAAAAATAATTTCTGCTTTGGGTGCACTCAAGCTATTGTTTTAATTTCTTTTTTCCTTCAGATGCCAAAAATAATTCACAAAACACTGATTTCTGTAACAGCAAGCTACGGCAGCTTGCTAAAATACTGTACAATATGATTCTGTCTCCTTGAGAAACAGCTATATGAGGTGGGCCATGAACCTCCATTTCTGTCTTAATTATGATAGAGAGATGGTGCCTGATTCTTTTTATTCATGTAAGTGATGAATTGCATCTACTATTGATCTCCGTACGGTTCATGAGTCGGACAAATGCTCTCAATATCTAATGTGAAACAGCCTCTTTTTACGTGCTTTGGAAAAGAAAATGTTTATGGATTAATGCAATTATTTTGTGGAAGAATCCAAGACAACTGGGTATAAATATTCTGATTTTATGAAATTATATGGATGCAGAGCCTGCTTTTGGTGCCTGTAACTTAATCATTGTGCAGATGTAATTGCAATGAGAAACGCTGCTTTAATAGGTGAGCAAAATAAAGAATAGTCTTCTGAGTTTCTAACAGATATTCATCAATTTGCATAAATTAATCTTTGAATCCTCTAATAAAGGATTCAGGACTTCAGGAACTGAGATTATAGCCAGGTACAGAGCAATAACGCCCCTATATTCTCAAAGCCATTACGCTAGGAAGTTATAGTTGTTTCTGGTACAATGAAATATTGTCTGCTATTTCTCTTGTTTGACCCATAAACGTGAATTTTGGAGGACTACAGCTGGTAGTCCAGGCTGTAGCCTTCACTGCGGGCATTCCATAAACAGAGCACCAAGAACTTGGCCACGGGGACATGGGCACCAGGCACCAGCCTTTCACCTTAATCTGGAGCCAGCGCCACGCAGGTGTTACACACCATCAAATGAACCAACAGATGCAGTAACCAACGCCATCCTTAACGAGCAGCATGAAGTACCGCTGCAAAGAAGAACCTTCCGACATTGGCAGCCACATGGGAGCAGTTAAGAAGGGTTCTGACTTCCCCATCTATAAAAGCTCCTGACCTTTCGCAGCCATTAGTGGAAGAAACCAAGAACAAATGAGGAGTCTGGCTGTCCTGGCAGCCTTTTCTCAAAACCGTTCTCCAAAACATTTAGGACTAGACAGGTGTGAAGAGGGGACGTGCTAATTAAGTTCTGCTGTTCAAATTGTCTGCACCTGCTGTACCCACAGGAAAACCACCCTACTATAACCATTACAGGGACAGAACAATTGTAGTTGACCACCACCAATACGCAGAGCTGTCCCTCTTAAGCCTTTACTTAAGTCATGGTTTATTAAACTACTTGCACAGCCTTACCTTGAAGTCCTTGATCGCCGTCAGGCCCATCAATACCTTGACCAACAGGTCCTTTATCTCCCTTTTCGCCAGCGTCACCTTGAATCATAAATAGACAATTTCAACAGTGAGTTGTGTACTGCAGCTGGCTCCAAGGACAGGACGGGGAAAGACCAGGAGGAACTGAAAATCCTCAGGACGGTAGGACCTTCGCTTACACTGCACCCTAAAGATTCAAAACTGCCCTCTAGAACTGCATCAGCTGCCCGAGGCCCCATCCTTTTTTTCCTCCACTGCTGAAATTAGTACAAGTTTGCAATTCATTTCAGTGGGCATAAACGAGAAGCAGGTTGGTTTGGTCTTACCTCTGGGACCAGGATCACCAAGTTCTCCTGTTGGCCCTCTGTATCCAGGGGGACCACGAGGACCGGGATGCCCAACACTTCCCATAGCTCCAGGAGGACCTGGGGGACCAGCTGGGCCGGGACGACCCGTCATTCCAGGAGACAAGGGCTTTCTCAGATTAGCAGCTAACTGTGCAATTTGATCTGAAAAGAACAATTAAAAACTGTGTGTCCGACATTTTCTCTCTTTGCTTGGCTCTTTGTCATCTGCCACCACGTGTCCTTGAGTGAGCAGCAGAAAAGCGAGTGTCTGACCACAAAGCAGAGCTGCACTGCCGCTCCAACACCCTTACTGCTTCTGCAGAAGGAAACTAAATGTTGACTCTGTCCTCTCAGCTCATCTGTGCCTTTATTTTTATTTATTTATGTATTTAAACATCTGCAGATTTTGGTCAGAAATCTGCAGGTTGCCTGTTTCCTAAACCACTCTAAAAGATGTCAAGTATTCTAGAAAACGATACTTCAATAATTAAAACAAGCTTTCTGAAACAATATTCCAGAATTTAACTGTATCCCAAATGGTGACCATAAAGGCAGAACGGTGGCTTCAGAGAAAGAAGAGGACTCCTCGGAGCTGGCCGCTGCCCGAGCCCCGCGCCGGGAGATGGGCTGTGCTGTGGAGGGCGGCCGAAGCTGAGAACGACAGCGGTTAGGGCAGACACGCTGGTGAGCCCGTGCGTGTGGTACTTGTGTCCAAGCTGCTTTCGGTGCACTTTGTATGGCACCATGATGAATCATTTAAAAAAATGCTAATTTTAGAAAAACGAAAGCCATCCCAGACAACAGTGACCTCCGGAATAATTTCCTTACATTAAATGTCAACATATCTTCTTATTAAGACAGAAAAATAACAAATCTCAGGAGCCATCAGGATCTACTCATCTTCAGCAAAATATGGTAATTAAAGTCAGTTTTCTCTCAGTAATACTCACCATTTATCATTTCCCCACAGAGTTCTCTAATACGCTGTTCACTGGCCTCTTTGCCCTGCAATTAACAGAAGAATCTCTCCTTAAACAAACCACGTTATCAATAATCATCCCTGACAGAAACTTCGGGACGTGAAACTCGTTCCCAGCAGCTCGGTAAGACGCACAGGATCCCGCAGGAAGAGCGGTGGGGTTTTTCCCTTTTTCAAAAGATCACGGCTTCAGTTTAGAAGCTCTGTCATACTAATGGCAGAGATGAATTTTAATGTTAGGCCAGATATTTAATCTGGGGCTTATTTGGCCTTTCCTGAATGATGAAACACGAGCTCTGGGCCAAGACTTGGTCTAACGTTTGAAGCAGTGAGTAGGAGTTGTATTTTTAAATGACCAACTTCTGACTGAGCACAGCGCCTCACAGCCCGTTCCAATGGGCGCAGATAATCTGTCCATGGATCATTGCGAGAGAAGACTAGTTCTCCAAGGCATGCGTTCTGGGGGATTTTCATTCTGAAGCCTGCAAGCTGTTAATCTTTTGGCACTGGTAAACTCTCGATGGAAGACTCTCGGCTTGCACTTGCAGTTACCAACTTTTGCCTGCTCAGAAGCAGCACCTTATTTTTTCGAATACACATCCCAAATCCACGACCCATTTGTTGGCTTCAGAGCCTCCGCGACTGCGCCCCAGCAGTGGGTAATACTTACAGGAGGCCCAGGTTTCCCCGTGATGCCGGGAACGCCTTGCTCCCCCTGATGGCCCATGGGCCCTGGATGTCCTGGGATCCCTGGTACTCCTGCTGTCCCATTAGGTCCTTGGACACCTTTCGGACCGAGTTCTCCTCTTTTTCCTGGCTGTGATTTAGAAGAAAAACAACAACAAACCACTTAAAACAGAAGACATGGTCCATGCTTTTCTCATGGGGATTAGTTAAGCCTTTCTTTGGGCTTCCTTAACTGATCTGGCTCATCACGAATGTTTCTTACATCGTACGGGTGATTTTACATATATAGGTCATGCTAATAGGAGTCCCTGCTGCAGCAAAATGGTCAAACACATTTGAATGTTTTGAATGCCACAAAAAATTGTCATTGTCATAGATTTTATAGCATGACCATGAAGAAAACACACTTCTAGGAAACGACGCCAGAACATAGTTTATGGAGCTACATCACCAAAAGATGCGATAAGTGTGTTTACTCCCAAACCTTTCTGGGCATGAGCCCGCAGTGTCTGACACGTACCTCTCCTTTTTGGCCGGGGGGACCAAAGGGACCCTGTTAGAAAGAAAAGGGAAATAAGGAAGAATGATCCATTCAGAAAATGCACATCTAACGTCAAATCTCTCAAGCTCCAGGAAGCCATGATGACATGCATGTGGCATCTAATGGGCTTTTCTAGCAAAGGAGCGAGGAATGGTAAGAGGATGCTGGAGACCAGATTCAGCCCTGGCTCAAGAGGGAGAGAGAGGACTCTGACGCCAAGACTTGTCCCAGGCGCCAATGCTGAACACGGGTCCGGGCAGCCTGGCTACTTCTTGACATGGACCAAACCCCCCACGGACAGAGCCACGTCGAGCGCTCCGAGGAGTAAAATGTCAAATGAGCACCAATATGCCACAGTTCTGCAAAGGCCACACGGGCCATCCGGTGCTTCCTGAAGACAAGAGGAGAGCTGATGCACACTGGGAGTGTGGTGGTGGAAAAGCTTGGGTCGCCTTCTCCTTTTCGCAGCCAGCAGGGTTGGAGCTCTTACACGGTCAATCAGAATTAACTATCCTAGTTCTCCATTCACGGTTCTCTAGACCTATCTGTTATTTGAGGAGACAACTCTACTGAATTTAAGGACACCTACCAGTTCTCCTTTGTCACCTGGGAGGCCATCTGCTCCAGCAATGCCCTGAAAGTGAGACACCAGAATTAACACCGCCCCTATTGATGCACAGAGGTTACTGGCAATAAGGCTCACTGAGACCTGGATAACCTCATCTCCTACGGGACATGGGGGCACTTCGCAGCTTATACAGCTGCTCCAGCAAGAGGAAGTTCTCTCTTCCCAACGCTGAACTCTACAATAGCTGTTCCCCTGCTGACAACGGCACTCGTGGTGGAAGGCAGCTTGCAGGAGGACTGGGTGCCCTTTGCAACAAGCTGGTACTTGGATGAAAGGCTGGATTCATACAGATGAGAGGCCTGATGGGGTGGCTGTGAAAGACAGCCACAGGCTGGCACTGGCATTCCTCGTACGGGGAATCTAAATTTCAGGTTCCCCAGCTCTGGGCCTCACAGAAAACGTGAGTTTGGAATGACAGCTAACGTTCAGTGTCCAGTGTAGCTGTGTCCTCTGGGTTTCCTCAGTGGAAAGAGTCATCTGCAGAATGGCTTCATCCCACCCTTAAACAGAAGCGATCCTTCACTTGGTAAGGACCATCCCCTCCCTCTCTGGGGACGCTAACGCAAGGGTGGCTGAAGCTCTGGTGACATTAATTTTACTAGCCATGACAAGGAGCACCAATTAAGCCAACAGCAGCGTGGGCAATTCCAGCATTGCTGGGGGCACCCTGCCCTCACCGGCACCATCCTGCTTCCCAAGGGGCTCTGCTGCAGAGCTGGCTCATTACCCAGCAATTAGAGCAGATAACGAACATTGTTACGGTAACTTCTTCTCTACAGCCATAGACTCGTTTCAAGAGAAATGCAGGTTAGGTTGGTCTTTCCCTTCATGACAAAAGAGGGACCACACACACGCTGACACTGCTAAACAAACCAAGAAAGTCTTGCTGGAAAAGTATGTGTTCTCTGCAAAAACAGTGCCATGCATTAACGTAAGTCACATATTTGACGAAAACTGGCTCAAAAGCTCGTCACTGAGATTAATCCAACTACGGAAGTCAAGCAGCAAAAAGTAAAAGATTAAGTTAGTCTATTAGTCTGCCACGCTTTGAGGCTAGGGCAAATCCTCTTCCTCAGGCACACGATGCTCAATGAAAAGCTGCGCTTCCAAACTTAGCTCGGAGGAATATGATGCGAGGAGCTCATATACGGTGTGCCTCGGGGTTACAAAACAAACCGCCAGGCATTTTTATCAGCATTTTCCTCTGTTTCCATCAGAACAGCCTAACTCTCTTTCACCAGCACAGGAAGAACGGGACCAAGGAGGGTTTTTGCTGGTGGCTGCTCCGGAATGTTTGAGGGAAGGAGAGCAGGCTGTGCTGTCAGGGCTGCACCTCAGGTACGGTTTAAATGTCCTACAGCATGAAAGTTATCCCAGGAGGAAGAGCAGCTTCACTTACCTGGTTACCTTTGGGACCAGGAACACCAGTCGGACCCTGAGAAGAAGGAAAAGAAAGAAGGCAAATGAGCTCAAACCGTTATTTTCTTGTGAATTCCTGGTGCGGTCAGACATTCCCTCTCCCAGCAAGGGGTTGGGAATGAGTCTCCCAACTGCCAAGCAGCAGGGACCAGATCTTATTCATGCTTCTTCAAAACAAGAAGGGATTTTAAGCACCCTTGCTAGTTGTGTGTTCTGGTTTGCGTTGTAGGACAGTTTCTCAGGCTCTTGCCTACACCGCCGAGCAGCTGCCAGACCAGGCAGGACCTCCCAGCTCAGGACTGGTGGTCTTCTGCCCACCACGTCCTCATCCGACCAGACCAGAGAGACCTTCTTGACATGGGCAATGCACCACTCCCCACCTGCCTGGCACAGGTTACCTACGCTGGCCTTTTTCATACCATCCTCTTCAATCTCCTAAATAAAACTAAAATGAATTTTGTGCTTTAAATCCCAGTCTTCAAAACCTGTTTCACAAAAGTCATCTTTCTCATCCATCCCAGGGGCAGGAACTCTGTTTTACTGCTGCCCCTATGCTTTTCATTATTGTCATCTCTCTCTCATGACCGAAACAGCAATTTAACAAATTCACAAATTAAAGGACGAGGTCCAGGATGAGACTGGTGGGCAATTGGTCTCTGCCTTTCACACCTGAAGATGCGAGAAGGAGATTGAATTTACTTACGGTACAAAATGGATGAGAACATTTATTACCACAATGGCAAAAAGTCAGGATGGTTTTTCAAGGCTTTATTAGGCTGTCAGTTTTCCTGGGGATTGAGAGTTAGGTGCTCCTGACTTTGAGATTCACAGAACAACACGGCCACAGGAATAAAATACATTTAGATGATGAACTCATCATCACTCTAGGGATAATTCAGGCAGCTTGAAAAATCCTCCCAGCTTTAACTCTCTGTACCTGGCATTCCCAGAGAGGACGCGAGATGTTTTCACAGCCCTGTTCTGTGACTGTGGGTCTATTTAGCAGAGACAACGAGGAGTTCAGGAGAATCCCAGGATTTTTTTCCGCTGCAAAGTCTACATGGGAAATTCAACCATTTTACCCTTCAAACAGGGTTTCTACAGCACATTCATCAATCTGACATGTGCAAACTGATCTATTTTTAATAACTAGATGTGGAGATGGCTCAGCAGAACAGAATCTCCAAGGAGGACAAACACATACAACAAAGGCATGTCGTTTTGCTCAAGGCAAGCACTGAATAAGTTAAAAAAGGGAGAGGGAATTTCTATTAAAGAAAAAATAATTCTCGGCAAAACAGACAATGGAATGTGGAAATGCAAGAATTGCTGTGCCTATTTATATCTCCCATTTTATGTTTGCCGATGGCAAAGGCGATACATTCTTTTCGGAACGTGATCATCTAGATTTATACCTCCAACTTCACAGAGTCCAAACACTCCGTGAAAATTTATGGCACTAAAACACAGCTTAGTCACCACAGACTGTGACCTGCAAGGAATGAGCCCCTAAAGAGAAGTTTAACCCAAAAGATTTTGATTCAAAAGTGTGCAATTCACAGCAGTGGTTAATTCCTAGCAGCAGGAACGAGCGACAGGACTTTAGGACCCCCAGCTCCACGGCCACCAGCCACCCTCACGTTTGTGTCACTATCAGTTAAACACAACTAACGTCTCTGCCCAGCATCCAGTGATGAGAAACATTGCTCCAGATGGCTGCCAGCATCCAAAATCCCCAGGAATTTGATCTTAATAAAAAAACCTTAGGGAAAAATATTCGCCTATTGCTACCACAGTCAGCAATAACAGTCAAATCCTTCCCCTCCACAATATCCCGCTCCAACAAGATGGTTTAGATATTGTCCCAATGCTATTTTATATCTTACGGTCAAATGCACTGAACCTCTTCTATTTTTCATGCAAGAAAATACAGTTATTGATATGGTGGTTTATATTCCTGGCCACGGTCAGTCTCGAGGACTGTGAAAAAGCGTATCAGTTCCTGTTAACTCAGACTTGCGGGAATATATATATATATATATATATTATTTTTTTTTGGCAAAGAAGAAAAAAAGCCAGAACTGATTTCAGAAGGGCGTGATGGGTTAGCCACAGCCGGGACAACGTGACTGTATTGATCCTGTCTTTGCAGCTCTCCTCGCCGTACGTGTTGGGACCAGCAGGCTGGGCTGGCAGCAAGGCGAACCAGGGCAGAACCTGCTGCGCTCTTTGTCCGCCCCCAGCACATGCCATGGCCCCCAGCACATGCCATGGCCCCCAGCAGCAAAGGCCGTTTGTTTAAGCTATAAAGACACAGTCGGAGGTTTTAGGGTCTTCCCAGCCTGAACCTTGTGCCCAGTAACAAGCGTGGAAACCCGCCGTGCTGACGGCTGGCAGAGAGGAGGGCTCTGGGCACACGTGGCTGTCACCGACGCCGGTGGGGCCGGGTGGGCAGGGGGACGTCACCCCGGGAACGCGCTGCGCACGTGGAGGCGGAGAGTCTCCCGCATTATCCAGACCTGCTACAAGCACGTTTCCCTGGGCAAAGCTGTTAACGAGCTGGGGTGTTAAGAAACAATCAACAATTACATCTTAGAGTAACTACACTTAACTTCAGAGCCAGAAATAAAACCTAGATTTCTTTTCTTTCTTCTTTTTTTTCTTTTTTTCCTTTAAGCGTAACGTCTTCCCTCCCTCTGCTCGGAGCGGCTCTCTGGATACCGGGGCTGCTCTGTGCAGGGGCCTCTTCCCCTCACAACATACATTTTTTTCACCCAAACGAAGCCCTGAACACAGTCAGGACCCTGCAGCTCCACAATAACCCTCCTGTTCTATGCTTCCAGGCTCACCGTCCCTTCAAGAGGCTCTTTTAAACCTGCCTGGAGCCAGCACAGAAGGGCCATTGTGAAGCTCTCGTGGTGCCGCTGTGATTGCTTATACAGAAACTTCACCTTAAAGCCGGAGTCGAGGGAGCCGGCGAACACACGGCTACTGTTCCCCTGCAAGCCCCGAACAAATGTCATTCTCTTTACCCCGCTGGCTGCTTTTAAATGAGAATGAATTCATTTAAATAAAAAGTTGCACGTATTCTGAGGTGTGGGGCCCAGGTGTGCTGCTGCTCAGAAAGAAAAATCACTGAGTAAACTGTAATTTTGAAAAAAATCCAGAAATCCTAATCAAGCATCTGAACAACAAAAATGCATGAATCGTCTCTCCTCTGCTCATGGTGAAATCAGCATACAGAGAGGGAAAAAACCCAAAGCAATCATCTCTTCTGGCTAGGACAGGACCCTAAAATCTCTTTTAAACAACCCCCGCTGCCTAAAAATAGTGTGAATTCCTGTGCTGAAATGGAAACAAGGGCAGGAACAGAAGAGACGTGATGCACGAATCCCACTACCTGCCGCAGGGTCCGTCTCGGGCACGCCGCAGCCGCAGAGGATGGACTGGGACACCCAATGTACCCACCCCCTACCCAGCCTGCCTGTGTCTGCTGGGGTGACCTCAGCTACACCCTGTTTGGGGGGCCCCGTTACGCTCTAATTTCACATCTCCCCCACAGGAATTGGTTACAGACGTCTTCTCCTTACCCTGTCACCTAACTCTCCACGAATTCCAGTTGGACCAGGCAGGCCAGGTTCACCGCTGGCACCCTTGGGACCCTGTTAGGAAAACAAAGAAGAAAGAGCTACAGCTTAAAGTTGCAGGAAACCCTGCGTATCTTGACATCCCCAAGGTTCACCAGTCTCCAAAACATTTGGTCATTTGTCTTTGATGTCCTCTCTCCTTTTCCCCCCAGGACCTAGGGACCGCTCGCTGACTGCTGGTACCACTTGAGTTGGTCGGTACAGCTCACTGACTTCTGCCCCACCACGTTTCAGCCACCTTTCAGGCACCAAAGTGCCCCAGCCCTTGCCTGGCCCAGGTCTTTCACTAATAAATAGTCCCATCTGTGACTCCCGACCAAGTGATGCTCCCAGAGCCTACGCTGGTTTTCAGCGAGTTTCACTGGGGAACGCACAGTCCCACGGAGAGGGGAGGATGAAATACGAAAGTCCCAGCGCAGCAGAAGGGAGGAGGAGTTCACTGAAGACATACAGGGTGGGAGTGTCCAGATCGAGGAGAAATTAAGGTGTCTTTACATAGGTCAAACTCAAACCCTCGTTTGCAAACAAATATTAAATATAAATAGTTCCAGCAGGCAGCTTATCTGGCCTTGTGCTTTTCATAGAATGGTTTAGGTTGGAAGGGACCTTGAAGACCATCTCGTTCCACCCCCCTGCCCTGGGCAGGGACACCTCCCACCAGCCCAGGGTGCTCCAAGCCCCGTCCAACCTGGCCTTGGACACCTCCAGGGATGGGGCAGCCACAGCTTCTCGGGGCAGCCTGGGCCAGGGGCTCACCACCCGCACAGGGAAAAATGTCTTCCTCATATCTAATCTAAATTTTTCTACCGTACTGTGTTAATAAAGGTGTCCATCTGGTTCTGGCCAGTGGAAAGACATTTCTTCCCATCACTTGTTGCCATCACGTGCTTGTCTGGCCAGAGGTTTGTGGAGAACCGTGGCCTGCCAGAACGTGATGCACGTTAAATCACCCCTGTCAGCATACCCACCTGGAAACCTCTGACACCGGGGGCTCCCATCGGGCCCTGAAGACCAAGTGGGCCCTGAAAAAGAGAAAGGGAAACTTTGGAAAAGAGAAAATTCCGGGCCAGGTGAGTCACTTGTGTAATTAAACCGGCTCACTTCTAGCAGAGAGCGAGGAGGCAGTTCTGCACCGCAGCACACTTTGCCCGGTGGCACCGCTGGTGGACCTGAGGAGCCACTGCGAAGTGGTGCTCGGGGTTTGCTGAGCTTTATTAATCTTATTATTAACAGAAATGCTTATTTGCATATATTGATGCTTAATGACATATCACACTCATAAGCAGTAAAGACCGGTGACAGCAACAGGCGGAAGGATGATAGAGCACAGACAATATCCACTAAAGGGGATGTGCTATCCCAATATTACACTTTTAATTGACCCAGTTCTGCAAGAAGCTACTGTAAAACATGTGCTGCACGCACTTGGCCATGAAAAACAGCAATTGCGTCCACTTGCTTGGATATACTTTGTCCTTGCAGAATAGAAAAAGGCCACATCTTGTGCTGTTAGTGCCGGTGTTTTTAGGAGCCCTGCTCACGAGACAGAACGTGAGAACATCACCGTTAGGAGTCTCTGTTGCTTTCTACTGAGAAAAATCACATATGCGATAAAGATCTTGGGGGAAAAAAAAAAACCCTAAGTAATTTAAGTATCTAAATCCCATTTTGTAAAGTGTCTTCTTGGAATAGATGCCTTAGGCAAACTTCTGTCACAAGGTGGGACTTCAGCTTTGTCTCCTTTCACAGCCGTCTCTGCTGGGGGTAGCGTTAAGGGACATAAATTAACTTCCAACTGACCGCCGCAGGCAGAGGATCAGTCAGCACGGACCGCCCAACGCACCCGAGAAACCGGCTGCCTTCTGGATTGCCGTGCAGGTGTGCCCTGTGTTAAAATCCCATCTCCATTTTTTTCCTTAAGCATTTTTTCCCCCTAATTGTTATCCCTACAAATTCCCCCTGGTATCTGAACACACACCGTCTCTCAAAATTTTTTCTGGTCGTCACGAAGAGGAAATCCTCGTGTGGTATTTGGCTCAGTCTAAACCAGTCACCCTCAGCCCTGGCTCTCAAGATCAGCACGGCCGTAACCTTGGGCAGAAACCAGGAGAAGGAGCCAAACTGCTGAAATAAAGCTGGAGAACTGCGCAGGGATTTTTGTCGTTACTGCTTCCACTTCTGATTTCTGCTTGTAATTTAGCAAGGAAATTTGAGAGTTATAAATACAGAGCTCTAGGAGAGTTAAGTTAAAATGCATCAAAAAATGACCGTGCTGTGCTGGTGCCTTTAAAAGTGGTGGGACCTGATAGAACCTGACAGCCTCTGAGTGGGAAGAAACCCTTGGTCTGCTATAATAAATAAGTCAAATTGTTTTGAGCTGACCAGCCTTAACACCAGACAAATCCCGCAAGTCTCAGAATAGCCCAGGCTTAACGAAATTTCATATAAATTAGGGCTTTAATCACACCAATCAGAAATTAGAGCTCCGGGTTAGAAATAAGCACAGGTTCATCTGCTGTTGCGCCCAGGTCAGAGGGCTGCACCAATGCAATTATCTCCACTGCATTCAATTTTTAGCTGTAATAATATGATACCTTCTGTGGGGCCAGCTATTTTGATGAAAAATCGCAGACGTAAAAGCAAACATTATAAATTTAGTTTATTACTAAGGCTGATTTCCCTCTCCTTGGAAGTTTAAAGAGCAGCTGCTCGCAAACAATAAATCATCATACGGTTCAATTTCTTCCAAGTGGCACATACCAGAAATCATGTTAGACTTGCTGTAGGCTTCTGGATTTCAAAATGAGATTAAGAGGGGAAAAAAAAGAAAAGAAAAAAAGTCCAACAAAGCAGAGGAAGGTCAGGTCCAACCACAACAGCAACGCTAAATGGGGAGTGACAGAATAAAAGGTATCCCAGCATTTTTAGTAGCGTGGACGAAATCAGGTTGTTATCATCCTGATATCATAGAATGGTTTAGGTTGGAAGGGTCCTTGAAGATCATTGGGTTCCACCTCCCACCAGCCCAGGGTGCTCCAAGCCCCGTCCAACCCGGCCTTGGACACCTCCAGGGATGGGGCAGCCACAGCTTCTCGGGGCAGCCTGCGCCAGGGGCTCACCACCCTCACAGGGAAAAATTTCTCCCTCATATCTCATCTAAATCTCCCCTCTTCCAGTTTGAAGCCATTCCCCCTCGTCCTATCACTCCATGCCCTTGTACAAAGTCCCTCCCCAGCTCTCCTGCAGCCCCTTTAGGGACTGGAAGGGGCTCTAAGGTCTCCCCAGAGCCTTCTCTTCTCCAGGCTGAACACCCCCAACTCTCTCAGTCTGATGAGATAATGATAATAAATATCATTTATTATCATCTCTGCTGTTCAGGAGGGACACAACAGGTAGCCATACAGGTATTTTCAGGTTTTCATTGCAACTCCTGCTGCTTTTTATTTCTCAGGCTCTGAGATGATGCAGGGAACGCAATGGAAGCGGGAAACAAGATGCTCCACTGAGCACCTCACCGGTTTCTAACTCAGAAGTTTCAAAAAGTAGTCAGTTCACAGAGGAAAAGTGAGAACTGCCAGAGCTGTGTATGGGGTTTTGTTTCCTAGGGGCTCACAAGCTCCCAGCAGGATAATGCTGCTGCAGTACTGGGTGCAAGAAGGAGATGTGTGAAGAGATTCCTCACCTGAAAACTCTTCTGGTGTTGCACCCACCGGAGGGCTGTGAACTTTGGGGCATTTTCAAGCAGTTGGGAAAAGCCTGCAACTATGTGCAAGAAAGGCAAGAGATTCCCCAGAGGTCTAAAACTTTTTAACGCTTTTCAAGCCCCTGTCATGTGCCCTGACGATCTGCAGCTTCCCAGTTTTGCCGCTTGTACGGCTTCAGGTTTTGCAGTGAACCTCTGCTGCTCCAAGGAAAGCGATACGGGAATGGGAAGGATTTCATGTTCCATGAACTGGTGGCAACGTACGTTGCAATAGCTTAACGGGAGTTTTGCTTCATTAACGACTCGCGTTCAGTGCAAGCTGAACCTTATTACTATTACTGCCTAATCAGGGAATTACTGACTGTCCACTCTCTCCCGTCTGACTGTAGCAGCTCCACAAACCTCTCGGACAACTGCAGCTTTCTTTGCCAAGTGAAATGGGAGGAATCACTGTGCGTTCACACGGAGCTGTCAGTGAGAGCAGAATCTGACCCACTTATGGAGGAGCAGTAATTCCTCCGCTGCCAAAACTCCCCAGAGGCAATACCAAGAGAGAACGTGGCTTTTTATTTTATTCAGAAAGTAACCCCAGGTACTGAACTTGATGGTGGTGTCTATTGGATTTACAAGCAGCGTTGTACTTACGGTTGCTCCTCTGGGTCCCGGCAGACCTCTCTCACCAGGAACACCGACATCGCCCTGGCAATAACACTAAAGTCAGCCGTGCCATTTAGGAGCCGCTAATCCACCCTTCCCAACCCACCGCAGCACTAGAACGCAATCCCCGCATCCCAGGTTACTTCAACCCCAAACTCCCTGCCCCGCTGCCCCATCCACTAGGTGACACCGCCTGCCGCGGTGGGCTCTGACCTCTGCTGCAGCACGGTGGCTGTGCACAGAGGTGCCCACCTGGCCGGCTCACACCGTGCTCGCTGCGTCGCTCCACGCTGGCCTGGGAGCGCTCATCCCCACGGGCCGGCATGTGTCGCAGGCAGCACAGCACCTATCGCGTTACTAAAAGCTTTATTTGTGGCAGGGAGGCAGCATGCGAGCTCCAGCTTCCCCGCTTGGTTTAAAACACACTCAGCAGAGCTCGCGCTAAGCGTCAACGATGGGGATACGTCAACGATGGGGATACGTCAACGATGGGGATACGTCAACGATGGGGATACGTCAACGATGGGGATACGTCAACGATGGGGATACGTCAACGATGGGGATACGTCAACGATGGGGATACGTCAACGATGGGGATACGTCAACGATGGGGATACGTCAACGATGGGGATACGTCAACGATGGGGATACGTCAACGATGGGGATACGTCAACAATGGGGATACGTCAACAATGGGGATACGTCAACAATGGGGATACGTCAACAATGGGGATACGTCAACAATGGGGATACGTCAACAATGGGGATACGTCAACAATGGGGATACGTCAACAATGGGGATACGTCAACAATGGGGATACGTCAACAATGGGGATACGTCAACAATGGGGATACGTCAACAATGGGGATACGTCAACAATGGGGATACGTACAGGGATGCCTGGCTCTCCGGAGGGACCTGCCTCTCCCATCTCGCCAGGGCTGCCCTGCAGAGGAGAAAGCAAACACTCGGTTAGGGCATAACTTCAGAGAATCACTCCTGGCCTACCTAGAGCAAGAGAGGAGGGAGTTAAAACCTGGATGGGGAAACAACAGCAGCTTTAAACTTTTACGGTTTTAAGATTGAGAAGAGAAAACACTAAAAAATGGACATTTAAAGAACATTTCATGGATGTTTAAAGACATTTCGTGGATATTTAAAGAAGAGATGGGGTGTATGTGCTGTCCTGGGACCAGTGACCAAGGAGGGTCGCCAGCCTCAGGGCAGCGCCACCATCGCCCATCTCGGACTGAGCGAGACAGGGACGCTCTGCTGGAGGCACGCTCAGGACACCCCACTTCATTCATGTCTGCATCACCTCGATGCAAGGAGAAGCGTCTTCCTGCAGCACTATCTCATGCGTGAGGGTTAACAAGAATAATGATGCAGGCAATAAGTTTAGTAGCTTCCCCACCAGAACCCATCGTTAGAGGGAGTCACTTACTGGTTCACCCTTTGAGCCTTTGATACCTGCTCTTCCAGGCAGACCCTGAAAAAGACCCAAACAACCGCAGTATTAAAGCAATGTCAGAAGAAGCAGAATTATTAGATTTGTTATTCTGGTCTGATTTGACATACAAGGAGCAACATTTGCTTGAAGCAATGGAGGATTTACATTTCTGCAGCTTTCACCATGAAAATTATGGCTGCAATTTCCCTCTTGTTGACTGCACTAGCAGCTCTACATACACTAATCCTTGACAATTAAAGCCAAGAGGAGGAATATACAAATAGAGCAAGAGCAACAATATTTTGCATAGCAGAAAACTCTCTCCAGGGATGTTCAAAATATTCTGTAAGACAGGAAGAAAGGAATACTTTACCTCTATTTCAATAGTTGGAAGACTGAAGAGATGAAATATTTTGCCAATGAACACAAGTAAGGCTGGGACAGAGCTCAGGATATTGTTCAATTACGTTTACTTGTATCCCAGATCTTACCTCCCCTGCATAGGGGATGCACGTCACTGGGATGTGAAAGAGAAAATCCCTCTCAAATTTAAATTTTAAACAGAGCCAGCGTGGCCAAAAGCCAGGGTATTGCTGTATTAGTATTTGGTGCTACTCCAGATTTTTTCTGTTCTACCTTGTACACCGCTCCCCTGTATGTATGGTGGGAAAAATGTGTTTCCTCTTGGCTGAAATGGGGCCCCTTGTGAGACAACACACAGAATGACACCCCGTCTTGGCAGGAAAGATCTCTGTACACAGGCCAAGCTGCTGTACCGCCCCGAAGTGACGGGTCCTGCTGCCATACTCACAGGCAGTCCGTTTGGTCCCTTCTCTCCAGGAGCACCCATGCGAGCTGCATCACCCTGTGGATATCGAGAAGTTAGGAGGGACCCTCCAGTACTGGAAAATCATAGAATGGTTTGAGTTGGAAGGGACCTTAAAAGACCATCTCATTCCACCCCCTGCCCTGGGCAGGGACACCCCCCACCAGCCCAGGGTGCTCCCAGCCCCGTCCAACCCGGCCTTGGACACCTCCAGGGATGGGGCAGCCACAGCTTCTCGGGGCAACCTGGGCCAGGGGCTCACCTCCCTCACAGGAAAGAATTTCTTCCTGATAGCTAACCTAAATCTCCCCTCTTTCAGTTTAAAACAGTTCCCCCTTGTCCTATCGCTCCACTCCCTGAATCAAGAGTCCCTCCCCAAAATGGTCTGACAGAGGTAGAGGACACATTCCCAAACAGGCATTTGTAATCTTCTCCCTCCCCATACGTGCAGGACCAAGAACCTGTTGTGTCTACAGGAGGTGGGCACCCACTGGGTGCTCAGAGCACTCAGGTGCCTCCCTTGCAGCTCCCAGCCCCCCTTGGCAGCACACAGTCCATGTTCCTGTGGGATCACCGTTCAAAAACCAGGCAACTACTACCTGACAGCCCTTTGTCTACAGGCAGTTAAAATAAACAGATGTCTCTGTCAACAGCTCTGAAAAGGCATCTCCGAAGGCCTAGAGTCAGCCAACACAAACCACTAAGGACAGGGACACAGTTGAGTTTAGATCATGTGTGCGTGGCCCATATGCACATCTTTCTTTAGGGAATTTCCTTGGGATTAATTAATAGAAGCAACTTCTCTCTTCTTCGCTAGTTACGCTACTGGAAAACTCTTCAGAGGCAAAAGCTTTCCAGCCATGCTCTTTCTTGACAAGCACCAGTAGCTTTGCAACACACATGGGACACTCACAGAAATCTTCCCTGCAGTGTTTAAGTAGGACTTTACAAACCTTCTCACCATCGAGTCCAGGAGCCCCATCTCGTCCATCCTTGCCAGGCATGCCCTGCAACCATGCACAGCGCAGGTTAAGGTTATGAAGCAGACACCGCGGTTTGCAAAATTCATTCACATCAAAGAACCTTTTGGCAATGGGTCCAGCTCCAGTTGTACTGGGAGGCAGGGAGATTTTTCATCAACTGCAGTACGACTGGGTTTGGTCCAACCAGGATTACACTGAAGGTTACACAGACCCACAGAGCAGAAGTTTGATAGCAAAGACTGTAAAACGCAAAATTTCTCCTATCGTGTTTTATCTCACCATCTGCAAGCGAGACAACAGTGAGAGTCGCATCCTATTTAATTGACTTACAGGTTCTCCTATGAGTCCACGAGCCCCTGGGTTTCCTTTTGGTCCAGGTCTACCCTAGAAATCAACAATAAACTCTATGTTATTCAAGACACAACCCTTAAGAACAATCAGTCAACAAAGATAACACTCAAACTCTGTGGGGACATTCCATTCAGTTTGTGCTGGGTCTGTCCTGTTCGTGTAGGTACGGTGGATCTTTTAGGACACACCAGAGAACTGGCCCAACGCTGGCTGCAGCATCTGGGGAAACTCTTGATCGTTTCAAGAAAAGGAGACATAAGATCTGATCCCTGTGCTCTGGAGTGTAAGAAATACTTGTGCATCTTTAGTAAGACTTAAACATCTCATTGGACAGGAGTACTTTCATCCCTTTCACCTCCCTTTCAAATAAACCAAGGGGGGAAAAGCCAGAATAAACCTGTGAAATGGACTCCTTTGAATGCCACATCCAAAATTTGAGCAGAAGGGTGTTTCACTGCACTTACAGTATCGCCTTTGGGCCCCCTGAATCCTTGAGGTCCTTTGCTTCCTTGGTCTCCCTGTGACAGAGGAGGAAAAGTCATTAAGGATCTTCATCACAGAGTGACAAAGACTAATGTTTCCAGGGTGTAAATGATGAAGGGTTTTGTGCTGTTTGCTGGCATCAGCAGAGGCGTGAGCGTACACGTTCCCGTAGGAGCTCGGCTGTACTTTCTCAGTTACACTCTGTAATTCCTGACACAGGGATGAATTGCAGCAGGGACTTTGCCAACAATCCCTCGGGGCAGAGACCATCTTCCCCTTCATTTAGTGAAGCGTTTTCTTTAACCAAAAACGGGGTAGGAGAAAAACTTTAGTATTTACTGTCTAGATCTTACTTGGCATAATTAAATGTTTGGGGGACAGTAAGCACCTCATTTTATTTTAGTTCAGATGAATTTCTTCTAGAATCGCAGAGGCTGGGGGGGATCCCCAGGGGGTGGCGCTGCCTCGGGGTCAGTGCAGGTTGTGGTGTGCTGGCTGGCGTAGGCAGGCGACGGTGGCTGCTGTAAAGTGGATGTCGTTATCCACACTAAGGAGCGACTGGGTGGCAGGCCAGTGGAAAACGCTCTTAGAAAGGCCATAAAGCTGCAGATGCAGCTCTGGTCTCACGTTTGGGCATAGTAAGGAGGGGACAGAGATCTGCCCACAGGTGAGTGTGAGGTTCAGTGTTGTCCTGCACTTCACCCCAGAGCTCTGCATCATTAATGCACAACAGTTTCTGCTTGTAGCAGAAGTCCTTGCGAGCTGTGGGCGCTTGGGAATAGACCCGGCTCAAAGGATGTAAGCTCAGGACAGCGCTTACTGATTCTTCTTCCTTCCCCTTCCCAGGAGTGATACAGATGCCCCTCTCAGGTGCTCGCCCACAGCCGCTGGTGCTCAGGGAAGAGCAGTGAAGAACAGAGCTCGAGGGAAATGTGGTGAACTTATTCTGGCGTGGGGCAGGACTGAGGGAAAGACATCATGCGATCTGGGTCGGGTGAAATAGCATTGCTCTGACTGGAGGGAAAAAGGGAATAATCTGATGGAGATGGCGAGCACGGCCCTCCTCTTCACTGGCAGCAAAGAGTTTAGTGCAGGAGGAATAAACTTTAGGCTTTGGTCGCGGAAGGCAGGGCCATAGAGATGCTGAGAAATAGATACATACAGCTTTCCCTGGAGGTCCTGGGATTCCAGGTGGCCCTCTGAAACCGATGTCACCCTGCAAAGAACAATAATACATCCTTGTAAGGCTGTGGTTGGCAGGGGGTCAAGTAACAGTAACCCCACTTTACACCACAATCTAAGAAAACACACAAAGCCCTGGAAAGATACGCCATAGTCCTTGCTAGCTTGCCATAGTCTTGCAATAGATCCCCCTCTGCACAAGCAGGTTTTTACTCTGGATCTCCCCACCATTATCTCCGTGATATGCTGCTATCATTCGTGGCCTCGATATCTTGGATAACGCGCTTATTCCTAAATAAATGCATGACTTCATCAAATTCAAAACCATTCAGCCTCTCGGGCAACGGTCAAGGGACCTTGGCAAGAGTCCAAAGCCACGATGAGCTGGAGATTGGCCCTGTTCTCACTGAGAAGACTCTTCATGTCCTAAACATCTCTGTCCACCAGTGATTCTTTGGCTTTTTCTTGTAAAGAGACAGAATAGAAAGTGAAATGTTCATGAAACATTTCTCAGTTGTTTTTTTTTCCAGATTCTTTAGCGTTGCCAGTCCTGCAGGGACAGGGCTTTGTCTGAATGCTTAAATCAACACTGGACCTGATCCCATCAATCCCTCACGTACGTAGACTCCTCCTGCCTCTGGAAGGTTGTTCTGCTCGGGGAGGTGCAGGAAAGAGCCTGCACTTT
This sequence comes from Pluvialis apricaria, assembly GCA_017639485.1. Lineage (NCBI taxonomy): Eukaryota > Metazoa > Chordata > Aves > Charadriiformes > Charadriidae > Pluvialis > Pluvialis apricaria. The sequence goes on from CM030021.1 coordinate 14,863,779, forward strand.
ACATCTTTACAAGTTCCCCAGTGGTCTCCAGTAAGGACAAACGCCACCTGGACCTCACACGAGAAAAATTGGGGCTGGAGGAGGAAGTAAAAAGAACCAAAATCAAACGCCCCAAAAAATCAGAAGGTTTTTCTTACTCTGTCACCAGCTGGGCCCATTGGACCAGGGTGGCCTCTTAGTCCTCTTGGGCCCTAATTAAGAAAACAAATCAGTTAAAACCCGATCACCGTTAAACATAAAATGGCAGAACAGCGTGATGGAGCAACTCGTCAACACAGAAAGCAGTAAGAAACAGTGAAAAGCGGCAGAAGGCTCAGCCTTGTGATGCACAAAAGATATTTTCCCCTTCGGTGAGGACCTCTGAGCAAGGGACACTGGAGACACTCCATGCAGACATGCCTTCAGAGTCCTGCTCTCCCCAGCCCTCCTGCCAGGCTGTCCAGCCAGCCCGGAGCTCAGCCTCAGATCCACTAAAAAGGTGTCCAGGGCTCTCCTGGAGTACCAGCAAGACAGTGGCTATCACTCGGATGCCTCACCTGAGGCGAGGAGCCAAAAGCAGGACCTGAATTCAAGCTCAGTGAAACCAGCACAATTTGTCTTTTCACCAGCATCAACTTTCACATCTGCTGTTATGCCCAGGCAAGAGCTGTTTGTGTAACGCGAGATGATTGATGGCACCATGGAGTTTCACAGTAAAAAGGTCATGGGAACTGGTCTGAAGAGAAGGTGTTACCTGCAGGCCAACGCTGCCGGGGATGCCTGGAGGACCAGGAGGGCCAGGGCTGCCCTGGGAGAGAAAAAATAATTAGACAAAGGGTGAGACAGCATGAGCCTGCCAACACAAAGCCAGGGACCTTCCCATCTTACTTCTCCTTGACCTCCCTCCCACTCAGATTTCTGCTTCAGAATTGGCTTCTACTTTGTAGGCAATTTCTTCTACGTGCAAGAACATTTGATCACTCAGGAATTTACCCGAGTGATTAATGCAGGACTTTTTTCCTGAGCTGACATCCCTGCATGTGAAACAATAGGTGTTAACTTATCCAATGGATCTTAACATTGTGCTTACTGGCAAGATGGATTTTCTTGAAGTATTAGCACACAGTCATACGTGCAGAGCAATGGAAGCCAATGCACTTCAGTCAGAGTAACTTCTCGTTGTTCAGCCAATTGCCTCATTTCTCCCTGTCTCCTTGAAGAAGCTATTTGTTATGGGGCTTTTAAAGAGAAAAATCCTCCCCTCCTCCCCCTTAAATTGAAGTTTACCTTTTCTCCTTCTTTTCCTACTTCACCAGGTTCTCCTTTGTGACCAGTGTGTCCCTAGAAGAGTGAGCTCCAATTATTCACATTGCAGTACAGGCTTGTTTCAAAATTTAAATTTCATGAGACAGCTGTAAGACCTAATCCCACGCAACATAAACAACTAACTGGGAAAATATTCTATACGTGTGCTGTAAATGCGTGAATGGAGGTCACTTCTGGGGTTAATTAGCCATGCACCATTCCTCTTAGGTATCATCGTGTCAGAATTGATCCAGTTTCAGGCAATGCCAAGATTTAGTTTTCAAGAGTGAATTGCGGCGAGACTAGGCTGCAGGTCTCCGCACGCAATTCTCGATCACAGGTCAGGGACCAGAATTCCGTTCCCATTACTTTTGAAAATGGGGTCGAGATGCTTCTGAAAACTCCATTCTGCATCTTTAACCTCCCTTTTTATTTAAGTCATCTTTAATGTCTGCATCATCCGGCTTGCAATGAGATCCGTGTCCCACTGCAATCTTGTATATAAACTCAGATTCAATTTGCTTCTTGGCTCCCTTCCTGTTATTGTGGGAGAGACCCAGCCTAATTTCAGCCATGGCAGATGCTATTCCTCACCACGCAAAAGGTCCTGTGCATCATTTGCATCATAATTGGAGACCTTGACAGGTTTTTCCATTTCATAAGCTATGAATTTTTAATAGCTATACCCTAAACATTGTGTATTTCTAACGATATTTATGACTCAGCTCAGAGACCAAACAGACCTGCAAAAGGTCAGTTCCTGAGGAATGAGAGCATTTCCCAAGAGACGGTCCATCCATTGCCAACTTCTGCTAAATCCTGCTCAAAAAACCCGAGTAACTTACTCCTTCAGCTCACTGCTGGAGTGTAACCTACCCCACAGAATCCATGTGAGTCATAGAGGGGACAGTGAAGGAGATGTTTAAGTACTTTGAGTGAGCTTTCCTGAGGTTTGCAACCTAGAATTTATGTACTAGAATCAAACAATATAAACAGAAAGCTGCCTGGTGCTACGCTGGGGATAAAATGACAACTAAATTGTATTTAGTCATATAAGTTATGTCTTGCTACAGTAAAACACGTATATCTCTGTATACAGGGTCTGTGAGCACAATTTAAGACCTGGTGAGATTTTTACAGCTCTCTGAAGCCTGAAAAAGCAGCGCACCCTTCCCGAGGCAGCCCCGAGCCGCTGCTCTCTGCTTACTCCTGTTCACATCAGTTGCGCCTCGCAAGGCTCGCGTGCTCTTTTAACCTTTACGCGTGTCCTCTGCAAAGGGTTAATTTTCATTTGTAGGAATAAATGGCCATAGTTAAATCTTCCATCTAACAAAGGCTGCAGTCCTGCAAGGGATGGAGCCACGAAGCAACGCGCCCGTAAGCGCAGGAGGGTACTTGAGGGATGCAAAGCTCCTTGCTGAAGGTGAAGGGAGAGCGCTCACACGCTTTGATGGGCTCAGGCACTTTGCACGACTGAGTTCAATGGCAGAGCAGCTATTGCTACGCCTGCGGGAATAGCGGGCAATGAGGTCCTTCATCCTCCTCCTGTCTCTATTTGGCTGTGTTACGGGTTTTCTGTTTCGGCAGCATAAACCCAGGCAAAGGCATGGCTGGTTTGGAGGGGTGTGGAGCCTACAGAAGATGTGGACTGTACATAAAACAGTTTAATCCCAGGGATTCGTTGTGGTATTTATTTTGGGAGACAGACCCTTGTATCTGCAGGTGGTGTTTTTCTTACCTTGAACCCTGGCATTCCTGGGGGACCCGGAGGACCCGGCGGGCACAGAGCTGGGCACTGCAAGGAACAGAAACACTCTTTGGTTCATCAGGTACACACAGCGCAGCCAGGGAAGCTGGTTTTATCACTAGGGAGAGGTGAAAAGGTCATGTGGGATTTGGCTCTAAATCCGATTCATTCATAGCATCATGTATTCACCGGCATTTCCCTACGGCAGAGGGCCCTGAACAGGTCCTCAGGCCCCCAGTAACCCACAAAATACTGATTTATGAATGGTCTGCTTCACTTTCAGCACAGACTGAGAGAAACTCTGAAGGCTCACAGTGGTCCACAGTCTAAAATGCTGGAGAACCGCAGCTCCCTGTGAAGCTGGATGGGTATCTTGTAAACCATTCGGGACATATTTAATTCTATGCATTCATTGACCCTTATGGATTTCCATTAGACAACTCACCTAACTGAAACAAGGACAAGCATGAGAGTTTATCAGAAGGGGACCCATAAAAAAATTAACTCAAATACCAATAAGGTAAAAATTAACCCAAATACCAATAAGCCGGTATCTGCAGACGTCTAGGGGTGGGCGAGCCCCCGGTGGGAACTCTAGTTTGACTGGGAACAAATCAGAACATGCATGGAAATTTAATGGGGACTTAAAAGGCCATACTCTAAAAACCATAAATAGGGAATGAGATTTTCTTCTGCAGCTTTTCTTTCATTTGCTTGTTGTTTTGTTTTCTTTTAATAAAACCTCAGGCAACACCTCTGCAGCAGAAATTTAATTTTCTAGTATATTCCACAGGGTAACTTAAATTAAACTTGCAGAAATAGTATCATTTTCTATTAACTTCCATGTGACTTGCCATAAGGCAGTCTAAACTGACTCTGAGCTTTTTTTGGGGCACACCAATTAGAAAACCAAAGATGCTGTCACAACAACAGCTGCGAAATCGGGAAATGTCACTTCCATCGTTCATGGACTTAACACTCCTTTCATTCCCCTGAAAGAAAGGAATCGAGACTTTCTCCTGAGGAAGGAAGGCTAAACAAAGCATATGCCCATAGGAGCTCAGTGCCACCATCCGTGGAAATAAACAGTGCAACACGCACGACCTTTTCTCCTGCAAAGCAGGATCGGAAACAGATGCATGAAAAGCTGTTGTCATTTACCAAATGCTAAAGTTGTTTTGTAAATGACGAATGTATACAAAAACCTACATTTTGGGAAGCAAACCGGAAAGCAAAGATCAAGGAAAAAAGTCAGCACGAGCATGTCTACCTCCTTGAAAGAACAGTTCAGTCTTGCGCAACACTGACGCATTCTGCAATACGGCAGTTCAGACCCGCGCCTGCAGGTCTGCACGGTGCCTGATAAATGGTCTGACAGTCACCCAAGGATCAAACCAACAAATACCTTCATGCTACATAAAGGAAAACCTACCTGAATGTCCCCACCACCCTCGGGAAAGGCGCCTGGAAGACCCTGCAATGCATGAAACGTCGCCTTTTAAATACATCAAGACCAACACCAGGAGCAAACAAAATTTCTAGAGAATGCACTTTACAGAGCCAGCTCTGTTGGATCAGCACGGGGCAGATACCAGTCCCACGGCGTAAGATGCAGACCCTGAACCCAGAGAGTTATGAGCAGCACCAGCCCTCAAAACAGACATGTCAGGAGCGTAATTAGCTTCTGGAGATGCACAGAAGAGCTTGGGGAGGAGCCCTGAGCCTTAGGTGATGAAGGCAGCAATCTGAGAAGAGCAGCTGGTGCCTGACCCTCCTTCAGGCCAGGAAAGTTCTTTGGGAAAGACCTCCCTATCCCACCAACCCTCCAGAGATACCGCAGCAAACCCGAAACAGAGACTTGCTGGTTTCAAGCCCCCCTTGCTGGCCCTACAAGAACACATCATGAACCAAGCAACCATATAAACCTTGAGAGAGCAGAAAACCCACCCCGCGAGCTGTCTGTGCCATAAAGCCTGGATGTTATTGGGTTCCTCCACCCACGCAGCACAGACAACTAACAGGAGATAATCAACACACGGAAGTGCAGCCCATGAGAAGTCACTGCTCTCCTTGGGGCACAGTGTTTATGGCCTCCTGAAACATGGCCTGGAAACGGAGCGCTCAATGCAAAGGCAGCAAAGGAAACGGGCACGTTTTCTGCACTCCCCATGGGAATTTTCTCACACTTATCTGCAATTCTCAACTTACGGGAGGTCCAGGTGGTCCAGGAGGCCCTGGGAATCCTGGCAGACCAAAAGGTCCCTAAAAAGAGTGAAAAATAGTAAGAATTTCCCTTCTTAATCATTTAAAGGAAAAGGGAGACAAAGGGTGGCTACCAAATACCATTGCATGTTTGTGAATGTGGGGCAAGATATTTCTAACTAAACTGCACCTTTCCTTCTGCAGAGGCTTCTATGACTGCAAAGAGAGCAGCAGATGCATCTGGAAGTATAGGGATTAGGACAGAAGAACCTATCCCTGCACCTCCATCCCTGCTTCCACTGCCTCTGTACCTCTCCAGTGCAGCTGTGGGCACCCAAAACCGATGGTGTGCTTCTGCAGCATGGGCTCCCTCAGATCAGACCCATTTTGTCCAGTAGCTTCTTTTGAGGATGCTGGAAGTACACGGCAGTCGGTAACCGACCTCTGTTCTCATGACATTGGCTGCTCTTGTGTCCTTACTCATAGTTGGCAAAGGAAGATACGGCTGCAAGCAGTTGCACGTCTTTGGCATTGCCCTGCTTGACTGGGGCGACCCTACACAAGCTGATGTAAGGAACAGCATTGCCTGTGGGCATCTGTAGATCTTGTAGTGTCTTGCACATCATGCTTCCAGAATGGGGTAAGAGACCAGAAATGAACCTCATTCTTCTGTGGTTGTGGGATGTTTGGTAAACAAAGATCAAATGGTAGGAAAAACTCACAGGAGGACCCCGAAATCCATTTCCACCTGGGAGTCCACTGGGTCCTGGAGGCCCCTGTTGAACAGAGAGAAGAGCCTTACACCCATGGCGACCTCGCAAAGCTGCCAAAGCCCAGGGGCAAACAAACAGTTTGGCCGTACTCGTTTGTCGAATCCCCCCGAGGAGCCCGATCCTGCACCCAGACAATCAGTTTACCAATGCACATCTTTCTTTTCGCTCCACCTTGTCATGGAGCACACTCTTGTCATCATTGCCTGTTGCCAACATCTGCATCCCCTCTGACACAGCGCAGCTCTGAGATGCCCCAGGAACCCACCAAACAAAAGCTGCCCCAGAATTGGTCATTTCCAGCAATGACAAGGCTGCTTTGCCTTGAATGTCCATCAGTGCCAGCTGCCCTGGTGTTAGGGTAAGCATAAAAACCCCAGAAGGCTGCTGACCTGCAGGACTCCACATCCCTCTGCCCGGCACAGGAGAAGGACTCAAGGGCTGGGGTAGGTATAAAATAACACTAGTATAATAAATTAAACCTCTCTTTTGAGAAAGGGCTTCATTACTTACCGGAGGTCCTGGTAGTCCTTTGCCCTGGAAACAACATTTAAAACAGTAAAAGATCACTTAGAAACTGAACATACAGGAAGAAAAGCAAACCTCAGAAAATGCTGCTTGATTATTTTTTTTCTTCTAAGTTTCCTTAGCACTCCCCTGTCCCCAATTAATGTAATTTGCAATCAGAGCAGAGCTACAGTCTTGATGAATCCTTTTGTTGCCTCTAATAATTTGTATTCCCTTTACATCGCTGTTACCTACGAGACATCTCTAAGTAAAGCCACATACAGCAACGTGACAGCGGGACACAGACATTCACGAAGACAACATTCTACTTTATCTATTTTTCCATTTTTTTAAATTTTCATGTTTATTAGACATTATCTAATGCCTAATAATTTTGACAGCGTTTGATATGCTAGCCTTTATCCCCAGCTGGCTTGCTTTATAACATCTCAGTGACTACAAACAAGCCCTGTGTGACCAGAACAGGTCATATATAGATATTTAAACACTTCAAACAATATTTTCACTCTGTCAGGCTTTGATCCCTTTGTTTGCGATACAGGGCTTCCCATCTTCTCTCGGTGATGGTTTTGACATGATATTGCACACCATCTTTACATACGCAGGTCAAGGAGTTACTTACAGCTGGTCCAGGTGGCCCGGAGGGTCCTAATGCGCCCTACAGGAATAAACCAGAGTGCAAATTAGCAGGGATAAAACAGAAACCTCCATATGGGTAGACACCAACGCCCGTTCTCCTTGGCACCAATCTTTTGTTTGAAAACTCCAGCAGTGTCATCTAGTAACAGCACACAGCTGGAGATGCTCAGCTGAATTCACGAATATAAGGGTAGAAGCTTATGGATAATGACTCTGTCCTTCCTGACTAATTACTTGAAGAACATTTTGCGACCGTGAGGATGGATGTTCAGAACTGGCCCCAGAAACTTTCTTCACCATTTGCTGGGCAAGAAAGAGTAGAGACTAAAACATGAGTTGCTCCTAAAAGACTAAACAGACACTTCTGCAAGTCACAGCTGGCTTCAGATTAGTCTCCATGAATATTTAAAGGTTCATAAATTGAATTTCATCCATGTGAAATATTCTCATTCATAATACTTTCACGTTGTAGATCCAATGACCAAATTATCTGAAACTATTTACAAGATTTGGACTTTTTCTAGTGAATTTTATTAATTCATACATTTTCCCTTCAAGCAAAGACAAAGATTGGCAGCTCCTGCCTCTTCGCTAGCTTCCTTGGCAAATCCCCACCCTCCTTTTCCCGACTTGCATTGTTACTCTTAAGCTTGACTAGAGTTTGGTGACCCTATGTCTTAGACTAGAATTTAGTCATTCTTGAAGTTGTTAGGTTCCTGCTTAACTAATAATAGCAAGACAGACAGACCTCCTTAATCCCTTTGTTGCATTGCAAAGATGCCAACATTGACCCGTAGACTCTGAAATTAATTACAGGTAGTAATTCTGAAACAGAAAGAGAATGGAAGTATAAAAAGGAACAAAAAAGCCAGTGTGGTGCATTGACCTTGGTCAGCAGCTGCTAAGGTATCTGTAAGAGGCACCGGGTGCGCATTGCTGACCGATGGTCGGTCTGAGCGCCTCCTCAGAAAGCAGCTTTTGCCTCGACAGGGAGAGAAAAAAAGCAGTGGCACACAGCTGATGAGAGCAGACCAACTATGTCACTCCTTTTAAAAGGCAAAAAAAAAGCAAAGAAAAAGAGGGGCCAAAAAGAAAAAGGGGCCAAAAAGATAAAGGGGCCAAAAAGATAAAGGGGTAAAAAAAGGGGGCAGGCAAAGAATGGGGGGCAAAAAAAAAAAAGAAAAAAAAAAGAAGTGGTGGAGGTGCAGCAAGGCCAGTGTAATTTGGGGTGAATGATAAATAAAAGAGCAGTTTGCTCAACAGCGCTGCGGCAGCTCTGCAGTGAGTTCCTCTGAGCTGCAGAGGAGCTGCCTGGTTCTCAAGGCCCTTGCATCTCTATTGTTCTCAGCTGGTGCTGCTCTCCGACAAAGGCAGGACGTAAAACAGTAAAAAAGTGACAGACTCAACCCCAGAACAAACCATGTTATGTTATTTGGTTGGACTAGATAATCTCCAGAGGTCCCTTCCAACCCTGACCATTCTGTGATTCTGTCATGGACTGTGTTTAACTGCTGCCAGCAAAACCCTCGTCTCCTTGAGGAGGGGACAAAGAGAGATCACAGCACGAGGCTCCCACAGCCTCTCGCCAGCCTGACTGCCCAAACCTGTTTCCCAAACGTTCTTAAAATGCTGCACAGAAACATCTTGTGAAGGGTGAGCTGGAAGTAAATGGTATCTACCCCTCTAGGACCTTTAGGTCCTAGGACCCTTTAGGACAAGAGGGAACGGGCACAAACTCGACCATAGGAAGTTCCACCTAAACCTGAGGAGGGACTTCTTCCCTGTGCGGGTGGCAGAGCAGTGGCACAGCTGCCCAGAGAGGTGGGGGAGTCTCCCACTCTGGAGCCATCCCAAACCCGCCTGGACGCCGTCCTGTGCCACTGCTGGAGGTGCCCCTGCTGTGGCAGGGGGTGGGACTGGGGGAGCTCCAGAGGGCCCTGCCAGCCCTCACCACTCGGGGATTCTGGGATTCTGTGACCAGGAGACCAGGGCAGAGCTGGAAAATCTCCCAACACGCTGCTGCTTACTGCCATCCCAGGGACGACTCCAGCCCTTTCCTCATGTTCTGCGCACCAAATGAGATTAGAAATATTTTCCCTTGTTAAGCTTAAGGAGAAAGATGCCGAGGACCCAAGGCCTCATTAAGAGCAGTCTTGCAAGGAGAGGGCTGTAATCCAATAAAAATCAACTCTGCTGCAAATGTCAGCTCATTCACTTCTCTTGCTGCAGGTTACACTGCTTTTCTTCCAGGCACTTTTATCTTTAGGCTGAAGTCCTCATAACTAGCGATGGCTGTAAGGGACAAGCTGGGATCTCCTCCTGTAGAGAAACTACTGAATTCCTGGCACCTGCTGATTTACACCCTAATCCCACTGAAACCAGCTGCAATAGCCCCCTTCTGCTCTGGCCGACATAGAATCGTCTAGGTTGGAAGGGACCTTTAAGCTCATCGAGTCCAACCATCAACCTGACGCTGCCAAACCCACCACTAAGCCATGTCCCTCAGCACCACATCTACCCATCTTCTGAATACCTCCAGGGATGGGGATTCCACCACTGCCCTGGGCAGCCTGTTCCAATGCTTGACCCAAAGTGCCAAGCGTTGGCACTTTACTCTCCTTAATTTCGATATCTTTGAGGGTGGGAGGTGCAGCACGCAGCAGGGAACGTTCCTGGTACAGTAAAAGATCATCGAGCCCCTGAGCAAGCTGCTGTGACTCCATTAAGTTCAAAGGAGAGACTCTGTTTTACACCTCGATTTTAATAACGCTGTCTGACTCAACTCATTCTCCTGGTAACAATGTTCTTTCTCTTTTGATGAGAGAAAACAATCTCACCATAATTTCTCACTTTAAGGTAATATACTTTATGAATATACAACTACAGAGCACAGGAAATGCTTGATTAATATGACATTTGTAAATAAATATGAATAGTTATGTTTTCCTCATCGCTTATAGTGTAAAGCACCAAACTTCAAATTGGTCTTTGAAAACTCTGCAATGAAGGACACTGGTATCTGGCACTGAGGTCAGAACCCAGCTCGTTCTTGGCTAAAAATGAAGGTTTTTTTAAACAGAAAACACACATAGGCTTGATCTGATCAGTCTGTAAGCAGAACCACGAGAAAAGCTAATGGATGCTGATAGCGATGGGAGTATTTAAGATAAAGAATCATTTTGGTATGCTGCCTTCACAGTCCCCGGTCAGACGTGAATCACTCTTGGACTGATGAAGTGTGGCATAGAGAGGAAAAGAAACGTTTAGCAATGATGTATTACCAAAAACTGCCTTCCACGAGCCCACTTCCATATGCTAAACACCTTCGCTCTCAGGCGCTCCAGTTCAGAAAAACATGCTTATTCAGAAGAAGTCATAGTGTTAAGCGTGAATCCAATCCCACAACAGTCAGTAGCCACCTGCTTATTTCAGTGATTCCTGAAACTGAAATACATTCTTAAAGCCGGGCAGAAGAAAGCAAGCCGGGATAACAACGCTGTCCTTTTAGAGTGCTGGAGATTTACAGGCTTTTTTTCTTTTTCCGGGCTTTTACTAAACCAATTAAAACAATTTTCCAGATGGACCACTGACCTTGAAATGCTCCCATGAATGACAACAGGTCCCAAGTTCGCCCCATGCTGACAGCTTGAGTTACGAGACATGGGAAAGCACGTCAAACCAGAGGATGTAGTTACAGTAACTGTGTTTGCGTTCTTCCACCAAACAGCTGAAGAGGAAGTTCTTGTGCCCAGAAATTATCTGCTCAATTACCCTGCAAACTAGGAGCTTGTGTGCTAAAGTGGCCGTGGGCAAACACTACCACCGGACACAAAACAGGGGCACAAAACTGCTCAGCCTTCTGTGTGTGGTCCCGAACTCTTCTATTTTACAAGTCAGGGATCGGTTCCCAGAAGGTGCTGGACTCTTTCCCACCGACTGTCTGAGAGCGGTGGGGACCTTGCAGCCCCGGATCTCTGGGGAGAGAAGGATGGGCACAGAAGGATGGGCATGAGGAAAAGCAAAGGAGATGGTTTTTAGCGCAGAGCCGATGGACGGAGACTTGGAGCTCTGACCCAGAGGTTTGGCTCCTGCCACTCAACTTCCCCCGCGGCCAAGCAGCAAACTTCGCCTTGCACACGGGAAAGGAAGAAGAGCGTGCCCAAGATACGCGCCTCTACCGCTCCTCCCCTTCGCTAAATGAGGCAACTCCCAGAGTTCTGAGCTTTGGATACCTCTTTGGGGCAACAAATGGATTATTGAGATAAACTGGACATGTTAGAAAAGTTTTTAACGTCTGCACGCTGCGATGTGTGTTCAGCCCATCACTGCAGCCCCGACTTCAAGAGACCAGTGACCCAGCTGTGGATACAAGCCTTGTCTTCCCCGGGAGACAGGAAAATAGCCACGCTGGATAAAAATCTGTGCCGAATGCCTCACTAATGTTTAGTTCTTAATGTCACAAGGAGGCCTAAGTGCCTTTCCAGCCCCATTGTAGATGAAGGGGCATCTTCATGTACATGCGAAGGAGGTGTGTAATGTCACAGGCAGTCATTTCTCTATCCCTGCGGTGCCCCTTAGCAGAGCTGTAATATGCAGAAAGCAAGAAAAAACTCTTACTTCTTGCTATGCTGGCTGGGGAAGTCTATGCCAAAGCAACTAATAATGTCAGCCATATGGACAGCCCCAGAATTAACAAAAGGCAAAAGTTTAAACAGTTAATTCACAGTGGCAGTAATCATAAACATAACAGAGCTGCGTACTCAGACTGCAAATAAAGGCCAAAATAGCTTCACTTTGATAAACTTCGTAATTAAGTCTATGGACTGCTTCAAGGAATTTTTTAAATACTTGAAATATACCCAGAGGTGTTCCACACTGGTACTCCCACCGCCGAAGCTATCCAAACCTAGTCAAAGCCACATGGAAGAAAGATGCATCTTGTGCCCTTCCTAATGAAAAGCCATGCGGGGCTTCATTTCAAGGGTCCAAGTATTCTGCAAGGGTTTACAGATAAATAAGCCATCGTCATCAGCACTCGGATGTCACCAATTTACAAAGGAACGAGAAATCATCCATACGAGCAGTAACAATGCTCATTTGAAGGGACTCAGGATCTAATGTGGTACTCACACGGTCTCCTGGAGGCCCATTTGGGCCAGGGGGGCCATCGGTTCCTGTTAAACCCTGTGAGGAAAAAAAAAAAAAAGAAGAGAGGTAAGTGGGGAAACGGAGAAATACAATAATAAGAGCTGTAGGAAGTCCCTGTCACCAACACAAATCACCCAGAGACTAAGCTCTCGCAAAAGCCTAACTATTTCGTTCCTCTCTGTAATTAATCACAAAGGCAAGAACCAGAAGCAAGTTATCAGTACTGTTCCTTGTGCCTTGGAAGTGTGGATGAACACCACCAAGGAGTCTCATTACTGGTGTTTATTGAGTTTGCAGCTCAGCTGTGGAAGCTGACTGAATGCTTCCTCTTGCCTGATGCAAAAGAAAAATGTGCTGGCTAAAACCTTACCCACGCTCGGCTACCGTGGCAGTAAGCTGGGAAAAGCTGACTGCGCGCCGTCGCCTGTCCAGGGCTGTAGGGCAGATCCCAGCCCAGTGACCAGCAAGCCTCAGCTAATAAGTGCCACTGGATTTCTGAATCGGGCTCCAGAAATGTCAACTGATGCCCACGTTTCTCCAGACCTACTCAGCACACCTCTGAAGAACTGCAACCTTTCGTTGTAAGAGTGCCGTCCTATCAGTTATGCATCTGAAAATTGTTCTCATACCCCTTAATTCAACCAAGAGAGGCTTTCAACTCTTCACATGTCTTCTGATAGGTAAGATACACCACTTTGCTTCTCCAGTACCCACTTTTCTTCTCCAGTAGACACAGAGGAAGTCAATGAGATGCTTTGGGAAAGCACCCACGCCTATGTGAACCATTTAAAAGATTTAAGAAGATCACAAAATACTCACATCCACCCCAGGAAGGCCAGGCAATCCGGCTTCACCGGCCGCTCCAGGCTTCCCTGGTGCACCTTTTGGCCCCTAAATGAGATAAAAAGGCAATTCTTTTTAAGAGAACAACAAGTGAAACATGGCACGTGTTGATATGGGCTACAAAACAGAAGTTCATTTGTTGATGTGTTAATCTTACTCCATGGAACATGGAAGAATTCCTGCAGAGAGAGGAAGCTTGCCATGAATCCATACCCAAATCCTAACTACATTTCAATGCTTTGGCTTCGTTCTCTGCAACCCAATCAAGCACTTACACATACAGTTACCCCTAAGAGGTGTAGGAAGGGATGGGGTAAGTGGCCCAAAGCAAAGAGCTGTGCCACCTCATACAATTTTTGGCACCCTTTGGCAGACTGAGGAGCTGAAGCAGACTCAGACCAATGCCAGAAACAGCCACACACGTGTGGTTTGGTACCAGCTTTTGTTATACTGGTGATGGGTGAGCTTTATTTCATGCATATCCTCCCCCAGCCACGGAAGCAGGAGAACACGTTTGTCCCCAGGACCAGTGCTGAGCGTCTCCACTCCTGTGTAGCCCTTATGGAAATTCTGCTGCAGATCGGGAGGAAAGCCACGCCAGCAAGTCTTGGCTCTGGTACCACGTCCCTCTCAAAAGGATGAGTATGTCAAGGTCGACCAGAAAATACTTACTGGTGGGCCCGGCAAACCAGGAGGGCCCGGCTCTCCCTAAACGAAGGAGAAAAGACATCAGCGTTAGTTCTGAACCTCGCTTTTCTGTTGACTGTTTGCAAAAGCGGTGTTCCCAACTGTCACAGAGCTCAAGTCTCCCTTCACACCCACTCCAAGATTTACCACCCTCATTCTTAGGAAGCTGATGCTCTGGATCAAGGATAAAGCATCCCCACATCTACAGTAGCAGACTTGGTGAAACCCACATCCTCTGCCCTCGAGAGAAAACCCGTGCTTCTGAACGGCGCCCAACACCCGCAAACGTCTTCCAGATACGCTTAGAAATTATTTGCGCTTGGGCTTGTCTGCAGACGGGGCAGAAAGGAAGCTGGATGCTCTCAAGGCTTTCAAACATCTTCCTGATGAAAGAGGGATACAACCACAAGCTCCAGGTGTCCAGGACACAGTGTGAAACTGTGGCACTACCAGGAGTCGGGGACTGCCAGAAAGTGAAGAATGAACAACCTGTCTACAGTGATTTTCTTCATATGACTGAACTTTGACAGGAAAAGCAAATGAACAAAGCCCCCAGCTGACTTCCTCCTAATCCAATTGCACAATCTGGATTAAACCCAATTTTTACAAAATATTTCAAAAGTGCTCACTTTTTCCTATCCTAATGGAAAGCAACTTTTAAGAACAACATTAAAGGTGTTTGGGAGACAATATTTTAAAAGTCTTCGAATCACTCCTTCTAGCTCAGCCAGCTGAGCCACTCCTCCTAGCTCATTCAGGAACTTACATGGACCTGAGACAACAAGATACTTGTGTTTTATTGTTAGGCCCTGAAAGAAACAACCATTTATGAATAGCAGGAGCTGGACTGGAGCTTGGTTTGCCATCTCATCCTGCAGAAAGTCACTTTGCGTCCCACTTCCAGACATCTGGATGATCCCCTCCCTTGCTGGCTTTAGGATAAGTCCACTAAATATTGTGCGAGACTCGGGTATTGTGGGCGAGCAGAGGGGAAGGGGCGTGTTGATACCCTGGAAGAAGAAAATCCATATGGAAAAAGAGTGGTTATTAACAGAGCGAGGCTAGAAATAGCACCACCCCCGCCGTGGGCCTGATAATTAGGAGGTAGAAGGCAGTAAGCAGAAGGGTGGAATTTATAGCATGTTTCTATATTGACCACGTCGGCAACTGTGAATCCTGTGGGCAAATCTCTCAAGACCGGCTGCCTTGATCCGCTCCGGCGAGGATTTGCGCACCGCGCTGGTGACCGACCAACGCACGGACCAGAGGGTCATTGAACAGAGGGATCTTTATGCTCTGGCTTGCTGAAGCAACTCCTTTGCTGTCCTTTGCCCACAGATTTTCCATAAATAGTTATCATTATCATAGGCGGGGAACGTCCCCTGCCAAGGAAATGAAAGGAGCAGTTCTTTTGCAAGGAATGGTTTGAAAAGGCAGCTAGAAATGGCAGTAGAGGTGGTTAACTCCCTCCTCCACCACTCGAGATTGCCAGCTCCTTGCATTTTTTCTTGCCTGTGCAACGGCAACCCATACGGCAAGGTCACAGCATCAGCAAAGGCTGTTTGGGACCGTCTTGAACCTTGATCCTGCCATTGTGGACCCCTGGGGGACTCTGCAGGAGCACCAGAACTTCAGTCAGCGGAATCAAAAGCCTAATCGGTGTTTATACCCCTAATGCCAGATCACTGGGAATTAGCAGCAAAGGCTGTCAGCAGAAGGCAATGCTCTCCTGGTGCTACACGGGAGGGAGGGAAGTTTATTCTTTCTTGGCAAGTCAAGCCAGGAGATGGAAAGTTTAGGGGGGAAAAAAAAGAAAGCAAGCTTGATTTTTGAAAAGTGACAATTGCTTATTAGCAATTTGGGGAATTACATCCCCAGAAATAATTCACAGGAACTTGTCGTTAATTCTTTCGGTCATAACATGCTGTTTCTATTCTTGGGAGAGAGAGATTTTGCTTGTAACGGAGTATGAAACGTGAAGCATGTTAAAGGCTATAATTATAAAAGATTTCAGAGGGACTTAGCGTTGCGGCTCTCCCTGAAAGGCAGGAATGAAAGCAGCAGCTTCTAGAAATCGTGCTTATGGGGTTCATCCAAGGTTTGTGCAGAGCTACGCTGAATAATTCAGGGGTATGTTATGCACCGCTCACTGCTCACGGCCGATGGGGAGGGACTGCTGCACACCTCGGCAGCGCTCATGCAGCTCCAAGACCGCTCAGCGGCTCTTCCCACACAGCGTTCACCCAAAGCCACCTGTGAAGACGGCCCAGCTGGAGCAGCTTACAGAGTTCAGCAAACTTGCATGCATACGGCCCAGAAAAATTCTGATTGTCCCATCGTTAAAGATGAGAAATAAAATAACGGTTTCACTCTGCAGTGGCAGAATCGACGCTACCGCTCTGGCCCCACATGGGCCTCTCCATGCAGGATCCGGCAGTGCTGGATTTTATACACCATAATTTTTTTTGCAGTGTACTGCCAGAAAAAAAAATGGTAGCCCTTAAACCAGGAGGCTGTACGACTGTGCTCACCACCAGCCGCAGCCCTGCGTCTCTTCTCCTGTGCCATTCCGCAGAGGACTCAGTGTCCCGCCGAATAGCAGAAGCCATCCCTGAGCCCGTCCCCGAACAGCTGGGGCACCTCACACGGACAGGGCCCCCGACAGCCCCGGTCCGGAGCAGAGGTGTAGATCAAGTCTGTTCAAATGAGAGACTACTCCTGCGTAGCCAAAACTCCAGGCTCAAGCTGGGACTGCAAGACCTAGCACCTTAAACACTTTACTCCGCCGTTTGATTTATCAGGACTAAGTTCTTCATATTAATTAGATGTTGCTATTTGGTGCTGTCCCACAGGGAACCTTCCGAAGCTTTTAGCAGTGGATAAAAGAGCATAGGCTCACGTGACCAACATCTCCCCGGGCTCCTGCTTCCAAGAGCAATCAGAAGTGATGCTGGTGCTGCTCCAAAATTATGGTGTAAAATATCCCATAGAAAGCAGGAACTGAACGATGCAATTACCGGGATTTGTTTCTTTCCAATTGCCTGTACGCAGAAGTTGGTTACGACCTGAAGTCTGAAGGGCTTCATCCCCCCCAAATTCTTCTTTTTGCCCTCTGTGCAGGAACGCAGCCACCTTCTCCTGAAGGCCACCGGCCACACCGCTGTCCTGCTGCGGCGACTCCACGGGCTCACTGCTGCCAACGTCAGCACGCGTCCTTCGCCGTCTTCCAGGGCGTCCCCTCAAGCCTTGTATCACATCGTGAAAAAGGGCAGAGAGGAACCATCGAGGTACGAGCCCTGAACTTTTCACGCTACAAAACCAGAGCGAGATTTTCCAGTGCAACAGCCTCCGTTAGCGGACAGGACGCTGCGGAGGGACTGGCTGCAAATCAATGAGGTTCTCTCTTCAGGCCAGCCTTGCTCACACAGCCGCTATGAAAGCTCACCACCCCACACAAAAAAACTCCTTGTTCACCACATACCAGGGAACTCGTGTATCTTTTTTTTTTAACCTTATCCAAAAGAAAATGACCTGCGTGGAATGAATAGATTTTTTTCAAGGTTGCTTAAAGGCCCGATTCTAATAAACTTAATTCAGAGGAGCTTTAAAAAACCCTGCCCTATTCCTTAAGCAGCTTAGAGAGACAAGTGCTACCCAAACTGAATATCAAAGTGGGAATCCGGCCTTTTGCATTCGATGTCATCTTGTTGAAGGTCCATCTGATGCTCTTTTTATCCACTGCCAACTACGGGACACAATTCAGGCCTTATCCAGCAGTCACACAGAAGCAAACTTTTTCATTTCTCTGGAAACGTCAATTAAAAGTAATAGGACAAGTTTTTCTCCTCCAGTAAGTCCTGTGGTATGTAGTCTTCTACCTCTGCAGGAGGTGGACATATAAGGAACTGCCTGCTGAAATAAAGGTTCCCCATTTCGTTTGCCCTTTGTGCCACTACAGGTAACTCATGAGCCAGATTTTGACCTCTCACACGCTGACATAAGTTAGGGATAGCCATGCTGACAACGTTGAAATAAAACCAATATAAGTAAAAGCAGTGCCCAGCGCTACATATTTGAGTTTCTTGGAGCCTCTCTAGAAATACGGGTGCTCTGATGTGTCACATTAAACCTCCCTCTGAACTACGGAACGTGCAATGACTCCAGCACACATCGTACCCATGCGCTCAACCTCACGTATTACATTCCCCTTCCTCCCTAGAGACCAGAAGAGAAGTATTCTACTTTGCAAGCAGGGTCACGAATCCCTGTGCTTTGTCCTGAACTCCCTCTTGAGACAGGGGATTGATCCTGCAAAGAACCTGAGGCCGCTCTGCACCTCTGCTCCCTGTTCCGACTCTTGCAGAACAAGGTCTCTTGTGAGCAGGCTGGTTCTCCAGATCCTCCACCTCTGAAGGACGCCCCAAAGGCTGGGGCTCTGGAGAACAAGAGCGGCTTCTCTGCTCAGTTGGCTCTGCCTCTGCTCCACCCCTCGCCCGAGTCTGCCCACTGCCGTGCGGCACTCACATCTATGCCGTCCTTGCCAGATGGTCCAGGGGGTCCTCGTGGTCCAGGAGGGCCTTGTGGTCCTACTCTCTGAAAGGACCGGGGAAAAGAGAAAGAGAGAGAGAAGAGGTCGTTTTTGCATCAGAAGGAACATACGGGCTAAATCAGAAACCAACAGCCAGGTGCTAGAGCATAACCCTAAATCTGTACCAACCCTCCATCCCTCAGGCCCCCTGCCCTCCGGGGCGGACTCGGAGGAGCTCGGGGTCGGTGCAAGGCTCTTTGGAAAACCCTTTTGACTGAGCACATCCTCAAAGCTTTAACTGGTGGCTCGAGCTGGGAATCAGAGCTGGGCGGCAAATGCGTTTTGGTCGCACAGGAAACGGTTCTCACTGCCTACAGGCACTTTTCGTTTGGGGCAGAGGAGGAAGGGCAAAGCCCACGGAAAATAGGTGCCAAGTGCTTGGCATTAAAAATTAATTTGTAGTCCCAGTCTGATGGGGAGATGAATACAGAAGGAGAACGGGAAAATCTCCTCTCTGAGCAGCATGTCATCTGAAAATCTGGGATTTCGGAGGAGGTCTGAGGTGGGGGGGAAGGGAAAAAAAAAAGGTCCAATAAATGACTTCTGTATGGAGAGGGCTCCAGAGAGCACCGTGCTGTAGCTTCAGTGAACAAAGGTTTCATTGTGGCAGCAGCTCCGCTCGCAGCAGATGAGGGCAGCTCTGAACTCCCAAGCCAGACTGCAAAAATTCCTTACTAGCACAATGAAAAACCTCACTGAGGAGTTACTTCCCCAGGCAATATTATTAACGCCGTGCAGGGAAGTTTAATATAGCTTCATGTCTGAAGCGAAGGAGGGTTAAATATGCTATTTCATAAATGTAACGTTTGAAAACTGATTGAGGGAAGGAAGAAGAAATTCTCTGCTTCAGATGAAGACCCAAATCAGGAGATCAGCCTCACTGGCAACCTATCACTTCACTGTGAAAGAAAACTGTTTCTCTGACACAGACAGGTCTCCCCTTTCCCAAGGCTTTCTCTCTCGTAACTGCAGTCCTGAACAATACTCTTTGTAAAAGTTCGAAGCAGCAGTTTCTACCCGCGAGGATACGATCCCAACGCCCACTTAGGCGGGTACAAAGCCAGCTGCGTTTGCGAGGCACTCTCCGTACAACAGCACAAGCGACACGCACATTTTTAATAAACTTTAGACTCTAACAATCTGTCTGTTGCCACATTTCATCCTGCAGGTCCAACACATACAGACTGCGGTACCTTTTTCACTTACAGACCTTTTTCTTGAGCATAAGATGCAAATGAAGCTTCTTACCTGAGCTGACGCTGTGGCTAATAGCTGACATAGGAAGAGAAGCCCAAGAGCGGAGAATCCAGCCATGGTGCCCGGGCTCTGCCTCTCTTCGTTCCTCCTGGGCAGCTAAACCCTCTCTCCTTTGGGGGTCCGAGCAGATCCCTCCTCCTCCTGGGTCCCGGCTTCCAAAAGGAGAGCCTCCTCGCCTCCAGATAAACCTGCGGCTCCAGCTGGAGGGCAGAGCTCAGGAGCACGGGCGAGAGGGGCCGAGCTGGGAGGAGAGAGGAGGTTTGGGCAGGCGGTGGGAGAAGGAGGGGGAGCAGCAGGCAGGCAGAAGAGAAGCTCTCATTCATGCCCCGCTGGGCAGCCCCCAGCCTTGAGCAAACAGGGAGGGAGCCCACGGGAAGGGCCGGACTTGCAGACACGCCGCAAGGAGCAAAACCCGGCTGCTCCAGCTCGGAGGCACAAAGATGTTCCTTAGGTCTCACCCGGGCTGTTTCTCAAAGCCCATCACCACCCCAGAGCCCGACAGATAAAACGCAACACGGAGCGAGAGCTCTGCAGTGCCTGAGGCTGCCTAACTCCAACAGAGAAATTAATATACCCATAACGAGAAGCGCTACAGAGAAACGCGCTTACTGCTTTGCGAGGTGGTTTATTACCTCTGGAGGTACATTCACATCTGGTGGGTTGGTTTTGGGGTTTTGGTTTGGTTTTTTTTTTTTCCAGGAGATCTAAAAGAATCCCAACTGATTTCCTGAGAAAGTGATGAATCCTGAGCAGGGAACAGATGATCACAGACAGAAACGAGGAGGAAGAAAAAAGGAGAAACATTCTCAGAGCCAGGAAAAGGGGAGGGGGGCGGGAAACGGGGGGGGAAGAAAAGAGGGGAAACAGGGGAAAAAAGAAAAGGGGGAAAAAAGAAGAGAAGGCGGAAAAAAGGCCAAAAAAAGGCGCAAAAAAAAGAAAAAAGGGAAAAAAAAAGAAAAAAAGGAAAAAAAAGGAAAAAAGGGCAAAAAAAGGAAAAAGAGGAAAAAAAGGAAAAAAAAAGGAAAAAAAGGAAAAAGAAAAGGAAGAATTGCCTTTGAAATATTTGCAAGGAAGGAACAGGATGACAGCTCCCAGCTGGGTGATCCCAAACAGCACTATCTTCACCGAGGCGCATCTTCTGCAAATAGCTCCATGCTTCCCTTTATCGATTAAAGACAATTTCATCCAAAGCAGGGCTCGGAAGCAGAGAGGAACAGTGGAAAGATTCATGGGGACTGAAATGACACAGCTCATTTGGTTAGCAAGAGGAGGGGAGAAGTGGAAAAGCAAAGCTTAAAAAAACGAAATGCCGCGTGTCAGAGTTTGGCATCCTTCCGCCAGGAGGTTTACGTGAGCCCACAGCCCGCGCCTGTCCGCCTCCCCAGCAGCCAACATCCCACCAACCTTGACGGAAGGATAAAGGGCTCAAAGATTTTACCAAGTTCCCACAAGATTTTGTGGAACGGGCAGCTGGGGACAGAAAAGGAGCGCGTGGCTGCATGTCTCTGGATGGGTTCAAAGTAAATCGAACGCTGCATTAGCCACCCCAAACCCCGCCGCGGGAGAGCAGGGCAGGCGCACGAGCTCGGACCTCCTCCTTCGCACTGGGGCCAAGCGATGGCGAGAGATGGCAAAGCAGACTCGAATTCCTCAGCCACGCATTGCCCACAGCCACCCAGGGCTCGGAGAGCACGCGGAGCCTGCGTACGACCAGCAAGGGAAGAGCCCCAGGAGTATCCACCTTCACGGCCACCCCACAGAAGAGAGGAGGATGGGTCCTCCTCTCCTTCCATGTCCGCAGGCAGAGGGAGCACCGCTGAAGGGACACAGCCCCTTACAGAATCAGCACCACAAAACCACCCCTACGCTTGTGTCCTGAAGGAAACGGCCCACCACACCCAAGCGAGGTCCTCGTTTGCTCCACAGAGCATCTCAACACGCACCCGGCAGGACGGCAGCACCAAGGCAGGACGGGGCAAACTGAAACGTTTCAAAGCACATCATTAAAGAAGGAGCACGTGGGGGGGGTGTCTTTTCCCCACAAGCGTTCACTGGCCACATTTTACAGCGGTGGAGGAAGGCTGAGTGAGCATCATCCCCACGTGGCTCTCACGGTGAGCCCACCGGGCCTCTGCTCAGGGCTGGACCCGCTCCTTGGAGGTGCCCAAGCAACGGCAGATGGCTACGGGGTGGTGGGGCAGATCCTGCCCTCAGAGACGGAAGGAACATAAGTAGAAACTGGTAGGCATTAAAGTCATGCTTTAATAGGTGACATTAACATAACAGACTCTGTGATACAGCTCTGATTGCTGGAAAACATCCCGCGAACTCACCGCAAACACCCACAGCCGAAACTCTAAACCTGATCATGAGAGGGAACGGTTTGGTCTGAGTACTCCAGAGTAGGGCTCACAGTGAAATCCCAACACACACACAACCAAACCACACATCACCATAACAAGACACATGATCTATGCCCCAACTGAGCACGTATTCACAATGAAAACATCATTAAATAAGAAAATGACTATAAATCTGTACAAAAGCCACAATTAACAATTTCTTCTGAATCTTTTATGAAAGAATTTTTGCTCAATGTCTTCAAGTATTTATATCTGTAGTTAAGTGTATTCTTATTGGCGACTTAACTCCATTTGTTCATAAGAAAACAAAACAAAGCAAAGTAGTAGTATTTTAAAAACATTAAAAGCCTTTTCCAGCACGTGCGTGACCAGGGACGTTAGATGTTAAGCTGGCAGACTTTTATTCCCACACACGTGTATGCGGCATGCTGGATCGGGACCCAGAGCCTGGGGAGGCAAATCACCGATCAAATTCCTTGAAAGTTGAAGCTTCTTAAAGAGCTGTAGCAGAGAGAGGAAAAACATGAACATCGCACAGGATACTACTGCATCTGCTCTCTGGCACGGCGGGGAAGGCCCCAGCCACCTCCTACACAAAACAAACAGCACCTAAAAACCCTCAAAACAAACAATCTGAGCAAACAGCGAGTCCAGACCTTCTGGCTGTTGGAAACGGTTTCCTCCGCTTCATGAAACGCGTCCTCTGTTGTCAATCTCTAGGAGCGAAAGTGCTAAATTGTGTAATGCTCCTTCAGACTTGGCCGAATCCCGCATAAGTCGGGCAGAGCAGCTAACGGGGAGGTCGGCAACGTTAAGGCAGGCAAATAGCTGGCAAGGTCTGAAAGCAAATTCTTCAGGGCTGTAAATAAATGAACCGGACAAGCGTACCCCCCTCCAATTAAAGTTTCAATTAACTGCCCCACAAAGCCCAGTGGTTTCCAGACGCGTTGCGCTCTAACGTGCCCTCGCTGTCTGACACGCTGGTCGTTAACGGTAAAGCAATCCTGCCCTAAGTAGGAAGCGGGTTAAATTTGACACATCTAACTTCACGCGATGGGCCCCGCAGCACACAGAGCCCCAGAGGCCACTGCAAATTCCCAGCGAAGTCTCAAAAATGCAAAGACAAATATTTGTTCTATTTTGGCAATTAAGGATGGAAGGCCTTTGAACCAGCAGCGGACAGAAATATCTGTGGAAGACTGTCAAGGGCCTGAAAGTGGCGGGGAAACCCTGGGGAAGAAGAGCTCCAGACAGCTTTACGCAAAGTCTGAAGGTTTTTCTCTTGGAAACCAATAGACAATCCACATTCTCAATTCTAACTACAAATTTAAAGGACAAAGGGACCAAATCACGCAGCACTTTGCACCCGAGAGAACAGTATCTGTACACAAAGGTGAATACTGCTCAGAGATACGTTTTGACTATGCTTTTTACCCCAGTCTAAAGTCAAACCTACTTTCTTTATAGGAGGAGCAGCAACTACACTCTGACACGATGGGAAAAGCATATACTCATCTCTTGCAGGCAAGTGCCACAAAAATAATGATTTATGCCCTAGGAAGCAGACACACAGCATCTTTGCCAGGGATAAATCGCCTGGGAAGGTACAGCCTTTCAAAATAACAAATAGAAGTTAGAAGGTAATAAGAAAGGCCGGGCAAATTAGGTCATGCTGTCTTACATTAAAAATAATGTATTTAATAAATACTTGACTAGTTCAAACAAGGAAACAAATTAATTTTCCTCTCCTCTTTAAGAAGGGACATACCAGAACCAAAGCAAAGCGCAAAAATCCCTGTTACTCCAAGATAATCCTGAACACCAGATAAAAAACAGGAACAGGACACAGCCTGTCCGCAACGACGATTGAAATAGAGTTTTCCTCTTTAGGGTAACCGAGGGCTGGATCTCAGTGAAGTTACTACACATGATTAAAAAAGTATGGAAGGGTGGAAATCAGACAGGGGCCAGCCTGGGTCAGCCCAAAGGAGGTTTATTCTTCCGTGTACTTCTGCCATCCCGATCACTAAAGCCGGCTCCCGGCAGTTCGGGCAGTGTCATCTCCGCTCGCTCGAGTGCTTGCCGTGCCGCTCTCACTCTGCTGCTACCTGCTCTCCATCGGGTCCTGCTGCACGCTCAGAGCTTTCAGGGTTTTGTGTTGTAACCTCAGCAACGTCTTCGTGAGGGCAAGCGGATGCCACGCTCTGCTCAAGGCTCTCTGGAACTCGTTTCTTGCCCACGACTTCTGCTTGCTCTTTTTCACTTGCATTTTCTGCCTTTTTATGCTGTTCTACCCCATCTACCTCACTTCGGCCTCCCAGGAGCGTGCTGTCGCAGTGGTGCTGATCGCTCCTCACTGTGACTTGATCTCTGCCCAATTCCAAGCCATCGCTTACTGGAGAAGTCCAGCCAGTCTCGGGGAGTCTGGAACCAACCGGGGCTCTCACGGCCCCACCATCTGCATCACCGCCACCCTTCTCACTTGTCGCTTCCATGGTTGCATTCTTCTCACCGACGTTTTCTTTTTCAGCCTCAGCATTTGCAAGAGAAGGATTTAACTTGGCACTAGAGGGAGAGTGCCCCATGTTCAGGTTTATGGCCAAGTTGAATGTTTTGCTTCTCGACGTTCTTTTATCAACTTTCCTCCGTTTTACCGCTGCGTCAGCGGTCTCTGCCACTGCGGAGCCTTTGGTGCTCGCATTGTCCTCTTTCCGTGTTTCCCGGTTCTCTTCTGCTTGTAAGGGTGGAACTGAGGAGGGGATTTCTGCATCGATTGCACATTCTCCCAGATTACGGGAAATGTTTTCAATATCAGTAGGGCTTTTCACTGGCCCAGTCTTTTTAGCATCTGCCACATTTCCATCCAGTTTTCTCTTCTTGCTCTCCTTTGCGCAGTCATTCTCTGCCGTACCCTGCACTTCTTCAGTCTCGCTGTTTAAACCCTTCTCCTCCTGCTGGGTAAATGAAGCTTCTGTCTCCTCTTCACCATTCTCTCCCTTCGAAGCGCATTCGCTTAACTTCTCTTTTACACCTTCATCGTTTACTTCAGGCTGCAAGCCTGCAGCATCTCCAGCTTTCTGTTCTTCTTCTAGAGACTCATTCTGATCCTTTTCCACAGAGTCATCAGATTTTTTACCAGGAGTTTCCTGTTTATCTTCAGCCTTTTGGCGCAGCTGCGACTTGGCAGAGCGGGGTCTGTACTTCAGGAGTTTGTCGTGTGGCCCCCACGCGAAGCTGCCTCGGGGTCTGAAGTGTTGCCAAGCGTAGTGGACGAGTTCTCTTCTCTTCCGTTTGCTTCTGACGGTGAACAGAAAGTAATCCAAGGCACTTCTCTTGACATTTGGTAACGTCTCCTTCACAAGAGTTTCTGTTAGGAAAAACTTTACCAAGTGCACTTGATAGTGTTCATACCCCATCTCCCCCAGGCACTTCAGGATTCGCGTAATCCGCAAATTGTTGTGGCTAAACCTGGAAGGAAGAGATAAGCAGAGTCCTTAAGTGAAAGTCTTACAAGCCTGAAGTCACGAGGAACCCCCAGGGTACCTGCAAAATCCTTTGTGCGTGATTGACTGTGATGTATTAAAGACTATTTATGCAGATGGGCATATAGGCAGGATTACTGTTAAAGCACCTACTGCTGCTGTCTGCCCTCAGCAGCACCTTCCCAGCCCTTCTTGGGCTGCTAGGATTAATCATCTCAGCTGCTTAAAGTGCAGTTTTAAACACAAGCTCTGCTGGAGCACATATTAACATCTCCAAGTCTGTCTCTCGTACTCCAGGAGACCAACGTGAAGAACGCCTGCTGTTAACAGCTGCACCAGATACAAAAGAAAACCAGTCTCAGCTGGTTGGTTATTATACTTGTCACTTAATAAAGTGACAGAGAGTGTGATGACCTACAGTCAGAGGCTGAGCCAAGTTAAAAATACTTTAGCTAGCTAACTTTTTTTTTTTTTAATCAACAAAAGCCTCCACTCCTCAAGGGCTGAGGATTTTCTTGACTTTGACTTTTTTTTTTTTTCCTCTTCTCAGAGAGGTGTCTGGCTGTGGTATGTGACCAGTAGTATAAACAGAGACTCACCGGTTCAAGTTTTGAAATCGTTCAGCCCAATTCCCTGCTCTCTTAAGTTCTCCAGTTTCCTCGTTGACCAGAATGATTCCATAAAATCTCAGCATGAGCTGATAAGCACGTATAAACCTTTGCATAACTTCCTTGGACTTCTTAAAGGCCTGAAAACAAGACAGACCAGTGAGTGCAAGGTGCGACTCCCTAATTACCTGCACCAGTTTAAGCTGCACCTGAATTACAAACAAGGCTTGATTACATCACTAAACATTTCATTTGCTGGTGTAGCTACTGGCAGACACAAGACAGAAAAACGCAGTGCGTGGGTGAGCTCCGTTCACCCTAGGACCCCAAGGAAATAATGTAAAAAACCCCTAGACTTCAAATATAAGGCTTTTAGGGAAAATCCTAACATCTTTCAGAACTTTAAAAAAAAAAAACAAACCACAACCCCAAAAAAACCCCAAACAAAAGCTTTCAATACCTGGATTTCTTGACACGTGAGTGGTTTGGCACGCAAGTTCATCCCGTGTTCACGTAAAGGAAATAGCCTGAAAAGAAAGAAATTTTCAGGTCAGATGAGCAAAGACGACATCCAACCCAGGGTACCCATTTATTAAAACTAAAAAAAAAAAAAAAAGATTCCAAAAGTTGTGGTATCACAGGCATCTCTTGGAGACCTCACATCCTTATGGACACAGTAGTTTACTATATGACAAACAAATCCTTCCCATAAAAGTATTGTCTACACCAACGACAACAACATACTTTGCTTATCTGGATCTCCCTCGCTGCCCTGATACTTTGTTCTGCAGTACGCTGTAAGACCATGGCTGAGATTATTGCCACAGCTGCACTGGAAACACCTGTCTTCAGGATTTCCACTGCGTTGTTTCCAGAAGAATACAAGTCAACAAAAATAAAGTGGACACAAGGTTCACTCCAGAGTAATTCTGGGCCTTTTGGGAAGCTGAATCCAGGAACACAGATACAACTGACTCATAAAGAGGCACTATATTCATGCAGACAGTTTACCACTGTATGTAAGAATGGTTTTCTTCCAGAACTTCATAGTTGTCCCACCAAGCTTCAAGCAGAATTTCAATATGCAAACCTGAAAAGAAAAGGAAGAAGTCAGGCAAGAAGAAATGACATCAAATGAAAATCAAAGTTAGCCGGTCACCCCAGGTGGCTCGTTATCCAGAGCCAGGTGTCTGCATACAGGCATTAGCTTCTCTAACTAGACAACCATCCCACTAAGCCAGAAAAAAAACCTTAGCTTTCTACCACCAAACAGAAAATCAAAGAACATAAAGCAGGAACAAGGACATTTTAAAATGGAAATTCTTGGTGGGTTTTTTTGTGTGGGTTGGGTTTCCCCCC
The DNA here is from genome assembly GCA_017639485.1 of Pluvialis apricaria. Taxonomy (NCBI): domain Eukaryota; kingdom Metazoa; phylum Chordata; class Aves; order Charadriiformes; family Charadriidae; genus Pluvialis; species Pluvialis apricaria. The sequence continues at coordinate 14,891,284 of CM030021.1, forward strand.
CCCCTTTTTTGTTTGGGGTTTTTTGTTTGTTTGTTTTGGTGTTGGGTTTTGTTTGTTTGGATTTTTAATAATTGTCCCACATGGATCAAGCTACTCTTCCACCAATTCAACCAGCTGCAGCAGAGCTGCATCAAGCGGTCATCACACAAGGTACTCACCCTGGGGCAAAAAAGAAATCTCATTTTTATAAAAGCTTAAGTTCCACATCTCTTCTTCCTCCTCATTTTCTGGTTGTATCAAACCCTGGAGATGAGAACAAGAAACCAACAAGCAGCAATCTTTTAAAACGCAGCATTCACTTCAACACTTCTCCTTGCTTTCCCTCATGTTTTCTAAACATTTCAAGCTAAAATCCTTGAAATCTGTTTTGGGAAGGAACAGCTTGTTTCTGATGCACCCACATGCACATCATCCCTTCCCCCTCACAACCGAATTCCTTAAAGGCTCTGAGCCTGTGTCACGGTTTAGCCCCAGCCGGGAGCGAGGACCACTCGTTCACTCCCCCAGTTCAGTGGGGGAGAGAATCGGAAGAGTGAGAGCGAGAAAAAACTCGGGGGTTGAGATAAAGACAGTTTAATAAGTAAAGCAAAAGCCGCACGCACAAGCAAAGCAAAGCAAGGAATTCATTCCCTGCTTCCCACGGGCAGGCGGATGTCCAGCTGTCCCCAGGACAGATGCCCTCCATCATGCCTAACGGTGACTTGGGAAGACAAATGTCATCACTCCAAACGTGTCCCCCCCTTCCTCCTTCTTCCCCCAGCTCTATACATTGAGCATGACATCACATGGCACAGAACATCCCTTTGGTCATCTGTCCTGGCTGCGTCCCCTTCCAACTCCTTGTGCCCCCCAGCCCTCACTGGCGGGGGGTGTGAGGAGCAGAAAAAGCCCTTGAGAGCTCAGCAACAACTGAAAACGCCAGCGCGCGATCAGCAGTATTCCTCATCCCGAACCCAAACCACAGCACCATGCCAGCTGCTAACAAAAAAGTTAACTCTATCCCAACTGGAGCCACAACAGACTGTCAATGTAAAGACAAAAAGGTGCCCTCAAATCCAGAAAAATGTTCCTAAACTTAGCATGCGGTGAGGAAGAGCCAGGAGAGTACGCGCATTATCATTTAGTCCGTACCGGGTAATGATGTCTGTATCTCTGCAAGTCTTTTGCTGCATTCCAGTTGCGCCTGCCTGAGAACTAAAGAAGAGACAGATCAGAGATCCAGAATAAAGGCGTCTTCTGCAAAAAAAAAAAATAAAAATAAAAAAATCCACTGACTGAATTTGGCATCTCTCACACGTGTTCCCCTGCCCCCTCTACTCTGCACCGCCAAACCCAGCCGGTTTGTTACTGCAGTTGTTTCTCTGCATTCCTCAAGACAACTTTGGACTAAGGGAAATTCACACCATCCCCTTCAACCAAACCACGTATTTTTCTTTCTAGCCTTATTAATCAAGGTCTTCATGTTTTATGCTTATCTTTTATTCCAGTTGGGTTTTCCTACAGAAACAGTTAGAGCTAGATGGAAATCCCAAATAGTAAAATGTCATTTTCTTCCTTAACTCAAAGGTTTTAAAACGAGACAAATGAAGCCCTGCCTGTCTCTGAGTCACCATATACCCCAGTCAAGACAGAGATCGGAGTTGAAAATGGTAGAATTCAAGATGCAGAAATATTCCTCAGATTGAGGATTCTCATTCCTCGTCGACATTACAGAAATAACGTTTCCTTCATCTGTGCTTTTTGCTCGAGAGCAGCCTTGTGGATTCAGCATCACGCTGATCTGGACAGTCAGCAATACTTGAGCCACAGGGTCACATTAGATATTTATTTTATTGGACTTCCATTCCAATCATCGTTATTGCTCATCTCTTCAAGTAACCAGACTGTACGTTAACCCTACCTGAAAAACCCTCTGAGACACTGGTGACGAATTTGATCTTTGCTCCTACAAATAAAAGGCACTTAGTTGGAAACATTTTGAAACCAAACTTTACTAATAAAATAAAAAAAATATACATGCAAAATGAGAATACCCACAGTAGTGATTCACACCATCCCTATTAGTTGCCAAGTGACAGATTTACCTAGTTACAGCTGAATTCACTTGATTTTATTCATAATTCAAACTGCTGTAGAGAAAACCCTGTGGTGCCACGGCCACCTGACAATTAGGTGTCAGGTTCTCCTTGCTGCCCAGATGTGCTAGATTCATTACAAATGTAGCATTTAGACAGAAATCATGGACAGCAGCTTCATTTCTTCATCTGAACTTCATGGAAATAGGAGTTGCAACTATGACTTAATTTAAAATGCACTGTAATGGAATTATATACTTTTTTTTTTTTTTTTTTGCAGTGGAAGAGATTTTGTTACCCTTCACAAGCAACGCAGACAGGTTTAATCTTGCAGAGTGCTAAACCACCTTGTCCCAAACCATGAAAGCGCTTAAAAGCGTTCTGAAGTGTCAAGGCAGAACCACCAAGATGAACAAGACTGCTCAGGAATAAAAGGACCCCCCCAGCGTGAAGCCCGGTGCAGTCGGAGCGTCCAGCGCCAGCCGACAGCAAGAGCAGGGTCTTTGCGAACCAGGGGTAAGATGTGCGGGCTCTTGCAAAATAAGCATTTTAATAAACTTAGAAAAAAGAAGCCGCAAATGCTCTCCCAAGTTATTTTTTAACTTTGTTTGATACTTCTTAACCTCATTTGAACAGGGGAAAAATTAAAAAGAAATAAAACCCAAAACAACAACTCAAAACCACCTTCTAGTGAGCAGTGAACACCAATCACTGGTTCATAAATTATAAAGGCAGGAACTGGATTAGATTTTGTAACATTTCGTTGTAATGCAGTCATCCATTCGGCTGCCTCGTTGACTGTTGATACTTAAAATTTATGAAGCATGCACACCGTTTGGGAGACCAAACCTTTACCCATAGAGGGAAATCATCAATGCAGAAATTTTAAAATTACATTTTAAATACACATTTACACACTATGATTCCCCCATACTTTGGCGACAGGAATTAAATAAAGCTCCAATTGTTTTTTAAATGTAATAACTTGTGATGACCTAAAATAATGCCTGTCTACATGGCAACAGATTTCCATTTTATACATGACAACATAGACCAAAATAGGTGGCAGAACCTCCCACAGCCACGTGGCCCATACGGGATTAGAAATCCCAACACTGGTGTCCATCCCCAGAACCCACCCAGGCTCTGGAAACACACAGAACTATAAAAAGCTTTGCTACACAGTTAACTTTTGGAAAAAAAACCCATAAGTGGATGCAAACACAAGACTAAGAAATATGTTCAGCCAGAACAGATCAATGTTATTCTTTTGCTGAAGAGGTAAGCAGAGACTGGGATTTAGCACTTTGAAATTCATCCATGCTTTTGACTGTAACTTTTGAAGTCCAAGGATGAAATTCTGATACATGTGGAAGTAATGAAAATTTTGTTCCCAGTTACAGAAGAATCAATTTCCAGACAGTCTTTACATTTGAGGTTCTAAAACAGCAACTTTTAACAGTCAGGTGGGACCAGCTAAAAGCAGACCAGCTCCAGTTTTGAAAGGGAACTGGTTTGGTGAAGAGTAAGTGTAGACAGTGAGACAGACGCAATGCCACGGTGCGAGGTGCTGTAAGGCTTGTGCCGAGAGAAGCTAGATCCAGGAGAAAGGCATTCTGGAGCCCAACGCTAGAGAGAACAAGGTGGGGAAGCAAAGAGAGCAAAACTCAGCCCTCCCTCCAAGCAGGTGTTGTTCCCAGGTCTCTATAAGCTTCTATTCAAGCCACACTGAAATATAACCTTCCCTTTCCTTCCAGGTTAGAAGGACAAACTGAAGGGCGTAAATCAAACCTCCCTATTTTTCACAACGCTGATAAGCAATTTAAGTTGGTTTCTCCCTCCAAAACTGCAACGCATCAATCAGAATGTGCATCACTGCAAAGAGCGCGAGGAAAGCAGAGAACAAAGCCGGGAGAGAGGAACGTGAACAATATTTGGCTGAAAACTGGAAACTGGCTGCAACCAAAAGGGATAAAAGAACATGCAAGATGTGAACATGACACAGGGACGAGAAAGTCGACAGAATCGAGTAAAGTGATTGAAACTTTTTGTTGATGGAGAGTGAGGAGAAGGCAGAACTACAGGGCTTGTTATTAGCATACGAACTCCGCGTGTTACAGCGGACTAAGAGTATTTGCAGAGACACAAGTGAGATGCAAAGATAAAAGTAGCATTTTAGGTTGGTTTTGAAAGTGCGTAGTGAAAGTAATAATAAAAAAAACTCTAACCTCAGTATTGAATAAAAACATTAGCAGCTTCAGCCATAAAGTATACCATCTAGGCTGAGGGAAGAAGAATGAGAATTAGTGTAATATAAGCAGAAGTAGGAACTAGTTTTGGAAACCGATTCATGCCTTTGGCAGGTTGGAAAGGCATAAATGGATAGCAGAAGATTTACTGTTTCTTTCTGCATTCATGCTCACTGCCCTTAAAAATTTTTCAGGCACCGTCAGACAGAGGTGACTAGAGAGTCATCTCTGAAGGAAGAACTCCTCTTTAAAGATGCAGAACAATATTCCAGGGGCCGTAAGTCTCAGGGACAACGTCCTCCCTTGTAAGACAAAGTGTGAAAAGTCCAGTCACTGGAGTGACAAAGTGATCCTTGCTTTTACAGTTGCCACAATCCAGAAGTTGCTCTAAGAAAAAAAAAAATATATCAGAAGAACAAACACATTCAGAAAGAATAATCTGAACGTTCTGGAGGCATTAAAACTCGTGAACAAAACCAGAACTCCAGCCATGCACAAAAGCAAATTGACAGCGTGCCCTCAAACAACGCAGAACTCTTCAAAGGAAAACCCTGCATCTGCTTTTAAGTGTTACAACCATTCCACCTAAAATACCTGCGACCTTTCACAGATGTACGTGCACAGCCAAGGCCCGACACATTCCCTGCAGTAAACTCCATGCACCAGCATGTCCGTCTGCTGTATTTGAACTTTGATTTCATTTGCAAAGTACATGTATTTTTGTAGCGAGTCATGAGTGTTTGGAATACTATGTTGCACACGATTTCTTTTTTTTAAAGGAAGGTTATTTTAATAACTTAATGCTTATAAAAATATTTAAAGTTTAGTATTAAACTCCTTTAAGTATATTAATTAGAAAGCTTTATCTACCTATTTATAGTCTAAGAATATGGATGTTTCACTGAAACTGAAGTGAAGGGTTAGTTTCCCTTTCCTCGAAATGGGAGGAGTTAGGTTAAGGGACTGTCCCGTGTTTCGACTGACCCAGGAAAGACTGAAAAACAGACACACAGTTTTGCATTTGCCAAAGCAATGCTGTAAATGAAATTATTGATGCTCCACGTCAAACAGAAAAACACTGATAGTAAAGATAGGAACCTCAGATAAGGTTAACAAGTTCCTTTTATTTCAAATCAACGTTATTTTAAGGCACTGGGGACAAGTGTTCACATTTTGAAGCACTACCTCGTTCATTACAACTGCCCACGCACCTGCAGTTTTAAAAACATCAGCAGATCTTTTTTGTTTTCAGAGCTGCTTTATATTACGCTCCCTAGAAAAAAAAACACATCTAAAAAACCCAAAAAGTTACAGCTCATTTTTGAAACTGAGCAGATGTTATGTGATGGCTTTTTATTGATGGCATGAAAGTACGAAAAGCCACCACACAGAGATGAGGACACCAACAAAAAACTTAAAAAGCAAGGAGCTGCTGAAGAACATCAATGCCATAACGTCAAATTCAGTGGCCATCAGAATGCGGTGTACAGGCAGGTGCCATACAGAAGACATAACTTGCATTTATGGGATAAAGTATCCAGATCATGTGGAATGGTGGTGGTGGGGGGAAATATATAAATTAAACCCCAGCTCACGGCAGTGTAATAAGATTTAAGGGGTCGTAAAGGCACAGCACACCTCTGCCCGCGCCACCCCCAGAGCTCATTTCTGAACGGGCCCCAGGCTGCCTCCTCTCTTTGCAGATCTGCTTCCTCAGGATGAGGACAAAACTGTATGCTGGGGATCGCTGGAAGGACAAAAAAAAAAACCCAACCCTTTGGACTTTCTGTAAGTATTTTAAGCTGCTCCAGTTCCCGACAGTAAATTGGGATACTGGAGAGAAGGCGCCCGGATCCGCTGACAGCACACAGGGCGGGGGGCCCGGGGAGATCCACGCGTGCACACCAGCGGCACACGACGCGGGGCAGCCCCGAGGACCCGGGTAACTCTGGGGGTACCGGCAGAGCCACCGCACACCCGGCGGGCTGCCCTCGCCGGCACCGCGGAACGGCGACCGGCCACCCTGGGCGCGGGGCCGGCGGGGAGGGGGCTTCCTCACCCCTCGGAGGGTTTCTCCGCCCCCGCGCGGAACCCCCGCACCGCCGGGGCACCCACCTGGGCCTGCCGGCAGCCCTGCGCCCAGCTCGGCACCGGCTGCTCCGCCGCATCCTCCGGCTCCTCCCCGCCTGCCGCCTCCGCTCCCTCGGGCTCGCCGCCGCCATCCTCCTCCTCCTCCTCCTCGTCCTCCCAGGTGGAGTCGTACCTCCAGAAGGCCGCCTCGTCCTCCGCCTCGTCCCCCTCGGCCGACAGGCCGAGCCAGGCCGCCATGGGCGCGGGGCGGCAAAGGGAAACCGAAAGGGGCCGCGGCACAAAGCCCGGCACGTGGGGCGGGGCGGGCGGACGGGGACGACGGGGGGGACGGAAGCGCGGTCCCGCCCCGCCCTCTTCCTGTGGTACCGCCTCCTCCTATTGGCTACCGCCAGGCTCACCCCCCTCCTATTGGCCGCCTCGCGGCTCGCCGCCCCGCCATTGGCCGTCCGCTCCGCGCCTCTCCCCTCACTCACGCCGCCGAGGCCGTCTCCGCCGAGCCCCGGGGTCCGTCCTTCCCTCCGGCGGGTGCGTCTGGGGACGGGGGGAAGAGGAGGAAACGTAATTCTGTGCAGCAGTGAGGGGTGCTGGGCAGGCTATGGACCCCCCCGGCCGCACCAACGGGCTGCTGTTGGGCACCGGGAGGTCCCGCTTGCAGCAGCGCCCGGGTGTTGAACTCCGTCACGGGCAAAACCGCGGAGCGGAGCGGGGGTCATTCCCCTCTTCGGGGAAAATGAATGACAGAACGGTCTTCCCGAGAAGGCAGGGCTCGGTGAAAGGGAAGGGACGAAAGGAGAGCTGCAGCACGCGGGTCACATAAAGCATTCACATTTTTCAGAATCCCCGAGTGGTGGGAGGGCCCTCTGGAGCTCCCCCAGTCCCACCCCCTGCCACAGCAGGGGCACCTCCAGCAGTGGCACAGGACGGCGTCCAGGCGGGTTTGGGATGGCTCCAGAGTGGGAGACTCCCCCCCCTCTCTGGGCAGCTGTGCCACTGCTCTGCCACCCGCACAGGAGAGAAGTCCCTCCTCAGGTTGAGGTGGAACTTCCTATGGTCAAGTTTGTGCCCGTTCCCTCTTGTCCTGTCCCTGGGCACCACTGAAAAAAGACTGTTCCCATCCCCCTGGCACCCTCCCTTTCAGTATTTATAATCGTTGATAAGATCCCCCCTCAGTCTTCTCTTCTCCAGACTAAAAAGCTCTAGTGCCTCAGCCCTTCCTCATAAGAAAGATGCTCCAATCCCCTCATCATCTCTGTAGCCCTTTGCTGGACCCTCTCCAGCAGTTCCCCGTCTAACCGCAGCCAGCAAATTCCCAAAAAAAGGAAATTTGTGTTGATGGACTGACCGTGAAATCCCAAGTGGGCTCTCCCTGCCTCAAGGATGGTGCTGAGATACATCAGTACATGTTTCTGTTGGCACATTTCTACTTTAAGCTGTGAACCTCACTTCATTGGCATAGCAAAAGAGATGTGAATAGAATCCCTTGGATGAAAAGGACTTACCCACAAGGCCCTGAGACTTCACAGTTACAGAATCTGCACTTTATGGCCAAGATCTGTGAAGATCACTACTTAGTAACAAGCACTTTAATTCTTAATGAAACAGAAAACACAGGCATTCGTCTTACAGATCTGTCATCAAAGGGAGTGCTGGAAGTGACATATCATTACAACTTCTAGGAACTTGATCATACCAAATAAATTGATTTGAGCATTTTCTTAAACATCAACATTAAACCCAGGAGCCTCCTCACAGAAGGTTACAGAAATTTGATTTCCACCCACCCAGGAAACCTCTGAGACACCTACAGCCCCGAGCTCTCCAGCTGGGGGGTATCTCACTGGACATTTTGTAAAGGTTTTCACTTGGAGCACAGCACTAAACTCACAGCACTTCACACCTCCGGGTTCGGAATTTGTTTATGCCCTGCTATTTCAGACCCTAAAACGCTGTAAGAGCGGTTATAGCGGCCATCCCAGCAGAGTTCTGACCTCCCAGAGCTCACCACTGCCTACGAGAAGGTGAACTGACTGCAACAAAAAACTTCATCTTCTCAACTCAGTACCTCACAACTGCACTACACAAGTTAGAGGAGAGCAAATCCTCCTGTTCGGAAGCTTACAGCAACCAGTCTACCGAGTTCAGCAGGCCAGGATTCCCTATCAAGTATCTTGTAGAAATAAGAGGGTAGTTGTTCGTAAATCCAGGCAAAGTTAGTTAAAAAAAAACAACAAACAAAACAGGTAGGCACTTTTGACTGATTTCACTAAAGCCATAAGCTATGTAAATAACTCTCAAAATAAGCTGGGCCAAATTTTAATCAAGCTACACAACAATTACCATTTAGTAAAATAAAAACAAGTCAAATTTATTCTTGGTATAAAACAAGTGAAGCAAATAAGGCAGACAAGAACTTGGCTACGTACCTGGAATAAAAGCAAAAACCAGTAGATTCCTAGTTCCTCACCTTGAGGGCAATACTGTCAGACTAGGAAGTAATTCTTTTTATTAACTGATAGCTAATATGGTGAAACAGATTCAGCAACATTTCAGCCTACTTTGTTCACCATTTAACGTGTTTGTTAACTGCAGTCCATCTTTTCATGACACAAAAATAGTAACTCCATCAAATCTTAACATTCTAGCATATAAAAGATAAGCATTACAATGTCAGTAAGATTCTTAAGTTGTAAAACAAAATTAACATTTTGGAACACCAATTCCATTAACATCTACTAAAACTGCTTTAAAAAAATAAATAATGAAGTACAAAACCCGCTGTTATATACTACTATAGTACAAATGGATGAAGCAACATCTCCAGACTCACGCACAGCTCAGCTGACCCCTCACAAAACCGTGTGACATCACTGGATATTTTCTTTAGGACACTTAGTAATTATTATTCTAGGGGCATTATTGTTTTCACTTCACTTACGGCATGTAAAATTATAAAGATTGAAAAATGCTATTTCACTATGGGTGAAAGAAGTAAAGGTTCCTTCAGTAAACAGAGCGAAAGAATACTTCAACTCAGTAGTCACCTGTATTCAAAAGATTTTCAGTTTTACTGAACCAACAAATTGGGACATTTGATACAAACGTTATGTTTGCACTAAGTAAAATGGCCAAACAACATTACCCACAGAGGGTCTGTAATATTCAACGACAGCGACCGACCCCAAATTTGTAGAAATAACCTATGCTTTTGATGGACTGAGGCTCTGTGTTTCACTGAGCACTTGTTTCATCAACTGTGCTGATGCAGAGCATGTTACTGGTTTGAAATGCAGCCACTGGAACTGTTAGATACACATAAACGCGTAACGCTGCCAGATTTCTCCCCAACGCCCCGAGAAGGCAGCCATCACTCAGCGACTCGGTGCTGACAAGAAAACGCATCAGGAAAGACAGACAGAGTCTTGCACGTATGAAGCCAATGTGCAGATTCTTCAAATACCTGGCTCAGATATCTTTTCCTTTCTCAAAAAGTTTATGTAGCGACTATCCTGCTACTCGTTTTTACTGTTCCCTCCTCATGTTCCAGAGTTCATTCTCTCTTTCACAGCTTGCTTTATGTTCTGCGTCGTTTTGCAGCGCTTGGACTGGAAGGATTACTGTTTGCGTTTAAGACCTTTTCAGTGACTCTGTTGCGCTTCCTCTTATCAGATCCTTCTTTGGACCCAGAATCGGATGAAGTTTTTTCTTTCTCCTTGCTGCTTGGTTTTTCACTTGTTTTTCCTAAACTTCCAGAGGGTGCAAAAACTGAAATAGGATCAAAGTAATGATTCCAGATCAGAGTTATACACACAGGCAAACAAGAAGTGATATAAAATTTCTTTATATTGCATAAAACTTTTCAAACAAATCAGTTCTCAGCATATTTAACCACCATTTAGGTATTACTTTCACTTTTAAAGGAAAAATCTTCTGTAAGAAAGGCACACCTTGCTTTTATTATTTGCTTTAGAGACAGGCATGTATTTTGACAGGCTAAAAATGATATTAAGTGGAATTAAACAGCACTTAAAATTAAAATACTTAAATAGGAACACTTACAGAACATAGGACCAATCTATGAAATTTATAATCAGCAACGGTCATTACATTTGGTATTATAGATAGATTTTAAAACCGAACACCCAAAATGTGAAATTTAATATATATTTTCAAATACATTTTTAGGTCTTTTGTTACACTCAGTCTTAAAACAACACTTGTTCTGTGATATAAGTATTTTGAAATTATATAGCTAGCAGTTGGCTCGGTCTGTTGAGGGAAATAGCAGGATCTCTACTGTTTACATTTGACTTTGTTCTACAGCGAAGTGTTAGGAAAACAAGCCTTATATTTAAAAGAAGCAAGATAATGCAAATAAAATAAAATAAAAAACCACTCTGCCCACCTTCCCATTTAAGCATACAATCTTACAATCTTTCTTGATTTATAGGCCCTGTTTTTCCCCATGACTACAAAGATCCTAACACAGAGTATTTAGGTTCATTAAAACTGGGCTCAACTTTTTTTCAGAGATCCTTAGATTACTTCAGACTCCCAGAGTTTTGTCAAGTACATCATAAAATCAAAAAACTCAAAAGCTATACAACTTTGCACATATCAATTAGGAGCAAAGGAGAAATCTTTCAAAGTATCAGATATTGGCAACTTCTTGCTCTCTACATTCTTAAATTATTCTAGTTCTCGGCATGAGTATATGCTCAGTCTGAATACAAATCGCAAAGTACACCATAGTTGGGATTTACATTTTAACATTAATTTCTCAGAGTTACAGTTGTTTTTTAATCTCATATTACACAGTAGAGAGTTACAAATTTACCTTCTTCTGGACCTGCATGAGTTTCCATCTCTTCTTTTATTTCCTCTTTCACTTCTTCTTCTATCATTACTTTTCCTACAGAAAGGATCGTTAGGCAATGGTTAGATGGTTTTAAAGGACCGTATGTTTTCTTTTCTGGATTAGCAGCCTCGGCATATGTGCACAACGTTAACAATTATTCAGTGCAACATTCAGAAGTAATTTAGAAAGGTTTCTCAGCCCTGTGATAGAGAAACATAGCTAACAGTGCAGGCATACTGCGAGCGTAACGTAAAGCACTGAAACAAGATGATATCACATGTCAAAATGTTCCACTGAAATTATTAACAGGAAGAAAGCGAAATGCTAAACCGGCAAAACATATCACAATGTCTTACCAATATTATGATTTTATACTGAATTTTTAGTGTAAAGTTTAGTGTACCTAGTAATTGAGAAGCATTCCACTGTAGTTTAAAATATCTCAAGAACTCCTTTGGCAGATGCCTGAATTTTGTAGCTCCTACCTTGGATAACAGTACTAAGTAACACATACACAGCTAAACTTTGAAAATACAGCTCTCACTGCTTAACCCAAGATCTCTCTCAAACTGCAGCGTATTTCAACTAGACAACACAGATAAGCTTATCACTAGCGAGAGGGATTTGGAAGAACTAGGTAGTTGAATTCCAAGAAGGTAAAAACACAAACAGATGATTTCACAGTGCAATGGAACCACCGTGAACAGCCTAAACATTTAATTTATTTTGTTTTCAATCAATTTTAAGGCAATTACAGAAGAAAAACCCTCAAAAAAAAATGTCATCAGACATTAAAAACCAGTAATGCTTTTAAAAGCAAGATACACAAACCATATTAAAAACAGTAATATACTAAAAATGAGATGGTCATACCAGGACAACAGGTACTTGGTACAAGCCCATGGCCAAAAAGCAAGTTTCTCCAGCTACTGAAACTGCAGCTATTCAGTAAGGATATTCCCGGTGTACATTTTTAAACAATAGCTGAATTGCTATTTAACTGCCCTACACCATCATTCACACAGAAAATTTTATCACAGAAATATTATTATATGCAAATTGTATACAAAAAAATGTTATTTTCATCAGCTCCACAGCTCCTGCTCTTTAAAAAATGATCTTGCTACAAAATCAACCACATTACAGTGTGCAGTTCATCTGTTTTAGCAAAAATTATGGTCTGAGGTAATATTACAGCAGTCTCAACAAAGTGCAAAAAACCCCACAATAAACTACTAATCACCTTGCAAAAAAAAACATATTCTGCCTTTCATTTTGCAAACTGGTATCAGTTTGCACATGGATCTTTTACATATACCCAGAAGCAGAAGTTCAATCCAAACAGAATAAATAGAACCTGTTTGTGCCCTGTTAGCATCCCATCTACATTATGTTTACGAATAGGAGAAATACTGTGTGGAATCTGACCAAAGGTCTCTCTCTCTCACTAGCCTGTCTCCTACAGTGGAGAATCACAGAGGCTGATAGTGAGAATACAAACAGCACAAGCAATGTGATCCTTTCCTCAACAGTTTCCTTCAGTCAGCTGATTAAAAAAGTCATGAGATAAAATTGTATGTGCTTAACAATTCCTTTTCCTGATACACCTCACACATCAGTCTGAAAGAATGACCTTGGATTGGCACATTATGCTCTTTTTTCTTTCTTTTGTTTTTTTTTTTGGGGGGGTGGGGGTGGGTAAGTTCTGATAAACTACCTGCTCTGAGATGAGAGCAACCAAGAGTAAGAGATTGCTGTCACATCTTACCTTCTCTCACTTCTTGAATCATTTCGTCAGGAAGAGCAAAATTCTTCTCTATGTTAGGGAATGGAAGAATCTCAGATTCGTGCTTAGAAAGAAAAGAAAAATCTCCATGAATTACTTTGGTAAAAACTTTAATTTGGATTTAGAAGTGCAATCTCAAATTCTATTTTACATGCAATTAGTAGCTAAATAACTCTTAACAAGATATTTCAAACACTAGACAATCAGGAGGCTCCTGATGTCAAACTGATTACAAAGGTAAAAATATTTGAGATCACGACCCGCGATCATTTGAGATCATTTCTGGCACCCAACCATGGCAAATTCTTACATAAACACACTACAACCTCCTTGTTTGGCACTTGAGTTTGCTGGATCAGCATTTAGGCAACTTTAATAAACAAAGGTAGACCACAGTATGGAAAAAAAAAACCAAACAACAAACTACTGCAGGTTCTATTGTCTCCCAGCTGACAAGGAAAACCTCATCAATTCAGTGGAACGACACGTAATTCTTAATTGCATGAAAGGTATGTCAGGCTCAGTGATTTTGGCCTATCAAAACTCCTGAACTATACGAAAAAAGAATGTGCTCAGATCAATCCGTTATACTCACAAGAGCCTGCATATCATACATGGTGCTCAGATGGTCCCAAATCACTTTGGAAGAAATCTGCCGTCCAATATTCTGACTGAATTTATCTCGGATACAAATCATGTGGAAGTGGCGATTCACACCTGGGGGAAAGAACTCAGTGCCATTAACACTCCTAATGGTTCTACCTGTGCCACAAAATGAAAAGAAACCACCCAAACAACCCCATCCTATCGTTACAGGGAAACCGTAGAGCAGGGGAGAGACACATGGCAGCCTGGGCATGCTTTTTCACCCTACATTGCAGGTCCTGTTCTGGAGAGGGGCTGACGCTGCCCCACTGGGTAACGCCTCCACACGGGGCCGCAGACAGGGCTCGTACAGAGGCTGTGTGAAAAGCAACCGAGGGGCAGCGTAAGGCAGCGGGTCAGGAAAGGCGAAGGCAGAGGGGGGCGAGGAGGGCTGGTTCTGTCTCCCCGGGCGGGGCGGCCCTCCGTCCCCACAGGCGCCGCCGCCCTCAGGAGAAGCCCCGGGGCCCTGGACCGGCAGCCGCGGTCCCGGGAGGCCGCTGGGGGCAGCACCGCAGCGCGGCCGGGCCGCTAACCACCCCCTCCCCCCCCCCATCCCCGCTCCGGGCCCAGCGCCTGGTTCTCCTCCCCGGCCAGCGCCGCTACTCGAGGCCGCGGCTCAGGCGCGGCCTGCTCTCACCTACGGGCTTGTGGCCCAGCATGGCGTGGAAGAGGCAAACCTCCACTTCAGGACTCCACACCACCACCGCCTCCTCCGCCGGTACGCCGGGTTCCGGAGCGGCGGCCGCTGCCGCCGCGGCGGCTGCAACGGCGGCAGCGACCGCCGCGGCGGTCCCCGGCCCGGCGGCGGGCAGCGGCGGCTTCTCCACAGCGCCCGCCGAGCCGCCCTCCGCCTCGCCCATGGCCGCGCCGCCGCCCGCAGCGGCTCCTGCCGGCCGGGAGGAGGGGGTGGCGGGCCGCGGGGCGAGGCGAGGCGGGGCGGAGCGGAGCGGCGGGGAAAGGCCCTTTGGGGCCTCGCTGCTGGGGCAGGGGGAGGTTTCGGAGGGGGGTTTACCTCAGGTAAACGGCGTCCGTAGGCCTGTGCGGCATATGGCGCCCCCGGAGGGTTGGGGGGTCGCAGTGGGGCATGGGGAAGCTTCCAGGAAGCCTCGGCCGCCCCAACCCTCGCCCTCCCGGCCCAGGTGGGAGATGGCGCTGGGGAAGGGGCCCAGAGCGCTTCAACCCCCCCCCCTCCCCGAACCGCTCCTCCTTGTCACGGCAGCACCGTTTTATATCGACCTGACATGGATGCTTAACAAATAGCTACGCCTGCCATGTTTAAAAAATGCAGAACCCACCAGCTTTGCCCGTCATTTAAGGTGTAAAAAACCTGTTATGTTTGGGAACAAAGCGGGTGTATCATTCCCTCGGTGACAAGGCGTTTTTTTGCCTTGTTAGGTATTATTAGACACGCGGGCATGAAACGGGGCCTCTGTTGCTTAGGTGATCAGGTTTTCGTATTGCTCACTCCTCGCTTGAAATCTTAATCCTTTTTGTGACATTAAAAGTATTTCGGTAGCAAATAACAATGACATCATACGCAAAGAACTGACACTGTTCTGAGTGAATAATAAAGCAGTGGGGACAAAAACTTACAAGCGAAGAGACATTATTTTCATGCAAATTATCCGAAGAATAAAAAGCAGGAAGGGAAAGATGCAATTTTCTGAAATGGGAAACTTTCTGTATGTTTGATACCCAAAGAATTAACTTGACTCAGATCGTTCTTTGGGGCTTGATGTAATGCTTAGACCCAAAAGAGATTAACCTAACATTTAGTAAACATTTGAAATGAGTTAAATCCAAAACCTCACACGTGATTCTATGGGAAGTTTGGGGTTGTGGATCCTGAATTTGGGTGCCTGGGTGCATATCCTCTGTTCCAGCGGGGTTCAGGCTGGTCTCTTGAACGGAAGGGAGTCTCTTGCTCCAGTCCGGTTTAGATGCTGTTGACATTTTCCAGGAATAACCGTTTCTGCAAGAGCTCCGTTTGGTGCGACAAAGATCCTGCAGAGATGACTTTTCTGCATCAAGACTACAGGCATCTCCAGAAATACTTCTTCTGCCTCCTGTCACCTTGGTACCGGCGTCCTGGTTGCGCTGGACCTGCATTTACACCGCTCAGGCTTCACACGACTTCCCTCATTTTGAGCCAAAAATTGCCTATCGACAAGATTTTGCCAATCTGGAATACAAGTCCGCACGCTTTTCCAGTTACATCCAGCCCTAAATCCAGCCCTGGTTCTCAGACCCATTTAATCTTCCGATGTTTATTTGCTCTATGCCGCTACCCAGTCTTAAGCTGGTAGGGAAAGAGAGGGTTGTGATTTCCTGTGATGACTGCACAGCAGGAGCACATGAATTCCGGAACAACTAAATTCCTGTTTTCATACACATGTTTCTACGCATTACAAAATGAAGGAAGAAAGAACAAATAAATTACAGAGTATAAAAATTGTTTCCCCGTAGAATAGTTTTCAAAGTTTTGCAGGAATAATTCTTTTTTTCTTATTATTTTTAAGTCTGTGTGAAACACTGAGCTTCAACACTCATCTGTCACATTATGCTTCTACTTAAAGACTATCATCAAGAGGGAATAACCGTGTCAACTCAGATAGCAATTTTTATGTCATTAAGTTCTGATGACTAAAAAAAGTAGCATGTGAAACAGAATGTGAAAAAACATATGGCTACCTCTGAAAGTACAATAGCATATGAAAATAATTTAATTCAGTAGAATAATGTTAATTCAACAGGAAGAGTATATGCATAAATTGGCTGCTATTTTGCTTCAATCACAAGTAATTACATTTCCCTGTGTCTAAATTTCCTTGTCTCTTTCAGTGCCTCCAGGAAACATATGGGAGCCTGTGCTAATGCCGCATACAGCCCCTACCTGAATTCTGCACAGAGTGAAATTTTTCTCTATTTAAATTCTAGAGGTTTTTTTCCCCCCTCCCTGAACAGATTTTTCAGGTTCTGAAAAATTTACCCTCCTCTTGTTCAAGTTTGAATCTTACTTTGTTTTTTAAGCAGATATCAGCCATCTAAGACATGCACAATTTAGTTCCTCTCTTTTTCTTCCCACTCTTTGGGCTGCTTTCAGCCGTAGAAACCCGGCTGACTGCTACAGCGACTAAGGGTGCTCAGCCCTTTGCTGCATCGGGTCCTGTCCCCTCGGAGAGACGATCTGATATTTCAGAACAACTGAGAAATACGCCTGGCATTTGGCATTCTCGCTAGAAGCGTTGGATTTCTCGGGTAAGCAATATGGCTACAACTATTTCTGTCGCTATTTTAGAACACCATGTGTTAGTGCCCTTAACAAAGTAAAAACTTCATTCCGAATCCTGGATGATTCTTGGTATGACACATGAAGGTTTGTAAAAGGATATAATCTGCATACTTTTGCGTTAAAACCAGTCACTTAACCTTTGCTGGGGATTTTAGTACATCTTTGACATAGAATCTTAACGGAATTTTTCTTACACAGGTGAATGAAACCTCCTGAGTCCCCGAGGGAGCATTACCAGCTTTATTCTACAGAAGCTGAGGAAGAGAAGTGCTGCCGTTTGCCGGAGCCTGTGGACAGGGATCCCTGCCGAAACTGATGGATGTGCTCAGCGGTCACTGCTGCTGATGCTAAGCTTATGTCGCTAGCCACAGTTGGGTTTAATTTTTGACAAACTGGGTAATGAGCTGCTGTATTATGCCATTTTCATTGCGTACGTAGTTTTTACTTGCAGAAGTACATACATTGGGCACCTAGTCCTGTGCCAAATTACTCTCAGGTCCATAAATCCTCCTCCAAGATAACTAATCTCAGTGCCTTGGCATATTTCAGTATTTCCAAATACAATATCCTTTCTGACTGATGAGAACCTCCTGAAAAGAGGAGTTCTGATCTGATTTGTAAGCTTTAGCATTACTTTCAAAATCTGTTGTTTCAGTGTGAAATCTGTAAGAAGGTTTCTTAACAGAGCTGCATAAGGAATTGTCCAAAAGTTGGAGCTTGATCGTTTTGCATATCTTTTAATAAATCAATGAAGATAGTTTGATATAGACGTGCTTTTCTCCCTGTTAAACCTGTTTATCAACCTGTTGTTAGAGTCTTATCACACAGCAGCATTGCCTCTTCCAGTGGCTGGCAAGGAGATACTTCCCAGCTATCTCCCAGTTGCCTGCGTTCTTAGCAAAAAGGTGTGTTTGATTATTTTAAACAAGAACATTGAACTGGCAGTTCACTCTCAGATCTGGCCTGCATGGCTTCTTACAGGGGTAAAAATATGGAATTCAATTCAAAATAAAGGGGGTGAGGTGGGGGGTGGGAAGCAGCTGGCAGACAGAGGATTCATTCTGTTTGCTGAGACATATGTTCTTGAACTGAACTTCTCCCTTGTGATCGGTTGTGCTCATTCTCCCAGCGGAGAGAGGCTACATATTAGATGGGCATCAGATGGCAAACCTTAGAAAAATAGATTGAAAACAGTGCAAATAATCATCTCTAAGCACGCACAGAGGCGCTCATTACTGCTGCTGTTACACTTCAAAATACCCCAGTGCAGAGTGGGGACTGGGTAGGGAAAAGCCATCTTACTGATTTTTCAGTTTAATAAATCCCTCATCTCCCAGGCTTACAGAGAAGCGTAAAGAAGAACCAGTGGATTTCGAATGAACAAGTTCAAGGTGAGCACAAGGATCGGTTCATGAGTGCCTGGCTATCCCAAGCCAACATCAGAAGACCATAGCATGTTTTACTGAAGGTGATTGTCATTGAAAGTGCCCAAAGTGGCTGCCAGACAGAACCCGCGCCCGCCCAGCTGCTCAGCATAAGTCGAGAAGGGATTCCCTTCCCTGACAGTTTCACTGGCGTGACTGGGATTGTTCAGACCATCATTTGCTTCTCTGGGTCATTTTTTTTAAACTTAGTTTTCAAAACAAAACCACTACTCTTTAAAATAAAAAAGAGCCGGCATAAACACAAAGGATCTTCAGAAGGAAAGCAGACAAGCGCTGGACCCGACTGCCTGACATTAAAATGACAGCCATGCTCAGCCTTTCACTCTGGCAGAGGGTGGCAGCAGATTTTTGTAAAATAGGTGGACTCCTTTAAGTGCGTACAAACCTTGACAGAACTGTGCAAGTCAGGGGGTCGGGATATTACGTTAGGGCCCTTTTTTTTGCATTTCATCTTTGACTACCTGAGAGTATTCACAAGTGCCCTTCAGCATCATCCATTGCACCGCATCACCTGGGAGATGGTGAGGATTGCTTCCGAGCGTGGACCCTCTGCGTTGGCAACCAAGAATGTGTTAGGAGCAAACGGCAGCTGCAGCCAGCCAGGCGATGGAAAGCAAGCTGTGGAAACAATAGGTTAGTGTGAAATTTGGCTTGCAATAATGATAAGTCAGTAGCACCACCCGGGAATAAGCCAAGTAACTTGTCAAAGAACACCTGAGCTTGTCTATTTCTTGTGTAGAAATATGTCTCCAGATTCAGCATGTCTCTGAAATGAGAGAGTCCACAAAGTGCTCATAACAGGTTCCTTTTTCCTCATTAGCCATGGAAAACAGGCCTGTCCTGTCTCCTGTTTTGTTTTAAAAACACTTCCGTTTTGATTCCAAAATTTCCAGCCTGTGTTTGATTTACAGGACCAAACCAGAGCTGTATAATTCTGGGTTTATCCTCATGTGCAAAGAATATAATTACTCCCAGTAGGGAATGCTTGATAAACCAACGTATCTGATGATGGAGCTTTATCTGTTGAGCCAAATTCCTCACTGGGTATGGAGTGAAGTCCATCACATGGAGAAGAAATTGGATTCTCAGACATCATCTGTATATTTGCAGTTGTGCTATTGGTAGGAGATGCTCTTAACGTGGGACACAGTTTGCTTTGAGCCAGACAGATGCTCCTGTCCTCGATCAGGAGCAGCTTTGACTGGTGTTGCCTAAAGCCTCTGAGTTTGCCCTTCACCATTTTCAATGAATCCACCACTATCTTTAATAATCCCAAAACAGATCAACTGCAAAAAAAATGTCTTATGCTTCAATGTTAATCAAAAAGGAAAAAAAAATCCATTGATTTCAGTGAAGGTGAAATTTCATGTAGACTGGCTCTTGTTTCTATTCACCTGGCGGTTTAGGAGACACCTGTAAGAGGAGGCGGGAGACAGTTGGTTACTGTATTTCAGGCCTGCGACTTATTTTTTTGATTGCAGTTTACACCACCTCTTTCAAAGCCAGTTATTCCTTCTAAAACAGCACAAAAATGCCAAAGTCACTATATCAGTAATTTGAAGTGTTTGGATTAGATCTGAAGCATGGAAGTATTTCCATCTTCATAGCCAACGAAGTGTCAGTTTTCACCATGTGCATGCCTACGGCATCTCAGGAGGGAAAAGAAAAACCCTTCAAATAAACAGGTTTAAAGAAAGGCTGCAGACAACACTGTCATGACTGACATCACTATATAAAAATATAAATATATATATACATATAAATCTGTTCCTGTAGAAGGGAACAGATAGAGCTAACAATACTACCAAGGTAATATGTGCCATTCTTTTTGCTGTGTGCTTATACACTTAGCCACTTCTTGTTTTCTGATTCTGCAGGCAGAACTTTATCTCAGTGCATTGCTGCTTGTGTACCATAACGCAGCGATTTTATAAACTGTACAGAGATGATATAAGTTGATGTAAAAGTCAGTGATGCCAATGAGATATTGCACAAGAAGTTTGGCAAATTATGTTACCTTCATGTTACCTTAATTGCATAAACCTGCCCGTGGGATCAGCAGTTTTCTACCGAACTCCAAAATTCTGATGACCGCACTGTTTCCTACTAGGAGCACTCCACAATTAAACTCTGGTGTTGGAGGAATTTTTAGTGGATGGATACAGGCTGACTTGGCCAATGTGCTCTACTACTTCGTCCATCGCTAGATTGCTGGTCCTGGTTTATCCCTTATTTATTTCGCTCAGTAGCCTCTACCCCAAAGCTGCTATTTCAGGCTAGTAGAAGTGAGCGTTCACTCCAAACTCCAACTCCAACTCCTATCAGCATGCATTCTTTGCTGGGTCAGGTCTGTAAGCAATTTTACGTATATATCATAATTCCCATCTGACCACATATGTTAGCGTGTTCTGAGGCCAGCTGTGATATACAGACCTCTTATTTAGGATAGCCTCATTTTTTTTCTGGAATAGAAGTAACTGAAAACACGCACATTTAAATAGCTTTTATCTCTTTGCTTTTTGGGAATAATCTTCCTCCCTTTGTATAATGGGTAGCAGCCTTAACGCTTCCCGGTTCTTCAACTGCATCGGTTGCTTAGAATAAGGATCTCATTTTCACATGAATCCTATGGCAGGGCAACCTGACGGATCTAAATTCAATGAAAATTACATAAAATTGAAAGAGAGCAGATGCTATTGTAAATGATGGCAGGGCAGCACTATTACTATCACCTACTTTGCATAATCATGTCAGCGCCAAAGCCAGTTAGCACGTTTCACAGCTTTTCCCAGCAAGCGGCGGCTGTAAGCTTTTTGGAAGGAGACAGAGCTTCTCTGCCTATTCAGGATTTCTCAATTGCCTCGGCCATTCATGCTGGTTTTGTGCTCCTCGCCACAATACCGGAGGTAAAGTATCAAATTTAAGCAATTTTCTAAAAGGTAGGAAGGCCCCGATTTCTTTCATAAGAGTTAACTTCATCGTTTAACTATGTGAGAAATTTATAACGGAAATATCTATTTGATTTTATCGTGTGTGTTGGAGGGCACAGTTTTAAAAGCTTGCTAACTATTTCTTTATAGAGTGGAAGAGGAGGGTGAGGCGTGAGAGACGGATACGCAGGTGCACATCATGCTTTGGCTGGCTTCGGGTCCCACCTACACATCCTGGGGCTACTGACTCATCCTGCAGCCCATGTCACAGCCATCAGGTATCTCTTGCTCTTATCCCATTCTGAAAACCCTCTCTGCTGATGATCTGAATTACTCACACTGTTCTTACATTCCCATTAGAAAAGGAGCTCAGCTGTCCAAAGGAAGTGCTGATACAGAATGTTCTGATGTCTGGGGGGCTCTTTCTCCTGGCTTCAGAAGACTTTAGATCAGCCCTTAGGAAGCCATTAGGAGTGGGAGGTAGAGAAGGAGCATTTGCTACAGATTGTCCGCTGGAGTTGGAGAAGTCATTTAAGAATATCCCAGGGAATGTCAGAGCTCTGTGATTCCCCAGCCGCTTTATACCTGCCTGTAAGTCTCAGCCCTGGAGATCCTTTAGCACGCTAGAGATGCTACTGTATGGTCAAAAGAGTTAGGGAGTGTAAAAATCCTCCTTTTTTCTAATCTTCCTTCACTGGCTAGTTTTCAGATTTGCCAAGGTGTCTGGATCTGGCTGGGGTAGAGGCAGAGCTGACCCCTCCTTCACACAGAATCTATGTATTTGTTAACTACTAATGTCATGCTGGTTGAGGATTTGTTAACTCGCACTCCTCAAATCAGGTATTTGTGTGCTTTGTATTTCAGGGACTGTATACCTGTGAAGGAAAATTTGGTGTCTTTAGCCTATATTTGCCAAACTTAGTATACATCAGAGCTAACTCCAAGTGTTTCAGAACACAGCTCTTTTCCCAGCTCTCTTTGCTGCTATGAGATATCAAAGCCTAAAAAAATAGAAAATTCTTTTTGCAGCAGCTTCAGAGATCCTGAAGGCCCTAGGCTCCCTAGCAGTCCTGAGATAAGAATTATTCAATCACATTATATTTCTGACTTTCAAAAGTTTGGCGTTTTTTTTGTTCACCGTTAGAAGCAGATGAAAGCTCATTTGGACTCCTTGCACATCTTACCATAGAATAGAGTACAATGTACTTTAAGAAAATAATAAGAATTAAAAAAAAATCTGTTTTGCTTTAACAGATGGAAATTTGGGGCTCAGGTGAACTATAATGGGTCCTATTAACATTGCACACCAGAAATCTGAATTGCTCATGCGATGATAATAAATATTTACAAGATTGAAAGGATGGCTTTTTTCCCAGTGTTTTATTTCCCCTCCCTGGAAGCTATTACCTGAAGTGCTCTCTACTTTTGGTGATGTTAAACATAATCACCACAATTTTCCTTTTGAATGACTAAGTCTCCACTAGAAAATATTTACAATTGTGGCAAGTTTAAAAGAGAACTTGCATCTACCAATGTTTTGTTTGATGCTTTTGAAGGGTTGTGTGACCTTAGAAGAACCACCTGACCTTGGTCAGACAAAATCATCCAGCTCTGTGGAGTACAAGAACCTTCCACCAAATTGTTCTGGTCCTACTTATAAGCTGAGTTTCTCAGAAATTCCCTTTTATGCTGGCCTTTTTCGTGCTGCCATTTTTTCCCTATATCTGGTCTTGCTGTCCTCCCTTTTATTTATTAGCCTGAAGACCAAATGCTCAATAGTCAAAGAATAGAAAGAGCTAAAATGAGAGGCGGAAAAAATAGTGTTTGTGGCAAATTTAAAATGCTGGGTCATTCACTGCCTGTGTTAAATCATCCCCTTTGAACTACTCTCATAATTGGGTTTTTTTTTATGGGAAGGATTTTTCATCAGTGAAAGTGATAGCAACATGGATGTAGAGTTATCCTGGGGTCTAACACGACTGCTGTCCTTATACAGCTGACAAACTTTCATCCTCAGAGGCGGTTTTGATGGTATTTTCATTGCAGAAGTTCTACTCTTGCACGGGACGATTTAACCTGCTGCTGCCTTTCTGACAGTGTCCAGCCGCAGCGACCTGTGGTGGCTTTCAAACATGGGCACAACATGCAAAGTAGCAGTTTCTCCCTGTTTTGTGCACAGGAGTTTCTAAAGCTGTTTTAAAGAGTCTTGCTACTGTGGTCATTTAATTTCTCTCTGTTGAAGGGGAGTCTGATTGACTCCATCTGAATGTTCTCCATGATGAAAGGTGAGATGAAACCAGAATCTTTCCTCCCTTAGAAAATAGCTTCTCGTAAAAGGTGTGTAGCTGTTCATGCACCCACGTGCAGAAGTGTAATTTTTCTTCAGCACAGGAGGGGAAGTAAGGGAGAGCTGATGAATTTTCCTCCATGTCTACAGCGTGTTCTGGAAGAGGAACCCAAGAGCATAATAAGCTGTGTTCACCACTTTGAATTTTTTAAGTTTTTCTTCTTGGATCAACTTAGTTCAGTTGTTAAGACAAATAATCTCATGATGTTTTCCCGCTTTATCTTTTATTGCTGCAATTCATGTCTGTATATTACCTTATCTCTGTACCCTGATGAGATTGTTTCTAATTTGTTCAAATTTGGAACAGTTTCTATTTGCTCTCGCTGTGATCAAGGCAGGCTCATGCAAAACTGTGCTCTTCTAATCCGTTTTATTAGATAGGATTGCTGATTAGATGTCTTTATACTTGTCTTCCAGACCAATTTATAAAATGAATTCTGACGATGGCTGTTTGAAGCTCCTGATTCTAATACAGGTAATATTCAGGTTCACAATAGGAAGTTTGTTGACAAATATTTTTCTGGAAAATGAAAATCGCAAACTTCCTGGAACAATGAATACACAATGTACGCTGCTCCCTTTACTCTTTAGTTACTAACAGACAGTACTTTAAACAACAGACAATTAAACATGATGGTGATCTCTTGTTTTATGTCACTGGACTAAATCTACTAAGTTCAGGCACTGGAATTACTCCTGGTTCACGCTGGCGCGAGCAGGAGATGCTGTGTCTATATGCCAGTACAATTCATACCGTGTACCTACTTGTTTTACACGAGGCTCGTTTTGTTTTTCCTCTATGTATTCATTACAGGGGGATCTAATTCAAACCCTCAGACTTAGGTATTTGCTCTTTGGGGCAGTTCCATACCCAAGTCCGGCTCCGGATAAAGGGGTGCAGAACGCCCTACCAGGTGCGGGAGAGAAGGAACCCTCCCCAGGGGCAGCACTGGGAGCAGTTTCGTGTCCACAGTTTCAGAGGATTCACAACAGGGCGAGGGCTGTCCAAGAGCTTTAAATTGCCACATTCCTCAAACATCTAAGGAGATGAGACAATAAAAAGTTTTTAAACCCTGTTAAGAGGTAATATTAATATCTATGATATGTCCTAGTATAAGAAACTTCTTCTGTCACCAACCCCAAACATCCATGTCACCAAACATTTTAATTTTCAGTTTGGAACAACAATTGCTATTTACGTTGCAAAAAATCACCCATCATTGAAGAAAATGTAATTTTAAAACTTTGTGACCTATTATAGCGAGAGGGCAGCCGAGGGAAAAAGCTTTTCATTATGACTGCATTGTGAGTCTGCATTTTTCCCTCAATTTACTGTTCAGTTGAGTCTTCTGCCAAGAGACACTATCTTAAAATTGTTTTTCTCTTAAGACAGTTAATGAAAGGTTATAATTAAGATAAGTGGGATCAAGCATGAGATCTCAAATTGATGTTGTTTGATGGAAGCAGCTGTCTTTTTGCTGCTTTATAAGCCCTGTTGGTGTCAACAACCAGAAACCTGAACGTTCTTCAAAATCCTCGTTAGTTCTTTGTGCATTTGCGTTCAGCCTGAGAATGAAAACTCTCCGTGATCCTCGTGGCTTGACCCAGTGGTTACACAGACTTCAGAGCTCACATAATTTACAAAATCAGGTCATCTTAGGGAATGGGGGCAACCACAGATTAATGCAGGCTAATTACTTGGCTTCTTGGTACACTCTGACAGTTTCTTCCTCTCAAAATTCAGTGTAACTTTACAAGTAATTAAACATAGCTCTGATCTTGTAATGCTAAAGCGGTTTTCTTTTAAGAATGGCCAAACAGTTCAGCGCAGCCCGGCTGATGATCCTGGGTGGTTGGATGCCTGCGTGACACCCCTGACACTCAGTGCGTTTAAATCTCTCGCAGCATTTCTTTCCTTGCCTCCTGCGACACCACTCCTCTCGTGGCTGAGGAGTTCACACCTCTGACACCAATTATGTGTCTTTGTATTTATTTGTACTTGTCGCTTCTGTGATATCGTTGCACGTGGCAAAGCAGAGGAGTAACGCTTTCTAGCCTGAACATTTTAGTTCTCTAATCTTTTCACTGGTTACTCCTCCCCAGCTCGAGGACTGTGACCTGTTAAATCAATCCAGACTGAAGGGTTTTTGTAGCACACCGTGTTATCTGTCTTCAGTCTCCATCCATCGCAACTACCTTATATTCAGCAAATACAATTGTTCACTGATTTTAAGGGATGAGACTGAAGTGCAAAAGGTGATCTGGGGTACAAATGCAAATGCCTAGTTTACTGGATTATTATCTGGAATTGTACTCTGGTTTATATTCTTGGAATAGACTTTAGTCAGGTTGTTTGCATTTGGACTCAGATTTCTCTAATGTCAGACAAGATCTGATGTTAGTCCTCAGGCTTAAATCTACCTCTAGGAAGAAATACCGGCACAGAGGTAACACTTACATGGCTGGAAGTGTTTGGAGTAAAACGGTTTTAAGCAACAAACAACATGTTTAAAATGACTCATCTGTAGAAATAACCAGTTTCAAAAATGCGCTTGGATTGGGATTTTAGCCTGCACACACGGTTTTCTTAAACTTCTTGGAGAGCAAAAGAGCACCTTTGGCAGAAAAGAAGCCATTTTGCTGGAGGCTGAGAAGGCGCAGCAGTAATGGTGCTGGGTTAGTTTAGGATGACAGGGTGAATTTGTCCGACAGCCCGCTGATACGTGCAGGGCCACATCTTGAAACAGAAGCTGCCAGAGAGGTGCTGGTGTCAACCTTCCCGGCACTGATGAAGTGCAGTAAAAATGATGATTACACGCTATGCCTCCCCACTCTACTGAAAACAATTTCTCTGTGATTTTCTTCTCACCGTAATACCCCAGGCCTCCAACTCCTGATGTATAACTTTTCCCATATAATTAATCCTGCGCGTCCTTAAATGTAAGCCTGTGACTAAGTTTGTCAGAATTTTTTTCTGCCTGAATACTCTTGTGTTTCTCTGGGCTGAATGTGGAGGGGCGCAGCAAGCCCCAGGGAAGTAGCCAAGCCGCGCTGGAGGTGGGCTCCTGCCCAGTTTCTGCAGAAGCAGAACAAGCTATTCAGGGAACCATTCGGCGTTAATCATTTCCAGCAACCCATCGGGCATTGGGCTTTACTGGGACTATCCCGTTCACTTCTAGTCCATGTCAGCAGCACAGTAAGATCCTTTAGGAAATGCCATTATGGGCTGTAATCATAAGTGGAAAATATTTGGTTTCACAGCATTTAAGTGGAACTGCTTGTGATTGCTGTTTTCCATGCAAAACACTTATTTTTAGTCGCCTTTGTTGCATTAGCAGTCATTTGGAAACAGCCCCCAGAGGTGCCTTTGTTTCTGTAGCAGCAGGCTGGCCCGTTCTGTGCTCCCCGCTGCGGACCCGCTCCTCACACCTCGCCCTGGCTGGTGGGTACCGCTGGGACTCGGCGGGATTTGAAGGTGACCATTGCCACCTCCTTCTCCTGCGTGACGTGTGATGGACGGTGGGTGCTGTGTTCCCACCATCGCTATGCGATACCTGATTAAAAAGGGCATCAGAGCTTCTTGTAACTGTTTTTTTTTTCTGAGCGCTGCAAGGGTTTTTGCAAACGAACGGCCACAAGAGGTGACCAACCTGCTTGGTGGAGACTTGTTTTAGGAGCAACTCCACTGGGAAGAGTGGGGTGTGGATTTGGCATTGTTATAGCGAATTATCCCATGGCAATGGATTGTATTCCTGATCCTGCTGGACTATTACTGGTAGGAAAGCTGTTCTAAAGCACCTTCTCCAGTTTTTAACACAAGTTGTAGAGAACAAAGCCTCCTTACAGGATTTTAAAATAATTCATAAAAATTTAAAAATCATAATAACAGACTCACAAATGAACTAACAGAAGAAACCCTGTACCTGCCTTTTTAATACCAAACTAAATATCCAAGTGGGGCAGGGTTCAGGTATTCCTGTTCAAAAGAGTTAAAAATCCACAAAATTGGGTGACGGTGGTAGCCTGCTCTGGAACCATAGCAATGGGAATAGAAAATCCCTAAAACAAAGAGTCCATAAACATAAATTATCCAATTATGTTGAATAGCCATTGTTCCAAGTGGAGCCCCAACAGAACAGAACGTTAAGCAGTAACCTAGTGGTAGCTGATGGGATGAAGGTATAACCTCTAGTTACCTTAGATAACGTTAATGCTAAAAATCACACCTCTAGGAGGAGATTTTATATGTAAATGTAAGACCACCTTAGTATAATGAGCCAGACAGGAATTGGGACATGCGTAAATGAGTTTTTGTTATATAATTACAAGTCAGCTATTTTGATGTGATTTTTCTTCGTTACCTTTTTGTCTAAAAGACACCGTGCGTTTCCTAACTGGTGTGCTGGCTGCGTTAGGTGCCGGGCACCCTATTCTGCTGAACTGAAATGTCTCCACTCAGTGTGTTGATTGACTTTCGCACACTGGGTGAAGAACCCTTAGTTTTAAGACCAATATTCCCACAGCTCCATTTTCATTCTTATCTCTCGTCCCTTCCTCTGCCGAGGACATGGTGTTTCTGTTTCAGTCACAAAGCCCTCCTAGATGTTGATTTTGCATTCTCTGTTCCTATAACGAACTACACGCCGGCACTGAGGTGAATCAGACAGACACCGCACCGAGACAGCAGCAGTTCCGTGTACAGAGGGAAATGACAAAGTGCTGGCTGTGGCTGTGTTGTGAAAATAACGGGCTTTAACGGTGGCAACTTCGCGCTGGAATCAACTCAGCAGGCAAACCTGAAGCCCTGGCATGGCAGCGGCAGTTCTGGGCTTGCTTTGCCTTGGCTGGTGCTGGGTGGCACCGGTGACAGCAGCTCCGTGATGCCAGCGGTGGGTCTGTGATCCGGGTGGGCAGCGAGGAGGGGAACGGGGGAAATGTTTGGCGTTCAGGTGCCTGGAGAGAAAACCAAGGAGGAGGCTTTGCTCAGGCCTGGGACCTGGGCTCTGATAGCAACAGCAGCTGCAATCATCAACTCCAAATCTACTTTATTACTCTCTTAATCAGGAATACTGCTTGTCAGGCTTAATGGACAGTTAATGTCACTTGTTTTTATTGTGTAGTCTGAGCCTGCTGATTGGTGTCTGCATTTACACTGCCATCGGGGCCGGTACAGCAGCGCCGGGGATGCTTTGTGATGTTAGCCAGCTACCACGGGTATGAGGTCAACGTGCCAAATTCCAGAAGCAGCAGCCACATCCAAGCTTCGGATTTAGTGAAATTGGTGAGACTTTCCATAGACATTCATGGACTGTTGATCAGGCTGTTTACAAGGAAAGTGCCTGCAAATTAGGTGATTTCGTTTCCAGGCAGAGGGCATTAGGTATTTTTGCGTGTCTTTCTGTAATAAGGCACAGAAGGATACGTGCTAAGCCATCAACCACAAATAGCAGGGGACATGACTTGTTAAGCAGCAAAGGAAAAGGAGAGGGGGAATTTGAGCTTTAGATCCTCCCACCTGAGCAAAAAGATGGACCATGAATGACTCGGGCGCTCCCTTTGTGAAAATGCTGCCAGTTCTGGTCCTCGTGGTCCCTGTGACGGGTGGGAGAGGTGGCAGTGAGCAGGAGGAACCCAAACAAACCCAGACAGTGGGCAGGGGAATTTGTTTCTTGGTGATTTCCTTCTTTTTTACGGGCCCCTAGGTAGAGGGAAAAACAGTGCTTTGTAGCAATTTTAAGTACACAGCTCCCTTGAGGCCAGATGGTTTGAAAATAAACCAAAGGTTACCTGTTACCTGGCTGGTACTTCACTGAGCGAGCCAGGGGGCTGCAGAGGGAAAACTTAGATGGAAAGACCCTCAGCAAGTTTGCCGATGACACCGAGCTGTGTGGCAACACGCTGGAGGGGAGGGATGCCGTCCAGAGGGACCTGGACAGGCTGGAGAGGTGGGCCCGTGCCAACCTTATGAGTCTCAACAAGGCCAAGTGCAAGGTCCTACATCTGGGTTGGGGTGATCCCAAGCACAAATACAGACTGGGCGGAGAATGGCTGGAGAGCAGCCCTGTGGAGAAGGCCCTGGGGGTGCTGATTGATGAGAAGCTCAACATGAGCCAGCAATATGTGATCGCAGCCCAGAAGGCCAACCGCATCCAGGGCTGCATCAGCCGAAGTGTGGCCAGCAGGGCGAGGGAGGGGATTCTGCCCCTCTGCTCCGCTCTGGGGAGACCCCACCTGGAGTACTGCGTCCAGCTCTGGAGCCCCCAACATAGGAGAGACATGGACCTGGTGGAGTGGGTCCAGAGGAGGCCATGAAGATGCTGCGAGGGCTGGAGCCCCTCATGCTGGGGGGACAGGCTGGGAGAGGGGGGTGTTCAGCCTGGAGAAGGCTCTGGGGAGACCTTATTGCGGCCTTCCAGTAGCTAAAGGGGCTCCAGGAGAGCTGGGGAGGGACCCTTGATCAGGGAGTGCAGCCATAGGATGAGGGGGAATGGTTTTAAACTGGAAGAGGGCAGATTTAGATTAGATGTCAGGAAGAAATTCTTTACTGTGAGGGTGGTGAGCCCCTGGCCCAGGGTGCCCCGAGAAGCTGTGGCTGCCCCATCCCTGGAGGTGTCCAAGGCCGGGTTGGACGGGGCTGGGAGCACCCTGGGCTGGTGGGAGGTGTCCCTGCCCAGGGCAGGGGGGTTGGAACGAGATGATCTTCAAGGTCCCTTCCAACCCAAACCATTCTATGATTCTATTTTTAAAAGTGAAATCAAACCCTGTAAACATGGCAATAGCCTCCATTATATCTTCTGGGGTTGTACTTAATAATATAACCTTCAAGTCTGGATGTTTTGCAAAGCAGAGGTTTGTTAGGGTATAGAGGCATAGGTGTGTAATTTTTTGGGGGAGTAAAGCTTGGCAAGAACTTCAATTTCAAAAGAAAAAAATCTGAGTAAACATTGCCAGTGGTTCATTTCTGCTTCTGTAGTGAGTGTAATCTTATGTTTCATTACATATTCACATGGGCACTTGAATCATTGTATAGAGTACCTGAATAAGAATTTAATCACGCTGCCAATTAATTTGCTAAGAAACTTATTGAAAATGCTGCTAAATGCAAGAAGTTTTGGAAATGTAATATAGAAACTCACCAGGTGTCTGTTTTTTTAAATCTGAAGGACTCTAATGTAATCTGATAAGTTGATTCTGTAATGAAGTTGCCGTGCTGAATTTCTAGGCCTTGGGCAATGAAGAAAGCTATAATCTTTTGTTTCATTAGACCACTGAGGTAGGATATATTTGTAAAACTGAATTAAACAGGCTAAAAAGCTCCGGTCAAAGGCTCTGGCAGGAACTAGAAAATTGGGTATTGGGATACATCTATGTGTATGCATAGCTCTGCTTCCCCACCAGCAGTGTGGTGACTCACCACATCTGCCTGTGACACACAGGGGATGGGGCTTCCTGGGGGGGCTTAGCACCGTCTCCGTCAGCTCTCCCAAAGCTTTCCATATTGCTCTTTGTCCTGGGTCCTTCTGACCATGCTCAGTTACCTTACAAGCCGTGGTTTGGGGATTCTGCTCTGGATTCCCAGCATTTTTCCCACCTGTGTATCATAACCCTGGAAAAATCCTCGTTCTGTCTGCTCGTGATGAGATTTGCCCTGCCCCGAGTCCCAGCAAATACAATCAGCTTTAGGAAACAACATTTCTATTCAATAATCCCTTTTAATCAAGCAATATTAAAGGAAGAAGAAATAATAACATCTAAAACAAAAACTAAAACTGCCATCAGAGCTGAGGTTTTACCCCAGTGTGCAAGAAGTTTACAGTCACTCAGGGTTTATGTGGGAAGTGTTCGGATACTATGCTGATGAGGGGTGATTTTAAATGGTTGCGTAAAATCAGAGAGTTTCAAGAAAGAGTGTACAAAGTCAGTACAAAGATGCATGACTTCGGAGGAAATTAAATTATAATTTATCTAGATAATGCTGCAGAAGGACCTGGTGTAAAGTCCAGTCACCAGGAGTTGAGACTCTCAGCAAAACTTCCCTTTCTCTTCAGAAAACACCTTAAGCAGCCCATGATCTTAAATGCTGTGAGCATCCACACAGTTAATTTTTGCGAGGATGATCACTTAGGAGGAAGAGAATTAGAAAAATGCTTTCATTTCGTCTGCTATTCAGCTGCAGTAGTTTATCAGGATAGACATGAAGATGTCCGTGTTTCTAGGCAGGCAATAAGCCTTTGCCTTTGTCCTTTCTGGTGCTGCTAAATGTATTTTTAAGTAGGAAGTTTTGTGAGACAAGATCTGAGATGTATCTGAGAGGAGAAGCCTGATGCAAGAGATCTGAAGCTTCCATTCAAAGGAAAACTCAGGCACCGTGGTTTTTTTTTTCTGAAGGAGCAAAATAGCTTCTAGCAAAGCTGTCTCATTATCATGGAAAACACAAACCCTTCTATTAGGGCAGAAAACCAGCTGGAAGGGTAGGAAAATGCAGATGATAAGGCCAATGATGCCTTCCCAGATCTCAGGGGCTCTGCCCAGCTTGCAGTGCTCAAGGGATTTTTTTTCACTTTCTTCCAAAGCATCTGGTGCTGCCACCGTCAGAGACAGCGAGTGGAGTAAATGCACCCCGGGGGTGATCCAGCCTGGCAATTTCCAAATTTCAGAGCGATACCATTACAAAGTCAGTGCCGAGGTGTCAGGGAAAGGGCTGTGTCGGTTTCCCGCACCCAGAAGGCCGGATGGGGGTGGGTACCACACATGACCAACAAACCAGCAGATGATGTGTGGTGTGAACTCCATGGAAACCCGTCATCCTTGGGAAAAGCGTGCAGCTGCATCCTCTATGCCACCGTCATCTCCAGCCTTTGAGGCTTTAGAAAATGTCCCTCTACTTCCCCCTCCTCTGCAGGAGGCAGAAAAGATGCTTCTTCTGCATCTATTGCTCAGTGTGCCAAGATCCTAAAGTGTCTGGTGTACTAAAAACACTTAATAGCACAGAGCGGAGCCGGCTGCTTTCCATTCTTTCAATGTGCTGACAGCTCACTTCTCAAAGTTTTAACCGTAGAGAGGAAGCAATTTGTCTGCAATTTCTGATTATTATTTTTATTATTCAGCCTTAAAGGGGGATTCACCATAGAAAGCAGTTTAGAGTTAGCAGCTCAGGAGGAAACAGGTATTTTCTGTGTACTTATAAAAGTAGGTATGTCTCTTGTTGAGTCGATATCGTTGCTTGGTTGACCCCACTTGGATGGCTGCTCCCTGGGGCCGGGGTGGTGGCACGACAGCGATCTGCTGACGCTCCTTGCCAGAGGGTCAGCAGGGAATTTACAGTTAGCAGAGCTGACACGGGGCACACTACGCACAGCACACGGCAGGGCAGAGAGGAGTCGCAGGCAGAGGCTCCCACGTCCCCTCCGTTGAATCTGAGGCACCCAAGATGCCGTTTAGCAGCTGGTTGGCAGCACCGTGTCTTTTGCGGAAGCTGCACCTCCCTCTTTTTACCGGAGATCTCAGCAACACATTTACATTTGAATTTGTAAAAAAAAAACGTGCTGGGGGATATACTGCCCTTGACAGCGGCCAGTATGCGTGGTGCTGCCCGCCTGGGGGAATGCCTTTGGCAGCGGCCGGTCAGCGTGAAACGAGTGTGAGTTTAAATCTGAGGATTTAGTTTCAGATTGGTAGCTGCCCGTTTTGCTGCGGCGCTGCGGGTTGAAACACCTGCCAGAGTCCCTCCTTCCCGCGGCCCCTCCAGTAGGACTACACAGACACGCTATTTCACAGTTCACCGGGAAAGACTCGAAGATCCGTGTGGAAATCTCAGGCATATGGAACATGGGTGTAGGGAGGATGGGGTAGTCGGGGTAAGGTCATCAGTGAGGTGCCTGGGGTCAACCATGACCTGCTCAGAGGTGGACCACATAGGTAAAATCTTCATTGCCATGTTATTAAGACCTGGGGCTCCTATTCAGACCTGGAGCTCCTATTTTATGAGGAAAGGCTGAGGCACTTGGGTCTTTTTAGTCTAGAGAAAAGAAGACTGAGGGGGGATCTTATCAATATTTATAAATACTGAAAGGGAGGGTGCCAGGGGGATGGGAACAGTCTTTTTCCAGTGGTGCCCAGTGACAGGACAAGAGGGAACGGGCACAAACTTGACCATGGGAAGTTCCATCTAAGCCTGAGGAGGAACTTCTTCCCTGTGTGGGTGGCAGAGCAGTGGCACAGCTGCCCAGAGAGGGGGGGGAGTCTCCCACTCTGGAGCCATCCCAAACCCGCCTGGACGCCGTCCTGTGCCACTGCTGGAGGTGACCCTGCTGTGGCAGGGGGTTGGACTGGGGGAGCTCCAGAGGGCCCTCCCAACCCCCACCAGTCTGGGATTCTGTGATTCTGTGATTCTGTGATTCTGTGATATTGATTGCAGAATATTTGAGGATCAGGTCTCCAAGAGCAGATGGGTTGCTGCTGAAGCATCAGTTGGGATGTGCAGAGGGAGGCTGCTATTCCAGAGCACTTCCCGCAGCAGCTGCTGCAGGCTGGAGTACAGAAAGATGTATTTTTTTGGATGCTTTGAGCCACCTTCCCCTCCTGCTCCCGCCCACCTTCCCACACAGTTGTCAAGCGGTTGGTTTGTACCGAGAGAAATTTTTGTTCCCGCAGTTCGATTTGTCACAACAGTCGTGTCAGGAGGAGATCGTCTGGGCTTTTTTTGTGGCTTTCTTTTTTTTTTTTTTTTAACCAGGCACATTTCGAGTGTAATATTGAGGGAGTCAGCCCAGGGAATGGCATCTGGAAAACGAATGGGGGATGTTCAGATGACTGGGAGCCCTTCTGAGGTGGTGATAGCCTCTTTGAGTGAGCGTTTTGCTCCTAATCAATCAGAGTCTATGAGCCACCTGAATACTGGATAGAAATTTAGGGGCTACGAAGTTTGTGAACTGGCTCATGCCTCTGTCTGTCTGGAAACGGACCTATCTTTGGCTTTTATTTTGTTATTTAATGTGATTTGCAGCCTAGGAATAATCTGCCCCTCTCTTTGCTATATATGCCGGCAAAACCAAGGGGCAGTCCGCACGCAGCGGTAGCTCGGAGGGATGCTGAGCTGCGTGGCTGACGCTCGCCCGGCTGCGGTGGAAGTCGCGAGAGGGGATGGAAGCCCTTGGCAGGGCAGATGTGGCTGCTGCCCCATCCCTGGGGAGCTCAGGTTAAGACAAAATAACCCAGCACACCTCTCGGCGATACGGTGGCTGAACTGCTCTGGGATGTCAGCTCAGGAGCATCTCTGTTGCAGCCCTGTATGGGTTGACCTGTGGCCACGACCCTTTCTCATAGTTAGAGCCTGTAAAAATGACAGGATTAGCAAAACCCATGGCTAAACCCCTGACTTCGAAGTCAAGTCGTGGATTTGTGCATGGGGCTGGGAACTGTGCTCATGGCTGGAGCCGAATCATGACTTCAGCGAAGCTGCCACTGCAGTTCTGCTTTCCCAGCTCCTTTCTCAGGGTCTGGACCCTCTTTTCTGGGTTTCAAACTGCTGTAAACTACAGGTTCTGTGGCTTTCTTTTCCTGGGGAGACAAAAGATTCTCCTTTATCTCAGTGTCTGATCCCTGGGCTTGTGAGAGACCTTTTATGTTATGTGACAAATTTGATCAATATGATGTTCTTTCCACCTGCTGCATTTCTATTTCCCCTGCCTCTGCTCTGGTGCCATTGATATTTCAGGCAGATTTTGCAAAGAGCTGAAAGTACCCTCTTCCCCGTATATTTTTCATCCTTCTGCTTTCACCAACACCACAAAATACCTTGATGATGTTTCTGCCTTCTCTTTTGCCATTAACAACTATGTTTTGTGACAAGAGCTATAGTTGCAGTTGGCATGCAAAATTTGCTGTTATTTTAAATAACCATCTGCTCTCCCCACAGTCTGCTACCTCATCCTTAATTTCTTTATTTTTTGGATGTTTATTTTGATTAGCCTTGTCACATGGTGCTATGAGGAAATCTTGCTTCGCTTCACATGCTACTGCCATGTTGATACAGAAAACTGGCTTACAACCAAAAAGATGGTAATTTTTTTCCATCCCTCCCCCCATTTTTTCCAGAAAAAAAGTTTTATGTAACAAAGTGTTGTGTAAGGACGAGAACAGCAGGGAGTGCATCAGGACTCGTGGATTTTCTTTGCGTCTCTCTCACAAATCCACTACGACACATCAGGCAAGTCACTACAGTCCAAATCTTCTTATTGGGATCAATGCGATAGCTGCTGAAGTCGCTTAAGTAGATCCATAGTCCCACCTGCGTAACCAAGATAAAACTCTAACCTAGAGCAAAAGGAAAACCTCAGAAGAACCATCTGTATCAGGGAAGAGCTGATGTGCTAAAGTAGGTCGCCTTTGTTTATTTGCATTAAAATTACTGGTAGAGGCAGATCCTGAGCCTCAGACTAGTTTTGCATGCCAGGTTTGCACGTTTAAGATTTATAACACATACGCTGTTTCCCCATTACACGAGCAACAAGTCTGCAGTAACTAAACAGCCACAATTCCGAGTGGGGAATTTGTACATGTGATGGAAATGTGACATACCACAAGAAATCTCTCTTTGAGGAGCAAAAAATCAGCAAGAAATTGGTGCTCATTTTGCAAATGCCAATTTAACGAGTCTGGGTTGAATAAAGAAATGTAATTTGGCTTCCTGCGAGAAACGTTTTCGGAGGAAATATGGTCCCACTGAGTGCTTTGCATACATTACAATTCTCGCATATCCATGGGGAGCAAACTGAAGTGTGGCAGCGTTAAAACTACTGCTGGGCTGCGTTTCGGTTATACGGCACTTTTCCTTAGGACTTACCTTACTCTTGGCTGTGGTGGTATAAGACAAAGGCGGCTCTGCTGCCCTTGGCCAGGCAGGTGTAGGGGCAGGGAGGGGAGCCTGGAATCAGGCCCCTGAGAGCAAGCCACAATTAACTTTATGAGTCTTTGGAGAGCGTTAGTGCACAACCTGGGTTTATTTATTCTCATCTCTTTTATCGGTATAAACTGTGAGTAATTCTCCTAGTCAAAATGAAAGGAGAACGAGGTCTCTTGGTTCTGTCAGGGATTTCAGAAGTTCACTTAAGGTGTAATTTTTATGTTACAAAACACAAGGGATTCCTCCAGGAGCTTTAGGAAGATATCTTCCACTGTTTTAACACCACACGTGGCTTTCAGGGCTGTGTGTCAAGAGCAACTCTTCTGAAATCAAAACAGTTCTTAAATTTCTCCCTGAATTAATGGTATACCAATCTCATTATGTAGCAGGTTTTTAGATACATTGGAATACATTTGTCTTGCTTTTTCTGGGGTGAGACAAACTCATATTATTATACAATTCCTGCAATGTGAATACCAGCACGTGTAGTTAGCAAGCCTATTTCATGTGTGTCTGAGCCCAAAATTGTTGTGTTACCAATGAAAAGAGGAGGAGGAGTGTCCTCAGGTTGGCTTTTCCTTTTTCCTTCCCTTTACTTGTCCTAAACTCCATTCCGTATTGGCTTCTGCCAGTATTTATTCTGCCTACCCACTGTTAGGGTTTTCTGGGGAAAAAAAGACCCCACAAACCAACAAACAAACCCAACCGACAAGGAACCTCCAAACCCCCCCAACCCCAAAAAACCCAACCCAAACCGGAGTTGCCGCAGTGATGTGCTAACACTTGCTGATATTAGCCTGCAGCAAAGAAAATCTTCATTACTGTTGACAGCTAACTAAGCAGGACTTATCTATGCAGTGCAGCCATGGATTCAACACAAGAAATGTCCTTTTTCATACCGTAACCCTTTCTCTGGGCCGCTGTTGACTACCCTTGAGTCCCGATGGGAATGCGTTGAGTTTATCTGGTGAATTAACACCATGAAGGACTAGAAAGTACGTTATTTCCTACAGCACAAGGATACGCGCTGCTGCTGCTCACGTTACTTGGTGAAAAGCAGTGATGGATGATCACAAGAGGTTCCCCTGTCCAAGACAAGTGAAAGCCACATAAATCTTGTTAAGGCAGAGCCGCAGACAGGGAAGTTGAAAACACCGGTCCGCAAAGGATGGAGTCAGAGATGTCCCGGGGAAGGTTTCCTGAGCTCATTTGCAGAATGCTCTGTTCTGATTATTGTTAACCTGAGGCAATGCCAGGCAATTCTCAAACAACCAGAATAAGAGAAACTGTCCAAAATCTTTAAGTGAGCTTATTTTTTAAAGTGGGAGGGGAGTAGCAAGGAAAGTGTTTATTAATTTAAAAAAGAAAAAGGTCGTAAGTACTAACTCTGTTTTGCTCTGGCTACACTCAAAATAATCCTTTGCCTTATCCTGTGACTGAAAAGGCATGGATTTTTGTTCAATGCCCAGGTGGTTTTCTTCTTCATGTGACTGTGATACTAGCCAGAAAATCCAGTAAGAATCCTTTTGCATTAGGCATTTGTAGATGTGTCCAATAAAAACAGACTCTGTTCCCAAGCACTTATAGTCTCCAGCTACTGAAAGAAACGGGGTGGATAAAGGCAGGTATTACAGCAAGCCGCGGCTGCCCTACTTGAAATCCTTAGGTGTCCCAAAAAGTAAGAAATAAAGGCTGACTTTCAGTGGATCAGAGATATTTCACATCTTTCAGCTTTTATCTCATTTTCCATATGCATTCTTGTGTAAACAGACTCTGAATTTGTGTCCCAAATGGTCGGGTTGGGTTTCATTTCATATGATAGGAAGAGTTCCTGAAGAAATAAATGTCTCGTAGCAGAGGGTAGCCTGGCAAGGAGGATGGACTTTGCTGGTGTTCTTACTGGGGGAATGGTCGTGCAGCCCTGAGTGGACACCAGAGAAGATACACAAGAAAGAGTCATTATGAATATTGCAAGCTTTGGGGAAGACACCAGCCAAAAAAAATATGCCTTAATAAATACTAGAGAATCCAGCTATGAAACACCAGTTTGTAGGCTACAGGCTTCATTGCCAACGGAAAAACATTACAAATATCCTGGGAACATCCCGTTTTCTCCTCCCCAGTTGGTATCCCATACCTTGTCCCATCAGTGCTTGGGTTTTGTGAGTGAGCTCCTCAGGGCAGAGACATTAGGTGGTGGAAGCAGAAAGCAGACACAATTAGACAACATTTCTGTGTAAGTACAGGTTTCCCAGCTGACCTTGGAAGGCAAACCATGCCCTTCTGCTTCTCTATAGACTGCTCTAAAATCTACTGTGCAATATTTCTTGCTGTGAAAGTCTTTAATTATGAAGCAGGTATCCTACTGAACATTGGAACACGGCACATCTTTGTCATCTGCATCTTGCTGGCTGTGATTATTCTGCCTGATGAACCGCAAGAGAAACTTTCCCTGTCCCCCTGCTCCTCCAGGATCTGCCGCAGGGCTCTCTAACCTGGGAACATCCTCCCCCCAGCTGTAATCCATGGCCCTAATTTCAAACCTTTTCCCAGAACTGGCATCTTTCAGGCTTGGGATGGCCGCGCAGAGCCATGTTACGAACCTCTCAGCATCACTCCCCAGTCAGCCAAGGGGAAGGCTGTTAAATCATGTGAGTTAACCCCTTTAGCCCCTTTGGTTAGTGCTGGGCACGTGTCCCTGAATCTCCTGCCCCAGAGAGCCGAGCACAAGAGCCATCAATCAAGGCAAAGCCGCTCGCAGAGCAGTGCAGGCAACGCTCCAAAGAGAGAGCACGGCAATTACAAGAAGGCTACAGCAAATTGCAAAGG
This sequence comes from Pluvialis apricaria, assembly GCA_017639485.1. Classification (NCBI taxonomy): domain Eukaryota; kingdom Metazoa; phylum Chordata; class Aves; order Charadriiformes; family Charadriidae; genus Pluvialis; species Pluvialis apricaria. The sequence goes on from CM030021.1 coordinate 14,930,732, forward strand.
TTGGGGCAGCGCTATTTAGTTCAGTGCTTCATCTCCTTTTCCAAGACAGCACCTACCAACCAGGATTTGTCTCCAGAACAGGAGCATACTAAGGACAGCCTCCAGAACACAGGAATTTAGTTTGCTACAGTAGAACTGGCAAGGCTCAAAAGGTAAAGGCTGGGTGAACTGGAGTATGAAATTTCAGCGCACTGCAGAGATGAATGTGTAACAGGGAGCAACCGGCAAGTGTGAAGGAGAGATTAAAGCATTGACCAATGCGAACTGCCCTCTTCTTATACAGAACAGGTTTAACTCATACCTGGGTTTAAATCATACTTACCAGCTGGCACCTTTTCCTAATTATGCCTAATTATATTTAGACTATGAAAATTGCCAGGTCATATAGTTCTACCCAGATTACCTTTTAACTACCTAAATCAGGAGTAATTGGAGGCATTGCCCCAATATATAATTTACTCGACAGCTGCAATGCATATTTGATTTCCACAGGGGGTTTCCCAGCCCTCGTTGAGTTCTGTAGTGCTCATGGTACTTCAGTGGTTTAAAGCCACCTCACACCTATTTACAGCCATAGCCACAAATGGGACCTACCCTCAGCGGTAAGTGCAACGCATCCATCCACCCACCCATCCATCCATCCACCCATCCATCCATCCATCCACAGATGGATCTACCTTTTCCCTCTCTCCTGTGCTTGAAGCCAGAATATTTCTCAGAGAATGAGGAATTCTGATCCTGATTGAGAAATTCTGTAGTTCTGATTAATTAGAATACCCACAGGTGACTAAGTGCTACTTGGGGCTACAGCTGCAGGGAGGTTTTTGGTGGTAGCACTCAGAACTTCCACTTACAGTTTAATCAAACTCCTACCAAGCTTACAACATCCCAGTGCTTGTCAGAAAGTTGGTGGCACCAATTTTTGCTGGAACGAGGGCATGAAATTCTTATTAGTGTCTAATCAGTGATCGCACTTACTTGTTTATGGGATGGCAATGAGGGCACCTGTGATACAAAAGAATTTGAGAAATCTTTTTAGAGGCAAAAAAGGCAGCTCTCTCCATCGGAAATACCTCACTCACTGATAAACTAGTGAAGGGTGGGTGGCCAAACCTCCTGCTGTAGTGGTCACCCAGGAAAAGGTGCAAGGGGCTGAGAGTCACCAGCCTGATACGACACGGCTCAGAGACCCGAGAGCACCAGTCCTGGTTTGCAGTCGCAGGGTGACGACCGCTCTGAAGGGCCTCTGTTCCCTTAAGCGATGAGGTTGGTGGTGTTGGCTGTGTTGCTGATGGACATCCTCCCACAGCCTGCAGATGTGGGTGAGGTAAGAGAATTTTTAGGGAGAATTGCAATCCATGTGGGCAATACAATACGCTAAAAGCTCTCTGGGAGATGTGCCGGTCTGGCTGAGCTGCCGCCAGCGCAGGATCCAGAGCTGGAGAAGGACAGGCAGCCTGAATACTACTACAACGTGTTGCCATAGGTTGCTTTGCCCATGCCCTTACAGATGTGCTGGCACTGGGTGGCACTGAGTGTCCCTGGGTGCTGGGTGCCACGCCATCTGCCCTGGCTCCGGGTGAACATTCTCACATGCGGAAGATGAGTCACATTTGCTGGTGCTTTACTCTGTTCAGAGCATGGTTTGCTAAGCCGTACTTGAGGATTCAGCCTATTATTTTTATTAGCAGCTTCAATTTTTGGTTGTTGTTCTCCTCTCCCATTCAGAGATCCTTTAGCTCTGCTTGGAGAATATTTACACTAAAGGCACATCTGATTTAGCTGGAACAGCCTTCTTTCCCTAACAGCTTGAGAAATTATCTGCTGCCGTCATTTCTGATTACGTAATTTTAGCATTTCATAACCTTAATCCTAAACTGGGGCTGGACTTGATCACACCATAAGAAGTTTATATGCACTCTGATTTGAAGTCTGCCTCACTGGTTTCCAGCCATGGCTTTCTCTGAGGTGACAGAAATTTTCACTCAGCACAGAATTTGTTCCCAGATTTAGAAGAATTTTGATTTCTGCTGAAGCACATCCCCATACTGATTTTTTTTTTTTTTAATTAAAGAATGAGGCTGTAAGCTCCAATAGAATAAAAAATATTTCCAAAGCCAACACTTTTCTTTTTTTAAATGTGTTTACATGGCTCAATAGGTAAATAGATACGGTGACTTCAATAGCTGTAATTTTTTTCTACTTCCATTATATAGTGAATACTCTGGAAAAATTGTAGGAAAAGAAAAGATAACCTATGGTCAGATATTTCAATCTGGCCATTTCCTTAAGCACCGTAAGAGAGATTTCTGCAGGTCCTGCCAAACTCAATTATCCACCTTACACAGTATTTAATCTGTATGTGACCTGCACTTCTCACTCTGAGTGAAAATAGTGGAGACCACGTACCTGGTTTCCACTTCTTTATTTTCAGTGAATGTGTAGCAAGACGGCTATGAAATATTTCAACCTTTTCCCATTTCACCTATAATTTGCTCTTCTTTGCGGTTACAGGTCCACTCTTGTTTGTATTTGGTTATCCCATATGGCTAGTGTTCTTCTTGGTAAAGAATGGAATAATATTTTCAAATAATTAAATGCAAGAGTGAAAATTTTATAACCAACACCTGATGCTTCTGAAAACTTTTCCTAATACTTTATCCTTATATGTATGTATAAAGTATAAAGTGTGTATAAATATATGCATGAAGTATACTTTATTATTTCTCCAAATAATAATTTTGCAGTAACATTCAAGAAAACAGCAGTGCATTAATAATTTAATAAGGCAGTGCCTCTCTGATGGCAACATTCTGTGTCTTCATCTGCATGCCAGTCCCTGCTACTGCTGAAGGAGATCAGAAAGTGTGGAGATGTGGCCTGAGGATGACAGTGCTTTGCCTTTTACAGGCTGTAGAGACTTGGGGATACATTCACTTAAGGCATCTGCAAACAGGTCTTCAGGTAGAAGGCTAAACTTCAGTCCCCATGTATGCAGCTGAGAGAAATGGAGAGGTTTTTCCATAGAATAACTGTTTAATGGTTGAACTCGATGGTCTTAAAGGTCTTTTCCAACCTAAATGATTCTATGATTCTAACTTAGGTTAGACTTCTCCTCTCGCTTGTCCTCTGGAGAGGTTTGGCTCTTCCCTGGTGGGCAGTCAGCCCTACCCCATCTACTCATCTTCTGGGCGGGTGGCACACTGCGGCGAGGAAGTCTCTACAGAGTTGTTACAGTATATTGCACTCGAGGAACATAAATTACAGTACTTCAGGGGATGGTATTGAGAGCAAAATTTTGAGCTTATTCTCCTGATTTCCTATTTTAAAAAATGCAACCCTAAACAGGCTTCCCACACTAGGAATTTGAAGGTACAAAAGGCAAAAGTAAAGAAGACTCAGAGCTCTTGCCCTGCATTACCTACCGATGAACTATTTCGTCGTTACCTCATTTGTTTTGTGCTGTTCAGTGGGATGCTGACCAAGCTGCACAGGGAAACTGTCATTAATTATTAAGAAATTGTCTAATCCATCAGGACATCAGGACTGCTAGAGTGTTTCCCCTGAGGAGACAAAAACAGCCTTGAGTAACGAGTTGGAGGTGTTCCAGTGAGAACATGCAGCCCCAAAAAACAGTCTTACTTCTTAAGTTTGTTAAACCAAATTTCCAGATGTTTCCTTCCTTCTCAGCATTGCACACCAAAAAGGTACAGCAGTTAGTTTTTTAGAAAATGAAATTTGTTTTCCAGAAAAGAAATATTGCTGAAAGCACTAAGAGGTGGGATCCTGTGGGACTGAGTTCCTCTGTCAAGACAAATTCTCCATGTCCTTTGGACATCCCAATGTTATTACTTGATATGCTACAAAAGCTCTGACCAAGGACTACTTTATAGTCATAGTACTGCAGTACAACCCTATAGAGCTTAAAGCCAGAGATTAAATCCCATAGTTTTACTTCCAGGTACATCACAGACATGAAATTTCACCCATTTACCTTGCTTTTGACCTATTTATGTTTGACTGATACATGGCTAGGAAGACACCCAGTTATCTGAAGACACCAAGATCTTGTTTACTCTCTTGCAATGTCTTGCTTCAACTTCTGGGTGCTGGGTCTTGTGACTCTGGGACACCAACCCAGAACCAAGTATGCATCAGGTATCGGCGATGGCAGAGGACAGCCCACCGTGCTCACCCTCAAAGAGGATTTTGGGTATTTCCACTCTTTCGCTGCCAGTAATTCCCTATTGCATGACAAAAAAAGTACAGCACAGGAGGCTCTGTAGCTGTGTATAAACAAGAACTTCATCTGTGTCTCCCAGTTCTCAGTCTTTACATTCTGGGAGAAAGCATCTGATACTACCCACTGGCCTTTTACTTGACAGGTGGAAGCAGGAAAAACCTCAATAAAATGTTATCCATGAATCACTGGAATTTAAGAAGGGATTCTCATTTTATCTCCCCTTTCCAATCTTTTCTTCTCCCCTCTTCTATTAAAGTCCTGAATTAGGAATGAAAGGCTCGTGAGCTTCTTTCTGGAGTAGTAAGGATGCCTTCTGGCAGCTGGTAAAAGGCTTCTTGTCTGACCATGAGAGCGGGGAGGCAAGGCTGCGGCAGGGCTCTTCGTGCTTAAACCTGGGAGTTTCACTCTCCCTCTTTGCCAGGTGCAGGTGGCCCCGAGTCATCCTTAAACCCTCGCACAGCCGGGGCATTTCAGGGTGCTCTGCATCTGGCTGACAGATACAGCTCCAGATTTTATTTCTCTCGTGGTCGATACTGCGCATCCCCTCCCTTCTTTAAATATGTTTGGGACATGATTGTGAGCTGGAGCTGATCAGAAACGTTTTTAGTGGAAAAAGCAGGTTCTTTGGGAAGGAGTCCTTCACAGAAGCAGAAAAAAACAGTTTGTAAAAAGCTTTTGACAGAAATTGGTTCTAGTGTTCTGTAAAATTAAATTTCTGGTTGAAATGAAAGAGCATCTAAGTAAGCCTCACTGTCCCTTCATGATTTTCGGAACAGCCTGGGATGGTATTAGTCTCCCTCAGAGTTTAATTTATATCCCAGACTTTCAGGAAAATACTGCTTCTATTCGCCACGGCATGAGCATTTGTTGAATAAGTTTGCAAATAATACAGTAATCCTCGTCTACATTAAAGACTCTGCTGATCCAGGGTGAGAGGTTTGAACATGGCAAATATTATTCTGACGCAAGAAAACATCTTTCCAAGGAAAAATGATTTCTGAAGGGGTTTTGACTGCTCTGTGCTTCAGTATCTGCTAAGTTTACCAATAATTAAATACACTGCAATTTAATGAATTGTTTGATTAGGGGCAATGCTCTAGAGATTATAATGTGTCACTTTTTCAATGTCAGAGCTGACGGATTAGTCTCGTATTTTTCTTTTGCTATAAATCACAACTATGACTTGCAAACCTCAAGCATGGAAATGAGATACAATGAAATGCACAACCACACAGAGACTGTGGTGTTTACGTTTTATTCTAAGCAATAAAGCAAAGGAAAATAGCTCAGGCGTAGAGAGTCTTTGTGTGCAAATGGATCCATTACAAACAAAATCAAGCCTTGCACAATTATGTTGCGGGGCAATTATGTGGAAACATAGAAATTTACATTTTTTGTATGCGTTCAGTCAAAACACAGTTTGCTTCATCAAGAGTTCATGATAAGGACATGATAGCAAAAGGAGTGAAGGTAAAAGCAGTTATATATGAGAGTGAAAGAAATGGATGTGAACAGAACAGCTATAATGTACTAGAAGGAATGGGCCTGAATTTCACGTATTTCTGGCACGCGAATGTCCTTGAGGATCTCTCACACAGATGAGAGGTTCATCCACAGAGAAATGGCTACTACTATTTTATTAAGTCATTTGTTATCAAGCCATAAGCCATGTCAGTGGAAGCTGATGATCATTGTGTTATTTGGTAAGGTACCATCCAACTTCCCATGAGTCTCAGAAAAGGACTGGGAGCAATTGTGGTTTTTTTTGAAAATATCAAAAATTATTTTAAAAAATTTTAATCTGAACTTTTCCATCAGAACAGTCAATAGCCAATGGAGACACCCCCCACCCCCCGTGAGATCCTCCGAGAGGGAGCACAGGGAATGATTTCTTCGCAGTTTCAAACAAATCCTTCCATGCCGTGCACATGGGCTGAAGCACAGCCCTCTTTCGCGACCTCAGCACGGCCCTGCGTTCTGATTAATGCCTGCCTGGTGCACAAGGCTGTGCTGGTTTAACTGACCGTGTGATTTAAACGTGGCTCACTGAAAGCCCAGCATGGATGGACATCCATACAAACCTTTCTGTGAGTGTAGTTTGTGCCTCTAATTCTCTGGGGAGAGCAAAACCCGCTACAAACTAGATTAAAGACAGTGTATGGGCATCTGCATTCTGAGCTCTTTTAGTAAAACTAGTTTCACGGAGTCATAGAGCCATAGAATGGTTTAGGTTGGAATGGACCTTAAAGACCATCTTGTTCCACCTCCCTGCCCTGGGCAGGGACACCTCCCCCCAGCCCAGGTTGCTCCAAGCCCCGTCCAACCCGGCCTTGGACACCTCCAGGGATGGGGCAGCCACAGCTTCTTGGGGCACCCTGGGCCAGTGTATCACCATCCTCTAGGGATTCTTCCTAATATCTCATCTAAATCTCCCTCTTCCAGTTTGAAGCCATCCCCCCTTGTCCTATCGCTACATGCCCTTGTAAATAGTCCCTCCCCAGCTCTCCTGTAGGCCCCCTTCAGATACTGGAAGGGGCTATAAGGTCTCCCTGGAGTCTTCTCCAGGCTGAACATCCCCAACTCTCAGACTGTTTTCATAGCAGAGGTGCTCCAGACCCCTGATCATCTTCATGGCCTCCTCTGGACCTGCTCAAGCAGTTTCAAAGGTGACTGAGATGGCCCAGCTTTACCTCTGTGCATGGAGAGCCCCCATTGCACACATGGTCCGCATACTCCAGGCCACGCCATCACAGCCTGTATTCAGATTTCTTTCTCGGCTTCCAGCCTCAAATGTTGGCTGCGGGGCATGGATGGCTCTTTGGTAAAGAACACAGTGCGTGCTCAGTGCTCCCTGCTCCCTCCCCAGCAAACCCTAAAGCAACACAGAGTCTTCAGCAAGGGGCAGGAGAAACACGGTGAATGGTGGGGGGAATTCACTGCTCACCCTTGTCAAGGTAGGGGTGATGTCTCCCTCCGACGTGGATATAAAGGAGGCAGTGGGGTTCCCTAGTAGGAGACAGTGAAAGACGCACCTCTTCTTTCCTCCATTTGTCAGGAGATTGCTCCTGGTAAGAGTTTGGGGTCTCCTGTTTCGGGTAGATCATTGTCTCTGTTTTTGTGAGCACTGCTACATAATCTGGCTTTAAAACAAATGCAAAGGTCTTTGCTGGTAAAAAAACCTCTTTCAAGAACTGTTCCCATTCTCTACAGGAAATCTGACACTGTCTTTGTCTAATACCCTGGCCTTTTTTGTGTTCCCGTCAATCAGCCCTTTCTCCATGAAAGCCTGCCCTGTAGCTCCAGATCCATTTCTTTTCAGGGACATCAATGCATTTGCCAGTGCCTTGATGGCTTTCAGTTCTCAGAATTTCGATGTTTCCTTTGTCTTTGCATCTGAAGCAGTTTAGATGCAGATCTGCTCTTTAAAGAGAACTGGAGCATCAGTCAAGTGGATTACAGCGAAGCTGGCAGGTTCCAAAAGCTGTATGAAAAATACCATCCTTTTTGGCAGGCACATTGTCCCTTGAAAAGGGAGTTCCCTCAAAGCTGAACTTGTCTGGATCTGAGAGTTTCGGCTCATTTGTGAAAAACATACATGCTTCATTTTTGCCACAACATGGATACCTCTGATGAAAAGAAATTATTTATCTTTACCATTCTTTAATGTTCCATAAATTAGGAAAGAGCACCAAATAAGATAAGAGTCCATTATCACTTTTTATTCCATAACCTTTCCATTCAGACACAGTCTTTGATAAACTAATTAAGGAACTAGTGATGGCTAATGCATGCACTCAAAATAATGCACATTCATACTCTATTTTCAGCAAGAGAGCAGCCGAGGTTCATTAACATTATACACTAGCAAATGAATTCAGTTTGGGATAATGCCATCCGATTAAACTTTCCACAGCCCACTTAACTGGAGCTTTGGTGTGTGTTTGACAGACACTTTAAACTCCCTAGAGATCCTCTGCTTTCCCATTTTCATTCCATCCCCTTCTAAAGGCCCGATTCTGTCTACTCTCAAGTTGATTAGTGACTTGCTCTTTGCATAGAGTTCCCGGGGTTTAAGTGAGACGAATTGCAGAGCCGAGTGTTGTCCTGTCTGGGGAAAGGTAACGGAATGGAATCCAAAATGATGAAGTTAACGAAAGGGTAGTTTTTCAGTTATCCCTTCACAACCACAGCTCAGAAAATGGGTTTCAGGTAAGACCCTGGGCTGGGATTCAAGAAATGGGTTAGTCTTAAGCTTAATTCTTAAACTTGAGTGAGATTCTACACCCTATTGCCTTACCTCAGTTGTCCACTCCCAAAATTAAGATAATGACTCTTCCTAGCTACCATGTCGCTTTAGCTTGCGGCGTGTTCTCGGCAGGTCCTGCCTCTCAGCAGAAGTTTCTGCAGTGACTGTTACTGTGGGACGCGTATGGGGAATGCCGGAAAGATGCAAATTGACTGAGCTGCACTAATTTGTGCTGTGAGAAGCAGAAGAATGGGCAACTGAGCCTTGGGGCCTCAGACAGGCGGGGATGGCAGGATGGGACCATCCTCGTCTCGCCGGGATGACAAGTTAGAAAATTCCAATCAAACAGCCAGCCAAGAATCCTGCAGATGAAGCTGTTGCAGCCACCGGCAGGGGTTTAGAAGTGGAATCAGCTTCAGTGGCTGCCAGACACCCCCGCTCAGCATCACGGGTGTCCCTCTGCACATCGCGCGGGTTTTATTGAAATGAGATTCAAACAAGGACTTTATTTCTTATAGGTGGCAGCTCTATACAAATTAAAAAGTGTCAATAAATGCACACTTAGGGATTGCCTTTATCATGAATTTCGATTTTTATCTAAGTGTTTTGCTGTGTTTCCTCAGAAAAGTGAAGAAACGAATTCTGTGTTAATAATTAATGGGTTGGCTAATTGAATTGCTGCCCTTTTCACTTGTGTGATTAGCCAATATTCACAGCTTTTTAGAGTTCTTTCCATTAGGATGAGAAGTGGCTGATGTCTGACTTGCATCTTCTTTGACATTAAGTTATGAAGAATATACATAAATTCCCAGGGAACATCACAGAAACACAGCGGGCAGTTCCCTCGATGACAAATCCTTGTCTGGCCCTCCTGTGTGCGCTCTCTCTGGCGAGATCTGCTTTTCTGCATCCTGTTGAGAAATCACAGAAGCCCAAGGAGTCTGAGAGCGCCCTGCTTCATACAGTGACCCTGTACGATATGAAAACCAGGTGTGAAGTGGCAGGAGCAAGAGGTTTTTTTCAGACACAGTTTGCTAAACTGTGCTTTGTAACAAGCACTGGGTGCTACTTCTGGAAAAACATTATCGTGTTTAAAAGCAGAGAAACTCCTTCAGCCTTCAGGCTCTCTGAATTGCCGTGTACCCCAGGGAATTGGTGTGTTACCTGCGGCCGTCGGAGCTATTTGGAAGGTTTTGATTGTACCATTCACGAAGCCCCATGGTACAGGAGCACAAAGTCCATCCATATCCTTTATGGTCATGCAGAAAATCATTAGAAATCACCAACAACTCCAAATGCAGTATAAAAAAGTGCCTTGAGTAAAGGGAAGGGCATTTGGGGAGGCTGGATCAATTGGGAAATTGCTTTCTATTACTCTATTACTATTTTTTTTCTTTCAAATGTGCACGTTGTACAGGATTTCCTCATAATCCAATCAACTTTAATGTAGTGCTCTGTTTTCTGCTTAGGTTGTTTGGATGGATGTTCTCCGACACACACACACACACACACAAACACCTGCATATGTGCGTGTGGGTGTTTGTGTGTCAATTTACACCCATATGTATGTGCATAAACAAAATCGAATAAAATTCTTTGATTTTTCAGTGCCCACAACTGGACAGGACTGTAACCACACTTTCGCTTTGGAAGTGTGTAATAGGGTCACCTGGGCTTTGAGATGTCCTCTTTTACCCGTCAGTTACCATGTGCTTGGTGGCACAGAGATAATGTCCCCAGTGTCCTGAGCTGGGCATGGGTGTATGTGGCAGTGAATCAATTTGGCCTGAGACAGCTCAGATGGCAAAAATCCTTGACTTATCTGCCAAGAAAACTGAAAATGTGCTTCAACTGAGATTTGTCAACATGAGAGGAGCAGAGGGTTGCCCAGTCAGCCAGACGATGAATTTGTGCTGCTTCTGTCAACTGCTGGAGATTGGAATGTCAATATAGAGCCTAATAAACTTCTAGTTGCTAAAGAATTAGCTGCTCTGCGATCATGTTTAATAACAATCTGGTCTACCTGAGGTCATGCAGCCATCTGCAGCATTGTCTCCAGGCTGGTAGCGTTGCCAATGCTCTGCCTTATCGGGTCTGCTTAGGTGTGTGATCCACCCAAATTAAATTTTGGCCCCTGGCGGCTTCACTTCTCAAACCTTCCATGTGCAAAGCAAAGGAGATAATTAAAAATAAAAGCGAGGGACTAGAGACTGAGAGATTAATATCTTTCATTAGATTGCTTCAGAGAAACTGAAGCAGAGATTGGGTGCTGTGCACGTAAGTAAATATCCTTAGAAGAAGGGTATGACACCCCAAATTTGGTGGAGGGCAGCCCTTGCCAAAGGGCTGATAAAATCTTTGTGACTAATCAGGCTTTCAAAAGACTAGAACCTAAAAGTCTGAGATCTGTGAAAGGGCATGAGTGCACCCTCTTTGGTGCAGGCAACTGTTTCCCATCGCGGCGCCGTTTGCAAGGCAGCTGGAGGGGAAGCGCGGGGAGTGCAGGGGGATGGCGGGGTACCAAAATGCCTTATTACACTGCCTTCTGCAAAGTGCGTTTCAGTGGGATGCACCACATGTAAAGAAAATATTGAATGCGGAGATTTCTTTCCTTTGTTTTTGGCTTGGCTAGATTAATTAAAGATGTCATTGATCCTGACAGGACTGCCTTGGGGTAATATGGCTGATGCTGTGCTTGCTACAAAGAGCTGGTGATGAGGATAGACGCAGTGATCTTTTTGTGCTGTATTATTCCGTTCGAGTCCACTTGAGTTCCTTTTGAAAAACATTTCTCTGTAGAACTATTACACTCTCCCGCTATTTATTGATAATGTATGGTAACTTATTCCATGACACTGGAAATGAAATTGGCTGTTGGTGACTGCAGGGTTTTCATTTGTCTATTCTTTAAATGCAAAGCAATAATTTAGATAGAGTTAAAGAGAAGATGAGAGACACTTCCCGCCCTGCTACACTGATATCGGAGCACTGTTGAATTAGAATAGAGCTCATCTTGCAGCTATCACAAAGCAGTTCCCTAAATATTTCTCATCAAAGCTGAGTTTCAATTGTCAGATGCTGGCAGGTTGGTGCTTGCAAGGATGGGGAAGGATGGAGTAAATGCATTTGCGGGCAGAGGGCAGGTGATGGGGTCAGAAGCACAGGACAGATCCATTTCTCCCACACCCTGCAATTTGTCGTGTGACTGTCACTTCCACTTACAGGGTATGGATTGAGTTGGTGACCCATAGGTGAGTGATGGGCCAAAGCATGAAGCATCTGTCTTGGTTCTAATAAGGCTGCAGTCGTGCCATTACTTGAGTGCCTTAGAGGCATGAATGCATTTATCACTGTAGTACCCTTCGGAGGTTGGCCAACAATATTAAGATTTTTCTGATTTTATTTATTTTGGAGACAGCAGGGGAATAAATGAGATGTTAAAGGTCACAGGGAGCAGAGCCAGAAACTAAAGCACATTCTTGTAACTTGCAGTCTAATATCTGGACCACAAGACTCACTTGTCAGCTGTCATCTGAAAAACCTGTTCCATTTAGTTTGTTCCTCCAGGGTCTCCTGAATATATACATGTTGAAAATATATCTACAGTAGATATAGTTTAATGAGTTTTTCACTGCTTCTCCAAGAGTGAGATCACTTTAAAATCAGCTGTGTCCTGTTTTTGGTATTACAAATTATTATCTCTGACAGAAAAATATCAATTGTACATTGGCTTTTACTCCATGTCCATTTATGCTTGATGTCTCTCTAAATCAGTGATGGCTGAATTACAGGTGACTCATAGACAGTGATCCAGTGCTAAATCAAATTTCATTCCTTTGATGAGAAGCCTGGAAGACAGAAATAAGGTGGCTGAAACTTTAGATCTTTCCCAAGATACACCTCGTTCTTCCTATAAACCCAATAAATGCTTGTCTGTTATCAGGGACAGAGCTTCTAAATGAGGCTATTTCCGAAAAGCATCTCCATGAATAGTTATTTACTTGGTGGCATGTACAGGAAAAATAAGGAAAAAAAAGGTAGGATCCTTTGTAATGTAAACAGAAGAAAAGTTGTCCGTCCGGTCTCAACGTCTGTGGCAGTACTTCTTTCCCCCGCTTCCATTCTGAATTCCTTTAATTGCTCCTTCGTTGCCATGTTCAGGCTGTGCATGAGCCCCAGTAGACCTCTAACAAGAACTAGGAAATGTAATTATTTCCACTCTCTCTGTTTTCATTATGTCTGTATTAATAGTCTTCCTTTTTCAAACAACCTTAGCTGACAGCAAACCATTATCATATGATGCACATGCACTGAGTACAAATTCAAGTGACTGCACCATGATGCTGTGTAACACACTGCCCGGCTGCTGAGCTTAATCTAATACAACGTGATGTAGGAGGCACCACGACACAACTCAGTATTTTATACCACGATGCATTATCTTGCAAAATTTTGCAGAGGGCTTGTTTGAAAGCTCTCGTTCTCCACCATAATCTCCCAAGCAAGAGGCTGGCTGTTGCCTGCAGGTCTGATATAGGCACCTGCTGTGTCGCTGCCACCCTGTCCTCTCTTGACCATCTATGAGAAGAGCAGCAAGGGAAGAAGGGCTGTCAGAAGGGAATCCCCAAAATGCCACCAATCCAGCCCCCTGCCAGTCAGCTCAATAAGCTTTACTTTTTACAGCTTTTCTAGGAAAATGGGCTGGCTGGGTCAGAGAGAGCAGAGGGCACTGAGGATGCCAGCAGAGGATAAGGGATAAGGGTGATGCTGTGGCTGTATGCAACCACCCAAAAAAGATTAAATTAGAGGTGTGAACACAGTGGTTTCATGGATCCTGCCAAGAAGTTTAATTAAAGTCACCTGCTGTAGCAGAATGACCCACTTTCACTCCCAGCTATCACATCAGATGTGAAGTTTTATGAGATGGGCTACAACAGGAGAACAGCATTTCTATCTTTCTGTCTTTTTTTTCCCCTTTCTAAGCAAAGGAAACGACAAACTTGCATTGCAGGCAAGGAGAGGAAGATGAACTTTTTATGTTGCAGTTGTAGTAAAGAACACTGACACATCACATGGCTCTTCTGGATCCCAAGCTCTGTCAATGGTTGTTTCAAACCCATATTCCCTTTTTCTCTAGAGATAAAGTTTAGGGGGGGACACACAACTCTATCTGGAAAATTTGGGTGCTACATTGGCCTTGCCTCTGTCTTCCATGCTCGCATGTCCCACTGAATTTACAATTACAGAGTCTGGATTGCTCACCAATGCACTGTCCCCACGGCATTTCTCTATCTGGGACAGACTCTGCGTTACCCATCTCCCCAGGGTGCTCACAGTAAAAGATCCCAAGGTTTTGGCAACTTTCTTCTCCCTGTCTTGCAGGTCATTACTGCTACGGCACCATTACGTCCCTCTATGATGAGGGAATTTCCCCCATCTGCCTTGGATCTGCTGACAGAAACCAGTGCAAAATGATGCACTATGTCTGGGAAATTGTTCCAAGCATTCTCCGAGAGCCATACGGACTGTCATCTTTCATCCCGTTCTTTCTTCTTAAGAATAAGACCATACCAGAAGAAACAGCAAGGTGGAAGTAATTTGGCTCATTATTTTTTGATTCTAATAGAGGATTTGTATCGTCTTGCCAATGCAGTTACAGCTGTTTAATTCATTGGCCCTCAGTGTAACTCCATTTGGCATACTGTACGGTGGTCTGAGACCCAGATCTACCATTTGCAAATCAGCAGCAAACTCCACTTGTCTTTCCACAGGGAGACAGATTTATGACAGCTGCTGCCATCTCTTCATTTGCCATCTCTTCATTTTTATAGCAGACTGTTAATTTAGACTTTTCATTCAATTCAAATCCAGAGAAAATACCAGTCCACAGCAGCACTGACAATCATTCCTTTTCTAGAAACAATAAAACTGACTAAACAATAGAATCTTTATTGTGAAGACTCAATAAAACCTACGCTGGCACTTGAGAAAAAAAAAACCAACTTGACTTATCTTCAGACCATGGAAGGAGAAAACTCACCCCTCTGTCATAGTGATGAGCCCAAAATGAAACTTTTGATATGATGCTCCTGGACCTCTAGATCTTGGGGACAATGAAATCCAAATGTAGGCAAGGGACTGTACAAGTTAGAGCAGCATCAAACCCAGAGGAACTCTGGCTTTGCTGCTGTCTCTGGGTGCTACAGTAAACTACATAACACTTGAGAGGGGTAGCTTCTACCAGTAGGCAGATGTCCATAGCATCAATGTTTTTCCAGCTTTTCTTATTAACTGGGTCTGCCAAGATAGAGATATCGTATGTCCATGGCTCATACGCATTTAATGTCTCCACTTCCCAAAGGCGCCAGTAGTCTTCCCCCTCTGAGGCAGACACCAGTTTGACACTGAGCAGAGCCAATACAAACCCCAGAAGACAGCCCACTGCTGGAAAATACGTCCTCTCCAGGAGTGGGGAAGGAGAACCAGTGGCAGGAGACCTGGCCATTTAGCCAAAAGATTCAGGCAGAGAAAGGTGCTGAGAAAAGATACAACAACTCAGAGAGATTTCATTTCTTCCAAAGAATGCTTTGCCTTGACCTCTTTTCCCATTTATGTAATTTCACACTTTTCTGCCCTTAGCTGTATATCATACATCTTGTCATTGTTGAAAAGAGAGGCTGAAGAGACAGCAGAATAACAAAAAAACCCATCCAGAAATATCCCAATTCAGTCCTCCTTCCAAAAGAGAGCAATAAGAAGGAGCCTCATGCAAGAAATCACCCCTTCCAGCTGCCTCCACACAGCTCTTTAAGATTAAACGGTTTCATCCTTGCAGCGGGTTGATTGCTAATTGCTTCCTTGCCCTCCGCCCTCCCCCAGGATTGCCCAGCGCATCCAATTCCTGCCAGAAGCAGCGAGTGAATGGCAGAAAGCTCAAGGGTTCAGCAGCTCCTGCTGTGGATGTCACTGCAAACCTGTGAGAGGTAAGAACACGGGGAGACAAGCCTGAGAGACGATAGGAATTGCAAGGGGCAGCCTGGTGCCCTGACAGCCTGGGCAGTGTGGGCCAACCTGCATGTTTATAATTACATCTAGAGATCTTCCTGGGACGAAGGATGAGCCTTTCACTGTGCTCTGCGATCGATGAACTCTTTTTGCTTTGTGCCTGTGTTGCTTAATCAATATAATTAAAGCTGAAGTAGCTATGAGTGCCTTTGTTATAATAATAATTGGCAATCACATACCTAACATTATTATGTATAATTTGCAGTAAGTCTCTATGCATATGAACATGAACTTGTCATTCTGCTCTTGTGTTTGTAGCCTGGTCTATGGGGCAGATGCAATGGGAGAACTGCTTTCAAAGGCTCCTGAAACAGGCTTTGGTAAGTCTGAGGGCTCTGCTCACATGGTTCCGCATGAGAGATTAATAACACTGAGAGAGGTTTTATCACAGTCAGATTATCAACAAGACACGACAGAAACTATTTGGGTCATTGAGAATGAAGAGGCTGTGAAAGCCAATGACATACATGAAACAGAGTAAATATTAGGGACTGCCTTTTCTAATGAGGATCCAGAGAATTTAACACATGAAACTCCTTGCACAATATTCTTGGCCAAAACCAGATCCTCTGGGTATTGAGTGCCAGGGGTTTTATGCATACATTTATTTCTATGCATGATCATCCCAGCATGAAAAAGGGTAAGTGCGGATTAGTGATACACAAACTAAGATGAGAGCCTCTTGGCAGTAGAGGTCTTGATCCCTCCTGTACCAAACCTGTGCCATTTTGTTCCTCATAAAACAGCAGCAGCTGAGGAACTGTTTGATTGTCCAATGTGTGGAAGAGCTGAAATAACCAACCCCTGAAGTTGGCAGGGAATGATGGAACAGCAGTGTCAGGAGGGTCTTGTCAAGATCCTTTCAACACGTAGGAGTCTTTGATTATCAAGTCAGCCAAGGCCACGTAGCACAGTTGACAACCTGCTCTTGCCTGGCCAAGATAAACATCTCATCTGTGCCAATCAGGTCGTGCAAATCAGTTTTCCAAGGGTTGACCAGAAACCAGATTTCAACTGAAAAAACAGATCTCTGACAGGACACTTCTGTAAATAAAACAAGGGCTAATTTATCAGGGAGTGTAGCAATAGGACAAGGGGTAAAGGTTTTAAACTGAAAGAGGGGAGATTTAGATGAGATATTAGGAAGAAATGTTTCCCTGTGAGGGCGGTGAGCCCCTGGCCCAGGCTGCCCCGAGAAGCTGTGGCTGCCCCATCCCTGGAGGTGTTCAAGGCCGGGTTGGACGGGGCTTGGAGCACCCTGGGCTGGTGGGGGGTGTCCCTGCCCAGGGCAGGGGGGTGGAACGAGATGATCTTTAAGGTCCCTTCCAACCTAAATCATTCTGTGATTCTACGATTCTATGCTTCATGCTGGGGTGATCTGTTCTCACCTACCTGAGCTTGCTTTGGCACAGGGTTTATCTCTTGCTTCGCCAGATAATTACTCAAACGTACTGCAAGTTATGTCATTTTCTGTTATTTCCTACTTCTTTTTCCTTTTTTTTAAAAAAAAAAAAGTGAACATATTTTGTCCTTCTTTAAATGTATGGCTTTATATATACAAATGAATGCACTTAATAGAAAATATACTTCCTGAAGGAGTTTAAAGAAGTAGAAAGACTCATCATGAAACATGCACAGGCATCTATAATAGAATTATATCATGTGAGTCTATTTGAAAACAATTTGTCATCTTGGGACAAAGCTATAGCCAGGAAGGAATACTACATGAGAGCTTTCTCTTTGCTCAGTGTATTGCTGCCAGCTTGGCTGGAAACCCACAACCTCAGAAACCTTTTCGTTGATTTAAGTGCCAGATGCCTGATTTAAGGCAAATTGGGCCTGATCCCAAAGCTTATCAGAGATGATAGGAAATCATCCTCTGAATTCAGTTGGCTCTGACCCAAAATTACAAGCTGATCTCTCACAGTAACATTTGTACCACATTCAGTGCCACTGACCAAGAGTATTTATTACAAATGCTCTCCTTACATTTGGGATTCGAGGTTTAGGCTGTGCTTACTAACACTAAATGGAACTCATAGATAAAGACTCCTCGTGTATTTGGCCTCAGTTTTCACTATGAACTTTGTGGCACTAATGCTGTTTTGAGGCTTCCACTTCTGAATTAATATGCTTGAAATGATGTGGGAAAAGGAACTCATTATGAAATTTTGTGTTACAAAAATCACATTGTCAGTATCATTTGGCCCCAGTCCATGATGGGAAATTCAGGAAGTGGGTTGGAAGGGCACAGAAAGAGAAGAAAAACCCCAAACAATTGGACAGTGAATAGGCAGCAAGACTAAGGAAATGTGTAATGGAGCCGAGTGATAAATAAGCAAAGAAAAAGCAGATCCATAGGCAAAACTGGGTAAACAAAATAGGTGATCATTTCCCCAGGCTGTCTTTTCTGTAACGGATCCTTTCCTCATGTTTTTAAATCCTCACTGTACTACACCCTGATGTTAGGACATGCTCTTCTTCCAGCCACATCAACATTTATTTAATGTGGCTATAACGTGGCAGTTTTTTAACTGGCCCGACGTTTTTGTCCGGCTCCATTTAAGCTGCCCTCTGGCATCCCAGGAACCACTGATGCTGCCCTGAAAACTGGTGCTTCAGTATTTCAGGGACAGCTGAAATAGCAGGGGAAGACTAATGTGTGTTCTTATGTGTGCGTCTGGAGTCTGATGAAGAGAATGAACAGAGCTGATAAAGGATGCTCACAATTAAATCCAGGCCACATAATAAAATAGGGTGAAGAACAGGCCTTTGCCCTGAAGCTTTAATTCTTATTGGCAAAGAAAAGAGACTATTAATGCAATTTCATGTACTGCTACCTTAACTCACTTCTCTTCTTCACCAACAAATACACTTGGGTATTTGCGCACATCAAGGTTAAAATTCTGGCAAAAGAAATTCAAAATACCTGTTGCTCTTCTGCTTAAATTCTTTGGAAGCCTGGCGTTACAGCTGAGCTGACTGAGGATCGCTTCGGCTGGTTGTTATGGCAGTATCTACAGCTCAAAGGAATTCTAGCAAAACTGAGAGAAGGGAGAAATCGGCAAGATCTAGGGATATAATAATAGACATTGGGATATGCTTGCTAACCAGTATTTACACATGGTGGTGGAAGTTAAGGTATTATTATCCCTGATTGCATAGCACACATCATCTTATCCACCACCTTCCTGGAGTTTGCTCATCCAAACCCCTCCACTAGCGAGTGCTCGTTGGGTTATTCCTCCTCTGGTCCTGCTGCTGCCGATAGCTTCTTCATCAGTTTGTGGATGTGGTATATTTGTGTTAATGCTATCTCTTCTCTTTCTCCTTCTGCTTCTGCCAAGGTACCTTTCTGTCTGGAGAAAGACAACACAGTACCGCTGAAAAACGAGTACTGAGAATAGTAATCACTCCAGCACAGGAATATGAACTCCTACTAATGCAGACAAGGATAGGGTGCCCAAACAGTTGGATTTACACAGCTCCACTCTGTATGGTATTTAGCTGAAAATTAACCAGACATATTCTCTATCCAAAAGTGTAGGCTCTGATGTACTTCTTTTACTTTGATACAAGGCTGTCGGCATCGGCTCCACCTGATTTTAAAATGCTGCCAAGGAGGTAGGATTTGCATAGGTCTAAGCTAGGCTGCAGCCCTCCTTCATATAGTGCCGTCAGGGGTAATTTTGGCTGTTTGGGGCCTACAGGAGGAGACCAAAAGAGTCTGTACCTGCTGACTGCCAATAAAAATGCATATTGTAGCACAGAGAGGTTTTTTTTTCCCCTGTATGAATTGCCTCAGTTCCACTTTCCTACGTAAACAACCAGCTACAGAATTAGCTACGGTGCTAAATGAAAAAAGGAGTTGAATGAGAGTAATGTAGAATAATTGAAGAGGAAGAAAGGAAATATGCATGTGGCAGACCTGAAAAAGAGACAGAGACCTAATTAAATGTAGTACAATTAATTTCACACAATGTCCTTCACACGCAGCATCACAAAATGTTTTGCTGAATGAGTGCACCTAGAATCAGCTGCGCTTTCAGGAACTTTTTGCATCTCTTTTGCTCTGGCTTATTGTTGTCAACCTGATGCAGAGAGCTGTTGTGAAGAGAAAACATCATCGCTCACTAGCCCGTTCTGAGATCATGGTGAAATTGCACCATCTCAGACAAAGAATGCCAAAGTGGGCAGCGCAAAGGGACCGAAGCTCTGCCGCGGGTGGCAAGTCAGAAAGCCAATCTACCGCGTGCACTTGCAAGAATCCATGCATATTTTTTACGTATGCACATACAACATGGGGCGTGTTCCTGCGCGCGCATGTATGGAAGTGTCTGACGGTCTCCTTGGAGCTTACTGCCGTTACCAATGGCATAGTGCCGTTACAAATATAATCCTTCCGCTGTCGCATTTTGGCTGTGCTAAGCCAAGGAGTACAATCTGAGGACCCTTAGTCATTTCTTGCTTTCAAATGACAGCAACACACTCCCTGTGTCAATTTCCAAGAGCGCTATTTAGAATGTGCGGCAAATTGAATGATAATGAAAATAGCATAAAATTCATTGTTGGTGGAGGAAAAATATTACGAGTGGATCAAACTGTGAGTCACTGGAGAATGATGGGGCTGAAAGGAAGAAATGAAGTGTGTGAGCATTCTTTTAGGATGCTGATAGCTCTGCACTGGTGGTTTTGTGCAAAAAGCAGAACTCGGGAGTGATATTGCTTCCTGCTCTGGCTCTAATCTTCACCAAACTGCCTGATTTTCTTCTAACAAAATGTGCAGCCATTCTTTTCTGTGCTTGTGGCATGAATTGCAGACACTCCTGGGAGCCACTGTGCAGCCAAACGCCTGATCAACATGTGCGACTGGACACACAGTCCTGGACACACAGGTGGAACCAGTTCCTCCGATCTCAAGCCTTCCATGTTCAACCTGCTAGATCTCCTGTCCTTTTGACACATGGTGAGTGATGCCCATCTCAGCAGGGCAGATGTCGTAGTCTTCCCTTTGGCTGTGGATAACTTTTCAGCAACTGATTCCTTTGAGTCTCACAAATGAAGGTAGGCTTTTCCTTGGCCATGTGGAGAAGACTCCCTTTTTGGCATTACCCAATAGTTAACTGCCCATCCCTAGGAATAAATTATAATAATAATGTAGAGCAAGCCATTTTGTTCATACTCCATCTTAGCATGATGTCCCTCAGAAGGGGGATGCACTCCAGTGTATTTCTACTCCTGTCTTAATTTCTCCTCTGTTGTCCGTAAGGGGACTAATGGAATCATAAGAATCTTTGGACGTCAGTGCTAACCTCCTGGGTCATCCTTGTTCTGTGGGATATAATGAGGGTGAGTAGAGCTCTAGCTGCTTGTGACTTAGGAAGGCATCCCTTTGCTCACCAGCGAGTTTGAGGTTGCTACGTTATACAGTTTTCATGATGAAAAAAAAAGCAATTATTATAAGGCACTGTTATCTCCTGTCACATTCAATAAAATCAGTTTGGCTTTCTGCAAGTCCTATGAGGAAGGCATTGGGATGAAAATTCATGAGTGCAGACTAAGATACATTGGCGAATAAGACCTTCTGTCAGTCATTATTCCGCAGATCCTTTTTTTAGGGAGGAAGTGTGTAAGCTGGGGCTAGGGGACCTTGCTGCGTGATTTGCCAAGCGTTTCAAAGTGTCGACCCTATGGGTAATGACCGGTGATGAATGCAAGTTGAATTAATGAGCTTTGCTCTGCAGCAAGTTGGGTTACAACAGCAACAGAGCTCTGCCCGATGGTGGATGGTGGGTGATCACCAGGCCACGGTGGGTCCTTGCAGAGAAAAAGTGGCTCTCATCAAGGGGGAAACCTTTTGAAAGGTTTCATAGCGTAAGATCTCTCATGGATTCATCTGTGAGCAGGGATGAGTGGGCAGCATCCTCAGAGGCCCTGGTGAGCATCCCTGAATAAACACTAAGGAAAAAAGAGCTTCTGACAAGGCCACTGGATGGATAGAAAGGGCGTCTTTTGCTTGAATTAAAACCTCTTCACTGAGGTGAGATCTCTGTTGTGGGCCAAGGAAAGCCACTGGCTTCTTTCTGTCGTTGCTGTCAGCAAGGCCTCCACAGCTCATGTTAACACTTTCTTAAGGAGGAACAACTCACAGTGTCATTGCTGCTGTCAGTCACACCCGTCAGTACTAACATCCTTCATGTCCTAAAGTTAGGGGAAATGAAAATAGTGACTTGATGTCTCCTGCCATCAAAGGAAGAGTTTGGCTGAGCAGAGATTTGGGTCCATCATTTTAAGTACTGAGAAACCAAACCCTTTGACACCCATGTGGCCAGCTGACCGTGTTTGCTCATGTTAGCCAACTGTTTGTTATCAAGCTTTACCCTGCTTGTGAGAAGGCTCCCTGGGAGAGGAGTGAACGGTTGTTGCATTTCAGCGTGCAGCCTGTCTTGGGAGCAGCTTAGAAATACGGCACAACCAGAGAGCCAGTGGTGATGCGCTTCCCAAAGCTGCAGGGCTGAAGAGAAGCCAATACTCTCGGTGTCTGCTCTGCATGTGGAACGTTAAACCCAGGCTACTTCTACCTGGGTCTGCCGGGTTCAGATCTCATTGGGGTTTATTTGAGGTGCAAGTGACAAAAAGCGAGTTGCTTTTCTGGAAAAGCTTTCCTGTCTTTATCCTACACAACTTTGGCAGCTCTGCACCCCTCCTGGCTTCAGGGTGCAGGGGGAAACTTGCTCAGTATCTTGCAGAGCAAAGCTCGTCAGGGAATTTTAAGAGATTAAGGTCCCTGTGATTCACAGATGCTGCAGCACCAATTTAACACATATTTATTTGTATCGGGATTTTGTAAATGTAGCTGAGTAATAACATTGTTTGCCCATCTTGCTCTTTCTGTTATGAGCTGTTTAGGATCTTTGATGCAGATTCCCAGGAACGTTTGTGTTTAAATTCAAACTTGACCCTGGGAGGGGAAGAACCCATCTTCTGCTCTTGTGTCAAGCCTGTCTGATGAGGAATTGGCAGGACCTGCCTTTCTGACATAGATATTTTCACTTAGATGCTTTTTAGTGTGTGATAGAAAATGAAATTTTGAAGCCAAATGACCCATCTTAATAGGCTGGTCCTTGTCCTTGCTTTGCTAAGCATCACACTGAAATAGCTTCTGAGACACTTTGTTAGCATCCCATGGGAAAATAGGAGCAAAAGACTGCAACCAACCTCTCTGTAGCATTCTTCCAAACAGTCTGGGCAGCAAAGCAGTTGATGCTTTGTCCTACAAAGTGTGCGAACAGAGGGGCTGTGGCCACGTCACCCCGTTAGCTGACACAGACCTCAGCACAGTCCCTGTTTAAGCAAGAGAGCTGCGACACCAGGCAGGCAAGGCTGCTTTGGATCACCCGTCCTGTGTCAGCACCCAACAGTTGCTGCAAAGGAGTGGGGAGAACTGAGGAACTTCTCCAAAGAAGCTGGGCACCTGTGAGTAGGATTTTTTATTTTTCATTTAATTGGTTTCCACCCATCAGACTTGTCAGTGGTGAAACTGGATGTTTGCAAAGAGAAAAAATTCCTTCCCCCTCACCCACCCCCACACCTCCTCCCTTCCCACTGGCCTGTCTCCAGGCTCCAGCGTGACATCTGAGCAAGTTTATTTCAGCATCCGCTGTCAGCAGGAGTGGAGGAGTTTGTGAGAAGAGGCATCCCACGGCTCTGGTTCTTAGCGGATATTTTGTGTCTGATCTGTTTGGGAATCATTTCCTTTGGATGCTGTTGAGAATCTGGTGTGATCCATGCCCTCACCTTTAGGCTCAAGCAGCTTCTGAGACACCCTAAGTACTTTAACAACAGGTAGGGTGAGATGATCAGGGTGATCTGTCCATCTTCACAAAGTCCCAGGTACCATGATATTGGTCTGTGAGCGATAGTCATCAGCTAGAAAAGAGGACCAGCCAAGGTGCGTACTACAATAATGAATACCCACTGCGTCTGTATATTTTTTTTTTGTTTTTTATCCATCTCATCCAATGACATGATAATGACTTCAGCTAAGGGCAACATGGGGAAATGGGAAATCTGATGTAATAACCGAAGCTGTTCCCAGCAGTGAAGGGCACGAGGCAGAAGCTGTGGCACACAGAGCTTTTGTCCTCTCCTTGGTACTCCAGAAGCAAGCGTATGCTCACCTCTACTTGTGAGTAGGATTGCCAAGCAAAGGTTTCAAGACAGAGGTCTGAAAGTAACGAGGATTCTCTCTTCCCTGTCTGTTTTCTTTCATTTAAAGGAATATGCATTTAGATAAAGGCTCCTAGTGCTAAACGGAGCTATTCAGCCCAAGAAGAAAAAGAAGATACTGAGATGGATCCATAGAGATGAATAAGGCAAAGGAGTTGTTTTCTGAAGACACTCAGCAACTGGCAACACCCAGCATTTGTTGCCTCATTCAGCCTGGAGAAGAGAAGGCTCCAGGAGACCTTACTGTGGTCTCTCAGTACATGAAGGAGGCTTATAAGAAAGATGGGGACAGACTTTTCAGCAGGGCCTGGTGCAATAGGACAAGGCGTAATGGCTTTAAACTAAAAGAGGGGAGATTCAGACTAGATATAAGGAAGAAATTTTTTATGCTGAGGGCAGTGAAACCCTGGCCCAGGTTGCCCAGAGAGATGGTGGATGCCCTATCCCTGGAAACATCCCAGGTCAGGTTGGACAGAGCTCTGAGCAACCTGATCGAGTTGAAGATGTTCCTGCTCGTTGCAGGGGGGTTGGACTAGTTGGCCTTTAAAGGTCCTTTCTAACCCAAACTATTCTATGATTCGATGACCTTCAGCCTTCCCTCAGAGACCCATCTTGACAGCTCCAAGTGTTTGAAGGTGGCCCCTAGAGCAATGCTGCAATTCTGGAGGAGGTTGAAGATGACACCATGTGAATCTCAGCGAGTTCAACACTGCATCCTGCAGCGGCTGTGCTAACAATCATCTCTTTTCACTGCAGGTGTCTCGCTGGTGGAAGGATATAGCAGACAAGTGGGAAACTTTTCATGGCAGGGTGAAATCAAATCGGAGGAGGACACAGGAAAGGAAGAGCTGAGCCTCCCTCTCCCTGAGGGGTCCTATCTTCAAAGTCATGCAGGCTCCTGGAAAGTTCTTCTTGTACTTTCGAGACCACAAAAACACAGAGCACAGGTGGCTGTGGTTGGACTGCAGCTTATGTACAAGGGGGCCACCTGGCAGGGACTGTGTGGGAGTATTTGGAAACTTAAACTGGGACTGCTCAAAGAGGAGGGTCCCTGGCACAAGCCCTGCTTCTTCTCATGGGAAGGCGCAAATGGAAAACATGTGTGAGTGGAGATTTTGCCATTTGAATGTCAGGGATAATTAGGGGAGAAGGGACATAATTCTCTTCTGCTGACAGCAGAAGACAGAGGCAGAGGAGGGAACAACCCAGCCATAGCCATGTTGTCTAACTGTATTCCAACGTGCACTCTGCAGATGACTTCCCCAATCGTATCTCCTCCCTTGCTGGAGCTATAATACAGGAAAGACTTAGGTGGTGAAACTGAAGTGAAAGAGGACCGCAACTTTAAGTTATGGGGAATGTGATTTTGGAAAAAAAAAAAAAGGAAAAAAAAAAGGAAAGAAATTCCCTTTGTCCCCTTGTACTCAGTTATCACCCAGGAGATCTCTGCTTCCACAAAATTCACAAAACTGCCTGAACCAGTGAGACAGAATGTATCGGTCCAGCTTTGTGCCAGCAGACAACTGAGATGACAACATTATTAGTGTTCTCAGGCCAAACCTGTCATGTTGAATTAACAGTTCATAAGGCACAAGAAGGACTGTTCCCCCATGTGAATCAGAACTGAAACATCACCTGCACAAATAATTGTATTAGTTTTGAATCAGCAATGAAAACAAAGGATAAGCAATTATCTACTTAAGTTCTTCATCCTTTTTGGTAACATCATTGTGCAGAGCAATTGAATTACCTTTGTCTTCCCATTTGTCGTGGGGTTTATAAGACACCCTTTCTTCCTTCCCCCCCTCCCCGTGCAGTTGTGCGCACGAACACTCTTAGCAAACTGCGTAACGTGCCTCTGTCTCTGCATCTAAGGACGGGAGCATGGGTTCAAGATGTCTCGGTCCCCAGCTACCTGCTCCCTGGGGATGTCAAACTGCGAACTCCTGGTGTGGTTTAAAAGGGATGGTGAGCTGCCAGACAAGGGGATGGGAGCAGGAGAGGAGAAAGTACAAGGTTGCTCCACCAGGATCCTAGATCACCTCTTGAAGTTGGATGAGACTCAGACATAGAGCTAGATTTGGCCTCTTCTAGTTATTTTTCCGTCACTTGGGCTCCACAGAGTCAGGGTTGGCACTCCTGCTTGGCACCATGCACTCCCACCATCAGACGGCATTAAGGGAGAAACCGGGGTGGCCCACGGATGTGAGCTTGTGCAGCCCTCGGCCACAGAGGCCAGTAACAGCTCATGGAGAAGAGAAAGCTCTGGGGAGACCTTATTGTAGCCTTTCAGTACATGAAGGAGGCTTATAAGAAAGATGGGGACAAACTTTTTAGCAGGGCCTGGTGCAACAGGACAAGGGGTAATGGCTTTAAACTAAAAGAGGGGAGATTCAGACTAGATATAAGGAAGAAATTTTTTATGCTGAGGGCAGTGACACCCTGACCCAGGTTGCCCAGAGAGATGGTGGATGCCCCACCCCTGGAAACATCCCAGGTCAGGTTAGACGGGGCTCTGAGCAACCTGATTGAGTTGGAGATGTCCCTGCTCGTTGCAGGGGGGTTGGACTAGATGGCCTTTAAAGGTCCCTTCCAACTCAAACTGTTCTGTGATTCCGTGTTTTCCAGTGGTGGAGGTCTGGTTCAGGTGGCAAACCTGGCTGTTTGCAGCTTACGCCCCTTTTCTGCAAAGGAGCTGGTGGGAAATGTCATGTTTGTGAGGTTGGCCCTTGAGGACATGGAAGTTTATCGACAGTGCTGCAACTCTTTTGGCACAGTACCTCTGGACTGCTCTCATACAGGTGTGTGAACATTAACTTTCAGCTTCTCTTTTGCTTATCAGAAAGGTCTGATGCGTCTTCCCTTGCTTTTTATGACTTATATTCTCGATTACTGTTATTTTGAAGGAGGAGGTTGTGACACTCCTGAAACTAAGTGGGGTCGGCCAGAGTCAGCATTTGGATGGGAAATCAGGATTAGAGGCTGCTGGAGATGCTAGAGAAGGCAACCTTTCACCTGAAACGTGAGCTCCACTGTCAAAATAATGCTTAAAAAGGAACCGATCTCTGCTTACAGAAGTGCTATCCTTCAGATGAGCTGCAAAAGGGAGACCCACCCATGGCTGCTCACGATGCCCATGATGGGGCTAGAGTATCTGTCTGCGATATCTCAGTGTCTTCGCCCAATCCTGGTCGTGTGATCCCAGTTTTGCCCATCGCGGATTTGCTTTCTATGTATCTCTGCAAATTTCATGCATTGACACTCAGAATATAGCATTGCTCCCACCACAGTTTATGATTTATTTGAGATGAAATCCACTTTTCTGCATCACAGCTTTTCTGGGTACATTTGGTTATGATGAGGTCTCAGTGTTTGACTTTTGAAACATTACATTTTCTAGTAGCACAGAACAGTTTAAGGGAAAATAAGGACGTTGAACTATGAATATTTATGGTTAGAGCTGAATTGTATTTTAGATTGCAATTCATTATTGCTGGTAGAATAGTAGATAGAAGCTTACATTCAATTTAATTGAAATATTTTCTTTTTTGTGTCTTGACCAGTGAACAATTTTATGTGAAATTTGTATACTGTAAGTCTCAGTATTTAAATCTTATTAAAGTAACAGTCTTATTAAAGAAAACAAAGCTAGGAATAAATCTGTCTACGATGCCAATAAACCAGAAATATTTCTGCTCACAAACAGTACAAATGTAGAATTGACTCAAACCATTTTATAGGGCAAATACTTTGATATGAACA
Source organism: Pluvialis apricaria (assembly GCA_017639485.1). Classification (NCBI taxonomy): domain Eukaryota; kingdom Metazoa; phylum Chordata; class Aves; order Charadriiformes; family Charadriidae; genus Pluvialis; species Pluvialis apricaria. The sequence continues at coordinate 14,958,277 of CM030021.1, forward strand.
GAAGCAGAAATTATCCTGAACTTAAGCATTCATGGGGCGTAACCACAGCTGCTCAAGTGAAACTTCTGCTTGTTAATCTGAAATAAAAGGAGCTGGTTGGAAAGATGTGAGTGTTTGCAGTGGAGATGAAATAAATCAAACAAACACACACCCGTTTTAAGGGTCTGGGGCTGACCATTTTTTCCAAATTTGGAGAATAGGGATGACTGTGAAAACATCTGTGATCGAAAAGACGGACGTGGGGAGAGGGGTGCTGGTAAAGATGCAGCTTGACGTGCTCTGGAGCTGTATCTGGCAGCAGATAATCCTGCAAACCTCCCCAGATTTGAATGTTTAGCTCCTTCCTTGCTACGCCCCTTCTCCATGTCTCCTGTGAGCCAGGGGAGTGCCCCATTCCTCAGCCTTTGCAGCATCGCCTCAGATCCTCTTTCTCCCCTTCAGCTCTCTTCTCCCACTGACTTTCCAAGCGTCTTAGCAGCTCTCCCCGTAGTTGGGTATGTGCAGATGAGAAACTAAAGAGAGGAGATGCCTTCAGGTGGTCCGAGGAGCTACTACCAAACTGAATAGACATGAATTTCATCTGAGCAGAAGGGAAAATCTCCTCAGTTGCACTTTGGAATAATTTCTCTAAGAGAGATTTGAGAACAGTTAAAAAATACAGAACTCTGGCCAAAAAGAGACAGCGATTGTGGGAACAGGCATTTGGTGGGAGACGTGAGCAAACTTAACTCTTTGCTTCTCTGCTTTACTCTGATTCTCAGTGAGGGGACGCTTTACTGAGCAGGTTAATGGGGTTGTACCCGTGCCCTTCCTTCATCCCACTGCATCGGGTGCGTCCTATTCTGTGTTTCTCTCTCTGTGTGCAATCAAACAGCCTCCTGGGAAACTCCGTTTTGTGCCTCTCAAGAAGTAGGCTCAAGTTCAAATAAATATGCGATATCCTCAGCTTTATCAATTGTCGCCCCAACAAAACATCTGTCCCATCCTATCGTCTGATTCAGTATTTCATTTCAATCCTATAGCTCCTAATTCTCCAGTACTCTGGTGCCAACCACTAAGGATGTCTATTGGGCTCATCAAGTCTTGCTGTGACTCACAGCCCCTTGCTACATAAAACAGCCTTTTCATGTTGATCGAGATAACCAATCTTCAAACCCTATGGTGCCTCCTGGAGAGATGGATATGAAAAATTGGCAGACCCTGAGCCCTGGAGGCAGTCTGCATGGAAAATGAACAGCACAGGGGGATGAATTGTCATAAACAAGTGGAAGTGAGATTTTGGTTGAAGAGAAAAGCTTTTGACTGATTTGTGAAGATGCGAAAATCAGACAGGAGCAGAATGTTTTTCTTTTTTTTTTTCCTTTTTCTTTTTCCAGTGTTTTTTGTTACGTGCTGATGTTGCTAACAGAACTGTCTTCTCTCTGCAAAAAGTCTGCAAATCCTTTTGATGACATGATGTATATAGAAAGACAGAAAGCAAATAGAATTATCATTGTGCACTTATTTCTCCCACGCTTTCTGAAGACACTTGGAGTCCTTTGTACCTTTTGGCCCAAATCTTAAGCTGATATGGTACAACCTTCCCCAAAGCTGAGCATTGAAAAGTCAGTAGCTTTTGGGCTGGCATGCATTTCAACGGGGGGGGCAAACAAAGCGAGATCTTCTCCCTGCAGAAACCTCTTCTGCCTCTGTCTCGCTGTACAGAGGTTCATTAATTTTGCATTTGCCTTCCAGGCTGGTGAGTGGAGCAGAGGTAGCCCCCCACAATTTCTATTTTAGTGTTCATCTATGGGTAGCTTTGGCTTTCCTGGTCACCACAGGTATAAAGCTGCCGCTCGCACTTACTCCTATTCTTCCTCAAGCTTACTGATGAAATGTTTTCCCAGCAGAAGAGACCACTTCTTCCGCAGAAATCGGATGATAACAACGTGGCTGATCTCACAGAGGACAGACCCCCCTAGGGCGAGGGGAGAGGGGTTTCTACCTTTAGCTATACTAAACCAAGGACATCATTGCTCTTCGATGGTTTTAACGGCGTATAAACAGAGTGAGAGCGGCAGCATGGGAGCACGTATTTTTCTCTGTCTCCCAAAGTCCATGAAAACTTATTAAGATACAAAGTGAAATCTGCAAGGGTGTTTTGTGAATGCCAGTGAGCTCCATATGACAAACAGTATATTAAAAAGCACCAAGGCATGCTGTGATAAATACTCTCCTTCCTTGCCGTTGTAATATGTACAATAAGCAAGAGATACTGTCCTGTATTCAATCAAAATCGGGACCAGAGTCTTTGTTCCTTCCACACACAAGCTACAAACTGTGATTTCTGTTTTAATCTGATCAGCGCCTCTGGCATTTACGATTGGTTGTGGAGCTGCTAACATAATGAACTGCTTCACTCTTCCCCTGCTAAATGTTTGGTTTTTTTTGTTTTGTTTTGTTTTGTTTTTGTATTTTTTAAAAAAAAGCCTCAGAAAAGAGAAACAAACAAAGCTAGGCTGGGTCACTTAGAAACACAAACTGGGTTTCTTTGCAGGTGCAAACTGATTTACACCAGTCGAGCACGTGGGCCTACATCTAGGCTCACAAATGCTCCACAAGTTTCTATTTTATTTCGTTTCAAAAGCCTAGTGGCTTGTGTTTGCATGTCTTGCTGAATCAGCCTCCCTGGGAAGGATGCTCACTTCTCTGGGCACAAAAATTCACCAGCCTGGCTGCCTTGCTGTGGTGTCATTGGTGACCAGCTCTAACCACCCCTTACCTTTTGCTTGTCCCAACCCAGATCACGGCCAGAGGAAAGAGAGGGAAAAGTCTCAAGTTCTGAGTCAGGAAACACTATCGGCTACATAAGGTGTTTTTCTGGGATGGCCATGAAAAATCAAACTTCATGCTTGTGATGACGGTAAAGACAAATTAATCTTATCCCAATTGCCAGTCTGAAGGAAGACAACAGATGATTTATTGCAGTAATGTGGAACTTTGTAAGAATGCATACTCTGTGTGGGAGCTGTACTAAAAATGCTGTTGGCAGTCGTAGCCGCTTTTCAAGTGGACAGAACTAGAACACTGAAAATGTCAGGTGTCACAGATTTCATTATAGTTCTCCATGGCACCACTAAGGTCATTCCCATTTAATGGAGTTTGTTCCTGTTTGGGTATTTTTTCAATTCGGAACACAATGCTTCGCCTCCTGCAATCTGTATGTTTTCTATACGGAAGCAGGCACCAAGGATAACAGCACCGTCAAGAACACTTTGAAAGGTGCCAAGTGCTATGCCAAGGTTGCTGCTGTTGCTGACAACCAGCGAGAAGTTGCTTTCAAATGGTTGAACGGTGGCATGTTTTGCTAATACACGTCTTGGAATGGAGGCTTAAAATAGCTCACGGACTACCTGCTTGTGCTGAATGAAGGGGAAGATGAATCAGAGTTGACTGTGCCGGAAACACTGGGGTTTGAATCTCTGGTCTACAAGATTTCATTAGAGAACTTGAGTGAATCCCTTATGTTCTCTGTGCCTGAAAACCACATCATAAAACAAGAGCAGCCTTGAAGCAGCAAAGGTACGAAGCGTGCTAGGTTGTTAGCAGTGCGCTAACACTATTAAATCTCGGTAACGATGGCTATTATATCTCGATTATGTTCATGAAATGTTGGGGTGCTGGCGAGTCTACAAGTCACTGTGTTGGTACAGGGTGGCAGAAGTGGCCGAGTATTTGCTCTCGGGCTGATCCCAGAGAAATCCCACAACAAATGGGATTTCAGAAGAGTGAATATCCTGTTGTGCAACCCACACTCCAGTTACGAAGAGCTCTGGCCCTGGGACTCTTCCCTTGCATGTTTGTCTTCGGCAGGAAGATGAACCACAGACCTGTGTGACCCAGGTTGATACCTGCTCAGCCCTGAGACATTTGTAAAGAAAAGATGGTAATTGAATGTTTTCATTGGAGATTACATAGTTAAGGAGCAGTGATGAGATGCAGAGCAATCAGACATTCTGATTAATTATGATGTGTTTTAGTGGTGCCTGAGGCTGAAAGCTGCATTGCAGAAGTGTTGGACGTACCCTTCCTACTGAGCAGCTTCCAAAGACAGGAGGAAGGAGAAGCAGAAGAAAGGAACAAAGAAATCCCAGGCTAACTGGTTCAGCCCTTAATGCGACTGAAGCTAATGCAATGGCAAAATATGGTGTGTCTGCCCTTTCATCTTCATGCTGCATTTCATCAAGGTGAGGGAGGATGACATGGTCCATCTAAGATACTAACGTTACTGACAAGAGAGGAGTTCTTTTTTCTCTCTGTACCTTTGCAGATCTCGAAGCAGATCTTCCAGGCCACGCATTCAGAATCATTCCTTTGTGTAACTCCAGTTCACAACAAAGCTGAGGCACCCCAGCAGCGCACAGCGGAGCAGCAGCAGTGTGAAAGCAGAGTGGACCGTTCCTGCTTTACAAGATGGTTTTACATTTTTGCGTTATAAGGGTGAAGGATTTTGCTTCCCGTTTCTTCAGGATTTCATAGAGAAGCAGCCAAGTGTAATTAAATGTCATGTCACTGGTGACACAAACCAGCCAAGCCCACCAGTACCTTCAAGCAAGAGGAAGAGGTCCCCACTGGAAAGACCAAAAATTCATAGTGAGTGAACGCACGGGTAAATGTGCGGCTGTTGTACTCACGCCTGTGATGATATTCTGGCCATCTCTGAGATGTTTAAGTTTCATTTAAGTTTTTTGGACTCTTCCCACTTATTTTGCTTTCAGTAAGTCTGTCTTCAAGAATGAAACAGTCGTGTTTTCTCTCTCTTTAGTAGCTATGGTCCCTGGTGGGCTCAGTTGACCTGTCCTGAGCTTTCCACCACCGTCCCTTCCCCCCGGCATTTGGGCTGGCAGCCGGCGGAGGCTGGGCTGGCTGCCGTGCGCTCGCCCTGCGTGGGTTTTCCCCTGGGAAACCACCCCCAGCACTTTGGTCGGGCCACCCCGCAGCGCTCGGGGCTGTGTCTGTGCTCCTGTACTTCTGGAAGGGTTTTGCACTTGAGTGCCCAAAGTCGCTTCACGCTCTGCTTCATACTTCACAGCCCACAAGAGACCTGTAATAATAACCAGGATGCGCTGCCTTATTGCTTAAATACCCTCATGAATATACTCCAACCTGATCTACAGTTCAAACAAATTCAATAAGGCAGAGGAGGATTTAAAGATGTTTTAAATAAATTAACTTCTGGATGGATGTTTATTAAGTTTTATGAAGCCATTTACTAAAATGTAACATTTGTTTCAAGAGGCGCCTGAAATTTTCCTCTTGTGAACTATGGAAATTACTTTTATAATTGAAATGAGAAATACGGGCCAAATTGAAAGCATTCCTCATTGCTCGAGGCACAGTCCTTGTGCCTTTCTGAAAGAAAAACGAAATTCATTGACTGTCCGCAGCTTTTTGTTTTCCTTCGCATCCATGGGGCGGGATGTGGTGCCTGATCGCATGAAATGGTGTGGGAGGGCTGCACGGGAGGAGCTCGGAGCTCTGCTTCCCGGGAGTTTTGCATTTTCAAGGAGTCAGCCCGGAGCTAGAGAAGTCACGAGCAGAGGGCAACGTTTTTCACTCCGGCTTGAACGTGGTCTGTGTTTCTGCATAATCAGGGGAGGCTCCGCTGGGAGCACCCTGCCCGGCACAAAATTCTCCTGCAGCCAGAAAACAAGGACATTGCCACACGGTGTGGATTTTCACTGCTGAAAACACGAACTGCAGCTCCTTAGGCAGTGGACTGAAAAGACACCTTTTCACAGGGCAGGACTGAAATACCAAATAAAAGGATCCATAAAATCAATGATTTGGTTCTTTAATAATTGATGGTGTAGGGCAATAGAGGTTCCTGCTCTTCTCATCTGGAAGCAGCACCAAAATGCTTTCGGAGAGGCAGCGCGCTTCAACTGGCTTTTAGAAGATGAATTTTCCAGGCATGAATGATTCCAAATATTTACATTTTATTTTGTTGCTGCTTTCCAAGCAACCTTTCTCTCTGACAGAAATCAAAACAATAGGGCCGAATGGCTAAAAACTATGAAGACGTTGTGGGTTTTCCTGGTGCTCAGCTGAGCTATTTCACAGCAGAACTTTAACCGGGAGCTGCAGGGAGTATGGAGGTGACTGACTTTTGCTCATTAAGTGTAAAGACACTGTAATACAGTGGGCGATACCCAAATGTTCCATTCCCACAAAAATACATCTGTGTTAGACAAACGGATGCCAGGGAGGAAGCGGGTCATGTAACAGAGGGGAAGGTAGGAAGGGAAAGATCACTGTTAAGGCACAGTAAACCCACTTTGTTTTTTCAGCAACAAATTCTCTGGGGTGAGGGCTGCCTCCTTTGCTGTGGACCTACAGCTCCTGCTGCAATAAAGCTCTGATCTGCTCAGTTTTCTGGGCAAAGCTGCTGCAGAAATAATGGCCAAGATACGTCCTGAACATTTGCCCTGCAGCAGGGGAAAGCCAGCAGGCACGATGAACAAGGCAGGAGTTCCGAAAACAAACAGACTCCTATAGTACCACCTGGATCTCAGCACAGCAGCTGCCCTCGGTGCAGCACAGGTCTTTCTTGAAGCCCAGAAGATCTCTGCTCCTGTGCTTCAGGCTTGTGGGTGCCACACGCTCGAAGCCCAGGGCTCCAACCAAAGGGAGCTGGATGCTCTCCATCGCTGCTCCTCGCAGCACAGTGGGACTGTAAACCAGCACAGACCCGCTTTGGTTTTTCCAGGTCTCAGAGGGATTTCTCAGGGCAAACATCACTCATGGGAGTCTCCTTCACACCTAACTTGTCTTTTCCCCCATTTGTTTGCCATTTCACAGACACAAAGCAGCGGCCCGCGTGTGGATGCTGCGTTGTGCCGAACAGCCAGGGCTTGTGGGCTGTGGGAGAGGAGCACTCGGGGGCCCTTCTGCACAGGAGGTGCAAAGGTCAGTTCAGGGTCATAGAATCATGGAATCACAGAATCGTCCAGGTTGGAAGGGACCTTTAAGATCATTGAGTCCAACCATCAACCTGACACTGCCAAACCCACCACTAAGCCATATCCCTCAGCACCACATCTACCCATCTTCTGAATACCTCCAGGGATGGCGACTCCACCACTGCCCTGGGCAGCCTGTTCCAATGTTTGATAACCTCTTTGGTGAAGAAATTCTTCCTAATATCCATCCTAAACCTCCCCTGGCACAACTTGAGGCCATTTCCTCTCATCCCATCATTTATTACTTGGGAGAAGAGACCGACCCCCACCTCGCTACACCCTCCTTTCAGGAGGTTGATGGGATTTCACCAGTTTAGACCATAACCAGATAGGCTGTGCTGGTAAGCAGGAGGTATGATAAAGGCACAGCTGTCGTCTCAAGCATAACCAGCCCAAGCCTTAAATTCAGATATTTATTTCTTAGGATCAATAAATGTCAAAATAAAAAATAAAATAAAATAAAATACCATACAGTACAAAGGCTATATCAGGAAGTAACCATTTCATTACAGTTTGATCAGTAAATACAGTATCGATAATAGCATGTTACATTGAGAGAGTGTTTCCCATTGCTACACAAAAGGATTTCACACCCTCTTCCTTCCCTTTGTCACAGAAAATATTACAAAGGAGACGCTGACACACTTTTAACATTCTTTTTTTTTCCCATTGCGCAACAGGCCACAGAAAATAAAGCACGTCAACATTTTGTATTTCAGAAAAGAAAAAGAAAAAGGTGCACTTTAAAAAATATCTGCCATAAATACAATATGTGCAGGACGATCAGGTGGCACGGCTGGAGAAGGACTCTTGATCACAAAGCCAGGACACAGCATCATGAAATTTTGGATTAGCAGTTTCTGTTTTCCTATGAAACGGATCCAGACTGAGAACAGAAGAACTTGTTGAGCTGTAATGTTAAGAACCGGACAGAGCTCAAGCGGATACAGCTTTGTTTAAACAGCTACTGAACATCACGGCCAGGAAGATGCCAGGCTGAGACGTTGCGCAGGAAAGCTCCAGCGCTGCCCCGCCGTGTGGACGCCCGTCCCTCCCTGGGGGCAGGTACCCGCGGCAGCCGCGCCGAGGACGGGTTCAAACCTGCAACACGAGCTCTCGACAGCAATTTGCCTTTCACTAAATGTTTGATGCTATAAATGCAAAGGTCCTGCTATCATCGTGCTTACAGCACGGGTGCCACTAAGCCTCCTCACCGACTTTTCCATTTAATTTTCTCCTTTACAGGCGCCGCCGCTGAAGCGAGGTCTCACGCATTCTGCAGAAAAGGCGAGCTCAGCAGAGCCTTCCAGCACCGATGCGTACTGCGCCTTTGGTGAGAAAGCCCTGTCTGGGGGAAATTTCCGAATAGACTTTGTAAATCTGATTTCACACGCTGCCAAATGGGTGGCCCTGACAAGAACACTGTGGAGAGGAACAAAAACCTCAAAATAATATTTGAAGAGGTCACTAGATAGACTCTCTTCAGAGGGGAATTTCTCAGAATCCTTCTGGCAGCACTTCACATCTGTGGGTTCGACAGATTTTTATTTTTTTTCAGTCGAAACAAACAGTTCAAAACGCTTATGGGAAATTTGCATAGATTAACGGCATGCCGCACCGACGCTCACCTCTCTGCCCCAGCGGAGAGCTCAGACAAGACAGGAATACGGAGTATGCATTTTGTCTAATGGCAAAAGCCACTTACACTCGATTAGGTTTAAAGCTAAACCTTGTTGGGTTAGTAGTTCAGCCGTTGTTAAAAGGCATGGAAAGAACCATTTTTCTGGTATATACTGGGCAGTTTGTACCTTTTTCTTCTCGACAGTATCATGCTTTCCTTTACAAAACCATGGGGTCTTGCAGTGAGTTATCCCATTTCTTTGAGCTCAAGGGAACTAAATCTCTAGGTCGAATACAGCAGAACTGGGTGAGGAGGGGAGAGAGGATGAAATCAGCTGTAACTTACACTTCTCATCTCAAGGCAGTCAGATTTGGCCAGTGGAAGAGGTAGCTTTGAGCTGCAATCTCAGATTAAGGCCATAGACTCAGGTCTGCTCCCATGTTAAGCTGCCAGAACAGAGCTGTAGAAGCCAGCAAACCGCTTGGATAAATCCCCCCAAGTACTCAGCTCTTCAGGACTCAAGCACCCCAACAAACATTGCGGAAAAAGTTTATGATAAGTTCATTTTCACTCCAGCTTGTTCCCATTTTCATGTCAAACCAAAAATAAACCCACCAGTTTCTCAGAGCTGTGATCAAATATTCTGTAAGCTGCCAGTGTATCTCAGCAATGAAAATCTAAGCCAAGCATCTTATGTGAAACAACAATTTTTTACAGTGTTTTTTAAGATAATCAAGCACACTTCAGCAGGTTGGTGTTGAACAAGTATATTAATAATGTTTAACATTTCAAAAGCATCTGAGACACGCAGGATGTTAAATCCTAATGAAAGTCAAAGCAACACGCAGTTACAGCTTCCGTGGGAGGTTTCAGAAACTGCCTCCCAGCTGTTCACTCTATTTAGAGGTGAAGTTAAAAACCTTGGGTCCTCTCCAGAAACATTGAAAGTGTCTTGCCTGGAAGGCCAATGTTAAGTGTGTGATATTAAGACTCCTCTTCCTCTGCTCATCGTACCTGGACTTTCCCACAAGGCAGTATGTACAAGTCTTCTAGAACAACTTCTTTGAACCCACCGGAGCCATTTCTAACACACATACAGAGATAACACTTCCTGGTTCCTCACAAATTTCCTTCCAAAGAGTCCAGTCTCCTTTCTACCTTTTTTTTTTGTTTGTTTTGTGTGTGCCATTACCTGTTTTTCTTGCCAAAAAGGAGTCAACTGTGCATGAGCAACAAAAGTGCTTTGTCAAATATAATCTCTGCCCTCTGTTTGGTACAACCAGGGCAAGAAATTAAAAGAAGGCATGACAAGACAGAGCTTGCAGTTTGGCTGAATCAGAAGAAACTGCAGCCCCGCTGATTTCTATTTTGAGCCCTTTCTTTTGGAGTGGTTCTACATCAGCCATGAAAATAATCTCCCGTCCCTGGTAGGTGTGGTTGGAAGTCATGGCTGATGGTCTACCATGGTACCTAGCTCTGTACAACTGCCAGGTTATAAATGCCTTGGAAGCAGACAGCCATCGCTCACAACTCACAGCAAATGCCCCACAGGTGTTTTCTCGATGCCCTGAGCCCAGCAGGGCCCAACCCATGAGATACCACATCTCTAGCAGCAGAAGTCACCAGTAACCAATGGATCAGTAACTGGTCTCCATCATTGTGTGACGGTTCACTGGGGCCAGATCCATATCTCCAGCACTGAGACTTCTGTTATGTACCAACGGTGCTCGTTAGTTGAAGAGTGACAGGGTATAGGCAAAGCCCGGAAAGCTGAATTGAGTCAAGCGACTCTTCCAGGTTGTCACCATAAAGAAGCAAGCCCTGCTCTCCTAGTGAAGTGTGGGGTGAAAGGGGACGCAAGGTCACCACCTGCAAAATCACAGCAGAGGTTGCACAGGATGATTGGTTGGTTCCAGCTTCATGCAGGTCACCATCTGGTGATGTGACAGCGGAGAAAGGCCTTTAGCTTGTCCCAGAGGCCTGTGATTTCTGGTGCTAAAGGCTCTGGAGCAATATGCTGCATAACATAGTGGGCTGTTAGAGGTGGAACCATATGGGAGAAAAGCTCACCTTACCTATCCCGGCCAGCTGAGAAATTTCAAAGAGAATTTTCAGGTCTTGTTTCTGTTCCTCTGGCTTGTTAAAAGAAAGTTGTTTTAGACCTAAGACTCCCCAGTTTAGGCCTTCTTGAGTTCTTCATTTGCACTATCTGAAGATTCGTGTGTGCAGATCAGTGTGCCAACAGGTCCGCTAGCAAAAAGAAACAAAAGGAAAGGTAGAACAAGACGCCCTGCTGCCTAGAACTGATATAACCTGTGAGACGTCAGCCTTGTGAAAATGGTGAGGAAACAAGTAAAACTGGAATAAGAATGGGAAAAATCTGAAGGTCCCACAGAATTGGGGCACGTTGCTCTTATCTGAGCAGCCTGGAGCCCTCATGAGCCTGGAGTTTTCTCACCTCAATGCAGGGCGGCTAACTGTTCTCTCTGGTCAAAAATAGGATTTGGCTGTATGGCAACAGTAAGATTTTCCATTTCTGTTCATTTTCAGCACTCCAGTTGGGCACAGTTTCTGCATTCTTGACTTTGCTAGAGACTTTATTATTTATTGGTGTTGCAGTACCAATACCAGCGAGAGAGGGGGTTCACTGTGCCAGGCACTATATATGCCTTAAAGTAAAAGATGACCCCCGTTTTCCCAGGCCACAGCCACCCCAATCTAGGTAAGGCATCATCTGTTGTTATTTAATTTCAAGGAGCCAGAACAGCTCTCTTGAGCACCTAGTTCATATTAATCATAATTTAGATATATTTCTAAAATAACCACCTTGCTCCCTGAGTTTTCACTCCTTGTTCATTGGACATCCTGTAGATGAGCACGTCCATTCTCCAAAAACATCCCTTTCTGTTCAAAACTGCTTTCTCCTCATCAGACTCTCTGCTCGGTGCCACCAAGAGACATGATCTCAAACCCATGGCATCTCTGCACTGAGAAAAGGATGAAATGCAGTATGGTTTTGCCTAAGTTTAACATATTTTGGCTTCCCAGCTAACACCACACCTGGATTTATGCCAGACTGAAGTTACAAAACGTGTAGACATTACTCACAAGAGGCAAGGGCAATGCTTCAAAATAACCTCAAAGTTACTGGCAACACAAAGCCTATTTTTCCAACAAAAATGACTTTGTTAAACACACTTGTGTTACGTAAATTTGGAGACCATGCATGAAAGTCACAGAGGCCTCTCTCAAGATTTGACTCCACGATGAAATGCGTTTCCCTTCCTCCTTTGGCATTAGTATGTCGTTTCCCTTGTGACCTGGCTGGAAAATGTGTGGTTGCTGGAGATGCTGTTGGATTTCCTGGTGAAGGCCAGTCGCTTCTTCTTCTTCCTCCATGGCAGGCACAGGATTGTGAGTGTAGAGAGGAAGATCTGTCGGAAGTTTGCAGACACCAGGTTGTAGAGGATGGGGTTGATTGCTGAACTGACGTAGAAGAGGACGTTTGTCAGCATGTAGAAGTAGTGGTAGAAGTTGTAAAGGAAACTGCAAGGACAGATGAAAGATAAAAATCTAAATAGAGTATGGAGAACTGAAATAATTCAAAGTCACAAGGGTGAGAAAAACATGAGCTAACCTTTCTGGGCTGGGGACATGAGCTGACCAATGGTGCATGAGCCACCAGGAAAACATCTCTGTTTTCAACTGGGACTGGCCAAGAGCAGGTCAAAGGCCTCTCCAAAGGTCTCACCCCAATCGCTAGCAGTTAGAAACTTATTTATGCCCTGGGTCCGGATGTGGTGTTTACCTCGTGCATTCATTTTGTCTTCGAAAACTGACATGCCTGAAACTGAGAAGCCAGATGGAAATTTGTTTCTGTGTCATGCATATACATGAGCTTGACTTTTCTGGCTGCAGTTCTGGTCTACAGGGCCCGCAGAAGAGCCGAGATCCAGCAGCAGATGCAGTTATCTCCTCCCCCCCGGCAGTGAGGGCTGCGTCAGCCCCTTCAGTGGGTCCCTGGGTTGGGATTTGTCCGTAGTCTGGGATGGCATTCTCTATTCTGGGGCAAGTTACATGCATTTGAAACATATCCTGACCATCACAATACGATGTTTTCAACAAGAATTGGTTGAAAATGCTTAGTTATATTTTTCTTTTGGAAATATCTTTCCTCAGGACAACTGAGATCAACAGCTCTGAGCTGGTAAAGGGTTTATAAACGACGTGGGTCTCATTTTCAGGAAGATGTTCCCCAGGATCATTTATCTCAGTGGAAATTGCAGACCTTTTTGTTAGTCTGAGCACTGTCTAACAAAAGATAAATAGACGTGTGCTGGAGTACATCACCAATCCCTCCACACCCCCTCAGCTCTGCCAAGTACTGCATGGCCCATCCAGCTCTTACAAGCAGAGTTTCTCTATACAGTTGTGAAGAATTAATATAGCAAAAATTACTCTTCTTCAGGGGCAGGCACATGCATTTATAAATGAACACATCGAGCTGCTGCAAGCTCTTGATTAGCTACCGTACTGATAGTTCACCATTCACAATACGCCTGTAAATTCAATGTTTTCCTAAAATCGCTCATGGCTTTTCAAAGAAGAAGAAAAAAAAAGTGAATGCAACTACAATGCATAAATTCACACTAACTGCAGACAGACTTCTCTAACCCTCTCGCTCAAAGCAAATGCAGTCGTTACATAAATGATTGCTGCTTTAAGTGCTTTTCATATAGGAAAGCAAACAAGGAACAACAGTTTGTCCCAGTATGTGCCTAGAGCTCTGTTTTCGTGACTGAAGATAGGTTTTGGTTTTTACTACGGATGGATGTACAATTCCATTCAGGAGACTGCAATGTCATAAATTACTATTTTTTTGTGCTTGGAGTTTATGAAATTGTAATGCCTTATAGTTGCTCTGCTTTTTGGTATTGTAGATTTTCTTTTTTCTTTTCCTGTTTATTGCAGGAAACAGACCCGGTCCCAGAGAGAAGAGGGATGTAACACCATGGGAGGAAAGACACATTTTTCCCTGAGCACGTCTCAGGCTAGCGGGGTGGATATCCCCACACAAAATTAATGCTTAATTGCATATTTAAAATGAATAATGAGTTCTGTGACTGCTTTGCCGAGGAACCTGGCCTGATGCAGCAGAAAGGTCGCACGGAGCTGTTTGTGTGCCCTGGCACGTCTGTGAATGGCACACGTGTACTCAGCGTAGGTGTGCAATTATCCCTAAATTCTCTGAGAATCTAAACATTTTCTAATCAGGGGTAACTGCTAGTATTTAATTTTGATCCACTCCCTGCAAACCCCAGTAAATAACCTGCCCCAGGCTCAGTAAGCAGCACAGTTATTTCCCCACCCGTGTAATCTCCCCTGTCACTAAGGAAATGTGGCGCCGTGGAGCTAAATTGTGTGTTGACAGGAGCTGCTCCATCTTAGGGCCGCTGATCGATATCTCCGCCACAGAGACAGCAATCCACTTCGGATGTATAAAACCCCCCTGCCCAGATGTCATTTCCTTAAGGACTGTCAGAGGTGAATATCCATTGCCGTTGTTAATGGGGGCGAGTCTGGTTGCAGGCACAGAAGAAGAAAGGACATGCTGATGCATCTCAGAGCAAGCTAATGCTGCCTTCACCCACATCTGGGGGATTTAGATGATAAAACGAGGACCCTTAATTTGGCTGGTAAACATGGTAATAAATCCTAGAATCACAGAATGATTTAGGTTGGAAGGGACCTTAAAGATCATCGAGTCCCACTCCCCTGCCCTGGGCAGGGACACCTCCCCCCAGCCCAGGGTGCTCCAAGCCCCGTCCAACCCGGCCTTGGACACCTCCAGGGATGGGGCAGCCACAGCTTCTCGGGGCAGCCTGGGCCAGGGGCTCACCACCCGCACAGGGAAACATTTCTTCCCGATATCTAATCTAAATCTCCCTTCTTCCAGTTTGAAGCCATTCTCCCTCATCTATCACTCCATGCCCCCCTAAAAAGTCCTTCCCCAGCTCTCCTGTAGCCCCTTTAGGTTCTGGAAGGCCAAAATAAGGTCTCCCTAAAGACCTTGAACTAATCCAAAAGAAAACCCAAAACAGCAATTAGGAGGTTGAGGCTTTAACCCCTCGCATGGAGAACAGCTGTGCTCCCATGTCCCCACCTCCATCCCCAAGTCTGCCGGTGCCTCGGCAGCCCCAACCTGACCCCGCGCCCCGTCCCGGCACAGGGGGACCTTGTCCCCCACCCCGTGACTCACTCTGTCCAGTGACTGGAGGGGACATAGCAGAACATGAGACGCCGTATGTGATAAGGGAGCCAACAGACCACGAAGGCAATCACCACAGCACCTGCAAGGTATGAAAGAGGCCCGTTACTTTTCGTGAGCAATTTTTCATCGGGGGTGTGTGTGTGTGTGTGTGTGTGTGTGCGCGTGTGTGTGAAAAAGGGACCTGTCTGTGTGGTGGTTATGGCTGTAAACTGTTCTCCTAAAGCACCGCTTTGTTCTTCTATTGCCGTTGTGCAAAGAATCAACCCTGAGGGACAATCACCCTGTAAATGTCTGCAAAAACAAGCATAATAGAAATAATACAACATAGCGATAAGCACGGGGGCAGCGACATGAAGATGATGAAGGAGGTATGATACAGATAAAGGACCGCTGGCGCCTCGTTCAGACACCAGCTTAAACAAAACTGCATTTGCATTTGTCCTTGCATTTCGTGCCCTTGTGGCACTGGGTATGTTGTCCAAAGTACTCGCAGAGACAGTTAGTGTGTGTTTTTCATCCAGGTAGACAGGGAGCCAGGAACACTGTAATCCCATTAGTTCGTTGCGCGGAGCCACTGGCCGCAGTCCCCACGGAGCTGAGGATCATTACTGCCTCAGGAGCTGCTTCCCAGGGGCAGGGCTTGTCCTTTTGGTCTCCGTTTGGGCAATACCTGAGACAGTGATTACAAGAGGTTTGGGTCCGGACATTGCCATAATAATAAAAATGATTAATTAAAGGGTAAGCAGAGAAAGGCGATATGTTGTTTATTTTTTTTTTTTCTTTTCCAGGTTATAGCTGAGGGACATAGAATAACGGAAAATAAAATGCAACAACTCTGAAGGATAAAAGTGCTGATGGTAGAGTGCATTTGTCAACCTAGATTAAAAAGTAGATGTATCAGGCAATCAAGGGAAAAATTTGTTTCCTTTCTTAATATGCATTTCAACCTCTGTATGAAATGACAGGATTCTGGCAGAATCTGAGCAGGAACTAAAGAAATCTCAGTTAAAACATAACACAATAAAAGACAAGAAGAAAATCAAGGCTAAATAAAATAATTATGTTAATTTTTTATCCCAAATTTGCTCTACAGAGAATAAGGGCCGCATCACTCTTGTCCTTTTTGTGACCTGTAAAGGGCTCGGAAGCAGCAGAGCTCTCTTACAGAGCTACGCACCGCCAGTGCAATGCGGATTTGGCACCGGGAGCCAAAGGCTGCTTTTCCTTCTGCTTTGGGATTGAAAATATTTACGTGGATGTGTCCCAAACCCAGACGCCGTCATCCCACAGGGACTACGCCGTAGCTCATAGAGGAGATATTCAAAAGATGTGTTTCCCTCGAAAAACGCGGTCCAGCAGGAACAAGTCTGGCTGTGGCCGCATCTCCCCATCACCGTTACTCAGCCAAGAGGTTTCAGTAGCGGAGCGCGGAGGGAAGTGTCTGCGCCCTACTTTTGTGGGTGCCATCGCTAGCAGAATCACTGCCTAATTTGTACAGAAATTAAATAATTCCTGGTGTCCAGCTCTGTACTCGCAGCCTCACTTCAACTCCATGTGCTCTCTCTCTTATTAAACACAAAACTAACAGTGGAGACAGTTATATTCTTTTAGCATCAGCTTGCATGGTGGTGTATGAGAGCATCTTCCAGGAATGCTGCAAAAGCCATTTATTCAATAAAGTTTTCGGCAACTGAAGGGACATGTTTTGGAAAGAAGGCCAGAGGGTCTGTTTTTATTCTCTTGTCCAACTGAATTCGTTATTTCAATCTGAATATTTTTGGCTGCTATATGGCCACTGTGATTGCAGATGTAATTCATCACCAGACAGCCTGCAGCTCTTCAGACGCCATCAAGTGAATGAACTTGACCCGTGTCTCATCCTGCCCCGAGGAGCTTTGCTGGGACTTTGATGGGGACAGCCGCTGAGTGACATGTGGCAGAGGAGAAGTGGGGAGGTCCACCGGGAAGCTCGGAGGGAGCGCTGGCTGCCCGCCTTGCTCTTTCACATCCCTGTGCACCTGCTTTTGGCCACCTCCGGAAATTAATTTCTCTGTCAGATGGACCTTTGGTTTGCCCTGCACGGAGCACTCCACCCATGACTCCCCAGGAGATCCCTCCCAGGGGCCACAGGAGAAGCGATGCTCTCCAGTCTCTCCCCCTCCATCCCTCAGCATCAAGCCAACGGGAACGAGCCAAGATCACCGCTCCGCTCCATCTGCTTTCCCGGTGCCCGTCCAGGATTAGCTGGATTTTCAGGCTGTGAAAGCAGCTTCCCAAATGGCTCCCAACACAAGTTCATTTGTGCACATCATAATTTTTTGCAGAAACCTCCATGCGCTAGCACTTCCCAGCTGTTATCCCTGCACGCAGCTCTTTAAGAACGGCAGGATCTGGATTCTTTCTACAGCCAATTTTAAGAGTCTCATACATCTGCCCATTAAATTTGCCAACACACTAAATAAAAGTGGTTTTCTCCCTGTAAAGGATCTCTGCTTCTGTTGCTCAGACAATGCCGTGCTAAATAATGTGGAGGCAGGGATCTATAGCAGCAAAAACACATATTGAGAGAAATATCTGCTTGAGTTCAGCAAACGAATAGTCAATTAAGTAATCTGCGGTAATTCTGCAATATCACATGCAATCACTCTGCAATTAAAACTCTATTAAACACATAGCTAAGTGCATTGGAGACACTTACGGTCTGATTTGGAAAGCCCAGCTGGGTAGCACGCTGTGCGCTTCTGTGCCGCCAGCCTCTGCCGCGCAGGTGAGGACACCCTGACCTGTATTTGTCACCCTTAATCCGCAGGTTTCAATTTTATCATACAAGGGAACAAGCAGATTTAGGGGGGCAATCCTGCCCTGTTGGGTCCCCTCCCCAGGAATGAATATGAAACATGGGAATGTGTTAACTTTTGCTTAATACCGAATGAAAGTGCCCTTCTCCCCGGGATACCTGCTGCCTTTTGCTGCTGTCTCGTGCCTCCCCGAGCACATGCTTATCAAAACGGATGAGCTGTAAAACAAATGCTGGGCAAAGTGGCTGCCAAAATGATGGTTTATAATTGTTATCATCTCCTAGGACATGTTCTCCATTATCCAAGGTGTGACACGGGGGTTTCTTGGGTGAGATAGAGCAGGTCAGCCTGCTGGGGACGGATTTGACCCAACGCGTGATGGGGGCGACTGTCCAGGATGGTGTTTGTGAGGTTGGAGATTTCTTGCCTTCATTATTTTTGAACTAAAAACAAACCAGACCCATCCCTCACTTCTAATTAATTCAATGCAGGTTTAACAGGAGCAGGCCTGCTCCATGAAATTCCGGTATTTCCCACATTTAAGCAAACACGGTGCCAAACCTGCGGCTCAGCCCAGGGCTGGGGAGAGGAGAGGGGACCCGAGCAAGCCGACCCCGGTGTGCCGGGCATGCCGGGGAACGATCCTTCCACTGGGCTGCCTCTTCATTTCCCTTCGAAATCAGATTCCCAATTTAAACCTCTATTAAAACCTGAATTATTGCATCCTGTGGCTCTCTATTTTGTCTCATAATGGCTGTATTCTCTGCCCATTTGAACCGTGTCCCAGGGAAGAAGGGCAGAGAGGAAGGAGGAGCGGTGGAGGATGAGCCCTTGTTTGTTTATCGCGCAGGAAATCCTGCAGAGGGAAACGGGAATTTTGAGTGACAGCTTTTTCATTGTGCAAAAGAAGATTTAAACTGTGCCAGTCTTGATTTTCAGACTAAACTGGATGTGGAAGCAATACTGGAAGTTAAAATTATATTAGATTGCACTGTGTATTTTATTTTACCTCGTGTGCATTTTGTGGCTGAGGCCGGGAGAAAGCCCTTCTCCAGAGCCAACGTCTCGAAAAACTCACGTTGGGTTAGGATAAGTGTGAAGCAATATATCACGTGTAAAAAGACCATGGTGAGTGCTTGGTGCCTGGTTTGACTGGGTACAGGAACCATGCTTGGGAGGGATTTGCAGCTCCCCATCCCTCTTCTGGGGCCATCTGAGGCTCAGCGTGACTTGGCGCACTGGGATGGTGATGGGTAATGTGCCACCACCGCCGACTCATGCGGGACCCCAGGGATCCGCTGCAGTATAAAGCCCTTGGCTGGTGTTTTCCTCCTCGCTTTAGCTCTTCTATCCCCCCTGGGGTCGTGCTGAGTCACAGTCCTGTGGCTCCGGGGTGGCCCTTGGTGAAGGTATCCCTCAGTCCTCTCCTCCTTTCTCTCCAGGAGAGGGAGAAAAGAGATGCTGCTTCCTCTTTTAACCACCTTGGCTGTTACTAAGGCCCCCAGAGAAGCTCAGAACCATCCTTCCTTGATAGTTTTCTTCAGATTATTTTGGCCAATTTATTTCTTTTTCTCTGCATTTCTAGGGGAGCTGAAATGCACACAGCTGGGGAACAAAGTGTTGTAATTTCTGAGCAAAGGCAGGAGCTGTTTGGGTATGTACTGACCCACCTGAACAACATCTCTCAGCCTTGTCTGCATTTCAGCTCATCAGTGGCTGTGTGTCTCCAACACTGCCCAACGAACACACGCTCCATAGAATCCCAGAATCATAGAATGGTTTAGGTTGGAAGGGACCTTGAAGATAATCGAGGTCCAACCCCCCTGCCCTGGGCAGGGACACCTCCCACCAGCCCAGGTTGCCCAAAGCCCCGTCCAACCTGGCCTTGAACACCTCCAGGGATGGTACAGAATAATGTATATGACAGTGTTATGGGGCTCATGTCAGGGATTTGCATTAATGCTGATTTCTGGAGAAACAGTCCTTGGGTATTCAAAGCTCCTGGGTTTTATATACTTATTTTGTTGATGGCATTACAAGAGAATCTCTCACAAAGGGGAATAAGTGTCACCGTGCCATTTGATGTAAGAGATAGTAAAAGCTGGGCCAAGTGTAGATGCGGCTGGCACTGCCTCGTTAAACCTCGAGGTGCTGTTTGTATTAACACGACACACTACCTGACAGGTCGCAGGCAATATTTATACCAGCGAGCCCCAAACTAGGGATTACAGGAGCTGCAAGGGTGGGTATGAGCCTAATAAAATTAAAACTGCTTATGCTGGTATGCTGGTATTTGGGTCACAAGGCTGCAGAAGAAAGGATTTCCATAAAAGTCGATAATAACCAGCGGAGATTGGGGACTACCAGTATGCACCAGTAGTGCTCAGGAGAGCAAAGGAGGAGAAACTGGGAATAGCAATGAGCCTGGAGAGCCCTCAGCTTCTTTAGACAGCACTGAAAACACGCAGCATTTGCTGGATACAATCCCCCTGTGCTCTTGCACATGTTACTGAGCGGAGTAAACATTAGATTTGACTCCTTAACTTCCATTGCAGCAGCCAGAGATCTGCTTTTTATCTTTCTGCATAATTTTCCTTCTTTTTTTTTTCCTACTGTGGGAGGATTGTCTCTTTTTTTTTAGATTAAGGGGTAGAAGACACTATCTTGCTTGAAAGGAGCCATGTTCCTCTAAATACTTCTTTGTTAATGGCAGCAAGACAGCAGAGTGAATAGAAAAAAATTTGGCATCCAAACCCAATTTTTTTACTCAGATTATATTCTTCAGTCCTGATTTTCAATGGCTTCAGCTGACAGGTTTGAAAATGGATGTGAATCCCTGCCCCTGCTCATGCTGGTGATTAAATCGCCCACTGGCGCCGGTTGCATCCATAAGGAGCAGGGCAGAAAGCGAAGGTTAAAAGCAATCCCAAGAACAGGGTCCAAGCAGCACGTCCCTGATGACACAGTGCAAACCGGGATGTGTTCTCCAGTTTCCTTTCAGGATAATTAATTTTTGGGAAGAGAAAGAAGAAGCTGCTTGATTCCATTTAAACTTCATTTGTGCCATTCGCCCCAGGGGATGCCCAGGTGTTTGGAGGAGAAGGAAGAAGAAAGAAAATTTCCCCTTTGAAGGACAGAAAAGGGCTCCTGTCTTCTCCTCACCAGGTTCAAGGCTCTTTGCATTCGGTAAGATTAGGTATACCCCAAACTGGCATCCTCTGCAGCCCCTTTCTCCTTTCCTCTCCAATTTTGAGTTTCACATGTTCTTTGTTCCTCTCTGAACGGTTTCTGCTGCAGAGGGACCCTGGGCTGCGTTTACTGCATGCTTCTGCAGTGACTAAGACCCTGGCCAGACTTTATGTTTAAAAACACATCAGTTTTAGCTTTTTAAACACTCATATAGACAGGGTTTAACACCTGGAAAATCTGCTGGCTGGGCATAACCAGCCCTGGAGTTGTCGTCAGAGATGCAGGCACGAGAGCCTGAATCCCAGTAGAAATACCTCGGCAGCCTGAGCCGCAGTGCCAGCGCCGGGACATGTCTTGGGAGAGGAAGAAAAAAGAGTGTCCCTGTCCTGAGAGGTGCAGCCGTGGTCCCTTTCTGCTCCTCAGAGGGTGTTTATACAGTGCTCCGACACTGCTCTCTTTATGTCACTTGGCAGGCTGTAAAGTAAACCCACACGTACAAACATCTCTGGGAAATATATACAACTGTTATATAGCTAATTTATCCTCCCGAATTTCAGTGTGACACTTCAGCTGTTAAACTCAGCCTCTACTCACGCTTAATGTCACCGGGGTTTTGTTGAACTCCACTTGGAGTTGCTCAGACTTTTTATAAGCGATACAAACTGCCATGAATTTAGTTCATTTCTTGCAAAAGAAATGATTCATGGACAAACCTGATTTCCTTAGAATACAGGAATAACAAAATCCAACTGTGTAAGGAGCAGATTTTCAGACTGGTGCTCTTCTGTGTATTGCGGCTGCAAAGTGTTTGCTATTTGTTATTCCTATTTGTGGGGCGGTTACACCAAATCTCACAGCAATATTCTCCTCTTCAAGCAGACAGCTCTGACTTGGAACGGGGGTACAGAGAAATGAATGAACTCTTCGAAACATTTGTTCAGAAGGGCACTTATTCATGCACAAATTAATGAAATGTAGGCTGCATGGAGACTTCATTCCTTCGTTGAGTATCGAAGAAATGCAGAGACCTCAAAATCATAATTTTAGAATTTTTAGACATTCAGTAAAAAGTGCGGTTTGACTTCATGTCCTAAAAAGCATCTTAGGGAGGCATCACCCAGCCAGCTGCGGGAGACTGAAGGATATTCTTTTAATTGGTTAAACCTCTCTAAGTGCTTTATAATTGCTTTCACTAAGCAGCTTCTGTAACGGAGTAAATGCTACCTGGAACTGATCACATTTTAATAGGCTCAGCCAACGTCCACCCAGGGATGCACAAAGCCTCCCCTTGATGTCCATCAATTTGTCTCAACATCGTTATCAGAGCTCAGCTGTGCCATTCAATAGCTCCTGCCTTCCATCCACGGCGGGAACCCACCCGACAGGCAGTCGGGGAGGCGTTGAAGGCTGCTGGGGATGGTGTATTGATGAGGACAATTAGTCTGTGTCACAAAACTGTCCTCTTTCCAGAAGATATGTTGGCCAAACAGTGCTTTCAGCTTGAACCAAGCCCTGATCTTTGAGCAGCTGTTTGGAAATGTGAGACGGAGATGGGGAAGATTTATACTGCCTCTCTCTGTCTGGATACAGTATGCAACGGTCTGGGCAGCGGCCGTGAGGTTTTACCTGCTGAAGGCTGCTTAATCTGAAGGGCGCGTGTGTGCATTTTGGATTTATTTAGGATGTTATCAATTGACTGGCGTATCAGGCTATGCAATCAGAGAAGCTTCACTCTACCGTGAAGCATCACATAGTGCCCAAGAGACTCGGCTTCCCAGCATCGCAATACAGCCAAGGAATAATAACAGCAACTGGCGGTGGTTTATAACCGGAGAAATGGAAGGAATATCGGATGGATGAAGGAGGGTACGGAATCTCTTGGCAGGAGGTATTTTTAGTGGCAGCGCTTGTGCAGACGTTGCCCCGTTATCCTCACAGATGAGCTGGGAAGCTGCCAGCACCTCGAGCTCTCCGAGTTTGGATCCTCACACCTGGGGAACGCTGACAGCAGAGAGGGAATTACAATCAGAAATCACTTGCTTAACAAATTAACGAGCTGGCTCCCAGGCAGTGGGGCTGACAGGTTCCTTGATCCTGATCTCCCTAATTATTTTGTACGCGACCAAAGTCAGACCAAGCCAAGAAACCACATAAATGCTGGCAAAGAGGAGGAAAACGGTGTTGTGGATGTTTTGAACAAAGCTGTTAGCCTGACCACTTTTAGCTCCTATTTCAATGTAAACAGTACATAATCTCAGTACATCTGGAGGAAGGAAGAAAGGTGTTTGCTGCTCTCATCTCATCCAACAGCTCTGCACACCATGAACTGCAAAAAATTCTTTTCTGAGCACTAGTTCTATAAGTTCTGAAACATTTCACCCTTAAAACAAAACCAAGCTCTCTGTACTTCAGGCCAAAGTTCTCTTTTGGAAATGGAAAATACTTTGACCCCCACAAAGCTCTGATTTTGTGCCAACAGTTTTATTAGTGTAGACAAGTGCTGTTTTTCTTTTCCCATCCTCTTCCATAAACCAGCCTAGACTGCGTACATGGTCTTGGCTGCCATGGATCCCAGCATAAATAATATGCGTCCTTGTTTATTTTTTGTTATTTTTCAGACAGCTCAGAGGCCTGGTTTATTAAAAAAAAAAAAATTTGAGAGGAACAGGTGGCAAAAGTAAATGTGAATCAAGCACCTCCAGTAATCAAGTGCATCTGAAAAATGAAATGAAGCAGGATTTCACTCACACTCGCTCGATAAAAAAAGCCTCTCTGCCTGCTGTGGTGAATCACTGACAAAACTGATGATGGGTTTCTTATTTGCTGGATCTTCCTCAGTCCAGAAAAGCAGCAAGCGGCCGTGCTCTTGCTGCCCTCCCAGCGGGGAAGGGAGCGCAGTCCCGCTGCCGGGGTGGCACCGCCAAGATGCACGTGGTCACCAGCAACGGAGCTGGTGAAGGGTCTTGAGAATACGCCTTATGAGGAGCGGCTGAGGGAACTGGGGTTGTGTAGTCTGAAGAAGAGGAAGCTGAGGGGAGCCTTATTGCTCTCTACAACTTCCTGAAGGCAGGGTGTAGAGAGGTGAGCGTTGGTCTCTTCTCCCAAGTTACAACCCATGGGACAAGAGGAAACAGCGTCAAGTTGTGCCAGGGGAGGTTTAGGTTAGACATCAGGAAAAACTTCTGCACTGAAAGGGTTCTCAAAGAGTGGCACCGGCTGCCCAGGGAAGGGTTGAATCGCCATCCTGGGATGCACGTAAAAGCCGTCTGGATACGGTGCTCAGGGACGGGGTTTAGAAGTGGGCCGGGGAGAGTTAGATAACGGTTGGACTTGAGGATCTTAAAGGTCTTTTCCAGCCATAATGAGTCTGTGATTCTACGATCTGTGCATCGCTGCCCACGGGGCCACATCTGACCCACTTCTGCACCATTTCAGGCTCCAGAATCTCAATTTTGCTAACTTTTCTCAGCTTTTGCAGAACATAACAAAAGCAAAAATTTGCCTGGAGGAGGAGAAGATGAAAATTAAGCTTATTGTTCAGAGAAAGAAGGGCTGTTTTTCAGTGCCTCGGAAGAAATGTGGAGCTGTTGGTGAGGGATGCTCTTCCACCACCACCGAGCAATGCCCGGGGAGCAATGGGTGTAAATTTAGGTCTCTCTGTTATTATTCATGAAGAGCTCTCTCCTCTTGATGTAAAAAGAATATACAATACTAAAAGGAGAGAGAGAGGTGTGAGAAGTTGTAGCGCAAGTGAGAAAAGGCAGCTTCTCACTTAATGGCAATAGGCAGAAGAGTTAAGAAACAGAAAAAGATAGCAGGGAGCCCAGGGGCTTGCACAGCCCCGTGCTGGCAGGCTCCGTGCTGAAGCAAGGCTCCCTTCTTATCCCCAGGTAGATGATGGTTAACCAGGGTGCAGGGAGAATAAATGACCACAGCCCAACAAGGTAATTACGGGGAATTTAACGACTTTTGGGTTTTTCTCTCCTTTTTCTCAGTTGGCATTTCCCAGGGCGGTGTTGGAAGCCAGGGTGCACGCGGTGGCTTGCCTACAGTGTGGGCGTAGCGCCCTGCGTGGGATGCATCCCTCGTGAAAAACAGATGGAAAAGCTCATGGAGGTTCTTGGTGCCTTCCCGAGGGATTTCTTTCCTTGTTCAAAATATGACCTTGGCCAAAGCACTTCAGTTACCAAGAGCTTTGCCATGAAAGCTTTCTGCTATCCAACTCTCCCATCTAATGTGCACGAGGACTCTCACAGTTTATAACCAGTACTGGCACACTTTATTAGGTCTTTTTGGGTACTATTTTTGAACAGCTTTTGCTTTATCATTTGTCAGTTTAAGCTACCAGATTCCTTGGTCTTTTCCTCAGCTTATTTAATTAAGCCATCCAGTGTTTTGCAGTACAGCTCAATTCCTGGGTGCCGGATGTTTTATTTAACCTTTGTCTGAACCAAAGCTCTGCAGAAAAAGAATAAAGTGATTTATGCAAGGTTTAAGTTGCTGTTGAATTAATCATTAAAATGCTGGGCTAGTTTTGCTTTTTCAGAGAGCCTCTGTGTGTGAGCAGGTCTGTTCTTTAACTTTACATACCAACAAGCAAAGGCAAAAGAAAAGGATTATGTGTGATTACCCTACATGTGGTTGTTTGGAAGAATAAAAAAAATATTTAATTCCTTTCTGTCTTTGTCCACGGTGATCACAGTTCTGTCCAGTTTCTCCATGAAGTTGTGAATACCCACCTGAGCAGTTCAGAAATGGCCACTTGTGCTCACAACTATTAATGTTGTTTGAGACGTTGCATGTGCAAACGTGAACCCTTTATTGCATGTGAAATATGGATAAAGGTATTTTCCAGAATAGGGCTTGGAAATTTGACTGAAATCTGTTTAGATAGCCAGCAGCCCTCAGAGGGCTGCAAATTTTAGTTAAAACCATATAAAAAGCAACATTTTTAGAAAAAATTTCTGCTGCATACTAATTTGGCTTGGGGCAAAAAAATGTCTTTATATATATGTGTATATATATATAGTGATGAGCTGGGTCAGAGTCTGCAAAACATTGGGTGCAGTATCTGGTGGGAGAAGGTAAAGGGCAGCTCACAGAAGGTTGCACGCATGTACCTTGGGAACTCTGCTGAGTTTATAGCGAGACATTCCCCCCCCAGGAAAAGAGATAAATCGGAGTCACCTTACCCCAGAGCTGCACCCTTGACCTGGGGAGACGTCACGTGCAGGACAGGAATAGGGGAATTCTGTCACCGCAGACAGCACAGCGATCTTCCCTGCCACTGCCTCGCTTCAGGTTTTCAAGTGTGCTGTGGAGTTATTTCTGGGTTGCTATAAAGCATCAGGGGTACGGGATTGCGTCAGGAATGTTTTGCTACCAACCCAGTGTTGCCATCATCAGAGTTTTGAAGAGGAGAAACAATAGGGAGAGTCTGATTTGATAAAAAATATTTTTTTTTAATCTGAGTCATGTGGCCATTTTTTTTCCTAACAGAGAGAGGAAAACTGAAATCCGAATTAAAGCTGTGATCACAATTGCTCTTTTCTCCTATGTGTGTATCTTCAGGGAAAAAGTGATTTTCCACACACCTCTAATGAAGCAACAAACACCTTCAGAGCAGCTCCTGCTTTTACTTTGGGAGCAGGGGAAGGAAAGGCACCAACACCGCTTTCCAAAGTCTCTGCTTGGAACAGCTGAGAGGAATTTGGCTTTCCAAAACCAGCTAATTTTCATTTAAAATATGTTTGGGGTGAAAGCGTTTACCAATTTCAACCTATTACTCCTCAAAGCACATTTACTTAGACACCTCTCGCCAGTTCCATGCCAAAATACGTAAATACTTACGTAGGACCCTCACGCCGTGCTTCAAGGCTTGCACGCGGCTGGGCTCCATGGACATGCTGAGCATCGTCTGCTGCCCGCCGATGGTGCAGACCTGGTTTTCCTGGGCAGCCTGTTTGAACATGACCATGAGCTGGTTGGCGATGATGGTGTTGAGCACAGAAATGACGACCATGGGGAACACGAAGGAGATGAAAGTGTTGACCTGCGGGGAAAAGATGTGGCACGGTCAGGAGATGAGAAGGACCAGTGGAGCAGGAGATTGTGTTTTATTTCTCCCAGCAACAGAGAAACAGACTGCAGTGGAACTGTTTTCCCTCCTCTTACTGTGCTGCCTTTGGCTTTTGAAGGTTTATTGCACAGAGGGAAAACTCAAACACCGCTGACATACATTCATCCACTGTGGGTCAACACCCGAAAAAAGCAAATTCATTCACATCCAATTATGTTGTCTTCCCCTTTTCAGTGCAGTTCATTGCCAGAAATGTCTCCACCGAAACATGCCATTGATCTTTCCTTCTCGCGAACAGCAGGATGCTTCTTAGCTTTCATTGTGCATAGCGTGACTTCTAAATAACAGTATGTTCTTGTAGTTTTTCTTGATTATGAGATCCCTGAGATCTTTTTAACTTTCTTTTTTTGTCTTCTGTCCTTTCCTTGCAGATTTAATGACAGTGTTTTGTTATCTCGTAATTAAATTATCCAATAAACCTTGTGCCTTAAAGGATTAAAATTGATTGGAATAAACAAGTGGAAGTTGTAATGTTTTTAGTACAAATTATTTGATTACTACAGTTTTGATAAAATTAAATGGAGGATCAAATTAAGCAGTGATTGAATCAAGTGGAAGTCACCGTTCGTGTCAAATAAAAGCAGGAAGGCTTTGTGAGGGCCTTACGGGCTGTGGAGGAACCCCGACGGAGCTGAGCTTAACCGACGGCAGCCCGGGGAGGCAGAGGCAGGCGCAGGGTTTGCCCGCGGGCCCACGGCAAAGCTGCCGCGGTGGGGTGGGGGGCTGCCCTGCTCGCCCCCCTGCCGCACGGAGGGGCTGGCTGCCCGTGGGGCTCGTCCTCTGCGCTCCGCGGCTCGGGAGGAGGCTCAGCACATCCCCGAGATGAGCGTGGGACAAAGCAAAAGCCCCTTCAATTTGTAAAATCTCAAAATACTGACAAGAATTGAGCTGTGTGCTGCAAATCACTGTGGAAGCAGTTTTATTAAAAGGGATGAAGTGACAAAAAGATAAAACTACTAAAACCAGTAGGGAACTTTGCCCTGCGGCAGGGTTACAAGGCACGCTAACTTCTTCCCCAGATCGCCGCGTATCTTGTACCTCAGTGTGCTAAAATGCAGGAGCAATCCTGCACTCCGAGCCAACCCCACATCCCTCCAAAAAAACAGGAAAGCCTCATCTACAAGCGGGTGCTCCATCTGCTCGGATGGAGGTGATCCCTCGCCACCCCCAACCCACGCAGCACCACCACCTCACTGCACAAGCATTTGCTGTCCACCCCACATCTAGTGCAGGTGTGTGGTCTCTTTGCTCTGGAGGGATTAAAAAATGCCAGAGATGAATGGAAAGACGGAGAAAGAATCCAACCACGCCCCCGGGATGCTCCAGGGGATCCATAAAAGAAAGAACATAAATACATGTGGAGCAGGTGCACTGGCAATCAGAAGCACTTAAGTCTCTTTGCTCACAAATTTGAGAAATATGCAACTCCTCTTTTGGTGAAGACAGGCAATCTTGCTGTTGCCAAAGTTTTCTTTAGATGGATGATGTCTCTGTAGAGCTTTGTGCTCCAATTCGTTTTGCAGAAGGACCAGCTGGGTTTCGTCTCTCACAACGCCCATGGTGAGAACATCATCTCTCGTTTATGCTGGTAATAATAACAGAGCTCCTCTGTGGACTGAGGAAATTCCTAGATATAACTTTGCCCTAGCTATAAATTAGTCTTGCCTGATATAATTATGCAGAACTCAAAAAGTCTTTTCTGAGCTTTCATTAAATCCTCGATTCATTCCATAATTGTATTGTGAAGTCTTTAAAGAGCTTGGGAAATTGTCTAGAATAGCATTGACTTTCCCTTTTATGAATTGTTATGGAGAAAGTGTGAAAATTGCATACTTTCTATGAAAGGCTCTATTTAAAGATTTTTTCCATGTCTCGATTTGCACCAAAACTCTCATATAGTTAAAAAAAAAATCAATATTTTCCCCGAGGCAGAAGGTTTTAATTTGTGGAAAGAATTATTCGCAACACAAAATCCTGAGAACAATAAAGCCTAGAAAAGCTGATCCCCCTCCTGCAAACCCTCTGTATTCAGTGTTTTTTGTGGCAAGCTGCTTGCTGGGTTGTGCGAGTCTGGACCCCAGCGCACTGCGCGCGTCAGTGCCGTAACACTTCATTTCCAGGTGACTTTGTGCACTGCTGGAGCTGGTGCCTCAAACACCTCTTCAAAGCCAGTGGAAAGTTTCCCACCTGCTGCATGAGGAGCGGGTCTGGGATCCCAGGGCTACATGTTCAACGTCCTCAGGGGGAGGAAGACCTGTCTAGGTGTTTAATGGGATTTTTTACAGCACTGGAACTCCTAACATCAGTGGGACTAAAGTGGCCACGGCTGTCAGTGAACGTCTGTTGGAGCCTTTGAGTCCTTATATACCTTTTA
The DNA here is from genome assembly GCA_017639485.1 of Pluvialis apricaria. NCBI lineage: Eukaryota > Metazoa > Chordata > Aves > Charadriiformes > Charadriidae > Pluvialis > Pluvialis apricaria. Next base: position 14,987,670 of record CM030021.1, read on the forward strand.
TGGATCGCTCTGGCCCCGGGAAGGAGGACAGACAGTGCCCAGGTTCATTTTTGACCTGAAAGCCTTGGCCTTCAGGTTGGCTTACTATGGAAAGGATAGCTTACGTGATGCTGGACCTACACTAATTCTGTATTCAGGCTTTTTTGGATGCCCAAGCAGAGTGGCCTGGCCATATCTCTGCTGTCACCCAGTGTGGCTCAGTCTGATTCTCCTCTCCATTAAAACTGATGTGTTCACACAGGTGTATGTCCACCAGATCTGAGTTTCTGCCCGGCACTGCGACGTGCAGCACGAGCACAGTGCAGAAGCACAAAGCCATCCGTGGGAAGGCTTAGCATTGGCTGCTTTCTGGTGTAAAAAAACCCAACACCACAAACCCTGCGACTGTGTGCTAAATCCTCAGGGGAAAAAAAAAAAAAAAAAAAAAAAGAAAGAAAATCCAATACGACAATGTTTGCCACTGTCAGGAGAGAATGAAACACTAACCCACTTCCACGCTGCTGTCGCTCCTGCAATCAGTGCAGTCCTAAAAGCCATTCAAACACCAGGCTGGCAGCATCTGTGGAATGGGATTAGTCCTCAGGACCAAATCGTGTTTTGTCTCGTACAGAAAAGCAACCTTCCCTTCCAGCACTGCCTCTTCCAGCAACACTCAGGGACCCGAATCACTTCTCCGGCTGTGCCGTGCGGGACGGTGATGACGTGGGTGCCGTCTGAGGGTGAGCTCCCAGCAGAAACCTCTGCCTAGACCCTGTCCCCGCGGAGCCGTGCCTGAGACGTCTGATCCCTTGAGGGATGCGAAGCCGTGCCAGTGACACCCGCTCTGACTCAGCCCGTCCCCGGAGGTACAACGCCTGCGCGGTCCCCCACGGCGGTGATGCTGAACCTTCCCAGCCCCGTCCTGGTGGCCGTGGGAGTCCTGCCCTGCCCAGGCCCAGAGCCTCCCTGGCTCTCCAACAATGATGCACTTTTCATCCCAGCTTTCTCTTGTTGCCAAAGGTGGTTTTAATTCCAGCTGAAACATGAAGCACTAAAATGACACAAGGTTTTGCAGGACAGAGAAGACAGAGCAAATCTGGGGATGGGGCTTCATGAGCTTATGAGAAGACACATGGAAATGTCTGAAATTAAGGCACATTTCTAGAAGGGAAAAAAATGCAGTTATCAGCCTCTCTGGGTCAGCTCAACAAAAATCAGACTTTGGGTGAGACTAGAGAATTCAGCATGATGTGAGTTTTCTTCCTTCCAAACAGGACTGTGGGAGAGACACGGGGGAAGGGACCAGAAAAATCAAGCGACACAAAAGCAGAAGCCAGCTCTTGGGTTTGTGACTCTTCCTAAATCTTTTGCATGGAAAACTGCTCCCCTGGCTCTGCTGAGCTTCGTGCTGACGTGGTTTGCTTTTGCCAAGTCGTCCCACAAATTATTTGGCTGCTGTGGTTTCCCTGGGTTACCACTAAAAGCAGACATCAGCTCGCGCACGACGGTGATGGAGAAGGTGAACGTGTAACTTCATGGAGGGACTCCCCAGAGGGCTTAAACAAGACCTGTAAATCGGAAGTTTTGCACAGGTTTATTCTTTTGTGCTCTACGGTGACTTCTGGAGGAACACGGACTCAGAGGCCACTTTGGAAGATAGAGGTTTTTCCATCCCTCCAACAAGCCCAGACTTTTGTCTTATATGTATCTGAAGGGGAGGAGGGCAATATTACAGTTTACGGGCATTTACAGGTCACCTTCGCTCCCAGCAAAACTCAGTCACCTGAGACACCTGCAGCTGACTATTCCCCTGGTCCATCAGCACATGGCTTTGGAGGGGTACAGAACTGTTAATAAGTGTTTGTAGACACTTTATGAGGTCTTGGAGCACTGAAGTGGTTAAAATGAAAAAATTAGGCTAAAGGCTCTTCCTGGAGAAACAGTAGCAAGTTAAACACTTCCACCGAAAATATTTGTAATAAAAAAAAGCCAAGAACCAGAGCTATTAATAATATTTTCATTAAAAGAGTTTTGGTGAGACAATGTTCCTTTACTGAGATTGTAAAAGATTTTTGAACTTGTGTCTTGTGTTTTCCCACAAGCCAGCCATTTTTCTAAATAGGCAAATAAAGTCCCACAAAGCAGGTGAAGGGTGAAAAGCCGGTCACAGCAGCAGCATGGCGTGGTGCATCGCACCAGAGCATCCCGGGATGCAGCAGCCGGGATCCCCTGCCAGCAGGAGCAACACCCCCAGAGCAGACGTGGGGGGTAGCTGAGATTTAGGGACAAATTTAGGGAGGTGATTCTTCCCCTCTACTCTGCTCTAATGAGACCCCACCAGGAATACTGCATCCAGCTCTGGAGCCCCCAACATAGGAAAGACATCAACCTCTTGGAGCAGGGCCAGAGGAGGCCACAAAGATGCTCTGAGGGCTGAAGCCCCTCTGCTATGAGGACAGGCTGAGAGAGGTGGGGGTGTTCAGCCTGGAGAAGGCTCCAGGGAGACCTTAGAGCCCCTTCCAGTGACTAAAGGGGCTCCAGGAGAGCTGGGGAGGGACTTTTTCCAAGGGCATGGAGTGATAGGACGAGGGGGGAATGGCTTCAAACTGGAAGAGGGGAGATTTAGATGAGATATTAGGAAGAAATTTTTCCCTGTGAGGGTGGTGAGCCCCTAGCGCAGGCTGCCCCGAGAAGCTGTGGCTGCCCCATCCCTGGAGGTGTTCAAGGCCGGGTTGGACGGGGCTTGGAGCACCCTGGGCTGGGGGGAGGTGTCCCTGCCCAGGGCAGGGGGTTGGAACGAGATGATCTTCAAGGTCCCTTCCAACCTAAACCATTCTATGATTCTATGACAATTTTAGCTCTGGGTTATGACAGTGGTTTTGTGGCAGAGACCAGAAATGTTCCCTCATTGCCTGACAAATGAGATGGTCTCTGTCAGTGCCACGTCTCCAGAAACACGGCCCCTTCCAGCAGTGAGCTGGGATGCTCAGGGCAATTTTTCCCCCTTCCTCTTTGGGGATGTGAGAAGGACAATTAAAGCAGAGAGATGAAATGTGGATGATGGTGAGCTGGTAAAACTTCACCTGGACTGACTAAGCTTCTCTCATACTTCATTTCCCCGCGGCACGCCTGCCTGCCGGCTGGGAAATGCTATGAAACGGCTGTCAGCCTTTCCGTTTTCTGCTGGGGAGGATTTCTCACCGCAGAGACACTCCTCCGATCCAGCCACCCCTCGAGGGCATGCCTGGGGAAATGGTTGAGAAACCCAAAAGGAGCTGAACAGTATCTCAGGAGGAGATTTGTCTTTGCTGGTTTCCTGGAAGTGATGATGGAGAGGACCGACGATGCAGGGTATCGTTTGATTCGTGGTTTTGTGCAAATCAATTAAACCACATAGCTGGGATTTAACAATCTACCACATTCTGGTTCACCTCATTTCCAATGGAAATGAAAAGTAAATTATCCTCCCCCTGACTGTGGAGGCAGTATTGTTAGCATATGTCAATCAGAAAAGCACATTCTGCTACATCAACATTCGCTTGCCAAAAAATCTTATTTGACTAAATGTACTTTACAAAATTACCGGTTATCTCACTCAGTGGCCGGAATCAGCATTTTTTTTAACCACCCAGTGGATAATTTCAGCCTTTAATATGCACAGTGCCACATTCCTGGATACGGCAACCTGTGGAAGACAAAGCAGCGAGGGGAAAGGCACATGGCGGTGGCACGCCAAAAAGAGCATTTGGCAATGGCACTCCTATTTGATGTTCACAGGATGTATCTGATGAAAAATCCAAAGGTGTTTTTCCTCCAGTAAAAAGATTACCATCTAATTAAACCCCATCTTTGCATAGCTTTCCAAATTTCCATGCCAAGTATCTAGCGGTTATCAGCTAAATGCCATTCCTGAGATGCAACAGGGCAGGAAAGGTCTGCGTTTGTGAGCTGTGGGAGAAAATAACTACTGCTTTTGTAGCCAGTACCTGGGACAGGGAGGAATGTGGAAGCCGAAAAACTGCAGCCTAGGAAGGAAATTCAGCTCTGGTGGAAATTTTTGAGGAATTTTATTAATTTCGGAGTGTATTAGTATTAAATTTTAGTAGAAAACCTTCCCAATTGTTCCTCTCTCTGACCATTTATCTAGTCAATATCTAAATTAAATCTGCAGAGGAGATTCTGCAGAGAGGAAGATTTAAGCTTCAAGGAGGAAGCTTAACAGAGTATGGAGGTGAGAGAATAAACTAAGGAATCTGAAACACTGAGGTGGGTATCCGGCACTAGCGGTGACCCGTACTGCAGGATACAGGCGCCGGTCCCCATCTTGGGTAAGGGCATCCTGGTGTGGGAACACAGATCCTGGAAAAAGAGGAACAGGGCCAAGTGTTGAAGCCCGTGTGTAGATCTGGAGCTCTAACAGCGCACTTGAGCAGGAGCTTGATCTTTCCACGTTGCTGGTTTTAACTCGGGCAGGTTTGCCTGTCATGTTTTGTTTCTGGTGGCTGCTGTCTCCAGCAGCCCTGAGAGCGTGACACGGTGTGACACGGCCGTCGTCCTCAGAGGGAGGCGGTCTGGTGCCCTGTGCAGGCTCACGTGGCGGCTGCATGCGGGTACGGTGGGATCCTGCAGCCCTGGAGGCTCCCCTCGCACCACCCGCCAGCGCCACACAAACCACGCTGCCACGGGACTTCATCAGCTGGGTGAAATGTCCCTCCTCTTGCCTCGTAACCAGGAACAGTATGTGAATATCTGATGGAGATCCAGGTGATGGGACATTATATCCCATCATTAACTTAATGGATGACCAAAGACAAGATGCCAAAATCCAACTAATATTTTCTCTTTAAAACATTCTGAGAAATGGCCACAAAAGCCTCTGGTTGTTATCACACCATAAGCCCTGTACCCCTTCTACCCAGACAGAGGTGAGTATGGATGCCATACATCTTATCCAAGGTAACCAAGTGTGATGGTGTGAATGGCTCTAATCTCATCCCCAGCAGTTCCCCCGTTCCTCTCCGGGAGCGGTAAGTGCAGAGCAGAGAGCCTGAGGAGCACCTTCGCTCTGCCCCAGCGAGGCCTTTTCAGAAGTGTTAAGTATCAAACCCAGACATTTCAAATAAAGGTTACGGCGACGTGAAACCTTGCTCACAGGCACAGGTATCTGATGTCAAAATGTCATGATCAGATACCAATTACAGAAGCAACCCTTGAAGCTAGGACACAGCTGCGCAGGGACAGGGGGACTGATGGCAGTCACAAGCAGCTGAATCTCTGGGAGTGGGGGCAGTGATGTGGGTACGAGCCCCATCTAAGCACGGAGATGAGCAGGACATCAAGTACCTGTCATTCAGGAGAAAAGAAAAAAAGAGAAGAGCCTCAAACGCAGGTGCATGTTGCCCAATCCACTTCTGATTAAATAACTCAGCTGTGACAGCTGGCATCAGCCACAGGAGCTTGAATTGGCCAAACCGCTGTATTTTAGACCTCTGCAGGAGTCTCAGTTTTCTGCTTGTTTTGGCTGGGGTCTGGGAATAGAGGACTGCGGGTACTCTTTGCTTAGGTGAAGAAAGAGAGCACACAAGTCTAAAGATAAACTATCGGATCTGACGGATGCTCCCAAGTGACCAGACCAGGTCCTGCTCCCACGATGCTACTGCCCTTGCACCCATTAAAGTTAATGAGACTGATACCCATTTAATTGCACAGCAAGGACATGTGAGTCTGTTACCGACACATCCATTCACATTTATCCTTATTCATGAAAGGAAACCCCATCAAAAGACAACTCAGAGGACAACGCAAAAGACTTGTGCGTGAGCTCTGGCTGCTTGCTTCTGTTAAGATGTTTCAGGTTTTGTATTGGTAGATGTTTATATGAGAAGAAAACGCATGTTACTACATGGCTTACAGTGACAGCATGCACTGTTTGCAGTCTGCGCTGTACTTGTGCGAAAGGTGCAAGTACCTGCAGCCTACTGGAAAACAGGGCTTGTTTAGCACAACGTGGTAATGCGCAGGAACCACTCGCAGGGTAGCGGTCCTCCCCAGCCTGTGCTGGCTGGATGCCTCCGATGCTGTCTCCAGCTGGCTAGCACCAGACATGAACTCTTCCAAAGGGCTTAATTTAGCTCTGGCATTGAGATCAGGAGGAGGATCTGCTTAGACTCTGTTTTCATTAGTGTTTTGCGTTTGCTCCAGAGTAGTGATATTATCCTGGTAACACGCTTTCTCTCCTTGGGTCCACGGCCATCATGAGAGAATGGCCAGTCAGTGTGGATTCAGATGTTAAGAATAACCAACGTGTAACATTTTCAGCCTGTGTGTGGTCCCACACTGATGAACTATAATGGGAATGCAGAGCTGCTAATGATCTTGAGAAGTTACGTTAATCACACACTCTGCAGAAGTTAATCAGATACAGAACAGATGGAAATAAACTGCATACTGGCAAAAAAATCCATCATATCTCTATGGCAAAAACATTCCATCAGCTTTCCCATTCATAAATCTCCCTCCATGAAGAAATTATTTGTTCATAAAAACCAACATCTGATGCAGAACGACTTAAATGGGTCTCTTGCTCTTGATGGGTCGGCAAAGATGTCAGAGCCCTGAGTAATGGTGGCATTCCTGAGCTTGACTGGATACCTGAAGAGATCATTTAACCTCGTTTCTATGCATAGTTGCAATCCTGTGGCCTAAAGTATTTCCAGTTTTATCATAAGTAATAGCAAAAAGGTATGATTCATACATAAGTGTTTCATACAAAGCTTATTATCTCTAATCATACACAAAGGTAATACCTAAGTATCAAACTCCCTGGGGACCTCACAGCTCTTCATTGCCTCGCTCAATGCCAGAAAACCACCTTCATTATAACTATTCATAAGAGAAAACGTCTTCCTCTCCTGATCTTTGGGACACCGGTCTCAAACTGACCAAAAGAATGGTTCTTCTGATTCCAGCTCCCAAAGAGAGAGAAAAGCTGTGAAAGTCAGGAAATCCATGGACTGGAGAATGGGCAAATGGGAAGGTTTTAAGGTTTGCCACTGTGTGTTGCAGAATGCCTTGTTGTACATCATGGATATCCAGCCTTATCACTTGATAAAACTGGAGGATAAAATAATGTTTGTTTAGAAAAGTGTAAGAGTAAAACAGTTTAAAAAACTAAATCCCAACTCCAAACAAGACAACCCCAAATCCTCACTAGGATTACGCTTGATGAAGATGGGTTTGGCAGACTTGTGCATCTCAATTCAGTTAATCTAGGGTCTCCTCCCACTGCTTTAAGAGGGATATCTGGAACCTAAATTGGAAGGGTTCTGGCCCAGGATGGCTGTTGCGTCCTTGTACCTGGTGAGGAAGGAAGGAAGGAAGGAAGAAGTGACAGAGCAACAGTGATGATCCTCCATCATGTCATCATTAACCTGAAAGCTTCAAATCTTCCCCTCTTCCTCCTTTAGGAAATCTTCCTTCTTAATTTCCTGAGATTGGGTACATCGAGCTACAAGGTAAATTAATTAAATTTACCCAATTTGCCTTGCAAACAAGAACAAAGTCAATTTGTGTGCTGTCAGTTTACTGGCCTCAGCGTTGTTCATCAGATCTAGTTATCTGTAACACTATTTAGGGCAATATTTTTGGTTGAACAAAAACTCACTGAATAATATTCTTGATTTTCCCTTGCAGGGAACATGCAGGTCTTTGTTACTGTTTCCCCCTCACCCTCCCCGGCAGCTATATTCTACTGAAGGGGAAATAATATTTCAGCTTCAAATGATAGGTTGGAAATAACACTTTAAATAATTTACCGGTGCCGTTGGATTTCAGTTCTTGCTATCTGCTGGTATTTTGGTTCCTACTTGTTTTTGCCAAAGGGATATTGCCCACCGCCTATCACAACATATTTCGTTTTCTCCAGTTCTGCTGCTTGTCAGCCCTCTAAATAATTTAATAAATGCTCATACAGTGCCTAACACTCCTGACGTCTGAGTAATCCTAATCCAGATTTTGCAGTTATTTTGTGTCTATCCTCTTGCCTATTTTCTTTTCCATGGGGCACTGCACAAGCCATGGGGGCTCACGTGGTGGACCTTCATCCAAAGGAAGTGCCTCCACGGCTCGGTGCTTCCCCTGGTGCGGGCTGATGCTCTCTGTTGAAGGTAGCTAACGTTGTCCTTGTCAAAACCAAGAAAATCATCCTCTTTCCTATGCCGTCAGCTACAACTGCTCAGCGCATCCGACGCTCCCGCTGCGTGGGTTTTGCAGGCTGGGACGGGTGAGCGGTGGCGGCCACCGCAGCCCTAACGAGCAGGCAGACTCCACGTGTGCCTTAGGGGTGTATCGCCATGCAGATACATCACAGCTGCTGATTTCGACAGCCAATACCCGGAGCCTCGCTTCTCTAACTTGTCTGCTTGTTATTCCATACTTCTTCGGCTCACGCTTGGGGTAGTTGTAATGAATGAGACTATTACGCTTGGTTATTCTCTCACCGCGCACGTCAAAAAAAAGAATCAAACCATCGTGACAGTCAATTATCCCCCAACTTTCCTCGTTCTGGTAATATTGAGTCATTTCAGCCCTGATAATCAAAACGGATGGCTTTTGCCTACGTGGGTATGAAGCCGCTTGCGGGGAGCAGGCCAGTGTGGGGATTTCGAGTCAGTGTTTTAGGGGTAAAACGAAGCAAAAGGCGTAAGCATGGGAGTATAACAGGCAAAGATTATTAACTGCGAAGAGCAGTAAACAGTTAAATCACGCAGCGCTCGCTTGCTTTCTTCCCACACTCTCTTAGTAGATGGATCATGACAGAGAGAAATGTGGTTCTGCTCTTCTCACGTGGTGACTACCAAAATTCGGCAGGTGGCATCACGGCAGTGGCGCAGGAGCGGGGCACTGGGCTCCCCTCTGCTGCTCGGGCAGGGGGGTCCCACGCCGGGGCCAGAGCGGGGGTGAGCCGTGACCCCCCTCTCCTGCCCTTTGGGGGGGCAAAGGGGGATGCCACCAGCAGCTGAGGGACAGGCAAGCACACGCTCATTAGACCGAGAGTGCAGGGTAATTAATAAATCAGCTCCAACCCCCAGGATGATACTGAAGATTTTAGATACAGGCTTTGCTATAAAACAAGCCAGCTACTAGAGCCTTCAGCTTCACTACAAAAGGATTTAAAGGAGAGTTAATTAAAAAAAAAAAAAAAACAACAACAAAAAACCACCCAAAAAAAACCCCAAACCAACCAAAACAAAAAACAAACAAATGGAAAGAACAAATCATTCTCTTACTGAAAACCACATTGGACCTGGATCTGGTTCTTCACATTCTGCCAGGTGTGGTGGAGGTAGACGAGGGTAAGGGGTGCTCTAGGTGTCTGAGAGACAAGTGAGATCATGGCAAAGAATCATTTATCTGCTGAATTATGTTTCAGAATCAAATTTGCTGAATCTATTTGTAATATTTCACATATGCTGAGAAGTCACATTAATATAGCTGGTAAAATAACAGCTTGTCTGCTTAAAATAATTAGTAGTTGACAAATGGGCTGAATTTTAAATCCATGAGGAGCTTTGGTTAGCACTAATAAATGTTGATTAAGGTAGCAATTAAAATCTAACAATCTCTCTGGGGGTCTGAACTTTAAAGCTGAAGTTTGGAACATTCCTCAATTTACAGAGAAAACGCTACAGTTCCTCCCCAGGTTGCATTATTAAGCTGTGGCAGTGAGGACTTCTTGTCTTTTTTTTTTTTTTTTTTTTTCAGTTTACACAAATTAATTGGAGCCTAAAGTAGTGCCCCACAGGCAGGGGTGGCCACCAGCACCTGTCCTGGTCTAACATCTGATCAACAGAAAAACCTTGGTACAGTGTTTAGCAGCGTGAAGTTTTAGCTTTCTCTTGAGTTAATGCTGTAAGATCCTCTTGAAGTCCCTATTTCTGTGGTGGTCCTTCCCAGGAGGCAGTACCTGTCCCTCTTCTCATCAGGCTTTGAAGTGGGCTGGAGAGATCGCCGTCTCTCCTTCAAGATGTTCTCCTGCCTCGGAAATGGAGCTGACCTCTTGAAAACAAGCAAGGTCAAGTAGCACTGAGTGTGCACTCATCTCGCCTGCATCTCTCTCCTGCTGCTCTGAGAGACCTGACTATGCATCTCTTAATCAGGATGATTGGATGAGCTACCATGGAAAAGTCTTGACTAGGTAGTGTCTTGAGGAAGACTGAAATTATCTCCCTCTGCTGCGCTTGAGCAGTGGGACCGAGGCAAATCAAGAAGCACATTTTTGTTTATAGACTTGTTTTACTGATTTATCATCATGGGGCTATTCATGAAGGTCTCAGGTTCCCTTATGATCTTACTAAACCTGGGAAAATTTCAGTCACTTCCCTGCAGTTTTCTATTTTTGAAGGAGGAAAGCGCATTTGTATTTCGTGGAGCACCTCTTTTATGCTGGCCAAATCCTTTTGTTTTTTTCACTCTTGCTGTGGGCAAGGCATAAATCTAACACAAAACCAGATTTGTCTTTTTTCCCTTATCACACACTAGCTGTGTGGCCTCCATTAATTACATTTCATGCCCCAGTTCATAGCTGAATGCCAGCGGGACAAAAATAGGAATACAGTGTGAATTGGGAGCGACTTGGTCCTCTCGTGCTCCCAGCGTGAATGGGAGTGCATCGGTACATCCGCCTTTGTCGGGCCGCTTTAATTGCCAGATGTGTCATTATATTGTTACAGTCCAGTCTGTTTTTTTCAGGTCTGCTCCTGCTGACTTTGGGAGCAGCTGAACGAAGCTCATTTTCCAGTAGGGTACTTGCGGTAGCTGTTATTGAATAAATAAAACCAGCAGAAAATTTGTGCATGTCGTAGTCACCCTGTTCAAATCCAGGGACCACTCCTGGGGGAAAGGTGGAAGGTCAGAAGAAAGCTGTGTCCCCTTCACCTCCCAGAGCTCCTGCCCAGGACGGTGGCTGCTGCCTGGTCCTCCTCCTGCCCCAGCATCCTCACCTGCAAAGGAGATCTTGGCTGCACGCAAACCAGCCTCCATCCTGGACAGCTTCTCATTCCGGGAAGGACCGTTAATAATCTGCATAATTTGTAGGTGCTTTCTCAGCCCAGCCTGCGCGATCTGAGCGTGGCTGTTGGCTTCTCTGCAGCGCTGTGTGTTCCTCAGTACGTTTGCTGAGTTCATCCATTTGCTAAGGATATTTACAGCAAGCGAGAGATGGAAAGCTGAGGATGTGAAGTGCTGGAGGAGGAAAGGGAAGAAATCTGTCCAGAGAGTGGAAAAAAAAAGCCCATTCATGCTCAGTCGATGTGTCTATCACTTTTTTTTTTCTTTTTCTTCTCTGTGTTGTAAGGATGAAATACAAGTGGCTCAGCTAAATGCACACAGGGACAAAAATGAAAGCATGATAGCTGGAGATGCTCAGAGCTATTTTTTTTCAAAGGAGGCTTGAGAACTGAGTGCGATTGTGCATTTACATTTGAGTAAGCAACTTCCATGCCTAAAGCTTTGAGACAAGTTGCTCTCCATGCACAATGGATGCAAGGGTTGAACCAGCCGGGAACTGGAGCCGCAGTGGGTCATGAGAGATGACAGCGAGCATTGGCTCGGCTAGCTCAGCGCTGCAATGGTGGGGCTTTCAGAGCAAAGAGCAGCTGCTGCAAGAGGTTCCCAGGTGGACACAGTCATCCTGGACATCTCCATCCACAGCCAATACCACCTTTCACAAGTAGGGGTATTAAAGCTGTCTACCTGTGCTGCGACGGATGCTCAGGGCTGCTGTGGAGACATCACCTTGGGTCTTGAAACATTATTGTATGGGAAACCATGAGCTCCCTAAGAGAAACCAGGGTGATTATTCATGTACAGACTTCCAGACTACTTAAAAGGGCCTATTTAATATTTTTACAGTAATACTATGCACTCTGCTGCTCTTACTGTAGAATTACAGGTGTCAACCTTAGGAGGTGGGGGGGGGGGGGGGGCATGTTTTTGAAGAGCCATTATGCCAGAGAGATGAGACAAACAGAGAGGCTGCAGAAGACCTGGCATCTCCAAGAGGCACAGAATATCTACAGGTTTCAGAGTGCTGACCTGCTGCCTCACAAAACCACGAAGGTAAATGAGCAGGTAAATAGACATATGGTAGGGAGAGTACGGAAGTATGTGCTGGCTCAAGTGGTGAGCAAAGAAAGGTGGTAGCAGAGAGAGAAGTACTAAATCTAGTGGAGCTAGAGAGGAAAGCAGGTACAAGAGCCATCCCTCCCTGGTGACAATGTCTCTGTTGGTTAATTAAAACCCACCGCATTGAACAGGTCAGGTCCCAATGAGCTGCAGGTCCGAAGACTAACTGGACAGCTGGAAGACCACCGTAACCTCAACTCCGCAGTCTTTCAGAACATGATCCCAAGACAAAACATATCAGAAGGTTATGGCTTTCTACTGCAAACCATAGCAAAGACAAGACCTGATCGCATTTCCATTTCTCAAAATTGATTTTCTTTTTTTGAAAGTAAAGTGTGAAATGATCACGTGGGACCAAATGCTCTGGGATAAGACTGCAAATGAGACTCATAGGCCAAGTGTCAGATTTGTTTCTGGTGTAGCTGCTGAGGAGTCATTACTGAATACAGTCTTTATGCAACTTACTTTGTTTTAAGGCATAATCCAGCAACCAGATGACTGGCATGAGGAAGATGTTTTGTCTGTGGGTTGGCTTCTTTTCGGTTACAAATTTCTTTGGACCTTATCCCAAAGCATCTGGCTGTAGCCAAGCATTTGAGATTGGCTAAAAGTCTGATGGATGAAGCGAGTCTGAGGTGCTGGGTTAATTAACTCCTTGGATACTGTATGGAGCTGTGGCTGCCTGCAAAGATATAAATCGCTATTCCTTAAATTAAGATTCTGATTGCAGGTTTAGAAAAATCTCTAACTATTTCCCCATGGCGGTTCAAACTCCTGCATAGCAAATTTGCAGCCTGTTAACAGTATGGATGTTTTTCAGATTTACCTTTCTCAAAACCACAAGTGTTCGTGGAAGAATGGCTGAAAACATTGACCTAGAAGCTGGAGCAGAAATCATCTTCCAATGTCCTGGCTTCTGCAATGCAAGAATGGGGAGCTAAATCTCTGCGGATACCCCGTAACTCTTGGTCCTGTTCAAGGACCTGAGTGTGGCTGCTGGTAACATCGTCCTCTGCTCACAGGGATGTTGCAGCTGATGTTGCTGGCACTTGCTTACACTGGCCTTTGCTATGCCTTAACTAAAATAATTTCCTTCTTAAGCACAAGAATTTCTGTGCAAAAATCACTGCTTTTATCCCTAAGGTAGGCTTCCCAGACACAAGACTCAGTCTCAGGTGGAAACCATTCCTCTCCAAACATTTATGGAGGCAGAGTCCTTACAGAAGAGGAGGTGATTTAGCAAGATGAAATAATCACAGTGTCATGAATGCAACCAGGATTTCCCTGTTAATTACCTAACTGGTTAATTAAGGGGCTATTTTTTTATTAAAATTAATTCTCACCTTGTAAAATACATGGCTTAAAAAGGGGATAGTACAGAAGTGTTTATCACTGATGCCCTAAGATGCTAATTTCCCAATGTTATGACTTGTAATCAAGATTAATTTTCTCTGACTTATCGTCTAAAGGAAAGACTTTACACCAGTTTTGACATTTAAATTACCTTAGATTTGCAAGTCCAATATTGTCATAAATATTCATAGCCCAGAATTGAGTATTTAGTCTTTAATTTTTTTAATTTTTAATTCACTACTGAAAACTGGTTTCAGAACAAGCACAGAGAAATGAAGCACCTTCTATTTGGAGCACTGGGAGCATCTGGCTCTGCTACCCCAACAGTGAACTGACACATTGCGTTTCTGTTTGATGCTGCTGTTGAACATCCCATACACCAAAAATTTGATGGTGAAATCATCCGTTGACTGTTTTCCTTACGTCTATTTGCAAAAAAACTACATTTACGTAGAAGTTACTGGACAGCTCTGCCATTGTTTTAGCATGTGTCATGTCCATTACTGCATGAAAGGAGGAAAGGTCAGTGCAAACCATGAAAGCAGATCTCCAGGCAGCTGGCAGCGCCGTGCCGGGTCCCTCCTCTCGGGCAGGCAGAGCATTTAGGCTTTCACAGTTATACAAACAGAAGATGCTTGACTTGCCCTGACTGCTGTCCCTGTGCACACAAACCCCAGCTGGGCACGGGCGAGATGCCTGATGAAAAGAGATGCCTGGGAATTTGTGAAAAAGTGCCTTTCTGGTGCTTCCTGGCTTTTACCCTGTGAGCTCACTTATCATGGAATCACAGAATGGTTTGGGTTGGAAGGGACCTTGAAGATCATCTCATTCCAACCCCCCTGCCCTGGGCAGGGACACCTTCCCCCAGCCCAGGGTGCTCCAAGCCCCGTCCAACCCGGCCTTGGACACCTCCAGGGATGGGGCAGCCACAGCTTCTCGGGGCAGCCTGGGCCAGGGGCTCACCGCCCGCACAGGGAAAAATTTCTTCCTAATATCTCATCTAAATCTCCCCTCTTCCAGTTTGAAGCCATTCCCCCTCGTCCTGTCACTCCATGCCCTTGGAAAAAGTCCCTCCCCAGCTTTCCTGTAACCCCTTTAGTCACTGGAAGGGGCTCTAAGGTCTCCCTGGAGCCTTCTCCAGGCTGAACACCCCCACCTCTCCCAGCCTGTCCTCCCAGCAGAGGGGCTCCAGCCCTCAGAGCATCTTTGTGGCCTCCTCTGGACCCACTCCAATAGGTCCATGTTCTTCTTATGTTGTGAGCCCCCAAGCCAGAGGCAGCACTGCAGGGGGGTCTCCCCAGAGCAGAGCAGAGGGGCAGAATCCCCCTCCTCGCCCTGCTGGCCACGCTGCTGGAGATGCAGCCCAGGATGTGGGTGGCTTTCTGGGCTGCGAGTGCACATTATTGGCTCCTGTTGAGCTTCTCATCCACCAACACCCCCAAGTCCTTCTCCTCGGGGTTACTCTCCATCCATTCTCCACCCAGCCTGTATGTACTTATATGTACTGACCCACCCCCAGCCCCAAGCTTGCGCCTGGGGTGACACTGTGTCAGCCTCAGCGCGTTGCCCACAAATATCCCAGTTAAACCTTTCAGGCTGCGGGCTAAGGAAGGAGCCCTGTACCCTCCGGCAGCAACAGCGAGGTGCACTCTTGCTGCTCCTCTCCAGCCACCCCATTCATTTGGTCTCTTGGCACCACTTCAGTGACTAAGGAGAAAGCTGCATTGGTTCACATGGGGACTGGCAGCCTCCCAAGGGGGATGTGCCAAACCCCATTCATCTTCCCTGTGCAGAGGTTCAGCTGCTGGCAGAAACCCAGGTGAGAAGCAGAAGAGGTGAGATGCTCCAGCCCTTGTCCTTGCTGGTGTGGGTCTCTCTGGTGCCTGATTTCTGCCTCAAAATGTTTTAAAGACACTCCCTTTTTCTCCAGGATTTCCTGAGAATGTGGGTCGATGTGGGATGGGAAGAAGAACAGGATCAGCCCATACGTCAAGGAGAGGGCTGGCTCTGCTCAGAGCCTCGCAGCCGAAAGCTGATGGATCCTGCCAGGCAAGTACCTGCCCACGGCAGTCTCAATAAAGGGCAAACTGGCTTTCTAGTGAAACATTCTCCTCATTCCAGTGACTGATGACTTCTTCATTTTCTTTATATCTGATACCTTTCAAATGCAATTAATTTCGCCAGTCTTTTTTTCTCCCTTCAACAGTAAGGCAGGGATGGAGAACCGGCCGTATTACCGTTCACTTCTAAAAAACATTTCTGTTTGCAAAAGGCAAACAAAACCCCAAGATTCACAGCGACCCCTCCTACCCATAAACCACAGAATATATTTTAAGCATAAGCACCTACTTCTGAGACGAGCCACTGCCAGTGCTTTAATTAACACAAGATGGAACATGACACGCACTGCTTTTATGGCACACCAGGACACCCCCCAGCTCACCCCTGCCCCAGCTGCACCTCTTCAGGCACCCACGAGCATTAGTGTCCTTTTCTTCTTGTCTCAGCATCTTTGCACCACAGGGACCAAACTGACTCCCACTTGCTAGCCTGGTAACAGGCAAGTTAGGCTCAGATTGATTTTCTGATATGCCACTGAAGTATCTGCTCCTACCTGAGACCAAAGAAGGACCTGCTTGCCCAGGAACTCACCAAGGTCTTTTCTTCGCTTGCTTATTTTTTGGTTCATTATTTTAATAAAAGATAATTTCTCTGCCTACAAAATCACACCTCACAGACACACTTTTAGTATTATTTACCTCTCCCCGTTGAAAAGAAACTGCTTGCAATGAAGCCCCAAAACATTAGAAGGGTGACATATTCTGTTGGGATCTGAGCGTGGCCTTAGAAAATGAACCCTCCAAGTTTTGAGGATGTGAGGAGGGGCATAAAAGATCTGGGATGCCAAGTTCAGGACTGTCTCTGCCAAAAATACTGAAAAATGTAATTATTTGGTGGGGTGATGTTCCCTGTGGTCAACACCTAGGACTAAATTGAATGCCAGGACAATAAACTGAAGTCCTTCCAGATTCACTTTCCATGAAGGACCAGTCATGAGAAGGATGAGCATCAAAATTGGTGAAGATAAAGCTCTTCAGCTCTGAATCATTTTGAGAGACTCCACTTGAACCACAGTGGCTAGAGGAGACATGTAAGAAATCTTGGACTCTGTTCTCCCAAATAACTCATTGCAATGTAGGAAGAGATGCTCCTGTGCCACTCTGGTGAAAAAAAAAAGACAACAGCCTGAACCTTCTTGATTTCTGATTCAGTACAAACTGGGTGTCTTTCAAGTGACAAGTTCTCATAAATAATTCTGTCTAATGGAAGATACTTCGGTAATTGTGATATTTTAATTTCAGCCCTTTAAGTGCAGAGAATTCTCATTAGCGCTCAACATTCAGGTACTGCGATGAATTTTCATGGAGAGAGAATAGCATACATAGCACTGAAATGGTGCAAGTACATTGAATTTATTCAGCATTTTATGGACCAAGACATTAAGTGATTCATTAAGGAGAACTGTCCATTCCCTTCTGGGTACAAGAAAGTTTTTATTATGCCTGTTTTTCAGGTAAATAAACAGAGGCAGAAAATAACTAGATATAATCTAAATCTCTTCTTCACAAGCATTTTCACAATTACTTTCTCTGTTTTCTAGCAAGGTTTATTTTTAAATGAAGCTTTCAAGTGACCCTGGGAAGTTTGACTTTCCATACCTCAATCTAACTCCCGTGTAATATTGCTTTGACTAAAGGCAATAAAAACATCCACAGGGGAGCTGAAATGCCAGGCTGGCAGACTGAGTACACGGATATTATAAATGAATAAAGCAAAATTTAGGTTTCAGGAAAAAAGCATGCCATTTCAGCAAAGCAGAGAGAATTTCGCTAGTGATGTTCACGGTTGGTTAAAGGAATTTGCGATACCTTGGAGAAGTGACTCTCCTAATTGCCATATGTTGCTAACTCTGAAACCAAGTCATGGAAATTAAAACATCCATGTCCTCAATTTTTCCACTGGCACTAAAAGTGCTGAAGGAGGAGGAGAGATATTAAAGCAGGGTGTCCAAGAAGGAAAGTGAATGCTTGTTCTACACCGACCTCTGACCTCTCTCGCGAAGCAATGGGTCGTGATGTCTCGGGCAAGCGGGGCTCAGCAAGGGTGGCACCGTGGGCAAAGCAAGAAGAGTGGTAGCACATTTTCCTTTTGGTCGCCTCTCCTCTCTTAAGTGCCTTCAAAAATAGGTGTAAGCAAGGATGTAAATGCTTCCTTCATGTCTGATGCCGTTAAATGGAGCTGGTAAAGGTAAAGCACTGCAGGTAAAGCTGGGGGCAAGGGGAAGCACCGATGTGAGTCATTCCCTCCGTTTAGCTTGTATTGAATTACCAGCTCAGGGAGGCATCACTTGATTTTGTTTAAGATAGAGAGAAATTAAACATTCTCAAGACTCAACTCCCTGCTGGGCTGTTGTTTACAATCAACATGTGAGTGATAGAGAAGAGGATGATCGCCAAAGCCAGATCTCAGCCAGCCCGGAGGATTTGCTGTGCATCACTTCATCGCCGCTGCGAACGTTTCCCTTTGGGGATGTTTTAGGCACACTGCTGCTCCTCGCTTACACAGACAAGGTGCCGCAGCTGGGTCACCCAGATCCACACATCTCCACACCGAGGTGCGTTTCTCCTGCAGCTCCTCATTGTCTTCCTTACACTTGAATCTTACAGGGTTTGCTGCTGCTCACCTTCATTTCTCTCTCATCAGATCCAGCCCTATTTGACATTCTCTTTTTTTATTTGTTCGCAAAGCAACTTTCCATTACTTACAGCTCTTATTCATTTTACCTGCTAGTCCCTGCACTACTTGATTTGGAAAAGCATAGCTACAGTGACAGGGTTATGCCACCTTTGACCACTTTACCAGGTTCACAGCCCATAGGAGGGAGCTGAGAAGCACAGGTCTCTCCTCCCTCACCCCAAACCCGTGGGCAGCACATCCAGGTCTCTGCAGCTCCTGTTGCTACAAGCAGCCAGGGCTGGTGGCTCTGCAAAAGCTCTTTCAGGGTATTTGTGAAGCCACCTTGTCTGATCTTTCCTCCTTTTGCATGAAGAAATGCCTTTTTTTTTTTTTTTTGTATAAATGTGTGCATGTGATACCAGGACCAGCTTTAATTCTAAAGGTCGGGTTCAAACCTAATTTGAGCACGTCAAAATGCTTCACAGGGCGAGGACCTGTCTGAGGCTTGTGGAAAAGGCATTCAGAAGTTCTGCTCTGCTGCACAGCTGTTGGTAAAGCAGGCATCATACAGGTGAAAAAAAGGGATTTGTCTGATCTGTAATGATACAGTCAGTCTCACAACCGGAGAACAAAAATAAAGAGCCTGAACCAAACATAAAGAGGGAGAGGCACCAGCCATTTGAGCGCTACTTGGATTATTATATTTAGAGCCTATTAGAGACCTTATTAAATACTCCTCCTCCAGGATCTCCCTGGTATATACCTGGCACAGACAAGGGAAAACATTTGACCTTTAGCAGAGAAGGAACACGAGCGGACTGAAAAAAAGACACACTGGAAGACAGATACTTTAAACAAAACGAATCAAGAGAAGGCAAGAAGACTGTGCCTAACTTTTTGGGGACAATTTATGTCTATGTTTACTTATTTATTATGCATTAATTAAAATGCTTAAAAGAAGCGGAACCTGGATCAGTGTTGATAAAGCCAAATCAGAAATGCTTTGAGTCATCACACACAAAGCTGTGAAAGCTGTATGAAAAATAGAACCAGAAAGATCTGTTAGGAGCATTTAAAAGCTTTGTGCATTTAAGGATATATTACACGCTGTCGTAAGGTAATGAAAAGTACAGGGCTTGAGTAGAACTGGAGCATAAGTTATAAAAACAACCGAAAAATGTCTTTATCCTGTAAGGAGTTTCTAATAACTCGAGCAGTCCCAATTGCCATGATGAAGCGAAAGAGCAAATCTTGTGCCCCTTGAAGACTGCTGTACCTGTGGTGTTACCTGTGAGGAGCTGCCATACGCACCCGTGCTGCAAAAGGCCCCCTCCTACAGAATGAAGTTGCTAATGCAAGTGGTAACACGCTGTGCTCCTACTTCTGGAGGTCCCCGGTCCACACAAGTCACCCAGATTGTGACTGATGCAAAAGGATGACAGAAAAGCATGGGTGTTACAAGCCTGGAGGTGCCCTGGAGGTACAGGATTCTGCCCTTGCTTAAGTATAAAGCAGCTACAGACAGCTAATCTTCTTCTGAGAATGGTGAATTTGATGAAAAATGAATTTTTGGAAGGAAATCAAAAGCTACTTCAGGGTTCCTGTTAAATCCAATAAGCAGTATTGACAAAAAAAAGGGGGGGGAAATGTTGAACTATTTCAGTGTTTTCAAATAAACACTTGTCTTCTCTTTGGAAACACTAACACATTTCATTTCAAAATATGAAATAAAAAAACATGCTGAACTTCTGTTTTATTTCAGAATTGTCCTAAGCTAAAAAAGAAAGAAGAAAAAGATGGGTTATAAGCCAAAAATGAAGCAAGGGGATTCACCTCAGCTCAAACTAGATGTTTTATTTGCAAACAAAGTGCTGTAGGTCAACTCCAAATTAGCTGCCTTTTTTATCTCATCCCTGATAAATTTCTTAACTCATTCTTTTTGGTTTGACCCAAACATACTTTTTCTTTTGAAAATGAACTATTTCACTAGGAAAACACAATGCCCATTGCTCTCCCAAGTGCAGGAGGGACATCTCCAATGGAAAGAGAGGATGAAGGAAAAATCACGTCTCCAGCCCAGGAGCGCTGGAAGCAGGAATGCAGCTCTTGCCATGGGCAGACGCACCGCTACGATCTTCGACCTCAGTTTTCCAATGACAAGCACTAAAGAACGAATAAGAACAGCAGGGAGGAGCCGCTTCTCCTGCTGCAGCAGCCCGGAGAGACCACACCAGCATCTGGGGAAAGCCATGGCAGAGATGTATCGCCCTCCTCTGTGCCCCAGGGCTACCTCTGTGTTCTGTAGCAATGCTCTGCTGGGCAATTTCATTAGAATTAGGCAGAAACATCTCCAGGAGCACATCTATACAAGCGACAGCTGACTCCTTGGTAATGACAGCTTTAGAGACAATTATGACAGGCAATTGTTTAATAAGAACTGGCATTTTTCATGAAAAGAATTATATTGATGAAGCACAAGGACATCTTATCTTAGCGTCTCTGGCTTTTCAGCCAAGCCTGTTTTGATGGGTGACAGTCCTAACCACATTACCCTGACTAACCAGCTCTGGACCGTTCTTACTTATGGCAAACGCTGTTTGATGTACCATCAAAATCTAATCAATGAAATCAGGCTGGCATCCCCATAAACACAAATACGGTGCCCACTTCAGGCAGAAACCCCACCATCAGACTTCAGAACTTCATTGGACATTGTGGGTGGATGTCGTAGGTCTTCATGGCCCCAAACATTCACTCCCCTCCAGCTTTTCATGTCTTCTTTCTATGCAATGTGCCATTGAGGGTCATCCACCTGCTCTGATCTCATTCTGGAGCCTGCTTACCCAGCACCTTTCCAGGCTCCTCACATACAGAAGGTCAAGATTTCTCCCAAAACACCAGTGCTTTTGTGAGGCTCAGCATTTTGGTGTAGAGGTTGTGACATGAGGACAACCTTGTTTTCAAATGCGAACCAACAGTGCTGTCAGAATATTTTGGCCATAAAAAAACCCACTAAAAATATCTGGTATTGGAAGGAAGAAAGTTCAGCCGGACTGAAACAAAGGAGGAGGAAACAGTCTGTCTTGGAGAGGGGCGCTGAAGAGCCTGGACTGTATTAAGCCTCATATACAGAATTATTATTATACAGAGTAAAACTAAGGATCATTATGCTGCCACGTCATTTGTGCGCTACCTTAAAAGATCTCATACCATGTTACTTTAGCATTTCTTGGTGATTTATTAACATTTTACAGCTCACTACAAAACCTTTTCTACATTATAATTTATTGGGCAATTTCATCTAATTTGGTGCACACGAGAAACGAGCGGGTGAGAGTGGGACACCTGCACCCAGTCAGGCTCAAACCAGCTTTTTGGCTGGGCTGGGCTGTAACTGGATGGGGAGGCCCTGTAGCT
Source organism: Pluvialis apricaria (assembly GCA_017639485.1). Classification (NCBI taxonomy): domain Eukaryota; kingdom Metazoa; phylum Chordata; class Aves; order Charadriiformes; family Charadriidae; genus Pluvialis; species Pluvialis apricaria. The sequence goes on from CM030021.1 coordinate 15,009,339, forward strand.
CCAAACATACTCATTCACTGCCCTTTCCGCTTAGTCCCATGATCTAACACAAAGTCCTTGTAAATTTTAATTAATGGCAAAAAAAAGCTGTTCTGTTTGAGGACACTGTCAATCAATGAATGATGGAAGCACAGAGATCGCCGTTTCCAATGAAGCAGGTGCATCGGATCATGAAATAAAGAGCAGAGGGACCTATTTAAGTGAGGACACAGCAAGTTCATCAAACCAGGGGTGATTATGTCTCATCTGTATGTCAGGAATCAGCAATGGAGCTTCAATCAAGTATTTTAGTCATTACTGATACTCACCAGCAGATCAAAATATAAAGGCCACTGGAAGATTGGTGTGCAAATGTTTTTTTTTTTTTTCTAGGCAGCTGCTGGAAAAGCAGTGGTTACCTTTGACAGATGACTGCCTGGCTCCCAAAGTTCAGGAAACAGCCTCAGTGTAGTTAAAATGCAGCTGATGAACAAGAAAAGCAGTCACAAGGAAAGCCACAAGACAAGTCACAAGCCTGCGGTCCATGGAAAGAGCAGGCTGGTCTGGGCTTGCTCTGCCATGAGCAAGGTGCAGCCTTGAGCAAACGCCCCCAACTATCTGGACCAGCTCCCCGGTCTGTAAGGCAGGGGAGGACATGCTATGTGCCTGGAGGATTCATTCTTTCTGAGCTGAGGAGCACTTTGAACAGATCTCCCTCATGTACAAACTGTGCGGCACCACAGGCGTGTGAATGGACCTCAGCAGAGCAACACCAGTTTTTTGCAGCTGATAATCCATCTTGCAGTGGGCCTTGAGTATGCGGAACACTGCATCAGCCACGTGCAAGGGGCCAGGACCCAGCCACAGTGCCGAAAATTTCCATACACCTCTCATGCGTAGAGATGAGAAGAGGCACCAACCCAACCCTTTGCTGCAATCCTCCTTTCTTAGCATCTCTCCAGCCACAGCCACTTGCCACCCAGCTCAGGGGAGATGTGTTGCTTCTTAGGAAATTATTAAGGTTATTAGAAAAAGCTTATGACCATTTGGTCATTAACATTTCTCTGATGCTCGTTGTCATTTTATGACCTCCCTGTCCTACATGGATCAGGCTCTCTTCTCTCTGGGGGAAGGCATGGCAGCTGGCTCACAACAGCCTTGGCACACAGTCTTTGATTTGTGTCATGCAACAGCCAACCATTCTGGCTGCTGAAGACGTGAGGGTATTGGTCTTCAAAGGAAAGAAACTGGTCTTGTCTTGAAAGAAAAAATGATGGCCCAAACTCATCGAGGATGGCCAGGAGAAAAGGGAAAAATGAAGAGGATGTGTAGGATTCCAAGAGGTCCTGGTAAAGCCTCATTCACCGGCTACGCAAAGTCACACTGAGGTCTGGGCACACTCAGGATCTGCTGTGGGCAGGAATCGCCCGGTCCCAGCAGTCCCAGTCTGCAATCGCAGCCCACACCTACCTAGGGAGAGGTAGGCACAGCATGGGCAAGCCTCATTTCTGCTCTCCTCAGCTTCTTTTTCAGCCTCCTCTCCCTTTCTCTTCTGATTTTTCATCTTTGGCCACACAAACTCCGTTCTGGGCATGGAAGAAAGTATTTGGAGCTGCTACAGTGATGACTGCAGGGAAGGTCCTGCAGGCTCAGAGGATGCAGGTGGGAGCCTGCGATGCGCCCAGGGCAGCCCGGCCAGCGTCACTTGTCCCCCTGACCTCTCCCAGGTCTCTCCCAATAGCATCAACATACAGTGACATAACACAATGACATAAATAAGCTGTCACGGTTTACACTCTTCCTCTTCATGCTTGTTGAGCAACTCTTGCCATTTTGATGGATCTTTCTCTGCAAGAAGCATCAAATATCTCCATTTTCCAGGTATCATCTGGGCTGAGATTAGTCATTCTTGACATGGGCATTTTCCAGCTAACAGATTAATCTTCTCCTACTCGGCGCAAAGTATTTGGATGTTGTCTTACAAGATTTAATGAATTGCTTGAAGTTTGCTGCGCACTCAGGCTCCTTTACTCCTGCAAGGAAGGGCTGTTGGTGCAGCTCAGAAGAGCTGGAAGGAAAGCTAACTGGGAATTGCTGTATTGGTGAAATATGGCCCTCCTGCCAGTCCCTCTCCCGAGGTGGAAGATGGAACTAGATCCAAAATGGGAGAAAATCAGCAAATGTGAGCATGGCATTAACACCCAAAGGCTTGCACAGCCGCTGGGAATTGCTGGGGCCAAGGGTTTATCCAGCAGCCTTCACGCTTTGAAAAATAATTTCCTCCCCCTCCTTTTGGCCGGAGCAGCGATTGCTGTTCATTGGTTTAGACAGTGAAAGAGTGGGATATTTTGGAAAGAATTAAAAAATAATAATAAAAAATCCGGGAACATTTCCATTTCCCTCAAATCTTGCTTAACTTGCTTTAAGATTTTATTAAGGACACAGAATTGTTGACAATAAAATTATTTCTCTGTGCTGGGAGAAGTAAAGCAGATTGTTACACGCAGAGAGAAGGGAGCTGACTGCTCTCATAAATAAGTCAATGTGTTACTCCTGCTAGACTGGAAGTGGGATGACAGCTCTTCCAGATGCTGATGCTCTACTTCCCTGCGACCTTCGGTAAACTTAAGTTTGCTAAAAATACCCTGCAAAAGCACACGTGCTTCAGGGCTACAGAAACACCTGGACCAGGGGAGATTTCAAATGATCAGATTCCAGCTCCCCACCTCAAAACCCAGCCGTGTTGAGTATTGCACCTCTGCTCCTGTTTAACGTGCCCACACCTCCATCGATCACCTCCGCCGTGGCTGATGTGCTTTGTGTCCGGGGAGCGGGGAAGGCTGATGGAGCCTCCCAAGGCCGGTGTGGAGCTGTGCCCACTGCATGCCGGCTGTTTTGGGAGCAAATCATGGCATGCAACGGCAGAAAGGGGCTGCTGAGCCACGCCACATTATTTATGGAGAAGATTGTTTCAGATTATGTTTCTAACAGGGATGTTGACGTAGACACCCAGTCTCGCTCTCCTCCCTCCCCTGCCTTGACACACCAAAGAGGCAGGTGATAAAACATGTAATGAAAATTAAAGGGAACAGGAGATGGAAGCACATCAAATTCCAAAGCAGAGCTTCGTTTTGGGATGAAAGTTCCCTCATTCCTCAAAATGGAGCTCATGTACAGCCAGCGACTACCCCAACAGCCAAGTAAGGGAATGTCACCGTCGTCCCCCTCCCTGAGACCCAATGGAGGACACGTACGAAGTGTCATCGAGACCCAGGCTCCTTCTCCCCTTTATTTGCAATTTGATGGCTGAGATGCATAAGGAAAGAGAGAGCACGAGTATGACAGGGTGATTAATGCTTATCTTTACCCACGCAGAGATTCAGTTACCAATCAGCCGCTCTGTCCCTACCTCCGTATTTAAAATGCAAACTAACATGAATGAAACAATAACATTTTAATTAGATGGAAATAGAAAAGCTACAGGAGAATGATATTGTAGCAGCAGTCGGAGGTTCCTGAGCCATGTGTAATTACTTTGATAGATAACACACTAAAAGGAGAGTTAAACAGCACAGTTTCCACGACACCACTCTTGTGTTTCTTCTCACTTACAGTGATAGAAACCAGGAACAACCAGGGTGGGAAATGACTTTCCTTCCAGTGCAACCTTCTGGGGAGCGGACCCAGCCCACGCTCTGACCCTTCCTGCCACGCTACCTGTCTTGCATTAAAAAAGGAAGAATAAAAAGCCCCACAGCTCCAAACCAGAGGATGCCCACAAAGTGTTACAGGACATAAACCATGACGCAAATCTGCAGGAACACGGCCTGACATGGAGCCACGGTGATGATGAGAGGAGCTGGGTCACATTGCCAATGTGGCTTGTATCCCTGGCCAGGGGGAATGGGGAGGAAGAGAGAGAGCAGCAGCGGATACCCACGGCTTGGAGATGGTCATCTTCATCACTGCTGAGGGCTAAGCAATGAAGTTACTGCATGTATAAAGCTGGCAAAAAAAAAGAAAGAAGAAGAGAAAGAAGAAGAAAAAGAGAAAGGAGAAGGAGAAGGAGAAGGAGAAGGAGAAGGAGAAGGAGAAGGAGAAGGAGAAGGAGAAGGAGAAGGAGAAGGAGAAGGAAGAGGGGAGGGGAGGGGAGGGGAGGGGAGGGGAGGGGAGGGGAGGGGAGGGGAGGGGAGGGGAGGGGAGAGGAGAGGAGAGGAGAGGAGAGGAGAGGAGAGGAGAGGAGAGGAGAGGAGAGGAGAGGAGAGGAGAGGAGAGGAGAGGAGAGGAGAGGAGAGGAGAGGAGAGGAGAGGAGAGGAGAGGAGAGGAGAGGAGAGGAGAGGAGAGGAGAGGAGAGGAGAGGAGAGGAGAGGAGAGGAGAGGAGAGGAGAGGAGAGGAGAGGAGAGGAGAGGAGAGGAGAGAGAAGAGAAGAGAAGAGAAGAGAAGAGAAGAGAAGAGAAGAGAAGAGAAGAGAAGAGAAGAGAAGAGAAGAGAAGAGAAGAGAAGAGAAGAGAAGAGAAGAGAAGAGAAGAGAAGAGAAGAGAAGAGAAGAGAAGAGAAGAAGAAAGGAAAAACTGGAAGTAAAGTGACACATGAAACTTTTCACAAACATAAGGATGTACTCTAACTAAAAAAGGTAATGAAAGACCGCCCTAGTCAGCTCTGATGTTAACTCGCGCTCCGGTGTGGTCCAGGGATCAATCCCTTTGGAGCCGGTTTCCCCGGGGTCACTGCAGCTGCAAGCCCAAGCCCTGGAGAGGCACAGCCCGGACCGCACGGCGCATCGGGGCTTTCGAGATGAGGCCCGTTGCCAACACAAAATGTGTCACCGTGAATCATGCGCTCACCGGTTTCAAAGTACAAAACTGCTCCCTGAATCATGGTAAAAAAGCACAAATGTTCTGCTTTGAAAAAAAGAAAATTCACTGACTCCTCCTTGAGCCAAAAATAGGGGAAAGGGTTATGTAATTCATTTACTTTGAATAATAAGCATTTCAAAGTAATCCAAACAGCACTAATAACAGGGAAATCTCTGTTTATTTAATCAGTCCGTTTTTGCTATGGGATTGATGCTGGTGCTCCAGGCAAGCTTGTCTCATTCTCCTTAAAACGATTTAAACACAAAACTTTTACCCAACAGCCGGGAGAGGCTGGCAGGGCAGCAGCCTCGCTGCATATCTACCTTACTGCCTTAAATATGTGCTCCTAAAAACCATCCCATTTTTGTTGAATGCTACACTGTGAGCAGAAGAAGCTGGAAGCATTTTGTAATTAAGTCTTGGAACAAGCTGGTTGCTTAGGGTTAAACAATGCACATTTCATTGCTGATTTCTGCCCCATTTCCAGCCCAATGTGCTTGGCTGGAGCCAGATTTCTGACAAGATGCAGCTAGAATTATAAATGAAAAAGCCATGCTTATTTTCAGCTAAATTTCTTGTCTCCCTGGATAACAACTCTGCTTTCCTCAGCAGTCTTTGCAATTCATTCTTGGTAACTGGACACAAAAGCCCTGTTTTCTATGAGATCTCTTATCTCCAGCAAAGCTTCAATGGACTATCGAATGAAGGTATGAAAACTCTGTCAAAATAACCGCTGTCCCAGCCTGGAAAGTCATTTTTCATTTGTCATGGCTTCTTGCTTGATGTTTGCTGCGAATAATTTTCATCAGGTTCACTCCCAGAAAGGGGGGTTGGGGGGATTTTCTCCCCATCAGCCCCCCGGGACACTGGGCACAGCCCTTCACCGCCGCTGAACAGGGCTTTGATGGCCAACCCCGTTCCTGGGGGAATTCCCAGGAATCTCCCTGTGGATTCACCCACCGCCTGTCCATGATTTATGCCCATAGGTATGTTGGTGTGACACCCCTGCACAATAAAAGCAGCTTGGCAAGCTGATACGGGGTCGATGCTGGAAGCATTGGGCTCACCTAACCCCGAGGAAGGCAACCAGCTTCTCCCCGCTGCAACACCAACCCCGCGTTCGGCACCGGTGTCTGTTTATAAGCGGGGGCAGCCAGGCAGAAAGGCCCATTCTCCACCTGAGTGGTTCCCCGCTGCCGAGACACTGACCTGAAAGGCCCCAGACAGGAGCTGGCTCTTGGCAGAAGAGCAGCGCCGCTCCTAAGAGGGCGCTGGGTCCGAAGAGGAGCAGCCAGGCGGGCGATGCAATGGCTCCATGCGGCACAAGCAGGTTTTTGCAAACGTGCTTGTGTGAGATTTGGAGGACAGAAATGGAGGGAAATCTGCTGACTATTAAAGTTTTCCTTTAGCGTACGGCACTGGAGTGCGGACCACCCTCCCGGAGAGGAAAGCAAGCCCACTGCTGAAAAGGAGTTACTGCCCAGAAGGTTTTCAACCGTGCTTCAATTTTGTATCAGCAGTACCCACGGGGCACAGCAAAATAACCCCTACAGCCGGATCGAAACGCACGGCCCTAAAAACAAACTACTCTCTGCTGCCATGAGGGTTGCTCAGGAAGGAGTTAGCCCACAGTGCAAACCCGCACGGAAAATCATGGAATCATAGAATGGTTTGGGTTGGAAGGGACCTTAAAGATCATCTAGTTGCGACCCCCCCTGCAACGGGCAGGGACACCTCCCACCAGCCCAGGTTGTTCAGTCAGGGATTTCACGCTGCTGGACATCGCCCCAGCAAAAGCCACCATCACAGCCACCCTGGTCCAGCCCCGCAAAACTGGGAACGAGGAACAGTCATGCAAATCACCCAAACGAGCTCCTTCCTTTGAAAAATCACCTGAAACGTTTTGGTATTTTTTTTTTCTTTTTTTTTTTTCTTTTCTGAATTTGAAGGCACAGCTCTGATTTACAGCCCCAAGGGAGAGCGGTCCCTCTCTCTCCTGCCAAGAGCTGAACGCAGTGCGGTGGCAGAGGCACCGGCGGAGCCGGGGCGAGCAGATGCGAGGAAGTCGGTCAGTTCGCTGGCGTACGGCTTCTGTGCAAAGCTACAGCTGCAGTTGTAGAGTCTGAGTCAATAGTTGCTTTAACAGAAAACCAGTTTTGTTTTGCAGGCACAAAGGCCTCTTCTATCACCACCCAGCAGGAGGTATATAAAACTGTCATTTCTTGCCCTGTTTCTGCCCTTGTCTCTTTGCTTCTACTTTTTGCAGGCTGCCAGTGGTTTTTTTCATTGCTTTAGGTTTTTTTGTTTTAATTAAAACTGAGTAAATTATGTTTTTGCCTAAATAGTTGATGAGCTTAGGAAAGTTTTTCATTATTTCAGGGGGAAGAAACCAGCAACCTTCAGAGCAGAAAACAGAAACATTATTGGAACCTGTTTGTGCAAAAGCAAGGAGACGTAACCTCGCAACGAGGAGGGCAGCCCTGGGGGGACCTTAAAAGCAACTTTTGCTCGGGCAATATTTAAGGGATGGAATTTAGCACAGCACTACACGATATGAGAAAACCTCTAGAGTATACCCTGCAATTTTCCCTTCCCTAAACACACTTGTTTCAAAGGAATAAAGACACCAGCCAGCAGTAACATCACTATATATGTGATTGTCTTTCCTGAAACATCTCCATTGATAAAAGGCAGGGGAGGGGGGGAGAGGGAAAAGAGAAGCACTCACGAAAGTGGAAGACCTTCTGCATCGTCTCCCTGTGACACCGCCACCCCCTGCGGATCACATCTCTCTAACCCTTTTTAGAGGAACTCAGGCTAGGCAGGGAGTGACAGGGGTGGAGACCTCCTTCGTGGGCAGAGGCAGAGCAGGCAAGGCAGTAATGCACCTGGCGTCTCATTCTCGAAATAAATACCTCCTGCCATGCTTCATCTTCCTTCTCTTTTCCGAGAGAACCCCTAGCATTAATATCACTCGTGAACCAGATGCCCTTTCCTTCTTACAAAGGAGCAGAGTAGCTCCCTCTGACACAGCTCAGCCACTCCATCCTAAACCCCTATTAATGTATATAATTATGTATATGCATATAATTAACCTGAAATAGCCCTCTTGCCTCCGGCACTGCCTTTAGCCCCCAGTCTTCCCCTAACGCAGTGGGGAGCCACCCTAGGGAGCGGGAATTTAAAGAGCAGGCTGCCAAGGATCTGCACCAAGCTGAAACCTGGGTGAAACAGGGCAAGACCGTGGGAAGCACCGATAGGACCCGGTGGGATTTGGGAGGAGGAGGGAGGGTGCAGGTAGACGGGGTGGGTTTGTGGTTGGGAGCTGTGCTTGGGCAGCTGGGTGCTGGGAGCCGGTGGCCTCTTTGTGTTTATTACCACCTCTCTGCCCTGGCACCTTTTAGAAGTCCATTTCTTTGGATAAGGGTGGTTTTGTTTTCACTGGAAACGCTGCCCTGAGACACGTTGTCCGTGAGACCCTTGTACTCTGGCTTGGTGACGAACTGAGGGAAAATGCATCCATAATGGAGCTCTGGTTGGAAATCCTCTGAGATTTCTGCTGCTCCCAAGCACAGCGTGTTCAGCGGTGAGCTAGAAGGTCTAAGAGGCTTCTGCCATTATTTTTTCTTGACTCAGAAAAATGGCTATTGTAGCTGGTAGTGCTCTATCTTCAAACGAAACCCTTTTCTCACTAGAATAAATGATTCTATTCTCCCTAGAACAAATGATACTTGCTTGCATCCAGGATGCTCTTGGAAAACAACCAGCAGATCAGGCAGTGTCCCCGGCCATGCTGCCATTGCACTGACCTGTCTCCAGTTAAAGCGGGGCTGGTTATTCCCTTCCGATACCCCAACGCTGCCCTCGAGCAACAGCTGCCCTGAGGCCTCACCACTGCGCGCCCCCTGTTAGAGAAAAGGGGGGAGAAGTTTCCCTTCCCCTCTGCAGCAAAAGGCAATCCCTTAGCGAGCAACAAGCACGCCAGTGACAGAGCCAGTGTCTGCGCAATGCCACAGGGAACGAGTGGCATCACTCCGGTGATCATTTAGACTGTGAGCTCTTTACACATGCAATCATTTAGGTTGGAAAAGACCCTTATGATCATCGAGTCCAACCGTTAAGCTAACACTACCAAGTCCACCACTAAACCCTGTCCCTAAGGGCCACGTCTATGTGTCTTTTCGATACCTCCATGCACCATCCTTTAACGTTGGTTGTGCAAGACCGGGTGTCCAGGGGCTGGGGGCTTGGCATCCCAATATGCACAGCCACCGCTGGTTAGCTGCAATAGCCAAGGAGCAGGTTAGACTCTGAGTTTTGTCCTTCCGTTACGGATCTCACACCCTTTCCGTTACGGATCTCACACCTGCACCTCGACGGCAACCTGCAGAGCAGATGCCAAAACATATCTCATCCAAAGTTGCAAAGCCAACGTCCTGCAAAAGCCCCTTTGCATTATTCAGTGTGGTGGAGCCCGAAGCAGCTTCTCTGCAGAGCTGGAGCGCGAGCCTGATCCACGGTGAAAAGCAAAGCAAAACTGATTCCTGTCCTGGCAACCAATGAGTTTGGCCACATTGCACAATGAGACATTGGTCATATTTCTCCTCCATGAAAACTGAACAGTGACCTGGGCAAGGTGTTCAGCTCTGCAGAGAGTGGGAGGGACAGAGAAGGACCCAGACAGAAGATCAGACACAAACCTCTTAATAAAGCCCATAATGAGGTGCCAAGCCCACGGCATTACACCTGACAAATTCATCACACGAAGATAAAAAGGAATAAAACGGCTCCAGATAATTGCAGGGCATGAGAATATGTTCACTGTCATCTTAAACTTGGTGAGATTAATTTTCCTGACAGCTTGTTTAAAAGGAAAGTGGGCTATATAATTAAAAGAAATAAAACCCTCACAGATGGCCTGTTGCGTGACCAGCGGAGATTACCTTTCAAGGTTCTCGCCTACCTGGATGTCAGCATTTCCCAGAGTATTTTATGCCTCCAGCCCTTTCCTTTGGCCGTGGAGCCACAAGCAGGCTTTCGGGCACTGATTTTTGCAATGTGGCAGTCTTAGATACAGATTTCTGGATTCAAATATTCTTAACACTTGCCTATAAAGCACCACGCACAAAACAGCACCGTATAAACCGGAGCAGTAGAAAAGCCAGGCTGTTAATCTTCATAATGTGCCTCTCAGTGGGGATTTCACTTGAATGTTATTTGCATTAAATATGATAGCGAGTGCTGGATATGCAGTTATAAATAAATTAAAGGCTATATTTAAGTCAAACACTGTCCCAGTGTTGACTGCAGACTCAAGCGTGAGAGCTGTTAACAGTGGAGCGTACAGATTTGGTCGGCTGCCTGACTTGCTGGAGGAAACGGTAGTGGCAAGTTCTGCCATTGGTGCCCTGAAAAACTCATTTTTGGGGGGCAATTAACCCTCTCAGTGAGGTTTGTAGTGTCAGCCCAAACTCTAGTGGTGCTGGCTGCATTGTGGACGCTTTGGCTTGGGCAGAAATGAGTACAGCAAAACACCTCAAGTTCAGTGGTCTTTTCATCTGATATATAAACATATTATTTATAGCAACAGAGTCAGCCTTGGTCTTCTGGCAATAAGATTAAAAAAAAAAAAGTTTGTGTTAAACTGAGATTAATTCATCACATATTTTAGGCAAATAGCTGAAGAAAACTGCTCCTGGCCTCAGCGTATACGAAGTGATAGATGGGTTCAACTGCATAAAAGTCAAAGAGCTGAAGCTTTTGATTATGACAATTAAAATCCCTGGAGCAGATACAAGGTGTTCCAGTGGAGGGATGGGGCGTCCTACAGCACAAGCCCTTTGGGGAAGAGCTTGGGGGCCACCGAGCTCTCCTCCCTCTCCCTGGTACGTGTTGCCTGTGGCTGAGCTCAGAGGAGCAGGGAGGGCGCGAGCCGGCGGCACGGGCACAGGGCTCGGCTTGTGCCACGTCCTCCTCTCCATCCCAGGGCGTTAGACCGCAAATATTTGGAGGAAGGCACACGATCAATGCAACGTCACAGCACATTTCTGGGCTCTCCTGGCGCATCCCCATCCTAATCCATCTCTAAACCCCTGAGCAGCTTTAAGGGCCTTATTCTTAACCAACCTGCTACAAAACCACAACCCCCCATCCCTTTGCTTTCCTCTCCCCCTCCCCACGCTCTAATTATGGATTTTCTTCACGAGGACCCTGCAGGCACGAGGCTGTGCCTGCACCTCCTCTTGAACTGCTGGGGATGGGAGCAAAGAAAATTCAATTAGACTTTCAGGGGAGACAGAAAAGCATTTCCCAAGGGGGCACTGAACTTATTGGTTACTGTCTTCATTGCTGCTTTTCCCAGTGTCTTTCTGTGCCGCAGCTCCTCTCTGCTCTCGGAGCCTCAGGTATCGCAGGATTTGTTTCCCAGTGCAGCTTTGTCTTCAGGCTGGACCAGAGCTGCCAGGCTGACCATGTGCCTTGCTCCGCTGGGCTGCTGCACTGTGATATGCTTTCTGATCACATTCCTGCATGCCTTTTTACCCTTTCGAGGAATTTTCCATCCTCCAGCACTGGCTGGGAAGCACCTGTGAGCTGCCAAAGCGGTGTGAAGGAGACCAAACTCAGGGCAGAGTTTGTCCCTTGGGTTAGCGACTGCAGTCTATGAAGTGTTTGGGGCATACACCCCACCCCACCCCTGTATCTTGAGGTCAAGTATCTATTTATTAGCCTGAACTTGTACTTCCCCTTCCCCCTACAGTGCTTTATCACACTTCACACTTGGAGTTAAGGAACAAGTGAGTACAACAATGTCATAAGCCCATGACTGACAGTGATAAAAAACCGAAATGTAGGCTTTGGGGAGGGAAACTCAATCCTGTGAGTTTCTCTTTTGAATGAAATGAGTATATTAAAATGTATAAATTGTCCCCGTGAGGATAAAATGTAAGGTCTTTGCAGGAGGAATCAATAGAGTGATGCGAGAAATGAGCTAAACTTTCCCAGTGGCTGTGAGTTGCATTTTAATAAGATGGTTTTGAAAAAATCACAGAATAGCAGGGAAAAGCAGGTTAATTTGCTATTGAATACACGCAATAGTTATGGACTTATTAAACAAGTTCTCCGAGGGAACAAGGTGATATGACAGTCCTACCAAGTATTGAGACCACATTTATTTGTTTCAGCACTGCAGAGCTGCGTTGTTCTTGATTATGTTACGATTAATAGGATGTGGCATTGCAATGACTGTATTAATTAGCTGCTTGGAGTCCTGATCAAAAATAGGGGTCTGCTGAGCTAAATGCCCTCCTGCGTCAAAGCGTTCATAGCTGATATGCAGCAGGTCTTTGCTCTGCAAGTCTAGGTGAAGCTGATAAGTTGGTAGACCCCTTTCTTTGTGGTTAAAGGAGGAAGAAAACGAGATGGTTAAGGGATGAGATTGCTCCTCCTGCTGCTAAACAGCACACAAAGCCTTGAGCAGCAGAGCCAAGGTGAGCCTCGGTCAGGGTGAACCTGCGAGGACAGAAGAGGACCCATTAGCAGGGCTGAGTTGCCCAGGAAGAGAAGGCAACCAGCACATCCATTGCACGCCAGAAACCTGGGCAAACGGACTGTAATTTTCCACCTGCTCAGAAAATAGAGGTACGTGCATTGGCTCTGTGAGCCAGGGTCTACCAGAGAAGACAACCTTGTGTTAGACCTCTCTCTTGCAATGGAAACCGCCCTGCAGGCTCCAAAGGTCACGCAAGTGCCCCAGGCAAAGGGACAGTAGGTTTCTATCCGCCCCAAAGACACAGCACCCGGACAACTTGTGACATTTTACCATATGACAGTTCCAAACACACCTGGTGTTGGCAGGAGACAGCGCTTGCTGGCACATCCAAAGTGTTGCACGGAAGCGTGATCTCTCTGGGAGTCATTCAGCAAGTGGGAAGGCGTTCAAAGATTAAACCAGATCCACCCTGAGTCCCTGAAATGAAGGTCCTCAGGCAGCTTTCAGGATCCCAGGAGTCTCTTGATGGGCATACCACGCGCTAAGGGAGCGTTGGAAAGTCTCCTTCATTTCCTCTGGAGGAGGAACAAATCTCTTGAAGCAAAGTAAACCATTCACCTCAAGGGTGCAAGTGGCCGTAACAGCAGTGCCCCTAAATTTATTCTTTATTATCTGGAGGGAGTAGTAATTGGCAGGAAAGTACCAGAAGGTATTTTCAAAGAGAAGGGAAACTGCTGACATCAGGCTATATACACAGTCCTGTCTAGGCTGCCTGTTCCTCTTTTTATATATTTAGGAATTCGCTTGGCAAAGAGACACCTGGAAGGTTGTATAAAGGGAGATTTACTGCCGAGGGTTCAGCATCGGGGGAGCTGTACCTCCGAGGCCGGCTGGAAATCGCGGAGGGAGCCGGCGGGCAGGGAGGCTGCCTGCGAGGACGGCGAGGGGCTGCGCCGTGGGAGCCGGGAACACGGCCACGAGCAATGCCACCAAATCCAGGGCACATCCTCTGGCTCTCCTGTCACTCCGATGCCTCGGATTTACTGATATTGAATATGCTTTTCGCTCTCTGTGTGGCTTTACAGCTTAGAGGTACTCACAGCTTTTTCATGAGCACTTTGCATAAAAGAGATGCTTTTTCACCTCTTTCAGATGCTGAAGACTTTGTGAAAGTTTACATTTTTTTCCTTTTTTTTTCTTCCATTTCCACTAGGAAAATCTCATGTCTTTGATTTCTGTCTTCAACTGACAATTGTCTCTAGTCCCTGAGAATTTAAAAGCTTCAAAGAAACCTCACTGAACTTTCTCTCTCTCAAAAAAAAAAAAAAAGTTCAGTTAAAAAGACCTTGTTCATTCTATTACTTTTTTTCCTTGGGAGAGAAAAAGCCCCCATGAAGCCATGCCCGGCAGTGCGCTCCCTGCACTGAGAATTACAGAAGTGAAAAAGCTGCAGGAGACGAGAAGCAAATCTCACATGCTCGAACCACCTGCGGGTGACCAGCTCCTCCAGCCTGCCAGGCGCATCCTCTCCGAAGGCTGAGGACGAGAGCAGCGCTCCCCAGCGAGGTCCAGCCCTGTCCCACAGCATCCTCTGTCCCGGCAGCAGCAGGGATGATAACAGGTTTCTGGTACCCCGGGGAGGGAGGAGGAGGACGGACCTCCACACACAGACGCACCAGAAAGGCACTTGGGCATAGGGATATAAAATTGTCTCACTGCTATTTCCTTCCCATCCGTGGAAAACCTAACAACTGATACTTTGAATGCAGGAAAATACCGGGAATGAAGCAGCAGCTCAGAAATTTCTGCTACCCAGTCAGGGTTAGTACTCCATCACCACCACCTCTTCTAAACCAGCCCCAAGCACTTGTTTCCTGAATAACTCATCAGATCAACTGATTTATCATCAGCTTTTATTTTTTGCAATCCCACACCTAAGATGCTTTGAAATTGGATAGAAGAAATGGCACCCATGGGAGGCAAAATGTGGGCTGATGTTACTGGAGCATGGTGTTGGCCCTCTCCCCTGAGTTTCACGTAAGGAAAAAAAAACCCAAACAAATCTTTCCAAGAGATCACACCCTCACACAAAATTACAGACTGGAGCTATTCAGCCCAGCCGGCGCAGGGGATGGCACGGGGGCTTGGTGCCCACAGGCAGGCAGCGGAGCAGCACGTGGCCCCGTGCCTGTGTCTCGCTCAGGTCCCTTTCCATGGCAGGGCTCATGCAAGTACGGTTGTTCTGTCCCCTGTCCTGCCTCCCTCCAGGCTGTAGCCTTGCAGGATTCACTCTTTGTTCACTGCCGAAGAGCAGCTCCTGCGCTTGGTGCCATCCGCACCCTGGGAAGCGATGCCCAGCTGTGATTGAGGAGCTCCACGCTCCCTCCGCTGTGGGGAGGGCAGCTGATGGACCACCGGCTATCGTGACGCCAGACTAGCGTTAATTATGATGCCAAGTGCTCTTGGCTTGCATTTCAAAGAGGCCTGGGACTAGTGAGGACGCTTGCCATTTTGTAAGGGAATTTAAAAAATATCGACTCACATTCCATAATAAAGGCAGCAAAATTCATCACGTGGAGCAACACAGCTCTTCATGACACCAGGAGACTGGCTTGGCCGGTTCCCTGCTCAGACGTGTCCTTACAGAGGGTGCTGGGGGCCAGCAGCTGAGACTGGACTGGTCTCAGATGGTCCCACCAGAGAAGCAACTGCAGCCTGCTTGTGTGTGTACAGAAGTAGGGAAAAGCCTGTGAAAGCTCAGAATTTATAATCTGCTTTTCTCTACCATGCCAGACTGAAGGGGATGACACCTGTGAGAGGGACACGGCGCAAGGAGCTACAGGGAGGATGGGCAATGGAAGCATCTCCAGGTTCACTCGGTGCGGGTGGCCTACACCGGAGAGCAACCAGCCAGACTGGGAATGTCATAACCCAGCTTCATCTGCTGAGTGCGAGGGAAAGGAGGGATGTCAGCACTGGGACTGTTGGTTTTGGCAGCTGATGTTATCCGCTTTAGGGCGAGATGGCCACAACGCTCAGGCTTTCCCACCTCGCCAGCCCTGGACCCCACCGCGCTCCCCATGGGGCCTCTCCTTCGCTCACCCGCTGGCCTGTGCCCCCCAGCCAGGGGTCATTCTGCAGTAAGGAAAACACGGTGGTGACCCCGCCGAAGCCCAAAGCCCACTCTGTCCCGGGCACCCACGTGTCCCGCGGTGGGATGCTGCCCATCACGTGCGCCTCGGGCAGGACGCAGAAGCGTTTCTAAACGTCAGGGAGCAAAAGTGCCATCTGTGAGTCTCGAGCAGATGCTGCGCAGAGACGATAGTAAAAGCCTTTGAGGGGAAGGAGGGGGGAGGTAGGGAGAAGACAATTAAATAGCTGTTTTAAATGATCTGGAAGAAGATTAAAGGCAGCTGCAGGTTTTGGGTTTGGTTTTTTGTTGTTTTTTTTTTTCTCTGGGAAGAGATTACCTTTGTCTCTTCTGCCTTTACAAACTGCTGTTAACGGGAAAACCTAAGAGCTAAATTGATCGGCCACATTTCCTCATTCTACAGCTGACATCTCGGGAAGGGGGAGGGAAAAAGAAATCAAGTGAATTAAAATCAATTGGGGGAAAAAAAAAATAGGAAGAAATTATGTAAGAACTGGCAAAACACAGCGGGCCAAGTGGTTATGTAAAGCAATGAACACGAGAGCTTATTTAATTTAGATCTAGCTGCAAGACGGACCACAGTGTAAACGGGCTGGGATTAGGCAGGCTGGGCTGGCATGGTGCTTATGCTGAATTAAAGCCCTGGGTTCCCTGCGTAGTCCATGGAAAAAAGCAGCTTTTTAGGGATGCTCACGCCACCACAGATGGGCATCCCCACCGGGGCGGGTGTCTCTCTCCATCGCTGTGGGGACGGATCCAGACACATCTAAACACCACCGTCTTCATTTTCTTGTCTAGCCGGGGGGCTGGCAGCACCGTGACGCGATGGGACACCTTTCATGGGACACAGTCCGGCCACAAAGGTGCCGACCTGTGCCGCCGGAGGGGTTAGCGGCACCCAGGCGTGGGCTTCTCTGGTGGGCAGAGCTCCTGTGTGTGTAGCCCAAAGAGTTTTATCAGCCAGGCCCAAGGGGTGGGATTATCTCTGCGGGGAGCTGTAGGGAGTGATTTAAAACAGTACTGTTATTAAAAGCCATAGGAGGAATTTGGCTGTGACCAAAGGAAAAGAAACCAATTTCAGTTCCTCTAGTCAACATCACTATAAATGCAGGATTCCTGAACCGAAGCCATTGACTAATCCTGGATATGATTTGCCATAAAACCTGGAGAGAATTCAGCCATTTGGTTTTATGGGTTGCTATTTTCATGTACTACGGAGAGACGCTTGTCGTGGTTATTTACACGGCACCACAGATCTGCCGGCGGGCAGAGCCCTGCCGTCCACAGCACCGACCGCGTGCCGTCGCGGCAGAAAGCTCATCGCACCCCCCCGCCGAGGTGCTCCTCACCGCAGGAAAGCGTAGGGGAGTGTTTGCAACATCATGCACGGAATTAATAACTTTGTGGGCCTCTCAGACAAATGGGACTCGAATAGATGCCCTTGGAAGAGTGTGTAGGGAGCATGGTACTGGATGCTGAGGGGCCAGGCTGCACCTTGCATCTCCCAGCTCCACGTCCTGGTCCTTCCTTCCCATCCCCTTCAGACCTGAGGCTCTTTGGCACATTCCTCTGAAGGCATCGCAAGAAGAAATGTAGGAAGAAATAAAACAGAGGACCTCCTTGGGCAAGCGGTTGGTTCAGAGTTATTTACTCTACAAATCATCTGAACTATGAGCAGACTTCATAAAACATAACAAACAAGGGATCGGGAGGGACAGGCGGGCTGCAGCCGCGCAAGGGTGGGCTGATGCAGAGCAGAACTGCGGCGAATCAGCCGTCCACCCAAACCCGAGAGCAGGTCCCGAGAAGTTCTCAGCGTGCTTCCCAAGAAGTTGCCCTATCAAATGAGCAACGTGGAGCTGATGGAGCTGTGACAGTTTATGGAGGCGCAGAGCCTGCTGCCATGTGTTTTAATAAATGGGTTCACACCAGCTGGCCGTGCAAATAAAACATTAGCATGTGTCAGACGCTGTCTACCCAGGCACTTGCCATAACTTAGGGGACATTTTGCAGCAGAGCCATCCAAGTGCAGAGTGTGCCACGCCAGAGGGATGACACGTTCCTTTCTCTCCCGTGAATGATGGGGTTCCAGAGTGCTACCCACAGCCAGGCTCCTCTCCCATGTGCGCCCAACCCAGGCTCAGTTAAAATCCTGGCATTTTAGGTCACAGAATCCCAGAATCCCCGAGTGGTGGGGGTTGGCAGGGCCCTCTGGAGCTCCCCCAGTCCCACCCCCTGCCACAGCAGGGGCACCTCCAGCAGTGGCACAGGACGGCGTCCAGGCGGGTTTGGGATGGCTCCAGAGTGGGAGACTCCCCCCCTCTCTGGGCAGCTGTGCCACTGCTCTGCCACCCGCACAGGGAAGAAGTCCCTCCTCATGTTAAGATGGAACTTCCTGTGCTCAAGTTTGTGCCCGTTCCCTCTTGTCCTGTCACCGGGCACCACTGAAAAAAGACTGTTCCCATCCCCCTGGCACTCTCCCTTTGAGTATTTATAAGCATTGATAAGATCCCCCCTCAGTCTTCTCTCCTCCAGACTGAAAAGCCCCAGGGCCCTCAGCCTTTCCTCATCAGAAAGATGCTCCAATCCCCTCACCATCTCCGTAGCCCTTTGCTGGACCCTCTCCAGCAGTTCCCTGTCCTTCCTGACCCGGGGAGCCCAGAACTGCACACAGTGCTCCGGCTGCGGCCTCCCCAGGGCAGAGCAGAGGGGGAGGATGCCCTCCCTCGCCCTGCTGGCCACACTCTGCTGGGTGCACCCCAGGATGCCGTTGGCCACCTTGGCCACCAGGGCACATTGCTGGCGCATGGTCATATGGTCAAGGAGTGGCCTGGCTCTGTGTGCTGGGACTGACGGTGCACCAGGATTGAAGGTATTTCTTTCAACTTCCCCTCTTTCCACTAAGGAGGTCCACTGAGGACCTCTCCAGAAAAGAGGTGTGAAGGTAAGAAAGGAAGAAGCAATAAAGGAAAATCGATTTGCGCAGCCACCCGGCCAGTAAAATTCAGACCTTTTTGAAAAACAGGGCTGAGAGCATCTGATGCTACCGGCACACAGGGCTGCACGTGGTGGGACGGGACACTCAGCGGGCTCCTGGTTGGGTGGAGCTGGCCCCAGAGCCAACAGCAAGGCTGTGAAGTAGCCAAAGCCACGGGTACCGACCTGCAAGTGAACAGGGGAAACACATCATTCTGCCTCGGAGCTCTCTTATCTGTTGCTGCCCCAATGAGTGTCTTTTCAAACCTCCTCCAGCTGAAGTGGCATGAAAACATGAATCTACTCATACGGGGATGGCTTTAAGAGGTGTTTAATTTATGCGGAAAAAAACCCCCATAAAATTGGCTGCAGGGTGTTTTAGAGGATGTCTGCCAGTTAAAGCGTTAACTAGACCTAAATAACGTGGCTCTAATGGACTTATCCCTGCTACCAGATCCCATGCTGATGCCGACATTCAACCCAGACCTCCCTGACTGACAGAAGTAGCGGGCAAGCTTGGCATTGAGGAATACATAATAAAACAGACTCACGGGTGGATTTAAGCAGCTGGAAGGATAGTGATAAACAAAGCTGGGAAATGGTACTGTTCTAAAGAATTATCAGAGGCCACACAGACCTCACGTCTCGATGGCAGGAGGCGAGATGCGCGGTGCCCGGCCGTACTGATCGTGGTGACACCTGGTGACACCCCACAGAACATCTCACTTACTGCTCCTCCTGCTTATCAGAGTGTGCTGCGCTGAGCAATCTGTAATTACTTGAAGAATATCAGTTATTACTTCTTACAGTTGTTGTGGAGCTTGAGTGGTACAAGTTCAGTAATATGAGCAAGAAGCAAATACGGTGAATGGTGTTTGAATAGTTACCTTTTTGTTTTTTTCTTTTTATACGGAAACCTGACTCTTCACACACAGTCTAGGTTCACTCGGAAATGTCCATTAAAACTTAAATATTCAAAGCAAACAGCAAGCGACTTTTGCAAAAAGAGAGATGTTAAATTAAGACGCTCAAATATTCATGCTGGAAAGCTTGTTCCAGTCCAGGGAAGAGCGTTCTCCTGCGAGGATCCCAGCAGAACCATCGCTCACACTGGGCTCTGAGTCTATAAATGGTTACAATTGCTCTGTTCTGGGACTGGCTTTCAATCAGTCAACAAATAAAACCTCTTGGAGAACTAATGCCTTCCAAAAAAAAAAAAAGCTGTGTTGCTTTAGACAGTTTGCCAACCAGGAAGAGGAGTGAAATATGTTGAGTGATTTATTACAAGTGATTTGCCAGCTCGAGCAAGTGCATCATTGCTCTGCTTCATTTAAAGACAGAAAATGAACGCAAAGAGATGCAAAGACCTGCTCTAAAGCCACTTGAATCCGCTGCGAGAGACCGGGGCTCCGGATTTCCAACCAGCACGACCTCTGCGCGTCACTCTCCCACATTACCACTGCCCTTTCTTTCACAGGTCTTCCATTATTTGTCTTTTTTTAAACCTCTGCACAGCTTACGACGCGAGAATGCCCGCTCACACGCTGTGCACCGGTTTCCATTAATGCACTTCAAACCTGACTTGCAGCTGCTTTGCTTATTCACTCTGGAGCCTTCGCCGGTCCAGGGCCCTGCATCACGTTGTGTGCTGCTTCCCTGTGCTTGGAGGAACTGAGCGAAGCCATTAAACAACCTTCCTATCTTAGCAAATCTACTTTTGTAGCCAGATCCCCTGAGAAGGAACAGTATGGAAGGGTTTTGGCTTTTTTTTTTTTTTCCCCCAACAGCTGCTTCTTTCTTTTTCACTTTTAAATTCATTCACAAGTGAAATAAAAAATAATAAAAAAAAACATGAGGAAGAGCCCCCGGGTGAACTTTACATACTGTGTACTCACGTCTGCCTACTTCTTACTTGGCTAACAGGATAAGGTATAGCCTGAATAATAGCAAGACTGTAAAATAAGTTGAGAATTGTTTAAACTGTAATCTCCAAAGACACGGCTAAGAAATAATCCTCTCTTTTTTTTAGCCCTATCATGGTAACAATGAGCATCGGTTTAATCCTAAAAGGAAGATGACTGGAAGTAATGCATTTCAGCCACATTGTTCTCAAATGAGAAGGTTCACGTCTCCTTAGAGAGCAGAGAATTGGGGTTAAGTACACTGGGCTACCACTGACAAACTCTACAAAGCACTTGCAGAAGAAATACAGCCCCCACCATCTCAAGACGAAAGTTAGGTATCAAGGCACGATTCTGATTTGTTCCCATTTAATTTCCCTCTCTTTAGCTGTAGGAACATCTCAAAGGCTTTAGTACACATGCACTTTTAAATTCTAATTGGCTGCTAATTAAACCCACCTGAAATTCATGTCCAAAATAAAAGATTGAGGAGCTATCACAGGCGAGCCTGGCAGCAAAGGGACTATGGAGTTTGGGGTCTTGCCCTTTCCAGCTCTCCTTCCATGTCTCTTACATTTTTCAAGCCTAATGCTCCAGTAAACAAATGCCTCAACGCCTCAGAGCACTGGAGCGCAGCAAGTGTTGATGCTGAGATCCTTTCCACGCACGGATGTGTTGGAGTAAGCAGCGTGTGGAGACCAGCAAAGCCCTGAGAAGTCAGGAGGGCTCTGCTAGTTAAACCAGCTACGGATTTCCGCAAAACACCAAAAATACCAGCCTCTGGCTTTGAAGATGCCATTCCTTTTTGGATGCCTATGCTGCACCTTGGTTCGCCAAAACTTTCTGAAATTCGGATCTGTCACCATGCAGAGGAAAACGGGCTCTGGACCGACCCAGCAGAGGGGGAGAAAGGATTTATTTCCCCCAATTTTGGTGGCTGCTTTCCAGCAGAAGGAAAGGAGATGCAGACGATGCAGAGAAAGGGTGGAGATCTGTGGGTTTTCTGGCCACGAACTGCCACATTTGGGGAGGACCCGAGATGCCCGGGCCGCGGTGCCCCGGGCCAGCCCAGCGGGCCGGCGGTGGCCGCAGGGGGGTCTGTCCCGGGGTCTGCGGCACCCGGGGGTCCCGGCGGGGGACAGCCTGGGCTCCGGGCACCGCGAGAGGAGGGGCGGGGGGGGCCGAGCGGAGGGGGTTTGCACCGCCCCGGGGCCGAATTAACGGCGGCGCAGGATTTACCCCGGTGCAGGGTCTCAGCCCGGCGCTGGGGGGCAGGAGGGGGTGCGGAGCAGAGGACCCCCCCAAACCCCGCCTGCCCGCAGCCCGGGCCGGTCCGCCCCGTCAGGGCTGCCCGGGACACCCCCCTTCCCCCGCCGGTCGTCGTCGCCCGCCTCCCCCCCCCCCCCCCCCCCCCCCCCGCTCCTGCCCCGGCCGTCTCCGCAAAGTTTGGGCATCCCAGTCCCGGGGGTGGGGCGGGGGGGGAGACGGCTGCCCGGCGCCGGCGGCTCGGGGTGTCCCGGTCACCGCGGTCCTCACCTGGATGACCGTCTTCAGGGTGGAGGCATCCACGATGGTGGTGCAGATGAGGGAGTCGGGGTCCTGGTCCTTGCCGTAGATCTCCCCCATGGTGAAGATCATAGGGATGGCGAGGAGGAAGGAGGCGATCCAGATGCAGCTGATGAACTTCTTGGTACGGCTGCGGGACATGATGCTCTTGGCTTTGAAGGGGTGGCAGATGGCCATGTAGCGCTCCACGCTGAGGCTGGCGATGTTGAGCGCCGTGGCGTAGGTGCAGGCGTCCCGGAGGAAGTAGTAGCCCTTGCAGACGGCCCCCCCGAAAGCCCAGGGGTGATGGACCCAGATGAAGTTGTAGAGCTCGATGGGCATGCAGAGGAGGAAGATGAGGAGGTCGGAGAAGGCGAGGCTGGCCAGGTGGTAGTGCACGGTGCTCTGCAGGTTCTGCAGCGACTTCTTGCGCACCAGCGTGTACGCCGTGATGGAGTTACCCACGGTGCCCACCAAGAAAAGAGCCAGGTAGATGACGGTCACCATCACTTTGGAGTAGATGTCGGTGTTGACGTCCAGGTCCTCCTCGTCGGGCCCTTTGGGGAGCAGGTCGGAGCGGTTGGAGGCGTTGGGGTGCAGATGGAGGGGGCCGCCCGGCAGCGCCGGGGCCGTGGCGTTCAGGTGCATCCCCGGGGCCGGAGCGGGGCCGCAGCAGCGCCCCCCCCAACCCCTCCGTTCCCCCCCGCCGCCGCCGCCGCCGCGCTCCCACCCGCCGCCGCGCCCCGACGTGCCGCTGCCGCCGGCGCGGAAACTTGGCTGGCTTTAATGCGGCGGGGAGGAGGCGCCTGGCGCTGCCGTGCGTGTGCGTGTGTGTGTGCGTGTGCGAGACACACAAACACACACACACACTCACTCTCCCTCCCTCCCTCCCTCCCTCCCCCGGAGCGCAGCAGCCTCGGCTGTGAGCAGCCCGCAGCGCCGGCTCTCGCCTCCCCGCAGCTCCCCGGCGCCCAGATGTGCCCCGGCAGGGCAGGAGCCGCCCTGCACACCCCCCCGCACACACACACCCCCCCGCACACACACACCCCCGCACACCCCCCTTCGCACCCCCCCGCAACCCTCACCCCCCCCGCACCCCTCCACCCGTGCACACCCCCCTGCGCACACACACACCCCCCCGTGCACACCCCCCTGCACACACGCACACACACACACACACACGCCCGCCCCGCACAGCCGCGCCGGCAGCCGCCGCACCGCCGGCTTTGCGCACCGCGGGGGGGGTGGGGGCGACCCCTCGGCTCGGTCCCCCTCCCCACTCCCCGCCGCAGAGGTGGCTTTGGCCATCCCAACTCGGTCCCCCAACCGGAGCCGGGGGGTGTGGGGAGGGAGGGAGGGAGCACGGTCCCGGCTGGGCTGCAGCCCCCCCTCCGCGTTGGGACACACACAGCCCCCCCCCCCGCACACCCCCTTCTCCATCCCTTGCAGAGTCGGGCAGAGAGGCACGGCTGGTAGGGGGCTGGTTGGGGGCTGGTGGGGGGTCCTGGGGAGAGGAGAGGCGCCGGGGATGCTCCATCACGCTCGGACATCAGTACATCCTGCTGGTCCCCAAATACCCACCCCTCTGCTGCTGCTGCGAGAAACGCATTTAAAGGAGGGCAAAAAACACCTGAAAGTGTCTCCTTCTGCCCTGGTCTGCCTGGGACCCCCTCGGCACCACGGCGCAGCAGCAACAGCAGCGAGCCGCTTTGCTTTGGTCCCCACCAGTGACTTTTCTCTTACCCGCATAGCTGCAGATTTGGGGATGTGGGGTCCTCTCTGAGCTGCCCTGTTGCAGGGGCTGTGGGGGTGCCACAGTGATGCTGAGGGTGACAAGGGGACCTTCCCGGATGACAGCCCTCCCCTCCCTGAGGATGAGCGGTCTGTGGTGGGGTTACCCTCTCGGCCCCGGGGTGCTGAGCCAGCCAGCTGCCCTGCGGGACCCCAGGGGCTGTTTGCCCACTCAGTTGTCTTCATGATAAACCTCTTCACAAATGCACAGAGGAAATCTAGGAAAATCCCAGATCTAGGAAAATCCGAGTCAGGAAATCACTGATTTATCCAAAGACAGCCATAATTCGTCCCATCTATTCCTTAGCAGGTGTTGGGTTCCCGGTTCGCGA
Organism: Pluvialis apricaria; assembly: GCA_017639485.1. Classification (NCBI taxonomy): domain Eukaryota; kingdom Metazoa; phylum Chordata; class Aves; order Charadriiformes; family Charadriidae; genus Pluvialis; species Pluvialis apricaria. The sequence continues at coordinate 15,033,361 of CM030021.1, forward strand.
CAGCCAGTGGGCTCTGCGTGTACTGAGGTCCTGCAGACTGCTTATCTATTTGATGCACGAAGATGTCTAATCCTGCAGTCAATCAACTAATTTCTGCATGCAAACAGTGAACTTTCCACAGCCATCAGCCAAGAGCCAATATTCCTCCAAACTTTCCTCCTCTTAAATCCATCTGATAGGATCACCATGGAAGACTATCCAAAATCAGATTTATTTAGTCACATTATTCATACAAATTTGGAGAGAAATGTTTTCCGGCACTCAGCCCACACTAGTTTAAAGAATGACTAATAATCTCTTAACACCAATGTTCCTTTCATTTAAAAGCTCCTGTTAGGAAATTTCTATCAGCCGAGAGGAGTTTGTCAGGGTTGGTGGTCCCAGCCTGGTCTCACCTGTTGTTCCTGGTCCTTGGATGGGTTCTTGGGATGGATCAAGAATATTTAGTCTTGGAATAAAGTGGAACATGGAACAAGTGGTGAGTTGTATTTACCCGTTGGTGTCTGAAGGAGAGTGGCAGCCAGCGTGCAAGCCTTCTCCTGGGTGCCGGCTGTCCCTATTCCTCAGCCCCACGTTGGGGCGAACGCGTGGCCCTGCGGTCCAAGCACAGACCCATGCTCCTGCTCTAAAGCACTTCTCCCACAGAGGCAACAATTGAGTTCCTTTGGGATCCTTTGTCTATAATGAAGAGTTATTGTCCCTTCCTGGTCCTGTAACTTCATTCTGGCCTTGCGGAAAGCAACTGCTCTCCCCACAAACAAGATACCCACCTGCTGGTCTAATTTTACAGTGTGGATGTGCACGTTTATATCAATAGCTGTCTCTAGAAATGCTGTTTTGGCTTCTGTTGCCGCTTGTTTCTGCACACGGGCAATGCACAAGCGCGGCTGCTGACACGGAGAGTGCCGCATCTCCCTGCTCTGTCCCAGCAGCTCTTCCCATGTGCTGCCTCCTCCACTTTCCCTCCCCGCTGGGAGTACTGGCAGGGAGTATCAAGAGATATAGTTAAAAAATAATTCTATTTGCACACTGAAGTATCAGCTACCTGGAACCAATGTGGCTGTTGATTTACAACCAACGCTTTTAACAGGCTGGTGCAGTTTGTACCAGCCAAATCTCTCCTTCCATGACACTGCATTAGGAGAGTACCGACCGCCCGACGAATGGGCTGGATGCTCCCATCATTAAGGGCTTCAGCGGCGTATTTCTATGAGCTAATTAATTTAATAAATTCCATTAATTCCTTGGCAAGTTTGTCTCAGCCACATGTGAAGCATTCTCCCTATCAGGGGCAGATAGCTCTGCCCTGTTCCTGTTCTTGTAGACCTGGGTTTGAGCAAAGGTCTTCTGGGATGCAGTGCGGGTCCCGCAAGTGCGGGTCGCTTCTTGTCAAGGAGAAAGGAAAAGAAAGTCTTGGCTCTCTCCAGATTGAAAGGAGTCAACCTCTCCCCTCTCTTTTTAGAAAGCTTTTTGTCCAGGCAGGTTCTACCTTCTGTTCTCACGTGGCTTTTACAGAGCTGGAGACACACTGCTGGTCCAGACCCGACCCCCTGCGGGCCCTGGCCTCGGGGCAGGCGGAGGTTTAGCCCTGCCGAGGGAAGACACAGACCTGCTCCTGCCCCGCACAGCTATCCCCCATGCATGGCCAGGGGGCTCTGTGAACTCCCTTCCCTGGTGTGGGATAACGAAACCAATGACAAAAGTATCTCTTCTCACCTTCACTTCTGCTCCCTGCAAGTCTTTAATCCATATTCCCCTTCAGGCAAAACCAGTGCCGGAGATGCAGCGCTCTCTTCTTGCGCGCCAAAGCCTCCAACCTAAATCCCCGCTGTTTGCCTCTGAACGAGCCGACCTTTTAGCTAAGCTGGGCTCGTTTTAATATATTTTGTATGTGTGTGTCTGTGGCTTAAAAAGGAAAAGAATCATGGAAACCGAGAGACGCCTGATCTCAAATGTTACAGCAAGGCATTTACTTAAAATCTTGCAGGAAAATGTCACCCAAAGACCTCATCTATTAAAACTGCCTGGACTTTGAGCGGAGGGTCCCACGGTGCCCAAGATGCAGGGCCCACAGGTTGCCTCGCTCCCTTTTATGTTGACCCAAGTGTTTTTCATCTTTGCTTTTTCCAGGTGCAACTGGGGACCACGAGGAATTTTTCCTATTAATCCTGTTCCTGTCCGATTTCGCCAGGTGGGATTTTTCTGAAGGGCATGGAGAGCAGCAGAGAGAAAGCTCTGCGGAAGGCAGGTGCTAAGAGACAGCGTCAGCCCGTTTCCCGTTGAGGTCGGAGCACCCAGCCCCAAATACCTGTTAGAGCAGGTTCCCGAGTCGGGTAACGCCGGGCTCATTCAAGCCCTTAAAGTCAGTTCCCGGCGGACTCGCTAGAGACTGCCTATCCCTAAAAGTTAGGAGCGTCTAAGGTGGGTTAGGAAGGTAAAGTCCTGGGGCGTACAGAGCTTTTTTGAGGATGCTGCGCTTGAAAAACAAGGAAGCGAAGGAGAAAGGGGTGATAGAAAAAGAGACATACATCAGCTTTGTTGATGGCAATATTGACTGTATCATTACTTACAGGCATGGAAGTGCATCCCTTCCTGCACTCCACATATTGCAAAATAAACTATTGCTAGTTTGGATGAGCAATAAAAGATTCCCAACGGCTGCATGTTATTTACTGCCTGTGGCTGAACTGATTTCAGGAGAGTATTTTAAATCAAAACAGTTGATACATGGGATATTTATTGCCTCTGATTTTCGTAGCAGAGGAACCTGCAGAGACTCGGCGGTGTGAGCACATGGCTGTGTGGGCTGGCGGAGCGGACAGACCGTCCCCAGAGCGCAGCACTGATCACACATCCCAGCACCGCTGTCCCTGGGCAGGTTTAAAAAAGAAAAACCAAACAAAGGCATCCCAAAAAGCAGAACACACTGGGATGTGTATGATGATACTGGTAAGAGAATTACTCTGAAGAAGGATCAATCTCTGGGAAGGGACAGCTGGGTAATGCGGTGTTCAGACACCTTCTACAGGTCCTATCTTGTGTGTGCTGCCTTTACTCTTTCAGTCCTTTACTTTGGCAAAACTCCTTTAAAGTTGATGGTTGTACCGGCTGACAGACCCCGTAATACGTGCCTCAAACAGACCGAGACTGTACATCAACTGGACACACAGAGGAAATAATGAACTGCTTTAATTTAGAGATAAAGTAGTTTTTAGGTCCCCCGAATTGTTACTGCAACAAGCCCAAATCAGATTGCTCATGGCAATAAATGCATTTTATCTTCATGTATGCAATGTAAGTGTTCAATGCAGAGGCAGTCGTGCTCACACACTGCACGCAGGGTTTCCCTTCAAAAATCCTCTGGTTTATTCCAGGAACAAATATAAAGAAAAGAGACAGAGGAGTCCAAGAGGAGAGTTTGCATTTGCTGCAGCCGGGAGCCTCCGCCGCAGCCCCAAGCGTGGTGCTGGCACCCTCAGCGCACGTGCAGACGGGCGTTTACTCTATTTCTGAAGGATTTAATCTGCTTTTCCAGCCCTGGCTCTCCGGAGCTGCAGTGGCGTTGCTGGCGGCGCTTCCAACAGCTCCGCTCAGCGGTGCGGGCTCGGAGCGCAGCCCTCGCTGCGCGGGAGCGATCCTGCTCCCGCCCCAGCTCCCGGCTCAGCGCTCCCCCTTCTCCCCGTACACCGCACCGGCGTTTTTCAGGAACCTCTCAGGAGGCACGGATTAACCTCATTTTCTCCCCTCCACCCCCTCAAATAATTCCTCTTGTTTTTCAAAATTTCAGCGTGCCTGGCAATTTTAAAAATGCAAACGAAGCAGCAGCACAGTGAAAATCGCCAGCAGCCAAATGCTCTTTACTGTCTTTTCCCAGTGACCTTCCCATACTCTTGACATGCTCCCAAATCCTTATTCAACACCTTGGATTTCAGGAAACGCACGAAGCACAGGGCGTGCTTCGGGCTCTTTCCTAGTGCGAGCCTTTTTATTAAACACTGGAAATACCCCGGGCTGGTAGGGCTTTGTCCTTGGCCATATGTCACCGAACAACGTGACATTTGTTCAGACACCCCTCTCTGCCTCGGTGCCTTACACCCAGGAAGGCCCTTTCCCTATGGAGGGGACACCGGGGCCGCAGGAGCCGGTGGGACCAGCCCCAGAGAGGTTCCCCGTGGAAATTTTCTGAGATGCCCTACTCTGGCTCCGAGTCGCTCTGTGCCGCTTCAGCAGACTTGAAAACTTGGCACCTCGCGTCTTCCAAAGCACACTGTGACCCGCTGTAAATACAGATTATTTGTACTCTGCCGCCTGGCTCGTTCCTGCTATTCTTCCCTTTAAGAGCCCACATCCTCCCATTTTTTGCAGCACCAGCGCCCTGGATTCGCCTGAGCCCGGGCTCCTCCCGAGCCCGCGCTGGCACCGTCTCGCTGTGCCGGGAGAGGGTGCAAACACTGGTCCGCAGCCTCTGCGAGTGATGAGAAGGTCCCTCCAGATCATTACTGGGGGGAAGAACGAGAAGCTGCAGAGGGTCCTGAGCTCCATCCCTGCCCTTAGAGGCAACGGCATCGCCCGGCCACCCGGTCACGGCCAGGAGTGTCCCATTTCTGTCCTGCTGCTCCCTCTGCAGCGTTGCGGCAGGACCTGCTGCTCCGATGGCGAATGAGAGACCAAGCGGAGGGGTTTATTTGCACCCCTGTGGGCCAGGGAACTGTCAGGAATGCTTCTCCATGGGCTCACCTGGGGACATTTCTTTCCTAAGGCAGCCGCTGGGTTGTCCCGCGGACCCTCGCGTGGCTCACAGCCCCCTCCACGCTCGCCTGGCCGAACATCCCCGGACCACAACCTCACACCTTAAGCTTTGCTGATTTTCTTTCTCCTCTCAGCCAGACTCACCCAGGTGGTTTCTTACTTAGAGCACCTTGGTCCAGAGGTGACATAAATAGTTTTAACCGTGTTAGAGCGGGCAGAGAGTCCCCAGAGAGGGATTTTCTTTTCCTCCTTCTGCTGTGGCTCAGTGGTTGTTGCAGCCGCCCCGAGGGAAAGGGCTCCCACGCGCGGGTAACAGCCCCTGCCCCAGGCTGCCACGCAGAGCAGCCCCGGGACCACTTTAAATTAAGTTGTAAGAAAACAGCCAGATGAGGCAGGAGATGAAAAAAGAAAAAAAAAATCTATAAGGAATGGTCGGGGAGGCTCATTCGGTTCAGCCCGCGTTAGGGAGGGAGCTCAGTCTGTGCTTTTCAGTGTGGTACTGGGGCTTGATTGTAGTCACAGTCAGTGCCTGAGATGTTTTGTAAATCTGATCAGAGCCGTTTGGGGAACTGCAGAAATTGGAAACTGAAGAAATTTGGAAAAAAAAAAAAAGGGCCCAACTTGTGTGAAATAAATGTTTGGTTGATTTAGCGGAAAGATGTTTACTGAGAAGGGGAGCTCTCTGGACAATAGCTATCTTTCTGAACTTTCTCATAAATCACAAACAAACTGTTCTGACTCCAAGGACAAGTATTTCCAACTGTTTCATTGTTAAAAAAGAAATGATTTTTGCATCTTACAGAAAACAATGTCTGCCCTTGCGCATGTGCTCCTTTTTGACTTTGGCGAGTTCCCCCCTCTGCTTGTTGTCTTGTCTAAACTACAAGTACCTTTTCAAAAGCTAATACCAAAGCAAAGTGGTGATGCTATGGTATCTTTGTTAGAATTGTTCACTTGCTCCTCAGGGCATGCTGCTGTAGCTGTGAGATGAGGGAAGGCTTCTCTTGTGGAAGACTGTAGCAGATGGTGCGAAGCAAACATGGTCCAAGCTTTCTCTCAGGTTCTTCTAGAATACCTTCCAAAGAAGAAAATCAACCTCCTGTCCTGAAATACAGCGTCCTTTACAGATGCAAAGGACATTTAAAATAACAGCTTGTTTCTAGCTCGGACTTCACAGCATTTAAAGAGCCTTCATGAGGAGCCTTACCCAACCCATGGTTTCACGTAGCCTTGTACCGCTGAAAAGCCACAGCGATGGATTAGGCTTAATGCAGTGCACTGGCTTACCTGGGGAGGAAGGGAAGGGAGATGCATGACCGTATTTCAGCCCAAAATGTAGGTCGCTAACAGTAATGAATTACTGCATTTCTATTTCTCCAAACACATAGAAATATGGAGACCTCATACATACTGGGAGGTATTTTAAAGGGGAGCATACCAGAGCAGTAGGGTTATAACCAAGGAAATCTTGAGTGGATGTTCCAGTGCGACACCCAACAGATGCATACGCCAGGCGTATTCCCAGCTCATGTATCTATGCAAGAATTGAAGATGGAACTTGAAGTTCCATCTAAACCTGAGGAGGGACTTCTTCCCTGTGTGGGTGGCAGAGCAGTGGCACAGCTGCCCAGAGAGGGGGGGAGTCTCCCACTCTGGAGCCATCCCAAACCCGCCTGGACGCCGTCCTGTGCCACTGCTGGAGGTGACCCTGCTGTGGCAGGGGGTGGGACTGGGGGAGCTCCAGAGGGCCCTTCCGACCCTCACCACTCAGGGATTCTGGGATTCTGTAGCTGCAGTTTTTGTCTTTTGCTCACAAAGCCCGTATATGGATGTTGAAACCAAAATCAGTCCTCTTTTAGTGCAGTACATGACTTCAGAGCAAAAAAGAAAAGCTGCCCACCCAGCCTTGAATCCAGGGCTGAGCACTGGAGGAAAAAGTCCAGAAAATGATTTGGGTAGAAGGGTGCATTCATACAAGGGATTGCTAAACAGCAGCAAGGCCACACTGATGACAGGGATGTGAAATAGGTTAGAAAAACTAGATGGAGTCCTTCTTGCTCGGTAATGATCATTTTGCCAAAGAAAGTCATATTTCACTACGTGGTAAACACAGAAGTAATAATGACGATAACTACCACAAAAGTAGCTGTGAGATGAACTGGCAGACGGCTGAACAGAGTTCAATTAACAAAAAGATTTCTCTAAATGATTTGATTCTCCAGAATTCGCTGTGATGCTTCAGCCGATCCTTCAGCAAATTTTGCAGCTGCTGGTCAGCTTGGCACGGATGCTGTGTACGGCGATGGTGCAGAGGGACACTTAGAGTCTTTGCCTTTCCTGGGGCTACGGTGACAAGACGACTGGCTCGACCTCAGTGCAAGGATCAATGTTCCTCTGCCAGCGAGGAACAAGGAGAAACAGAACCTATAAGATTCAAGAATTAATATCCAAAAACCATGCTGAAGTCAGAGTGGCAGAATCTGTCCCCACAAGTTTTAATTTTAGAGGGCAGAAGTACACATGCAACACTTTCTCTCACCTCTACAGTTTAATTTGTAAAGCAAGGCCGATGCTTGGAAATGCTTCTCCAGTGTTTGGGGCATATAATAATATATGGCATATAACAAAATGTGGGGTTCGGGCCCTAAATATCAGGAGCTACTCATGATTTTTAGGAATTCTTTGTTTGCTGTCTTCAAACAGCTTGTCGCCAGGGCGGTCTCATTTGGGTGTCCTGCTGGAGAAGCAGAGGCACCTGAGATGTTTCAATGGTGGATCACAACTGAGAAAATAACTTAAACCAACAGCATTTTGTGAGCCTCTGAAACAACTGGCAAAGGAGCTGAGCAAGCAGCAAGTCTTAAAAGCATCTCTGTGAGGACTTATATTTAGATGCGTTAAGAAGCGATGTACTTCCCGCTTGCTCATATCTATACCTTAATGGAGATCTTCACTTTCCAGAAGCTCCTCCGAGGAGCTTAGAAATAAGTCCCCACCCTCCGCTAGGCTGTCTGCTCTCCTTGATAGGAATGCAAACACCTTTTATTACAAGCCTAATATACCAGCTAGAATAAGAAATTGATAGTTTGCCATATAAAGAGGTTTGAGAATATGCTTGAAAAAGGGCAGAGTTATGAGAAGTAAAACACACATCCTGTTGCAATATGAAGAGACCACTTCATCTGTTCATCTCTTATTGGAACAAAAGGGCATTTGTAGGTATTGAGTTAGCTGCATGACATGTCTCAGGCTGAGCTCTAAGTAGTATAAAAAGAAACATTTTGATCCAAGGCATGCTTACTTCAAGATTTTAAAGGGATTATGTTAAGAGACAATTTTGCATTTTTAAGCCAAACTGGTTTAGAACAGATTTTGGATGGCAGATAGAGACAGCAGGTGTGCAAATCCCACTCTCACCAACCATCATCCCTCCACAACACCCAGCTGCAGCGGTCCTGTCGCAGCTGGTCCCTTCGCTCCTGCTGCCCGTCATGAGAACTGATCCAAGACGCTGAGCCCGCAACTCTGCTTTATCTTCTGCACCGGCAGCTCACAGCTTTATCTTGGCTTTGTCACACCTCGAAGAATGGTAGAAGAAGAGCTGAAGATGGGGAGTCCAAGTGGCCACTTTCACTTGAGAGATGAATCCTAATCCTGTTCCATGGCTTCTGAATTTAATCAGAGAGGATTTGGAGAACAGTGATGCTCCTAATCCGGGAGAGGTGCGATATTCTCATGTTCAGTCACTGGCAGGTTGAGTTTCTTCTTCTAGTGCTAAAAGCCAGCTAGAGAGGTTGAAGGAAGATTTCTCTATACATTCTTAATTTGCCTAATTGCCAACTTCCTTGCAAGTGCAATGCTCATGGAGGACTGAGAAGGCAAGAAGCTATTTTCACTCTTCATTTAACTCTTCTAAGCCATTAGCAACTGAGAAGTTGTGATTAGTGCTGCAAATTCTCCTGTAAAACAGTTATCCAGTGAATCATTCTTCACTGACAAGCCTCTGCCCACCTTCCCACCAGCCGCACTGTGTGATAGCCTACTATTAGAACTCCTTCGGGGACCAACTATTTCACAGAGACAGTCTTTCTCTTCCTCTACTACCTAGTAGGGAGCTGCTCTGCTCAGCTCCATGGCAAACAGCAGTTGCTGATGGAGATGTCCCTTCCAGCCCTTGGTGCATCCAGGGTATCCTCACGGATGAGGTCTCACCTGCTCCCACATCAGAGAGCTGCGGGGAATGTTCCTGCTGGCTCCGAGGAGCTCATAAAGCTGGAAACAAAGAAATGTGCCCCTAAATTCCTGGAGATCCACTGTCCAGGACACGCAAGGTGATCTGAAGTGGTGGTTCTGGGTTATGAAGATGAAGTTTTCCCCAAGAGAAGTGTCCCCCCTTGCCTTAGCCAGCTCCAGCTGGATCAGGAGGGCATTCCCCCCAAATGAGGACTTTCTTCCAGCATCTGGTGAATACAGCACTCCTGTCCTCCACTCTCTGCCAAAATCAATGTACAACAATGCAAAATCGATGCACAGCAGTGTGCAGTGTTTCGCCCGTATTGTGTTTCATCAGGAGGAAACATGAGGAGCAGATCCAGACCTGCTGCAACACCTTGTCCTTCTGTCCAAGTGGATGGGCTGGCCTGGGCTCACCAGGAGCACAGTTGTCCAGAAACACTGGTATTGATCATCATTGGATTGTGCTGGAGAGGAACTGCTAATGACGACAATCATCATCATCCTTCTCATTGTCATGCAGACAGAGCCCCCAAATGCACCAATAATAACAGGAACCCCCCGCAGGCATCTTTGATTTTCTCTTCAGGAAATCACAAGTTTTGTTGTTGTTCTTGAAAGACATTACATGAAACTCATTACAAGGCAATTTAGGTTCAAATATTGCTGGTTCACGGAGAGGGGATGGAGGCAGTCTCATTGAGTGGTTTGTCTCCGTTGTACCCAGGATCGGTTGCCGGGCTCCACAGGTGAGCCCCACGCTGCCTCCCTGACTGCCCAGACCTGCTCCAGAAACCAGGAATTTCTCCTTCTCACCTCCCAGCTGACTCCGGTTGCTGACTAACAGGCTGGGTTCGGATATCACCACCAATGTTTTTCAACCTTCCCATGGCACCACCTAAATCGAGACGAGTGGAGAAATAGCAGGGCCAAAATCCATCCTCTTCCTCTAACTTGATGTACATGTATTTTACTGTCTGGAGCTAATGATTACAGCTTGTGTTTATGTGTTTTTTTGCCAACCTAGAAAACAGCAGCGCATCCTCATGCTTGGATTTGGCTTTGAGCTACCACCTCAAACACAACCTTCCCTTGAAATGGTCCGGTTCCTGCAGCCCTTGGGTTTGCTGACACCGTGGCAGTGATGTTTGGTCCTACATGGCTTAAATGGTGTTAGGTGATTTTATGATGGCTTTCCCGTGGCTCCAACAGCAACTCCCATTCTGGAGTGCAATTTCTACCCTGGCAGGGTCAAGTGAAGTAAATTTTGTGTGATCATATGCGAAGATATGCTCTCACCTTGGAATAAAGCAAGGAGAGAGCTGGCAGCACAGTTTGTGATAAAACTGTGGCTAACCTGCTATTACTGCTCAGAGCCACCGCCACTGGCGGCAGGCTCAGCACCAGAGTGCAAGAAAGCATACAATTATGGATGGTATGCGTAATATATGTAAATACTCTACGTAAGATGGTTTGGCCAGCACGTGTGAATTTGGGTCCATGAGAGGAACATCAGCCTTTACTTTCCCTCCCCATTTCTGCCCTCTGAAGATGTTCTTCTGCAGAAAGCAGATATAAATCCCCACGTTTATAAATCAATTCTGAGCGTGGGGTGAGGGGATGTTAAATGTTAAACACGGTAACTTCTGCTATTCAGCCAGGAACCCACTCCCTCAGGATGCTCTTTTGTAGGAGTATGTAACGGGACCATCATTGTAGCAGCCAAAAGCGACGTTGAGTCTTCAAGGACACGAGCACGGCGCTGAAGCTGGAGCCTGTTATTTCCCAGGATTTGTTTCAGGGTCCCAGTTCAGCCTGTGCTGAGGTGGTGTGTATCTGTTCCCAGAAACTCCACGGCAGCTTCATGGTATAGGGATTAAAATTTTCTGAAGTACTTCACTATAATTACATGCTTCTTTTCAAATTAAATGCTTGAATAATTCTAGAAATTGGCTTGAACGAGAAAATACTTTGCCCATAACTACAATTTGCTAGGAAACAGGGGAAAAAAAGGAAAAGCTTAAGCAAGAGCAACTAGTGTGAGCATCAAGAGGGCTGGGAGAGAGGAATTACGTGTGAATAATCATCACCAATAACTTACAGTTATCTTATCCTCGCAGAAGGGAGAATCCTGAAAATAAAATCCATGAACAAACTGGGATCAATATTAAACTAGCATTTATGTTCACTTTAACAGTGCAAATACTTAAGCATGTTAAAAAAGATTTAGATTTTCTAGATACTCAAAGGTTTTGTAGGCACTGCCAAATTTGATTGAAGTCGATAAACAAGTTTGAATGTTATGTGTACATATGCATCTTAGTCAGCCTTGTGTCCAAACTAAAAGCAAGACATTTTTAAGCAGCAGACTAGAAATGGGATCTGTACAATCTTCTCATGTTTGCTCTGGAAATTTGAACAAAAAAGAGGTTCCCCTGGAACCTCAGGAAGGATTTGACATGATTGATGGACCTGACCAAGGAAGGAGCTGATGGCTGGAGCAACTCCGTCTCCGTGTGGAGCATCTCGTTGTGGGATAGAGGTTTTGCTGTGGGAATTAAAAAAACCTGAAAATCTTCATATAGGAGCAAAGACGACTTACAATGAGGAGATACAGCCTCAGCCACAGATGCACAGATCTGGTGTAAATTAAAACAGAGGGGGAAACGCAAAGTATTTTTCTTTAACCCGGAAACGTGACCTCTGACATCACCACGTCGTTGTGTGTGATTTACTCGTTACCGCTGCAGTAACACCTGAACCATTGAAATAAACTCTCCTTCTGTGCATCTCAGATACATAATGACAAAGTTGGGAAGAAACGTGTCATGTCCAGACCTGCCCATCACTGAGACTTACTGCTCAGGAAGATGCAGATAGTGCAGTGAGGGCCCCTGCTTAGATGCTTCTAATGTTATTAGGGCTTTTTTTATAAAATTGACGAACAATAGCAAGACAGACTCATGGGACTGTCCGTGCTGCAAACACAGAAACAATCGGTAGGAAGGGAAAAAAAATGTATCTGCATAACAGATGGTGTCCCTTTGCTTGCCATTCATAAATGAATAAAAATACCCCCAGGCTCACAAAATCTCTTGCTTTGCTGCTGTGTCTGCCGACTGACACTTATTTGAAGCCAACATGAAGATTTTATAATCAGCCTTGAAGAGGAGAACAGAGAGAATGGCTGAGGAAGCGAAGGGGCTGGCTTGATGAATACCTGCAAAACACCTCCCCGTGCTCGTTCCTGCCCTGGTCCACACCCAACGCCCAGCCAGAGCCGGTCCCAGCACCTGACAAAATGGCACTGGGTTATTGTCTTGCTTCTGCAGGTGGATGATGGAGCCTCTGCCACGCTTTAGCCCATCTGCACGGCAGCCCAGAGGGCTGGGAACGGTGGGGTCGGGCACTGGTGGAAATGCAGCTACTGCAGCTTTGCGTTTGGGACCTCTCCAGCCCTGTTCCAGGATCTGGCCAGGCTTTCCCGGCTCTCCGCTGCCATATTGGTGGCTATTGGGCATCACCTCCAGCAGGTAGAGAAGGGCAGGAAGCCAACGGCCAGTCTCGGAGGCAGAGGCCGAGTTTGCTGCGTGGTGATGAGAAGCTGCATGGGAATGTGCAGGGGGTATAACCTGTGACGAAGCAGCTGGGGGAGAACACAGCCTTCCCCAGCAGATGAGCCACATTTTCCTTGCAGGAGGCTGGAGAAGAGGAGCCCAGGACCGGCCAGGTTGTTTGCGTTTAACCACAGCCCTTGCTCCAAGCTGTTTCTGTGTTGATTCGTTTGAGAATTCAAGTGTGACCCAGGGCTGGAGGCACGGCAGCTGCTAAAAGGTTTGTGATGTTGCGACTGCTGAGCTGGAGGGTGTTGGCAGCCCATGGGGGTCTCCTGACCTGTTGGCTGCAGCCCCTAGGGGCCACTCGGCTTTCTCCCTGCCCTTCCCACGGCTGAAAGGAGATGAAACCACAAGGGGAGACAGCCAGGGCAGGAGCAGGCACCATCCCCAGCCTGGGGCAGATGTGTACGACAACTCCAAGAAAGCAAGGGTACCTTTGTGCCCCGATTTCAGTGACGCTGGCTCCCCACCGCTGGGTGTCCTGGGCTGTGGTGGCAGCTCCATCACCCAGCTCAGGGACCTGGTCCACCTGAGCGCTCGTCCTGTGCAAAGGATGAATGGATCAGCTAGACCCGGTGCAGGGCAGCAAGGGCGGTTTGGAGCCATGGAATGCTTTTTATTTGAGAATTAGATGAATTTAACCCATCCATGGCATTGCACCATAAAAGGGGTGCTGGGGCAGCTGCGTGGTGCTGTGTGCTTGGGCAGACTCGGCACAGGGAAAGACACGTGTCCACCAAAGCTTTGTCCACGTTTTCTGGAGATGGGCAGAGGTGACAACATCAGGATTGACCAGAATTTTGATGGTATTTAATTTTCAGACTTGTAAAAGTGGTTACAAACTTGAAACTTTGTTTGACTCGTGACTAAAAGCAACATATGATTACTACAACATTTGGACAAAAGTATCAGTAAAAAAGAAAAGCAACATATGAAGCAACATATGGTAAATATGTATTTAGAAGCACAGAAAGTAGACAAATTCATTTGGGTCAAGATTTAATCAGATAATGTTTGGTTTAGACCCAGCACTAATGCTACTTAGGAAGCACATTACATTGGAATCAGTATTTAAAACTCTGTTAAAACGCAAATGAAAATGAAAAGCAAGAGGAGAAAGAATTTATGGCATGGCAAAAATTATATTTCTTTGGCAACCAGAAGATCAAATCTAATTAATCTGTACACATCAGCTTTCTCCACGTGTCTTGCAGAAAGGGCTAGCCTGGCTATGTGTGTGTATGTAATGTGGTTCATAACTAATTTCCCTTTGGTTTCTTCTCCTTTGTTCATTAATTTCCCCATTCCAACTAGACCTAGAAATATCATCTAGACTCTGAAGAAGCTCCTGAAACGGAGAAGAAGGAAGGCTATGACAATACTGGAACTCCTTCATATGTTAATGAAAGTCCTTGGAGTTCAAGAGGTCCTGCAGGTTTTTAAACATAATATTTTCCCCAAAAGCCAATGAATCACAAAGCACAATCAGTACTATCATGGCTTGGGGTAGTGTTTTAAGAGCTCTGTCGCCCTGGAGACATGATATCATCTAATGTTTCTCCATTGCCTTTATAATTTCCCAATTCCATCACTATGTGTCCTTTGACAGTCTCCACAAGCATATGCATATCGTCGCTCCAGTGTGCAAAACACATTGGCCACATTCAGATCTGTCTTACTTAGGTGAAGACAATGGAGCAACATCACAATCTGCAGGGTGCGAAGCAAACCAGGATCCATCCACAATCTTTTCCTTGGCCAAATAGCTATAGCTTCAAGTCATGAATAATACAAGACGTGTGGGACATAAACACGAGCATGCCTGAGACTCGTGATACATATAGACTGCCTCTGCGTCCTGATGGATGGGGTGATTCAGCTCTGTTCTCCACCACTTCTTTCCCCCCAGGACCGTCGCATCACAGATGGCCCATCGTGGTACCCAGAGCTACAACTCAAGTTCAGCCACCAGCAGAGCCTCTCGCGCCTGCTTTCCGTCACCTCCTGCTTGACACAGTACGTACTTTGTGACTTTTCATTATTTCATTATTTCATTTGACCTCAGCCAGAATGTGATGAAAGATCTACAAAATCTCTGCCCTGTTTGGTACAGGGTGCCCTACCCAGCCTGCATTAACACGTATGGTTTCATTCATTTAGTGAGAAGTCAAGTGAGAACTTAAGGACGTCGTAAAGCTCATGGGAGAGGGCACGGACTGCACAATAGTTAAGGCCCAGGACAAACGATTTCTGAGCAGATGTGTCTTTCTTTGAGGGTCAGGTTTAAGCTAGGATCAAGCATCTGATGGGGTCTCTGAATTTCCTACATATTCATGACTCTACACATGAGAAAAGTTGTCAATTTTTTATCCTTAGAAATGAAATGAGAACAGTTTGAGGTTTACTCCTCTTTTAACGAAGGCACCAGGTGGCTGGCAAAGAAGCTGTATTACTTAATTAGCAGCAAGCAGAGCAGAAGGCTGTCTGTGAACGAGCGCAGAGCTCTCGCTGAAGAAAGCCAAGCAGAAGAAACTGTGGGATGGAGCCCCTCCAAGTGCTGATAGGAGAGAGGAAGAGGGGCCAAGCCGGTGAGAAAACCCTGGCACCTCTTCCAGGCAGTCACAGAGACCTTAAACACTCCTTTCTTACAACTGTGAAACCATCTCCTGGCAAGACACATTCTTTACCTCAGCCTCTACATTATCTTTCCTAACGAGGGCTGCTGCCCATAGGACAGCTATTGTGGCACCCCCCACCCCACTCCTCGGGAATCATAACCCATTAAAACATATGGCTCTGCCCCTATACATCTGCTCGGATATGGTAGCAGCAGTTCTCACACGCAAGATCCTCAGCTAAGATGGAGATGTGCAGTAGCGGTCCACAGGTACCGACGGCTTTGGAGGAAAAAATTCCACTCTCCTGGTTTTTGGACCATCTCTCCTAATTCCATCAGATTATGGTGTTAGTGAGAGCAGGGGAGGCAATAAGATAATGCATTAGCATTTCAGGCTCGGGGGGATTTACTACCCTGCTTTTCCTTATATCCCAGCGATCCAACGTGACTTGACATGGATGTTGAGAACCAGCCCTGAGATTCTGTGCAAGAAGCTTCTCCTGAGTCTTGGGAGCAATTAATGTGTCCCTCCATTTTAAAAAGACAAATGAAAATAACAGATATTCGGTGGGCTTGGGGCTTCTGTTATCATCAAGATTACCAACAGGTATTAAAATGTATATGGCTTTGCCGTCTGCCCAGGAGATCAGCCAGATGAGAAAGGAATATCTCCAATTTTAACCAAAGAGAGGACTCAAATAAAGCTCTCGGACACCATGTGCTGCCTCAGAGAGTGCTTGAATAGCCACAAGCCAGTAAAAGCAATTACCAGAACATTTTCCCTTTCCTTCTTGGTGGGGATTTGGATGAGTCCTGGCAGTACCAGCAATGACTTCCATTTGCATGAATAGCACGGG
Organism: Pluvialis apricaria; assembly: GCA_017639485.1. Lineage (NCBI taxonomy): Eukaryota > Metazoa > Chordata > Aves > Charadriiformes > Charadriidae > Pluvialis > Pluvialis apricaria. The sequence continues at coordinate 15,049,434 of CM030021.1, forward strand.
AAGTTCGAACACAGTCCTCAGGGCTTCGCTTTGGCTGAACACGTCAGGAAGGACAAACTTTTCTCAAGGCATTGCAGCCCCCATGAGCTCCGTGGGAGACCCAGAAGATGAGTTTATCCCATGATTTCTCCTATTTTTGCTCGAGTAAGTGTTGCAGCAAGCCATGCCTGGCTGCAAAGCCTTCCCTGGCTGGGCAGGTTGGGTGTCTCCCTCCCCACGTTCCCCTCAGTGCTCTCTGCCGCCAGCTTAGCGGCGATCTTCTGTTTATCCCCCCGCCCATACATCTGCTGCGCTCACCCTTCAGAGTCGCCGTCTCAGACGGGGTAATCCTCTTTTGATGCCTTTAACTTTAATTAAAAGGTCACCTTCCAAATGCAAGTGAGAGGAGCCCAGTGGTCCTTTCTGCTGTTCTCACAAAACAGATTAGCCATGAATTTATGACTGGGAAACTCAGCATCTTTCAGCAACGATGACAATTAATCGCCATTTCACTTTAAAGGACTCTCTCATTCACCCATGACAGCCGCAGCGAGGAAAAGGAAAAAAACTGAGGAACTGTGAATGACGATCGTAATACAACAATGTTATTGTCAAGGCAATGAAGCCTTGAGAACAAGTTAACAGACTTGAAACACAAACAGAATAAAAATGGAAAGAGGGGAAAGCGACACCTTCATGGCAGTCCGGTTCTGCTGCCGGTTTGAACTGGCATGATCAAAAGGAGGAAGGACTGGGAATATTCTTCTCGCATTAAAATCCGTGTAATGGTGGTTTTGGGTGGGTCACTTTGAAAGTCACTCTCTTTTTAAATGTACGAGGACCAGGGCTGCTGGCTCTGCGGGTGAACACAACGTAGTCCATGCGTCCTTCAGCAAAAGGTCTCAGTTGCTCTTCCCCTCCCCACGTGCCACCGGCCACGAGGTCTCACCCGCGAAGCCCTCCCTGGAGGCACGGCAGGTCCGCAAGGAGCCTCTCCTGCCGCAACGGCGGGTGATGGAGAGGAGCGATGCTTACAGCCTCTCCTTAGCAGAAACAAACCCGGCAGAGCAGGACCGCTAAGGAATATGGCAAAATGAGTAGCTAAAGCCACAGGGACAGATTTATAATGCCTCTGGTAATTTGTAGCTGCTCGCTAGAGTTTTCCCTCACTGCAATTTCACAATGTCGGCTGATTAAATTTCACTGTCGGGTATTGAGTCTAAATAATAATTAATAACTTGTGAGGAGGTCTTCTAATGAAGCACGCACTGTTCCTGTGATTCACTCGGTGCAAAGTGTTGGGACCCGGGGGAGTCAGCCAGCTCTGCTGCCGGTTTTCCATGAGTTGGGATGCCGGTCGGTGAGTGCCTGTAGCTGCCCCCCCCACGGCCATTCAGCTGGGTTCCTGCTCCCCGGGGCCGTGGGGTGAGAGGACCCCAACCATCGCCCCGGATCCTGCTGCACCGAGCATCACGGCCAGCTCAGGAGATGGGTGACTGACGAAGTTCCCAGGGAGAACACAAAAATGAAAGCCCACCAGCCGTCCTAGGAGCATTCAGCCTGGCCCACCAGCTCTTTCCTCTCACCCAGCTTTCGTGAGGTTTTCCTTTTCTGCTTAAGGCACGACTCCACCAGAATGAAGCACTGGGCAAGATAATTTGAAATATTTTGAGTCCTACAGTGGGTTTTAGCTCTCCCAGCTGTCATGCCTGGTGGAGGAAGATAGCGAATCCACCCAGAAATGGTGCAAAAATACATTGGCTTTGCCCTCCTGAACGCATGGGAACTCCCCATCACCTCGCTCCCCCCCGCACCCCGGGCAGGGGCGTATTCGAGCCCAGCAAGGGTGGGACGTTTAAATCGATTCGCTTCAATACAAACTGCGTAGCAGCTTCCCAAAGGCAGCCCCGAATTCCCCAGACTGAAACGCACTTAAGCAGCTTTTGTGCAACTTTAGCTCTGATGATCCGTGATCAGACGGGGAATGCAAAGTGCCACTTTCTCCTCCAGACTGGAAGGCAGTGATTTCCTCAGCCGAAGTGCCGCGTGTGTATCCGATATGCATGAAGAGCTGTTTAAGTACCAGTTGCCAGAGCCTGCCAAACAAGAAATAGATTTGCCTTCTACATTCAAGTGAATTTTTATTTTTGTCAGTCTTGCCTCTCTTATAACATGTCCCCCTGTGAAATGTGTTGAACGGAGATAACCAGGCATGATGCATCCTCCGGGATTTGCAGTGGCAAGAAAACAATCTTGATATTCACAATGAAAAATGTCAAGTAGTTTTATGCCACTTATAGCAGCAAATGATGATGGCTTTTATATTCTGTCTGTGGAGAGGATGCTTCGGAAAAAGCTAGACTATGCGAATTTATGTACGTGTGTGTTTATTTACTGCAACCACTGATCAGATCAAGAAAACAATGAGAAATCACAAACAAACCTCATCATTTTCCCTGCACACCCCAGGACTTCTTTTCTTTCTGCGTGGTTTTTTTTCCCCTTCAAATTACAGTGATGATATTACCCAAATTAGCAGCTGAGAACACAGCTCACAGCACCGCGGGCAAACACACGGGAAAGCCTTTGCAGGATCAGGTGCGATGGCAGCGAGACAAATGCCATCGAGAACTGGTAAGGTGCTGGCACAGCCAGGAGGACAAAACACATGGGATTTGGGGAATCTCCTCTGATCCCTGCAGCTACGGGATCCCCGAAATAGGTTATTCTTTGGTTTTTTTTTTACTCTATGGACCGTAATCTAACGGCAGCTTAGAATTCAGAGCACCTCTGAGGAGCCCGTGCGTAGGGAAGAAAGTGGGAGGAAGGTTTACTCACCAAAGCAGATTAATTAGGAGAAAAGCAGCTGATGAACATTGAATCAATAAGAACTTAAGGATATGAATGACTAAGAATGAGACAAGAGCATTTCTCTCTCAGCTAGTGGTTTCACCGTGTGTTTTCTGGTTTCTGGCATCTTCTTCAGCAGGAATAGTGCTTAAAAAACCCAGGTTAGCAAAATGAAGCCCATTTTCCAACTACGTGTTATTGGCCTGGAGGATTGACTTGTGTTAACTCTGTCTCTCTCACGTTAATTTTTAAAAAGAGAAGGCAAACTTTTCATTTCCTCGGCGATTTGTGCAGACACTGCAATTTGGGGGAATGGCCAGAGATGGGCTGAGCACTGAGCCCCGGACCCTGCAGCGCCCATACACGCAGGATTCGGCCGGATTGCTCAGGTGCTGAGCAATGAGATGTGACATCAACCCCTCCTTGTGTTTTAATTCAGACCTAACGCCCCTAAAATTACACAAATGCACAAATGTTTGCATTATCTGATCTCAATTGAAAACTAAACCTGCCAAAGTTTGGCAGCGTTTGGCTCTGATACAGAGTTTTAACTTAATCCACTTGGTCCTCGTGTCAAAATTTAGCTTTGATCTCACTTTGATCTTTTCCAAGGTGACTTCCAGTCCGGGTCCATTTAATGTCATCATCCAGGCTTTTGACACCTAATTAGCCAGTGGGATGGGAAGAAGATGCAGTTTTAGGCTCTTCCCTGTTGTCAGCGGCTCCGCTACGATGGGGCTGCGCCAGATGCGTCTGCCCAGGGACACCCATGGGTGCACTGGCTGAATTTCACGCCATCATGTGGGAAAAGGAAAAAAGCTTCAGGCAGTGGGATGGGGAGTGCTGCAGAGCTGGGGGAGGTGAGCAAAGCCCGTAACGTTGGTGTTGTCAGAACAGTGCACAGAGAAAAGGTTAACGTGAATGATCTCTCTCTGGTGTCTTATTAATCGCCTGCTTTCAATTATACCCTTCGATCGGCTGCAGGTAGGGAAGGATATATCTTCACCACTTCTAACAGTTTAGGAGTTTTAATTACATCTGGCACATTAAGAGAAGTCTAAATCAAAACACTTGGCATGGGGGAGGTTAAATGTTGCTCGTTTGAAACTCAGTATTGTGTTTAGATTTATCTCTATAAACAGGATATTACAGAAGCAAATGTGGCAACGCTCGGTGAGTGCTTCCTCCTTAATCCATTGCAGCATTTGCATGCTCTCAGTTGGTTTCTACAGTAATTACATTTCCTTTATCTTTAATTCATAACAAGATCTTTCATTTAAAGGGTTTCTTTCTTCCTCTAGATGTATGTACGTATATTCCTGCTCATGGTTCTCGCAGTACACAATATAAGGCAAAAAACTAATGCCAGAGGGAAAGCAAGGTGCATTTTTGCAGCGTGAAATTTCTGAAAGAGGCTGACATTTGAGGAAGGATTCAGGTGCCTGAACATATACCATGTGCTGCTCTGAACCCCCCATGGTATCCGAGACATCCCCAGAAGGGCTGCAAGACGTGACAGAAAACCTTCGGGACACCCAAGTCCTCCTGGGGACTGTGGCCCCCAAAGTTGACTTAATAGAGCGCACAGAAAATCACGTTGTCATGGCAATTATTCCTGACATTGAGCAAATCCAGGGGACGATGAAAACCTCCTGTCTGTCTGATTTCTTTCAGTGGTTTCAGGAAGGTGAAGGTGCAAGCTAGCGGTCTCCTGTGCGGTGCGAGAGGGGCAGATGCTCGGGGAGAGTGGTCCCCACCTCGGGCTACGCAGGGGATGCTCTGTACCCAGGGCCCCGCAGCCCGGGGGTGTAAGCTGCTCAGACCCCGTTTTAATCTACCCACAGGATTTGTATAAGAATTCCACGAAAGCTGGTAACGAAAGCTCTCAAGAGGTAGAGATTTGCTGTGGTCCTGGGCGGGATAAGCTAAGATAGTGTTTCTTTAAAAACAATAGATGCAGGGCAGGAACCCCCAAATCCACACAAGCTCTGTTTTAGGCTGAAAACACCCCAAAAGATGTGTTTTAAAAGAACTGGGATTCCAGGTCTGGGATGGGTGTTTTTTTCCTGAGTTGCAAAGACATAAAGGGAGTTTGTGTGTTTTAATACAGCGTTGGGGTTTGCTCCATCACAGAGAGAGTCTTGTGGCTATGGAGGGGCCAGGGATGGGAGAGACCCCCAGGACAGCTGCTCGGAAGAAGAAGGTTAATAAAGAAAATCCCAAAGATGCTGCTTGAACCCCATCAGTCCCCATCTCCTAAAGCACTACCGACACTCCTTATCCAGGTAGGAAAACTGTTTTCCCAGCTCTGGGTTTCGCTGTGAGGAGCTCCATCAGTTTGGGAATGAGGAGCCAGAAAAAAGAAAGAATAAACTTCAATAAGACGCAGCTGCCTCCCAGCACGGGGCAGCGTTTGCCACGGGATCTTTCTTTAACCTGTGGAGCCTTTGGTTCCTCTGTCCCGCTGAAACGAAAAGCGCGGGCGCTGCCAGGAAGGAGGGCATTGAAGGGGAAACGTGCAAAATGAAAAGAAAAAAAACCCAACAAACCAATCCCAAACTAAAATAGCAGCAGCCTGGGAAGTGCATCCATTGATAGTTTATCTGTGAGTCAGATCACAACGTACCCAGTCAGTCCTGGTGCCTTTCCCACTGCTTCCCCCGAGAGCCCATGAATGCAAAAATAATTCTGTAAATACAGTTATTTGCAAATGCTTCTTGGAAGTAACTTTTTTTCCCCCTCAAAGAAACAGAAACAAAACTCACCAACGATTATGTGAGAAGTGAGTATGAAACTCAGTCGGTTGCATTAATCTGCTCCGCGATTTTTTTAAATGTACATTGCTGAAGAATAAAACCCTTTTTCACAACCTGGCGAGGGGCTGGCTGCGAGCAGCAGCTGAAGCGCACACAGCCTGTGCCGCTCGTTTGTCACTGTCCCTGTGTGACCCAGATTCACACGGGATTTGTCACCGTTCCCGAGGACGAGACCAAACACGACCAGCGAAGGCAATGCCCACGCCATGATTATGGAGGCGTTTGTATTGCTGGCCCCGCTCTGGGCTTTTATTTGCCCTGAGTGGGCTCGGATGGGCCACGTGTAGCTTGTCGGCTGTTTTCTGCTCCTGGGGAAAAGTGGACCAGGTAGATACAGCTACAGTCCTCCAGGTAACGGGGCAAAGTGGACAGAAAAAACAGCCTCGCAAGCTGCTTACCTGCAAGTTTAGACATTCCTAATATCAAACTTATTTATAGGCAAGCTCCCTAAGAAAGTCTGGAGCTCTAAATGTTTTTATAATAACTTTTCTCATCCCACTGGTAGGACAAGGAAAAGGGAAAATACGACCAGAATTTGCATTTTGTCACTGGCAAAAGGAATAATTTGACGATATCATAGAATCATAGAATGGTTTGGGTTGGAAGGGACCTTGAAGATCATCCAGTTCCCACCCCCTGCCCTGGGCAGGGACACCCCCCACCAGCCCAGGGTGCTCCAAGCCCCGTCCAACCCGGCCTTGGACACCTCCAGGGATGGGGCAGCCACAGCTTCTCGGGGCAGCCTGCGCCAGGGGCTCACCATCCTCACAGGGAAAAATCTCTTCCTAATGTTTAATCTAAACCTCCCTTCTTCCAGTTTGAAGCCATTCCCCCTCATCCTATCAATATTCAATAAAAATGTATTTATATTTCTACGCTAAGAGCAGCTGCTGAAGCCTGGGAAACCGCTCTGGCCAGTGCGTGTCAGGCCCTGCAAGGGGCAGCGGGGCTGTGGCAAAGGCTTCCCGGGATAACGCAGCCCCGGGACAGGCAGGGCAGAGCTCGCTGGTGGTAGCGAGGAGCACTCGGGAAACCTGCTACAAATTCCTCCATTGCCCGTGCGTTTGGTGTCCATGAAAAATGACGGTGGGAAAGACATTGAGGAAGAAAAGCTGGGGTTGTTATCAAATGGCAATGGTATCGGTCCGATTAATCTGCTTCTAATAACAGTCTGCCCGGCTAGAGGGGCTCGGCTGTGATCCGGGACAAGGAGATGTGCAAAACAGGGATGGCTTCTGCCGTCTGCTAGCACAAACTCCAAATACACCATGGGATGGGATAGGATGGGGTGGGATGGGGTGGGATGGGGTGGGATGGGATGGGATGGGATGGGATGGGATGGGGTGGGATGGGATGGGATAGGATGGCATGGGATGGGATGGGATGGGGTGGGATAAGATAGCATCAGTGCTCCCCGTTCCAAGGTAGAAAAGTCACCCAACAACACTGTGAAAAGGCTGGGGTTACTTCAGACCAAAATTCCATCTCTGTGATGTAGAAATCCGCATGTGAATCAGTCATCTCCATAGCAAAAAAAAAAAAAAAAAGCATTCCTGGGATACTGGTCATCTCATCCTACAGCAGAAATTCATTTTCATGCTGGGCTTTGCCTGAGGTGTGTCAGGTCCTGGGAATACCCACTGCTCTGCCAGCACGGAGGAGGGCAAGCTGGCACTGCAGGCACCCGTGTCTTAGACTTCAGCAGGAGACTTAAATCTCCTCACACTTATCCTTTTAGGAACTGCAAGTTCCTGGTCTAGGCACAAAATAAATTTTCATTTAGATATTTATGAAATGGAAAAAAAAAAGCAAAATGAATATTTAGACATCTGCTTTTGATGAAAATGAGTTGTGCAGTTTCAGGTTTTCAGCTCACTGAAGCCCCAAAGATTAGTATTTTTTTCCCGTCCAGAATGGAAAATATTTACAATTGTTATGGGATAGGAAAAAAAATAAAATCTTGTTCCCTTTTACTGCTAATGAGGCAGGAAAAATAACTAACCCTCACTTTCCAAGATGCTCTGCTTATTCTGTACTTAGGGCTTTTCTCCTATCTCCTCCCTTTCCCCTCATCACTAATAGTCATATAAAAATGCTAAGTATTTTACAGAGACAGAAATGAGATGCGCCTTCTAGATACACAACATATTTGCAACTTCAGGCAAAGAGGCATTCACAGCTACGAAGCTCCGCTAATGAGAGCAACCTTGTGCTTAGTGGGAATGTTAATCAATTAGACACGCAGAGCATTAATGATGTTTCTTTTGCCTAATTAGATTAGCAAAACATGAGTACAGCCACTTTTTTTTTTTTTTCCTTTCCTTCCAGCTCTCCAGCTTGTGTCTCCCAAGGAGCACCCCCCATCTGGATGCTCCGGGATGCTCCAGGAGGCTCCGGGAGGAGGTATTTCCCCAGGTACCCCCAGGGCTGAGAGCAGCTGGGTCCTGCCTGTAGCCACAGCCCCCCCATGCCCACCCTGGGGACGGGCAGAAGGGCATCGCGGGAGTGATGTGGGAAGATTTCTAATTCCCCTGACAGCTTTTACATTTCTGAGGCTGAAGGCAGAGGTTTAGCAGCTCGTCTGTCTGTTCTGGGCTGCAGCAGGGACCCCTTCCTCCCGAGCCCCAGCACCCACAGAGCTGGAGCACGTTGTGTGGGTGACTCTCGGGCAGGAGCAGATGTTCTCCTGCTTCTCGAGCCTCCGCAGGATTCACAAGGAATGTAAAACCCGACTGGCCATTCCTGTGAGCCATCCCACGCAGAGCTACCAAGATCTCCACGATAACGATAATAACAGGGCTATGAAAAAAATGAGATGAGGCTTATCTCTAGGAGAAGAGCATCGTTTGATTCCGAGCAAGACAAGAAGCAGATAAGATGCCAGAAATGCTCACAAGTCCAGAATAATACTGCCCTACAAAGTGTGGGATCCCTGAAAAACACTGATAAAATGTCCCGATTCTTCATCAGTTTTCTTCCTGGTTATCTGATACACACAGGTGCAGGTAACACGCTGCTCAGCGCCCAGCTCCACAGCGTAAGGAGAAAATGAAAGAAATTCGCTGCAACGTTTTAGTGAGAGAATATTCTGAGAGCAGATCCAAATGAAGTGTTAAAATGATTGCACAAAACCAAATAACCTTCTCAGCTTGCTGGTTGGGAATTGCAGATTATCACGTAAAAAAAAGAAGAAAATAAAGTTTCAACATATTGTTAAAGAAGGATTAACTGTACATCAGAAAGCCCCAGGCTGGGTTTCTTTAGCAACTCGGGCTGTTTCTCAGGAGAAGCCGCTCTTCTGCACAGGGAGCAGCAAGTCTTTAAGAGGAGCGTGAGATGGACAGCCCCTAATTGACGTGGGAGTGCTGGGGGCCAACAGGGTGACCATGAGCCAGCAATGGTACCTGATGGCCAAGAAGGCCAATGGCACCCTGGGGTGCACCCAGCAGAGCGTGGCCAGCAGGGCGAGGGAGGGCATCCTCCCCCTCTGCTCTGCCCTGGGGAGGCCGCAGCCGGAGCACTGTGTGCAGTTCTGGGCTCCCCGGGTCAGGAAGGACAGGGAACTGCTGGAGAGGGTCCAGCAAAGGGCTACGGAGATGATGAGGGGATTGGAGCATCTCTCTGATGAGGAAAGGCTGAGGGCCCTGGGGCTTTTTAGTCTGGGGGAGAGAAGGCTGAGGGGGGATCTTATCAATGCTGATAAATACTCAAAGGGAGGGTGCCAGGGGGATGGGAACAGTCTTTTTCCAGCGGTGCCCAGTGACAGAACAAGAGGGAACGGGCACAAACTTGACCATAGGAAGTTCCATCTCAACCTGAGGAGGGACTTCTTCCCTGTGCGGGTGGCAGAGCAGTGGCACAGCTGCCCAGAGAGGGGGGGGAGTCTCCCACTCCCAAACCCGCCTGGACGCCGTCCTGTGCCACTGCTGGAGGTGCCCCTGCTGTGGCAGGGGGTGGGACTGGGGGAGCTCCAGAGGGCCCCCCAACCCTCACCACTCGGGGATTCTGTAACTGTTCCTGGCTGATGTTAAAAAAGGACAAAATAAATGCTGCCGAACCGCCTTTTGCTCTGAGTCTAAATGTTTCAGTGTAATTCGCTGCATTTCCATGCAATGCAGCCCTCGGCGGGCGAAGGGACACAATTTCCCCGGACTCGCCTGACTGCTGCCTTCAGCGAGTGGTGCAGGCGGTGAGGCTGCGATGGGCTTATTGCTCAGTGAAGGAAGTTAATTGCTATTAACGGAGGTTCGGGGGCTCTGTATCAAAGATGACAGCATAAATCCATCCTTTTCTGGTGCATCGAGCTGGACCCTATTGCTTTTTGGTTTTTTTCCCAGAGTAAAACAAAAATTAGTGTCTGCATCTCTGAAGGCAAATCCACCACTGATCCATCCTTAGGGATGAAGGCACACGAAGATGATGGGTAGTTTACTTTTCCTATTAAAAATGTTTTTTGTAGATACTGCTTAGGTGACAACTACTGGGCAGATTTTTATCTGTAATGCCATGAAGGTTCAGATAGTTCATGATTTTTAATTCTTACCTCTGCTAAGGTGGAAGGTTTTACCTGTGATTTCATCAACTTTCAAAGCTTTGCTCCGCTCGGAACATACTTTGTATTTTTAAACCAGATAGCTAAAATAGTAAGACATCACATTTTTTTTTTATTAGTTTAAAGCATTTTTTTTTTATTAGTACAGTGAACATTCATGTCTAGACCTACGGTTTCTATAGTTACTCGTGCATTAGTGTTTCACTGAACTACTGCAATATTAATTTTATAGTGGCTTTGCTTCCCCCTTACTAGAAGGATAGGTCTGTAACGAGAGGTTTTTGGTGGATTCATCCCTTTGAATATACTTTTAGGAGGTTTCTCAGGACCCTCTGTTAGCTGATAGAGTGTTACTCAGTAACAAAGCAGGCAAGCTGTAACACAACTGAAAATTCTAATTTAATGTGAGATTTAGTCTTCTATGTGTCTCTAGGAAATTGGACAGAGGTTCCCCGGCTGGGGAAGAAATGCAGTGCCTCATTCGAAGGAGCAGAACGGTCTCATTTTTGTCTTCGAAAATTGCTTTGTGCGGGTCCATATGAAAACTTGCAGAGAACATGAGAAAATTTTGGCATTTACTCTATTCCAGAGGAAATTATTTTGGCCATGGAAAACGCCATCGCATTCCGCAGCCTCAAATCCCCTCGAACTGTTGGACAGAAATCCCGTGCCGTTCCCACTGCAGAGCCACAGCCACCCCACGCGCCTCCTGCCACCACCACGTTCGCTGGGTTCAGGGTGCCCGGGCTGGTAAAACACACACGTTTCCTCTAATCTGCCACTCTTCTTTATCGCTGTTTGGTTTTAAAGCAAGCCAGAGACGTTATTAATTATGAGCCTGATCCAGAGCCCACTGGGCTCAATAAAAGCTTTCGCACTGGGTTCAGCTGGACCAGGGGCTGTCGCTGGGCTCCAGAAGAAGTGTTCTCTGCAGCCGCAGGGAAAGGCAGGTAGGCTTTTCTGCGCAACAAAAACAAACAAGGATTTCCCGTGGGGATGTAAAGAGTCCGTCGTCCTGCGGTGTAATTATTTTTTCACTTCTGTTCCTCGCTCTGTGTTGCTCAGTTGACTTCAGTCAATTCAATTTCTCCCCTAAGCAGGAGGAGAGTCAGAGCCGAGAAGTCGAACGCTGCGTGGGCAGAATAACACCGCTTGGGCTCGGCTAGCCAGGGAAAAATTTTACTACGGGGAGAAGCAGCTGGGAAATCACCCGCGAATCCCTCTTCGCATCGCCCAGACCACTCCGGTGCTGCCACTCAGCCCTCTGCCGGGTCGCGGCCAGGCAGAGATGGCATCGCTGCTCCGCTCTCACGGCCTTCGCTCCCCTTCACGCTCGGTTATCAGCTCTTTGCAAGTCATATTCTCCAAAAAGCCCAAAAACTCATCCATCAGCCTCTGCCCCAGGGCATGCCCCAGCGCTGGGGGGGGCTGGCACCCCTTTAGCGAGCCCTGCACCCCCCAAACCCTCCTCGCTTTTGACTTCCAGCTTTGTGACAGCACAGCAGGAGTGGGGCGTGAAGGTAAAGGGGGTTCGGCACGGGGTACCCTCCAAACAGAGATGGCCAATCTTTTAGGGTTAAACACGAAGGTGAGTCCGGAGGGGCCCGCAGAGACGGGACGGTACTGTTTTGGGAAGTGGCGCTGGGGGTTTATCTGCGCCTCGCTCAGAGCGAAAGGCTCAGGCGAACAGTGATGGCAAAGATCACATTTAGGGGAAGAAGCAAATCAAGAAGGGAAAATACAAAGAGAGAAGCTGCCTTTAGAGTGGCAGCTCAGAGCTCTCCATCCCTGCTTGCGAAGGGAAGGCTTCAAATACTAATTTATCAGCTTTTGTAAAAATAATACAGCTGGTCTGTTTGGACCCTCACCTTCTGCATCTCTTTCTGATTACAAATGGTGTCTATTTTCCCTGGAAGGATGTGCTTCCACATGCTGAAAGTTTACCTTGGACCTTATTTGGGTCTTATAAAATATTTTGCTGGTGCAAACCTGGAATCCAGCACACGGGTCTGCTTTTGCCCTTTCTGGAAAGCGCCGAGACCACGCTGTCCCGCAGCGCAGGGAGACGCGGGGACGCGCTGCCGTCTCCATTGCCATCTAGCGGCACCGGGGCCACGCTCCCCACCCGCGCCCCACGCACAACCCGGCCCACGGCCACTGCCATGCCCAGGAACAGGGGTTGGCACCCCCTGAAAAATATCAAAAAAATAATAAAAAAAAACAAAAAGGGAGGGGGATTTCTTCCTTTTCATGCAACCAAACCACACCAATCAGTTGGTGTGGGTTTTTTTCCTTCCTTAATTATATTACTCTAATTCTAAAAAGTGAATTATCAGTATTTCCTGCTGGGCTGCAGGGAGGGGGCACGGGGCCGGGGAGGCGTCGAGGCTCTTCTGCGCGCCTGGAGGCGGAGGAAAGAGGCAGCAAGAAACAGCAGCTCTGCGAAATCATCTGTGTGTCACATGCAAAGCTTGTATTTGCTGTCATTTAAAAATCTCCAGGAAGCTTCCAAACAAGCCCTTCACTAAAGAAAAACGGCTCATTGACCGTCTGGGTTTTTTGCCTACAATAAATAACGTTCAGTTCTTCCTGCTTGGACTCCCTCCTGGGCGCTCATTTGTTTCACTTCCCTGTGGCTTTTCCTCAATACCAACCACTGTTTGTTTGTATTCTCTAACAGCACGAATCACCCCTTAAGCAAACCATAGGTGACACAGGACTTTGACCTCATTTACGTAGTGCAGGTCTGGGAGAAGCTCGGTGGCTTTAAAGGGGTTGGTCTGTGGATGAAGGCGGGCAGCGAAGGTACTGCCTTGTCCTCTTCATTCTTCTTCCTCAGCAACTAAAAACCTCATTTTGTCTTCAAAAGCAATTATCCTCTGTCTCGGGGGGAGAGGGTCAGTCGGTAGGAGACACCAGCCCACAGGGTCTCCATGTCACCGGCTGTCCCACCAGTCAGAGGATGCTGCCTGCAGCTCCTGCGCCCATGAGGGGCTTCATGAACATGACGATTTGTGCACAAACCTAAATCCAAACTCTCCTCCTGGGGTGGATTCGCAGACCCCTGGGGACACCACGATGACCTGCAGCGAAGCCCAGACCCCCATGGGGTGGCCCTGGCCCCGTTAGCAGGAGGCTCTCCAGGATGGGCTTCCCGGGCAGCACGGATGCAGCCGCCTCTGCCGGGACAGGAGCTGGGAGGGGGGGACGACGGATGAAAACCACGCACACAAGTATCTGTGAAATACTGATTATATTTCTATGTTTTTATGGCAATATAATACTTCATATGAGACTGAGAAACATACTTTCAAATATTTTAAGTTACCTGTACACCTACACAGCCTGTTTATGGAACAAGAATGCCTTGCTGCTGCTTGCTTAGATCCACGACTCGCGAGTCCCACAGCAGCACAATAAATGCCCAGAATCCACGAGCTTTTCTTTTGCTCACTCAGATAAAGCTCATTTTATAAACACTAGAATTGCATTGCAATATCCATATATATCTCTCTCTATATATATCTCTTAAGAAAAACTTCTACCTTTCATAAATACATCATACATAAAATATGTTCCCAAAAATACATTCATGCATCTTCCCCCTTCTAAGATCCCTGCTTGTACCCCGCGTGGCTGTACGCTGGGAAGGGCAATCGCTGGGCAGGGCTTGGAGACAGGCTCACGTCTGCCGGTGGCCCCAAGCCCAGGGGGAGGTTGTGAAGAAGCCTTTGGCGTTCGGCTGGTGGCGGGGTTCACTCGGGCATCCGTGGGTCTAATCCTGCCTCCCTGGAAAAAACGGGGCTCTCCTGCACGCTGTGCCCAAGCAAAGCTGCGCCAGCTGCCCGTGTTCATCTTTGAAAACTTGCAGGGAAGTTTTCCCCTGCCATCTTTCATCTCACCCTCAGCACTTCTAGTTTTTCCAGCAGTTACTGGAGATGCTCAAGTGTCTCCCAGCACCGGACAGTGGCTGGGAAACAAGGGCTTTGGAAGCTAATGAAGGAAACGATGCCCATCCCATGTCCGTTTATGAAAGCATAAATACACAAAATATACAAAACCGTCTACAAAATAATCCTAAGTAGCACCTGGCGCAAAAGAAGCGCCAGTTTTGCAGCTCAGCGACGTAGGTCCCGTCCCCATGAATGCGGTTTGTACAGCGTACCTGGAGCGTACCTGGATGGTGTGGCTGTGCAAATACAGGCAGACTAAGCACTAACCTCGCCTGGGCTGGGCTGAGAGGGAAGCCACGCATACACGCCCGCCCAAATTCCACTTTTCCCCCCCCCTCAGAAAGGTCTTGGTCCATATTGCAAGTGCACATTCAAAGGTCATTTTGGGACCGCTGCCCTCTCTACCAGCGAGCAGGCCAGCTACAAGCCAGCATCCCCTTTCCGCAAGGCGGCCCGGCGCTATGGCGAGGTCTCCCTTAAGCTAACGCTCGAGAGACAAACTGAATTCATTCTGACTTTCCTCATCCACCCAAACCCCACACCTTTACCGAGGGACCAAAGAGAAGCATTGCATAGATCTGTATCTCCCGTCTCCTCCCATCCAGCAAACAGCAAGAAAGAAGTTCAAGTTTTGCACAGAACGTGACAAAAGGCATCACCTTGAAACAATGCGAGTTTAAAAAAAAAAAAGAAAAAAAAAAGAAAAGACGTGTCACCATGGTGTAAACCCTGCGATGAAATGAGACAGTGAGCGCACAGTGCTCGGCGGCTCTCGGGGACGGCCGCCTGTAGTGTACCGATGAATTTGCCAGATAAATCTCATCTCGAACCTACCGCCCATGGCACAGTAATATGAATTTGCATAACGAGATAACCTGCTCCTGAGCAAAAGGAGCAATGCCGTGTGTCGCAGGAAGGAGGAGGACACTGTCGGGGCCGTCTGCTTTGCATACAGTAGTTTAAGGGCCAGTCGTCCTCTTTGCCTCGCAGACCGGAGGACAGCAGGGCTCTTTTCAGGCTTAGGAAGTCCAACAGAAGTTTTGCTACAGTTGGCTTTACAATTGAGATATTAGGGACCAGATCCTCTGGCGGTTTAAACCCCACGCACTCCATTGGAGCTACTGGTGCTTATTTCCACGAGTGGAGAACGCGGTCCTTGCTTGTCACAGACAGAGAATAAAGCTACGGTAGCCCTTTCTTTAAATAAAATTAAATAACTGCATATGGCCTCAGCGCACAATTTTAAATGTGCTTCTGCTGTTAAGAAAACAGCAAGCACACCAGTGGTTAATTAAATTATTTCTCTTGAACTAAAAAAGTGATAATATTACTATTAATTTAAAAACCCCCTAGGGACTGCAGAATGTCTTCTCGTCGTATTTTTTGACACTGCAAAAGTCACTTCCACACCTACAGCGCTATATATCTTCTTCAGCTGGCAGTGAAGGTTTGTGTTCCTGGAGGTCACCGTTGCCATTGTCAGATGCATCCGAGCTTCCCAGAGCCGATTCTGCTGGCGGCGGCTTGTAGAGTAAACAGGCGACGATAAAGAAGGTTGTCCCAAGCACCTGCAGCCATGAAGACATCCCGTTACTCTCCGCTCCCCCTAAAAACAACGTGCCTAGCCCTCATTTGGGATGAGATTTGCTGACCAGGCTTTGGGGAGGAGATGAGGGTGAAGGTCAACCTGGGCAGCACACCAGCATGGGCAAAAATGTGAATTTAGGCAGTCCCACAGCAATGGGACGGAGAGAATTTGGAAGGCTGTTGAGCCCCACACTGACACCTGGAGCACAGCGCTGTGTGGACCGACACCACCCGAGCCACTCACTGGAAGGCTTCTGAACCCCAGAATCCCCAAGTGGTGGGGGTTGGGAGGGCCCTCTGGAGCTCCCCCAGCCCAACCCCCTGCCACAGCAGGGGCACCTCCAGCAGTGGCACAGGACGGCATCCAGGCGGGTTTGGGATGGCTCCAGAGTGGGAGACTCCCCCCCCTCTCTGGGCAGCTGTGCCACTGCTCTGCCACCCGCACAGGAGAGAAGTCCCTCCTCAGGTTGAGATGGAACTTCCTATGGTCAAGTTTGTGCCCGTTCCCTCTTGTCCTGTCCCTGGGCACCACTGAAAAAAGACTGTTCCCATCCCCCTGGCACCCTCCCTTTGAGTATTTATAAGCATTGATAAGATCCCCCCTCAGTCTTCTCTCCCCCAGACTGAAAAGCCCCAAGGCCCTCAGCCTTTCCTCATCAGAGAGATGCTCCAATCCCCTCACCATCTCCGTAGCCCTTTGCTGGACCCTCTCCAGCAGTTCCCTGTCCTTCCTGACCCGGGGAGCCCAGAACTGCACACAGTGCTCCGGCTGCGGCCTCCCCAGGGCAGAGCAGAGGGGGAGGATGCCCTCCCTCGCCCTGCTGGCCACACTCTGCTGGGTGCACCCCAGGGTGCCATTGGCCTTCTTGGCCACCAGGGCACATTGCTGGCTCATGGTCACCCTGTTGGCCCCCAGGACTCCCAGGTCCCTTTCCACAGAGCTGCTCTCCAGGGTCAGCCCCCAACTTGTACTGCTGCATGGGGTTATTCCTCCCCAGATGCAGTACCCTACACTCGCCCTTGTTGAATTTCATAGGGTTTTTCTCTGCCCAACTCTCCAGCCTGTCCAGGTCAGTCTGAAAGCCTCTTTATCACAGCAACTGCTGA
The DNA here is from genome assembly GCA_017639485.1 of Pluvialis apricaria. Lineage (NCBI taxonomy): Eukaryota > Metazoa > Chordata > Aves > Charadriiformes > Charadriidae > Pluvialis > Pluvialis apricaria. Next base: position 15,066,278 of record CM030021.1, read on the forward strand.
CCACCACTATCTAGGGCAAGCGCTTGGTCGGGAGCAGTTAAAATGATGGTTTTCGGGTAATAAATAAGAAACACAGAGCTAAGCTCTTATTTTCTAGCAGCGATCGGGGAATGGTTGTTTACAGCCTGCCCACAATGCCATCCCTCGCTCTCCCTAACACACTGTAGTTATATGTTTTACTCCATTTCTAGCAAAAATCACTTCAGTAACTGTTGGGAGATATTTCATACGGTGCAAGAGAAGCTGTGAGCCTGGAACGTAACGGGAATTTACGAGAGTGATGGTGCCTGGAGCACCATTAGCAAATGGAGCTTTTGCCTTCCCTGACAACATTTCTTGTGTCAAAGTCTGATTTGGACTGAAGGGGGGTTAGATCAGGACAACCCAATTTTGTAAAATTCTCTCCCAGAGCAAAGCGCTCTCTCCTAAAGACCTGCTCGCTTTACCAGACAGTGAAGTTAACAGGCAGCGTCACCTTGTAGACCAGTCCAGCGATGAGGGTGTATCGGCTCATGGCTGAGTTCTGGTAAACGTAGCAAGACCCTTGCTCGCCGCACTGGTCCTGCCAGAGCAGGCAGGATTTATCGATCATGGACCCAAAGGCGATGGGGCCAGGGATGCCTCCTGCGGGAAGAGAGAGTGCACCTTCAGTTTGGGCAGCAAGGTGCTTGCAGAAAAGCATCGGGCTCTGCTGCTCTGGCAATTAAGCAAACTCATCCTGCAACATCTAGAGCCACAGGGTACCCAAAAGACGCTGGGTTTTGAGACTTGAGAGTCCAGCGAGTCCATTGACCACCCTGACCTACATGTTGCACAAGAGCCAAGAGACAAACACAGAAGCTTCAACGTCTCTTCTCCTTTTTTCTTAAAATAAGGACACGTTGCCAGGACGGTGCTCCTCCACCCCACCTGTGACGTGTTACAGAACCCTTCATTCAGTTTGCAAACCATATGCAAAGGGAATATGTTTTTTTCTGAATGACTGCAAACAAGAGAAAACATCCTCCTTTCAACAGCGCATGTCCTACCCTCTTCTTTTCCAACCCAACCTGTTTTATTCGCAGGTAACACAGCTTGGCACACACTCCACAAAGCCAACAGACCATACCGATGCCCAAATTCAGCCCGCACCCTACCTAGTGTTCGTACTACAATCCACTGGATCCCGAGCGCGAATGACCTTTGCCTGTCGGAGACACACCTGGGGAACAAGAGAGGATTGTTTAAAACCGCTGCCAGGCTGCACGGCACCTCCCCGCCACACACTTGGGTCCAGCACGCTCGGGGCCTCCATCCCCTCCGAAGACCGAGGTTCCCCCCAGTGCAATGTCCCCCCAGCTGCTGCTGCAAACTGGGACACGCATGTGGGTGTCCCACGTCAGAGGACAGAGCTGCCAATGCTAAAATTGGCTTTCCCAGCTAGACAGGGAAGGGAATTAGTCCTGATGTCTCTGGACTGTCCTAGCAAGGTGGTTTCCATCACACCTTCCGCATGGCTTGAGCCAGCAGGATAAAGCGGAGAGGTGGATAATGGAGTGTCTTGCAGCTCTGGTGGTGGACGAGGCGACCCCATGCTTACCGCAGAGTGGCAGTCAGGGCAGGAATACTGCTCAGGAAGGTGAAGAGGATCACCACGAACATGAAGAACAGGAGCAGGGGCCTTTTCGCACAAGAGGAGGTGCATTTTCCTGCCTTTGCATCGCCGAGGCCGGACACGAGGGTTTTCTCAACGCAGCTACACTCGTGATAGACCTGGGAAAGAAAGGCTGGTGGGCACTTTGCTAGGGAGAACGGTGACGGTCAAGCTGGGCTTCAAAGAAAGGAGGGCAGAAACCAGCCAGTTTCGGTCCTAGAGCAGGGCGAAGCAGAAATCAAACTGCATTCCTGGCACACCTCTGTTTCGGAACGGGTTGTTAAATAAGAGAAATTAACTTTGCCAGGCAGCCCTTGAACGCTGAAAGTCATCATTACCCTTCTCGAGCCTTTGCCTGTCTCACTGAGCGACGTGCTGGAGGGATGAAGAGGTGCACCATGTTCACTGAAGAGCCAAAATAAGCATCGGGACACGAATTAGGTGCCCGCTGATCTCCTCACCTGCCTGGGTGACCTACCATGGATTTTGGAGCAGTTTCACCCAGACCAAGGCAAAACCAAAGTTGGGCACGTGGAGGGAAGCAAAGCAGGGCGACCTCAGGTTACCTCCTGCTTTCATCCCAGGTGGTGCCCGAGAGCATCCTCTGCCTGCACGGGGCTGTCTCTGCCTTTTACACCGATTTGCGGCAAGGCTCAAACCTGTGGAGACTTTCGCAGAACCAGCCAAAACACTCCGAACGAGATGTGCCACCACCTTGTTAACACACAGCGCTTTCAGACGTACCTTCTTGCCATTCCTGAGGTTTTCAGACACTTCTTTGCAGCCGGCGTGGCAGGGAGAGTAATACATAATGTCATCGTGCCCGCAGACAGGGCTGTAGGTCTCCCGTAGGCAGCCGCACTCGGCGTTGCAGGCTGCTGTCAGGTTTAGGTGGCCACCGGGCAAAGCACTAAGGGAAACACAGCAGCAGTCAGTGGGGAGACACCGTTTTCCAGGAGGAAATGGGCAGAGCAAGAGAAGGAGAAGCGGGGACGGTAGGAGATGCGGCAGATCCCCCGGTAGCATAAAGCCAGGCTTGGGAAGGGTTTCACCTCACCCAATTTTAACCAGGAACAGGAATTGTGCCCTGGAACTCTGTCTTTCCCACAGCTACCAAGGGTGTTTAAGTGACCAGCTCTTAGGGAGACACCCCCATTTGGAGAGAAACTTCCCACTTTTAGTAAAGTTTATCTCCCTGGATAGAGATGGGGGACACTGTGAAGGCAACTGAAGAGTGGAGCATCTCACACTCTGGTGCTGCTGATCTGCCCTCCCTCACTAAAGAGGGAGTCTCTTCCATAAACTCCAACCAGATGCAAAAATTTGGACATCTATATTCCATCACCAACACATTCCCACATGACTACCACCAGCACTGTGTTTTTGGAGTTATCCTTCTATTCTGACCAGGGCCCCGCAGCACGAGACAGATGGGATGATTATTATTACCTTCCCTCATACATCTGGGTTACTCCTGCCATCGGCATGTTAGGGCAGTGAATAAAAAAAATGAATATAGCCAGCAGACTTGATACTGTGCAAAGTAAACACAACTTGATGATTCCTGAACAGCGGAGTTTAAATTTATTCACAAGGAATCCTCCCAGGAATGTGCCTCCCCCTCCGGCTGGCACAACCAGATAACCTGAAAGAAAAAAAAAAAAACAAACCACAAGCAATTTTAGAAATGTCAGCAAGGAGTTTTCATGGCTGAATACATTAACTGCAGCGTGTCTGCATGAGAATAACCCCTCGGTTGCTGCGTGGGTTCTTGGTGGGAGTTCAGTGGACTTTGCTCCAGCGGGTGGTCCTCCACAGCAGCTCAGATAACATGCCATGAACCCGTTCAGGCAGCTTTTTCTACCCAGATACCTTCCAACAGACACTTTGAGGAGCACATCATGAGTATTGATGCTTGTTGGACGCCAATTCCTCAGTCTACGATACGGCAGCTAAGTGAGCATCCTCCCCATTGTGGGATGCTGACAAAATATGTCCCCCAGTGCAGACATCCCTCGTTAGAGGAAACATTTAGTTAATGTTTCCTAGCGATGCACTAGAAGGAACAGACTACAATTATTCTGCCTTCCTCTAGAGGGTAACAGATGGCTACAGAAGTGACACATTTCTTCCTGATGTCAGTAGATACAGCTCTGAAAACACACTTAGTACAGATGTGCTGATGGGAAACGATCCTATCTAATAGCTGAAGACGATAACCGCTCTGTAAACAAAAAGCAAAGCGCCTTTGTCTCCATTCTACATGAGCTACAGTGCTCTTGTACTTGTAGGCAAACGGGAAAACACTGCAAAAACCCGGTTTCCTTACCGAAAAAGGTAGCAGCTTCAGAGGCACTTAAACTAAATTGCGACTCCAGGAACTTGGGCCCAAATGTGGACATCCCAGCAATGAGGGTGGCTTCGGTTGCTCCCGCTAAGCACAGGAAGATGAATGTGGGGTTCTTCAGAAGCAGCAGTACTGATCTGGGAAGGACAAATATAGTGGAATTGAATCAGCACTTACCCTGGCTGTCTTTTATAGCCCCGTTGGCTACAGGCAACCACCAAGAGAATCTGAGGAATGGCAACCAAACACCTAAAACAGGAGGGAATAATCGGGGACTCTTCTCTGTGGACCTCATGAGGGCATCAGATGGGTCTATCTATCTCATGTGCACGCTCAAAATGCGCCTCAGTGTGCGTGTGTGATATAATTCACGCTCAGGGAGTGCATGACTCATATATGGATAATTTCAGTGGTAATTTTTCAACGTTCCGGGTCAGGCTGAGTATCTTCCGCTCCTAAATGGGGCGATACTGAGAGGACACTGCTCCTCACCAAATCTCGATCGTTTCAGGGTTTTTGTAGTCCCTGACGGCAGTTATCTTGGGACTCCTGACTCAAACAACCAAGAGCAGGGAACAAAGTGGTGTTACACCCTCACGCCCTCGTGTACACACATGCTACTCATGCGTACCCACGGCCTCAAGAGAACATCAGTCTCTGAGAGCCATGGATGCTTTGCAGCTCGGGGGAAATACCAGGCAAGCCTTTCTATATGGAGGAAGCACCTCCAAGACACCTTATATCCCCACTGGAAAACAGAATGCAATCTTTCTCCCACAATCTAAGCACAGCTTTACTTTAAGCTTCATGTATAAATTGAGCAAATACATTTTCTTTTCGACCCACTGGGATTTAGTAGAGAGCCATAGATATGCCTGAAAAATTGCCATGTGTCATTTATATGCGCAAAGATGATCCAGCAACGGTTCCATCTCGGAGACACAGAAATGCCCTCAGGCACACGGGATGGTCTCAATTATCTCTCGCTATCTCGGATATTGGACTAAGAGGGTTGACACTGCTTTGCAGGGACCGTTTTGTAACGAGCTTCAAATTCTGCCACGTGACTTCCCCCAAGTATAGCCAGGACCAGTATTAGAGCTCACCCCATCCCTGAGACAGGCCCAACCCCGTCACCCCGCAGCGACAGCGACGCCGCGGGATGCTCGCTGAATCGAAAGGCGCAGTCACTTATCACCTGCTGCTTTGGAGGAAATGTGAAATCAGAGAAAACCTACTGTGGTACAACCGAGTGAGAGACGTGCTGAGGCTCAGCACCAAATTTACGCAACTTTACCCGCCTAAAGTGGAGAACATCATTATAGCAAAAGAACAAAGAAGCTGAAAGACAGAAATACTGCACATTCTTACACCTTGATTACAGGGGGCTTTAGGCTAACCATTGTATAGCTGTTGGGATTAGTTTAACGTACTAAACTATTTTTCAGGAATGATCTTTACAACTGTGCTTTATTTGGAAGCAAAAAGCATATCTTAGTGAGTAAATACTTCTCGGGAACCTTGTGGCTGATGTAAAAATTGTACAATGCCTTCATCTTTTCTACAGTTCAAGAGAAAAGAGAGGAGTTGTTCCCTGGCATTTGCGTGACTTTGTGCCTGTTGGCCAAAGGTTACAGGTTAGACTTGCAGATAGGAAAATGCAGAGGAACTCCTTTCAGTGCTAAGGGTAAGAGTTTACTCATGTAATTTGTCCTAGTTGTAGACAGAAAATGTAGTTGTGAGGAGCTATGGCATATAAAACCTTACCAAAGTCAACACAGACCTTTTCATTGCTATCAGTAGGATTTTAATCACGCCCAGAAACCACCTAACACTTGAATAGTCTTTGACTGTGCTCAGTTCTTGCAGCCAAAGGGATTTCAGAGAGCTCAGCACTGCCAAGAGAAGAATCCCACCATCTGTAAAAGCTTGATCTTGCAAGCCTTTACTGATATGGGCCCATACAGGTACTCTTTCCTCGTGAATGGTCCTGCTGAGTAGGTTGGGACCACCTGTACAGTCAGAGCCTGCTCCTCTGAGGAGCGCTCGCATGCCCAGGACACCCCAGGCTGTAACAGAGCACGGCCACAAGCTAATAAGTCAATAATGACAGACGGATATTTATGCAGTCTTGGAGCATGTGAACAGGGACTTTTCCAGCGTGCAGAAGTGACACCTGCTGTCACCACCACCAAAGGAAGGGAGGGCAGCACGTACATCCCACAGGAACGCAAACCAACCTCCCTTCGCCACGCACAGAAGCTCTGGTAAAGCCGTGAGACAAAGCGAAGCCTCGCTCTGCCAACTAACCCAAGGGGGAGGAGTGAAATATTGACCGTAGCTTCTCATGTCGAAGACCGGGGCTTGACAGAACGGTCGAGTGACCCTCACCAATTCTGGCCCATGGCTAGCGAGGACAAAGCCTCCTCTCCTGGCACAGCTCTACGTGTCTTCTGTTTGAATCCCTCTGCACTGACAGACAGGGTTATTTCATGAGAGCAAACATATGGAACCAGAGAAAGGAAAATGCTATTTTATCAGGCCTTTTCAACCCAAGAATTAAGACAGAAGGCTCTTCAGTGCAGAGGAGTAAGCTGTATGGGCTGCATTCCCATAAGCTCCAGCTATTCGGCGGCACTGTGAATACAGTAATTCATTAAGCTCACTTAGAAAGGATCTGATAGCATGGAAGAGTATTTAATTTCATCAGTATTTCTGCTTATCTTTGTGAGACTTTTACTGTCTGTACTGTGAGAGAACGTGTAGCACCCAATCCCTTCCTAAAACAAAAGCCACAGTGTCCTTTGGCCTCGCTCTCCGGCCCGGGCCATGCGTCCCCAGGAGCTGCACGCACAGATGGGATCTCCTCTTTAATGCAAGTTTCCAGAATAGCAACCCTTTAAGGCACTTCCCTTTTATTAATCAAAACCAGGGAACACAAAAGTCTGTCGGGTCTTTGCTTTCAAACGAAAACCACGTCGAGGTCTGGACTGATCTGAGCTATTCGATACGAGTTGCCCACCTTTGGGTATTTGTTCTTCGGGAACGAGGGGTGAAAGAAGATGTTCCCAGAGGAGGAATAGGTCTGTACCTGCTGTCAGACAGCCTTAACCCAGAAACAGTGGGAGCTTTGTTCCAGATAAGCAAGAAAAGCATCAACCACTGAACTTCATCCCTCTCTGCTACCCTGTTTGTGTTGGTTTTAGTCATAACCTTATCATTATTTAAATGCAGGTTTTGAATTTAATTTCCGTGCGGAGAATAAGCCCTGACCTCGGAAAATGGCACCCAGTCAAGAATGCCATTTAATAACAGTATTGAAATCTGTTCAATGTAATATTCTTCATAAAACTGCCTTAACCCCTGGAAAACTTCCTACAAAGTCTTCAAGGGTTTCAGACCAATGTGAGCAGCAGCACTGGCACAACACAGAGCAACTGCTGCTGAAAACTCCCGCGCTGAGCACCTGCCCCGATCCTCCTCTGCCAGCAAATACCACAACTAAAGTTCAGAAGTAATTGCTGGCAGCAGCACCGGGTTTGGCAACTCTGAATGTTTGCCTTCGCGTGGGGCAGCCGTCACGCACGGCCGCAAACTCCTCCCTAAGGAATACAAAAAAGAAAAATCCCTTTATTGACTGCAAGCTCCGAAAGGAATCAGTACCCAGATATCCCTGCAACATCCACAGCGGGCACACCAGCTAAAGCCAAGCTGTAAATAAAGCAGTGTCTCTCCCCCTGCCCTCCATTTACAGAATCCCCGAGTGGTGAGGGTCGGAAGGGCCCTCTGGAGCTCCCCCAGTCCAACCCCCTGCCACAGCAGGGTCACCTCCAGCAGTGGCACAGGACGGCGTCCAGGCGGGTTTGGGATGGCTCCAGAGTGGGGACTCCCCCCCCTCTCTGGGCAGCTGTGCCACTGCTCTGCCACCCGCACAGGGAAGAAGTCCCTCCTCAGGTTTAGGTGGAACTTCCTATGGTCAAGTTTGTGCTCGTTCCCTCTTGTCCTGGCACTGGGCACCACTGAAAAAAGACTGTTCCCATCCCCCTGGCACCCTCCCCTTAAGTATTTACAAGTATTGATAAGATCGCCCCTCAGTCTTCTCTCCTCCAGACTAAAAAGCCCCACGGCCCTCAGCCTTTCCTCATCAGAGAGATGCTCCAATCCCCCCATCATCTCCGTAGCCCTTTGCTGGACCCTCTCCAGCAGTTCCCTGTCCTTCCTGACCCGGGGAGCCCAGAACTGCACACAGTGCTCCGGCTGCGGCCTCCCCAGGGCAGAGCAGAGGGGGAGGATGCCCTCCCTCGCCCCGCTGGCCACACTCTGCTGGATGCCCCCCAGGGTGCCGTTGGCCGCCTTGGCCATCAGGTACCATTGCTGGCTCATGGGCATCCTGTTGTCCCCCAGCACTCCCACGTCAATTAGGGGCTGTCCATCTCACGCTCCTCTTAAAGACTTGCTGCTCCCTGTGCAGAAGAGTGGCTTCTCCTGAGAAACAGCCCGAGTTGCTAAAGAAACCTGTCCTGGGGCTTTCTGATGTACGGTTAATCTTGCTTTATGAAGGCCATTGGCCTTCTTGGCCACAAGGGCATTTAAATACAACTGAACACATATTAAAAAAAATATAAAATCATAAGAGCTTTCAAAGATCCATAGCAAATGTTTCCAGGTTAAAAGACCCCATTTAATTTTGGCCACTCACTCGTTCCCACCCAGGGTCCCCTTAAACCATTTCCTCCCAACCCTCCCTCGGCGCGCTCGCCCACCGCACAGAGCCAAGCGGCGGCTCCGGGATTAGGCGCGCTGCTGCGTCACCGCTTCGCTGGAGAGATAAGAAGCGGTAACACATGAAAGGCGGCTGGAAGATGCACAGGCAAAAGTAAAAAGAAAACGGCAACTAAGAATAAAAGAGACCGGGAACTGAAAGCTGCAGTGCAGGAGATCTTGTTCCCTAGGTTTGGAACGGAGCTATAGAAGTTGGGGGTTTTGTTTCCTCTCTTTTCTCATTAAAAGGACAAAATAGGGATCTAACACGAGCAAAAATAGAGGAAAGGAATAAAAGCCCCGAGGAGGAGGAGATGATGTTGGACAACACCCTGTTGGGCCAGGTGAGGCCAGACAGGAGCAGCCGGGAGGAAATAATGCTGCTGGGGAGAGGGAATGAGCCGGCAACGCCTGTGCATCCCCTGACACCTAAGGGCTGGCACCGAGCCCCTCCCGCTGAAACCCCCCGTGTTGCATATGACTGCAGGGGGACCTTCGCACGCGGACGCGAGCTTCTGAAAACCACAGACAGGACCAGCACCTCGGCCCCTGCTCTCCCGCCTGACCCCCAGCGCAATTTCTAGTTCAGCACATTTGCTGAGAGCCCCCGGCCGCTGACGGGACCGGGCGCTTTGCAACCGCCTCTGCGAGAAAGCGTCATCCCTACATTTGGAGAGGGGCAAAACCTTTTATCTAGCATGGGAGAGAGCAAGCTCAGCCTGGGCCCATTGCCCCCACTCCTGGGAGGGCTCCCTGAACCTCAGCCGTGCGGCGGTTTTCTCACCGAGGCAGATCTTTAACTGTTTTCCCAAAGTCCGGATCCGACGCTTTGTTGTGGCTCCCATCCTTTAGCTGATGAGCCTCTGACACCCTCATAACGATATACCGCTGGGATCCTGAAAATGAGAGGCAAATGGGAACAAGGAGCAGGTGAGATAGGGGATGGGGATGCTACCGACGCGGTGGATTTACAGGGGGGGAAAATGCAACGCGACATCCTCCCTCCGCCGACGGCTGCACGGGAGGAGCAGGGAAACAGGCAGCTGGAAAGCCGCGGGGACGAAATCCATGTAGAAATTACAATTTAAAGGCTGGAAGCTCTTCCTCTGCCCCCGTGTCCCCAGCAACAGGCGTGCGTAAGGATGCCAGCCCCAAGGGGAGCGTGAGTACCGTGCAGCCCCGGTTCCCCGCACCGCCGCGGGGCCACGTACCTGGGAGGCGCTGGGGGTAGCCCAGGATGGGGATGGAGATGAGGAGGGAGGCTGCGCCGGCGCCGAGGAACCCGATCCACCATGCCCCCACCCACAGCGTGTTCTCCGGGGTGATGTCGATCCTGTAAGAAACCGAAAGGACACAAGGGAGGGAGGCGGCGGTTTGAAACGGAGCGGGACAGCTCGGAGTGCCTCTCGCTGAAGCTGGCAGGGGTCGGGGGGGGGGCACCGGGGGGGGGGGGGGCGTCAGCGAAGGAAACCAAGCTCTGGTCTCTCCCACGGCGATCTGCTGGGGATGCCACATCCACCGTCCCTCCCGCCACACCACAGCGCTGCCCGCCTTACCGGAGAGCACACCACTTAACGAGCCCATCACTTAACTACATCGTTTAATTCTCCTTTAACCTCTGGCTCGGACATTCCCCTCTCCCCGTTTCATTTGTGCTTTGGGGGTTGCTATGATCTTTGTTCCACCCCAGAGCCGCCCTTTACAAGAAAACCGGTGGAAATAACCCATTCCGTCCCCCGGAAACCCACTCCCCCTTTTTAACCCATTCATCTGCCAAAGAGCCTGCAAAAAGATAAAAATAAATTCCAACTACTGAGAAGCAAGGAGGGACTGAGCCTCCTGGCTGGATGACCGGGAAGAGGAGCAGCAGTGCCGGCAGCGTCGCCTCATCGGGGAACTCATTCAAAAAAATTCACCTGCTGCTCGCAGCCTCATTAGCGCAGGCAGCGCAGCGTGAGGAAGGATTTAAGCTGACAGGTTTGTCAGCAATTTTCTTCCAGCAACAGCACTAATGTAAACCACCCTTCCAGCCTCGGGCCCCCTCACCCCCCGAAACACCACTCAACACCACAGGCACGTTTCCACCCAGCCACCGGCTCATTGCTCCGGATTATTATCATTATTATTTTTTTTTTTTTTTTTTTTACCCCAGAGGAAACATATAGCATAAAGGAAAAGGAACAAGATTATGCTTTAGCGACTTACTCTCTGCCAATTTCAGTATAAATATTTAGAAACATTCCTCCTACCAGATAACCCGCTGCAGGCCCAAGGATTGCAGCAGTGTAGAAAACAGCTGAAAGGGAAAATAAACTCTGTTAGAGGAACAGCAGTGTTTCAGCCAGGGATGCCGCGCAGCGCTGCCGGTGCCCAGCATCCCCCGCCCGCCGCAGCGGGCCGATTCCCTCCTGGATCTGGGATGCTCAGCCTCCTGCCGCCTCGCACCCCGCTCCTCGAGCCCCCGAAAAACAAAGCCAGAGTTCCCACAAGTTTTCATCTCCCACTTGTGTCCCAGGGAAACTTTTGCATCCAACCTGGGAATTTTTATAGCGTGGGGCAGGCAAAATCGGTCCACTGGGAAAACATATTTGTATAGTTACTGTTTTATTATTTAGCAGGGATGTAGCTGACCCCGCTGCCGCATCCCGACTGCCGGCGTGATGAGCAGCAGCGTTGCCTCCCCACTGACAATATGCAACGTCTGCGCTAAATGCGGCACCATTATTTTGGTTTGCTGCCGCAGAAAGATCGTCAACTTACTGATGATCTCCTTGTCATCTCCTTCTCGCCCTGCACAGCCTTCTGATACAACAGTATGGGCAGCCTGCTGCGTTTTGAAATTGCTGAAAGCTCACCCCTTTTTAGCAATTTCCCCAAATTGGACGGTAAGCATTTGGCAATTGCTGAGCGATGAGCGATACAGAGCAGAGAGCGAGCCGAGCCTCCTCCCTGGGCTGGGCCCTGCACCAGCAGCATCCGAGCAGCCCGGCGACCGTCCCCCCCATGCTATGGCACCAAAGGGGCGACGTCCCCTCGCACAGATGGGGTATGGCATCATGGTTGTTTGCCAGAGACGCTAATGCCACGCACGTGGGGGGGCAAGCTGGAGGGTTCTCCCCAGCTGGTCCCATGCCGGGAGCAGGAGGCACCTCCTGATCTGCAGGGCATGCGCTCCAGGAGGGAAAATACCCAGCTGCGCCTCCAGGTCCTGCTTATAAATAATCCCCGACGGCTGCTGCTTCCCTCTGATTCCCACCTCGCCCCTTATAAGCAACAAAAGACTGGGAGCACCCCTGGTGCAAGCACCCCATGAGCTCCGTTCGGTGCCAAGGCAGACGGACCGGCTCTCCCTCCCATCGCCCAGCCCGTGGGTCCCGGCTGCCCCTCCGGCTCCACTCACCAATGTACACAGGGGAGTAGTTAGTCTTGACGTTTTCATCTAAATAGGTGACGCCGAGCGTGTAGAGCGGTGTGGCTCCCATCCCGTGCAGCAACTGCCCCAGCATGAAGACGAACATGTATCTGGAGAGGCTGGAGACAGCCTGGGTGCAGGGAAAGCTCTGGTTCCCCCCGCAGACGCCCACCTCCACCGCCGAACGCGCCTCGTACGGTCCCGTGGTGAAGTGGGGCAAGGCGAAGAGCAGGGAGCCCAAGCCCATGACCAGCACGCCCCAACCCAACCATCGCGGTTTGTGGCCGTTCCCCCCAAAATAGCTGACGAAGGTCAAGCAGATGCACGCCGCGATGTCGTAGGAGCTGGCGATCAGCCCGCTCTGGTAGCTGCGGAGGTCAAAGCGTCGCTCGATGGAGGTGATGACCGTGTTGATGAAGCCGTTCACCGTCATGCCTTGCAGGAAGGAGGCCACGCAGAGGAAGAACAAGACGCCCTTAGACGTGTTGAAGAGCTGTAAGCACCCGGGGGTGAACCCCCCCCAGCCGCACGCCAGTTCCTCCCCTTCGGCCGACACATATTTAATCCCTTGGCCGAACTGGGTGCGCTCCTCATTGGGGGTGGCGGAGCAGAGGGGCTCGGCGCAGGAGTCGGAGGGGCTGGGAGCGCCGGAGGGTGTCATGCCGTTGCTCAGGGGAGCTCCGCACGGCTCTCGCCTGCTCGGGGTGGCGAAGGTCTGGCCGGTCTCGCCGGGAGGGAGAGACGGGTGGGAGAAGTCGAGCGTTTGAGCGAAGCAAAAGCCATTTTCTCCAGTGGAATTCTGCGGCATTGCCATGAACGGGAACGCAGAGTCGAGAAGCAGGTGGCGGTGGGGCTGGTGGCCACGGTGGCTTCGTGGGGCAGCGAGGACCTGCCTCCCGGAGAGATGCAATTTTCGGCACTCACATCAGTAGGGAGATGGCGAAGGTCTGAGCTGGGACCATTGCAATCTGCGAAGAGAGAATTTTTACACATGCCTTTATAAGAAAACATGCTGCAAGCCTTCAAATATTGTATTTTTTTTTTTTTAATTTTAATAAGTATTAGCATTTCACTGTGCAGTTCAGCTGGATGTGTGCCCTCTGCCACGAGGTGTGTTGGTACCTCCAGTAGTGGGGTCACCATTAACATTACAGAAAAGAACAAAACATTCCAGAGCGTTAAAAAAAAAAGCACCTCTAAAAGGCAGTCTTCCTACCAGCTGAAGCCCCTTACCCCTCCTCCCGAAGAGCCCCTGGTTAGATGCCGGACCCTCACAACCTCGGTCCTTCTCTCCTTCCCCCTGCAGAGAACGGCGTGCACAGCTACAGGTTTCCCACTGCCGAAAGTCCTTCGGTCTCTCTTTCACACTCTGCCAATAACAGTTTATAATTATCCTGAAAAGTTTCCACAGTCAGATTGATTTTATTCCAAGCCTTCAGATCTGTTTACAACTATTCAGTAAAATCCTTTCTATAACTAATTAGAGTACATGCCATTTCAGAGCGAGCTGGAGGGCAGAGGCAGCTGACTCTAACCTGATTACCGATGCAGACTGCCTTCTTTCAACCCGGTCCTGTGCATCGTAGCACCTGATCATGCCAGCAGCCAAGGGTATTTTTACTTAAATGCCTTGGCTGAACTATAAATGATGAAAACAATAAGGTTCTCCTTCGAATGCCGGTCTTAAATACGTGAAAAAAAACACTAGACAAGAATAGAATAGAATTAGAGTAGAGCAGAGTAGAGCAGAGTAGAATAGAATAGAAAAGAATAGAATAGAATAGAATAGAATAGAATAGAATAGAATAGAATAGAATAGAATAGAATAGAATAGAATAGAATAGAATAGAATAGAATAGAATAGATTTCAGTTGGAAGGGACCTACAATGAGCGTCTAGTCCAACTGCCTGACCAATTTTGGGATGACCAAAAGTTAAAGCATATTGTTAAGGGCATTGTCCAAATGCCTCTTAAACACTGACAGGCTTCAAGAGGTTCCAATAAAAAAGTTCCACTTGAGATGGCAATCAGCCTCATCAGCAGGGAACAGGAAAAATCATAGAATCATAGAATGGTTTGGGTTGGAAGGGACCTTGAAGATCACCTCGTTCCACCCCCTGCCCTGGGCAGGGACACCTCCCACCAGCCCAGGGTGCTCCAAGCCCCGTCCAACCTGGCCTTGGACACCTCCAGGGATGGGGCAGCCACAGCTTCTCGGGGCACCCTGCGCCAGGGGCTCACCACCCTCATCAGGGAAAAATCTCTTCCTAATATCTCATCTAAATCTCCCCTCTTACAGTTTGAAGCCATTCCCCCCTCCTCCTGTCACTCCATGCCCTTGGAAAAAGTCCCTCCCCAGCTCTCCTGGAGCCCCTTTAGGCACTGGAAGGGGCTCTGAGGTCTCCGCAGAGCCTTCTCTTCTCCAGGCTGAACACCCCCCCTCTCCCAGCCTGTCCTCCCCGCAGAGGGGCTCAGCCCTCGCAGTATCTCCGTGCCCTCCTCTGGACCCACTCCACCAGGTCCATGTCTCTCCTATGTTGGTGGCCCCAGAGCGGGACGCAGTACTCCAGGTGGGGTCTCCCCAGAGCGGAGCAGAGGGGCAGAATCCCCTCCCTCGCCCTGCTGGCCACGCTGCTGATGCAGCCCAGGATGCCAGTGGCTCTCTGGGCTGCGATCACACATTGCCGGCTCACATTCAGCTTAAATGGCATTACTTAAATGGACATTACTTTTCCCAATAAAATGAACCATGTTCAGATCACTGTAACGACCTGGGAATATTGCAGACTTTGGTGAAGAAACTAATACTCATCTGCGCGTTGCTGGAAAAACTTATTGACATTTGCTTGGTAGATAGCGGTATGCAGGAGCACCAATGTGCTTCCCTGTGCCGGCAGTTCTTGCAGGCACCGGGGCAGGAGGACGTGGCAGAACGGGATGCTCAGTGCAGCATCCAGGTCCTGCTCCCAGCCCAGAAGCGCAGAGGACAGACCACATATGCAAGCAAACTTGAAACATCCAGGTCAGCAGTGCTACAACAGGTCTGGTCCTTAAAGTAAGTTAAACAAATGAGATCCACCCCTTCCGTTTGCAAATAATTCTATCTTTGATTACCCTGTCTGGGGAGCAGGGTGCACAGAATATTTCAGGGTCCAGATTTCAGTAGGAACCTGGTGATAGCGCGGGGCAGGGTGCATTTGGCAGCCAGAAGGGCACCGCTCTCCAGGTCTGGCCAGACTCCTCCGGGTAACTTCTACTTTACCTGACTGAGTATGGCGCACGAGACCTTTGATGTGTAACGTGTAAATGCAAAAACCAACTGCAGGCACTGAAATTTTGCTGCAGAGACAGACCGTTGTAATGTGTTGGCACAAAAAGGTAATGCCTTGGATGCAAGGCTGCATTCTTCCGCTTTTTTTGCCCCTCCAACGTTCTTGTGACTCTTACGCTCTAAATCCGTTTTCTCATCTTTGGATGCAATATTGGAAACAACAAATAAGAGTGCTTTATTGAAGTCAAGCGATGATTAGGTAGTGGATCAGGCTCTAAGGGGCAGAATTGGTTGTGTTACCCCCGTGTAAATCAAACGTGCCTCCTGCGCGGCAGCCGGCTGCCTTCAGCTGCACTCTTCCCACAGCAAACATGAGTCTGCCGTTCCGTTTGACTGCACTTGTACCGGTTGCTTGGCCGGGGACTGATTTTGCTGTCACTGGTTTCAGCAGACGGTAAAAGCCCATCCCTGTTAGTCAGCTGGCAAGACCGGGAGCCAAGAGCTCCCAAACACCTTCACCCCGGAGGAAACACTCCTACTGCCTCTTTACCAGCCCTGAGATACCTCCTTTGATACTTCATGAATACATAGCGATATTTCATGAGTCAGGAAATAGATTACAGCTTTTCATTAAAGTTTTCTTTGCCTTGAAGTAGCAGGAGTCTGGGCCACCGGACCCAGGTGACCACATCGTCCTCACCTTTGACTCTGGTTACCCTCAGCCCTACTTAACAGTCATCACGGGGGGAAGCTTTGCCGAGAAAGCAACCAGTCTTTCTGCCAAGCAGCAGATGTTTCCCCCCCCACAGAAGCCGTTTCTGCCCCCCGAGCCCGTGTGCGGGCCAGCTCCCGAGGGACCTGGGCTAACGACTCGTACCCAGGTGCTCCGGGCAGGGAGCCTGTCCCGGCCCCGTGCTGTCCACCGAGCTGCTTTTCATCTCTTAGAGCATTTATAAACTGGCAGTGACACATTCACTGGGAATATTAGCTTTCATAGGAGCCATATGCCACTTTAGAGGACAAAAAATAGAATCTCTAGGGAAAAAAAAAACCCAACCAACTTCACGCACTTCCTAATCATTCTTATTCATCTGAGCCATCCGCTTATTGCTTCCCATTCATCGCTGTTTTTAATGACTCAGCTGGTGATTCGTTGCTTACACCAAATCAGTCCCAATGCTATTATCTCACAGCTATAGATTTACTCATTTTGCTGCAAGATTTGAACTCCATTTTTTTTTTCAGCCGCACAGCTGGCTCCAGACTGCCAACATTACTAAGTCAACACAACAGAAGTAGCAAGGCAATGACAGCCTGCGATCTACATGGCGCGACGAAATCTGTAAAGGCTTCCCCCCCTAATATTTACCATTAAACCACTAGTAAAACTTACAAGCTTTTCATCAGGTGATCATTTAAAAAGTCACAGGACCAATTAAAAACATTTTGTGTCTCTGCCCAGGACTGCGATTAGCTTAATGTTACAAATTAACCCATAACGGACATGCAAAATAATCCCATTTGCTGAAGCATGCCCTGTAACAGTTACCCTTCCCTTTCACTCTATGGTTTTTGACTTTTATAGGGTATTATTGTGGCAAATAACATCTACTCATAACTTCTGCTTTCCATAGCTGAGCACAGTTCATGGTTTACGAGCAGACTTAATCGTTCTTTCAATTCTATGGCATACATGGAGATGTTTGCCAAGGAGCGAGAATGGGGGATTAAAAATGATGAGAAAATGTACTGTAAACCGGGGAGGAGTGGCCGCATCTCAGTTATTCTCCTCCACGTGAGGGAGCCTGACCTTCCCAAACAGATACCCTGACTCTGGGAAAAGTCCACATCCAAGTACCGAGCTCACGTTACTCCAGAAAGGGACAAATCCCTCTGGGTTTGTACATTTAATTTCTCTCGGTGACACACACTGAATTTTTCTTGGATAGTTTGGCTTCAGAGGATTATCAGTAGTACTTCTGTCGTAGCTGATGAACACCATATGGACCAAGCGTAATCCACTCGCTGGTTTAGGAACGGGGAAGCCTCCCAGAAGTGAGATAAATCCACGTCCAGGTCCTGTGAACGGGGCTTGTCCTCAGGGAGCCGGTTCAGTTACAGGGAGATCAGAGAAAGCATGGGATGATCGGGTCGTTCAGGTGCAGCGTGGGATTGTTTTCCTGGCAGCTGAGGAACTTTACCCAGCTCACACCAAGCGAGAACCTTGCAATTTTTAGCATCGTTTTAAAAAGCACCCCTTTGGTTCAGCAACACAGAGGATGCTGCTGTGGCCGAGAGCGGCACGGGGACCAGCCCGGAGCCTTTCGTGAGCAATTCCTACAGGAGCAGCATTGTTTTGCACGCAGGGAAACGGTTCAGGAGTGAGAAACACACCTGAAGAGCAGCCAGCCGCCCATACACCCAAGGCTGTGCTCACCCCCGGTGCCGCAGGGACAGCGGAGGTGCAGGGGAGGAGGTATGGAGAAGCGATAGGAATTCCCTGGCCCACCCCTCGCATCGGAGACGTGTCTTAACGTGATTAGTCCCACCAGAGGCTGAAGCATGGAAAAGAGCAGTAGAAACTGGCTTTAGATTATCATACGAGCAAGGACACATTTATAATTAAATAAATTCCAAATAGTAAAGCTTAGCGCTCACAAATCCTTTGTATGTTTTCCAAGCACTTTCCATTCGCTGGCAAATTAATGCAATAATATGCAAGAAATCAGGAAGGTGGCTTGGATAATTTTCAATTAACTGCTTGAAAATGCTTTGAAGATAAATCTAGCCAGATTTTCTGAGCTTACTTATTTGTTCCAGCTTATCTGTGCAGATACAATTGGCTGCAGCTGCCTTAGACCATCTTTAAAAACTTCCATTGCCGATGCACAAAGCAGATTTAACTGGGCCACTATATTCTGACATAGCATAGATTAGCTGGATAAAAGGTTCCTTTACGCTCTGCCTAACTCTCTCTCCTTAACGTCAGTCACTCTTGCTTAAGTATCTTTTTCCTACCCGTAAGTTTGGTCGGTGACGAGATTTTCATGCTGGCCCTGTCCTGTGCTCTCCAGCCAGTGGAGCCGTGTGTCTCCCCCATTTTCCCAGCATCTAACCCTGCCCACAGCATGGAATAGTTTTCCAGCATTTGGATTCTTACAACCCGTTTAAGGATGTTTAATATTCAGGATAAGATTTCCGCACGAGCCATTAGTCAGCTTTTCCCAATGACCGCCAGTTAGTCCCTATAGATACCTCCTTTGTTTCCATGCAGAAGATGCAGATTCGGGCAAATCTTGTACGATACAAGAAATGAAACAAAATGAGCAAGACCCAAATGAAGACCGCAAGACACAATGCTCTGCTGCTTCTAAAGATAGAAGCAATAAAAATGCAAAAAATGCAACATCCCCTGTTATGCAATGAAGGATGCTGAGTACAGGATAAATAGAACAGAATAATGCTGACATCTACCATGGTTTGCGGGAACTCATTCTTTTTCATCCTCCTGGTTTGAGCAGTATGAAGGTGAAAACAAAAAGGGAAAACCAGAGGAAACGACACCATGAAACTTTGTGGAAGCCACACCGCAAAAAGACAGATTTGGCACAAATAATATGAGGCTATTCTGCTGTAGGTGGTGTGTCACCGTTATGCAGAATGACTGCATCCTCCTCGTAAGCAGAGGACAACACTCATTGCCGGAGCAGCAAAGCCTTTACACGGGCTTTGCTCTTCCATCGCTGCTGGATAACAGGCTTTCATTGAGACACCTCCTTCATCTGGCTTTTTTTTTTCCCTACTGAATGATCAATCCATGTATTACCCAGGCCGCGCTCTGCTTGCAGAGTATCGGGAATCTATTTTTGGCTTGATCGTAAGAGAGCAAAAGCATAAACACAATCAGGCTTAGAGCCAGAGCTATTTCTACCCTAACTCGGACCACTATCCCCTTTTCTATTGCCACCCATTCAAAAAAAAACTGGTGAAATTTGCACATTTCCACACCCGTGCTACTCTTCCATGCCTGGGCTACCACCGACGGCGAGCGAGGGGCTCTCACGTGAACCCTTGCTGTTGAAGAACCATTCCTTCATGGGGTCTTAATGCCTTATTCCTTTCAAATGGACCAAAGAGATTAAAATTTGGAGATGAAATACAAATCTTAAATCCCCGATTTCTGCCGCAGCCTGGGAAGAAATCTCGGTGAAACCCCAGGGCATCACACAGTGCCGTAAAGCGAGAGCAGATGTGGCACGGGGCATGTCCTCCACACTGCCTCTTTGACACGCTGGGGACAAAGGGGGCTGTAGGTCAACGTCCAAGTTACCTAGCACTTCGCTTCTTCCTCAGACAAGATTGCCTTCCAACCCCTCTCTTCTGTAGTAAGTGGCCTTTCTGGGGAAGATCACGTACCACAAGGCCGTACGGCTCTACCAGCCAACGGCAGTCTTCAGCTTGAGCTTTCCATGGCAAGTTCTCCAGCTCAACCCGCTGCCGGTGGGCTGGATGCTCGCCCGTTCCTCTCTCAAAGCAGACAGCACAGAGCTGAAGCGAGCACATCAGAAGAGCTTAAGCGCATCGTGGAAAAAGAAACTTGCTGATCATCAGCATCCCCCACAACCGTCGCCATCCTCAGGGAGCGCAAGAGCACACGAGTCCACGCGACGGGCAAAGGGACGAAACACTGCGTCAAGCAGGAGCACAAGAGAGCCAGAAACCACAGGAAGGATTCAGCCAAGGGAAGAGTATTTCCCACACAAGCCCACTTTTTTTTTCCAGATCAGCAAGTAATAGCTTCCCCAAACAGCCCCCGGAGCACAAGCTCACTGGTGCACACCGCTTAGCCTGGATCTTGTTGAACATTCAGCGATGCTCTCTAATCCTCGCAGGTATTAGTCTTGAGATCCCTGCCAAGCACAGGAACAGCACAGCCTCCCAGATGGCACTCCAATGAACTCACTGCTTGAAACGGGCCATTTTGCAAAACACGGTAGAACTCCAGCTGTTCGTCTTTTGGTTAACCCCAGATTAGGACCTAGGAAGTCACCACGGCATGCAAAATGCAAAGTTAAATAACCCGAAATGCAAAGTTAAATAACCCCATTTCTACCTCTCTGGTGACTCCCTAGGAAGTCATTCTGCATTAAGACTTGGAATTCTCTCTCTTAATTACTTGTTTAAAGCTAAGTACCTAATTTGAGTTAGACATTCCTATTGTCTCCTGTTGCCCACTGTAAGGAGCTCATCGCATTCAGGTGATCTACAGCCCCTCAGGTGATCTACAGCCATGTCTCCACAATCGCTATTTTGTGTGTTATCAAACCACCCATTACTGCAGATATGATCTAGAGCAGGACTGGGCACCGAGTCATATCCCAGTTGGATTAGCCAAGCATATTACCCCCAGCTTATTTTGGCCTCATGTTGGCTACCACAACACAAACAGTATCTGATCTAGCACAGAGCCAGATGGTGCAAAATTAACCCTTTCAGCACAAACCTGACGTGGCACAAGGGAGTTGGGACCGGACCAGTGCAGAGGCTCACGTAGCTGGAGGATTTTGGACTTGGTATTTGCAGCCTCTAAGTTTCCTGACACCGAGTGCTCTCCATCCACCCTCCAAAGCTGAACAAAAGCATCACACTTCATCGCATTTCATCCAAACAGAATAAACACAACGTCAGCATGCAGTTAATTTGCATTAGATCATGCAACATCCTAGATCTTGACATGCTGTGGTGTATTTTGGGATTTTTTTGAAGAGGGCATACCCCTATTGTGTAATCAAGAGGAAATGATGGCCACTTGCAAAAGGATGAATTCTCTTCATTCTCTGACTCAAAATCCCCAACCAGTACCATAACCACAAGCTATAGCACCAGCAGCTATGAGAGGAAGGGTACAAACCCAGACCCAAAGGAAGTGGGACAGAGCAGAGCAGCACGCTGGCAGCGTGCAGGGCTGCCGACCACGGCCACCAAGGATGGGCAGAAGACGCTCAACCTGAAATGACCACTTCCTGAGGAACCCCCAACCGCGAGTCCTCGTGCTGCAAGTTCCTACGGTGGCTACAGCAAACGTCTAATGTAAAAAGCACTGAAGATCTCAAGGATGGCCACAAAGCACAAGAGGTCGCAGACGGGCAGGTATACCCTGGCTGTGCTGCCTTTGGCTGCCGGCTTCTTCCGTGGCCGGCTCCATCTAAACAAACAGAAACCACTGCTGATGGGAAGAGGTGAGACCCCACTCATGCCTTTGAGGGGTGCCGGTGGAAAAATACTGAGCAATACCATTCTGCGTTAATGGGTCTCTCTAAAAAACCCAACCCGGTATGAAACAGCAGTCCCATACACACATACATCGATATCTATATTAATGTATAGAGAAAGGCGTGTATGCAGGTGCCCGCACACGCTCTTCGCCAGCACCCCGCGGTTTGCAAGCTGCCCCTCTTGCGGGCTGGCACGTCTTTTCGTCTGACAAGGCTCAACCAGGTCAGTAATTCATTCTTAGTGCCAGGGAGCAAATTGCTGCCAAATGGTGTTTCTTCCTGAGACAAAGGAATAAACAGGCATATAACGTTCCCATTGTCAACCCAAAACATCTGCTGGAACTCAGAGGGCTTTGCCGGCCGCGCATGCTGCGGAGACGGCTTCTACTTTGTACCCTCCCTTTTCTCTCGCATGAGGAATCGCAGCCTTTAACAGCAGCAGTCAGAGGACAGAGCTACTTACAAATCTGAAATTTGCCTTCAAGGGATTCCCGCTTCCACGCAGCAGCAGAGTGGGGTTTCAGTTCTGGCTCAGGAAACTTCTTGATTTTCCTTGGTAAGGACCTGCTCGCATCCTCCAGCCCCCACCAAGGGGCTACGAGAACTGGACATGGCGGGCTGACCATGTTCTTGGTTGAACAAGGTCACAGAGAACTGGTTTTTGATCCGTGTTCCCCAAGAACTGATGGGCCCGATCCTGCCATTGCCGTGTGCCCGCGAGCAGTGTTCGCTCGCACGCGGCATTTAAGCGGGTTTCCCGAGATCGCTCCCAGAGACTAAAAGTTAATTCAAGGTAATAAAAATTGGCTGGCTTGTGGCAGTAGGCAAGGAAGTCTTTTTATCACCTCTTGAAAAAACACAATATTTTAAATTATTTTAAAACAAGAATATTGGAGACAGACAATCAATGTACTGCAGGCTGGGTACCCACTTTGCACTCCTTTTTATTCAGCTTCTCAGCATCTTAAGATACTCTTTTCAAGGCTTTCCACCAAATAAGAGGAAGATACGGAACACTAAAGGCATCACAGGTTGATGGGGTTTGTAGGGGGACTCCAGAAAAGGCTGATTGTAACCAGGACCCACATCGGGCTCGGAGGAGCTAAATCCTCCGCGAGACCAAACCCGCTCCAGCAATACAAAGAAGACCGTAAAGTTATTTTGAAAGCACTGCAAGGAAATCCCTTTTTTTGAGGAATTCTTACGCTAACATCAAGCTCCCTGGCATCTGCCCTGTCCTCGATTATCGGTGCCGGAGGGACAGGAGCCCTCCCAGCGCGGGCGAGGGGGAGCAGCCGTGCAGCCGCGCCGAACCGCAGCTGGGACAAGGGCTGAGCTTCTGGTTTCTAGGGGGCTTTTTCAAGCAAAAGAAATTGTGAATTAAATTTTTAACCCTAATTTATTTGGAGTACGGTAAGCTAAAAAGGTTGATGGAGTTTCCCAAGGAGGAAGAGGCTACGAGGGAACAGAAAATCTAAAAGAGCCCGTGTCCTTCAAGATGTTTTGGGGATTTTTTGTTTCTGTGTCACGGGTTGGTATCATTTATCAGAACTCTAGAATCTAAAAGTATTTTTTTAATCTCTTAATGCCATCTAGAAAAATAAATTCCTATCTCATAGCATTCCCAAAGCACTTGAATTCACAACTATGAAACCATAGCTATAAAAATGCCAAAAAGTACTTTTTCTTGGATTCTTTTCAGCGAGAACATTGCAAAGACAAAGTGTTTTGGGAGGAAAAAAAGTGTTTGGCCTTGCTTTCTCAACATGAAAACGACTCCCTAGCTCCTTCAAACCGCTGGACGACAGTTCAACAAAGCTGGTCAGCATTTCCTTTTCTTTTTTGAAGCAACCGAGCCAAGCTCGGAGAATTTAAATGACTGAAGATTATTGATGCCATGCAGCAATACACTTTACCCATGAACAACAGCAATCACAATTCAGTTTTAGTGTAACTGTACGTAAGTCAGTGGAATAGCACAAGAGAAGACATGGGACAAGTGTCTTCACTGCTCCAGAAATTTAAAAAACCACTGGAAAGGCTCAGCACTTTGCTGAATAAGGCAGACAAGAATGAACAGAGGATTTCCCACTGCTAACGTTTTCCCATTGCTCATAAACTCATTTACAATCTAGAAGTGCAGTGACATTATTTTTTACACCAGCAACATAGTAATAGCCCAGATTTAGGGGTACTTCTGCCTGAAGAGAGATTTAAGGTTACAATAACATTACTCTGTTAATATTAAACACTTCACTGCCTCATCTCATGCTCTCCACTCTACTAACGAGAGGTCTGACGCAAAATCTATTAAAGTTAGTGGCCCTCTCTGAGTAATCGTTTGCAACCACTCATCACAGCTACCGACGCAGGATGGATGCTTTTGTCTGGGATTCATAAACCAGATGAAGTCCTTGACCTCTCTCAGAGCATTTTTCCCAGAAAGTGTTTGCAGAAACTCTTTGTTCTCAACACCCCCCCCCCCCCCCCGCCGCCCCCGATTCAGCATCACCACTCGTACGCCGGGAGGTCGCTCAAGGCCAAGATGGAACAAAACTAATTACATCGCGGGGAGGTCTAGCAATAAATCAGTTTTGAAAAGGGAAAGGCGAGTAGCTCCAGGACAGGAGCAGCTCTTGCATCCCGAGATTCCCCCAGGCAGAGAGGGCTGGGAGCGCTGGGGAACCTGCCGCAACACGGGCGCCGGGAGAGCCGTGCTGCCACCGACCCGCAGGGCAAAGCCCCCGGTCCCGCCCGTGGCGTGGTCTGGGCCATCACTGCTCCCAGATTCTTCTCCTCTGCACAAGGATCAGCCCCTCACTGCGCCAAGATAACGCGGTTTTTAAACGTGCCAGGGAAGCACAACGCATTTCAGGGCGGCCATCGAAATGAAGAGCAGAACGCCAATGCATTTCAGGGCAGCCCAAATCCCAAACACCCCGTGCGTGGTTAACAGCTGCCGCACGTTGCTTTAACACCGTCACCTGCGTTTATTAAGCATAAAATCCAAAGGGGGAACCTTTCCCCTGAACTCGTACTCAGCATCTCACCGACCCACCCGCCACCAGCTCTGCTACGTGGCTGCAGAGTCTCGCACAGCTTTCCCACCGCTCGCCGTTGCGTTAACGGGGTTCTGCGAGATGCGAATGTCCCAGGCTCTGAACACTTAACGTACAGGCAGCAGCTCAAGGAACGAGGTGAGGAAGACAAGAAACCCAAACGGTAAAGCAGAGTATTTGACAATCTGGCACACGAGCACCTTCATCTGCGGGTTGTGCCCAAGCCTGTAGGCACAGGCAGGTTTCTGGGCTTGGGACGCTCAATTAAAATAAAGGAAAGCAAAAGAAGCGCTCGGTGATGCTTTTTGGGGCAGACTGAGCAAAATAAGCAGCGTAAAGCCGAGCCACGATTGACTTTTTGTGCTACTGCAGGGTGTAAAACCCCAAATAGGAGAGCAGGATCCTCCCCAGCACGCTCCACACTGTAAAGACACACACACACAAAAAAACTCCAGATTAAAGCCGCCTCGAGGAGTTTGCAATCGGAAATCGTGAGG
Organism: Pluvialis apricaria; assembly: GCA_017639485.1. Lineage (NCBI taxonomy): Eukaryota > Metazoa > Chordata > Aves > Charadriiformes > Charadriidae > Pluvialis > Pluvialis apricaria. Next base: position 15,091,534 of record CM030021.1, read on the forward strand.
CACCGAGCAGCTGGATGCTGATCTCCCTAAGCCGGTGGGTATTTCTTTTGTTAGTGGCTGATCCCATCTTCCCCCTTGCCTGCAAAGCTCTAATCTCGGTAAAGATTTCTAGTAAGTGCTTGCTCAGGTAGTTCCTGGTTTTGCTGGCCAAGAATATCTAACCCGCGCGGGAATCGCTGCTTCCCGTCTCACTCCTCATCCCGGGATCACGCTTGGTGTTTTTCCCACTGTCGCTTTGCGTGTTGGACCCGCACGTGCAGGGGAAATTAAGGCAATATCCGTGGAGCGGCTATTTCACAAGGCTTCTGGGGAAGCCGTCACGCCTGGGCACGCTCCTCGCACGCCGGCAGGATATCCTCGCACGCCGGCGGGGTTTCGGCCGGGCCGTGGCGGGGCAGGTGGCTGTGGTCAGTCCCTACCCGCGCAGGGGACCGCTGCTTCAGTTTCCCATCATTTTCGGTAGCCTGCAGGCTAGACCTCTTTGCATATAAATAGCTACATATTTTTTTTTTCTTTTCATTATTTGACTAACCCTCTCTCCCCACCGCTTCAGCCTTTTTCTCACATTTGCAACAGCTCACAGCATACTCTCTAAAGATCTCCTTTGTGTTCGCTCCTCCTCAAATGCCGTTCTAACGTGTGTTTTTACAACCGAGGGGCACTATAGAAAGTAGGAGCCCAGAAATAAAAAAAAAGATAAAGGAGGTGCCCGACTGGGATAACTTCACGTTTGTAACGTGTTGCCTGGTAAAACCAGCCAGCCTATAAAATGGTAATAAAACGTTAATGCAACAAATGCATGTGATTGATTAATGCCCACTGGAGCCTTTTGAGCTCTGAGAGCTGAAAAACACGTTTTTATTATAACAATGCTTTTGACTGTATCATCTGATTCATCGTATCATCTGAACAAACAGGTTAGTATAAGAAATATAGGTCAGGCGATGGAAGCGCTCCGATTTCCGCTCAGCACGCTGCCTGTGACTTCTCCAACTTCAGCTACTCGTCTTGAAACAAGGATCATTTTGTGTTTAATGTAGTTTTTACTCGTTGCGGGGATCATTTTGCCACGCCACCTTACTAGCTTTTCTGATTTTCCGCCTTTTCTCTACCGCTTTGTAATTTCCCACAGGGAGGCAAGGTTTTGATAAAAGGCAAAAGAAAAAAAAAAAAAACACCAAAACCCCCCAAACCCCACGAAACAAGCCCAAACCCGCGTGAATCAGTTCTAACGAATTTCAGTTACAAGGTGGCAACGCCGGCTTTGAAGCATCCGCTTGCAAAACGGAAAAGCTCAATGAGTTTGGCTATTTCGGTGACTTCCCCCCACCCATCACCACCACCACCACCTCCCCCCCGCCATCAGCCGGGCTTTCCCCGCGGCGGACCGACCCCTCCCGCCGTCAAACCCCCCCAGCCCGCACAGAGCCCCGCTCGCCCGGGGCCGGAGCGCTGCGTGCCGCCGGGCTCCGCACCGTTCACCCCGACACCCTTCCCTCCCCCCCCCCAAAAAAAAAAACCACCCCGGGGTCCGCCGCCAGTCCCACCTCGGGGCTTTTCACCCCGGCGGAGGATCCGCGCCCCATCCCCGCCTCCCCGGGGCTCCCCCACGCCGCTCCCGCAGACACGTGTGGCACCGCCCGCCGGGTCCCGCCGTGTGTGTGTGTGTGCGGGGGGGTCTGCCGGGCAACCCCCGCCCCGGGGTGACCGCCCCGCGCCCCTCCATCCCTCCCGCATCCCCCCGCATCCCCCGGCCCGGTAGCGGTAGCGGTAGCGGTACCTACCCCTGCCCCTGCCGCCGCCGCCGCCGCCGCCGCCGCCCTCCCGCCGCCGCCCCCGCGCTCCCGGGCCCCGCCGGGGGGGCGGCCACCCGGCCCTGACGGACGGGCGTTTCCTCCAATGGGCGGCGGATGCCGGCGGCGGCTCGGCCAATGGCGGGGGAACGCAGGATAAAGCGAAAGTCGGGGTAAAGGCGGTGCGGTGCGGGGGGAGAGGGACGGACGGAGGGGAGAGGGTGGTTGGGAGGAGAGGATGGTGGGGGGAGAGGATGGGGGGAGAGGGATGGACGGGAGGGGAGAGGATGCTTGGGGGGGAGAGGATGGTGGGGGGAGAGGATGGGGGGGAGAGAGGGATGGACGGGAGGGGAGAGGATGGTTGGGGGGGAGAGGATGGTGGGGGGAGAGAGGGATGGACGGGAGGGGAGAGGATGCTTGGGGGGGAGAGGATGAGGGGGAGAGAGGGATGGACGGGAGGGGAGAGGATGGTTGGGGGGGAGAGGATGGGGGGGAGAGAGGGATGGACGGGAGGGGAGAGGATGGTTGGGGGGGAGAGGATGAGGGGGAGAGAGGGATGGACGGGAGGGGAGAGGATGGTTGGGGGGGAGAGGATGAGGGGGAGAGAGGGATGGACGGGAGGGGAGAGGATGGTTGCGGGGGAGAGGATGGGGGGGAGAGGATTAGGGGGGAGAGGATGGTGGGGAGGGAGAGGGTGGTGGGGGGGAGAAGAATGGATGGGAGGGGAGAGGATGGTTGGGGGGAAGAAGATGGGAGGGGAGAGGATGAGGGGGGAGAGGATGGTGGGGAGGGAGAGGGTGAGGGGGAGAGAGGGATGGACGGGAGGGGAGAGGTTGGTGGGTGGGGAGAGGGGCGGGGGGACAGGGATAGGTGGCAGCAGGGGAGAGAAGGGATAGGGAGAGGATCCCACATTTGGGGGTGGGGGGGAGAAAAGGGGGAGAGGGATGGGGAAGCGAGAAGAAATGGGAAGAAAAGGGGGAGAGGGATGGGGAAGCGAGAAGAAACGGGGTAAGGAGAGGGCAGGGGTAGGGGCATCTTATGAAAAATGCCCAATTTCTCATCCCGCTGCGCACCTGGGGCCTCGCACCCCCCGGGCAGGTCTCGGGCTGCCCCCCCACCCGTCCCATCTCCCCCCCACCCCGGGGTATCCCAGCATCCCTGCACCCCCGGGATGCTCAGCGAGAAATTCTGGGGTACATCCACGCACCAGAGTGGGGGGGAACTGTGCTGGAAGGAGCCACATCGGTGGCTGTGGTGGCAGAGAGCGATGGCAGGAGTTTAATCTTTGCCTCCAGCTATTGCAAGGAGCTGACCTGGCGTTAACGGAAGAAAAAGTACGAGAGCAAATGCATGACTATTATTTTATCTGGGGCATAAACACAGCTATCGTGGCGTTATCTTTATTGGTGCAATATAGGGCCGGGCGCCATGAGGCTGGGCATGGCCGGGTTGGGCGTTGCGGAGAAGGGCAGCTCGCATTTGCATTAACACGTTCGTTTGGGCCTTTTTCTGGGCTGGCTGGGGACTTGCTGTCACAGCGGTTGGTTTGTAGGCACAGAGGGGACCCTTGAGAGGTTACACGGGGGAGTCTCTGGACCGGCACCCGCGTCTGAGCGCTCCGCGGCCTCCAGGGTGGAGATGCGCTGGGCAGGAAGGTTCCCCACAGACCTGGCGAGTGCGAGGGTCAATCCACGCAGCTCTTTGCGCGCCCACCCCTGCAGCATCCGCAGCCCCCTCTGCCTTTCTTATAAGGGGCTGTTTCACACCGCTGGGGAATTTGGCCTGTTTCTGCATGTTCCAGGATAAATAATTCAGGCACTGCATGGTTAGCTCTTTAAAGTGCAATCAGCTCTCCCCGACGCAGAGTGCGCAGCATAACCTGGCTAATGGCAAACCCCAGCTAGCGCTGTGCAAGGCGGCGAGGAGGGCGAAGGCAGGGCCAGCGGTGTGATGCCCGGCCGCCACGCCGAGCCCCGCGGTACCCGTCCCTGCTCGGTGCCGAGGCAGCAGCGCTGCACCTTTCCCACGGCTGCAGCCGGCGTGGAGGGACCCAGAGGTAACCGAGGCAGAAGCAGACCCCGCAGGTCGCTGAGGCTCATCCCGGGCTGCGGCGATGTGCCGCTCGCATCGCTGCCTCCTCCTCCTCCAAAGCAGTGGCTTCGGGATGGAGCTGGAAAGCGCTGCCTTTTTGCCCCCTCTTGTGCCCCAGGGAGCTGGAGGTGGATGGGCTCCTTGCAGGTTTTGCTTTCACTTACTGGGCTAAATTGGGAGCTGTTGAATAAGCTTCTAAAGCAAAACGAAATGAGGGGGAGGCTGCTGTTTGCGACACGTTGTGGTCAGGAAAACCAGGAAGCTTTTGCTCCATGGCCACACACTGATGTTGGTTTCTTATATACGAATTGTTTCGTGTGCACTGGAATTAGGGCGCTGTTTTGGCTGGTGCTGTGCAATCACTGATGAGTAAGGCTCTGTTTCAAACAGTTTATATTTTAAATAAACAGGGTGGAAAGGACAGCAGACATGTAAAGGTGAAGTGGTGCGTCAAAAGCATCTGAGCTGGGCAACCCCCCCGCAGTTCCTGCTCGTACTGTGCCAAGCGGTGTTCATTGCTGGCCCCGGTGTCAGGGTGACACATCCCTGCTCCTCAGCTCCGCTCACTTCTCCGCAGACGTTTTGGTCCATCCTGCTTTCGGTGGGGTTGTCCTCAGAGGCGCAGAGTAATTCGTTTACTTAATTTTTGGTGGAATTTTTGTACAGCATCTCAAAATATGTTATCTCGTGGGTGAGGGAGACGTAAAGATACGGAGCTTGTCCTGTGGATTTGTGTGAGCTAATAGTAACTACGATAATGTGTCCGAGGGAGAAGGTGTGACGAGGAAGGACACCTGGAAGAAATCTGTCTCCTACAAAAATCTGTGAAAGATGCCTGGCAGGGGCGTGGCAAATCAGTATTGCCATTGTGCCGATTCACTTGTAAAGGAGTAGGAGCCTGTCCCAGGGACAATTTTGTTTTAAACTTGGTTTTAAAGCCCCCGGGGCTCAGCCTGCATGAGCTGGTGCACACCTTGCCAGGGGAGCAGCAGAATGCTCCTCCAGAACCCAGCGTCTTCCCAGGACTGGGCTCATCCTGAGGATCTTTGTAGCAATTGTAGGGATAGGAGAAATTGAAATTCATTTGTCAAAGCTGTAGAAAGGCATGACGCATGTGTGATGCAGTGAAAGGCGGGGGTGGAAAGGGTGGGCAAGGTTTGGGCAGAGCCTGGATGAGCGCAGAGGGCAGCATCGGGCAGGGTGGCAGGGACCCGCGCGCGGAGGTGCTGGGGGCTGGGCACGAACTCAGGTCGCACCTCGCTCAGTTTCTCTCCTGCCTCTGCAAACCCGCAAAGGGGAAGGACGCCGAGGCCAATGGTATGAGGTTCAACACGGCCAAGTGCAGAGTCCTGCACGTGGGTCACACCAACCCCACGCAGCGCTACAGGCTCGGGGACGAGCGGGTGGAAAGCTGCCCGGCAGAGAAGGCCCTGGGGGTGTTGGTGGACGGTCGGCTGAACATGAGCCAGCAGTGTGCCCAGGGGGCCAAGAAGGCCAACGGCATCCTGGCCTGTGTCAGGGACAGTGTGGTGAGCCGGACCAGGGCAGTGATCATCCCCCTGTACTCGGCACTGGGGAGGCCCCACCTCGAGTACTGCATTCAGTTTTGGGCCCCTCACGACAAGAAGGGCACTGAGGTGTTGGAGCATGTCCAGAGAAGGGCAACGGAGCTGTGAGGGGTCTGGAGGACAAATCTGATGAGGAACGACTGAGGGAACTGGGGGTGTTCAGCCCGGAGAAGAGGAGGCTGAGGGGAGACCTTATCACTCCCTACAACTCCCTGAAAGGAGGGTGCAGAGAGGTGGGGGCTGACCTCTTCTCCCGGGTGACAAGTGATAGGACAAGAGGAAATGGGTTCAAGTTATGCCAGGCAAAGTTTAGATTGGATATTAGGAAAAATTTTTTTCATGGAAAGGATTATCAACCACTGGAAGAGGCTGCCCAGGGAGGTGGTGGATTCGCCATCCCTGGAGGTGTTTCAAAAAAGGGCAGCCGTGGTACTTGGGGCCATGGGTTAGAGGTGGTTTTGTCAGGTTGGGTTAATGGTTGGACTTGATGGTCTTAAAGGTCCCTTCCAACCTCAACAATTCTATGACTCTATGATGCAATGGGAGCAAAGGTAAGGATGTATTGCAGGAGACGTAGAATAATAGTCGCTAAAGTGCAGTCCTTGTCCTGCTGCACGCCACAGCCGCCTCCGCCAAAGGGAGGTGGTGGAGGGCGATGGGGAGGTGCAGCCCTGTCCCCCCACACTCCCGGGGATGCGCATCACCTCTCCTGGACAGCATCTGGCCTAAATCTTCCTCCCCTCTGCTAGTCTGTCGTCTCAGGATCATCTCCTTTTGCTCCCTCGCCTGTCAGGGTCAGCCAGGCTGGGGACGGAGCTCTGCTGGTGGCTGACGCTGCCGGTGGCTTTTCTTTGAAAACAGAAGGTTTTTGCTGGGCTGGGGCTTGGTGGTGGGCACAAAGGATCTCCGAAAGGATAGGACCATCTCTGCCCCGGGCCATCTCTGCCCCATGCGTCATTAGAGCTGAGAGTTATCAGGACAGTGACAGTAATAAACGATGACAAGGAGACTGGTAATCGTATTAGTAGTATTATTACTAACGTTATAGTCATTGTATTATTGTTATTATATGGGTTACTATCTCCTCGGGTTTGGGAGGTGCTGAGCGTTTTAGTTTGACTGAAACGCTGATCGTGTGGGTCATGTTAACACTTGCAGATATACCTGCAATGATTTTCATTCGAGATTTCACACCGGGATGGATTTATGATGTGTTGTACCTCTGTCAAAAGCTTTGGGAGTGTCAGGAGCTCTGGGCTGCTGTTTTTTATAAATCTTCATAAATCATTAAAACTCTGGGTTTAATGAATGCAAATTTAGTGCCACGGAAGGGAAGTCAGTTGGCTGGAGGCGCTCCCAGAGACGGAATCGCTCCATCACCAGCGGCTGTTGAAAGATGTTTCTTCAAGTTCAGTCCTGTAAGCCACGTGGGACCTGAGATGATCATGACAATCTTCGGGCTAAATCTGTGCAGACGTAAACCTTATTAGTGCCCATCAAATGCGGCTATCCTCGTTTTTCAAAAATCTGCAGAGCTGGCTAGGAAAGAAGGGGAGTTGATGTATATTCATCGTGTAAAGTCCAGTTCTGGGAACATTTACATTTTTAATATAGTTAAGTGTGCATGTATTCAGAAGATGAGGTTAACATAGTAATAAGCAATTTATTTAAAGACATAATGTCTAATACAGATTTCTGGTGCCTGAATTAACATTTCCTAATATCGCTGTTATAAATACCTCTGTGATTCACATCTCCTGTTGCAGAACAAGCAACAAATCTCCGGGAAGGAAGTACAGAACTGCATTATTTTCTAAAAGAAAGTATTTTTTTGAGTTTTATTATAACTCTAATTCGAGCCAGAAATTCATTCACAGGAAACGTATAATAAGAAAACAAGTAAAGATGGGATTTTTCAAGAGCGGTGGCTAGTGCTGGCTTGCAGTGGGAAATGCACTTCTGAAAATCCCCCCCTGGGGTTTTTACCTGTCGTCGTGTTGTCCTACCTCTGTAAGACCCCGTCGGTTTCGTAAACTGGAGCATCAGAATCCATCCTGCTTGGCCCCGCGAGCTACCCTTGTCATTACGAGAGCCAGGGATCCTGTAACTGAAAGGACAAGGCAGCAGGTTTAAAGCAAACTCTTGGGCAGCTCCTGATTAAACAGTGGCAACCGTCGCCGGAGGGTAACTGTGGTCGAGGAAGGATTAGACAAATTCATGGGTGACACATGCTCTGGTGGCTGTTAAAGCCAATAATCTCCGTGCAAACCTCCCGTCCGGGCTGTCCCCGAGGTGCTGGTGGCTGGCGGCCAGGGGAGCGTGGCGGGAGGCAGCGATCCCTCGCTGCTTGTCCTGCTCTCGCCTGCCTTATAAACCCGCCAGCGGCAGCACTGCGGTACTCTTCCTCTGGGTTATGGGGAAACGACGTTAGGAACTTTGTTGCTGAGCATGCACAGGGTGTGAGGTGTTAATTTTAAAAGAGACAAGGGAGAGCTGTAGCTCCTCTTTGAAAGATTTCTGAAGGGTCCGAGCTCTTTTTTCTCAGGTCTTTCCCATCAGGTGATGCGCAGGCACCGCAGCCTTTCTTTCCTAAGCCAGAAATAGAAGCGATTTCTTGCACTCCAACCAAGTTTTATTTGAATGAAACGTGACATTACACTGGGAAGAATGATGGAAAAGTGCAAAGACGGCATCATCCGAAGAGAAAACACCCTGAAGCTCAATGCAGCAGCCGTAGGTATGTCCTGACCAGTACGTGCCACCCGGCAGCTCCGAGCCAGCATCAAGGTCATTTCAGGCTTAGGAGTTAAAAGGGAAATTTTGACTGTGATGACGATGAGCACAAAACTTTTGTAACTGTTACTTTTTGGCTGAAAGGAGCCCAGATTGGCAAAGCCACACCATGGGAGTGTATGTCCCGGGTGCGGGCGAGGGCTCTGGGCAGGCTGTCAGCACCTCAAGGGACTCCTTTCTCTGTGCCGATGTGCTGCACCGTGCACAGGAGCTCCTGAGCTGGATGCGGGAGTCCTACAGAAATGCAAAGAGTGTGTAACAATAACAATAATTACAATCCAGGCCATCACATGGGGCATGCCCAGCTCCAAAATTTAAATTCTTTGAACATAATTAACCCGCCAAGTTCTTAGGAGGGACTGTAAATCGTGGCCTGTCTCCTGAGATGAGGGCTGGGACAAGGGACACTCTGCTCCGGGAGGAGGGTCACCACCTCGGAGATCTGCGGGTGTGGGCGCAGCTGCGGGAATTGCCCAGTTTGGGGAGGGAGCGAGGACAGAGATGTACCCCGGTCTCACTTTTCCTCCGCTCGACTCACTGGGGGGAAAAAAGCTGTGAAGAATAATCAGAAGAAAACATCTTGAGACAAGAGCAAATCTTTTGTGGTCTCGTGACGGCTCCAAATTCATCGCTCCGTTGGGCCGAGCAGCGATGCAAACGGGAGCATGGGGATAATTACCTGCGCTGTGGTCTTTGCTTCTTATCTGCTTGCTGTGCTTTTGGCACTGTGTCCGATGGGAATATTTGCTCATTTAGCAGCAGCTCAAACTCCACCGTGCCGAGGAAGAGCCCAGCTGAGCTCTCGCAGGGCACGAGGGAGGCGGCGGCATCTCAAAGGAGGTCCCAGCAACGCCCGCGGTGCGTGGGAAGTGGTGCGGAGCGTGGGCACAAAGGTTTGGGCTTTGGCTCCAGCCGAGTTGCCACGGTCAACACGGTGTGTTTGTACAGCAAGAGGAGATCGTATTCATCAGACCAACACCCTTCCTCTTTACGCATGTTTTTGAAGTGTAACAGCCATTTAACTGCCCAATAACACTGCTGCTCTCTTGCCAGGAGACGAGAGAAAGGTTATTTTCAGTCACCAAAGGTTTTATTTATTTATTTTTTAATAAAGCCTGATGAAAAAACAACATTATAGCTGAGGCATGAACTTTTAATGAGTTTACTTCATAATCTTTTTGAAGATTATTGTTGAACTGAGTCTTTCAACTCTTTTTGTTGTTGGCTTAAAAGGCTGGCACCGAATGTTGCTCCCCATCTCACGCGCTGTGCTGTTTGCTCTGCCCAGTCCCCCCTGCAGGTTTTGGTAAATGTTACCATCACGGTGTAATGAAGTACACACACTTACTGACAGTGATATCAGCTGCCCGTATGATCTAGAGGTGGTCATGAGTACCCACACGTATGTGAAGAATATATTCCAGCATGTTATGTAGTAGCATGCTTAGTGAGCCGTATTGGAAAGATTTCCAGATAGCAATTGATTTTCCAGTCCTGTAATTAGTTCAGAGATTACAAACATAGAAAATATTGCTCCAGAAATTGATTTTTTTAATTGTTCATAGCACCAAAACTTCATCGTGACTGCGAAGCACATCACATGCTCTCTGCAGAGAAAGACTTTGAACTTTGGAAAAATATTGCCCCTGTAAACATGGAGAGGAAATCATGTGGGTAATTCTCTCGCTATCTCAGATAAGGCCTGGATCGCACTCGTTCCAGCTGATTTTGAAAATCCATCCCTGTAGTTCCTCCTGCAGGATCAAGGTCTACAGGAGACATCAGACTTTGCATCTGCAAGGCTGGATCGTGTCCCAGCCGGGAGCTCCCGTGTGGGTCAGGGTCAGAGCCAGCATCGGCCATCCCCTGCCGGGCAGAGCCCTCGTCCGGGGCTGCCCCGGTGTGCTGGGGCTGATGTTCACCCACTTAAGAGTTTTCACGTAATTTGTGCTCTGTGCTTACCACCACACAACTGCCTCTTGCCCCTCCACACTGCTCACAGCCCCGTGGAGGACATCCCACGCCCCGCACCAGCACACGCACCCCTCTGCGCTCGGCTGAGAGCTCAAAATAGTCCCCAGGAGGAGGTAGACTCCTCTGCCCCCTTCCCAAATTCATCGAGCCGCTCCTAAACACCATCACGAGGGTCCTCGCGGCTGCTGTGATTACCTTGACCCAGCTACCCAAGGGCTCTGCCTGCAACCTACGCTGACACAACATTTCCGAGCAAGCCTAAGTCTTGCTACTTTGCTGCTCCGTCCTGCTCGCTGCGTCTGTGCTTTATAAATCTCAACTTTGCACTCTGTGTTGCTGCTGGCGCTGCCTGCTGGGGCAGTGAGTGCCGTGTGTGCACGCGCATTGTGCCGGACTCTGCCCCAGCCCGGCAGGACTCGCGTATCTGAGCCCGCCATGTGCCCTGGTGGCCAAGAAGGCCAATGGCACCCTGGGGGGCACCCAGCAGAGCGTGGCCAGCAGGGTGAGGGAGGGCATCCTCCCCCTCTGCTCTGCCCTGGGGAGGCCGCAGCCGGAGCACTGTGTGCAGTTCTGGGCTCCCCGGGTCAGGAAGGACAGGGAACTGCTGGAGAGGGTCCAGCAAAGGGCTACGGAGATGGTGAGGGGATTGGAGCATCTCTCTGATGAGGAAAGGCTGAGGGCCGTGGGGCTTTTCAGTCTGGGGGAGAGAAGGCTGAGGGGGGATCTTATCAATGCTTATAAATACTCAAAGGGAGGGTGCCAGGGGGATGGGAACAGTCTTTTTTCAGTGGTGCCCAGTGACAGGACAAGAGGGAACGGGCACAAACTTGACCATAGGAAGTTCCACCTAAACCTGAGGAGGGGCTTCTTCCCTGTGCGGGTGGCAGAGCAGTGGCACAGCTGCACAGAGAGGGGGGGGAGTCTCCCACTCTGGAACCATCCCAAACCCGCCTGGACGCCGTCCTGTGCCACTGCTGGAGGTGCCCCTGCTGTGGCAGGGGGTGGGACTGGGGGAGCTCCAGAGGGCCCTCCCAACCCTCACCAGTCGGGGATTCTGGGATTCTGGGATTCTGTGATTTTGTGATCATGGGCAGCTGAGCTCTCCTGAAACAAGTCCCGTGGACCACAGCTTGGACCATGCTCAAATCCTCCCTCCTCTCCTCCCCCTGGTGCTGCAGCAGCGGCAATTCAAGGCTCAGCCTCACAGACGGGAAAGGTATACAGGGTACAGCTTTACCTTGGTGGCTGCCACGTGTTTGTTGGCTGAGGCAATGGCACTTGCCTGTGCCATTTTTCTTGAGAAACTTAACCAGCTCCAGTTCTCCTTGCTGGAGGAATCCTGACTTTGCTTTTGGTGTGCGAAAGCCATTGGGCAGCGACAAGCCGCAGCATCTCCTGCACTTGGCAGAGGCCAGAAGTCGGTCTCTGGTGCCCTCATCCCTCTGGTCCCATGTCATTGCAAGGGTGCACCAGGTGTCCTCTCCCTAGTTAGTGCTTTTTTTGGTTTTTAATTATCTTCTAGGGTGGTGAGAGGGAGATAAGAGAGGAAAGGGATATAAAGACTGGGGGTATAGCAGGTCAGAGTTCCTGCAGTGGTCCTGTGAACGTGAGATTTCCACACACACACACTTGCTTACCCAACATTCGGCATCTGAGGATCTCAGGGAGCAGCAGGCAGTTGGCCGAGGGCAGTAACTTGTCCCATGAGTGTCCATGGCCAGAAGCAGACATATGAATAACCATCTATCAGAGGCATGCTATGGCTGCTCTGACCTTCATCCCACGGACAGAGAGTGGGGGGAACACCAGCACCGGCCCCCGCTGCGGCAGGGGATGCTCCCACCCCATCTGTCCCCGTCGCTGCTGTCACCCCGGGCTCTCCCCAGCAGCTGAAGCTGCATTTGCATAAGCAAACGTGCCCTGGACCTGCCACCTCCGGAATTTCTATTTTATTTTTTTATTGCTTCCAAGCAACATTTTTTTTGTGTGTAATTATCAGCTGAAGAAAGATGCCTCTTCTCTTCTTCGAAGGGGATTGTGGGTCCTCCCCAGCGAGGTGCAATGAACCGGTCGGTGTTCGTGCTGGTGACTCAGTGGCCTCGTTGCACACACAGGCTGCGGTGGCTGCTGCTTATGGAAAATAGGAGTAGTCGCACCCAGTAGAAAAAACCCGACTTCCTCTTCCAAAGAAACTGTTACGTCTCTTTAACAGGATAACTGCAGATGTTTTCTGTGGAGGCAAAGCCAGAAGACCCCAACAGAGGTAACGAGATCACTGCAATTAGGGAAGTTATTGGGATTATTTCATTTCATTGCCCAACTGTGCCAGGCATTAAACAGATCAGTTGAGTCAGTTCTCTAAAAAGCTTGCAAATTAGGAAGGTTAGGCAAACAGCAAAACCCCCCAAAAGATAGTTTCCAACTTCCAGGATTACATATTCTGCCATAGTCACTCGGAGAATTTGGCTACCATGAGATTTCTTCCAGAACCAGTGAAATCTCAGGAAGGGAGAAGAGATATTAATTTTTAAAAACCCCAAACCTAATAATAATAAAAATAGTCAAACTGGGCAATCTTTGATTTGGTTGAGAAAGTGCTTCTGCAACTATATAATTCCCAAACATACCCTGTTCCAGCAAAACCTTGGGAAGCACCTCAGGAGACGGGAAGTGTTGCAGTGAAAGTAAATTTAATCAGACATTAACGAAGCGGGAGCGCCCTCCCCTCCCTGGCGCATAGCAGCTCCCGAGGAGAGCGGTGTCAGACGGGGGCACGAACTCTTCTCCTGCACGTGCAGTCATTGCGCCTGCCCATTTTTAATCTTTGCAGGAAAATGGTATCGCTGGGAGTATTGTTACACAAGAATCCCGTGGGAGAAAGGTGTGGAAGGATCCTGGGGATCTTATCGATGCTTATCAATACTCAAAGGGAGGGTGCCAGGGGGATGGGAACAGTTTTTTCCAGTGGTGCCCAGTGACAGGACAAGAGGGAACGGGCACAAACTTGACCATAGGAAGTTCCATCTCAACCTGAGGAGGGACTTCTTCCCTGTGCGGGTGGCAGAGCAGTGGCACAGCTGCCCAGAGAGGTGGGGGAGTCTCCCACTCTGGAGCCATCCCAAACCCGCCTGGACGCCGTCCTGTGCCACTGCTGGAGGTGACCCTGCTGTGGCAGGGGGTGGGACTGGGGGAGCTCCAGAGGGCCCTCCCAACCCTCACCACTCGGGGATTCTGTGAAAGAAGGAGAAAATACTGCTATATTCTGTCCCTCCCAAAGCAATTATTGGGGTCACCCGGCGTCCTGGGATGCGGGATTTGGCGTGTGGATGGTTTGGAGGAGTGGATTGCAAGCGCTTTCCCCACCTCCCTCTGCTCTAGGACAAGTGGGTATGAAAAAAAAAAAAAAATTAAGTATTTCACCCCCAAGAATATATCTGTTTTTTTGTGTAAGTGAATCCCCCTCGCATGAGGGCAGAGGGGCGACTGCCGGGACACCGGGATTGAGGGAAAGCACCAGGCAGGAATTAGTGCCCCTAACCGTGCATTTTGGGGCTTAGGCGATAACTGTGCGTTTTGGGGTTACCCAGGGCCTTCCCCAGGTGGGAGGATTTGCAGGATGACCTGCGGGCGCTCCTCCGTGCTCCCCCGCCCTCGGAATTCCTACCGGGATGCGGAGGGGAGCAGCGGAGGTAGCCCAGTCTCACGCTCCCATCTAGTGGCAGAACAAGGAAAGGTGGGCCAGGCAGAAAGAAAGAAATTTTAGCTTTCTGGGGTTCTCGGAAGGGGTATCATTGGGGGTTCCGTTAAATCCGTCTTCCCCAGCAGGCTGGGGGTCGGGAATGTCACCGACCTCATCCAGAGGGAAACAGCAAAAGGCAAAGGCGGCTCCGGGTGGTTCCCCGGGTTCAGCGGGGTTTGGGGGGTCCCTGCTGCGGCAATAAGCCATGAAAGAGAGAGACCTGCGCAGGGGTGAACACACCCCAGGCAAAACACTAACAGCCTGGACCTGAAAACCTTCTTGAGCAGAACGTCTTCTACATCCCTTGTGATGGGTGGGAGGCAGGAAGCAGCAGAGCTGCGGGTAGAGCAGCGCCTTCCCACAAATAACCTCTTACCTTCAAATAACCCTCGCTGCTGCTCCAGCCCCAATGCGGACACGGCTTTGCAGCTTCCCCCCAGCCCCACGGCCGCCCCACTGCCTTCCTGGAAAGGCCTCTGCGGTCCCCCGAAATAGCGGGGGGAGGCCGAACCCGCTGAGGCTGACGGTCCAGATGAGAGCGGGGACCTGCAGGAAGGAAACGCAAGCGGTACTCGCCGAGCACGGCATGCAGAGCCCGAAATTTTACCAATGCAACAACATTTAAGACCCCTTCTAGCAGGTGACTAAGGGAGGCTGAAGCAGGGCGAGGTGGGTCACTTTGAGCTGTAAAGCTGTGTTTTATCTCGGCCGGATGCACGGAGCTGGAGGGGAAGGGTTTCACCTCTCCCACAAAACTTTAAGATGCTCAAGGTGAATCAGGCCCAAGAAATCCCAATTTTTTCGTTGGGTATTGATGTGAAAGCAGCTCAGTCAGTGACCAACCCCGTGGGGCTGTCACTCTCCGGGCTGGAGAGGTGCAGGGCTCAGGTCCTGCAGTTCTGGATTCAGGATGATGCGTTTCCCCCTCTGGTGTCCGGAACTCAGTTCCGGAGACCCGAGATGCAGAACGGACACAGAAGATTTATGTTCTCATGTCAGATCGAAGAATCGTGGCATTTCCTGGAGGGTTAGATGATGTTTCATTTTCAGCAAATAAGGTCAAAAGCACAAGGAGAAAAAAAAATAAAAAAATAATCTCTCTTAGATCAGCTGTTTACAAACCCCAGAGGTGCAAGAGCTCGGCTCGCATTGCTGCTCGCAGAAAAAGGCTTTCCTGGAGCTGCATGCTGCTAAACACGGCTTTCCCAGGGTGTCACCCACGTAGTCTGCAGCATGAATAGCTTCAGCTGGGAAAAGCTAACTCAGATGAGTACAGTGCTCACTCCCACACTGCCAGATTATTAAAGGAAAAAAAAAAAAAAATAAAGGAATGCTGAGCAGGTTCGGGAGGGCAGGAATTGGTCAGGTGAGATGGAAATCTTCCGGCTGAAGGAATGCAGTGCTCTGGGTGGTTTCTCAAGCAGCAGCCAGGCACTGCTGGTGGGGGGTGCAGGTTGGACCCGGCGTCGGCAGGAGCTGGTGATGGGGCCAGGTCGTCTCAGGGGATGGGTGAGGCTGTGTTGGTCTGTGCTTACTGGGACGGGGCAGCGCTGGGCTGCACAGAGAGCGGCTGGGACCGGGGTGGGTGCTGGCTGAGGGTGCTGAGTCTCAGCTGCCGCATCCCTCAGACACTCGGCGTGTCGGGAGAGGGCAGCCTGCACCGCTGATGGATGTGGCCAGGAGGGCGAGAGGCATCCGCAGCCACCCGGCCCCGGCCCAGCACAGCGGGAGCTGTGGCTTTTAAGAAAAAGCTTAAATGTGAAAGTTTAAGTGATGCCCAGTGTGGAAAAGGGGGCTGTGCAGATGCAAAAGGCACCTTTCTCTCACAAAGACACTGTTGTTGCCAGGGGTTAAGTGCTGTCCCATCTGCACGCTCAAGGATGTCCCAGGATGTGATGAGCCCCTGGAGCAAGGCTGGCCATGACCTGCTGCTCCAAAATCCCCTCTCCAGCAGACTCATAGATATATCTCAGGTTTTCCTTCTTCACTGCAGCTCGTCTGCGGCACAGCCCGCCAGGCTCATCCCTTTGGCTGCAGTAGCGTGGCATGTGCCACAGCCTGGGGACCTGGGTGGGACAGCCCGGGGTTGCATCTCCAGCGACGGCCCTGCAAACCCTCCCTGGAAAATGGTTCCCTGCTACAGCGATAAAAAAAAGTTAATGAAAAGACATGCTGGAAACGTGGAAGCACAGTTAATGCTACTGCTGTGATGCTTCATTTGAGCTGCAAAGAGAAGATAAAGTTCTGCCTCCCACTAGAGGTGTCACCAGGGAAAATTATTCCTTCCTGCTCTAAATGGCATCACATTGTTTTTTCTTTTCAGCTTGCTGCCAACTTGGTGTCATGGTCTATTTTCTTTGTGAAAATACTCTGGTTACCTGGCGGTGGTGGTACCCTCCATCCAACCTCCCACCCCCCCCAGACAAGATCAGCACAAAAGATATTCAAAAATAGATTCACCTAGGAAAGAAGAATAAATAAGGACTGCTCTTAGCATGTGAATAGCTAATGAAGACCCACTTAGCAGTCTCGGCATATTCATCAGCTTCAGCGGATGATCGTTGATTGTGTGTCTGCAGCTACTTTATTCTTCTTTGCTCATTATACCCAGGTCAAATGCAACACACACAAAACCGTGGCAGAAATGAGAAGAGCCGATGGAGATGGCCGCAGTGGTGACCCATCCCAACTGGAAAATTACCAGTTAGGATTTTTTATTGCCCGTTACATGGAGCTATTTCATCTAGCAGCAAGAGGCAGGTCGCTTCTAATCACCAAGGGTGAGATCCAGCTCATCTCACCGTCCCATGTCTCTCATTAGCAAGACATGAGTCTGAAGGCTCCTGCCTGGGAGAGCCCTTGGAGGAGCACCGGGCATGCATTTTGGGGGTTGTCTAGGGTTCACCACTATGCTAATGTGTTGGTATTGCCCAAAGGACGTGGGGCGAGAGAGGCCTGAAGAGGGTGGCAGGGCTGCTTGGCACCCAGCTCCTGGGAGCAGCTCTGGCAACGATCACCACCCTCACTGCTCGCTGCACTGCTCTCCTCTGCCCAGAAAGACTTTTACCTCTTAGCAAGAGATTTTTCAACCAGCTGCTAGAGTCCTGTGGAGCTTATAGTGAATAACATACATAAATACACTGTAAGCTATATAAATATAGGGACTCCTCTAACAGGATTTTCTTCTTAAGCACCTTTGGACACTGATTTCTCCCTTTCCTGGGGGAAACCAAACCCGGAGGGCTCAGGGACTGCAAGGTGAATGAAGTTTTAATATTACATTTGCTAAAAACCTGGGAAAGAAGAAAGGGAACAAAAGAGTAAGAAAGAAAGAGAGCCGGATCCAGCCTCACCACAAGTACCTGTGCCTCGATTAGTTTGCCACGAAACTTGGGCAGTGGGTGAAGATGGACGAGGGGTGCTGTAGTGTGAAGTGCTGCTGCCGGAGGATTATGTCATAATCTGGATTACGTTGCTGTAAAATCTGCTCTATTTCTACTTGTCTGATCCGGCCCTGAGACCTCATCAACGGTGGTTACTCCCAGAGCCTTTGGTCTCCGCTCCTCTCGGTTCCTAAACCAGTAACCCATCCTCTTCTCACCAGTCCTGGGGTAGGGGAAAGTGTAGTTATTAAGCTACCTCTATTTTATGGTCTTTTAATTATTTCCACCTCTGTGATTACACTAATTAGCTAACTGGTTTCTAAGGGCTGTACAGTAGCTCGCATTACACTTTCATTAATCACAGCATTAGCTAGTCTCGTTAAGAGTCCCTGAGTTTTTGCATTATGATTTGAATTTATTCAATGCAAAAGTAATCTGAAGGGGGAAGAGGAGTCAATAGGAATAGACACCGTCTTCGCCAGCAGCTTGGCTGAGAGCCTCTCTGATATATTTAGACGTGTTATGATTTACAAGAGCCCGCCAACCATTTACTTAGTGTCTATAAAAAAAAGGTAAGTTTGAAGTTTCCACATCACAACTATTAAAGGCTCCTTCTCACTTTCTTTGATTCGAGGCAGTTGACTGACACATTCAAATGGGATCAAAAATAAAACAACTGACAACACATCTCCTTCATCCTGATAGCTGTAACCAAGCACTTGCTGCAGCTACACCTTCTCTTCATCACATCGCAAGCCCAGGACAAAGCAGAAATAAAGATCTAAGAGAAGGTTAAGTTTTCACTGCCGGAAAAACATTACTCTGGCAGCTCTCAAGACCTTCCTATAAATCCTCATCTACAGAGACTATTTGATGTGCTAAAGGACTTCTTAAAATAATGAAAATTAAGAACAAAGTGGCCCACATTGGATAGCTTAGATACATGCACAGGGGAGTGTTTGCTGTTGTGGTTATGAATAATAATAATAATGATAATAATGATATTACTACTTCTTATTCTTATTCTTAAAAAACCCACCTACTTAGCAGGAGAAATTCAAACACAGACCAATGAGTCCTGCCCGCCTGCTGTGTATCAGGCGGGGGAAGGATGATGGGTGAGAAGACAATTGCCCAGAGACCTGCAAACTGCCAGCAGAGAAGGCCGAGCTGGAGCCACAGTGCAGCAGCGCTGCCCATCCGCTCGAGCCCTGCCCAGACGTGAGCCATTTGCTTCGCTTCCACTTCCCAGCGCGGTCCCGGCGCTTCCCTTTTCCCATCACCGCAGCCGCTCTGGGAGCCCCCGTGAGACGTCGCTGCCCGCACCAACCCATCACAACAGACCCTCCAAGGAGGGTGTGCGGGAGGGCTCAGCTCAGCCCGCCGGAGCGCACCCACACCCCCAAACCCTTTGCGAGGCAGCAGAGATACAAATTAGAAAGAAACCAAAAGTGGGCTCCTATACATCAGCCCGATTTCAGCTTCCGAGAGCTGAAGATTGATCATGCTCTCTCGCAATGGAGATGCTCCGGATGCACGTCGCCGGCGATTCTCGCTCCCTTTCTCCCATCCCGGGCCAATCCTACATGTCAGCCCTTTCTCAGGAGAGCAATCTTCACCCGCGCAGCGTCCCGCAGCCTGCCCAAGCCACGGCCCTCGCTGGAAGAGCACATGCTGGGGGACACGGAGAGGGCTGTGGCACCAGGGACAACAAATGCGCTCGGACAAGCAGTCCCCAAAGGAAAGGGTGCAGGCAACGAGCCAGGGCAAACACAGGAGGCTAACGAAGCTCCTGCAAGAGAGCCCTGGTAAAATAACGGCACTTAAATGCTGTTCCCCAGGCAGAAGTCAGTGCTTCGCTCAGCAGTTTGTGACCTTCATCAGCACCTTCAGCACAGGTGCTGCCGATCCCTTCAGGGAGCGCCTCTTTACCCGCAGTGATCTCATTGTCATGGTTTAGGCTCAAACCAGCTGGTTTTTGGAGCAGAACAAACTTTGACCATTATCCCAGACAGGATAACAGCACCGCACCGGGATTAGCTAAACCAGACCTCGAGCAGCAGCTGCAGCATCTCAGCTGCCGCCGGAGGGTGACCATTGCCTCCTGTGGAATTTTTTTGGTTTTTTTTCATAGCAGCAACCTGTCTATTTAGTTATTTTTCATCTCTTCAATCTCCAAGCAGTAGTCTCGGCCTGCTGCAAAGCTGAGCTCTGAAGAAGGTTGTCTGGTCCGGCTGCGGTGCGTGGGCCTTCTCCCACACCCGGGCATGCTGACCCGGGCTCCGTGTGGTGATGAAGAGGGTGGCCAAGCCCCAGTTCAACGAGGTGCTTCAGGGCAGCATAAATTTAGGGAGCGCTACATCAAATATTTTTAGCAGAAGGGACAAGGGTGACATTGCTCTCACCTGCCCGGGCTGGCTTTGAAAAGAAGGGGGAAGCAGGGAGCCTTCATTTCCTGAAACTGAGAGGCCGAAGAGCTCCCATGACAAGCAAACCATTACAAAGAAAAAGCAACAATAATGCTGAGCAAAATCTTGCTTTGGGGAAAAATTTCTGCTTGGTTTTAGCACAGATGTTGATATTGCACACTCAGAAATGGCTGCGTGGAAACACATTTGCGGCATGCTATTAGATCATGCACGAAAGCAAAAAGCTGTGCTTGCAAGAGAGAAATTAAAGCATTTAAAAATTAAAAGACATTTTAAAAATGCCTTCTGAAAGGGCTTTTCTTCTCTGAAAGAGAAGTTACGAGTAGAGAAACTGAGCTTCCCCAAATCACAGAGCCTTAAAGACAGAGTCTGGGACTACCCTGAAGCACTCGTCCAACACTTTGCCTCTGCAGACAGGAGCTCTGGCAGCAACCAGCCATCGCCTCTGCAAATCCCCGTGGGAGCCCCTCCGAGGCCATGCCAGGCTCGGCCCTGCAAATCAGCCTCAGCTCGGGAGCACATCTGGAGAAGGAGTCCTGCAACATGCCAAATGTCCCCAGGGCGAGTCCTTCCCACGCCAGGAGCAGACACCCATCCTTCCTGATGCCTGCACCGCTGGGGATGCTCTGCGTGTGGAATCATAGAATGGTCTAGGTTGGAAGGGACTTTGAAGATCATCCAGCTCCCACCCCCTGCCCTGGGCAGGGACACCTCCCCCCAGCCCAGGTTGCTCCAAGCCCCGTCCAACCCGGCCTTGGACACCTCCAGGGATGGGGCAGCCACAGCTTCTCGGGGCAGCCTGCGCCAGGGGCTCACCGCCCTCACAGGGAAAAATTCCTTCCTAATGTTTAATCTAAACCTGCCCTCTTCCAGTTTAAAGCCATTCCCCTCGTCCTATCACCACATGCCATTGCAAAAAGTCCCTCTCCAGCTCTCCTGGAGCCCCTTTAGGTACTGGAAGGCCACAATAAGATCTCCCTAGAGCCTTCTCTTCTCCAGGCTGAACAGCCCCAACTCTCTCAGCCTTTCCTCATAGGAGGGGTGCTCCAGCCCTCGGAGCATCCTTGTGGCCCTCCTTAGGTTCAAAAGGAAGCTTATCCATACAGCGCCCTTAGCACCTCCACACGACGATCCCACAAAGCATAAGGGGATCATAGAATCGTCCAGGTTGGAAGGGACCTTTAAGATCATTGAGTCTAACCACCAGCCTAACACTGCCAAACCCACCACTAAACCATGTCCCTCAGCACCACATCTGCCCATCTGTTAAATACCTCCAGGGATGGCGACTGCACCACTGCCCTGGGCAGCCTGTTCCAATGCCTGACAACCCTTTCGGTCAAGAACGTTTTCCTAATATCCATCCTAAACCTCCCCTGGTGCAACTTGAGGCCGTTTCCTCTTGTCCTATCGCCTGTTCCTTGGGAGAAGAGACCGACCCCCCCTCACTACACCCTCCTTTCAGGAAGCTGTAGAGAGCGATAAGATCTCCCCTCAGCCTCCTCTTCTCCAGGCTGAACACCCCCAGTTCCCTCAGCCGCTCCTCATCAGACGTGTTCTCCAGACCCCTCACCATCTTCATTGCCCTTCTCTGGACATGCTGCAGCACCTCAATGTCTGTCTTGTCATGAGGGGCCCAAAACCGAACATAGTACTTGATGTGGGGTCTTTTCAAATTCATGGGGATCATTGTTTCAGAACCCGAAGCCCTTGGGAGGAGGGAACGCTGAGACCCTGAGGATGAGGGGGTGGCAGGCTGGGGCTGAGCAGGGTTTTTTGGGCACAGTGGACCTGAAGGAGGCACACAGCAAGGCTGGTGCATGGAGGTGATCGCTCTGCACTTTGCATATTCCCTCTGTGCACCGGGCTGGGATTTTTCACTTCATCCATAATTCATATCTTGCTGCAGCGATCCTACGGAGGCAGTACAGGACCTCAGCACTGGTGATCACAAGGAAAAGGCAGAGATGCTTTTCGTGGCCAGACAGCAAACTGTAGAGCGTGGGTCCCACCAGCACCTCCAATTTATCCCAATTGCCCTGTAGGCAGAGATGGGAATAGACGGTGAAATAAGGTCTGTGGCTGGGCTGGGGGCAGAGACGGTGTGTGTACAGCCTGCCTGGGGGTGCAAGGAAAACCTGCGCCTGGTGAGAGGGCCAGCCCGGCTTGGACCTTTGCTCTGAGGTCACAGAATCACAAAATCCCCAAGTGGTGAGGGTTGGGAGGGCCCTCTGGAGCTCCCCCAGTCCCACCCCCTGCCACAGCAGGGGCACCTCCAGCAGTGGCACAGGACGGCGTCCAGGCGGGTTTGGGATGGCTCCAGAGTGGGAGACTCCCCCCCCTCTCTGGGCAGCTGTGCCACTGCTCTGCCACCCGCACAGGGAAGAAGTCCCTCCTCAGGTTGAGATGGAACTTCCTATGGTCAAGTTTGTGCCCGTTCCCTCTTGTCCTGTCACCGGGCACCACTGAAAAAAGACTGTTCCCATCCCCCTGGCACCCTCCCTTTGAGTATTTATAAGCATCGATAAGGTCCCCCCTCAGTCTTCTCTCCTCCAGACAAAAAGCCCCAAGGCCCTCAGCCTTTCCTCATCAGAGAGATGCTCCAATCCCCTCATCATCTCCGTAGCCCTTTGCTGGACCCTCTCCAGCAGTTCCCTGTCCTTCCTGACCCGGGGAGCCCAGAACTGCACACAGTGCTCCGGCTGCGGCCTCCCCAGGGCAGAGCAGAGGGGGAGGATGACCTCCCTCGATCTGCTGACAGCCGAGGCTGAGGATGGCTACTGCGAGCCCCTCACGAGCCCACGCTCAGTCCCCCTGCCTGGGCTCCCTTTGTGGCCAGGAGTGACCATGCACAGCAGCACATTGTAACTTATTCCTCAGCCTGGACCTGTTTTACATGTCGAAAAATGCCATCGCTAACCAAGCTCGGCGCTACATGCCCGTGCACCATCAGCTTTTGGGGCCAGGTTGCTTTTCTTTTTCACCTGGCTGCAGAAATGCTGATGGGTGACAGTCTTTGCTGTCGCTGCCGATGGGGAGGTCACCGTGTCGCTCCGGCTGTGTCACTTATAAAACACAGCCCGGGCTCTCTCCCGGGGCTATGAAGCTTTCTCCTGTAACCCCACTGCCTTTCCTCTCCGTAACACACAGACTGAAAAACCCGGTTTGTCAGAAACTAAAGCGTTTGGTGAGATTAAAATGTAAATGTTGCACTCGGCTTTTCAGAGGGGGTTTGATATTTTACTTGCGACTCTGCGAGGAAATAGATTTTTGATAACTCTGCGGAGCCGCTGCTGCACAGCCGCTGCTGCAAACAGCCAAAACCTTAATAAATAAATCCTCTGTCAGCCAGCTCTGAAAACCAACTTGCTGGTGGTTTGGAGAAATATTGGGAATTTTAAAGCAGCCTTGCACAAGGGGACCTGTAATTACAGCAGCCTCTCCTAGGCTGCCCGGCTTTCCCTGGGCTGGAGAGGAGAGGGGGACTGCAGAATGTCCTCTTTGACAGTGCCGGCAATCAACACTATATATTAACGTTTTACTATGTTTATTGACTTGAAAGTGTGGGGAAAGGGCCGTGTTGGGTGTCTGCTCTGCACTGCCTAACTGTCACCCCTGAATACCAGAACGGGACATTGAAAGGGAGTGTGAAAATAATTCACCTGAAATTCCTGCCTGGCTTGGCTCCGGTTTGCAGCCTCATCTCCATAGGACACCTGCAAAAAGGTGGGGCTGAACCCCAAACTGGGTCCCTCCCAAGACAATGCTTTTCCTTATCTTTCCATGATGGATCCAGGTCTCTTTTCTCTGGACTCTCCGACCCTGCAGAAACTTGCCCCGTGCTCAGCATTCAGCAATATTTATTCAACATAAATACTCATGGCTTTACTACCAAAAGCATCATGAGTTTAAATTAACCTTTCTTGCATAATACATCTAATAACCTGAATATGACCGCTGAAGAACTTGACCAGCTGTGCTCAGAAATGATCAGTAAGTCAAGAATCACTCAGGATTAATTTGGAAATAATTTCAAACAATTGAGATCTATATGAAAATGAACAGACCACACATTAATAGAGCTTGAGCCTGATCTGTAAACTTAGCTACTCACTTTTTATCCCTTAAGTAAACTAGGAAGAGTAATGTATTTATAGCCTCTTGACGTAAGTAGCCTTGCTGAAATATTATATGTAATAAATATTCTGCCGTCTCAGAAAGCCTATAGGACAAAGTGGTACCAAGGTGCTGCAAAGGGAAACTCTACGCGGCTAACGAGTCCTGGTGAGCTGCCAGCCAGCTGAGAACATCACAAATGAGAGAAAGCAATGAAGAAAGAATTGCTATTAATATAGGATAGAGCTTTATTGACACAACCGCAATGCAAGGTCACTGGATGAGGTCTTTTGGCCTTTCAGCTTTGCCATGGCACCTTTAAACGTCCCTTCCCACCCTCACCTTGGAGTTTGGTCAGCTTTGTCCCAATGTTTGTTGTTTGTCAATTATTTTCTCCACTGTTTTTTTTCCCCTTTCTGATGTAAAGACCATAGATCTTGGCCCTTTTTCCCTGACCCGTGCTGCCAGCACTGCTTTTTATGGAATTACAAATTACACAGTGCATCTGCATTAAAACAAAATGTGTTCATCACCATTTTTAAATAAGGATGTCATTTGTAAATGCTTTATTCATAATTAATGGAATTATTACTGGGGGCAGCCACATTCTTCATCCGTGTACTGTAAGATATGTTGTAAAGTGCATTAGTAAAAAGCTTTATAGATGAAGATATGACAACCGGACTGTGAAGCACATTATGTGATGTACTGTAGCTATTGTAACAATCTTTATGCAAGATTTTAAGCTATCAGTCAGCCAGGGGCTGATTGATAGTGTAAATGTTAATAATTAATAATAGGATAATGTTGATAACTAATTAATAGTAAATGATGAGTGTGGATTTTTTTAGTTAGTATTATGCTAATACGCATTATTCACTGAATCATAAAATCACGTTAGAGATGAGAAAGTCTCTCTAGCTTTCTCCGTCTGTATCACTGATGAGTCAACGCTGCTCTTTCCGAGCATTTCCGAAGCAGCTCTTTTCATCTGGCTTCCTGCACGAGATCCATGGGTTAAGAAGTATTTTTTAAAACAAATTCAGAGTTCCGAATGTGTACTCACCAGAGTGATGTGTTAAGTCGTGGGCTTTGGGACTCAAGTCCAACAAACCCGCCTGCTCTAGGCATGGGAGACCCACGATCTGAGGGACCCTTCGCTACCTTTATAAGGAAATAGTTTAAAAGGAAGGAATTGCCATTGCAGATTTCTTTCACTTATGTGGCATCCTCCAGTGATTTAAAACCATCAGGCACCCTTATCTTTTACCGTGGGTATGGTAAGGTCCTTGGGCGGATGAGCAACTGGTAACGCAGGTGGGGTGTAAAGATCAAGAGAGAGAAAATCCAGTGGAGAGCTGTAAAAGTGGCTCAACGGTGGTGTCATTTTTTTTCCAGCTGACATTATCTTTTTCTATGTATGCTAGACAGGATCAGAGCGGGCATCACGTCATGCCGGGTGAAGTGAATGTCTGTGTGCCGCCAGGCACAGACTGCTCAGACGACGTGAAAATACCAATAGCAGCCTCAAAAATCAGGATTTAGAAATAGACACTGTGCAATGGCCCCTGGGATGCGCTGGATCCCAATGCTCCCAGCAGGGAAATCTCCCCTTCTCTGCCCCAGCAGCGGCTGTCTCCATCGCCCGTCTCACGGCTGCCCTCGCAGGACCAGACAGATAATTTTGCCGTCTCCGGTTTCAACGACTAAGATGCAGGAGAGCTCCTTCCTGGTACTCAGCTGGTTTGTAGATAACCTAAGCCAAAGGCATCAAATACACGGAGCTCACTGGCATTTTCCTGTCGGCACGGTCTCCGACGAGGAGGATGTAATGATGTTTTGATTCCTCAAACCATGCTAAAACCCACCCAGCTCTCTGGCAATGCATGAACACGGCTTATTGACCGGTGTGAGAGCAATGTTTGCAGAGTGCTAAAATGTGCTAGTTAGTGATGGAGCTCTCTTGTTTAGGAAATTAATATTGGGAGCTTTTTCTTAGAGAGATGAGAGTCCTCAGAGCTGATCCACGGATCACCTTTCTCACCCCTCCTCCCTTCCCCGCCTCTCAGATTTTGTGTTTGGCTTTTCAACGTTTTTATTTCAGATAAATCCGCAAGCACATTTTTGGGTGGATGTCACCAGGATCCACTTCCTCCCGGCCCACAGACAGTCTGTCTCTTATCTCACTTACATTAGTATCAATTATTTACAGCAGGAATGCTAAATCATGAAAACGAAGTTGCAGCAAAGCTCTGCCTTGGCTAAGTACCCCACGCTGGTTGCAGCTTCCCAGGCCCCTGTGCTATTTGTACTTGGCCTTGCAGAGCAACAGCCGTGAATTTCTTCCCCCTTTCCCAGCCGCAGGTAAGAGCAGTGGCCAAGCACTCCCAGCCCATGTTCTTCAAGGGGGTAAAAATCATATATGGAGTGCAACGGGCAACACATCTATAGGGGAAGCTTTTCCACGGTGACTTGGTTATGGAGCAGCACAGCTCCTTCGTGGGCTTGCTTTGGTTTCCTTTGCTTCTTTTTTTCCCCCTTTGCACAGAGGCTTCCTGACGCCGGGCAGCGATGTTAGGAGACAGGAGCCCCCCCTGCCTGTCTATGTGTCCCGCGGGCGATGGAGCTGACACCCCAAAGCAGGGTGCAGCCAGCCTGCCTCGGGGCTCGCCGCCGCTTTGCTCCACCGCACCAAGTGTCGTTGGCATTTCCTTCCTCCTCCTTCCCGTGGGTACAATCTCTCTTCTGGGAGACCATAATTTTTGGGGAAAAAACTCCTTCCCCACTTGTAGCAGCCGGTGCCACGAGGTTTGAACAGAGCTCTCCCACTGGCACACAATCACTGATGAGCTCCTTAAATGACCGAGTGCATAAGGGATTTTTGGTTTGGTTTTTTTTTTTTTTTTTGATGAATAGTATTTAAACATGAATAATTAAAATCTCAGTTAAATGGGGATGTTATACAGCTTAGGACAGTATAAATACAAGTGTCTGGGCTCTCTTTGTATCTTTACTCTTTGGATCCAGAACAGCAGAAGTACTTTACCTCCGTTGGTAAGTGCACCACTAAGTGAGGTGATGCTGACACCCTTGACCTTGGAACAGTGCCTACCTTTAAATTTCCAGTAATTCTCAATATTTTTTCCAGATAAATCCCTGCTTGCACCAGAGAAGCTGTCCTTTCCTAGTTTTGGTTTGATTGCTTACCCAGCACATTCCCACTCTGCTAGTTACAACTCAGGAAAGTGAAAAGAAACCCCGAGAAAATAAGAACAACAAATAAACCTTCTGAAACCTGGTTGTAAAGACTGTTCAGAGAGCGAGGAGACCCCCTGAGCGCAGACCAGAGCCCGCAGATGCTGAGCAAGCTGATCTTGACCCGTCATGGGCTAGCAAGGGGGTTACCCCACGAGACCCGAGCTAGCCCCAGCCTTGCAAAGCCCCAACACAGTTCCTTAAAGGAAGCCTCCAACCACCAGTGAGTAATTCAGCGCTGGAGAGGCAATTTTGGGTACCTTTGAGCCTCCCTGAGAGGGTGCAGTGGTTGTGGTCCGTGCCGTGGTCATGGTGAGGAGCTGAAGGGCAGGGCTTGCCTTGGCTGGAGGTTTCCATTATTCAGCGGACGCTGCAGGAGATGGAAACCTTCATCCAAGGCAAGTCCTGCCCCCAGCTCCGAGCGAGCTGGCTCAACCCTGAGCTGGTGCTTTGCTGTCACCCACGGGTGGGATTTTGGGCAGACAGAGGGGCCGCTCGCAGAGGAGAGGTGTGCAAGGGAGGACGGGTGTTTTAATTTTAACCTGCTCTAAGTCACTTCATTAGCCCTGACCCTGTTTGACCCTTTTACTATTATATCAGCCTAACTGTTTATTTTCCCCATAAAACTAAAACTAGATCGATTTGTCTCAAAGCCCTTTATGTGTCTTGGCGCCCAGGAACGGCCCCGCCGTTGGCAACGGGCATAATGCAAATTGACTCTTTGGGAAACAGGGACAGTTTGAAGCAGACACTGAGCCGACCTCCCCATCTTCCTCCTTTTTCCTGCTTGAGCTTCATCTATTGCATTTAAAAGATAAACTATACCTATTTATTTTAAAAATAAAGGTACGGTGATATCTATATATATGTGCATGGCGCCTCTCTCTTGTATACGCATCTATACAATCAATAACGGTGTCTTGCTGGGGATTTAAATATTAGTCTTCAAAATACAGGTCTAGAACATCAGAATTATTTGTATGGAAAGATACCCTTTCTTGCTTAAGTAAGGATATTAATTATAGATGCAAACCCATAAATCTTCTGGCTTTAGGGGAGATATTTGCTGGATTATAAATATGAATTGGAGGTGAGGGTCCTGCTCTTCCTATTATTAATATTATTATTACTTACTGGTTATTATTTTCTATATGATCAGTATCTTCAGGTGGGTCAAACATTACTGGGGAATGTGGAGCTAAGCCTTACAAGGGTACGCACATGTTGAATTCATTAAAAGGTTTTCTATCCCAGCCTGTCTCCCCGCTGCATTTCACAGTCCGGTGAGTCATTAAACACCCTGTTCAGGTCTCTTCCCCTCCTCTCCGTCCTGCTTTTGGTACCTCGTTTCATTGTCCTGCTTTTGCCAGATCATATCAAGCTCCCTAATGTTTATTAATGATGTGCATCCTATTGACAGGGTGCTATTGTTTCCGAGGTTCTGCTTCAGCACCAGTCCCGGAAAGCAGCCAGACCAGGAGCCACCGGGGACCCCAATATCATCCAGGGCTTTGTCACAGATGACAATTTTCTTCTCTGCCATTTATTATGGCAGATCTGGGAACATCAGTAATAAACCACAAGGGCTTGATTGTCCAAGGAGCTGAGCACCCAGAATACCAAGTGGAGGATTTGCTTCAGGCAGGACGAGACAACTTTGATGTGACAACTGTGAACAGTCCTGATGCTGCTCAGCACCTCCCGGGGCAGGACTGGTGGAGCCCCACCATACATCACCCCAGAGCTGAAGAATTGAGTGTCGCTAGTTAATTCAATACAAACCAAGACAGGAGTACGTTGTAATGGATCTCTCAGACTTTACCAAGTGCTCCAGAGCCAGGAATGCCAATTAACGAGAGTTAAACTGAGGACTTCATTGAGGACCTCGGGGCTTGCTGCATTTGCCGCTCTTTCCCTGCGGCTCCAGCCGTGCTGGTTGCTTTGTGGTCCATCAAGGCCCAAAGTCAGATGCCGAATGCAAAGGGCTGGGTGCTCACACGCATCAGCAGAAGCAAAGGGCATGGAGCTGGGCTGGTGTGCACCAGGAGGGATTCCTAAAGGCAGCTCTGGCAGGCGCAGCAATGCAGCAGGCTGCTGACCAAAGGAGAGCACGTAGCAGGATCTCAAACTAAACTCGTATAACACCCTACCCCGAAATTAATAGGACCGTGTATGGCAGGACTGTAAAGGCAGGGCTCTGTGTAAGGTCTGCTTTTTTGAATTAGACTCCTGTGCTTAAATAAATTAAGTGAGCTGCCAGTATATTAAATGATTTAATGCCTTCTTCGGTTTTGCAGTGGAATCCTAATGAAAATACTCTTCAATATAAAATGCTGAATAAATTAAATGGTGAAGTGTTTTAATAAATGGTCTGTTGTTACAGTGAACCACATTAAAGTAGTGTTTATCTCTATGGTAATGATGTTGCCCCGGCTTTAAACGAGTTTCTGCTGGTTCAGGCTTTTTCTGACAAAACATAAGCGTTGTGCTTAAGTTGTTCGGTTCAAAAGCATCTGCATGGTTCCTGGGCCAAAACCTGAAATCAATGGAAATCTTGTTGGCTGGCTAACACGGAGCTGGACTAAATGGCGTTTGGAGCAGAAGGCTCCTGCAGGCTGAGTTAGAGCTGCTGAAGAAGTTGCTGCCTGATGCCCTCTGCCCTGAGCAGGAGCCGCAGAAGCATGCCCAGGGTTAGCTACTGCGCTCCATAGCATCCAACAGTGCTGCCTCCTCCCTACTAATTAATGATCTGGATTATCAGCTGTGGTTCTCAGGTGCTGGTCACAATAGCAAAAGGGGTGGCAGGCGGTGGGGACAGCAACGATGGCTTGAATCATGCCAAAGCTAAATCCAGCACAGCTCAGGACCCGGAGTCCTTGGTGGTGCTCAGCATGGGCAGCGAGCTCCGTGGTGTGGGCAGCAGGGATGAGAGAAGGTCCCAGCCGCCCGGCTACAGGGAGGAGACCCTAAACTTACAGCTGGATAGATTTTGCTGTTGAAGAACCACAGGGGAATAACAAGTTGGCTGTGGAGGGGCTTAGAAGTCTTTCTTTGCTGATCTTGTTACAAGTTAAGATAACAAATTACACCAGTTTTATATCCTTTATATAAGGTAAAGACCTGCTTTTAAAGGTAAAGACCTTACCAGAAGATAAAGTCCCTTATATATAAATCAATTATGAAACAACTTTGATTGTCCTGCTTTTGGATATGAGTTTTTATCTAAACACCTCCACCCCGCACAGTATCTCTTCAGAAGGAATTTTTTTTCCCTGGCACTGTTTTCAGAGCTTGAAAACCCAGAAATAATGTCCCAGTACCCAAAGGGAAAATAAATAAAAATATATATATACCTGTTTAGTCCCCAGTGCATCTGGATGCACGGTAAGATGTCGGCTGGGGCTTGCAGAGCAGTCCCAGGAGAAGGCAATGGGTGGCTCCTGGAGCTGCCCGAGTGAGGGGTCTGCACTCAGGGCTCCTGCTGAAGAATTTCCATGAAAGGAGAAATTTCAGCAGCTCCCAAACCAGAGAGCTGAGACGTGGGGGAGGTCCTGCAGAAAGCCCCGCTGTGCCAGACCGTGGCTTGCTCTCATTCTGTGGTTTCCTGGGCGTAGATGAGTGTGTTATCAAACTACATATTTCTACTCACAGTTTTAGCAACTTTGAAGGAATACGGATGTGTCACTTCCCTGAAAAGTCTATCAAACTAAAGTAGTAGATTAGGATCGGCAGTACCTCACTGGCCCGCTGGAATGCAGGTCCTTCACGTCCTTGCTTTGAGCTGCTCTCTTTGGCACAGCATTTCAGGGTTCTTTATGGCAGAGGGATGTAGACTGGATTTGGTTTATTTGGTTTTATAGTACTTTTCCAGCCATTCTGCCGGCAAAGATGAAGTACTAATAACACTGAGGTGTCTGCATGAGTCTCCACCAAGGCCAGATCAATAATTCCAAGAAAAGGGAATTGTCCTACTCAGTGCTTGGTGATGATGGCTTAAATACTCATTATTTGGAACATTATAAAGCCAAAGAAGGACCACCCCATCCATGCAGCGTGGGTGTCTGTATGTCGATTCACAGTGATCTTTGGGGGAAACAGGATATGGCTTAAAACAAGCAAACAATAAAAAAACCAGCCTGATCTTGAAATGGCCAGTGATGATGAAAGCATCTGTTGGGAAGTCGTTCTGATGTTACTTCTCCCAATTTCAAAACCACACCCTTCCCAGTCTGAATTTAACGGTGTCAGCTTCCAGTCCCTGGCTCTGTTTATAGCTCTGTCTATTAGATTGAAGAGCTCTCCCTTTCTGCATTTCTGAACCCTGTCTGAATACATCTGGATTGTCATTAAGCCATCCCTTAACCTTCTCTTTGTTAAGCTAAGCGTACTGGGGTCCTTGAATCTGTCACTATAAGGCATGTTTTGCAACGCTTCAGTCATTCTCGTGTGCCCTCTCCCATTCATCACCATCCTTCTTCAGTCGCAGACACCAGAAATAGCTGCAGTGTCCCACTAGATGTTACACCAGAGATATTTCACTCGGCTATTTTTTCAGGTTTCCAGCATTGTGTGATAGGATCACTCCTCCCCCCAGTGAAATCCTGGTTCCCAGCAGCGTGGCTTCATGCGTGCCCACGTTAAACTGGCTGGTGTTTGCTTCTATCTGGGTCACGAAAGATGAAGGCCCGAGGAAGAGACCAATCCACGCACCGACTCTGGTCCTACTCGAAGTCTCATCAGCAAACTTTGATTGTAATGAGTTTTGATTTTCTACCATTTGCTAAAAATGATGAACTGAAACACAGCCACTTGGGATGCTTCTCTGATATGTTTAAACATATCAGTGGGGTTCTCATCCGTTTAGCGCCTGCCGTGTTGATTTTACATTGTTTTAGCTTCCTAATAAATGAGACAACATTAAGTCAAATGCCTCGCAGAAGTCAAACGTAGCAGTGTTGATGAAATGTACTAAATCAATCAAATCTATAATCACATTCTTGAAAAATTATATCAATTTCATTTAATAAGATCTATTTTCCATTAACTCATGTTGATTGTAATTAATTATTCTCCTTAAATTGTTATTAATCAAGTCCCTTATCAGCTCTTCCATTATTTTTCACAAAATCAACATCAGACAATCAGATTTATAATTACGCGAGTCATCCTCCTCAGCGGCGTTTACGCATTGGCATAAAGTCAGCACCGCTTCGGTCTTCTGGAAAACTCCCGGCCTGGCAGACGCTGCCGGCCCGGGGCGCTCCTGGGACAGGTTTTAAAACTCTCGGGTGCTGAATATCGAGGGCCACTGATCAAAACAATCCTGTGGCTGTAGTAGCAGGTGTTTAACATCCTGAGTTGGAACTGGAGATATTTCACATCTTCGTATTACATTGCTAATTCACTTTTAGCTATTTTCCCCCAAAATAGAGAAATTAAATATTTAGTGTCTGCCTTTTATGCATTCTTTTTTTTAACGTCTGCTATTCTGTCTAGACAACTACTTTTAGCCTCTTATAACTAAAGAGCACTTCCCTACTGCCCTCAGCTCTGCTAGCCATAGGTTTCACCTAACAGCCTTCTGCTTGGGGCTGGTTTACGTTCATTATTACTCACGTTCCCTTGCCTCCTTTCTGTGAATTCAGACCTACTCTCACTCCCCTTTGAGCTTCTGTTTTCAACCAGAATAACCTTCTCTTTCCCACCACTGAGATTTTACTCAATTCCCTAGAAGCCAGAGTGCCTTTAAACAAAGAGTTGCCAAATATCGTTCACATTTGGTGTTTAAAATCCTCCAGATAACCTGGCTTACCACGCTGAAAAGCAAAGGGACCTACTGTTGGCTCAGGCTTTCTTCTGTCTGTGCCCACCATGTATGATCGCAACAGGGTCACCTCTGTACCGCCTGTAGCTGATTTTTGGATCTGTGATCGGTTCTCCAGCTGTCAAAATGATTCTGTTGAGGATCCTCCTGATTTTGGTTAGGCAACGCTCTCCTATAATGTTTAGAGGTCCCCAAACCAGCAGTGTGAGCCCTCCAGCCCACATCATTCAAGTTGAGGTTCCCCAGGACAGCGCAGGGAAATTTTCTTAAATATTACAGATATGTGACTAAGTCCCTGTTTTCTCATGAGAGTTGATGGTCTGGAGAAGCCTCTTCTTTGGCTTTTTCTTTGTATTTGAGGTCACTTTCTCTTAAGTTTCCAGTGGTGCTTGGAACGCAGCAATGTCACTTCTGATATTGATTGTCCCTCCTGCACCTCCTTTGCCCACTCAATTCTTTCTAAATAGGTTGCAACTATTGATTTTAATATTCCAGTCACACGGATTTTCTCCCCAAGTTTAAGACATGCTCTCCAGATAGAAATTGCACTCACAAATTAGTCGTTCCCACTTTTTTTCATTGCTCAGACTCGCCGCGCCGCTGTACAGGCAATTAATGTTCTTCTCACTTCCCTCTGTGTGTTCATTAGCTCTCGTCTCAGCATCTTCATTTTCTTCCTCGGGCCAGGGATGGGGATGGATGCCAAAGGATTTCTATGCTTCTTCATGCTCTCCAGTTCATGCTCATCCAGTCCAATTGCCTCTTCTTCCAGAAAGGCCACCAGCCCAAAGAGCTGGCAGGGGAAACACAGTAGAAGGGAAAACCTCAGCCCAAGCACCACCAAGTGCAGCAAGGATGTATTTCAGGGTCATCATGGCAGTGGATGCAGAATGACTCAAAAAACCAGTGTGTCGTGCATCTGCTTCAGATGGTCTCCAACCTCCTGGTTTCTTCTGGCAGCCACTTCCCATATTCAGCTTGACCTGGCACGGCTGTTCCCCAAGCACACACAAGCACTTTTACTGAGCTGCCACAAAACCATCATATTTGGGGAATAATCTCACTTGCCTCTTGGTCCCCAGGAGATTTCCAGCAGTTTTTGCAAACCCCAGTGATGGGGTCTAAGGCAAGAGAGAGGAAGAACTGTGCCTGGGGCACCTGCACATGTGGCTTGAGATCTGAAGGTTTCCTCTCACCTGCTCATCTCATAGAATCATGGAATCACAGAATGGTTTGGGTTGGAAGGGACGTTAAAGATCATCTCGTTCCAACCCCCCTGTCCTGGGCAGGGACACCTCCCCCCAGCCCAGGGTGCTCCAAGCCCCGTCCAACCCGGCCTTGGACACCTCCAGGGATGGAAGTGGCATCTCCTGCCTTTGGCACATGCTTCAGGGTTGTGTTGGCTTGAACCCAGCCCAGGCCAAGCCATGCTCACCGCAGAACACGATCGTGCTCATTTTAACTGGCTCTGTCGGAAAGCGAGAAAAAAACGCCCAACTCTAATCTTGCAGCTCCTAAACATTTTGCAGCCAAGGGCTGGAACAGAGACTTCTGATGGTTTTGAAAAGTCTCCTGTCTGGGTGATTTTTTTTACAGCTGGTGCATGTTAATGTGTCACGGTTACAGAATTGCTGTTTCAGAGCAAAACCAAACCACACCACTTCTCCAGGTTCGGCCCTTGCTGGGCTCAGTGACTGGGGACGTGCCTGTCCCTGCACTTAAAAATAACCCCCTCCATCTTCTTCAATCCAGCAGCATATTTGGGGGCAAATCTGTGAGTAGAGAAGTGGAGAAGTACGAGAGAAGAGAGCAGAAAGTCTGTAAAATAAACAAGCTACAAAATGCCTCTGGGTTGCTCTAAATTATGCATCCTTCCTGTCGGGGGATGTTCAAGGTTGTCTTTTTCATTGAACGGATCTTCTCCTGGATACTCACCTTCATTTTCTGGGACACCTCTGTTGTGGGTTTACAGTTACTTTTCCTTCCCTTTCTCTGCCTTTCACGCAATTTCTTTGCTACCTTTTAAAATTCAGAGCATGACGAGTGAGGCCCCCCCTCGGCTGAGCGGTGGGGGAATGGGAGAGAGATAAATGGTCTCTAGGAAGAGGTGGGTGCTCGCTGCAGGACAAGCACCACCACAGGCTCTGCACGGTGGTTTCTCCCTGTTTGAGCCCAGGACAGACGGACGGTGTGGTGTCTGGGGGACCCTGCACAGCCCCCGCCTGCTCGCAGCCCTGGTCCATCACTTGTGCAGAACCAGGAGCTTCACTGGGACAAACTGGAGCTCCCTGCCTCTTGCCAAAAAACGTGGGGGCTGTTCTGGGAAAAAGCCTGAGCTGCTCGTTTCCTTAATGCGATTGGCGCTCGGTTCGGTTATGAATTTCATTTTTAAATTGTAGCTGCTACTTTTTTTTCCCCCCTTTTTTTTTATATATTAAAACCTCTAAATTTCATTAGTTTGCACTTACAAAAATAAACCTGGCATCAACTAGTGAGCTCTCCTGAGATTGTGTCATCAATTTACCCTGCCACCGAAGCAGCCCCGTGTCACGCCTGGCACAGTGACAGCACCCGACTTCAATACTGCGGCTGCCTGCAGTCACCTGCCCTGCCTGGAAGCGAAGAGGTACTTTCATAGACTTTTGTGCTTAGGAACTTTGGTTTCAAGGTTTCAGGGGGCAGAAAAAAAAAAAAAGAAGAAAAAAAAAAAGTAGCTGATTGTAAATTTAATTCCTGCATCTTAGTCATTTCTGAACCACGGGTCATTAACCACACATTAGTGCTGCTAGCCATTTTTCATAGGGGCTGCGCCAGCGACACAGAGCGCGGCTGCTGCATCCCAGAGCATCCTGCCTGCGACCCACGGGTGTCGCGGGGTGGTGGGGGGCACCCACAGCCTGGGCGGTTTTTTACCAGGCAAATCCCAGAGGAGAGCCCGAACAGTGGCAGTCCTGGGTGTGAGCGTAGCTGATAGCATATAAACCTCCTGGGAGTGGTGACTTCTGCTGTATTTCACATTAAATACTTTATTGTCTTATAAAATATCCCAGCTCCAATTCTTATCTCTCCCCGTGCTCCTGTTCATTTTTAACCCTTGCAGCTGGGCAAAGGTTAAACAGTTTCGGGCGTCAGGCATGTGGTCAAGGACTGGTCCAGCCCTAACAGAACAAGCGCTATTTGTTGCCAGCATCAATCGAGGTTTTCTTTTAATGAAAAAGTCGCGTGTGTTCTGCAGCGTGAAAGATAAATCTGTGAGCGTGTGAAAGACCCATCCCGAGACATGCGGCGCTGCCCGTGCTCAGCACCAGCCAGGCTCGCCTGAACGCTTGCCGTGTCGGTCTGTCCGCAGGCTTGACACACAGCCCGAGGAAGCCGGCTCCTTTAATAGGCTTCAGGGTTTTATTTATAGCCCCTTTGAATAAGTGCAGCTGATACTTAAGATCGGCAGATTTAATGACAGCGAGCTGGCGAGAGGCCAGGTCTGCAAATAGTGCCACTAAAAGTCTCCTCCACCATAAAATTTGTTTAATGTAAGAAATCATATCGTGCAGGGTTTTGCCTGCCATTTTTATAATTAGCGGGTGAAATCTCCATTTCGCTCCTAAGAGCAGCCAGCACATTGTGGGACGTGGCTGTCTTTCCGTGGTGGTTTTGAAATTTGTCTCCACGTTTGGAGGGACTCTCATGCTCCGTGTCCCCGGGGGAAGGGGACCTTTCCCCCCCTGGATCTCCTTGCGCTTCCCCAGGGACACGGAGAACAGGCGAAAAAGCAGCAGGACCTGTGCCAGGTCAGTGTGGTCGCTGATCATGGAGGAGGAGGAGGAGGATCACACCCCGTATGTGCCAACCCCCAGGACCTAATCCTCGCCAAGGAGCTGCCAGCCTATGCGGCGACATCCCTCTGAGATTTCACCAAAACCACATCAAACTAACGAGAAAAGCAGCTCCTGGGCTGGGCAGACGGGAGCGGGGCGGTTTGAGATCTATAGATATGCAAAATGCATTGAGACCACTGCACTTTTATCTCACTTTGTCGATGTTTGGTAACTTTGCCATACTTTTCACTAGAGGGCCACGTTAGATTTTTGCAACTATGCCCACTTTTTACAGACCTCTTGGTGATATACAAAATCCCCAGCAAATTAACGTGAAATGAGATATTCTATTCCCTTTTCTTTCCTTCCTCTAATAGAACAGAAATGAGCTTGGGTGGGTTTGCTTATTCACCGCAACAATTGACTCGTGACACCGGAGCAGCGTACCGCACCTTACGTCCGGGCATCGTGCCTGGCAGCATCGCTGCCACCGGCAGCGTGTCCCTGGGCACACGCAGGGGAGCACCTGCCCTGGGGCTTGCAGAGGGAGCCCAGGCTGCGTTCGGGGAAGGAGGGAGACCCCCTCTTCCAGCCCAACCCACAGCCCACTCCGCTTCGCAAAAGGCTTTTTTATGGTGTCATCCAGGTTTGCCCTCTCTGAGAGAGCAGTGACTTAAAAAACTACGTATTTAGGGTAATGAAAAGCAAGCAAAATGCTAAGGAAAATCAAAGGGTTGGAAATCCCATTAGGTTTTGCATTTAGATGTACAGATGCATTTCAGGAGCTCTCTGCTTGTGATCTAGGTACAGTGCAAGAGCAAGCAGGTCGCCTGCTTTCCCTTCACTGTGGTCACCCATCCAGACTCCTCCATCAGCAGAAGAGCTGAGGAATAGGGTTTTGCCCATCTTATTTTCTAAACGGTCCCCTCGCGATGTGTCCTCTACCTGCACACCTCCGGAGCAGCCGTCCCCGCTCGCCCCTGCAGGTACCTCTGTCCCGAGGTGGCCCATGGGGCTGCGAGAGAGTCTGGAGAAGATGGGATTATTCTGTGCGTCTTTATGGGAAAAGCTTTCCCTGGTGTTTGCGCAATGTATATCCTCTGGACCTCTTGCCATGTCAGCTATACATAGATTTTGGTCCAGCTCCCTCCCATTATAAAGATTAACCATGGGCGAGCCCCGGCCAGCTCCGTGATTTAGATTACCCATTTCTGTAATGGACCGAGCACTTGCCTGGCTGCGAGATGGGCTGATATTTATAGACGCACTCTGGATCCCAGATAAAATGCTGTGTCTTTAGTTGAAGATGCGAGAGATGATTAGTGTCCTTTCTGTGGGATATGGTTTAAAGGTGAGCTACTTCGGGAGTGCCTTAATGCCTTGCTGACCTGGGACCTACATACAGAGGAAGCTTTAAAATTAAAAAAGGCAGAGGAAGGAAAATAATTGGGGGGATTGTGCTGAAAAAGCTGCTGGGTATGGCTTTCCACTCTGTCTTTTTTTAATTTTTAGGCTTTTCCTATCACATTTTCCCTCCAAGAGGATGAAAAATCGACAGAGCCGGGCACACGGTGTCTCCTCGTCAGATACAAGCGAGAAGTACGCACATGGACATTTATTTACCGGCAGGAGGATGACTCCATCACACAGAGAGGTGAACGTGTCTCCTTCAGCTGCCTCTGTGCATGCGGGGCCCGGGAGGTCGCGGGGGGGGCCGCCAGTGCCGGGGGGTTCAAGCACAGGGAAAATGAAGCTCCTGCCCTTACAAGACACCGTGTGCCCTATTTCCAGGTAACAACCGGGTGGCAAAGAGGCACCTTGTTGGCTGTACACGTGTTTAGACCTGAATTTCACGCTTCGTTGGTCTTAGGGTTCCCTGGAGGCTCCTTCGCGCTGCCTGGGGGGAGTTTGACCTTGGGCGAGGTTTGGCGGTGCGGCTGGCGATGTCTCCGGCCGTGGCAGGATCCGTGCTGTGCCCGCCGGGATGCTCAGCCCGGCTCCGCAGCGGCCCAGGCGCAGCCGTGACATCCCCTTTGGCAGAGGTCAGCGCTGCTCAGGTGCAGCCGCTTTGCGGTGGCATCGAGGAGAGCGATGCGGAGAGCGATGCGGAGAGCGATGCTCCGGCACGGCTGAGAAACGAACCCTCCCCTGACACCGTGCGGTGAGTGGGGCCGGGCAGCTTTGCTTTTTGCCAAACCCCTTCTTGCCAAATACACGGGAGAGGTGTTTATAGTGACGTGATCAGCAGCAGAGGTTGGCAGCTCTATTGTGAGCCCCAAAAAGGTCTTGCAAGATTTTGAAACGGACTGCCAAAATCCTCCAAGGGCCCCCACCCCCGAGTAACTGAGGTGTAGCAGCGTCAGCCTCTCGCATTTCAGGACACCAGCTCTTTCTCCTGCTCTCTGTTAATGCTACAAATCCAGACACTTCTCCCCCAAAATGTATTAACCGAAGTGAATTCCCTGTACAGGTCTCACCCATGATCCAAACCCGGTGAACAGGAACGTGCTCTTCCCAACCCATGTACCCTCAGGCCATGCAAACCCCCCCCCCCCGCAATCGCTCTGGGAGGGAGCAGGAGCTCCCAAAGGGATTTTAGGAGCTTTCTGGGATGTGAGGACAGATCCTGCTCCGAGGGAGAATGATGGCCGCCGTCCCGCAGTGACAGGCACCCAGCAGAGATCTCCGGCGTTTGGGGACGCGGTGACTCTGGTACATGCAGACTCGCAGGGTGGTTTCAGCGACCGAGTATCGTACTGATGTGCAAAAACTGAAACTATCTATTTAATGGAGGGCAGAGGCAGCAACCCAGCAGATGGTGCGTAGAGACTCAATCCTGCTTGAATTTTGGCAGAGCCCTGCTCTGGCCCTGTCCCGCACACCCCAGCGCTTGCACTGCGGGAAGGAACATCATAAAAGTGCATCTGCAGCACCAATATTGGAATGGGCATCTGAAGCGGGCTCCAGCCCAGCAGAGAGGGGGTTTGGACCCTGAGCTTCCGACACCGGCTTGAACATGCCTGAGCCACCCATCACTGCGTGTGCCCTCACCGACACCGGCGCACCCCACAGAATCCCCGAGTGGTGAGGGCTGGGAGGGCCCTCTGGAGCTCCCCCAGTCCCACCCCCGGCCACAGCAGGGGCACCTCCAGCAGTGGCACAGGACGGCGTCCAGGCGGGTTTGGGATGGCTCCAGAGTGGGAGACTCCCCCCCCTCTCTGGGCAGCTGTGCCACTGCTCTGCCACCCGCACAGGGAAGAAGTCCCTCCTCAGGTTGAGGTGTAACTTCCTATGGTCAAGTTTGTGCCCGTTCCCTCTTGTGCCGCGCAAAGCATTGACGCAGCCCGAGTGTTAGCGATAAACAGTCACATGAAAATAACATGTTTGCAGACCAAAAGTGATTCTGCTACAAAATCTACAATTTCAAGCAGTGAAAGCAACTGATCAGAGTATGTTATGCTTTGCTAGTATACAAATGGCTTCAAACTGGAAGAGGGGAAATTTAGATGAGATATTACGAAGAAATTTTTCCCTGTGAGGGCGGTGAGCCCCTGGCGCAGGCTGCCCAGAGAAGCTGTGGCTGCCCCATCCCTGGAGGTGTCCAAGGCCGGGTTGGACGGGGCTTGGAGCAACCTGGGCTGGGGGGAGGTGGCCCTGCTCAGGGCAGGGGGTGGAACAAGATGATCTTCCAACCCAAACCTTTCTATGATTCTATGATTCTATGAAATTACAAGCAGCAGAGGGCATCTCACTCAGTAAAGCTGCAAGTTTTGAAATAACCTAAATTTTTCTGGCCCAAATTACTAATTGCAAATTATTCACCCAGTTCTGGTAGAATGTCCTGTTTCTGCTGAATTAAAACCAACTGCATAATACCCTCTTAGCCTACTGGGCTTATCTCCAGAACTCAAAGCTGTTCAGCCTCCTTGTGTCTCTTCTCCCTCTCATTTATTTACCATACAATAAATAATTAAAAAAAGGATTTTTAAACCAGAATAGGGCAGAAGTTTTCTTTTCTAGTGCACGGTTTGCTGGGGTACATGGGGAAGGCTGGAGAACGTGAACTATTATCAAGAATGCCACTCAAATTACAATATAATTGTTTGAAAAAAAATATCTGGCAGCTAATTCTGATTGCAGTGCACATTTCTGTGCCTGTGACAAATGATTTCTAAAGTTAGATTCAAGGACACCAAGCTTCCAAGAGGTCACTCATCTACGGTGTTTATTTTATTTGCCATACCGCAAGAAGTTTTAAAACAGTTAAATTATGAGGAGGAGGAGGGAAAAGCGGGGAGAAAAGCATGGATGATCTGAAAAAGATGGAAGTGTTTTGTTTTAAAAGGACTGATGCTCAGAGCCATAAAGTATGAAATACAGGAGGGAAAGCAGATTTGGGGCTAACCTACAATATCACATTAGACTTTAAAGCTGTTCCGACAGACTAAGCATTTGAGAAAGAATCGGAGCTCTTTGTGATAAGTTGCTTCTCTTATCGGCAAACTGTCATCTGTCTTGAGTGAGAACATTTTGTCCACCCTACCAAAACAAGTCAGAAAAATTGGATAAAAACAAAAATATAAATCAGAACGGTAGCTGGGAGCAGAACTGAAATGATGGCAATTTCCTGGCAAGGATCGCTGTACAGTTAAATGTCAGACGTGCCAGAAAGAATTATACTTTCGACTTGAGGTCAGGAATTATGTGCGAGCATGTGGTGGCCAGACCCCCAGCCGGCGCAGCCACCGCGGGACCCGTGTGGCCTCCGGTGACGGCCACCGCGGTGGCTCCGCGGGCAGCGGCGCTGCTGCGCGTCCCGGCTGCAGACCGACCGGGAGCACCGCAGCTCTCCCACCGCTCTCCCACCGGAGGCTTTGCTCCTTCCCTGGCTGCCGCATCGCCCAGCTCCGCGGCACGAACCTCCCATTGATTTCGGCAGGGTCCGTGCTGCTGGACCCGACCCTTCGTGCTCGCAGCCAGAAGCAGAAGGTGGCGGGGGCTGCGGCGTGCTGGGGGTCTCAAGGCAATCCTCGCGACTGCAGCCAAGCGTTGCCGGAGCCGCGCTGCCCTGTGCCTGGCTCCCTGCAGAGGCTTTTCCCTGGGATATATGGCTTGCAGATAATCACAAATTAAGTGCCTCCCAGCCTGTTTGCCTGATCATTTCACTGCATTCCCGAAGCACCCCTTTGGCGGACGGGGAACGGAGGGGTCCCCTCTTTCCCCCATGCGTGCATGTGTGCGGGGTCCTGGGGACAGACGGCACCCACAGTGTTGGGCTCCCCTTCTCCTCCGGGTCTCCTGCAGCAAAACCCCACTCAGATCAGGGGAAAGCATCAGGGTACGACCTGCTCCTTGGCAGGGGTGACTACGGACAGACCCTCTGTCTGCCCTCCCCTTCTCAGCACCGCATGGGGAGGCGTTTAGCTGCACCTGCAGTTCTTAGCGCTTCATGTCCTCAGGCCAGGGGGACAGTGCACGGGGATATCACGGGCGCATATGTGCCTCTGGAGCATGGAAAAATATCGAGGGACATGGGCCTGATATCATGGCAGCACCTTGGCATTTGAGCTGGAGGCAAAGCGGCGTGTCCGTAACACCAGCGGGGATGAGCCCTGCTCATCGTCTGCCGGGCAGCCCGGGAGGGCAGACATTGCTTCGTGCTTGAGGCATGCACCAAATTTAGACGGGGAGCAGCGGGGGGCCCAGGGACCTCGATGTCCAGGGCAGGATGGGTGGAAGGGAGCCAAGGTGCAGCCCGCCAACCCCTTCCCCGTCCTGCACCTGACGCTCCCAAGTGTTTTTTTCCTTCACTTCAACACGTTTCACACCGTGTTCCCGCTGCAGCAGCCAGGCTGATATCACTGGAGGCAAGACCTGAATCAGAGCCCGAAAAAATCAGCTATTTAGATGCACCAGAGCTGCTGCGCTCTCCAAGGCAGCTAACCCACAAGACACCCAATTACAATTTGGAAACAGGTACAAGGAGGGGAGATTTGGAGACACTCTTTTACAAAACCACCGAGTGGGAAAAGACAGATCCCAGGCAGAAATGAGGCGGGTGGTCCGTCAGGTCGTGAGTGGTGAAGACGTGGCAATGTCAAAGGCTCGGGGAGCCTGGGGTGGGGAGCAGCACCTCGAAAGCCGGCGAGCGAGGAGACTCTTCTCTGCCCCCAGTAAATGAGCAGCTGAAGGGGGATCACTGGAAAACTCCCCCAAACCCTTTGCGGGTGGGGAAGGGGGAGCTGGAGTTGCTACGAGGACTCACAGCCCCCAGCACCCAGCCCCTGCCCAGCCTGTCCCGAGGTCACTGCACCCCGGTCCCCGGCACGGCGGTGCGGTACAGCGGGGTTGCGGGGGCTGTGTTAGAGTTAACCGCTCTGCTTTTATTTGGATTTTATTTTTTTTTTTTTAAATATTATTCGTTTTGCAACAGTTTGGTGCTCAAGGCGCTGCAAGCGCTTGGGTAAATCCAGATGAACGAGCAATAGCTGAGCCTTTGCTTCCACCCAACTGGGAGCAAAACACCTTACCACGTGTAGGGTGGATTGCTGGGGACCGCAAAGCCCTGGGACAAGTGCCGACAGCAAGCGCTCATCCAACAAAGACTAAGCGGTTTGTAACAGAGGGACCGGGATAAGGGACAACAATTTATTCCCTTCTGGAAATACCCCGACAGCGAGGACATCGGAGCTGCCCTTTAAGCAGAAGCTGCTGAGAGGCGGGTGCAAACGCGTCTCGTAAGAGTGCCATTTAATGCAGGATTTGTTGCAAGAGGAGGGGTGACCCAGGCAAGGGTTAATCAAGGCTGTGCACCGAGCACATCTACACGGTATTTGCAGCAGCGTGGGTGCATGTATATCTCACGTACACAGGTATTTATTTATCGGGGCAGGCAGGCTCTCCTCTCATCACGGTGGGGTGTGGGATGCCACACAAATTCTCCCCGTCGCTTCTCTGGAAATCCTGGCAAGCCCGGGGGGTGCCTGCAGTTAATCAGCACCATGTCGCTGCGTACCACTGCGGGCAGCGGGACTTCACTGCGGCGTTTTGGGAAGCCCTGGAGCAGCCCTAGCCCAGAAATCCACATTCCCCCCAAGCGCTCCAGGGACAGCTGAGCGCTCAGCCCCTCATGGGCTTCACCTGTGGTGCCCCATGTTTGCTGATGAGACCTTTCAGCCCCATTTAGAAGAATTTTATTGGCTTTTTTTTTCACATAGTAACGCCCTAGCACGGTGGTTGGTATGAGAAAGCTGGCAGATGAGCCAGGTCGTGGCCAGTCCCTCTCTGCAGTCGGGAACACAGAGGAGGTGAACTTCTGCTTTGGTTGCTTTTGGTTGTGCTGTTTGTTTGCTTGCAAGGATTATCATATTCCCTGCCTGTATTGCACCACTGACAATAAATCCAAAGCAACCAGGGCCTGAATTTTTGAAGAGGTTTCCCGAAGGGAATGTCAATTACCTTTCCCTTCCAGCACCGCCGACGTCCTCTGGCACCTACAAATCCCAGTTTTATTTTGAGAAATGCAGCCACTTGCTCTAATTATTCAGCCTGCACTCTAAGCCAAGAAAAAAAAAAAAAAATTTAGTAGGGAAACTTGAAAAAGCAAGGAGTGGTTTAAATTGGTACGGCTCTGTGACTCCGGGCATGAAGATGTACAAGCCCTAACAAAGACAGTCTGTGTGTCTGCAATGGTTTGTGTGTGAAGGTACGGAAGATGTGGGAGAACATTGTAGACTAACTCTGGAGGTCTCATTTTGGGGTGAAATTCCCATCTGAGGCAGCTGGGATTGCTTTTGCTGTTGGGGATTTGGTTAGAGAAAATAGGACCGTGACCTGGATTGGTATTTCTCTCGCTGCCCAGAACAGTTACTACATTCGAGCCCACTGAGCGCCCTGTGCTTTCCTGCGCTGGTGGATGTGACATCAGCTTTGGAAGGGGAAACTCAGGAGACTCTGGGTCCAAAAAAGGATGGAGGAGAGACTGCCTTCCCCTGCTCTGCCATCACCCCATGGACCAAGGAGTCCTCCTGGTGCTGGTACGGGGTATGGAAATGCAGGGAATCCCCTGGGGAGGAACTGC
The DNA here is from genome assembly GCA_017639485.1 of Pluvialis apricaria. Classification (NCBI taxonomy): domain Eukaryota; kingdom Metazoa; phylum Chordata; class Aves; order Charadriiformes; family Charadriidae; genus Pluvialis; species Pluvialis apricaria. The sequence goes on from CM030021.1 coordinate 15,136,394, forward strand.
CCTCCTCTGCCCTTGGGTGATGTGTTCCCCTCTCAGCACTTGTCTTCCAGGTGCTTCGTCTCAGTCCATCCCCACCGCTTCCCCAGCGCTCTCTGCATGGGCTGCCACACTCCTTCCCCGTTTAGATGCCAGGCTGTCCTTGCTCATTGCTATTCTCCACTCATCTCCTGAGCTCAGCCTAGTTTCAAACGCGGATGCTTTGTCAAGGTGCCAGGATCCCCTGGCGGGGGTGAAGGGTGGTAGATCAATGCCATGAATGCCTCCCAGAGCATGACCATCTCTGCACATCTCGTGCCTGGAGAGAGGGACCAGCCCCAGGGCTTGGAGGTGCTGAGGACCCTCTCTGCAGCAGCACTTCCAGATTCGCAGTCCCACCTCAGCTGCCAGCTTTTCTCCAGCACTTGGCTTTTCCCCTGGGCTCACCAGCCCAGCTATGAGCACTGTGGTATTTAGGAACCAGCAGCCTTAATTACCTTTTAAATCTCATTATCCTTTTTCCTAACATCCCCTCTTTGTTCCTCCTTCCACCCCTCTGTCCCTGCGGGCAGCGGAGAGCTCTGCCTCTCCCTGCAGTTCCTCGTAGCACCACCACATTCCCGGCCAACTTGCACATGAGCCACATGGGATTTTCATCTCAATCACCCCAAAAGCAAGGACAAAATCCAAGGTTCATCACTCCTGAATCACAACCGGACCACAGGCAGTGGCACCAACTCCAGAAGATGCAAATACCTTTGTAGAAATGCCTCTGCCAAAACGTGCCCCATTGCTGACAGAGGGGTTCAGGGGCTTCCCTGGGACTTCCAGCCTGGTCCCGTGGGAGAAAGAAGTGCTGTCATCCTGGGACACAGAGTCTGGCTTTTGTGGTTTGTATTATTTGTAAGGAAAATAACCCTGTTTGTCTCAGGCCAGCTCATTCGGAAATCTCAGAAATTAGGTGTCATTACTAGGCGACATGACTCTGCAGGCGTAAAATCGTACCTCGCCAGCAATCTGGCGATCTGCAGATAGACGAAGATAATTTGAGTCCATCTTTGGAAATGCCAGACTTTATGCGTGAAAAAAATACATTCCATTTTCTCCTGTTTATCAATATTGGGTGAAAACAGACTAGAAATTGCTTATAAATGGGTAGTGTCAAGAGAGAGGCGATCTATTTGTTACCCCTAGCATATGCCCAGCACTGCCGTGGCAGCCTCAGAGCACATCTGCATAGTCTGTAAGAACTGAGTAAAGCGACAAAACGAGGCACAGATGGAAGAAAGCGTAACCCCTGATACCTCTCCATTTACAGCTATTGCTGTACAAATCGGTCCAGGTCCCGCAGTCAGTAATCTCAGTCGCACAAAATAAGATGGTTTCAACGCCACTGCGAATTCTTGGTTTTGAAGGGAAATTTGAAGAACCTTGTAAGGATGTGCTCACCTGAGCTCGGAGCCAAAAGCAGAGACTTGAGGCTGAAGAAATGGAGCCCCATGCCCCACAGAGCAGCTGAGCCCCTGATCGGTCACCCATGGCCGGAGCAAGAGGGGGCAGATGGGGCTGGTCCAGCGAAACGCTGGTCCTTCATGTGCTTGAATTCATAGAATCATAGAATGGTTTGGGTTGGAAGGGACCTTGAAGATCATCCAGTTCCACCCCCCTGCCCTGGGCAGGGACACCTCCCCCCAGCCCAGGGTGCTCCCAGCCCCGTCCAACCCGGCCTTGGACACCTCCAGGGATGGGGCAGCCACAGCTTCTCGGGGCAGCCTGCGCCAGGGGCTCACCACCCTCACAGGGAAAAATTTCTTCCCAATATCTAATCTGAATCTCCCTTCTTCCAGTTTGAAGCCCTTCCCCCTCGTCCCATCGCTCCGCTCCCTGATCAAGAGTCCCTCCCCGGCTTTCCTGGAGCTCCTTTAGGCACTGGAAGGGGCTCTGAGGTCTCCCTGGACCTTCTCTTCTCCAGGCTGAACCCCCCCAACTCTCTCAGCCTGTCAGTTGCTGAGCCCAAGCCCCGTCAAAGTCTGGGCACACAGAAAGGATGCGGTCCCTGACGGCACGGCAATGGTAAAGCGAGAGATTTCAGGAAGGAGAATAGAACAGCAGTGAATGAACTTTGCAGATAAATTATAGCTAAAGAGGAATGAAACATTATAGTTTCAATTACCGCTGTGCCCAGCCACGCAGGTAGTAATTCAAACAAGAAACAATTGGTGGATTGTCACCCTCAAATCAGACACATACCATTTAATTCCATTTACTGAGGGTTCACTGACTGTATTTTGAATCAAATACAGCCATTAATGTGCAAAGATCTGAAAAATGCATGTGTCCCTTTTAAAAATGTGACAGCGAGACGCTAATTCCCGTAAAACCCTTTTTCTTCAGGTTGGGCTGTTCCTATTGCCTTTAGTTATGCAGATATTACTTATTAAAAGTTTCAGTATGCCAAGCTAGTTCTTTTGAAACGGCTTGTGCCTTTTTGTTCAGGGCACCCGAAAAGCACAGCCAAATGCGGTCTTACATTCCATCATCCAAACTTAGCAAATTGATTCGAACGCAGAAAAAGCTGCTTTCATTAAAACAATTAAATCCTTACTATTATCGCCGTATCTGGCCGCTACAGCACAAACATAAATCATCAGTTGGAGGAGCTAAAAGCTTTCAGGTAGAATTGCTCTAGCATCTGCCCCACGCAATGGGCAGAGGAAGGATGGCGTGAACCGGGCTTCTTGGTGGGCAATACTGCTGCCCAAATAAAAACCTGCAGTGTTCCTAAAGTGGATATTATTGCGCTGCCCTGTTTTTGCTCCAGCAGAAAAGCAACGGCTGCCTACGGGCAGGGCGAGTGGGAGGAACGGTGCTTGGGATGAGACGAGCTGGCATCTTTCCCCGGGTGATGGCTCCTGCCCTGCGCGGCCGTCACGGGGTGCGTGTCACCCCGGCTGCGTTTTGCATCGTTGGAACCGTGCAATGGCACTACACGGAGCTAAATCTATGCCCTCCCGCATCCCAGAAACGATTTCATGGGTGAAAAAATATCCTGTTCAATGTGAAATGGTGGAATGGTTTTGGCACAAAGATTTTGGGGATCATCTGGAGCCCTTTTGCTTTCCCTTTTAAGATAATACTTGCACGTGTCCCACGTGTCTGCACCGTCACACGCTCTCCGTGGGGCCAGGCGGTGGGTTGCCTAATAAAAACAGACCTTCCCATGAAACCGCGCTTGCCCTTCAGATCTGGTTGAGACTGCATCAAAGGGCAGACTGTTTAAATATAATTTCACTGGTTATTGAGTGGGTCGTCAGAACGGGATATGAAATTTCAAAGGCTTTTCTCCTCCTGCTCTTCACATCATTCCAGGTCACACTTCCCTACAGGTGCTCCCTGTTGACTCAAGGACACTTCCAGGCAGCAGAATAGCGAAGGAGCAGGGATGGACAGCCCAGCTCATCCTACACATTTTAAATTGCTTAAAAAGACCCAGAAGCCTTTTTGCAAAGTGAGTCTGTGGCAGGGGCTGAAATCAGTGCTCAGCATGTGGCTTGGACAAACAGAGTGGTCATTAGTGACTGTTGTCATTGTCACACCGGTGTAGACTGTTAATTCAGCACAGGAGTCATTAAAAACAAGCCTCGTTTTTTGTAAATGCTAGATGAGTTGACAAAAAAGGAAGAAGACCCTCAATATCCTATATTGCTCGGCTTGTATATTCAGAACAAAAACTCCCAGGAATTTGCTGGGAACAGGATTAGGCACTAATTATTTTCTTATGCCGAAAACCGTTAAAACCCAACCCTGCTTTTCCTCAGCCCATAACCAAGCCAAACTCATTGGCTGTTCAAGAGGGCCCCTCTCTTCCCAGAGGATGTCACCACTTCCAAAGCTTTCACCCCAACTTTGTTCCCGGGTTGAGAAGGTGACATCACCGTCCCCAGTGCTTCTGCCAAGCTGCGCCATCAGCTCGGGGGACATTGGCTCCCTGACACTGTGACTATTCCCGTGTGTCTGAGGTCTCAGGGCTCAGTCTGGTCCCACTCCTGCTCCAGCCCGAGCCCGGGGCTTTAATTGCCTCTGAGCTCACAATTAAAGAGCACCATTCGCTATGCTGCACGGGTGTCCCTCCGTTAGTGTTCCTCCTACCAGGTGCTTTTAATTTATTTGTATTTCCAGCAGCGATAATTGAGTTATCAATTTTGGGCTCTTTTGGGCCAGAAGCATAGAGATCAGAGAGCTATTTTATACACCTAATTATAGATTATTTCCCATAGCTATAAAACCACAGAGACAGATCCAGAAAACGCGTCGTGAGGTACTCTGCGTCCTCTTCATCGCTGCTGACTTCTCCCTATTGCTCCCTTCAACCTCAGGCTGAACACCCTCCAGACAACACAGTTGTCAAAAGCAAGGGATACCTATTTCCCCACAGGACAAAATCTCTCCCCACCCCAGCAGAGAGCTGCTTAAAAATCAAATTCAACTTATACTTAAACAATCTGTTTAAGCCTTTAGCACCTCACAGAGTCAGGCTGAGATTTATTCCATTTCTGTGCAGTTTGGCTATAATCTGGCTCATAACGGGGGCCTGGGGGCCTGCTGAGGAGTGAACATTTTCATTTTTCTTTCCCAATTCTGTTTTTTGGAGGGTTGCATTTGGCGTGGCCCTTCGTGCCCCCGTTCGCTCCCCACTCCCCATGGAGCCACCCTCCATCCCACACGGGTCCGCGCTGCCTTCAGCATCTGCAGATCAGCCAGAGCTGCCCGGAGCACGCCGCAGTGCAGAGCAAGTGCTAAAGTCCAGCGGATCCTATTTTTATATTTACGGAAAGAGATGGGAATCGTCTGTGTGTCGGTATTAGGTTTCTGGTGGTGACATGAAGAGGCCATCCAAGATGTATGACCTAGCAAATGTACTGTAATGCACACATCACATTTGTTCTCCGAGTAAATAGATATTGTCTAGGGTACATTACATCTGTGCTTTCATGTTTAATTTAATGTAAGTGAACTGCCTTAATTTCTCTAAATTGTAGTAATAAACATAATGCTAACAGTGATATTGCTAATAATTTATTTTGCAAGTGATTAATCAACAATGAAATATTTTAATTACCTGTTCCGAAATGCCAAACTCTAAATTAATTATGTGCCATTATATGAATTCATATGTATATATGTATGTACACACTTATATGTGAATTCCAGGGCTAATAAAAATGAATAAACCACCGGATTGGGCAAATACATAGAGCTGAGGGGGGATCTGCTCTCCCCTGCTCTTCTGCCTTTTTGCATTTCATCCTCAGCACAAAGAGAATGAGATTCCAGTGCTTTAAGCAAGTCATTTGTGCTCCTGAAAAATATATTACGTGGAGAAAGTAGCCAACTCCCCGGGTCCCCCACGGCAGAGAGAAGTGCTGCTGCGTGGCGCGGGCAGGGCTGGGGAGCGGGGGCTGAAGAGTGGGGGTCTTTCCAGTGGTCTCTGTGCCGCACCTCGGAGCTCCCTGGGAACAAAGCCAAATGGGATCACGAAGGAGGGAGAAGCGGATGATGCAGACTCCACATCCTCAATTGCAACAATTTTTGGAGGGAAAATGGGGATGAAATTTACAGATTTGGGGCACAACCAAAGACTTTTCCTTTTAGCCTGGGAGGTGGAGGTGCATCTAGGGATGCCAGAAGGCACAAAGCTGAGAGCGTTGGGGTATTTAGCAGCGGAAGCACCCCAGGTGCCCCGAGACAAGGCTGGGCAGAAAGGGGACACCACCTCTTTGCATAAGCACTCAGCCCAGCGCCGATGGCCAAGAGGTCCCCAGCCATCCCGCACTGGCCCCACCCGCGGCAGTGGTCCCCAGCGGATCGGTGCTCCCCATGGCACGTGCAGCACCGAGGGGCAGGGGAACTGCAGGGGAGGGAATCTCTAATTTAGGGGTGGGGAGCGAGACAGTTCTAATGCCTTGTAGCACCGGCCTGAAGAACAGGGTGATTAATGAGAGCAATGGCATGAAGGAACCAGAAACTAAGTAATGAGACCTTTATTTGATACATAATACCACTGGGACCTTCTATAAAGAGAATACCAGGAGCAGGGCTAAGTGTTGCCGGCTTGGGAATGCATCGGGAAGGGGGAAAGTATTGCTGACTTTGCAGTCAAGTGCCTGGGCTGTACACAACTGGGGCTGAAGTGTCGCTCAGAGTAAGCCAGGGACACGTTAATTTGGTCATATATTTTCAGATGGTGGAAAGACACCCTGACTTTTGATTGAGCGTGCTGTGTGGATCTATGCAAAGTTACGGGTTTAAAATGCGGCGTCCAGAGCCGGAGTCGGTCACCTGACGGCTGAATTCCAGCTGGGAGATGAAGAAGCCATTATATACACAACAAGAACTTCCAGCCAAAAATTACTTATGGTTTCAATTGAAGGAGAAGAAGTTGCTGATGGTTTAGGTATGGATGTCAGAAACGCAGCAGTTAACAGCAGAGATGAATGAGAGATTGGGAGGTGATAACTTAGATAAATTGGTGTCTCATCCATATTAAGGAGACAGCTCATCCTCGGTTGCTGCCGGATGACATGAATGGTGGAGCGTATATGGATACTAAAATACATTGGTCTTAAAGTTAAATCCCCAAGAACCATCAGAAATAAGTCTCAGAAGCCAAAGTGAGATCTGATGCACACTGCAAAAATATGCAGTCTGTCAGAGCGCACTGCTCTCTCCATATAACTTCCACCGTTTGTGGGACAATTATAGAGAAAACGATACTGTGATCTGTAAAGCAGTTCCTGGAGTGGTTTTATTCACTAACTCAATGCTATGCATAATCATTGCCAGCAACGTCTCCAGAGGTGTGTGCATAATAGAGAGACATCAAGTCAATGAGTCAAAACATCAGAAAATAAAATTCAGATGAACATCGCGTTCAAAAATTATATCATCTGTCATTTAGCACTGTCTGAAGACCTCCTTATTGAAATAATACATCTAAACCAAAAGTTACCCCAGGCAGTAATACCGTATTGTGCTGTGTTTAGGATCTTAGGATACCAGGAATTGGGGTTTTCTGCAACTTGAGCTGGCTGCCGAAGAAGGTGAGTGGGGGTTATAAACCCTACGGGGATCTTCAAACTGAAGCACCCAACAGACTCGTAGAGGGGAAAGGCAGGGTGCTGGCAGGGGCTGTTCCTCTCCTGTACCCACTTCAAAACCTGCCAAAGGCAGTAGTCACCCCCCCCCAGCGTCACCCATTTCCTTTGCTCTGTGGGTGTCTATAACAATTTTTCTTTTAAGACCCAAATTAGCCTCTAAAAAAGGCATTGTATCCAAATGCAAAAATTAATTTGCCTTCGCTGACATTACACTGCACTGGATTAGATCCTTCGTTCCTCCTGTTCCAAAACACCCAACGAGATAAGAAGTTTCCCTTTTTGAAAATGCTGGTCTGGAAGACCTTTAAATCCCCTAACTAAATTCTTATCATGCCGTTTTCCCAAAGCACCATGTATAGCATCATCTCTGCACTACAGCTCGAAAGGAACAATTCCCTGCAAATGCATGTGTCCCAGGCCCGGAATATCTGCTCCAGGGTGCTTTGGCAGGGATATCACAGTGTGGGCCATAAGGCAAGTATATATATTTATATATAATGTATGCATACATATATATGTGTATTTCTTCTAATACATATATGCACACTCATCTATTTCTGAAAAACAAGGCTTTTATTCTAGGCTTGATTTTCTCCTAAACCACACGAAATCACAGCCTATACTGTTGTACTAAAGGGTAATAAAATATTGCCAAGTTGGTTATCATTTCCCACAAGTTCCTAATAGTGAGTACAGGGAGAAAGATGGTTTTGCTCCCCGCTTTTTTGCTCTTTGCCCGGATCTCCGTGCCTGCAGTGAGCGCAGGTCTCCGCTGCGGCAGCGGTGGTCCCAAAGAGCCAACACCTCGTAATGAGTCCGAGTTGCTCCAGGGTATGAGAATGAACAACGAGCATCCCTGCTGGAAGCAAAATCAGGAACTTGGGTGAGCTTTGCCACCTAGACAACAAATCACCGGGTGTGCTTGAGGGTTCATTTTTCAGGGGGAAACACCGGTGAAACGAGTACTTTGCTGCTTATCTCCTTATTGCTCATCAGTGCTTCTTTGCCCTTCATTTCTTGGAAAAGGCATGGTGCTTAAACGGGTTGAAGGGTGGACGGTGTGAAAGAACTAAGCCACCTCTTTAATCCCAGAGGCTTTCGTAAAGGCTTCATTTTGCTCTCCGGGAAAATCTCAGTCTTCCCGCTTCACTTGCCTCCCTCTCTCCCCCATCCATCCGGGTCGCCTCGTCTGTGTCTGAAGGCATGCTTGCCATCCTTTGAAGAGGTAGTCTCCTCTAAAAAATCAATAGTTAACATTGTCTTTAAATAGTCTGACATTTACCTTTACTGCAGTTTTCATTTCTTTCTGGGATTCCTCAGACATTTGTATTACCCACGAACGTTCCTTATTTCTCTGCCTGTAGCCACCGACCAGGAGCTTTGCAAGGACAGCCGTCCTGGTGGTGTAGCTCACGGCCACAAAGAGGGAGACTCTAGCAAGATAATTGAGAAGACTGGAACTGACTAATAGAAGCATCTTTAATTTATGGAAGACATCAAGTGAGAATAATTACAAGCAAAAGGGTAGCGTAAATCCCTGAAGAAAATATATCCTGAATGCAGCTTTTCCCAACAAGCAAACCTGAAGGCTGGCCCAAAGGTCAAAAATAAAAGACTCTGAGCTTCAACCTCCCAAGCCATCCACCTTTCCTTCCCCCCGCCTTGTCAAGAAATTGTCTAGGGGTTCATTTAGAAAGCTGCTTGTTCAGAGCAGGGCTGTTTGCAATCTGGGAAAGTTAAGCAAATTAGCAGAATTATTAGGTAAGAGGCAATTCTCCACAGCCTGCAAAGCAACCGCTTGTTAAATTAGCTCACACGAGAGAGTTGCACTGATCGAATGATGGCTGCAGTGTTTGCAGAGAGAAGGCTGTGCAGGCATTTTCTTTGGAACAACACTGCTGTACTCCAGCTGAAAAATAAAAAAAGGGGAGTTTGTGCAGATTCCCTGGCAGGCTGGGACAGGCTCCTCGCACAAATGTACTGGAAGACCCCTTTGTCTTTTACACGCATTCCTGCTACCCAGTTCCTTCTGCAATAATAATAATTAAAAAAAAAACTAATTAAAAAACCCAAAACCAATACCTTTAAACTAGCTACTTCTAAAAACAGGGAGGGCTGCGGGAGAGCTGATGCCAGCAGACCCCTGGAAGCAGGTGGCTCGGGGCACCCAGTCCCCACTGGGACTATCAAGGACACCCGGGGCTTTGCAGCTTCGCTGTCCTGGGGCCGCTTTGGGAATGGGTCTTTCAGCAGCTGAAACAGAAGTCAGAGTCCTCCAAGAAGCCAAGGAGAGGGTGGCTCACGCATGGTTTCTGATCATTTTTATATACTCTTTGCCTATTGATTTGATATTTTTATACCTTATGTAGTGCACTTAGTACAGAAAAAAATGGATTAACCAAGTAAATGTGCTTTATTAGCAGGCCTCTGATGGAAAATTATGTCAGTTTTCCATTTAAAAGATGCATCAGATTAATCCACTCATGAATCAATTTGCCCATGCTTGAAAACCTACTAACACCCCACATAAAAATTTCCAGTGTCAAACTGCACGCTGAATATAACGATCAAAGTTTTAAAATGAAGAAAAGGTATTATTGGGAAGTCTTTAGCACTTCTAACACAGCTGAGAATGAAATGCTCATCCCTAAGGTGAAGTGAGGGTGTTACACCAGGCTCAACTGCAACTTCACTCGCAGGAGATGAAGCTGTCTTAGTAAAGTCATGGAATTGCATCCGCCAACATCAGCGCAAGGAACAAACTGCTGGGCTTTTCCAGCCTCACCAGAAGGGCAAAAGTGCCCACAACTGCATGCAGAAGAGCTCTGGAGACCAACAGTGTTTAAAACAGGGCCAAGACACCAGCCAGCTCCATCCCACATAGCCTGGCAAGCCGTTACAAGCCCAAAGACCTGTCAGCGCGGCTGCCGTGGACGTCAGCCGGACCCTGCCGTAACTCTGCCGGCAGACCGATGGGGAGGCTCCAGCGAGCGCCAATTTCTCTGCAGCCCTGGCACAGGTGAGGCTCCCGCGGATGACAAGGGAGGCATTCGCCCACGGGGAATCTGCGAGGTCAGGCTGGGCGTATTCACCAGACAAATCCTCTGCAGTCGCCGGGGATGGACCTGAGCCACCACGCAGAAGCTCTGGATCCAGACTCAACTTTTCTCCCAGGTTTAAGAGATACGGGGTCTGGAGTCAGTTTAAGTCTGCACCCAGCTGTTAGTTAATAGCTACTTTTGGCTGTTCCCTGGTTTCCTAAAATCCCCCTTTTTTTTTATTGACTGCTTCACACTCCATTGCATGATTTAAAATGAAGAAGGATACAACTCTTAAGCCTCTACAATGGGAGTTTTTGGGACAGGATCATTGGACTTGGGATGTGCCGGCTGTTGAACACTGCCCTGTGGCATGAATGGTGCAGTTATTTATATTTTTTTTCTTTTCCTGCTTCTTTCTATGACTGACAGATGTCCCAGCTCAAAGGATTGTCCCAGGTTTTATTCCTCCCAGGCTTTTTTGGCTCATTGGGCCATGCTCCTCACCACAGAAAGATGGATTACACCTTTACTTTTCAGGTGATCCACTTTTCCCCCTAAATACTTAACAACCAACATGTTCCCCCCCCTCTTCTCTTTGTGTAAAAACCTCAAATTGTCTTGCAAAGATAGACGGGGCAACCTAGCTATGATTACTGTCCATCTGGGAATAATGCTGCCAAGGTATTAGACAAAAGTCTACTTATATTTCACTGCTGTGTTTCATTACTAAAGCACGGAGCACACTGGAATTTCACAAAAGAGGACTTTTAGCACAGGAAGGGAGAAGAGGGCTCAGGGTTGGGAATGCCCCTTAAATTCTGTGGGCGTCCCTGTAACGGAGAGGAGCTTCATTAGCCATCTCCCAGCCATCGGCGCTCGGAGCCAAAGCGATGAGCGCACCTTGCTCTCGCAAAGGGACAGATCAGCTCGGCGCAGGGCACGGTCAGCCATGGAAGCCACCCCGTGAGGGGACACAGCTCTTTCTCCTACTCTTTGAGTAAAACTACGATGGCACAAGATCAGGAGCTTTGGCAGCCAATGTGGGGAGATCGAAATGGGGGCTGTCATCTTTAGATGACAACAGACCTGTTTCCAGCCACAGGAGCTGCCGGTACGAGCTAATTGTCCTGCGGTAAATTGTCCAGCACCCAAGTGTCCCTTAGCAAGGCGGTGGCAGAGGCTGCGGGAAGAGGTACTCAGAAGCAGGAGAATGCCTGACAAAAGGGGGATAGAAATTAATTCCTTCCACAACGCCAAGGAGGGACTGCAGGATAATTCATTATTTGTTCCTGAGCGAGTGCAGCATGAGGACACCTCTTACCCCTGGCAGAATATCAGCTCGCGGCTGAACACTTGCATGTTTGGGAAATACTTTCAAATCTCTCCCTCTCTCTCGCTCTTTCTCCCCCACTCAGTGGTGAAAGGAGAAAGCAGAAGCTGTCACACACGGCACAAAATGATGTGTCAGAGGGGGAGGGCAGAAAGAGCTGGAGGCAAACGTTTTCGGAGGGAGGTGCTAAGAGATGTGAAATACCTGTCCCACATGGAGGTGGAAAAGAAGTCCCCGGTGCTCAGTCTCTTGTACCTTCAAGAGAAAGACCAGCCGCGCTCTGCCTCCATCGCTGGGCTACCCAGCTCGTTGTAGCCCACCTGTAGCCGATGGTGCTTTTGCGCTCAGCCCCAGCTCTGTGGTGCAACCCTACCCCGCAGCCCTGGGACTACGGAACACCGCAGTGTTTATTTTTGGTGTTGTACAATAAAAGACAACAACCTATCGCCAGCTGAGATGTCCGGGCACACATTAATATCACAAGGGTAAGGTAAGAGCAGATGAACATTAAAACAGGGAGTCTTGTCTAATCCAGGCAGACCAATTGCATAAGAAAATAATTTTCATGGGGCATTGACAAGCTATTTTCTGTTGTAATTCTGTTTGCTGAATACCCCAAAATGAAGGATTTTATTTCTTGGGAGAAAAAGGAGGACTCCTCCACACCCCAGGCTGGGGTGTTACTACAGCTCAGCGCTGCCGCAGTCACTGAGGTAATGCATGAACCCGCCAAGCTGCTACGAGCGGCCGCGCGCGTGCTGTCTGGCCACCTCAAACACAAAGCAAAGGACGTTTGCTCAAACCTCAGCCAAAGAAGTACACGTGGACACGTTTTTATCTCGCAGTTGCAAAATAGCTGAGGCTGCGCAGGCAGTCGCCGTCGCGCAGCTCACCGGGGCCGGGCGGCAGAGGAGCAGCCCGTGCGCAGGAGCTGAAGCATCCTTCTTCTGTTCTCGGTTGGATGTGCAGATGATACCATCACCCAACCCTTTATTCCTTTGGAAAACACGTGTAGCACATCTCACTTTATGTTTAATCCAAGCTAATGTCCTACAGCTATCGCATGCATGATTATGGCAGTCATTTTTAATTAGGGGTTGTGTCAATAGTATTGACATTTTCATTGCTTTTGGGGGAGTAGAGGGTATTTTCCTGCAGGTGAAGTCCCCTCTTTGCAGTTCTGTAGTCCTCCAGCTGCACCCACTGCACAAAAGGGCTGCGCAGCTTATTTTAAAAATGCAAGAGAATTAAGCCCATTCTCTGTGTAAGTAAATTACAGCGACTTACGCAGCACCAAACTCAAGGAATGCAGAAATGCAAATTCCCTCCACCCTATGGCAAGATTTACAATGTTATTCTGAGTGCGATATTTATCATTAACAGAAACCCTGGCAGGACCTGGGAAATGCCGGTGGCCCTGCGATGAAGAGGGCGCATTCAATAGCTTGCTGGGAAGTGGAGTCCGACATGAACGGCCCAAGCCAGTCACTGCCCTCAGTGATAAACACACTGCAGGAGCTATCAGTCACCCAGAGAAAAGGGGAAGGCAGATCATTACATTTATTGGTCATAGTTTTTCAAGAGTCAATAAAGACCCACTAGAAAAGGCATGGTTAGTAACAGGATTATATATTTCTTTTTGGTCTATCTCAAAAATACCTCTGGCTATACATAACACCAGTAGAAGGTCCGTCTTCTGCCCAATATGTCAGGACGAATCTTACTCCTAGATGAAGGTCCTGGTGTAGATGGTGCTCACATTGTACAGTTTTTAATGTCTTTAACCATCTTTAGCTTTGTATCCTGATAGCCCCTTCAGGCTATCTGTCAATGCCATCTGGGAGGATGACTTCTGCTCAAGCGGTAATGCAGATCTCTTGACTAAAATTGTGCTTCCTTCACTTGACAAACTGTCAGCACAGAACAATTATCTGCCTGTTGGTTTGCTTGTCCTTGCTTTTTTCTCCTCAGAAAAAAAAACAGATGAAGGAAAAGGAGGCACATCATAAAACTCCATGGACAGAATCCAGCTGATCTGATTGCACCACCCAGAGATGCACTTGCAGATGGATTGAAGGTAAAAGTGGGTCCCTTCTTTACCACCTCTTTTGCCACCTTCTCTTCCTACACTCGACTGATGAATGCTCTCAGGTCTTTGGGACAGACAATGTGTCTGTTTTTATCTGTCTTAAGTCCTGTATAAATACGGTGGCTATTAGAGTATCCGTGTATTTAGGCTGATGTGTTTAGCAGCTCTAGATTATGAATTGTTCCTCAAAATAACGTTTGCATTTGCCAACAAAGGTCTTCATTACAGAAGAGGGTCAAGCAAAAAAAGGATTATTCCTACTAATTATTCACTGTTATTTAATATTTGCACAAAAGGTTTGCAGGACCGAGTCCTCAGGATTGCCTTGTTTGAGAAGCTAATAGGGTTTCCAGGAAAGCAGCAGTGCCTGGTGGGCCATCAGAGCCGCCTCTTAGTGGATATGGAGGACAATTAGATTTGATGTAGTTAAGGGGTGGTTGGCTAAAGGCTTATAATGACTTAGCCAGGACCTGATCCTGGGGTTTTCAAAGTCAGTGGTAAAACTTCCACTCAGAGCTGTGCTTTATGGGAAACCGACTGAAGCAGATCCAATTTTCAGACCCTGGCCAGGTTCATGACCTGGGCAGCTCCTGGCTGAAATGGGCAGCCCTGAGCCAGCTCCATTTGCTCCAAAACCCTGCTGTTACATCAGGAGGGACTGGGGAGTGAGCAGGGCTGAAACACAAACTGTTGGGAGGGATATTTGTAATTTTTTGGCCCTTGCCTTAGGTTTGTCCCTATATATTAGCCGTCCCTAGAGAGCTCCCCTGAAGTCTACCAGCTGCCTTCTGCTTGGGCCTCGTATTTCCTTGATTAGCCCATAATAGGCTGTATTGTTATAGAAATTCCTTGCTAAGTGAATTGAATTTCCCGTTCCATAAAGATAAAATTAGATAATAAAAATACTGGCGGAAATCTTCAAGCATGGGTGCCTGAAGGTGGGATCCACATTTAAGCATCTAAATACATGGCCCAACTTTTGTGGCCCCTGTGTGTTCATATCTTCTCTAGCTTCAAGAGAACTGGAAGCTTTCCTCCTATTCAAGGCTCAGGTGGCTTTGGGGGTACCTAAATACAGACCACACTTCTTTAAGGAGAAAACATTTTCATTTACATTCCATGGTTTTGTTCAAGTCATGATGCCTCCAGCTTCCCCATTTGACATTTTTTAGTAACTTAATTATCATTACCAAGGAAGAATTTTAATAATGGTGTTGTTTACATTGGATGCGGCCCTGGGGAATGAGAGAGAATAACCCAGATTGCGGGAGCAGGAGGGAGGAGCGTGGTATTTTGGAAACCCAGGCCACAGCCTGCTGGAAGCATCTGTTTCTACTCAACCTTTTCCTCTAGAGTCCCGATATCATTCACAGCCGAGACTGCCAGCAATTAGGGACGAGTGCTGAGGATTCCCTTCCCCTTGTGCTTTCGTCCCCATCCTTCCTTGTTTATGAATCTCGGGACTGACAGCGGCAGCGTTAAGGTGATGTTTGCTCAGTGACTGCTACTCACGAAGTCATTCCTGTCTCAGCAGATGCCTTTGCTTGAAGCTTCTGAGATGGAAATTAGGAGGTGGGATTAGGTAGTGCTCAGAAAGCAGCTCTGCTAATTGCAAAGCAAATAATTGACAGGGAAAGACAATGTGTCGAGATGTGACTCACAGCTACAGAGGTGGTGGCCACTTGGCTATTTTGCCAAGGGCAGAGCTGTGCTGTGTGGCTGCAGCTGGAAAGCCACAAGCATCCTTACTACCCATGGCCACCAACTGGCTCCACGCTAATGCAGGGACTTGTTGGAGCTGCTCGTTTTCCTCTGCTTGCAGGCACCAATGTCAGTAAATGCACAGTGCAACATCTCTTCTGTTACACCAGGTCTAAGCCTTTTGGATGCACTGTTGGCTGTCTGGAAAGATGTTGCGTTTGTGAAAAATTTTAAAAAAAAATAATCGGTGATTTCTTTTACATGTTTCCAAAAAATCAGCTGGTGGCATGAAGGAAAGCATCCTTCTCTGAGAGCTCATCCATTGCTTCCCACTTCTGCATTTAAAAAAAAAAAAAAAAAGCAGGAATATTTCTGATCGTTTCTGATAGAACCACTTCTCCTTGCTGGCACATTTACACTTCAATACCGACGAACCGCAGAAAGAAAAGAAAGTAACAGAACAATTTAGTACCTTCATCTTCCCAGCAGCAACGTGGACGTGTGTCTGTCATCACTGCTGCACAGACCTTGGCTCTAGCAAAAGGGGTTTCACCACGGAAGATGGTCTCACTGCGTGGCAGCTATGGAGGCACTAGTGACATTTAGTGAAGTTTTGACATCTTCGTATTCTTCTCAGCAGGAGAACTGATCACTGCATCCCCAACCAGAGAGTTGGAGACCTGAGCTCTCAGCCTCCTGTGTGCTCTTCAACCTGAACCTGTTCTCGGGCAGAAACACTGGGTACGTGCCTGATCTAATTGAAGTACGTGGGAAAAAAACCCACCATGTAGGCTTCAGCAGGATTTCAGCGTGGATGTTTAGGCACTGTTAAAGTGCAGAAAAATGAGCTAGCAAAAGTGAGTAAGCACTGTTTTCCTTTTATCTGAAGAAAAGTGCTCCTGCAGTAACATTGCTCCTGATGTCTTTGCCTGTTAAATACCCAGTGACATAAATATTAGACGCATGTTAAGCCTCAGATCCAGCAAATAGCTCCTTATCTTAAAGCACCTAAGAACATTTAAACGGTACCTAAAGGACGAGAGATGTAGAATGAAGTGAAGCAAATTTCTGGTGTGTGAAAAGAGACAAATCTCTGTACTCTCTCATGCCAGGGGTTAACTTAAGTCGTTAAGAAGTAAAGAGGGAAATAATCTCGCATCCGACTTTTGCATCTCAATGGCTCATTATACCAGCAATATTCATGGCTTGTGATAGTCCTATAGATTTACGATGGTTAGGAAAAGATGATGCCCAGCTTACTTTCCCACCAATCATTATTACATGGGAAAGTGAGTGATTTTCTTTAAGTCCATTAGCATAACATTAGTGCTTATAATGACCAGACTGGGGTAGACACTCTACAAGTCTTTTAGGTGAAAAAAAGTCAAACTGGGGTCCCTTTTTTAGGAGCATAGCTTTTATCTCCCGAACAAAAAACTACATTGCTGCCCAGTACAGGATGTGCATATTTGCAATTTGGGGCAATTAGGAACTAGCTGGTATTCCCCCCTCATTCCCGGCTCTGGTAGCCCCGTAACGCCCCTTTTCTTCACTAGAGCCTATTGAACGAGCAGCTCGGCGCGTGGTACAAGACACAAGGAGGGAACTGCAGATCAAAACCTTTATTCTTCATTGCAGCAGGTGAAACACTGAGGCAGGGGGCTGCCGGATGGGCATGAGCGAATACATATGAAAATCCACAGCATTTGCAGTTGAAATACACAGTCCTGAATTGCAGCTGAGATCAATATAGGAGGACGATGGAGATTATCAATCTTGAGTGGTCTCCGTTAGGCAGAATTGACTGGCAACCGCATAATGACTCGGGCTCAGCCCACCAGTTTAGAGCCCGAGTGATAGATCTGCAGATGCCAGTCATCATAATTTCCTTATCGGCAGCGTTCACGTGGCCATTTGTCTTCTGCTACCTGAGTTGTCTCGGTCGGGTTCAAGTATTTTATCCTCCAAGGTGCGTCTGAGAGATCAATGCACAGCTACAGCTGGTTGAAGGGGACCAAATCCATTGAACAGTTGATTTGGTTCCATTTTACCAGCTTTAGCAAAGCATTTGGCCTCACGGGCGGTGGCCAGCAAAGAGGGGAATTCCTCAGGGTCTTTTCTTTCCCGGCCGCCTGGACCTCTTCTGAACTTGCTGCCTGACGCTGCAGTGATTCAAATGGCTTCACTTTCAGGCAGCCGGGATTTATTTAAGCTTCTTAGACGCTACGGCTGAAGAGCAGGTCTGAATTAGAGAGGCAGGTTTAATAGCAGTGGAATAGTCTGCGGTGGTAACCACCAGCCTGGAGCATTTTTAAACCTGGTATTTGGCCCTGTCCGTTTTGGGAGCCACCTTGCTATTACAGTGTGACATAAGTAAAGGCCATTGTTTTAATCCAGATACTTTAATTGTCACCTCCTGCCTCCTTCCTTTCAGTGTTTTATGGCCTGCTGTCCTCCTCCGCGCCCTGCGTTTCGGGGTCTGAAGTGCCACCCAACACGCAGCGGCAGGTAACGCAGCGATGCTCTCTGCTGCGGCCAGCCCAGCCCGCAGCCCAGTCACTCAGGGCGGCACAGCTCGGCTCCCCTCGGGGCTCTCCTTGGCAAATGGGAGGCAAAAGGCTGAAATACCTGAAATCTTTTTTTAGAGGCTAGCAGACTCAGCCTCCCTACCCTGTATCTTCTCACCTGGCACTAAAATCGGTGGTTTCAGCGGTTTTCAGATCTGCTTGAGACAAGCAATGGTTGCATTTGCCATCACCGGAAACCAACAGGGAAGGGGTGGAAAGGAAAAGAAAGGAGGTGGGGTGGGGTGGAAAAAGGGGCTTTTCTTTCTCAGAATCTCATAACGGGGCAATTTGCCCCCCGAACGGCGTGAGCGAGCCCCTGCCGGGCAGCGCTGCCCCAGCCACTCGCCCGCGGGTTCGTGTTGCAGCGCTGGGGAGTTGCTTTCTCCCGGAGAGCCCTGCGGCATGACCACCCCACTGCTAAAAATAACTCGGTAAATCAAATTTGAAAAATCACAGCAGCTCCGATCATTTCTGCACTGGGAGCCAATAAAGTCAGGCCTTTCCTTCTTAACCTAGAGCAGCGCGCAGATATTGCACATTGCCATGTGCATAACCTATTTAAAGAATTTATATGCGTCATAAGGCAAAGGTGACTTTTCCCCCCCTCTTCCTGCAGCCCACCACGCTGCAAGATGATACCAGGAACAAGCACCTGCGCCTATAACCACTGCGCGCAGCAATATTGCAAGTGGGCCAGCGTGATAGCTCCCCGAGAAATCCAGGCTTTGCGTTGTAACGGTAAGTGCTGCAGATCACTTAACTGCCCAAACCCGTTACTCTACGCTGCCTGTAAATAAATGGAGAGAGAGAGAGAGACGGAGAGAGAGAGAAAGAGAGAGAGAATAGCTTTTTAAAAAGAGCTCTACAATTAATTTAATCGAGTTATCTCTAGGTACCTTTTCAAGAGACAATCAAGCCAAGGAACTAAATGAAAACTTAGACAGTGAAGACCTGGAAGTATTAAATTCATGCTTTGGTGCGTTGAAGGAGGCAAAGGAAAGTAATTATTTACCAGTGACTGGGGGGAGGTGGAAGTGCCATCGGTGACGGATGCTGCACTGAGCCGGCAAGCTAAACCCTGACGGGCGCATGGATTTGGGGTTAGCTTGCCCCAAGCTGCCTGAGCATCACCACCGCGCACTGAAAACACTCTCTGCTGCCCGGGTACACTTCCTCTGTCCTGGTCCCATTGATTTGGGGAGAGTCATTTGAAATCGGCGCTGTGAGAGAGCAGCAAGGGGCTTACACCGAGCATCTTCTGCCAGGGACGAGTGCTGTCCCCACTCCCCCCCCAAGCTTTGCTTCGGGGACTGCCCGGGAACACATTTGAAATCAATGCAAGTTGGCGTGGATGCTCTGTAACGTTTTGTTTAAATTCTCTGCAGTGAGTTATGAGTGAGCTTTTCCTTTTTAGAAAATTAGTTTTTCTCTTCTGGATGCCATTAATCAAAACTAATGATGTCTCTCTGGTGGTGAGGCTTTCCCAGCAGCCGAGAAAGAGCAGCCCACGCTACGGGCTGGAGAGGACTGCAACCCACCAGGGCTTGTAGCCTCCTGGAGCTCCCCGCCGGCCCGGGTACCACCAGGTTGGGCGCTGAGGCTCTACAACCCATCCGAGCAAGATGAATTACAGAGGCGTTGCTCAGACGTTTTGAAAGGTCTGAGCTGTGCTGAAGCTCCTGATCTCTCCGGCGAGGCAGTGTTCAGCCCCTGAGATGCCTGTGGGTCCCCACACCGGTGAAAGATGGGGTACGGGGTTCACCTCTGCCCGTGCAGCACTGCCAGGTTCAGCAGGCAGATCCGGCAGGAGAGCTTTGCTTAGCTCTCACCGCCAGGCAGGGCTCCGGCGTCCCTCTCCCAAGTTGCCCAAGTTGCAAGCGCAGCCCGCGACGGCACCATCTCCCGGCTCCAAAACCTCCACCACCCGACACCACCAAATTTAGATTTGCTGCCCAAAGTGAAGCCCGGTCCAGTCACTTCCCCGTGAAATTGGGTCTCATGTTGGAAAGGTCCTTTCTGGCCGGTCTGTCCCCAGGGCTGGGATCGGGTGCTGGTGCCACCCTCCGCAGGACCCTGCTCCAAGCCCTGCCTGCCCGTCGCACTGGCACATCCCTGGGCTGGGCACGGTCCACGCGTGCTGCAGGATGGCACTGGGGAGCCACGGGCACACTGAGCAAGCAAGACTTGTTATTCAGATGTGTTAGAGGCAAAGCCAAGCCAAAATAACAAAATAAACCCATGCGTCACATTTGTGTCTCTGTCGACCGTTGCGTAGTGCCTCTGTTTTGCTTTTGGCGCAGGTGACAGCTCCGCTGTTAACCATTACAGGCACGAGAACGGGCAAAATCCCCGCACTACCAAACCACTGCCATGGCAAATGGGATCAGTAGTAGGCAACGTAAGAGGACCTGATCTATTGCAGACCTTTCCACTTTAGCCTCGATATTCTAATACAGACGTGTTATAGACAGTACAGCAAAGCCAAAGAATTTATCAGCGTTTGTCGATATTCCTAATGAAGCAGAAGATTCAACATGCAATAGAATTAGCCTACAACGAACCCTTGCGTAGGGCCCATCCTTCTGAGTCCAGAAATCTCCTGCCTATTCCAGTCCGATACCCTTTTGAGAAATGAGCATCCCTCGAAGCCATTATCATTATAAGCTAAAAGGCCAAATGAGACAAAGTACTGTTGCTCTTCATCTGAATAAACAAATCATTTTTAGATCAAATGCATTAACAATTTATCATCCTAAAATCCAATCAAAAGGAAAAAACAACAATACAGAACATTGATTTCCTACAGCTTTATCTTAATGAAGTGCACATTCCCTTCGTAATTAGCTTTGGAAGGTTTTTTCCCTTTTCTTCAAGCTAATGTGTTATTTGATTTCCATCCAAACATTACTAAATCGGAGGAAATTTCCCCCAAATGAAGTGGCTTTTGATAATACAGGAAAATGTCTACTCTCTCACTTTGCTATTTTTTCCACCAAAGAGCCATACTTGTACTGCAGATGATTCAACTTTATTGCCCAGTGCCTTTGCGAGGCTGCTTAAATCAATGCCACAGTTGCTGTATTCTGTACAACGTGCCATTTGTAAACCAGAAAATACAACCTCACCGCTTTTATCCATTTCCTCACAGACATCAAATATTAATTTAACTTATATTATTACAGGGAAAAAGTGGACCGCGTTTTATTAGCATTTCTAAAATTATAGATATCCAACCCAAAAAGTAGACTCCAGACAAGGCTCGAGAGTCTACTACTTGGATTTTATTTGACTTAATTAAAAAGCACTCAGTTCCCTTCTGCACTAAAGCAGTTGCTGACATTGCAGTAGCCACTGAGTCTTTCAAACCAAAACTATTACCTGAACTTAATAAAGTGTCTATTTAATTTATACACCCCCCGAACTCACCTGTCTCCCACAGACACAACGTGGTTCTCGCTAATGACCAGCAATGGCAGCGAGTTGAGGGCAAACTCCCCAGCACACCGGGGTAACTCAGCTGCCCCATAACGGGATTTCCATCACCTTTTATCTGCCTCCTCTGCCATTAATACCATTATCCAATATCCACGATCCAACGATCCACCGCACATTGCTGGAAACACTTTTTGCCAGGTCTCCGTTCGTCCCCTAAATCTCTCTTTTAAATCTTTTCTTCTTTAAATGATGCTGAACAGCGGACTATTGCTTTCATCCTGCTTCACTGAGTATTTGCTGAAACGCAATGGCTAGTTTGATAGCCCGGTTTTATTTGGATGTATTGCCGAGGTATACCCGGCAGTATCTATGACAGAGAATAAAGCCCCAAACCCTACAATTATCACCTTATTCCATAGTTGTACAGCAAGTCCAAAGTGACCTTATCAAAATCTTGGCTCTCAAGACAAGAATCTCTTTCTTAATCCAAATTTTCATCCTCGGCCTCTTATAAAAATAAAGGTCCTATTCCAGGCGCAGCCCCGATCTGTTCTGGCAGAACAGAACGTCAATACCTGGAGGGAGCGGCAGATGCTCCGGCTCCACGTGGGACCGGGACGGACGCTCTCAGGCTGTTCGCCTGCAACGCGAAGCTCGGAGCGCATCTCCGGGAGCTCCACCGGCGGTGGAAATAGTTGTGGGGTTGGATTTTTTTTTTATTTTTTTTTTCCCAACTCACACACTCAAAAGAGAACAAAGCCGCTCCCTAATACAGTTCGTGCGTTTTATGGACCAAACAATTAAACAGGTTTTAAAACATCTGCTGACTGCATAATTCCATACAGGGGAGTGTACTCAGCATTTTTAAACAGCAACTGATACGAGATACCACTTAATAGTACAAAACACCAGCAGTCCCGTTAAAATCAATAGAAAATTAGATGCTATGAAAATGCAATATGTGTCCAATTAGTTATAATTGGAGCAAACGGTGATGCAGATAAACTCCTGGAGGAAAACGTATTTGTCCAGAACGCTCCCTGCCTGCTTTCGGCAGGGCAGAGCAGCGGCAGCGGCGGGCTCTGCTGTATCCTAGAGCATGAATGATGATCCATCTAATGCACGTGTGTTAACTGTTATCTAATTATGGAGTTGCTGGGAGCCTGCAGGACTGCGCTGGTGCACCACTGTGCGGGGTGAAAAATGATCCTCTGTCACACGGAAACCTCCCAGTTGGACTTGACAAATTATGCCAGCAAACCTGTTTAAGAACTAAAAAATCCTTGGACACGGTGACAGGCAGAGAAAGATGCTGTTCAGGGACAGTTATTTATTTATTTATCCGGCAGAGTTTAAGAATTGCAGCTCAGTCCCACGGATACTCACTTTTTTCCCTGCCTGCCTGTTGTTATATCAGTCCAAACTCCTTCTCCCCGATTATTTTTCAGGCTTCTTTCAACTCCTGAAAACTCAGCTGCACGGCAAAACGGGAACTAGGTTATGTGATTCTAACGCTTTATTTTTAACATCTTTGGTGCAACATATTGGCCTCCTCTTTGTTTCATCTTATGACTAAAGAAAAAGAGCAAAGAGCCCACGTCGCAGCGGCACGAAAGGTACATCCCCAGCCAAGCCTCGCTCCAGCCCCTTCATGCCTTTGCCGCAGCTGGAAGCACATCACTTGTGGTACAACAAACGTTATTAATTTGGGGGGCATTTTTTCATATAAGCACTATAAAGTATCTGTTATATTGCCAAAACTATTGACTCAGAGCTAAGAAGCCATAACTTTCTCCAGGGTTCGTATTTTATTCCCGTTTTAAGTTAATAATTCAAATTATCAAAGACTTATGGCCACCAACAAAAAAAAGAAAAAAGAAAAAACCTCAAAAGCTCATGTTTACCCAGACCTGAAACCTTTTTGCATTATTGGACACTCTGTTACTTACACCGTTAAGGGAACCGTCTCTCAAGAAAGAGGGGGAGAAAAAAAAAAAGAAGTGGCAGCTTTTATTTGTTACGCTGACTCAGCCGAACGGTGGAACAAGAAACGTTAAGACCCAATCCATAACTTTTGTGGCCGCTCAAAGGACGTATTCTTCCTCGACACTGATAAAAGTTTAATATGTAGTTGCCCAGGTTTTTAATAAACTTGTCAACAAAAGAGCAAGGCAAATTGATGGGGACCTTCCCAGGAATAAATTCAGCTTCAAATAGGCCGAATGAGCGTGGAGGACAGGGAGGGGACGGCGCACGGGCGACTTTTGCTGGTCTTTGCAAAAATGGCACAATAGATTTTAGCGGGTGCGTCGTATTGTCTCAAAGACAAGGCTTTAGGACGAAGCTGGCTTAATTTAAAGGCAGCAAGGTGGTGCAGCGCACGGTGCGTCAGAGCCCTGACGCCGGTGAGGAGGGGAAGGGACAGAGCCCCCCTGCAAATACCCCTCTCGCCCGGTCTGCCCGCGCATCCCCGGCCAGCACAGACCCCCTCAGGGAAAAGCCGTGGCGTCACTCCCTGCTTTTTATCCCAGATCCCCCAACGAGCATATATCAGTACATCCCCTGCCAGGTATCGCCAGCACAGCCATATCCCCCGCTTGGCCAAACCGTCCCTGCTCCCAGCTCCACTTTTTCCCTTCAAATACTCAAGGCTGAGCTTAATTCAAGCAAAACACAGTTCTTCTCCACTGCTGGTGCGGGAGCTGGATACGCACTCCCGCAGCCTATAGCGACACGTACCCCTGGCATATAGGAACCAGTTATATGGCATCCATGGGGACACAAGCCACACACTGTCCACCTTCTGCAAGGTTAGGAGTGAAATCACTGCATGAGAGTCATTATTTTCTACTAGCCTCAATCAAGTTGGCGCCTTAAATTATTAAGACTTGGGGTGGTTTGTTTTGGTTTTTTTTTTGTTAATTTGTTTACCCGAAGTAAACACCAATATTAAATCAGAGCTTCCAATCATCTCACTGCCAGCAAATTAACCCACGGCATCCCAGAAGGGGACACCAGTCTCTCTCCATCTCAGCAACCCCTTGCCACACTTTGGTTCCTGGATCACCGGTTCCTTCCCAACGCCCTCCTTCGCCGGCACCCAACAGCTTCAGCAGCCGGAGGCCAAGTCCTGCCTGCGACGCCGGGTCGCTTCTCAGATTGGAAGCGCTGCCCCAGCCATCGTGGTGAACTTTATTCTTGATTGCTCTTAGGTCACCGGATTCCTGCTCCCGTAGCTTTATCCGACTCCCCAAATGCCAGGGTTGACTTGCCTATGTAAGGGCTTTGCGGGGATGGCTCCCGTCCTTACAGCTGCTGGGTGACTTCTGCGGGCGGTGGTCACGAGTCCCGCGCCTCCCGGCTGCCCAGATGCCACCTAATCCGCTCCCACCAGAAGGGCAGCTGAGAATGAGCGCTATTTATAGCAGTTGTTCCCTGGTCCCCCCCTGGACTCATCAGTCTGCCCAGGGCTTTTTTAGATAGCGGCACAGGTCCCAGCACAGGCCATATCTGGGCATGGCGAGGCCTTTACAGGCATGGCCCTCTGCTTCAGGGGAAAAAAAAAAAAGAAAGGAGGGGAAAAAAAAGGAAAACCCTGCTTCTGTTGGAGGTGTGAGTCACCCCACTTCCCCCGAGCCCCAGCATAGCCTCCTGAGCACCACCAGCAACTGCCCCGACTGCCAAAACCCTTTGACTATTAAATTCTGCTTTGTTCAAGACATATCTGTGTCTGAAAGCCTTCCGCTTGTACGCAAGGATATAGGATATCCACCATCGGCCTCTGCTCCTCCATACAGACTGCTTTGCAAAAATACACGCTAAACCAGGGATGCACACGGATGCCGGTTAAACCGCGCAAGCAAAAACGCCTTCAGAGCATCACGGGGCGCAGCAGCGGGCAGGAGGATGCAGCCCGCGGGGACGCTGCTCCTCCTGCCCATGCAGGTACCCCCCGAGGTCCTCCCGGCTGTGCATGGGGACGGCTGGGCAAGCCTGGGGACCGCGCTGGCATTGCACAACCTCCCCTGCCCCGGCAGAGTCACCCAGCACCGTGGCACTGTGCCGTATTGCACCCAGACCGGCAACCACCATCTGTGAGGCTGAAGCATCTCATGGACCCCATTGCCCGGCTCCCTCCCGCTCGGGAGCCTGCTCGGGCAGCCACGGCCCCGCGGGGTCCTGGTTGAGGCGCAGCCTCGGCACCTCACGCCCTGCACCCGCTCGGAGACACTGGGGAGTCCAGACGAGCCCGCACGTCGGCGTGAGGGCAGAGAGGGCACAGTCCAGCCAGGCTGTGCCGTCCCCCAAAACAGCCGTCGGCGTCGCTGTGCAAGCCGAGGCCAAAGCAGGGGAGTCCTACAAACCCGGGACAAGCTTGTCCTTGGCCAACTGCACCAACCTGCCTCGGCCTCCTCCAGCTTTAGCCTCGACGTGCAAGCAACGGCTTCAGCAACTCCACAGCGAGCACCCGCTCTGCCTCGGGGGGAAACTGAGGCAGGGGAGCGACACGGCTCGCCTGCAAGCCCAGCGAGGCGGCGGTGGAGCCCGTGCCCTCGGCTCCCATCCTCAGAGCACCGGGCTGCTCTCACCGTGACCCCCCCCCACATCCCAAGGCGAAAGCATCTTGCGGCATCGCTGCCCGCTCAGCCGAGGTCAAGAGCAACTCCAGCGCCAAGCGGCAAACGTTTAAACCCAGCATCTTCCCTGGGAGGCAATCGCAAACGTGGTACTTAAATCAGCCCTGGGCTTTCAGGGGAGGGATCGGAGCTGAGGAGCGAGGATATTTCTCTCGCGAGGAACACACCACCCCCTCGCCCACAGTCACTGCTAAGTGCAAGATGTGGTGAAAGTCTTTAAAAATAGATATATTCCCAAGCAATTCATGCCGCTTGCATCTGGCAGGGCAGACCTAGGATGGAAGCTCTCTCTTACTGACTAAAAATGATCATTAGCAGCTCGAGGCTCGGGCAACCTTGACTCTCTCCTCCTCTCTTCAGGGCCTTCTCTTGTTCTTGGCCTAAACCAGCCCTGGGAAACACAGGGGAAGCCCTGCCCAGCTAGGCTGGTGTCAAAGGCAGGGAAAGATACTGCAGTGCAGTGCTGATCTCTTCTGCAATCGGACGTGCAGACTAGCCCGAATGCTGAGTCAGCACAATTTCTTTTTTGATTGGTTGATCTGAGTAACATACTTTCAATGTATGCTAAAGGGGGCAGCAATTAATACATTTTCCCCCCTTTCCCCACTTTTCCAAGTGGCTTCGAATCGGATGCACGAATCTCACCCCCAAAGTCGCTCTCTGGTCCTAAATATTCTGAGGCTCTTTCATTTTTAATTTAGGGCATTAAAAAAAAAAAAATTTGCAATCTAAGCGATGCTCACTTTGATCGACTTGTGCTGCTGCAGCTAAAATATCTGTCCTGCAGGTCAATCTAATCATGCTTAATAGCAGTTTATTCTTCAACGCAACATTTTTCACGTTGGGTCGACAGTTTTAAATGAGATTGCTGATGCACCCCTTTACTAATGCTTTTACCAGGGCCAGCACATCCCTTGAAATACTTGTGCAATAAAATGCTTTATTGCTCTTGATGAATGCACTATTAAACTTGAATTGCAAACATGCCCCCCCCCCCCCCCCTTTCTTTTTTTTCAAAAGAGGATGCTGGAATTTATGGGACCACCTGTCTTCTAATATTAAGTAATAGTAACAACAGTAATAATAGATCATCAACATAACAGACGCACAAAACTAAAAAGAAAAAAAAACCTACCGTGGAAAACCGCATGGCACAAATTTGTCCCTGTGCTCTCGTGTGCACGTGCGAAATATCCATCTTATACCCACTGGTAGTTCCGCTTATATGCGGAGAATTCATCTTGAGAACGGCTGGATTTTGTGAGGCATAGAATAGAAAAATTTAACTAATTTGGTCCACTGGATTTATGGCTTTTACAATTCTCAAAGCTCCTGTTTCCGCGCCCGGAACTGCACACTCCTCGCTTTGCAGGATGGTCGGGTGCAGTTGAGCATCCCGGCGCTGCGGCGCGCAGCGGGTCCAGCACCGATGCTCCTTGCAGCGCGCCTGCCACAGCGCTCAGGCCTGGGAGATGCTCACCAGTTGATAAAAAGTGAAAAAGAAGTGGCTTCATTTTAGCTACCAAATAGAGCGGACCTAGTGCGAGGTAACGGTCACAGTTTTCATCCAAAGAGGTGTAAAAGGGAAGAGGAGCTGCCACAAAGCAGAAGAACGGCGCAAACTGGTTGCCGAAGGCCTACAGCCATCATCTGCTCCCATCGGCGCCAACAGCAAGGGGCGGCCGTGGCTCTGGGGGGGCCACGCACAGATACCCCACTTCATTTTTCACATCATCCAAGCCCGGGTGCCTCAGGACACGTGCCACGGCGAAGCCTCCCCTGCCACCTCCGCTCCCACGCTGCGAGACAGCGCTCAGAATTATAGCTTTGAAAATATTTACATAAAAAATAAATCTGAGCACTTAGTGACTTCCTGAAGCTAACAATTCCATGTGATTAACAAGCGTATTAATTCAGAGAGGGGGGGAAGGAGATAAAAATTGCATTAGGAATGCAGGTATCTACTGTAAATCAGACCATGAGCACCTTCGCAAGAGCAACGTGTAGTGGCACAGGAGTTTTAGTAAAACCTGCTCTCAGGAAAGAAAGAAAGGAAAGAAAAGAGAAAGAGAGAGAGAAAGAAAAAAGAGGACAAAGGGAAAAGGGAAAAAGGGAAAAAGGAAAGTGAAAGGGAAAGGAAAAGGGAAAGGGAAAGGAAAAGAAAAAAGAAAAATAAAAAGAAAAGGAAAAAGAAAAAGAAAAATAAAAATAAAAAGAAAAAGAAAAAGAAAAAGAAAAAGAAAAAGAAAAAGAAAAAGAAAAAGAAAAAGAAAAAGAAAAAGAAAAAGAAAAAGATAAAGAAAAAGAAAAAGAAAAAGAAAAAGAAAAAGAAAAAGAAAAAGAAAAAGAAAAAGAAAAAGAAAAAGAAAAAGAAAAAGAAAAAAGGAAAAGGAAAAAGAAAAAAGAGAAAAGAGAAAAAGAAAAAAGAAAAGGAAAAAGAGAAAAAAGACAATGAAAGAAAGTAGGAACGGAAATAAGGAAGGAGAAAGAAAAGGAAAGGAGGTGGGGCAACGGGTCAGCAAGGAGAGGAGGGAAATCTTATATATAAATTATATATAACATATAATTTTATGTTATATCCAGAATGGTGAAAATTGTCCTCATTTTTCATCAGAGACTCAAGCTAACATTGGTGACTTACAAGGGAGCGAAACTGCAACCCCACTTGGGCACCGGAGCTTTGCTGCCCGGGCTCAGCTCGTTTCCCAGCACCCACCAGCATCCTATTTATATCTGACCCCAAAGCGGGGCTGGACACCCGCAGGACGCGTCTGGGGGCTGGTGGGGCTGAGCCCAGGGGACGCTGCATCCCTGCAGCGAGGCACCGAGAGACCCGGCCACGGCCTGTGGGGAAAACCCCGGCTTTGTGGGGCCCGGCATAACCACAGCATCCTAAAATGTTAGCGGGATGATGTGCAAATCAGCCGCCCTCCAGCGCCAACCCGGCCTTGCCAAAGCCACCTGGCAAAGAAAAGGCTCCTCCCCTGCGAGGAAGGGGCTCGGCGCTTCCCACGCCTCCATCAGCCACGGTATTTACTTTAAACAACAACAAAAAAAGCTTTTAATAAACCCCACCAAATCCTCCAGGAAGGAAACCTCCCCGACGGTGCAGCCTGCCCTTTCCAACCCGCTGTTCCCCACCGCCTGCTCACGGTTAAACCCCCTTCGGCGTATGTGTAACAAGTGACGACCGCGCTCGCCGTCGACGGAGCCGCATAAAGACTCTGCAAAATCCAAACTCCGAGTCTCGCCCGCCACCCGTGCCCGGGAGAGGACGCTGCGACGGGTGAGACTTGCCGACCCTCGGCGCGGGATGCCGAGGCATCGCACCCACCAGGCGGTGCCTTAGGAGCCCGCTGGCCACGTGAAGAGGGCCGTCGCGATCGCAGGGAAATCACTCAAAAGCAAAATGTTGCTCTCCACCGCTCCGGAGAAATGGGAATGGGGTTTCAGGGAGCCGGGAGCGGCTTTCGGAGGAGTTCAGCTTTGCCCGTCATTACAGGCATGAGGATGTTTGGGGCTGAGAGCTTTAAACCCTCAGACGCGACTCCCACCTAGGCAGAATGTTAAACTCGTGTTTAAACCCCATTCCTTTCACCTTGCCTCGTTATTGTAGGATCCTGGAAAAACAGGCAACTGTTTTTCATTGCAAAAGGTTAAAAAAGGAAAAGAGAAAGCCAGTGAAGGCTTCCAGAATTAAAGGAGCTAATTTTCTTACATCCCTTCGGGAAAATAAGACCCCCTGTATTCAGAGCGCTCCTCTGGCTTTAGCTGGGATGTGCTGACGCGATGGCTCAGCACACCGACCGGGAACATCTCCTCCTCTCCAGTTTTAGGCACTGAAAGTTTTAGTGTGGGAAAGATTCGAAAAGCGGCGTTTGCACGCTAATTTAAAGCTCAAACCCTGCCCACCCGAGTCACAACTGTTGTATCCTTTTTCTCTCTCTTCTTCTCCCCCCCGCCTCCCATCTCCTTTTGTTTTTCCTAGATTTAAAGACCAGCCGGCTCTGTTTGCTATCTAGCCTTATTTTTTTGGGGAAAAAAAAAGGGGTTGTCGGAGAAGCAGGAGAAAGGAGCGCTTGGCCTGCATCCCTGTTAAAACCCTGGAGTGGACAGCCAGCTTTCCTCTGGCATCGCCTTTCAAAGCCCATGCCGCAGTCAGCATATTGAATATTTAATGTCCTGATGAGCATTTCCACCTGCTGACACAGGCAAAGTGACAGAACAATACACGCGCTGGAACAAGATCATCAATTGACTCCCCAGTCGGTCTGCCGGGTCAGGCAGTTAAAAAAAAAAGAATAACAATAATAATATAAAATAACGCGTCTGTCTTTTTTTCCCCCGCTTTGCCCGGGGTCACACACTGCTCCTCTGAGAAGGGTTCCCACCTGAAATACATACTTCTTTACATTCCATAGCTTGCCAGGTCCATATGGGCATATAAAGAAGTATGTCTCTCAAGCAGGTAGTTTCAATATGCGCATTTATACGGTCACAGGAGGAAAAATAACGCTGATTTACAATTTACATCCCCAGAGTGAGTTACGGCTCCGGTTAAACCCGCAGCCGTCCCTCCTGCCCAGCCCATGTGCACACCCTGAGACACGCACCCCTGGCTCCCGCTCCTCGCCGGCCATCCTGGGCTTTGCCCTCGGTGGGTGATGGAGTTTTGGTCCCCGGGAAGAGGAATTGGATAATTCACCGGACACAAAGCGGCAGCGGTCCGGTGGCTGCCCTGGCAGGGGCTCTTTGTCACGTAAACAGCACAGAGTAAAAGCCAACCTCCCACTCCACCTCAAAAGTAGGTGTTTCGTTCGAAATCATAAACTTTCAGCAATTAAAAAGACCGAAATGTGGTTTAGTGGAAGGGTTTTGCTTTATATGCATAGAGATACAGTTTTAGACAAAGCCATGTGGGGGAAAGTGAAATATATATTATTTCCCAATTGCCTCCATCCTGCAATTTGGAAACAAAAAGCCAATTTGTTTTCAGAGAGCCAAAAATCAAACGGCCAGCCACTGATTTACAAACCGACGCGGGGAAGGAGCGCTCCATTTGCCAGAGTAAGAAAACTCATCAGCTCCAGACAAGCAATTGCTTTCATCAGTAAGTAGAGATTAAAGCATAGGAAGAAGAAAGCGTCTTACCTAGTGAATCCAGTGATTTTTCCTCTGCTGGTCACTGGGAGTGAGACACTACCTCGCAGATAAACGAACCCCAAAAGATAGCACGTGCCTTTTGGGGCGTTCAGGGTATTTAAATAATAATAAAAAAAAAAATATTCAAAATTGCTTCTAATAACTCATCCAGTTGAGCTCCAGGCCAGCTGAGGGGTTTCAGGGAGACACCTGCAGATGCGCAACATAAAAGGCAGCCAAAGCACGGTGCCGGGAGCTCGGGCCAAAGTCTTTTTGAGTTATTCCCGCAGCCCCTGCGGGATGCGCGCCCGCCTGCGCGCTGCCGTGCGCTTCTGCACCCGTGGGGCTCGGCCCCCGCGCGCGGCCGCTGGCTCTCCCCCTCTGCCTCGCCTCCCCGCAGCCACGCTGAGCTTTAAAGCTCCCCGGACAATGTGGGCCGAGTGGCAGAGCTGCAAAACGCCGCCCGGGCTGAATAGGAGACTATTATAGGCAGGATTTAGGCAGGGAGCGCCGGCGGAGGTCACGCCGGGCGCTGCCTGCTCGCTGCCTGCTCGCTCAGCACGGCGCGCGGGGCGCGCTCACCTGCGCCCGCCGCCCCTCGCCCCGCCGCCGCCGCCGATCGATACCAATTTACAGGCAGATGTGGAATGGCTGCCTTCGTGTTAATGAATTTTACCGCTTCTCGCCGTCTTCTAATGAACCCTTTAAAGAGGGTTTAAGTAAACTTAGCAAGTGGCAAACTAAGCACTTTGGAATACCTAATTGCATCGATGCTTTTCCACTGCTTTTTAAAATATCCCTGCCGGCTGGGGAGTAAATATTTCCCTGCTCCCCATCGACTTCCAGCACCACTGAAAAGCAAAGGCCGTGCGGAGCCGGGGGTGTAAATCCGCTGTGCTCAGCGCCCCCCCCCGAAAATGGCTTTACACCACGCATGCAACACCGGCACATGCCTCTCGGTCCTGGCTCCGTGCAGCTTCCCTCCTCAGCCCCTGAGTTTGGTGGCCCTTTTAACCATCATTATTTGTCTCATTTCAAGGGAAATTGCAACCTTTCGTTTGGATTAAGGGGAAGAGAGATGGAGCTGTGGCACCATTGTAATGCATGACTGCAGTGAAATTAAAGCAAAAGGGAGAACTGAGGAGTGTGGGGGAAAGTCTGAGTGCTTAAGATTGGGGGGGAAAAAAACCCAAACCCACAATAAAAATCACAGTGCCGGCGGGGGGTTTTGCACAGCCAAGGCACTCCATGGCATTGAATTTCCTTCCGACCGACAGCAGTAGGACAGCTACCGGACTTCTCGGACCATTAAACACCTGCAACTCACAGCCCGTTTGCTATCTTTAAATGCGTTGGACATAGGCTGTCCTGAACGGCCCCCAACTCCTGCGGACGAGCAGGACAGCGGCTGCTGGCCGCTCAAGAGAGCACTATGAGAGAGCTAAAAAAAAAAATGACCTTTTAAATCCTCACTCAAGCTGAAGACAATGACACAACCACGGCAGCAAAGTTCATCCCGCAGATTTGAATTTGCTTTGAGGCTCCGTGTGGAAGCTCAGCGCTTTCCAGGGTTGTGCCTTTTGGTGGAGGAGCAGATAAACGGCGTGACGGTGCTTTTCATGGTGACACCAGAGGTGCCCTGTGCTTCCCATCCTGCAGCCACCACCAGGAGTAAGTGGTGGTGGGCGAGCGTCACCCAACGTCCTCGACCCACCTGGGCTCGCGGAGCTCCCGGGCTTGCTCTAAGCAGGAGGACATGCGCAGTAAACC
The DNA here is from genome assembly GCA_017639485.1 of Pluvialis apricaria. Taxonomy (NCBI): domain Eukaryota; kingdom Metazoa; phylum Chordata; class Aves; order Charadriiformes; family Charadriidae; genus Pluvialis; species Pluvialis apricaria. The sequence goes on from CM030021.1 coordinate 15,169,239, forward strand.
TGTGGCTGTTCGGGGGAGAAAAATGGATGGAGACCTGGAGAGTGCAGAGGCCGAGGGGCAAAGAAAAGGGAAGGGAAGAGCCCGAGGTATTGCCCGGAGGCGGAGGGAGGAGGAGGATGGTGGGAGGGATGGAAAGCAAGGTGCTGCATGTTATATCCCTGCTCCGTCCCAGGCTCGAGGTGCTGCTCACGTCCAGGTGGCAAAGTTGAGCTGGAGCTGTGCAGCACAAAACTTTGGGGACTTTGGAGACAGCCCGTGTTTCGGGCTGGGCGCCGGAGAAGGGAGAGGCAAGCGGGGCCGAGGCAGAGGCAAGCGCCGGCCCCAGCGCAGCCCACGGCAGAGGGACCGGGCACGGGGCTCGGTCCTTGCGAGACACAGGCACAACCCTCCACTCCAGAGAAACCCAGCAATTAAACCCACAGCACAAACCACAGATTTCTGCCTATACAATTACAGACGATCGCTGAGTGCACACTCACTCCGGCACAGGGATACACATATATCCATACTCTAAACACAGCCTGGAGATGCGTTGGGTTTGGATGACATGTTCCACCTGCTTTTACATACCTATGTATAAAGATGTGTAAAATATACATATGTGTGCTATAAAACATCCCTAAATGTGTGGGTATGTGTGTATGTAGCACAATATCCACCTCACAATACTGATGTCTATACGGTTATGTGACGAGGTATCACCACTATCATGTAAAATACAATGACCGTAGTCAACTCCGAGCTGCAGAAGCAGTAACAGTCAGTTGATGTATGAGGTGTAACCTGAATTCCAAACCCTTGCAGGGAAAAACCTAACTTCTCCTCCTCCTCACATTCCCTTTCTCATCGTCCACAAACCATAGGCCTGTAATTAATGCTCATTTCTCGGCATTTTAACAGTTAATCACCGCAGCATTGAGATCATTGCAAGTTAGGCTAAGTTTAACCACATTTCACCCTTTCGCTCTGGCTGGTATTAGCTCATAGCAGTAGTTTGTTGCAAATAAATAAATAAAGCCCCAATCCCCCCAGGTGTCATTAGCCAGCCTGTGTCTGAATTAGGCATTTAAAGGCCGGTTTAACCTTGCAGAACGCTTGCATGTCAAAGTTCTAACATTTCAGTTCAGATTATTCTAGTGCACTGCTTGCTCTGCAGTTTGTTAGGGCTTTTTTTTTTTTTTTTTAAATGCGGAGTATGCCACAGCAGAACAAAAAAAAGAAGGGGGGTGGGGGGGGAAGAGAGAAGGTCTCCTAACCCATCCACAGATTAGACACACACCCAGAACATCCCCGCACAGACACACACAGGCGGCACACACGCACACACACACACGCACACACACAGAGATATTTGCTGCCTGCAAAAGCCCACATTTAAGTCCCCGGGTAAGTTGGATGGGCACTCAGTCCTGCATTGGCCACAGAAAAAGTGTTTAAAAACAAGCTGAGCTGGTAGCGGTTAAAGGCAAGGCAGGGAGCAGAAGAGAGGAAGGAGGAGGGGGAAAAAAAAACCAGAAGAGACATACCAGTTAGGAGGTTCTGTTGCAGCAGAGGACTCACCAGAGCACTAGCTGAAAGCTGAATCAGCTTTCGAGAGTTAGGGATGCATAGAGGAGGGTCATGGAATCACAAGGTAATAATGCGCTTCATGCTGCAGCCGTCAGCCTTCTCCTTATAGCCAATCTCTAATGCAGGAAGGGAAAAAGAGAGCAGGCCCAGGGATGGTATTAGTCCTCACTTGGAGGAAAAAAAAAAAAAAAAAAAAAAAATTAAAAAAATAATAATAATTTAAAAAAAAAAAATAAATCGGGCAAACCCTCCCCTCCCCGTCCACCCTTACCTCGCCCCCTCCACCCAGCACCGCTCCAACTCCATCCCCGCTGCTGCAGAGCGGCTCGGCGAGGCGGGGGGGGGCGGGCGGCAGCGCGGTACAGCGGGGGCCGGGCGGGGGGAGCCGGGCGGGGGGAGCGCGGCTCCGGGCGGCGAGCGCTGCCGCCGGCGAGGCGGGAGTTAAGGAGAAGCCGCTTCGCCCGCCCGGATTGCAGCACACCTTGATGCAAAGGGCTGCGCCTGCAGAAGTGCCCGCGCCCCCCCCCACCCCCCCCACCCCGCGCACACACTTCTCCTCCGCGACCCCCATCGCCATCCTCCGGGGGTCAGCCCGGGCGGGGGGGGTCAGGCTGCGGGGGGGTGCTCACCCACACCCCGAGGGGAGGGGATGCTCACCCAAACCGGGGGGGGGTGCTCACTCATACCCCGGGAGGGGATGCTCACCCACACCCCGAGGGGGGGATGCTCACTCAAACCGGGGGGGATGCTCACCCAAACCGTGGGGGGGTGCTCACTCAAACCGGGGGGGATGCTCACCCAAACCGGGGGGAGGTGCTCACTCAAACCGGGGGGGATGCTCACCGAAACCGGGGGGGATGCTCACTCAAACCGGGGGGATGCTCACCCAAACCAGGGGGGGGATGCTCACCCACACCCCGAGGGGGGGATGCTCACTCAAACCGGGGGGGGGGGCATGCCCACCCATACCCTGGGAGGGGGGGATGCTCACCCACACCCCGAGGGGGAGGATGCTCACCCAAACCGGGGGGGGGGGGGGGATGCTCACCCATACCCCGAGGGGGGGGATGCCCACCCATACCCCGGGAGGTGGGGGGGATGCTCACCCACATCCCGGGGGGAGGGGGGGAGGACCTGGCGGAGGGGAGGGGGGAGCGCTGGTCAGAAGGAGAGTCCACCTTTCCAGTGCTTATATACCCGGCGAAGCATCCCAAACACGCGAGCGGCCCCTGCGCCCGCTCTCCCCTCCCTGACCATATTTAGTCAACCACGGCAAAAAATAGCCCGTCAGCTGGGGGCTGCGCGCGGTGTTTGGAGTTCAGGCGCTCCTCGCAGCCCATTGACTACTGGTCCTGCAGGGTCCTGACTCTGCCTTTTTTTTTTTTTTTTTTTTTTTTCCCCCTCCGCTATTTTTAGCTAGGCCAAATAAAGCGGGAGCTCATCTTACTACTCGCCGCTGGCCCGAGGTTTCGCGGGGGCCTTGGCTATGTTTGGTAAGCGCCGGTGTTGGGAGACGTGGAGCGGAGACCTTGTCCGTGCCGGAAGACCTTTGGCTCCCTCCCCTATTTATTTTTTTCCTCTCCTTTTCTTTCTTTCATTTCATATATATATTTCATGTATTTCTTCCTCCATGGTAGAAAATTATCTGGGCGAGAAGGTGAGGAAGAAGCTCAAGGGATCCTGATTTTCATAAAATCATAGAATAGTTTAGGTTGGAAGGGACCTTAAAGATCATCTCGTTCCAACCCCCCTGCCACGGGCAGGGGCACCTCCCACTAGACCAGGTTGCTCATTTTCACCTTACAGAGGGAAGAACTGGGATTCAAAGACCTCATGCTGGGGCCAAGTCCCTCACCACAAGGTCCTGGGCATCCCCTTGTCCAGCTACATCTGTCCTCTTTTTTTCTCCAAAGGTGCCGAAGGCTGGGAAGGTGTTGGACTTTCTGCCCTACATGGGAAGCAGTGGGGAGCCCCATTGCCAGCCAGGGAAACCCCTCCGGCCATGGTGGGTTAATGGGGGTCACCAACACAGTGGTGTCTCCTGGGCCTTGAGGTCATGGGAGCTTTCCAGCCCCCAAAGCTTCACCCAGCAGTACACCCAGGAGGGGCAATTTCAGCAGCACAGGCACTGCCCTTGGCTTGCACCCAGAGCAGTAGGTGAACATCTCTAGAAACTCATTTTAGACCTGGCTTCAAAGTGAAAATGTCCAGGACAGCAGAGCCTTGGGGAGGTCACCTTGGGAGAGCGGATGAATGATGACAGACGTGACATTGGCCGCATTCAACCAACCTGTCCCACTTGTTTGCAGCAGACCCCCATCCTGGAGCACCTCCTGAACCCAGTGTGCCCCCCCCCCCCCCTTCTGCCCACATCAGGTCTCTACACTGTGTCGCCATGTTGAGGCTCAACCAGGAGGACCACGACACATCCTCACACCCCAAAGGCACCTCACGCTTCTGATGGAGCACTGCCATGGGGCAGGCTTTGGGGGATTGGGGCTGGAGGGACCGGTATCTGCCAATGCATGCTTGGGTGGTGGTGGCTGGATGTGGAGCTGGGGAGGGAAGCTTGCATGAACCCCAATGAGGTGCCCAACACCCTCTGCTCCCATCAGCGATCAATGAACGTGGAGCGACGTGTGACGAAGACGTCTGCCCACAGGGTCTGTGCACTGCTGCGCAGAGACCCGGCAGTGCCGATCCCAGCGGATACCTCCACTTAGGACATCCGTGTGAGACTGTCAGGCAACACTCGTCTGAGGTTGTCTGATAGCAAGTCATCTGAGGGTGGGAACGCCTGCAGGGACCACCCCGTAGTGCCACGAGGTGGGAAGGGCTCCCAGGAGGTCCCAGCAGTGTTTCCCCATGCCCTGAGGTCTGAGCTCCCCAGCTCTGAGGACGATGCCAGAAATAGCTGCCACGGCTGACGCGTCTGCTCTCTGTCCTGGGCTGCTTTGGCTCTTTCTCTGTCCCAGCCGAGGGCTCTCCTGACCCCACGCTGGGACCTTGGATTTCCCTCTGCCCCCCGGTCCCAAGGACAGGCTGTTCCACACCGTCACTGTTCGGATAGCCCAGGATGGGCTGTGTGGCAGCAAAACCATGAAGTTGTGTGTCCCTGAGGTGCCAGAGCCATCTCTGCGGTGGGCACAACACCGAGCAGCCCTCAGGCAGGTCTGTCTGACCCCGGGGACCAAACCTGCCACCCGCCACGAGACTGGCAGTGGGGGGAGAGCCTGTAGGAGCGCTTCTCCCCACTCCCCAGTCCTCTGCCCCAGCCTGGTCCTTGTGACCACCAAGGTCCCCTTTGCTCCTTCAGCTCATGTCCCTGCAGAACAGCCGGGAAATTCCCTGCACCGGCATAACCTGCATCCATTGTTTTTTTTCTTCTCTTTTCCATCACTGCAGGGATGTCCACACCGCTTTCCCTCGGGCATCAGCCTGGACTTCCAATGCTTTCCCAGCCTGTGTCCTTTCAATAACTGAAGCCATGGAAGCCCTTCTCCACCCCGGCTCACCCCAGGGCCACCCCAAATTCATCCAGGCAGGTCTTTACCCAAAATAGCAGCCCAGCCAGCAGAGGGGGAGATCATTGCCTGTTACCCTCTGGGGAGCATCTTGGGGTTTTTGAGAACCCGAGTGCCAAAAGCGACAGGTTCTCACACTCTTTTTCCGCCCCATCTGAAATCACAAAGTCCCCGGGAGGAGCGGCTCCCCGTGCCCCGGCGGGACCCTGCGCGGCGGCAGGGGAGCTGTTAAGAGCCGCACGCTATCGCAGGCGCAATCGTGCCCTTCTTTGGATTGAGGGAGTTGTTATCACATCCCTGACAGGTTCCCCGGGGTTGAGAATCCATCCCGACACCAAGATATGTTGGGAACAGGAGCAAACTATAAACGGAGATGAACCGAAAGCAAATCTGAGATGTGAATTAAGAGAGAGTTTAAAACCCAAACCTGCTTTTTCGCACACAGATTTCTTCCCTTCACTAATTGATTTACACCACACTCGCCCTTGAGCTGGCAGGGACTAAAATATCTGCGTTCCTCTCCAAAATGCATGGCATCTTTTTATCAGGACTTGGTCTGGAGCTTGCTCCATGCGCCAGTAATGCTGCGAGTTTGGCATGTAGAGAGTGCCAGGAGAGGTGGGTCCTGAATGCCACAGCCTGCTAGACTTCAAATATATATATATATATATTTGCATACATCCATGAATATATACATATATAGATACATAGGCGTGCACAAAATAATTCTGCATTAAAGCTCCTTTAACCGAAGAAACCTGGGGACGATGCACGGCAGACTGTAAGCCCGAACCAGTTCAAAATGTTACGTGAGAGATTGCAACACTCCGAACAAAATGCAAGATGTTACTTTAAAGGAAGCAGGCTTGGGCTTTTGAATTTATGTAACCTAAACTGATTTTGTCTGTTTGAAATTGTTGTGGCGTGTTGGGAATCTCAAAGAGGCGAGGAGCGAAGCTGCAGACGTTTCCTTTGGAGTCCAAGATTACAAGCCCCTCTACTTCTCCTTGCAGCTCCAAAGCTGTTAATGGTTTGCTTCATTTTATTAACAGCAGACAAGGAAAAAAAAAATTCCTCCTCGAAGCATGTGTGAGGTGACAAGTTGGATAATAACAGCTCCTGTGGAAGCTTTTATAGTGCATTAGGCAAACATAGTGGATGTTTATAGACTTTTAAAAATGCTGATTATATAAAAATGCATTTATAGCCTTCTAAAATACCATGCTACTGTAATATAAATATTTCTAATAATAAAAAAACTAAAAATGCAGATTATTGACCCAATTAAAGCATTTTTTTGGTACTGATTTCTGGTTTTCTTTGGGCCAAAATCTGTTCTCGAACCAAAAGACTGGACGGTGCCCTGTGACAAGAGTTGGGTCACTCAAGATTTCACACCCTGCAGAAGATGCTGCGCTTGCCTGGGATGAAGCCAAACTGACCCAACCATCCGCCCCGTTCGCCCTCCCAGCACCCTCAAACACCTCCAGCTCGAGGGAGTCCCTGGAAAAGCCGGACACCTCCCAGCAGCCTGCTGGTCCAGCCGCCTTCCCACCTCGCCGGTTGTGAGGAGGCTCTTGGTCACCCAGTGGTTGGTCTTCCACTGTTCTCCATGAGAACTTGTATGAACAATTAATTTTTTTATTGGCACAGATGCTGGACTGTGGCTCTGTCCTGCTCCTAGCTGATAAGGTTGCTGGGGATGTGCCTTCTCTCTTTTTTGTCTCTTTTTTATACTTTGACCCGAAATTCCATCACTGGGTGGAATTAGCTTTTGCCAATGGTGGTTGTCTCAACACAGATAAATTATTCCCCCAAATTAAGGTCTTGACAAATCGGCACATCCCTGCCAAAACCAAATACCCCAAACACCTAGTGAAAAGATGAGTTATTCTTTATTTTATAAAAGCAAATCTTTTCTTGGCTTTGCCTTTTATTAATGAGTGGGAAAGACCAGCTCCGGGCTTTGGAGCTGCCTGCGAAGTCCCCCAAGTCAGCGTGAGGTCTGGCTCTTACATCACACCACTGTAACACCTCATGCACGGTTTGACCCGAAAGAAGAATGTTTCTTTCAGTTTCATCTTCCTGAAGATAATTTTCTTCCTTTTGGTAATTGAAGTTCTTTTTTTTTTAATAAAATCACCTTTTCTGTGCGGGGTCCCACCTTTCCGTTAACTGAGCCCATTGCAAAATTTCACGTTACTTGAGAAAAACCTGAGCCCCGCCGGCGAAGGCAGACTGAGGGAAGGAGCTGCGACTCTCCCACTAGACGAAAGCAGCGATTGCATCACCATTTTGCAACGTAACGGTGCTTAAAAACACACGTCTCCTAACTTCTCCCGGAGGCCTCCTCCAGCCTTTTCCAGTGTACACGGATGTAACACGTCTGTGTGACACACAATCCATGTGGATACGATGCAAAAGGTGCTATTTTTTTCCTCCCCCAAAGATTTTTCCTTTTGATTGGTGTTTCTGGCAAGCAAAAGAAAATAAAATTGTTTTCAAAACCAATGACAAACAGAAGTGGTGTTCACTGGTAGCACACTGCTAACCCCCTTCCCTCCCAAAATCCCAATGTGGGAGACAGCGGTGTGATGCTCTCCCCTTTTTTAACCGGGAAACTGAGGCAGGAGAAGGGGTTGCTTTGCTCGGCCGGGGGGTGCCGGGACAGCCCGGACTGCTTCCCCGCATCCTCCCGGTGAGCTCAGCCACCTCCGAGGCTTATCAGCATCTCGCTGTTGGCGGATGAAACGGTGACAGGAGAGATAACTTAGCCAATTACCCACCAGCTGACTTGAGTTCATTCACATGTTGTGGGCTTTTTTGCATTCAGCGGGATGTAAGGGTTGGGTTTTTCTTTGGCTTTTTAGAAGTTGTGAAATACAGCCGTTGGATGTTAGCGTAACGATGAAACACGGCTGTTTCACCGCCTGGCTGGGAGATTTTTGGTATCTCGGTATGCATATATATGCAAAACCAGCACGTTGGTTCTGCAGTTTGGGTGTGTAATAGAATGCTCTTTGTTTTGGAAGATATTTCTCTGAAGACACTAACCACTTCGCCTCCGAACACGAATGTTTTTCGATTATTAGAGGTTTCTTTCCTGCGTTGTTGGAGCAATATTAATAACGGGCAAAAATGCAGCAGAACGAAAGATTTTCATAGCGGTCTATCTGTTTAAGTATTTATAAAGCACCAATCTCTCAGGTACCTGGCTCTTACTGTGGTTTTAAAAGATTATTATGCTATCATACTATAAAGGAAAGAACAAAGGACCCCTTGTAAATTTAACCAAAAACGCCTATATTTTCTAATCTGTGTGATCTCTCTGAAACCTGGGATCTTCTTTTGTGTCAGGGACATTTATGTCTTCTCCAATGTCCTTCCAACAATAAGCATTCCAGCAACAGAGATTGCATTATATACTGTGGTTTTGTTTGTGGCAGAACAAAATTAAATGAGTACATAAATTACTCTGCTCCTGGAATAAAGAAACAAGCAAAAGAGCATTTTTTTAAAGTGGCTTTTTTTTTTTTTTTTTTCCCCTGATAGGATGAGTTAGATTTCCTGAAACCATGTGCAAATTAAAAAGTTCACAGTTCAGGCTTATTGTGAAAGCTACATCTCAGCCTCATTTTGAGAGGTGGCGTATTTAGGAAGACACATTTGGATTTCTATAAGAACTTGTAATTGGTTTCCCACATCTTCCTTGAGCAAGCACGCCTCCCGCTCCCTCCCAGATTAACATTGGTGGTGCTTAACAGCAATAAGGACACTCGTGGCTTGGTGCACCCTACAGAACTATCTCCTGCTGCTGATGGAGCGCTGTAGTGTTCCTCCGCGAAGCCCCATTACCTCGAATTAAAAGGTAGCGGTGCCCTCTGCACCGCCCAATGCAACCTGCTGTGGGGTACCCCCCTCAGAGAGGTTTGGAGGAGCAAGAAGAGCATCCTTGGAGGGATGAGGGCTGCAGCAGGGACACCAGTGGAAATGGCCCAAGTCTCCTTGAGCACCTCCACACCACCGCACTGAGCATGGACCTGCTCTCAGGTTTCTTATCAGGCTCCTCCACTGCAAATCTCAGGCCAGGAGTGCCTGAGTTCACCGCTGATGGCTGGCCAGAGCCAGAGCTGTACCAGACTGGTCTGGGAGCAGAAGAACTGGGAGAGGTTGGGAGAGAAACCACATCAGGAACGGACAGGAGAGAAGCGCAGGCTGCTGGGAAAAACAAAGAAGTGCTGGACGGGCTCTGAGCTTTTTCGCTCAAACACAGCTTACGGGATAAGGTAACAAGAGGCATGATTCATTTAGCACAGAGAAAGCAGCTGTTCAGAGGAAGTGCGGGAGTTTTTAGGTGACCATGTTCGGTTCCTGAGGAGTCCCCTTTGCAAACACTCACCACTTCATTTTATCCCCCGCCGGCCCCGCCTCTGGTTTCCCTACGGTTATCTCCCCATCAGGCTGGGCTGCACGGACGCTTTAGGCTCTCACTCAAGTCTTTACTTCTGGCTTCACTTCAGCTCCCTGAAGTTGTGGGGACTGCGTGGGTTTGAGGGGCACCCCGCCACCTTGATGTAATCCATGAGACTCCTACTGAGCTTCTGACAACACCTGAGCCAAGGAAATTCTGCAGTGCCATGCTGAGGGTGTTAAAAACAAGCAACCCGCTGGAGCCAGGGGCACCAGCGGGGCTCCGCTGCCTGCCCAGGAGCAGGCGAGACAACCTCCAAGGGACCTGTACCGGCGGCTTTGTGCCTGATGCTCTGCTGAGCCAAGCCCTTGCTCAGATCAACCACGCTCCACACGTTCACCTTTCCTATGGGGTCTGTGTTCCCCCCCAAAACGCGTTACACAGGACTTGTGCTGCTGGATGGGGTCAACCTCATCCATAAGATTAATACCTCCTTTTGTCCAGGGCTGGGAATGAAACCGTTTCACTTCTAGACACAGTGTCGGTGGTGCAGAGATCACCCGTTCTCCAAGGCTCGGGAGTCGCCCTGGGAAGCACGGCACGTACCCTCAGCCCTTCTGCAGAATTTCTAAGCGGTCTGGAATTAACTGTTCTCCTGCAAGTAACTCACTAATAGACGTGATTAGCAATTAAGAAAAACATTATTATCTGTCACATGGGATTGAGGAAATATTCATTGCAAGCCTGTGCGTGACAGCAGTAGGAAAAGGGTCCAGGAAGGCTAAGAAAATATCAGTAAGACAAAGTCAAGGAGGTTATCATCGGCAAAGACTTAATGATGGGAGAGGAAGCCAACAAGATGATCCATGAAAGATAGTAAAGAAGAGCAGTGCCAGCCAGCAGTGTGCACCGTGTTGCACTTCCAGGAGAAGGTAATTTATCATCAGATATGGGTAGAAGTTCTGAAAGATCCAAGAATGCTTTGATAAACCAGGAAAAAAAATCAACAAAAAAACCCCGTAAGTGAAGCAGCGAGCGAAAATAATTTAGCAAAACAAGGTCCTCTGTACTCACTGTGACAGGCAGTTCAAAAATTTGCTGTTCTTCTTAATCTCTGCCTTGTGCAAAGCCTTCCACACGGGTCTAAAATGTCTGAGGAGCTTTTAATGCAGTCCCTGCCCCTGCCAGACCTTCAACGGCAATTAGGCACCAACCCATGCAGACAGTTAGGTGCTTGGTAACATTTCCAAAAGCACAAGCAGGGAATTAGATGCTTACTTATGGCAAAGCGCTTCTGAAATTCAACTGAACTTCCTCCCACACCTTAAGAGATCCAAGTACCTTTGGAAATCTGCTTCTTCCAGACACACCACTGTGCCTCCAGCTAAGCACGATCTGCCTGAACTCGTTGTGACCAAGCCGGTTCTGGAAAAGCCATGTCAGTGAGCCCATGTTGAGAGGTGGTCAGATGGCATCTAGAGCACACCTAGAGCCTGGTCAGATATCTCCAACTGGAGTTTTCCCTGACTACTGGGACACAACAGCTTGATGGGAGCAATTTTGTGCTTGCTACGTTTCAAACCTATGGCCACAGCCTTGGCTCCTTTTCCCTAAAAAATACATTGCCAATATAAGGGGAAGTAAATGGTATTTTTTCCTCAAGCTGCAAAAGTTTGGTTAGTTTTTCATGCTCAGACTCGATGAAGGTACAATATAGTCAAGAATAATTAATTTTCTCTTGGGATTGTTGGACTAATTGGAGCAAAGGCTGCTCTTTAGGAGGGGCACAAGTAACCCTTAGCTGTGTTCTGACTGAAAAGGATCTTCTCATCTAAAATTGTAAAGAAATTCCCTTCCGGAACAGATCTGGAAATGAAGGCTCTAATGCAAATCTTGTTAAACTGACTGGTATTGGAGCCAAACCTAAGTATGCTGGTTTTTGTTAGGACATACCTCTCGTGAGTCATGAGCTTATGGTGGCACCGACAGGCTTTTGCCCATTCCTTTCGGTCATGCTTCTCTATTTATTTAACATTAGCCAATTTATTCAAGTGTAAGTTAAGAACCAGTGGATTATAATAAATATTTATTGAAGTTTAACAAATCTGTAGGACCTGTATGTATATTAATCCTCATTATAAGTGCTGTCAGTTGCCACTTAACCTACAGTAGCTGTCTTCCAAATTTATTATATTAAATACATATTTGAGATGACTAATTTACAGCATTAGCAGAATATATTTATGTCACATCCCATATTCCCTGCCTGTGCAGGCTCCTTACGGAGACTCTCTCAGGAGCCAGCCAACGCGCCCAAAGCCGGCAGTGAAACGAACATTGTGAAAAGTCCACTGACCACCTTGTAAACCAGGAGACCTGAGAGAAGCAACCCCCAAACCTGTGGAGGACACTGCTAGAGCCAAAGGTCTCCTTGGAAGTTGAAGCATGGAGCAGATGCTGGAGCCTTCTCCTTCATGGGGCCACCAGGAGTCCATGCCTTTGCCTCAGCCACACGTTTTGCTGCAGCCTGCTCGAAGTCAGGGACCTGCTCTCTGCTACTCCTCCCATGAATGTGGTTGGATTTGGCTTTCAGGTTCAAAACTTATTGAATGCTCACAAGCCATGAATGTCTAATCTACCTTTCTTTAGGAATCCATGTCAAGAAGCCTAAGGGTCCTGATCCAAAACTCACTGCAGTCAAAAAAAGGCTCATTTTGATGCCATTGACGCAGACCCAGATTTTCTCAGAAGTCCACCCACTAACAGCACCTGTGGGTTTTGCACACATCTGACTTGGGGCTGCAGTTTTCCAAGCCAGCACTGGATCTCTCCTTGATTTTTGTGCTCGAATCGAGCGTGCACCACAGTGCGTGTGCAATGAGGTGTGTGCCCATTCGAAGGTAGAGGTGAGGTGTGTTGTTCTGCAGTAATGGCACGGTAACTCCATTAGAAATAATGGTAATTATATTGTGACTCACCTTAACGCTACCACATTATATCCTAATGACTGTTCAGTTAATTCATTTTTATTGTCTGTGTCTTGGAATGGAGTTTCGGAGTGTGCCGTTAATGCATTGGAAATTAAGAGTGTACACGGGCCCGTGGGGTGATTTGTACCCAGCTGCATATTGGTGCGCCTGCCTAAAGCAAAGAGATTGTGAAATCAAAAGGGATTTATGCAGGGAATAGGAAATGCAGCCCTACCATGGGTGCGTCAGTAATGTCACCCTTGTTGGGATGCAAACAGGGTTCCCGCTGCAAAGAGCTCCCTGGAAAACTCAAGTAGGTGTCGTTGAACACAGGAAAATCGGAGCAGCAAATGAATCGTTGCCTGTTCTGTAGGGGATGGCGACCATGGGAGACACACCAGCAGTACGCGCCGAGAGAAACTGCCTGGGTCTGCCCAAGCTGCAGCCCCAGTCTGCCTGCTAGGACCTCCTTCATTAACCTTTGTGCTAACGAGAGATAACAATCAGGCTCTTGGCTGGAGCTGGAGCCGGAGCCTTCCCTCCTGCTCCTATATTTACAAGGAAAGGGCTCCTTGTGTCTGTTGTCTTTGTGGTTCATTATGACCATGATTTATCGGGGGACAGTGTTTTTGCAAGGTGCAAATTACCTCCCTCCAGGGAGGACCTGGCTTCAGAGCGGAGTCTCCACCTTTCTGGTTTGCAGCTCTCCAGCCATCCAGACTGATCACCGCAGGTATTTTTAGAAGGTCATTCTGCAGCAGTAATTTCATCTAGTGATTTTATCTTCTGCCTTTTAGCAAATATTGTTATTTTTTTTCCCCCTGCTGTTTAAGACGGTGACAGGTTTTAATGTCAACACCAAATTACCCCATATTTCTCAGCCCAGTTCCTGAGCCAGGACCTCTGCTGACACATGGAGTCACGCTGGTTGTCATTCTCAGCGGAGGGACCAAGACTGTGTGAGCCTGGACGAATAAATTTCTTTCTTCCCTTTAGAGGTGGTCCCTCGAGACCATTTTTTCAAGCAGAGGGATTTTCCACTCTGCAGGACGAAGAGTGCCATTCATAGAAAAAATATGTTAATGGAAGGGAGCTTCATGCCAGAATCTCTCTGCGTGTGTGTCAGCCTCAGCAGCAATGACAGTGCAGCTCCAGCAACAGGCTGCTTCGGCTAGCTGGGCTCGGAAGCTGCAAAAGGAGAAATGATTGTGTTTCTACAGACCCTAACAAAGCAAAGAACACTTCTCTTTCTCTTTTGATCTGGACCTTTTGATTTCATTTTTCTTTAATTGCAGGCATCAAATTTACAAGGGCACAATGTCATTTTCCTCTTAAAAAAAAAAACAACCAAACCAAAAAAGGCATCAGGATTTCAAATAACAGTGCCATTTAATAACAGCTATTTTAAGGTAGGTCAAACCTGTGGCCCAAAAACCCTTGACAGTATCCCTTTGATATATTCCATTAGCCAACAAAGGGTTTGATGTAAACTGACATACATCTTTTAAAGGAGAAAACTGGATTGAGACGGCTGATAATCTCATTTTGTTGAAGGACTTCTATCACGTTACCTTTAGCTCGAGGCTGAGGTCTCCAGCAGGAGTTGGAGACAGCAGCGGGTTGGCGAGGAGCCCTGCTCCTAGGTGGGTTGGAGCATGGGGACCGTGCCAAGCCCAGCAGCCACATCTCGCAGGGCAGCAAAGCGTAGCCGTGCTTTTGAAATCCCTGCAGAGTCAACAAGTCACCCAGCGAGGAGCTCATTTAACCCAACTTAGCTTAATTCTCCTCTTATTCACATATTGGTGAGGACAACACCTGGGGGCAGTCACAGGTGGCGCAGGAAAGACTGAGTCAGTTTTCTCTGCAAGGTCAAAGCGAGCCAGGCAGGTGAGACACTGTTCCCCGGCACCACAGCTCCATCCAGGCAGCGTGAGCGGTCAACCAGCCCCGATGGGGTGGTGCACACACTGTAGGTGCCCAAATGGTGATGAGCTTCAGACGCCAAGCTCAGCCCGTGCCTGCCCAACCCTGCCCAACCCTGCCACCCATCCCTCTTCCTGGTGCCGCTGTGAGCGATGTGTCTCGGTGTCACTTTCCCCATGCAGGAAGGTGCCCTGGTGGAGGCAGGGAAGACTGGAGGACATCGCTGGTCCTCCCAGAAGTCTTGAAGTCAACAGGTACCGCTATTGGCAGTGACAACTCCTTACTCCGTAAGGGGCCTTGTACCACCATGAAGTGATTTTCAGGCCACTAATGGGACACGTAGCTTGGTCCTGGAGGCTTTGTCCAGTCCTTGGAGCACTATTAACAAATAATTTTGTCCAACATGTCCTAAAGGTTTTAGTTACATTTACTGTTCTGCCAAATAGCTGTTTCTTTCTGGTTTGGCACGCAGCATCTCATTCAGGAGAGAAGATAATTGTCTGGCTCAATAGCTGATCTATTTTCTACCCAATGATGGTTTCCTTTTTTCAAAAGTTGATGATCGATCAGTTACATTAAGGCTCACCAGGTGTAATATGTTTACCGCATATTATATTTATTCCAGGGTGGGAGGAATGCATTAGGCCTCATATCATTCAAAGGGGAAATATCTGGTATAAAACTGTGCTGTATTTCACTTGACCCATCAAAACGGATGGGTCAAATTAAAATAGAACAAATTGCAGACTCCTGCTTAAAAGTCACACTGGAACTTCCAGTCTACATTATCTGTAAAATTCAAACTGAGTCCAGTTTTGGCTCAGACATGTTTACATTCTTATTGGGAAATATATTAAACTGTATTTATTGACATTAATATAAAAGGTTGTGTAATTTTTTTTGCCACCCAAGGCAACTGGGTGGCAAGCTCAGGACTTTAAGATACTACCGTAATTCAAACACTGATATTATCTCTGCAAGACAGGTCTGGGCATGGAAGCAAAGCCTTTCCTCTTTCCAAAAGAATCACAGTGATTTTGGAATCATTTCACCTCCTTTTGTTACGTTTCAAGTTTTAGATTATGTTTTAATAAGTCTGTCATACTGTACCGACAAAAGGATGTTCAGCTTCTGCTGTAATTAAAGAAAATCACTGCAATGGATAACACCGACTTAGCAGATTTCAAAGATCTTGCTTTCACCGCTCTAAACTCTGCCTCTCCTTGTGTACTGCAAAGCAAAGGCAGTCCTCAGGCTGCTGCACTCAGGAGGATTCATCTTCCCCAACTTCAGCTTCTAAAGACGGGTGCTAAGTCAATCATTCAGAGTCTCACTGTAGGGTAATTTGTCCCATGCCAGCTTAGCCACCTGTGTTAAGCCTATTAATTTCTTCTGCACGAGCTGTGGGAGGAAACTGGGCAGGAGGCTGGCAACATGTCTCCAGCACTGGAAGAACTATCACTTTGATGTATCCCAAGAAAATCCCACAGGAGGATTATGCTTTTGGTGCTCCCATTAGCATCCCTGGCCGGTATCCAGATTTTCTCCTGGAATTTTGAGCTGCAATTGGCTTGTTAGACCAGACCCACTCCTGTCTACAACCACCATCGCCCAGTCAGAGCATCCTCCTGCAGACGTGGAGGAAATCTTTCCAGTGATATGTTTCATAGATCTAAATAGACAGCGGATCTCCCCTTTAAGGTTTGTTTTCTTCCTCTCCCTTAGACAAGTTAGCTGTGGAAAAAATCACCTATAGTTAAAGTTAGTCCATTGGAAACTGTGAATATTATATTGTCCTTTGTACAAGAAAGGAATTAAAGAAATGGATTTGGCCTTGATTTTTTCATTTGAACTTCTCTGCTTGAGCTGCACTTTTCTATTACCTCTGCGACTCTGCCTTCGTTATGTTATTAAAAGAAAAGTAATTTATGATTGCCAGTCTTGCAGTCTCTAATTATTTCTGGCTGTGCATCACAATTATTAACTTGAGTCTCCACCCTTTTTCTAACAGGATGAAAGACATTCAACCTCTTTTGGGTGAGTTACTCGTAGGCAGCCATGCACCCATCCTTGCAAACCACTGTGTCCGGGTAATAACAGCACTTTTCCATTTTGATATGTAGTTTATACTTGGCGCAAGCCAAACGTAGGATTTACGGTGAAGATGAAACACAGTCACAGGTTACTTGAGGCTTGGGTTTGGTCCCTGGGTGTACTAAAGCATCTTGCATGGTTCATAGTCTCACTCCAGACCAGGCAATAAAGTACCGCTCAGCATGAACTAGAATATCAACATATCACCGCTCTTCTCCTTTTTTTTTCCCCTGGATTGCACTGGTTTTCCATTTACTTCTGGCGGGTAATGAAGACATCCGTTCTCATCCCAACAGCTCTCTGCAACTCACTTTCTGAGAAACAGAATAGCGCTATTTCAGCGATTTTGATCAACTGAGAAAATACTGCCCTGTATTTATGGAGGTCAGGACAGTCATTATATTCAGGACATTTCTATGAAGAGTCCCAAGGAATGGACGATGAATGGGAAAATCAGATTTCTGAAACGAGTTCAGATACCCCAGAGATGTTTCACAGATGGATCTTGGGTAAGAACATCTCAAGCAGAAATGCCCTGGCCAAGTGTAGTGCTCGTGAAAAGCAGAAAAATTAAAAAAAAAAGGCTGGGGAAGCCCTCACCTTTCACAGCAGAGACCCCCAAACCGTTGGGGAAACTCATTTTGTGTCGGCGAGTGTGCTTTCCCCCGGCCCGTGGCCCCCAGCCCCTCCGCTGACTGGTGTTGGAGCAGAAGCCTTGGATGCGTTCTGCCGAATTCCAGATTTCATCTGTATCAATCATTTTGCCATGTACCAGCACAAAAATATGCTACCTGGCCCAAATACAGCAATTAAAGTGCTCCATGCCAAACAACACATCTCTGTGAGCAAAGCCAGGCGGGACTGCTTTTCGGGTCCAACCTCTCACTTTTCTGTAACAAGACCATTTGTCTATAAATCACACCTCTTTTTTATCATCTTTAAGATAGCCATTATGGTGGGTGAAACTACATGCAAAGGAAGGAGGAGGGGGAAATCTGTAAGTATTTTGCCTTTATAGTTATATGTAGCTTTATTGCATAGTCAGTAAAAATCCCTGCTGATTATGTCATTGCTGAGGCAATCAGGTGCCAAAAATATTTTTTTTTATTTCATCTGAGCAATAATCATTTTCTGCCTGAACAGTAGACCCAGTTATTGTTTCTTCCCTTATGTTTTCATTAATTAGACGGAAGTGGAGAGGTAACAAATGACTCCCTGGATGCTGAAGTGTACATTTTTCACTGTCAGGTTATAAGAGGCAATGGGCAAAGACAATATATCCTGTCAGATGTGAGAGTACTTATTGTCAGCATGGTTTGTAAAAATAGAAAGTGAGGTGGCTTTTCTGGATGGAGTTGAAGCTATCTATGGATGGAGTTTAATCTGACTAATTATAACTAAAGGCTTTGGCAAACAGCATCATGTAGCTGCGAGAATACTGGATAGTGCTTTTTTTCTTATCAAGTCCGTGTGAATGTTAATGTGTGTAAGTGTAAAATCGACTTCTATTAAATCTTCTAAATTGCCGTGCACTTCTTCACCCGCAATGCCTCACTTCTTCATAACCGCGCTGCGGAGTTACTGGTAAAAGTATTAAAACTCTTTGAAACAGTCATATATCTTCTGGTTTACAGGAAGCGCTTCAAGTGAAGAAAAGAAAAAAAAAAAAAAAAAAGAATAATTTCCGAGGAGGAACAGAGAGGAGAAGGGAGTTTCATGCACAGCTGAACGGCTGGCCAGGCTCCATTTTATCCAGCAGCTCCCTAAATCCCATGGCAATGAAGGCATTCTGGAGGAGATGCTGTTTCCTACTGGAGAGGGACTAAGGAGCTTCTTCTGGCCCTCTCGTGCCACGATGCAGCCCCTCACACCAATGTCGGGGCGTGCAGGAGCCCAAGGCAGCCAAGACTCCCCCCTAGCCTGAGCCCCAGTGAACTGGGGATTCATGGAGAGCCTTTGCTCCTGGAGCGAGGAGTCAGGCGATGGATGGAGAGGAGCCCTGTGTGGAGATGAACCCTGCGTGGAGAGGAGCCGTGCATGGAGAGGAGCCCTGCGTGGAGAGGAGCCCTGCCCTCTGAGCCCTGCGCTGAGCATCACCCCAGCCCCTGCGCTGGCTGCACCGCCCTCCCCAGGGCGCTGCTTCCCCAGGGTCCTCTCAAAGAGCTGGCACGCTAATGCAGAATACAAAAACAAGCAAGAAAAACCAAGCTGAAGTTTTTTCTGGCACGCAAACAATAAGTTGAGCTCGGCTTTTTTGCTGCACTGGTGAGTCTTATCTTGATTGCATCAGGCTGTTTGAGGTTCCCAGATGCAGAGTGCTCTGCAGCCAGGTGATCTCTGTAGCCATAACCATTCCCACCTTCCTTAGCCCAAACAGTTCATTACAACCACCAGTGACCCTTTGCTTTGGCAAGGTCGGAGCCAGTGACAGGCTCTTCCGCATGGTATGAGCTGCCTCACACTCTTCTCAGAGCACCACAGGAAGGACCCTTCTCTAAGACCACCCCAGTGTTCAACACCCTGCAGTGCAGCCCACTGCCACGGAGGAGGACTTCTTCTCTCGTGTACAGGCAGAGCAGTGCAGGCATCTGGAAACCCAACAGGCTGAGCATTAGCAATGCAGAGCACCGTGCCATGAACCCAGCTCCAGGCGTGGGGAGAGGAGGCAGGAGAGGGAATCCACCACACATGACAGATGTGAGCTGCACCACTTAATGCATGGCGGGTGAGGTGCATTTCCAAGGGTGGGGAAGGGAAGGGGAAGTGGAGGGGAAGGGGAGGGAAGGGGAGGGAAGAGAGAGAAGAGAAGAGAAGAGAAGAGAAGAGAAGAGAAGAGAAGAGAAGAGAAGAGAAGAGAAGAGAAGAGAAGAGAAGAGAAGAGAAGAGAAGAGAAGAGAAGAGAAGAGAAGAGAAGAGAAGAGAAGAGAAGAGAAGAGAAGAGAAGAGAAGAGAAGAGAAGAGAAGAGAAGAGAAGAGAAGAGAAGAGAAGAGAGAGGAGAAGAGAGGAGATCATTATGTGTAGCTATTGTGTATCAATCTGTGCTTTGCAGGTTAACAGCATTACAGACATGTCTCCCAGATATCCATTTTTAAGACAACCTGTTTTCTGTTCAAAGAACGGCAGCCATAAAATCCACTCTTGATGTCCCAGGAAGAGGATGATGTCTAGGCAAATGAAAAAAGCTCACTGCATTTTATTCTGATGATTCACTTTACCTGTCTGAAATGGATCTGAAACCTTTTCCTGGTTTCCCAATTAATAAATAGTTACTGACTTAGAAGCAATGTTAATATGTGGGAAACAGCAACCAGGTTACAGCTCAGATCCTCACTGGTTTAATTTGACTTTTCTTCACTGGCTTCAGTCAGGTTAGAGATTAACCCAGCTGAAATCTGGCCCAGTTCTTTTGGCAGTGTCTGTCCATAAATGCTATAGTAATATTTCCAGTGTAAAGCTGTGGGTATTTCACAATTTCACATCCCAGAACAACTGTGATGACTGCTGAGAGCGTTTGCTTGATGGCATTGCTGCTGCTTGGATGGCTCTCAGAGATATGGGCATTTAAAAAAAAAAAAAAACCAAAAAGAAAAAGAAAAAAGAGAGAGAGGATGTAGCAAAAAGAAAATTAAAATTTATCTGAGTTGAATGAATATATTATCTTCCATTCTGCCTAATCCTAAATGTGAAAGTTCAGTAACGACAGCGCGCTATGAAAAGGAAAAGGCTGTGGGGTTGATATAAAACAGACTCCCAGTGAATTGCAGCAGTTTTACATAAGACTGCGGCTCCAGCTGGGGAATTAGACGATGCCGACCTGAGGGACGGAGTCATCGCCCACGGTGGCCGGGGAAGCCTGGGCTCTGGCCCCCATGCAGCCCCCGGTGCAGCCTGCAGTGGGGACCGGGG
Organism: Pluvialis apricaria; assembly: GCA_017639485.1. Classification (NCBI taxonomy): domain Eukaryota; kingdom Metazoa; phylum Chordata; class Aves; order Charadriiformes; family Charadriidae; genus Pluvialis; species Pluvialis apricaria. The sequence continues at coordinate 15,189,636 of CM030021.1, forward strand.
CTGTCCCTTGGGTCCTCCTGCGCCGCATCCCACTTTTCCCTTAGAGCATCTTTTTGCTGGCAGCAGGGAAGCCCGGTATGACCAGAAATAGCTCTCCATTCCCAATACTGTGCTAAAATTGGTGAGAGGGGCCTGTCCTTGCTGTTATATCATAAAACACGTCTATAAAACGAAGAAGGAAGAAAGAGAATAAAATGAGGAAAGTGGCATTGTGTGCAATCGAGCCTTTTGCCCGCCTGAGAAATCATCTTTGGAGTTGCCTTTGTCCCATATGTGATGGGTTTTGAAAGGAAAGATGAGGACTGAGCAAACGGTGTGGCCATCAGGGTGCTCTTCGCCCAAGGACATCCCTCCTCAAACCCCCACACGCCGCTGACAGCTGCCAATCACTGCGAAGAAGATATTTTACGGCCACAAAAATATGAAGTCTCTTGTGACATTCTGCATTTTTTATTTCCCCTGCCTGATTCTCCGTGGCTGTTAAACACGATGGACATCGAAGGCCTTTTTCCAGCGCATGCTCAGCGTTACGGGTCCTGAAGCCAGCACTGCCTGCGGTAATAAATGGTGATTGTTTCCAAAACTGAATATCCCCTTTGTTTGGGTCATTCTTTTAATTGACTTCATTAATAAAGGAAAGACCCTATTTAAACATAACTTCGTCTTCCTGGCAGAATATAAGCAGATGTCATAAAGAAAACAACACGCACTGTTTTTAACTCAAAACTTTAATACTAAATTGCATTAACTAATAACATAAAAACACCAACCATCTGGCTTTTTGGTGGGAGGACTCTAATTCCATTAGGACCTCAATAAATGTACCACACTGTAGAGACATTTTACTTTGATAGCCTGGGCAAAAATGAGTAGCGTTTACAAGATTAGTATACGCAGCAGCCCTGGGATCTCTCCCTTGGAGTGGCTTTAGGTGGAGCCAAGGGGATATCACTGAAGGACAGAGATGATGTAAAAAGTACTGGCGTGGGGGGATGTATCTGGGGCTTTTGCGTGCCCTTGGGCGCGATGTCCTGCCCTGTGGGTGTGCTGCTGCCCAGGGAAGGGGAGAGAGCTGGTGGGGAGCCCAGGCTGTCGGTGGAGCGGGCAGAAACGATGCAGGAAAGGGGTGGATGGCTCCAAACCCTGACATCTTTGTCTCTCTGGGGTGACCCTTGTCATTCCCGGACCGAGGTCTTGGCTGGTGGCTTCCATGTGCCTTGCTCCACCTCCTGCCAGCCTTGTGCGTCTGCCCTCCGGACACATCCCCGACCCCTCCTGCCCCGAGTGGATCCCACTCTCTCGTTTGAGGCAGCCCATGCCTGCCTGTCTGTCTGTCTGTCTGCCACATTAGTCACTCCTTCTCCTTCCCTTTTAGGAAAAGAAAGCACAGCATAAACATCGCGCTATTGACTGCTACGTCCGTGCAAACAGCACATTGATTGCGTGAAAGGTGAAGCCTGAAACGTACCCAGTCACCAGTAAACTGAATTTTTGAACTGGTTAATCACTAATGGCATTAATTTCCCCAGTGTTCTGGCAGGATGAAGGATGCGGAGTCTCACTTTGCTCTTGGGATGTTATTAAGGTGAATTAATCTGCATATGCTGTGAGATGTAAGGGCAGTTCCGTCTCCTTTGGTGGGGTTGGTCAACAAACCCCGACTAATGCAACGGGCTGATTTCTGGCATGCCAGGCTTCCCTGGATGAGTAACAAATGGAAATCAGTGAGAGGGAAACCTGGCGGCATTATTTTTCACTGAGAATTAACATGCGACAGGACCGTAGGTCTGTCTTTACGTCAGCTTTGTTTTCCCCGGCTCTATTTTCTTGCAGCGTACTCAGAGCAGATCCCCACCTTCCTTTGCGCCCTGGCTCGTCCCACGGTGAGAAGGAGGAAGCAAACAAGGCAAAGAACATCCGTGCATCTTATTAGTAGTATTTTTAACAGAATTTATTAATGATGGGAATGTTTGGGTTATTTTGAACAATGCGTATTCCAAACTGGTCTTAACACCAGATGACCCTTGTGATCACCTCGTCACAGTAATTACTGGAGCTTCTTTAAAAGGCATCCTGGACCCAGAAACATTTGAGTGAAAGAGCATTTCCATATAGGTATCTTTGGAACACAAAGTCGATTTGCCAGGAGCTGCAGTGTCAGATGAAGCTTTTAAAAAGTTGGATGTCTTCCAGATTTTAATTTACATGATCATTAATACTGACTTACTCCAAATATATCAATCAGTTTAAAAAACACCATGTCTCATTCCCGGTTCAGGAAAGAATCCTTAACCAGGTGAATGCTTAAGCACTTGCTTAGCTTTAGGCAAGCGCTTAAGTCTTATTGAATGGCTCGGTGTTAAGCACATTTTCCACCGAGAGAGGGTTGGAATCAAGTTTTCAAAATGCAACAGCCAGACCTGGTTTGAGAGCAGATTCCCTGGGAAAGCCCCCACACGGGGCACAGGTGATGCTCTGCAGCCCACAGCCCCCCAAACCCAAGCCTGAGCCACCCTGGGGCCACCACGAGGATTTCCAACAGCCTTTTTGAGCTTGTGTTTAGACACACTGCTACAAACGAGCAGATGTAGTTCTTTTCATTAACGCTCCTTATTATCAGCTGAAATAATATGTCCCTCAGCTGCCAGCATTTGCACAGCACGGTGTTCCCGTCAGCCGGGAAACCCCGCAATCCCTTTAACCTGCCGCAGGATGAACCTGGGGTTTTTCAGACACGGAGAGCTATAATAAAGCCATCCAGAAAATGACAGGTTGCAGGGCTCTGTGATTTGGAAACCGTTTCTATTAAGTTGCCTTCTTGTCTCGTGGCGGCGGGAGGGATGCTGGCGCTGAGGCTGGGACCCAGGCGAGCCCTTGAGCACACTGCTGCCAGAGCGCGTAATGCCCCATCCCTCCTGATCCTTCTACTTCTGGCTGTTAATGCCGTTTCTCTGTAATATATTGTAAAATAAACACCCTTTGGGTTTTCTACTGAAATCCACGATACAAAAGGGGAGTTGACTTGAATTGCCCGGCTGAATCATTAGAAAATGAATGCTTTGGGGGGGGTGGGGGGAAGAAAAGAATCACATTAGTGATCGCCCAGCTTGCCTTTGTGCCTTTTCTCTTTCAGAAATCTCTCATGTTGCTGCTCTCTGCATTTTTCTCGCAGTATTGATACATGAAATAAAGCATAAATAACCTCCCTTTCTATTCTTAAGCCTTCGATCCCAGATCACTCCGAGCCTCTTGCCGATAAGACCATTTTCAGTGTCCGCTGGCCTGGAAGTAGCCAGCAGTGGTCAATGAGCTCAGGAAAAGGTCTGAATATTTGCCCTGTCACCATCCGGGATGTGCTGTCATCCCATCAGGCATTTCTTTGGTCTTCGTCCAGGCGGAGAGTGGGAATTTTTTTTATCCAGCGATGAGCAGTCATGGGATGTGCTCAGCATTTTGGGGGGTTGCAAGGGTACGGGCCACGCTGCCAGAAGGTTTCAACACGGGGGCTGCCTCGCTATTGCTGCTTGTGCTCTGGTGATGGGCACGTTTTGGTGACCAGATCTAAATTAGTGCATCCCAGAACTGCCCACATAAATAGCCAGTTTTCCATTAATTGCACTTTCTTCTGCTCTTACACACAAAGGTTTCCATTTGCAGGAAGGTCGCTGGTAAGGGTGTAAAACTGATGAGACATAAAAGGGGAAAGCGGGGTTACTTGGTCCAAGCCCATCCTGATTTTACTGCTGTCCACCCTTTTTGGTGTTTATGTGGAGCTCCCAGAGATGCTGTTAGCCCTTCCAATGAGGTGATTGCAGAATGATTGCTTTTCAAGGTCAACAATTAAAATTTTACCGCTCTTTCTCCAAAAGGACAAAACAGCAGCGGGCAGGTAGGTAGAGATGCATAGATTAAGCAACGTGATCAGCTGTTAATTAAAGTCCCTTAGGAGGAGGAAGAAATTGCTTAACCCTTCCCATCACCAGGTGAAGCCCCTTATTAGGGGCAGAGTGAATTTTTCCTTTCCTTTCCTCTTCTTCCTGTGTGTCAAAGCCTCTTATTCCCATGCAGTCTCCATCAAAGTGCCTCGTGTGCTCTGCTTCTCAGTTTTCATTAGAGGTTATCAGGCAGGAACTTCATTTTAACTCAACATTTCCTGGCCGGTTCAGTGTGTAATTGGCTACCCTTTTCTCTTTTGGCCATTGAACAGCAAACATTACAGATTTTATACATATACTACACACACGGGGTGGGGGGTGTATATATATTTACAAAAAAAAAAACTAAATACAACTGGAGGAGCAAAAAGACACAGTCCCGTTCAGAGTTCCTTCCTGCAACTCCCTTAATCAGACATAACATTTCTGTCCTGTTTTTTATCTCCCCACTGCTCCCAACCTGACAACTCAGTCCCACAGAAACTGGGACCTTCAGCTCAGGAGGAAGAAATACGGAGATCTGTAGCTGGGAGAAAACGTCGCAGCTGGCTTGGCTGGAGGATTGCAGACTTGCAGCAGATTCCCACTTGCCCTGACTTTCTTGCAGACTGAATTCACTCCCTTCTCTCTGGATGGACCAGTCACAGCTTCATTTTTGCATGGCTCTTGGAGGCTTTTTTCTCTGTTTTCCTTGCTGCTTTCTTTGGGTTGTTTTTTCATTGGTGAAACAAGCCAGATCTCTTGCCTGGGTGTTGGTGCTGGCCTGGAAACCAAGCAAGAGGGAACAGTCCTAGGCCCAAGAGAGAGGACATCCATCAGCCCCATCCCTGGAGTTGTTGCCCCATCCCTGGAGGTGTTCAAGGCCAGGTTGGACGGGGCTTGGAGCACCCTGGGCTGGTGGGAGGTGTCCCTGCCCAGGGCAGGGGGTGGAATGAGGTGATCTTCAAGGTCCCTTCCAAACTAAACCATTCCATCATTCTATGACAGAGGAGGTTCAGGGTCTTGTTGGAATTAGGGCAGGGGAGTTACGGAGCAGGGAAGGACAGGGAGAAGTCTGGGCTGCTTTTCTCCCACTTGAAGTCAACGAGGGAGATGCTGTGGCTGTTGGGAGCAGGCGGTTTTCCCTTCTCCCTTTTGTTCTGCCTTTCATCCTGTACACCCGAGGTCCTTCCATGAACAGTGTCTATTCCTGTGCATAAGGGCATCTTTCACGTGACAGACCCGCGGGATCCCACAGCAGAGCAGGATGCATTTTATTCTCTCTGTAAAGCCCACAGGCAACTCACAGCACGGGCTGCATATGATGGCACTGAGAAACCATTTCAAACCACTGTGATTTATATGCTTGAGGAGACCACTGTGCTCTGGTTCAACTAGCATCGGGGCAGTAAATTAATTCTGCAAGGGTCCTGTCCAAACTTACATTGATTCTGATTTTGTTGAAAATCATCCATTAGCCAAGAATTACTACCAGTGTTAGTGGAAATGCTGTAGTGTCATTAATTGGAATTAATGGATGGGTAGTTTTTATAGGAGATTTGAATGAAGGCAATATTCCTTTCAAAAACCATTTTATTAGAAATTTGCTTGCCAGCTGTAAAAGGCAATGCCACAACAAGCCATTCCACAATGCTTTATCCATGGCTTGATGTGTTTTTAATTAAGGAAAAGCAAAGCACTTTGAAGTGTTTTTATTAAAAAAAAATAGCCATATAACAGATAGCTATTTATTTACTGCATAATGGGGAACTCGGACCAAGAGAGGCTCGGAAGGGTCACAGCAACACTGTCCCTGTTTATTTACTGGCCCCTGAATATTCTCTTTCTTCTGGGTATTTGAAAGGACTGCAGGTTATTTTTGGTGCCTTATAAATTGTTCTGTTCCCACACTTCTCAGGGGTGAAAAAGAAGAGTATAATCTGCTCTAGCTCTTTTCTAAGGACAGGTTATAACCCTGGAGGGTTAATACTGGAACTGCTGGAATGGCCCCAGTGCTGGCTGAACTGGTTCAAGCCTAGCTGAGAATGACCCATATTCTGCCTTTTCCAGGGGGGCATAAAACAGGAGAAGAGACGAACTGATGATGCTCCACTGAATTCAGAGGAGCTCTGTGTATGTCAAGATCTGCCCTGTCCTTCTCATCTCATGGGGGTACAAGACACTGTTTTATACGCCTCTCCCATGGCCATTGGAGCATTTTCCCAAAGCAGGATAAGACCGGTGTTCTCCCTTTACGCTTGAGGAGGCAGAGGTAGAGAAGGGTAAAGGTCTTGCTCGAGATCACAGAGCAGGAGCTCACCCAGCTTATTGCAAAAAAATCACCCTCCACCAAGAGAATATGTGAAGGTTCCCTATAGCATTTACTTTAGCCTTTAAACAAAACCAGATTTATTTTTAACCGTTTCAATGCTACCACAGCTACTTGTGGTCTTCCCTTGCCTCTCTTTTCATCTGGGGCTTATTGATCCGCTTGCGTTTCCCATGAAAAAAGCCTCCACTGGCAGCAGCATCAGCATCCTGTACCTGACGCTGGTAGCAGGAATGCACATGTGCTTTGTGTGACCTGTGTGCAAGGATGCTTTTCTGTCTTTCTTTTAAACTGGAGGAGGGGGGTTGTGGATTTGAAACAGTAATGACTGAAGTGAGTGCACCAGGGTCTCGCAGAAGTCGTAGCAGCAGGGTTTAGGCAGAGGTAAGGACAGCCTGTATTAAGCCATATGTATATAAATGGGGAAATTGCACTTGAAAGCAGTTTGCTCGTCGTGTAGGTGGATGGCTCATGCAAACACAGCGCTCACACCTCGGCGCCCTGACCTGCCCTGACGTGCAGAGCTCACCTGGAGCCCGGTCCCTGCGGGGACGGCTGCCCTGCATCAGCGCTGCCAGAAACCCTTCGCAGTCACGGTCAAGGACACTCCACACATTTCCTACTTGGAAATGATCTTCCCTTTCTCTCCCTGCGTCACTCTAGGATTGCTCTCCAAACAGTCTCATTTTCCCCTAAACCTATACACGAAGGTACATTTTAGTAAACACCCCTTCAGCTGGTGGAAATCTCCCGCTCAGTTGCCTGTTGGAAAGAGGAGCTGGGGCCGGTTTGTGCAAACGCAGGGCTGCGTGTGGGCTCCACATGCCGAAGGGGTGCGAAGGACACGCGGAGTGTCCTTGGATGCTGTGGTGGAGGCGGGGTGTGCAGGGCTCGGGCAGGCTCCCGCGGACAGGGGTGGCCCTGCCTGCTCCTCCGCCGTGCCACCAGCCGTGACCCTTTGCACAAGAGCTGGGCAGGTTTCAGCAAGCCAAGGGGAAGCACAACAGGGATGAAATGGGGTTGTATGATCAGAATCCTAATTAAGGAGAAAATATTGGAAATATGCCATATTAGAAACTCTATTACGATTAATAGTGACAATACCACTCTTGGGAAATAGGCAAATTTACACAGTAGCTATACATAAAATTTACTTTAGCATATTCCCCTCTCTACCTTGTTTGCACACTGTGATAACGAATTGGTTGTATACAGTATGATGGTATTCTTTTTATATTTAAATATTTGAGCCAGATATTCTGCGAGAAGAGAAAGGCATGCAGAGGTCTTGGAGCTACAGAGCAAAGTAAATGATGTGCTGTGATATATTTAGCCAGTGATAATGTGAAAAACACTAAAAACCCCAAGTATATGTGGACAGGAAGGTAAATACAGTAAGGGAGAGCTTAGTTTGGGATTTCCCTAGCAAGAAAGAAAAGTGATCCTGCATGTAAGATGTGAATCTGTCAGTCATGGTCCCGCATTTGAAAAGTTATTTTATCCTTCAATTCTTCAGGTTCCTTATTAAAAAAAAAGGCGGGGATGTGCAGGGAGGGCTCAGTGAAGTCTTTGGATGGTATTTCCACGTCTAGCAATGAGAAGTGTTTTTTGGTGGCAAAAAATGACAAAATTCTTTACTGTTGCTAGTTCTATGTGCCATTTGACTGGATCATTACGCTGCCAGACAAAGCAGCCAACAGATTTCTTATATATGTCTGGATGGACACATTTACACATAGACATCTATGTTTATATACCTATGCAATTTATGCCATGCACATATTCCTCTCTCTCACTTTCTCCTCTCTCTCCGTATATACCCATACGTACATACAGAGGGGAAGGTGGTGTGGAGAATGCCGCTTGGTTGTCATTAGTATGGGATAGCTGTGGAGCTCTCTCCTTCCGTGGGTAATTAAAATCTGCTCTTGTGCTCTGAGCTGTAGGAGCCAAGAGAGACTCTCATTTGCATGCAGTCCTGCAGCACCCGGCGAGCCGGAGGCCAGCAGGGAGCCCTGCTGCATCCCATCCCGTCCCATCCCATCCCATCCCATCCCATCCCATCCCATCCCATCCCATCCCACGCGGGGCTCCCGGGATGTGCCAGGAAGGAGGCTCAGCCCCGCGCTGGGCTGAGCTGCCGGGCTGGATTCGGTGCTGAGCTGCACGAGCAGGGAAGTGGGGGAAGATCCTCAGCTCCAGGGGTCCTACTCTAGACCAGTGCTGGGATAACCAAATTTCTTCCAATTAGCCATACCCGTTGAGAAAGAAAAGAGCAAGAAGGGTTTCCCTCTGCATGGAGAACAGCTGTTTTAAGAAGCCCTTTAGAAAAAAGGAGAAAACAATGCCCTGGAAGCTACACCATGGTGCAGGCAACAAATAAACGGACTGCCAGGGTTTGCCCTTGGGATTAGCCCTGGGATGAGGCTTTTTCCCACAGAACCAGCTCCATGGATGGAGCTGCTCTCAGCTGGGAAGGAGACAAGATGGACTCTAAACCCTTTGAAAGGATAAAAAAATTACCTATTCCATCCCAAGCTCCTGGAGTGATGGTGGCTCACTGCTGGCACATGCTGGGGCCGTCCCCATGAACCCTTTCCCAGCCATCCCCATGAATCCTTTCCCAGCCCCACATGAGGAGCAGCCTCAGCAGACACAGCGGGGTCCTGATGCTGCATTCACACCCCAAGCAACTAGCTATGTGAAAACTGATTTTCCCTCTCTCTTGGGTTGTTAGGGGACATCCCCTTACAAAAATACAACCAAAAATGTGGCTGGTCCTCATTCCAGTAATCCTCATTGGAAATGCAGGACAGATCCCCAGCTGGTGTCAGCTGCTGGAGCTCCCTGAAGCCTACAAAGGTTTTATCATTTGGATCAACTATAGATTGCCCCAAAGGCTTTAAAACCAACAATTCTCAACACCAGTACAATGCCTATAACTGATCATTCTCAAGACACCTGCCTTCTTATTTAATAAAGCATTTCAAGTCTCTTTGTATTTTATTCATAGGAGCTGTAAAAAATCCAAGGACCCGGTATAAAGACTCATTTATTCTCTTCCACATAGCACTATAAATTTGCACTGCATTTGCAAACTAAGAGCCCATATCTTAGGGCAAACCAGAGCTCCAAAGAGAGAGCAAGAATGTCTTTCAAAAGGCCAACCTGTCCCAACTAGAGACTGTGTCAAGAGCTAAAATTTACAGCTGCAAACACTGAAAAAGAGGAGAAATTAGTTATAGAGTTTAGTTTCATTGTTAGAGCTGGTCAGGATTTATTTTTTTTTAAAAAAAACAAACTAGTTTGCAAATGCAGAGCTGTTTCTGCATTCATCCCTCATGCATAAGTACGTAGTGAGGGGAAATGGGGCTGGAAATGCATTCTATGGGGCAGAGACACTGAATGCCCAGGGCCATCGGGGTGAAACCCATTGCGCGTTGCCTTGCATGCCATGCATGATGGCAACACGTAGGTGTAGCTGGAGAAGCCATGCTCTCCGTGCTGTCAACACACCGGGGTGGCTGAAAACACGAGTCACCCCTCTTCCTCGTCTCCTCATCATCCCTCACCTTGTCACCAGGGAGCGTGACCCAGGAGCCACGGGCATCAGCACTGGGATCTCCAAAGGGAGATACCTTCAGCACCCAGCCCTGCTCCTCTCCCTTCTGTCTTCAGCTCCCCAACGGGCGACGGGGCTGGTTCCAGCTGACCCGACCGACAGATCCACCGATTCTTCGTGCAGGTCCTGGCTGCCCTTTCTCTCCATCGACAACCCTGCTGCACCCGTGAAATTCGCCCAGTCTCTGCTGCTCCCAGCTCTCCCGTTCAGCTCATTCAAGTAAGCTGCAAAGTGGCACAAATCCAATGTGATCAAATGCTTTCTTAGTGTCAGTCTTTCCTTTCAAAGGACAGAAAGGAAAGGGTACGCGGTGGGATATTTATGAGCCTGTCAAGCTCACTGCTCTCACCAGAAAGTGCTCTCAGGTTTCATTCCTTGCAGGGGAAGGGCGGCTGCGTTCATGGGGGTTGAGCTGTCATCTGCGAGGAGGTGTCTTCCCGTTTGTAACCGGCATGGTGGCATCATGCAGAGTCACCCCCAGCTGCCAGCCTGGCCCCAGCACCGGCAGACTGCAAACGGGGGTGGGGGGTTGAGCAGAAAGGGTTTGGGGACACAGCAAATATCACCCCTACGCTGCGTTCAACCATGGCATCCAAGCAGCTTTTTGTAGGGCAGGAGGAGACAGGTCTGAATTTTGTCCTGACAGCTTCTTTCCCCCACTTTCCCAGAGGACATACGTACCATGAAACGTTTCCTATTTGCTTTCTTTTTTAATGTAACGTGCCACATATACTTGAGATAACATGAGCAGGGGACTGTGCTTCATGCTCTGGTGGGAAGGTAGTACAGTTTGTGTTGGGCTGTATCTCCTGACTTGGTGAGTATACATGCCCTTGCTATAAAGCAACATGCTTAAATCTCTTTAGAAGTGGGGAAAATACTGTTTGCTTCTTCTCACCATCATGCCAATATTTTGCCATGTTGCTCCCCTGCAGGAGAATGATTGAAGCAAATTAAATGTGGTGCCTCTAAAACCAAAGGCCAGATCGTCATCGGCTGCACATCAGCACAATTCCTTTGACTTAATCATACATTTGCAACACTGTGGAGCCTTCAAAATGAGAGGACTGTAATTACAGCTGTATTATAATGCCTCTTGCCATGTCAAATGGAGGACTATTGACAGCCAGCAAAGACCTGAGAAACACTGATAAGAATGAACTGCAAGTCCAGTCCTCCGATGCGATTCCCCACGATCCATGATTTATGAGCCCAAATTAGCTGCCTCATCTTCAGGAGGAATTGGCCGAGGGTGGCTTTTCTTGGAACACCGTGCCAAGGGGGTGCCAATATCATGTGTGTTTCTGAGTGGTATCTGACCTGCCATTGATCTTCCAGGGTCACAGATGTCCTCCAAAAGATTTCCTTTAGGCTCAAGGAGAGCAGCATAATTTGCTGTCGTGATGACTGTCCTGCTTGCTCCTCATCCGAGGAAAAAAAGCCACTCCTTTAGGGTCATTGGCAGGAGATGTCAGGCCCTTCCCCTGACCCTTTTTGACCCATTATCTACTTTCCATATCCTCAGGGAAGGTGGAAGGCGTCAGTGTTTGAGCAGTTCTGTTGGGTTTTTTGCCAAAGAGCTTGTGAGTGTGCTGGATCTCTTGGCTGGCTATGGCCTTGGGCACGTTGATCTGACATTTCACAGGGAGGAGGTCAGGAGATCACTCCTCTGGTCCACGATGGGAGCTTACAGTTCCTCCTCTCAGGTTACCAGCAATGTTCAATCTCCTCAGTCAATTATAGGGGCAGACAAGATCTTCTGAGACAATCAAATTAGCAGTTTTCTAGTTTGAATGAAGATGATGATGGCAAGAAATTTGTGATGAGTGGTTACCTTGGACACTGAAATATTCTTCTCTTTTCATCCAAAACCATCTGAAATGCTTGGCCTTGGTTTACCCCTCAAGGTTTTTCTTTTTCCCCTCCATTTTTAAGAAAAAGGGCAGTCAAGCCTTAGTTCTTACAGGCCGGGGAAGTAATAGCTTGTCATTTGATTGAGGTTTATGAGCTAAGTTTAGTGACCCTTTCTATATTGTACACGTGCTTAAGAGGAAAGGCAGGACTTCATGCGATGGCAGCAAAAAGGCTCACAATCATTTCAACAGAGCTGGCACTCTGCTCTTGAGAGGGAAAAACCCAAAACAAATAAAAGAGACCCTAATCAGTTATTCAGCATGTGACTGTGCTGAGAAGACAGTCCCCCAGATACACAAAAAGCAAAATTCCAAGATTTGTTAGTGTTACTGTGCTTTCCCTAAAGGGATAATCGATGTATCCAAAGTCTTTGAATCAATATTTGTCCTTCTCAAGCAGGGTATGGTACAGAAATATTCCCGAAAGCACCCACTTCTGAGATTTTGTTTTGTTGCATAACATTTTAGTCAACTGCAGAATGTCTCTGATAATGGTGACAAATAAGTATCAAGCCTACAGTGGTCTATCCTGTAGAGGAAGTAAAATAGATACCCTATGTGCTTGGTAACAAAAGCTCAGCCCCAAGTAGACTTGACCTTGTGATCTTTTAAATGTATGGCAAAGACTTTATCCACTAGATTTAGGTTAACAGCTTTGGGAATTTGCAGGTGTTAAATTAACCACATGAGACAGTTTCCTAAGTGCAGCAGAAACACACTGAGCATGATAAGGAATAATAATTAAAAATTGAATTAAAGGGCTGTAGAGTTTAAGGAAAAGTATGTGGCTTTGCTCATAAAAAAGTGGCACATACTCAAGAAATAGATCTGAAGTTGTGCGATATCCTGGGGCAGGAGTTCAGGTACAACTCATTCATCTTCAGCAGAGACCTGGCCATGGCCCATCTGCCAAGACAGAGACCTATATTACCCAATAGGTGTGAAATCTGAGCACCCCGTAAACCCCAGTGTCCCCTAGCCGCTGTGCTGGTGGCCGGGGGATCCCCTGGGAAGAGAACTGGGCTCTGCAAGCAATATGGGCTCCATCCCGCAGGGCAATTTTGTCGCAGTTCAGGTGGATCCAAAGCTTTAACTCCTGCCTCCTTTCTCAGAGTCCTCTTGCAGGGCAAGGCATACACCCAGATGCCTCTTAGCTATTTGGGGGTTGGGGTTGTTCAGCCTGGAGAAGAGAAGGCTCCGGGGAGCCCTTGTAGCAGCCTTCCAGTATCTGAAGGGAGCCTACAAGAAGACTGGAGAGGGACTTTTTACAAGGGCACGTAGTGATAGGAGAAGGGGAAATGGCTTCAAACTGGAATAGGGTAGGTTTAGAATACGTATTAGGAAAAAAAAATCACTATGAGAGTGGTGAGGCACTGGAACAAATTGCCCAGAGAAGCTGTGGCTGCCCCATCCCTGGAGGTGTCCAAGGCCGGGTTGGACGGGGTTTGGAGCACCCTGGGCTGGTGGGAGGTGTCCCTGCCCAGGGCAGGGGGGTGGAATGAGGTGATCTTCAAGGTCCCCTCCAACCCAAACCATTCTATGATTCTATGATTTAGTTGTTGACCCATTGACCTGGTTTCTAGGTTCACTAAACATATGAGTAATCAAATGCTGTTTCGGTCCAAGCACAAAACCTAAAGTATATGAAACCCCCCAAATCATTACTCGTTTCTCTCTCTCACCCACACAGCCTTCTCGTTTTCCAGGTGTGCCACCTCTTGCAAGCATGCTCAGCATGAGAAATTAGACATTTATGCAAGTTTGGCCAAGATTTAGGCTTACAGACAGTGCTCAGTGCTCTCTGCTGAGCTGTAGCTCTGCATATGTAATTACTGCTTTAGCAGGGTGCGAGTAAGGCTGGACAGAGATTTTCTTGCTCTTGGCTCCTTGCTCGGTTCCTCCAAAGCCACCAGACTAAAGCGCTCGCAGGAGGCTGTAAGGCAGGGGCCAGGGTGGTTGTTAGCAGTGCACGCTGTTGAGGAGTGTGGGACAGGGCTACAGGGATGAAGTTCAGCATTTCTCCTCCCGATGGGCAGAACCGTCTCTCAGGGCTGGTTACGGAAGCCGTCCTTTGCAGTTCTCAAAACTACAATGAACAAAACCGGAAAACGAACTGGTGGGAACGGTGCTTGGAGGTGCCAGGTCAGTCTCCCGCGTGTGTAGTTCACACAGCCCCAGTACGTAACAGTCTCCCGTTCGTGGCAATCACTCAGCAGCGATATTGGAAGTCGCCTGGTTATTGAAGCCATTACTACATAATTCGCCGCCGTAAGATCTCATGATAACCCTCTCCCTTGCAGAGGGGAAAAAATAACCTGGTATTTTATTTACCCTGTCAACATGTGGAACTTGCCTTACAGTGTAATTACATGGTCAGTAGTTACATGGCTCTCTGGTTGACGGTGTCCTGTAAACAAATAAAGACCCACAAATGCCACCTGTGGGGATTCAGGCACTGCATAAAACTGACAGGGTTTTTAAAGCCTCCTCAGTGTGTGCAATACTGCACCCACGGAACTGCGTGCCCAATTCTTGCCCTTTGCTCCTAGATGTGTATGGAGCATTTGCGCCATGCAAATAGCTTCTCCTTTCAACACCTCCTAATTTACACGGTCTATACCGCGCGTATTCAGTTAGCATTACAGCGTCACCTTCAGGGCCCAAATTTAGCTCAGCATCCCTCTCTCTTACACATCTCTACCTATATTATAGAATCATAGAATTATTTAGTTTGGAAAAGACACTTAAGATCATCAAGTCCAAAATTTTGTGTGTATTACACACACAATTCATATGCAGCCTCTGCCGCTGCAAGCCAACAGCCTACCTAATTTATCCCATTTACTGATGGAGAACACAGTGGCTCCCTCATGGCCCCCAGGAAACTTTCAGTAGAATTGGGATGGGGAGTTGAGTTTCTAGAAGCTCGGTCTAACATCCTGACCCCCAAATCCAATCTTTTTCTCTGCTGGGATACTGCTTTTGGCAACTCCACTCCATGCATCTGAAATCTGCTTTGTTGCACACCCCGGGAATGTGCAGCGGGTGGTAGGGGGAGGGACGAGATAAATATGAAGAGCTTTCTTGCTTTGTTTATTTATATGACCTTAAAGACGATGTCCGTGCATAATGTTGAACACGACGGAGAGAAGCTGACAGGGCAGTAAGTTCTGGCTACCGCAGAGCGAAAACAAAATTACATAAAAATATCAATTGTAAAATTACTCAAATCCATTAGCTTAATTAGCATCGTTAATCAAGGCAAAACATTTGATACGTCATGTACTTTCACAAGAGATAAATGAGCCTTTGATGAAAACCCAGCAGGTTGCCCTGCTTTGGGATCTGCCGGTGGCTGCCTGGCCATGGAGGTGATGCTCAGCGGGGCGCGGGGCATGCTGGCAGCTTGGTGCGAACACCGAGCAGGTTTCCAGCTCAGCCAGGGACTGGCACCATATTTGGCCAAATCTGGCCAGGGTTTAACATTGTCAGGTCCATCTGCAGGAGTGTAAAACTGCCTGATGGGCTACCTTCACACAATATCATCCCCTGGTCTTGACTGGCTTGGAGATGAGGTTTACCAAGGATATAGCAAGAATATTAATAATTCTTGTAGTAATTACAATAATAAATTCAAAGACTCTGCTATGTTGTCTTACTTGACGAAGGGAGGTTCATTGAGCTCTTGCTTTTGTTTCCTAGGGGAATCTCTGGGGAGAGCAGTACTTCTCTACCTGTAAACCTGTCCAAGGAGAAACACTGGAGAGATCTTGATAGCATGCGATGGCACATCTGCAGGCAACCTATTCCCAAGATCACGTCTGTCTTGGAGGGTACTCTAGGCGCTCATCTTTCTTTTTCTCTCTAGATTCACGCTGTTGAGGTCAATTGGGTCTCTAGTGAGCAGTTCAGGGAAGCCATGATTATTGCATGACTTTCTTCCCTTTGCATCAGGACTCAGTTGTTGCTCATTCCCTCTCCCCGTGCCATGGCACATAACTGAATCTTCTCTCAGGCTCCTTGTAACAAGACCCAGCTACAAAGGCTAAATGCTTTATTCCTGAGAAAAGCCTTAGAGATAAGATTCACCAGCTGTGGCAGCATAGTGCGGATCTTAGTAAGAGAAATAAATGTCCCTTCACTCCACGACTGTCTTTCCAGCACTTTATCTGCAATGAGCCCAAACACAGTCCTCAGCTATTTGTATTGCTAAATATAATAAAAGAGAAGTCAGCAGTTTCTGAGGGATACACTTCCATAAAAAACAGTTCGATGGCATTTTCTGCATTAAACACATTATTCATGGGCTTTTCTCCTCTCTAATATCCAGTTTCTGCTGGGTGTACATGTGGCTGAAGCTGCCTTCAACACATAAGACACCCGGGATGTCATTGAACTGCAAAAAACTTACTGCAGTGGAAGAGCTGGAGTTGGATTTATTAGTCTAATTTGAGGATATCCTGAACAATAATTGTCTGCATAGTGATTGGGAAAGGAGGAACCGACTGAGAGCATTTCTGGCTTGTTGCTTCTTTGCCTTTTTATTTTCCTGCCCAGTAGATGGTTCAGATGGGCATGGCTGGAACCAGCAAGGAAAGCCAGACTGGAGAAACCCAAGGGTTTAAAGAACTCTGCTTCAGCCTTGCAGGCAAAAGACCCACACTCAGCCTGTCCTTCCAAGAAGAGCTTTTCTGACCACCCGTTACTCCTCCCCGAGGCTCAAAGGCAATGCAGCTTTTCTCCCTTGCTTGCACCTGCACTGCCCCGCTCAGTGGTGGGTAACCAGGGAAGAGACACAGCTTTGGGAGCAGGGAGGCTCAGTTCTGCTGTGGGTGCAGAGACAAGGTCTGGATCTCACCATGGAGATCCAAGAGTGGGTCATAGAATCATAGAATTGTTGAGGTTGGAAGGGACCTTTAAGATCATCAAGTCCAACCATTAACCTACTCTGACAAAACCACCTCTAACCCATGGCCCCAAGTACCACGGCTGCCCTTTTTTTAAACACCTCCAAGGATGGCGAATCCACCCCCTCCCTGGGCAGTCTGTTCCAACGGTTGATAACCCTTTCCGTGAAATTTTTTTCCCAATATCCAATCTAAACCTCACCTGGCATAACTTGAACCCATTTCCTCTCGTCTTATCACTTATCCCTAGGGAGAGGAGGTCAGCCCCCACCTCTCTGCACCCTCCCTTCAGGTAGTTGTAGAGGGTGATAAGGTCTCCCCTCAGCCTCCTCTTCTCCAGGCTGAACACCCCCAGTTCCCTCAGCCGTTCCTCATCAGACGTGTCCTCCAGACCCCTCACCAGCTCCATTGCCCTTCTCTGGACACACTCCAACACCTCAATGTCCTTCTTGTGGTGAGGGGCCCAAATCTGAACACAGATCTGGAGGCTGCAGGTACACGCACCCCCGCAAAGGGCATCCCATGGCTGCCAGATTTGAACCTGGACCTGCAAACCATTTCTGGCGTGCAGGCAGCAGCACTCCGAGAGACAGACCAGTCTTGGCCTGTGCTTTGCACGTTGATGTAAACACTGCGATGATAAAGTAATCAAAAATGGGTATACTTGATTGTAAGCCTTAATTAACTATTAATTAAATTTTATTAACCCACTAGTAAAACTGATTATACCAAGCAATGAAAAAAAGGGCTGCAGTCAAAGGAGTTAATGTATCACTCATTTTTATGTGGACAGAAGGCTCATCATTTTCTTGAGGTGGCCAATATGTAAGGATTCCTCCTTGCTAAATCAGTCTGGTCATTTTCCTACATGCCACTGATAAGGAAGTATTTACAAATTTATTCCTAAATTCAAAGTAAACTTCAGACCTTAATTTAGTGTCGTAATTATATCACTGGCTCAATTAGTCCCCAATAAAAATGTTATGCTATTGTACCAAAGAAATGTAGTACCTTTGAAGTAAATGGATTCACTTGCAGAGTAAGAAATCTTCCTTTTTATTGTATTTTCTCATCTGCTACTTACAGCCACCCTTGTCTTAAATTGCCCTTTTTATTCTGTTCCTTGCAAGCGCAGGTTGTACCTGAGCTCCGGATGCTCACGCAGAGTGAAATACTCCTCTCCAGCCTTGGGGCTGCATCAGGAAGCTTGGTGGTGGTAACTTTATCTCGCTAAAGCTTTGCCAGCCTCATTTGCATGGCAATTTGCATGCACTGCTCCGATGTTTGCTCTGCCACGCAAAAGCTAATGGGTCTGTTGTTTTTTTCTCAGCTTCCCTGCTTTGTTTCCTTCTTGCCGGTGGTGGGACCATGTTATGGGCTTTAAGGAAATGTCCTATAGATTTTCTCGTACATGGCAGTGCCTCCTGCCACGTTCTACCTACCCCAAACCAGCTGAGACCGACACAGAAAAATAGTCCCCAGGGTCCCTGCAGAGAAATCACTGCGGGACAGGTTCACCAACCCCACAGTGTTTGGGTCGGGCGAGGGGGAAATGCAGAGCTGCAATGGATGCAAAGTCCTTGTCTCGGAGAGTTCATCCTCCAGACAGGGCAGGAAAAATGGTCAAATTGGACAAGCGGTGTGTCGGAGGGATGAGGTAATAGCACAGCAAGGAGAATTTGGCAGGAAATCTATGAGCTGGCTAGACAGCCCAGGACAGAGATCCGTCTAAGAAATGGGAACGCGTTGCCGTGAGCAGGATTCTTGTGGACACGGAGCTCTTTCAGACATCATTTGGCATCACTGCCTGTCCTCACATCAGCGAGCCTCTGGAGGCCTCTGGGTTTGATTTTCAGACTCAGGAACTAAAGAACCATCCAACTATTCTTCATCCAAAAAGTTGTTCAATGTATCTTTGATTGACTTCTGAATAGGTGATACCAAGACCCCCTCCGGACCAGAATCAGGCTCAAAAAACAACGGTAAAATTCACCCTTTCTGAGAACCTCCTCCAAATCCAGAACTCTGAGCTGGGTGACCTTGGAGGGACATGTCCCTGAGGCAGCCACTAGCCTGAGATTTGCTACTTTCCACTTCTAGCATAAAGAAGGAAGGTTTTGCAATAAGCCCATTAAAAGATGATCCTCCCCCACAAAACTGCATCTTAATTCTGCCCGGTGCTGGCTGCAGAGCTGGCTGATTGCACAGCCGCAAAATGTGACAAGTACCAAATTTTGTCTTATCTGCATCTTCTCTCTAGCAAACGCTTCCACCTGCAGTTCAACGCGTTTCAGCTGCCGGTTGAATGACCAACGCTGGTGTCACCAGTTTCCCTTGGCTCTCAGCAGGGAACGCCACAGGAACACCAAGCCACGCACCAAACCCAAATTCCTTGTGCTCTCTGTCTCTCTGTCTAGTCAATCCAGTCGTATTTCCAGGCTCAGCTGGGCTTTTATTTTATCTGTCTCTGGAACCAGCCATGATAGGTCTGTTCTCCCAGTCACGTTAATGGAGAACTCCAGCCAACTTCTGCTGTTCCAAAGAAAGTTACCCCCAAACTCCTGCGGAAAACAGGGCTCAAGCCCCACGTGTCCCTGTTTGTCCCTTAAAAAGTCCACTTAAAATGGTCCACAGGTTTGTCCACTGGCAGTGAAGCTGTAATGAGGGAATAGCCCCATGTGCAAGTGCACAGTATGCGAGATTAATACTTCTTTTATTCTATTTATCAAAACCAACCTATTTGACATTAAACATTAAAAACTCTAAATATTTTGAACCCAGAGAATATTCTTCATCTCCTTTTCATGTCTTTAATGTAGATGAGATTATTGGAGCCTACCATTTTCCCCCACCTCTCATAAAAAATGCTAAAAGCCAAAGTCGAAAGAAAGTGAAATTTCTCTGCATACACGGTATTCTGAACATCTGACTTATTTATTTTAGCTGACAGTCTCTGTGCCTGGGTCCATGGCTGTTCTCTGTGTGCAACCTGTATTTATCCAGGTGGCTTTGTGCCTATTAAAAAATGGAATGTAGCAAAATTAATGTATCTTTTACAGCAGGAGAGCTGAATTTATTGGTCTCACCACGGAAATTAATTTAGCACTCCCAGCTCTCCCTCGCTGGACAATAAAGACGCGAAATGAAACTGCCACACAAAGTTTTGACAAAATTCACAGTCATGCAAAAAAAAAAAAAAAAAAAAGCCACGGGTAATTTACCACCAAAACCGAATCAGCCTTTTATGCCACCGATGCACGAGTGATACCATGAGGGGAATTTCCACCCAATGACAAAAAAACCTACCTGGGTGACTAAATAGAAATGCAGGATGGAAAACAAACGTGCTCGTAAACAGATTCATCTTATTTTTCTTCAGTTTGAAAAATAAATCTGGGTAATGCAGTAGGCACTGGGGCTTGTGCAAGGCAGCATCCTTCAGCCTCACGCACTCTGTTACCGTCCACGAGGCCGAAAGATGCTGCACATGGAGGTCCAGTGGTGGTGGAAACCACAGCTCAGAGGAAGCAGAGGTTGTTCTGCCTCTCATCTGGTCCCACACCAGGAAGAATTAAGCCAGCACATTGTCCAGATCGATATATAATTTACATGTCCGTCCCCACCTATCTGTCTGCACCCTTGTTTTAATGTTTCCTAAATATAAAAAAAAATCAAATATCTACTGGGGGAAAAAAAAACCAACCACCCAACAAAAAGTTTTTTGTATTGGGGTTGATTGGGCAGCGTGCGGTGAAAGATTTATCTTGGCAGTAAAGCTGGAAAAGGGCTATAAACCTTAGCGGAGTGCCTCTGCGCCTGGGTCCGAGGGAGGCTAATTGTTTGTTTGTTCTTCGTGTTTATGGTTTATCTGCGGCTCAGCTGACAGGAAACCTAAACCTGAAGGAAAAAGCACATCAATCGCCATTATCTGCCTTCTGTGCACGCACTAAAAACAAAGCCAGGCAAAGGGGCGGCTCGCACACCCAACCCATGGCGATGCCAGCCGGAGCGTGCCTTGCTCTGTGATGCTGCAGGGATGCAGGGGAACGAGGGAGGGAAGAACATGGACTGGCCACCATTGAGTTGAACTCCCTTCCAAGTCCACTGCTGCAGTGAGGACATCAGTGCTGGTTGGACAAGAAAACAGGCCATGGGTTTTTCCTGCAGTACTGCCCCAAAATAGAGAAGAATGATCTAAAAGCGACACGTGAGTGCCACAAGCTTTGAAATTCCCTTGGGATTTCACTCCAGTGGCTTCTTTTACCCAAAAGGTGGTTGGGTGGTGGTGTGACGTCTACAGGTGGGTGGTTTTAGAGCATGGCAAGCACTAGTGCAGTCAGAGCAGCGCCGATTGCCATCCTAGGCACATCCCAGCCCGCATCTCCTTTCCTCCCTGCCCACCGATGGGCTCTGTTGTCCCTCTGCTGGGAAGTTTTGTACCAGCGTGGCAGAGCAAGCCCACCTTGATGGAACCAGCCCAAGCTACCACTGTGGAGCTTCAGCCCTTCCAAGGGGTGGGCCCCCCGCGAGAAGGACCGCGATGCCCCGCGGGTGCTGAGGATGGGTGCGGGAAACAGGGGAGGGGGCTCCTGCGGAGGGGAATGCCCTGGCAGGGGAGCCAAACCTCAGGGGGGAACAGCACAAATGCCTGCCCTAAAATGGTCCAGGGCAGAGTTACATCATCTCAGTAGGTTTATATCCCTGCCAGAAACACTCAGCCCCCAAAACGTCAGCCCCAGGGTGCTTTGCAGTGGTCCTGTCCCTCTTGCACTGCTGCGAAGATGCTCGCATTGGGCTGGGACACCCTCGCTCCCTGCCAGGGGACTCGGGTAGTGAGGATAGAGATTTTTTGCTGTGCCATAAAGCTCTCTTTAGATATAGTTCCCTGCCTCGGTTTCCCCGTTGCTTCCTTTCCTTCCCGTGCCCCATCGCCGCTAGCACGGCTGTAAATGCTGAGTGGGGGCCGGATCCTGGAGCAGGGATGTACAGTGCCCCGCACACCGGAGACCCGGAGACACTGTAATAATAATAATTATTGATTTTCCAGTTTACTTTATGTTTCGTAGGGTGTTTTGCTGGAAATGATATAAATAGCTGTCTCTCTCCCTATCCCAGGCCGCGACGCAGCAGTGTATTTTTTTCACAGTCCAAGGAAATAAAATGCAAAGTTCATTTCGCGATGATTTAAAAGTTACATTAAGGCCCAGAGCTGGATGAAATGGGAGCAACGTGCTTGTAACTAGATAACTCCAAAGCTGGAGTGCCCGTTCGGGTGAGTCACAGCTGTGACATGTGATTTATCCCAGCCCGGGGGCTCCAACGCTGCGCCCCGGGGTAACTCTGTGCCCACCACGAGCATCCTGCAGCAGAAGCAACCCCAGTAACACACCGCGCCATCACACAGCTCTGCAGCCTCTCCCGGCAGCCCACTATCAAAACACTCCAAAAGTGACCTTTGGGGAGAGTGGTTTCCATATAGGAATGCATTTACTGTATCTGCGCTAAATATAGTCACAGAGCGCGCGGGGAGTGTGGTCTCTCGCCCCTGCGGATTGCAGGAGAGATTATTCATTTTCAATTTGTTGTACCTTCACGCTGGCAGGAATTACTTTAGCCAAACAGGATTTAATAAATGATCTGTTCATAAACAACTGATCATTTATCCGGCCCCGGTGCCGCGCGCATTCTGAATTTCCAGAGGGGAAGGGCACGAGAGGCCACTCGCTGGCAGGAGGGGCAAGAAGTGCCTGCAAGCCACTGGGAGCTTCCTCAGCCTTGCTCGTTGTACTTCCAAAGTATTAAAAAGTCCGGGTGTGATAAGGAAAAGGAGGCTGTAAAACTTCATCCTTATCTTCCCGATAGAGGACCTGATCTTGCTTTTATTTATGCTGGTGTAAAGCAAAAGTAATTCCATCAGTGCTGCTGGTGCAAAACCCGAGCGGGCAATCTCAGAAGCGTGCCCGGACTCTCAGCTGGTGTTTTCTACTTTTAAATCTATTAATTTGACAAAGGTTTTTCTTCAGCTGCTGGAAGTGCAGCTCCAGCCTGCGGGGCTCGGGGGGGAGAGGGGGTGAAAATGAAGCCACGTGCGCATCTTTTCTGCATCTTTCATCCTCTCCACCTGCATTGTTCTGCTTGGTATGATTTTAAAGACAGCTGACCGGGTTTCCTGGGGTGGGGGGGCCAAACGCAGGTGGAGTGGGCACGCAGAGTCCCCAGCATCCTGCCTGGAAGCCCGGGTGGGTGCCAGGGGCCACCTCTGCCAGCGGTGGGCAAGGGGCTGGCGCTGGACCCTCGGCATATGCCCAGGCACACGCGTTTTGCCTGTTCCTGGACTTATTCTCCTCTCACACCTTTATCCCCCCACGGTGACAGGAGGAAAATGAATCCAGATTTGCACGTGCATAAAGTAAAACAAAATCATGTCCTTAACTTAATGCAGGCAATTCTAATTATTAACCATTGTTGTTATGTTAATTATTATTACCGTTGCACAAAAGGATTGTAAATAGATAACATCACCTTTTCTTTTGCACCGTGTAGCGTTTTGTTGTTTGGAGGTTTTTTTTTTTCCCAGCATTTCCTTGATGGCACCAATTAAGAAACCGCAAGACAAATATTCAGGAATCAGATTGCGGGT
Organism: Pluvialis apricaria; assembly: GCA_017639485.1. Classification (NCBI taxonomy): domain Eukaryota; kingdom Metazoa; phylum Chordata; class Aves; order Charadriiformes; family Charadriidae; genus Pluvialis; species Pluvialis apricaria. Next base: position 15,212,961 of record CM030021.1, read on the forward strand.
GGTAATTTTCTTGACAATGAGGAAGGCAGAGCCGAGCCCGCAGCCTGCTGCTCTGCAGGTACCGCCACGCTGCAGTGCTGACAGCAGTAAAAACTTGTCTCTGACAGTAAACTAAGCATGTATGACCCGGAAGACATAGAGAGCAGATAAGGGCAGTAACACAGACTCCATTTAGTGCTATTAAAACGGTGAAGTAGACTTACCATCGGAGACGCCGGGCTGAAATTAGAGAAGCTCTGAAAGTGAGGAGTGGGGGACGGACGGCCGCGAGCCGGGCTGGTGCTCAGGTTCCCGCAGCGCAGCCGACTTCTCCCCTCTTTCCAGGCTAGGAAATTTTTAAAAATAAGAATAATTCACTATGAGGTTGGGTTTGGTTTTTGGTTGGTTTTTTTTTGAAAAGCAGTGTTTCTGAGAATATTATGCAGAAGGGAGAATGGGCTTCGGCATCACTTTGTGGGACTCTGCCAGCCATTGCAGTAAGAAAAAAGGCTTTTTTTTATTAAAATACATGGCGACGCTCACAGGTACTGACCCATGCCCTGCAGCACCGTTGCTCAGGGTGGGACACTCCAGTATTTTAAATATTTCAGTTTGGATCTGGGTTGTTTGGGGAGGTCTGCAGTGAATAGCTGGCGCAGGGCTCGGTCCTCACTCCCCGGTGCTGGGACACGACTGTGACCCTTGTGACACTAGTGATGCTTGGGAGAGTCTTTGACTCTTCCCCCCGTACCCTCTGGTGCCACCAGGCCGTGCTGCTCCCCCGGCACCATCAGGGCAAGGACCACCGTGTCCGACATCTGACATCCGACGATGCTGCAAAAGCCACTTGGAAGTGGTGTTTAAGAGAACAAACCCCTCTTGTTTTATTACCATCTATGTGACAAATTGATTTGTGGTAGATAGTGACAGAAAGCGCCTGACACAGAAAAAATATTTTTTTTAATCAAGGAATGATCACCATAAAGAATGTACTATATCAGTCAAATATATCCAGCTGCAAATACCCTATATGGTAGCATTAAGAAGATGTAAACTCTCAGATCTATTATAAACAACTTTTTAAGGTAGCTGAGGCTTGGAGGATTTTGACACGGGAAAGGATGAGGAGTATCATAATTCCATATGTGCCCAGGCATTGTGGACTTCTTAATGAAATTTCCAGGGTTTGTAGGAGCTTTTGATATACGCCTGTTACAGCTGTCATGAGTAGCACAGGTCCTGAAATATTTATTATTGCCTTTTTTTAACCCGTCTCCCCGTTACCTCCCTTGTGCTCTGTAACACTGAGGTTCCTCAGTGCCCGTCACCCCACGCGCAACTGCTGTGTCCCAATCTGATGCCTTCTGTCCCTTCTCCCCAGGAAACTCCAAGGTACTTTCAGAAGAAACCTCACGTCCCACATCTCAGCAGCCTCCTCTCCTTGCTCCTCGGGTCTTCCGTCCCATTTCCCCACCCCTTCGCCCCATTACTTTCCCTCCCACCCTGTGGATGCCCAGAACCTCGGCTCCTCCATCAGGACAGCAAACGAGACAGGAAAAAAATGACAGAACAACGCTCTCCAAAGGGTAACCCAGCGGGTGGATTTTCACATCTCCGCCAGCACCTCCCTCCCACTCCTTCCAGCCGCGGGACCGTGTCTCCTTGCCCGCCATCCGTCTCCCTCCACCCCATTACAAACACAGCAGTCGATCATTTGTTTCTCGTCCTTGAGGCACTGCCGGCGTGCGACCCGCCGAGCCGGCTCCAATTCTTCACTCTATTCCTCGCGGCTGGTTGTTTCCCCATCTCTCTGTGCGATAGCAAATGTTGTCCGCGACTTCGCTCCATGTCTTTTATCTTCCGCTCCATCCTCTGAAGGTGTGTTCATCTTTTAAACTCCCGTTTATGCAGGTTTTGAAGATGGTCTGTAGAAAAAAAGCTGGGGCTAGTTTATGTCAAGGGGGTTTGCTCAGTAAAAGTGTAGGAGTAAACGAAGGCAGTGGGTATCAGCAAGAATCAGGACTAAGATAAGGAAAGAGGAGCAGGAAAACCAGCCTCTTGCTTGGAAATTTTGATTCAAGAAGTTCTTTTTGACCTTTTGCCCCTTCTAATTTTGGAGAATTTGTGTCCAAAAAAAAAAAAGGAAAATAATTCTAATTCATGGGAACAATTCACACACATAAAAGAAACAGGAAAGTTGCTGTCTCCCCACTTACAGTGGTGTTTTGTTTCTTTTTTGTCCTGTCTTTGTTTTATATTGGAAACAGCGTGGGTGATAAGCAAGCAAGACGAGAGAAAGAAAACTGCTTTACTCCCTTTGGTTTTTTTTTTTGCTCTTTTCCAAAGTTTTTTTAGACCTTTTGGATCAGTGTGTTCCGATCGGTGCATTTTGCCTGTGCCCAGCTGAATTAGCGCTACCTCCCTGAAAAGCAAAGCAGGAATGGCCCCAGGAGGGAGGAGAGGTGACTCTCCCCAGACGTTACCTGGCAAAGGCAAGAGCTGTTTTGGGGATAAACAATGATGAATTGGCTCCAGCTTCTTGCCAAAGCATTAGGTAAGCAATGTAGGACAGTGCAAATCAGTCCTGCCTGTTCCTGGGTGCGTTCGTGCCCCTTCACCTCCTGAATGTGATGGTGCCCGAGGTGCCCTTTGCCGCCTGCTTCTTTATGGGTGGCGTTGGCTTAAACTGGACGATGCCAAAGGGAGAGAGAGGGGAACGGGAACACGGCGCCGGGCTGGGCTCTCATCGTCCCCTCCAGCCTCTGGACCGGGTTCTGCAGTGTCTGTACGTCCTTCGTTTTCTGCAACCTGCACTCAGCCCTGCATTGCAGCAGCAGAGGAGTCCCCTCGGCTGCTTGGCTCCCGGCGCTCGGCGGGGGCTGCACTGACCCGCAGCTGGCTCAGCCGCACCGGGGCAGGCAGGGAAAAGCCCCGGGGACCCCCCAGAGCCCTCTCCCACCAGGGGAGGTCTCCCCAACCCAGCTCCAAAGGCTCCCCAAAGGGGATTGGGAAGAACCTCCAAACCAAAACAACCCCCTCAAGCAAAGCAACCCGCATTTTCTACTAGTCCTAGAGTGAGACAGCCTCTCTCGATGCTTCAGGGTAGATCGTCTATATTCCTGCATGCTGCAAAGCTCCTCTGGACAGACAGACAGTCAGACAGATAGTCATTCGGCAGAGTCATGACAGCAATGCGATCCTGGGCTGATGTGATTTAAAACTGTCATCCCAGATTTGGGGGTTTTTTCTTTCCACTGTCCTTCTTCCACGCACGCACCCCCCAAATGGAAGAGGGGAGTGAGCGCAGTCAAACCTTTTGGCACTGCCTCTCCGTTGTGGCTCGGAGTAGAAAATGTTGGGTGCCAAATTTTTTACTGCAGTGTAAATTAAAATGCCTGGACTAAGATGATAGACACATCGCACGGAGATCGGCGCAGCCTCCTGCCTGTTAAGAGATGTATTAGAATAAAGAGCAAACGATTCCTGAGACCAGGGTCTGCTTGAGAGAAAAAAATTAAATAAAACACAACCGAGGGGGAACCAGCGGACTTGTGCCAAGGCTCGCAAAGCCCTCGGGTGGCTCGGAGGGGCTGGAGGAGCCTGGCGGCTCTCAGGCATGAATCCTGCCCATGCAGACACGCTGCAGATATTTGTCTCTCCAAGTGTGATTACACTCCAAAAAGTGACTTGCCATTACTACCCTTGTGGGATTCTGGGCTTATAGACTCTAGTTCATTTTCCAGGTTAAAAAAAACCAAACAAACAAACAACAAAACATGACAGGAATGAAGGGGTTTAGTCTTTTTTTTTCTTTTTCTTTGTTTGGGATTTATTTTTCCTTTGCTTTCTTGTTCTCTGGCCAGCAGCTCAGCAAGCTCGCCCTGGGCGCTGGGGGTGAAGAGGGTCTCGATCGGGGGGGACATGGAGATGGGAAGGGAGGCAGCTCCTGCCCTGAAATCACTGCTGCGGTGGCTGCCCTGTGCCAACAGGGGCAAAATGTAGTGCGAGACATATTTTATCTCTAAAGTCAGCAGATCTGAGGATGAACACGCAGATCTGTGGGATAGCTGCTGGGTTTTGCAGGCACCTCTGATGTGTGACCGTGCTTTAACCTGCTGGGATTCAACAGCAGGACATGGTGGGGACCAGCTGGCCCCGCGGTCCAGGGGGTGGCGGTGGCAGAGGTGGGCAGCACGGGCTTGTTCCCCAGCTGGGCAGCTGCTAAACCTGTGTTCACACTGAACCAGAACAACCATGGACCTGCTCAGCAGGGAAAGGCCCTTTCCTTCGGACAGGAGAGGAGTGCACTGGAGTCTCCAGGGTTTGTGCCTAAGCGTATCGTGGAGTTTGTGCCATTTGGGTCATTTCTTTGATTTGACAATTAGGTTGCTCATGGACTGTGCTTAACTCCTCTGAGCCAGAAGGACAAACTTCTGCACTGAAAGGGTTATCAAACACTGGCACCGGCTGCCCAGGGAAGGGGTTGCATCGCCATCCTGGCATGCATGTAAAAGTCATCTGGATATGGTGCCCAGGGACGGGGTTTAGGAGTGGGCCGGGGAGAGTTAGATAACGGTTGGACTTGAGGATCTTAAAGGTCTTTTCCAGCCATAACGATTCTATGATTGCATGACTTTCCATGGCCTCGGTTCAGGTCCTTGAGCTCTGCCCGATCCCTGCAGCAGCCCCTGAGCCCCCACGTTGGTCTGAGCGCAGGCGCTGCCCCCCCAGCGCTGAGGACCAGCCTCCGGCGCGGCGGCTCAGCATCCCTTAATCGCCATTTCTACCCTGGGCATGGCTCCTGCCCGGCACTTTTTGGAAACCAAGTCCCATCCTGCAGCATTGCCTACGAGTGAAACGCAGGCAGCGGGAGCGAAGAACTTAGCAGGAGTAATTTTCAGCAACCAGATTGTGTGTGTATTTTTTCATGACTGCGTACAGCGCGCTCTTTGCTCACAGTATGTACGTATTTATTCACTCACACCTGACTTGGTCCCCGCTCCTTGTGCCAGGCGCCGGCGTGGGGGGTCGGCACCAGAGACCACTTTCTGGTATTGTTTCCTCCAGTCCTGTGTGAGCGGCGCTTGCCGTTGAGGCTGCAGTCTCACGCTCCCACTGAACTGTAAAACCAATTTAAAAACGACATTTCACGAATTAATTCAATGCCCACCGCAATCACACGTTGTTGGGCTGCTGAGGAGGCATATTCCAGCCGGGAATTTGTTACCTGCCCAGGCCATTCGTCACTGCACAAGGAGTAAAAACTTCCTCACCTTGTAGCCCCTCTGCGCAAGAACAAGTTCAAAATAGGGACAGCCAAAACGCAGCTCCTGCCATCCTCCACTGGGATGTGCTTTTAACCCTGCTCCCAATTCCTAGGAGCCGGTGCCATGCTGTGCTCTATGTTCGCAGGTAAAGGGGTTTTTTTTAGCAATAACTGCAATAATGAGCCCTTTGGGACCATCTCTCTCTGCAACACAGCTCAGCAGCGGGGGATCATAGAATTACAGAATGGTTTAGGTTGGAAGCGACCTTGAAGACCATCTCATTCCACCCCCTGCCCTGGGCAGGGACACCTCCCCCCAGCCCAGGGTGCTCCAAGCCCCGTCCAACCCGGCCTTGGACACCTCCAGGGATGGGGCAGCCACAGCTTCTCTAGGCAATATGTTCCAGTGCCTCACCACCCCCAGAGTGAAAAATTTCTTCCTGATATCTCATCTAAATCTCCCTTCTTCCAGTTTGAAGCCATTCCATCTCAAAGGACTTCCCAAAGGCATGGGAATAATTTAGCCGCTGCATGAGGAAACTGAGGCACGGAGAAGCCCGCCAGGCACCAGGCTGCGGGAACGGAGCCGAGAGCCGCGGTGTCCCGTGGGAGCTGTGCCACGGTGCCGCCAGCTCGGCACAACGCTCGGCGCCGGGGTGCTGCTGCCGGCAGCCTCCCCGCTCCCAGGAGCCGGGTTTCAAAGGCAATTAGGTGCCTAATGATGCAGGCAGACACCTGGTGGCATTTGGACTGGGAATGAGGTGCTTTACATGCCTGGGCACTTCTCAAAATCTCGCTAGGCATCTACCTGCAGCTGTAAGCGCCTGCAAAAGCCAGAATATTTTCAAACTGCTGCCTGGGAGGCTGCTCTGGGCTGTACAAAAGGCCGTTTCGGCTGCAGATGTGGGCCTTCAGCGCTGGGGAGGAGTGCTGGAGGGCACCATTTACTCAACCAACCCCTCAGGAGGAGCACCCGTCACCCCCGCTTCCCCCTGGCCACCACCCACGGGGTCCCACAGCTCAGCTGCTGCGCACAAGATGTGTCACCGCCTGCTCTTCCAGCCGTGCCTTTGGGTGAGTTTAATAGTTTTTAAAGAAGGGTTTAGCACAGTCTCTGTCTCTTTTGCACAACCACGCCATATCTGACACCTCCAGGCACAGGTCCACTTCCCTTTGCAGGGCAGAGGCGGGCAATAATAATCCCTGCGGCTGCGGGGGTGCAGGGGGGAGTGGGCTGGATGCTGTGTCTGCACATCCTTCACGTGCTCATAAGCATCTCATTGGGTTTATAAACATTTTGCCATAAGCTCTCAGGAGTACTCTGCCCTGGGGAGGCCGCAGCCGGAGCACTGTGTGCAGTTCTGGGCTCCCCGGGTCAGGAAGGACAGGGAACTGCTGGAGAGGGTCCAGCAAAGGGCTACGGAGATGATGAGGGGATTGGAGCATCTCTCTGATGAGGAAAGGCTGAGGGCCGTGGGGCTTTTTAGTCTGGAGGAGAGAAGACTGAGGGGGGATCTTATCAGTGCTTATCAATACTGAAAGGGAGGGTGCCAGGGGGATGGGAACGGTCTTTTTCAGCGGTGCCCGGTGACAGGACAAGAGGGAACGGGCACAAACTTGACTATAGGAAGCTCCACCTCAACCTGAGGAGGGACTTCTCTCCTGTGCGGGTGGCAGAGCAGTGGCACAGCTGCCCAGAGAGGGGGGGGGAGTCTCCCACTCCGGAGCCATCCCAAACCCGCCTGGACGCCGTCCTGTGCCACTGCTGGAGGTGCCCCTGCTGTGGCAGGGGGTGGGACTGGGGGAGCTCCAGAGGGCCCTCCCAACCCTCACCAGTCTGGGATTCTGGGATTCTGTGACCCCAGCTGGAGTTTGGTTCAGATAACGAATACTCAGATCTTGGGCGAACAAATGGCTCAGGGAGGTGGTACATGGGGGTGCTCAATAAATGCTCTGGTGTTTCTTCAGTTCCCACCTGCTCCCATATTCCAGCAACAAGCAACACCTGGACTCCCCACCCAGGCTTTGCAAAGGCTCTCAGGGCTTTGTACCCGCACCCTGCCCCTGCTCAGAGCCCCCCAGCAGACCCTGGCCAAAATCTGCCTTGCTAGAGCTTCCCCCAGCCTCCGAGAGTGCTGCTCGCACCGCCAAGCTGGAAAGGCAATAATCCAGTAATTTATTATTAAAACCAATATTTCTAGGTGACTCCCTTAATACGGAATTTATTTCAATGCTGTTTGGCAAAAAGGAGAAGTCACGCCTCCTGGTATATGGTTTATATTCCACATTTGTGGAAAGCAGGCAGAGAAAACGAATGGCTTCAGTAACTGTAAAATAATCTATAAGGCAGAGTGCGTCTCCTCATCTTCTTTCAGAAGGTTTTATTCAGCTCAGGCTTTCTATATGATACAGTGATGAATGAAATACCTGGGAACAGTACAAAGTAACGTTATTTATGGAGAATAGTAAAAGAGCATCCCGTTTCTTAGCATGCAATTTTGGTAACGGCAGAATTTTGAGATTAAAATGAGATTCCCCTCAGATCCTCTCAGATCATTTCAAGTCATCCCAAACTTTAAAATAGGTCTTGTGCAGAAGTGGTGTTGGCTTGGTCTTCCCTATGTTCCTCATGTCTTTCAAACATCCATCCCTTGGTAAAGTCAAGGACTGGAAGACCATGAACACAGACTGAGCACACCAGTCTTCCTCTCCACTGTGCAAATTTTCTCATCAGTGAGCCCTAATCATTAATAAAGTCACCCATAAAGTCACCCACCATCACCTGGGACTAAATCTAACCTGAACAAAGAACTGGTCTTTACTGCAGCTCAGTAATTCTGTGAGCCGGGGTACCTCGATCTCCACAAATGACTGCCACAGCTTCAAAGATAACGCGACCCATCGCTGCAAGGATGCTGTGCTCGGGCCAGGTACCTGCCTTCCAGAGCCGCTCCTCCTGGCTCCAAATTCAACAAATCCTTCACAAACATGCTAAGAGTTTGAGCTGGGCGGCCCCAGCTGAATTTGGTGGCACGTGCCTTGGCACCTCGCTGAATCGGGGCCCCCGCTTGGCAGGGCTTTATTTAGAAAACGCCTCATGCTTGTGAAGCTTGGGATGAAAAACCTTTCTTTTTTTTTTTTTTTTTTTTGTTTAAAATGGTTTGTTTGCTAGTAAATTCACAGTATGGCTGAGATAGCACATTTGTGTTGTTAGGTACAAAGATAATGGAGGATTAAAATGCTGACAAGTGTGTAGAGAGGAAAATGATTTGGTTACCTCTTAGCGATGCAGCAGCAGCTGGAGTGAGCCCCGCATCTGTGGCTGCTTCCAGGCAATTACCGCTTCCCTCCCAGCGCTTCTGACAAATGCTTCTGCTCTCCCGCTTTGAATTGTCACATGCAAAAGTTGCCATGAGGAGTGGTTTCCCTCTTTTGGCCTTTCTTTTAGCTTTCCTGTGATCAGTCTGGAGTACTTCCACAGGGAAACATCCGAGTATTTTTGCGGGATGAAATTCCCCCGTTGCCTGGGCGGAAGGGTGAGACGAGTCTCGGCGCTCGGTGCATTTGGGCACTTTATGATTTTTCTCATAAAATACCCCAAATGACTTTAATAGTCTCTTTAATTCAAGAGTTTCACACGTTTGGGGTCAGGTCTGGTTTAGCGGGGTTTTACCGGCATTGCCCCCGGCCGTGCCAAGAGCCCATTACGGGGGCGAACGGGCTCCCCTTTGGGCCCACCATCGCCTTCCCTCTGCCACCTCCAACTCTTGTAAAAACAAACCTGGGCTCCCTAAGTGCAATTAGCATCTGAGGAATGCCGAGAGAGGGAGATTAATCATTCATAAACTAAACAAATACTGTTCTGATCCCATTAGCCAACAGACAGCGTCTCCCGTTAATTTACTTCTGTTTGAGGTGTATCTATTAACCCCTTTTAATCAGCTATTATTCTAGTTAAACCCTTAGCTGGGCTTGGTTATCGGAGGAAGGCACCCTTCTGACACGAGATCAAATTAAGATTATGGAAAACTTGTCAGGAATGAAGAGCTTCGCATTTGTAATTGAGTTATAACCTAATTAAAAAAAATGAGGCATGCTTCTGAGGAGGGCCCGGCCACCACTGCTTCTCCCGCGCATCCTCTTCCCTCCACCGAGGTCTCTCTGCTGAATTTTGTCAGCCTAAACTCAACCAGACAGGTGTCATCGTCGTCTGCCTTAATGTGCTCACCCGCTGACACGCACAGCTCGGCTCGGTGTCTTCCTTTGTACCTACGACAGAGTCGAAAATCTAATTTAAAAAAAAAAAATGTCAGAGAGGCACATGAAGTTAATATACTTACCAGTTTGCAGCCCTCCACTTAAAGTCAATTACTGGCGGGGGATACGTAAGCCCCGGCAGCACGGCTGCCTGCTGCGGGACGGGCTCGCCTTGCCGCCTCAGTTAGGCAGCGTGCCGTCTAGGGAAAATTTAATATTTTAAGCTGCTGGTAGCAGTGTATTAGATCTCCAGGTTTCTGAGGTCATCTTCAGTGAGGAGCTCGTTTCTGCCCACATCCATGAGCAGGAGGCAGCTGGGGAGACGCCTGCGCCCTGGCGATGCTGCTGGCATCCAGCACCGTGCCGCCTGGTCCTAGCCCGGATGCCGCGTCAGATGGAGCAGCGGGGACTCCATCAGAGCAGAGAAGATGCTCTCCTGCCTTGGGATCACTGCTCTGTGTTTAATGCCACAAGCGAACACCGACGGAGCAAGGGTGCCTGCCTGGGAGCAGGCAGTGGCCGGGTGCTGAGGGCACCCTGGGTTGCTGGCTTTGCTCCAGGGTTTGCATGGGTTATTCAACCCGAAAGCGAGAGGCGAGAGGGAAAGGCTGTCCCCTGTGTCACGGCAGGCATTCCTCACCCAGCCCCCAAATTTTCAAATTTTTGGGTGTATAGCTACCGGCAAAGCAGAGCCGGCTTTGCCTCTGTGGGCACCCCCGAAGGGGGTTCGTGCTGGGGCTGAGCCCGGCACGCGTGGAGGCAGGAGAGCTGCTGTGGGAATCAGGGTTTTTGACAAAATTGCTGGCTTCCCGTTTTAAAAACCAGAACAGCTCAAACGGATCTTATTTTCCTCCAATTCAGACCAGAATTTTAAGACCAGTTTGCAATTCAAGCCTGGAAATCTTGGTGCCAATTATATCCATCTTCATCCCGGTGTTTCCACACCTCCACGCAATAACCCAAACAAAGGCAAAGGAGGAACACCTCACCTGAGCTGCCCAGCTCCCAATTAGCAAAAGGTAAATAACTCTTGTTTTCTCTCTCTTGCTTCTTAGGCTGTGATGGCTGATGAGACGAGAGCCCTCCCTTCTTGCTTCAGTGCATAAATACTGCATCTTCAGGGAGTCGCTTTGGTTAATTTAGGAGCTGCTTGAACTTTGCTTAAAGGCGCCTGCGTGTTGCTATCCCTTGGACTCGCCCGATGTATTTGTCATAGCTGAACCTGCAGTTCATTAGAGGTACAGAGTCAGCTAATTATTCCCAGAAAATGTAGTATAATTTTATGAATTATGCATAAAATATTAACTAATTGTGAAGTTCCCAGATATATACGTAGACCGCAGGGCAAATGCTTCCCCACTTGAGGGCTATATAAAAACATGAAACAAATAATACATATATTTAACCTAGCGTTGCAGGCAGGGCGGCCACACACCGAGGACACGAGCATCTGGTGGAGAGTGTTGTGGAGATGTGGGGTCCCCTCCCCATGCTCAGCCCATGGAGGGGGGCTGCCAGGCACAGCACTGCCCCAGGCTGGAGTTTGCCATGAAGACCCTGTTGATGGAACCTTGGTCACTAAGACAAGCTGCTTTGAGAAGGTCCATGCCTTGGATGGGGCTCTGAGCAACCTGATCTAGTTGAAGATGTTCCTGCTCATTGCAGGGCGGTTGGACTGGATGACCTTGAAAGGTCCCATCCGACCCAAACTATTCTACAATTCGTGCTGAGTTCAGTGGATATTGGCCAAAACACCGCCTTTTTCCAGCAGAGAGGTTGTGGAGCAGCCCTCCCCACGGGGTCCATAGGGAGTACATCTTTCTTTCAGCAGGGCATGGGAAGGACAAACCCCCACCTCACTCTCAGCCCCCAGCCCCTGCAAATTCCCTGGGAGACGCTGGGGAAGCCCTCCCCTCCCAGAGCCGCGGCAGTGACGGCACCCCAGGACTTGATCCATGGACATTCACTTCAAAGATGCAGATCAGCAAGAGCGGTCCTCCTCCTCTGACAGATATTCATTTCAGAGTTCGCCAGCATGCTTTGGAGACATAAAAATCAATAGAACAGAGGGAACAATAAAGTTTCATTGTTCAGTAATGAGGTAGACGGCATCTATCACAAACTCCCAAAGTGCTGCTCACTGCAAGATTCTTCTCCACTGTCTCCTCCCGGCTGGAGATAAAGAGCCTCCGACGCTGGACCCGGAGCTCAGCTAAATAAGAGATAGGCTTAGCTGGGAGAAATCTGAATTCTGGAAGATGAGTGTCTTTCCATGGCCAGACTTCATTGCTTCCTCCTCTTGGGTGCAATATAGTAGCAGCATCCCAATACTTTTAACTCAAGCTCTTGAGATGGTTGCTGAGTCCCAGATCTTGACCTCCAAAGGCTCCGGGAGTCCGTGCAATCATTTAGTCTATTCACACCATGAGGATGTCCCCATCGTCACTGCAGCAGGCGGCACAGCGGAGTGACAGTCGGCCTCTGTGCACGCCTGGTGCCAGGGAAACAGCAGTGGTGAGAAGCTGTGGCTCTTGAGAGAGAAGGGAGGACACAGGAAGAGCCACCGCATACCCTTTGGCTCCCAGGATGCTAACACAAGCTATTAAATTTTTTAAAACTTTTGAGAAACAAGAGATGGGGGGAAAGGGTGATGTTTGAAGATCGGTTTGAGAGGGATCCCAGAATCCCCGAGTGGTGAGGGTTGGGAGGGCCCTCTGGAGCTCCCCCAGTCCCACCCCCTGCCACAGCAGGGGCACCTCCAGCAGTGGCACAGGACGGCGTCCAGGCGGGTTTGGGATGGCTCCAGAGTGGGAGACTCCCCCCCTCTCTGGGCAGCTGTGCCACTGCTCCGCCACCCGCACAGGGAAAAAGTCCCTCCTCAGGTTGAGGTGGAGCTTCCTATGGTCAAGTTTGTGCCCGTTCCCTCTTGTCCTAGATGGCTGGTGACGGGGCAGCTGGGAAAGGAAGAGAAGCCTGAGGCAGGTGAGCAGTGGGGTCGGACCCGCTGCCTGCAAAGCGATGGTGGAGGAAACGCAGAGACAACGAACAGACCCGAGAATGACAGCAGGAACCGGGTTTGTCCTGAGGTGCAAAACCCTGGGTGCTGACACAGAGGAGGACTCCACTCCACAGCGTTTGGGGGCCCACGAGAGGCCGGGGTGGTGTTCGGGAGCGTGGGGGCTCTGGGGAGAGCAGCGCGGGATGGGGCTCTCAGCCCCAACCCTGGGGGTCCCCAGCCGCCCTCCCGTCTTCACCGGAGGCATCCCCCAGAAAAGCATTTCTTCCCTACACCCGCAGCAGCTTTTTGAAAGTAAGTTGTGCTTCATTTAGTACTGTTTTAACATAACTTTAAATCACCTGCTTTTTTTTCTTCTTTTTTTGTTTTGGTCTTTTTTTTTTTTTTTTCTGCTGAAGAAGGGGAAACGAGCTGCTGGCTGCATGGAAGCATTTATGCTTTATCCAGAAAAAAATCTTTAAAACCTGAGACAAGGCACATGCTGCAGCATCCAGGGGAACCCAGGCTTGTCTCTTCCCCGTGCCCAACTCCCTCGTGCTGTCACGCTAGCAGGAAGAAATAGGCAGTCACCCTTGCTGCATATTCTGGCAGGGTTATTGTCAACTTATTATTTTTTGACTCAAAGCCAAAAATGAAGGGCATTTGCATCTTGCAATTTTGCTGTTTGCTTGTCTTGCTTATGTTGCTGGAAATGACCTACAAGGAGTCAACAGCAGGCAGCTAGGACAATACGGGAGTAGAAAAGAGATGAAGCTGGGAAGTTCATCTCTCGCCCCAAAACATCCCACGATGTTTAGTTAGTGGGAAGGGAGACGTTAAAAAGCACATAGATGTTTCATCTATAGATTTATTCCAAATTTGCAGGGGTTTGTGTTCACAAGAGAGCACAAATGGGGTTTAGATTTCTCCCTGAAAAAAAATAAATATCTACAATTAAAATAAATATAGCAACCAGATTCTAGACCTGTGCATGGAGATGACTCTCATTAACATCCATGCAGGCAATGCAGAGAAAGGAACCACCTTGCTCGCCTTTCCTTTGTTTTATCTTGTACCCTGCCTTAACAACATCATTTTGCGTCTTAAAGTCTGAGGATACTTTACTGGAGGGCAGCAGAATTTACATGGATGTGATAATGAAACTGCACAAATATCATTTACTGTAAGTGGCACTGAATTATCTAACAAAGAAAAGGTGAGGATCTTTGTGAAATACTGCCTCTCACCAAAAAAAATGTCCCAGGAATAATATCTCCTTAAAGACAGTTTTGCATAATTGCTCTGTACGTCTGACAGGGCTGGAATATACTTTTTCTTTTAGGTGTCAAAGACTCGGCATTGACTGAAAGAGCGGTGCGCTCTGCAGTCTTTGGTGCAATGCCTGGTGCATTACGCTCCCGGTGCGAGACACCTCCTCTGTGCTTATGAAATGGTTAATTTTCAAAGATAAGAAGAGTTGCTGTACAGCAATCAAATGGAAGCTAATGCACACCTAAGACTGCAGGCAGCAGCTCCCCGTGCTGCTGGCATCGCATGAAGAGTGAAAAAAAAAAAAGAAATAAAAGAAACCTGAATTTTAGCCATATGAAGAAAATATCCTCCATCCACACACCTCTCTGCTCTGATGACAATAAAACTGGACACATGTGTTGGCCCATACTCTTCCAGCCTGATCGTAGGCGCTGGAGCACCTACAAAAAAGAAAGAGGAAAAAAAGCCCTGGCTTTGCAAGAGGGGGGTCCTCTCTCGCCTGCCTCCTTCACGGCAATAATCTTATCAAAGTCCCTGGAGTTATTTGCCTGCATGCAGGCAGCGGGATGTGATGGAGGAGGAGAGCAATAGGGACAGGCAGCCCGCAAATAATGTGGGTGCAGGATGTATCAAGACCCAGCCCTGACTCGCTGCCCAATTTGGATGCAACGAGCCGCCCATACAGAGGCAGAACACCTCTAACTTCATTTGCTTCATTGGCTTTAGATGCCCTGGTGAAAGCAAAAGCAGAATCCAGCAGTGTTGCGAACACCCAAACCCCCATTACCAGCAAATCTCTCCTTGCAATGTCTTATCTCATCAAAGGTTCATTTCCAAGTCGCCGGGGTTGTCCCCTCGTGCCACGACCCTATTGCCAAAGCCAGTGATGTCTCAGTGACCTATATCTCAAGGTCGCAGTTTTATGAACTTGGCAAATGTGTTTGTTATTCCTCTTCTTTCAAACACACTTCTAGGTGAAACCCCTGGAAGAAAGCCTTACACTGCAGCTGTCTTTTGGGCTTAATCTGGCTGGTTTTTCAAGTTGGATTGCTTTTCTCGGGGTATAGAGTTCTTTTTGGGTGGCATCTTACTGGGTCACATCATCTCAAGGCAGGTGCCGTCCTCTGTTCCAGGTACAAAAACAACTGGGAGCAGCATGGAGCGAGAGGCTGCTAAACAAGGCTCTCACACTTCATTATCATCAGGCTAACTAAAACAAAAGCGAAATGTTCGTGTTGTTAGTAATTACTGAGCACAACATTCAGATAGCTGCTTGGGCAGATCCCCCCAGCCGGTGCGGAGGCTCCGTCGAGGACACAGACAAAGTGCTCTTAGTTCCCTTCTTCTGCGAAGGACTCTCTGTATCCTCCACTTCGTGATTATTTATTTCTGAGGTGAGTAATTATCAGCTGTAGAGAGAAAGCTACTGCAGCGTGAAGCACGGCGAAGCTCCGATGGGCGGGAGAGATGCCTTTCACCGGCTGCATGTGTGCACGTACCCTGCCAATGTCAACCAATGCCACCTGCAGCTAAAATGGTTCTTCTAAAGATGGTTGAGCCCTAAAAGGGGGCAAAAGTGAGGGAGAACAGCATGTTTCTCTCTTTTACAGTCAACGGGAGGCTAAAATAGCCTCTCCACTCAAGGGGCAGGGAAAGCCCTTTGGGATGCTGAAGCATTCCCTGCCCCTGGAGTGGAGCAGGACGGCCGAAGCTGGTTTACACGCGGTGTACGCAGCCACAGCTGCCCCCAAAGGGTGTCCCACCCCCCTGGCTGATGACAGCGTGGTCACACAGGGGGCATTTTAAAGTGCAGCATCTGCGAGTGTCCCTTCCAAAAATAGCAAGGCGGAGGGACAGCGCGAGGTGCCTTATCCGCCGGTAGTTCTGCATGGGAGAGAAGTCCCTGGGTGGCTCCATGGGGAAGCGGGACGGGGACCGGCTTTGCAGGCAGCCCCCGGCCACCCATCGCTGACTCAGCAACTTCAGGCAGCAGGAAAAAAAAAAAATGATTCCAGGAGGTTAAATTGATTGCCAAGTAGGTCCTACAAACTTGACAGCCTCCAAGCGGCTCAACTTCATTTAAGTTATTTCAAGGCAATTCCAGGAGGGCAAAGAGGAGAGCGGCACGGGGAGCCACGGACTGCCAGCACGCGACTGCTCTTAAAGAGCACAGTCACATTTTCCCAGGTCATTTTCTTTTCTACTTCTTCTTCTTCAAGGCATAAAATTTCTTGCAGTAAAAAGCCTTCTTTTTTTTTTCCCCTCTCTCCTTGTTAATGCATGGGTGGGTGCAGAGTGGGGCAGGAGCTGGCCCCCAGTCCGAGCTCTGCCCTGGCAGAGCAGGAGCATCACCGCACGACCGCCTTTCAGGAGGCTTCGGCACAGTCCCACGCTCCACACCACGAGCGCTGCTATTAACTATTGCGCTGTTGGATACCAAACAAATTACCTGAGTGGCTGCTCTGAGGCACTTGGGCTATGGAGGAAGCAGATGATGTACTATTTGCCAGACATTTTCATAAGTAGGAGATAAGAGAGGCTGGAGGAGAGCGAATCAATGCCTTTTTTAGATCTATGGTGCTTGAGGCATCTGTCAATGCTGGAGAGTAAATATTTACTTTCCAACATAAAGTCCATATAATCACTTTTCTATCCGTCACTTACTGCTTCTGAGTGTTTCTTACTACAATGTTGATATTTGCATTAGCTACTTACACTGGCTATGAGATTCATACAGTTGTCAACTGCATTTAGACTTCAGCTGAAAATCCCCGGGTCCCGTACCACAGCTGCTGCGAGCACTAATGGCAATCGAAAAGAGAAAGCTGAGATATTTCCCACAGCAAACAGCAGGCAGAGATGAAGACGGAGCTACGGCACGAAGGCTATAATAGTAGGCTCCCTTGTGCTCATTAAATTAAGAATCCTATCGGATCCACAATGTGCCGATGCGGGCAAGAGACAGAAAGCTATACATAGTGAGGAAAACTTAGATTTGGAGAAAGGAAGGGTTATTAAGCCCATTTTATTGACGGGGGAACTGAGGCACGGAAGTAGAAAGTGACCTTGCTCAAGGTCAGATGCAGCATTTCCTCAGAGGAAGAGGAGCTGAACCCAGATCTAGAGACAGGGGGCTCCGTAAATGCCGCGGGACCATTTCTGCTCCTCACACACTCAAACCTGGCAGGAAATTACTCGTGCAAATGCATTCACGCTGATGGAGAGAAGAAGCAATGTTGTTTGACCCAGGCAACACCCAGGGCTCCTGAAATTTGGGTATGGGTGGGGAGGAGGGAGCTGCAGCCAGCACTGGGCACGGCTGATGACTGGGGGGGACACTGCCGCAGCCACATGTCCCTACTAGGAGACGCCAAATGAGCCAAACTGAAAGTTTCAGAAATCATCCCAAATATCACGCAAAAAGTCTGGAGTGGCAACTGCCGTCTCAAGCGTCAGAAATGACTCGCGGTGCCTTTGCGAGCGGCAGGAGGGAGGCCCAAGAGGCGGCGGGGCAGCCGGGGGCAGCCGGAGCAGCGTGGTGGCACGGCCGCCCGGCCAGGCACCCACCTCACCGTCTGCGTGACACCGACTTTGCGCTCCTGCAGGATTTGTTCCCAGTGTTTGGAACACACTGAGTGGCCCGTGGGGTCCGGCGTTCTTTCAGGACAGAGTGTTGCTCCGGCAGAGCGCCGGCGTTTGCGCCGGCTGTGTAAGTCTCTGGTGCAAGATGCCCTCAAAGGCTTTTCTCCTCATTGCTTATGGCGCAGAGGGGAGGTGGAGGGTTGGGATGAAGGGTGGGTGTTGGTGGGGAAACCTCGGCATGGCTCTGCCTTGCCCGCTGCCCCCCCCCCCCGCCGTGCTCAGCACCCACGGAGCTCCCTCAGCATCACCCAAACCGTGGGGCTGGGCACCCGGGGGAGACGAGCCCTGCCCGGGCTAATGGGCAAGATTAATTCTCAAACTTGGGAAAAAATACCCCAAAAGACCCAGCCAAACAAACAAACAAACATGGTTTATGGCTTGAGGAGGCCCCAACAATAAGCTTTGCTGGGACATTAATCTCAGCTTGCATCTTTCCTGGCCGTGCTCCTGTGCAGGGAACGCTACGGGCCAGATCCTGGCGGAGTTACTCCTGCTTGCTCCCACCTTGCTTTACAAGCACTAATTCAAATTGATGGAGCTCTTCATACAAAAAGCTGCTTCTCGGTGTGCGGTTGGCGGGACGTGGCCAACAGATCAGCGTTTCGTGCCTGCCTGCTGCTTTCCCCCCTGCTCTTCCCTCTCTCCCCCCATCCTTCCCGCAGCGAGTGGTCAGCGTTCTCACCGCCCCGGCATGTTGACATGCCTGAAATATCTCTGCTTCGCTGCCTGTGCTCTTGGAAGTATTTTGCTGCTCTCTCACCTCTCCATGAGAGAGACACATTCATCTGTCAGCTTATCGGAGGAATTTCCAACAATCTGTGGCAACGCTACAAGTCTCAATCTCGCTGTAAGTACCTAAAGCCAATTAGCATACACCATGTTTGCTTCTCACATAGTGCACCAGTGGCCTAAGGGCTTTTTTTTCTCTACATCATCTTTTCTTTTCTTTTTTTTTTTTGGGTATTTATTTATTTATTTTTTGCAGGACTGAGAGCGAATAGAAGCACACAGCAGCATCCGCCCGGCATAGACGGGGCATGAGAGAGGATCCGTATGGATCGGCGAGGATTCATCTCCTAATGAATCCCTCAGTCGCTCCCGGCCCCGCACAGCCGGTGTGGGGTCCAGAGGCGGGGGGAGGTGTCCCGGTGACAGAGGGATGTGGGGTCCGGAGGGGGGGTGTCCCGGTGGCGGAGGGATGAGGGGGACCAGGGGGGATGCCAGTGGCGCGGGGATGCAGGGTCCGTCGGGGAGTGCCGGTGACAGAGGGTTGCAGGGTCCAAACGCGGGGGGGGGTCCCGGTAGCGGAGGGTTGCGGGGGGCCGAGTGGGGGGTCCCAGTGGCGGAGGGATGAGGGGGACCAGGGGGGATGCCAGTGGCGCAGGGATGCAGGGTCCAAACGGGGGTGTGTGTGTGTGTGTCCCGGTAGTGGAGTGTTGCGGGGGGCCGAGGGGGGGGGTCCCGGTGATGGAGGGTGGGGGGGTCTCGGTGGTGGAGGGATGCGGGGTCCGGGGGGGTCCCGGTGGTGGAGGGATGCAGGGTCCAGGGGGGTCCCGGTGGTGGAGGGATGCGGGGTCCAGGGGGGTCCCGCTGCCCGGGGCCGGAGGGATGCGGGGGACCGTGGAAGGGGTCCCGGTGGCGGAGGGATGCGGGCTCCGGGGGGGGTCCCGGTGGCGGAGGGATGCGGGCTCCGGGGGGGTCCCGCCGCCCGGGGCCGGAGCGGCCGCAGCTGCCGCTTCCCGCGAGTGCCCTCTCCTGGAAACGGCCCCGCTCCACGCGTGCCCCCCCCGCGGCTCCCGCCGGCAGCGCAGACCCAACCCCCGGGCTGAGGAGCAGTGATGGTCCACACACCGCCCCCCTCTCTGCTTCCTCGGGCCCGGGAGCGCGCAGCGCGGTGCCAGAGATCCGCCCGGCGGTACTTTTCTCTGGCCAAACCCTTACAGTTATTTTGGGGCATAATTAATCCTTTTGGCGCACTGGCGTTCTGCCGAAACGCTGTTTTGGCAGAGTTGTCCTTGCCCGTGTGCTGTTAGTCGGGTGACGGCCCACAAACCTTGTCGCCGTTATCACACAGCCAGCATGCCCTATGTGGCCTAAAGGAAAAGGGACACTTACCTTCCACGTTCCTGGGTATTTTCTTTGGGGTAGATCCATGCATCTTCCAAAATTTTGATTTAAAGGCTCGAAGCTGCTGCAGCAAAGCTGGCCTGCAGTCCTGCCAGTGTTTCTCGACCCCATGAGGATGTTTCTCATCCTCATCTGGAAAAGAAGCTCTGACACCAAGTGTTGCTCCTGGAGTTGGTTTCGTACGGATGGGGATTGCTCTCACCGCAGATTTATAGGGGCAGATCAGAATAACCCCTCTGCACCTCATCCCTGCACGGACCTCTCCTGTCCCACCTGTGCCACCAGTCAGAGCACTCCAGGCCAATGAATCCTTTGAAAAAATTCCCTTTTCTTTGAAACTGGGGCATAAGCAGCTTTACCGTCATTGTAGCAACAGTTATTCCTACGAGCAATTAACACACCCAGCGAAGCGATGGCTGGTCGGAAGGCAAAGGTCCTTCCCACCGTGCGATCCCGGCAGATGAACCAGTTAAGAGGAACTCAGACCAATTTATTTCTTGATAGATAATGATGGGAGTTCTCACCAGGGATCTGTAATTTTCTATTGATGAAAACCTGCCTTTTCTGATTTGCAGGGTTATCTGTCTTTCTCAACTTCAGGGCTCTTGCCAAATTCGCAGGCAGCCCTGTGAAAGTGCCGTGTCCCACAAGAGCCATGTATTTTAATATGAAGTAGTTTTCTTTGCCCTGGAACCAGGAGCGGTTCCTCCACACTGACAATCCATAAAAGACCTAATGACCCATCTGAGGGAAGTTAACCAGCACGGTGCCCGTTCCGGGCAGAGTATTTGTTTGGTTTTTTGCTCCCCCCCCAGCCCTGCTTGGGAGTCTAATTTCTGGAGAGGATCTTTGGGGGCGAGTTGGATCTTCAGACATCTTTTAGCGTTGAATAATTAAAAATTGGCCTGAAGTGTGGACTTAGAATTTAAAAGCCCAATTTGTGAAGCCAAGCTTCGTTAAAGAGCTGCAGCATGCTCCAGCAGGGTCGGCAGCCTGCGACAGACTCCCCCTACCCCTCAAAGTGAATTTTTCGAGCAAAAACACGTTAATGCTTTCACCAAGAGCTTGCAAAAGTGCCTGCTAATTTGAAGGAATTTTTGTCTTCTAACTTAATTGGCTCCGCTTATAATTTAGTGCCATATAAAAGAAAACTATTTACGCCCCGCTGTATTTTCGTGATCTATAGTTAACATTTGTGTTTAGCTGGGAATTACGAGCCGGCTTCATTCAGTCCCTGAGAAATGGTTGGAAATATTTAAATGCCAAAATAATCTTTCGAGGTCAGAGCCCTTCTACGCTGAGGGGGATGCAGATGGGATGGGGAGGAACTCCACCACCACCACGACCATTGCAAGGGGAGGACTGGGTTGGCATGGAGACGTCTGATCTTGGCTCTGCCAAGGTGGTTTCTGGGCACATATTTCATCCCAAATCATCTCTCACGGCTACTGAAGGGGTTTGCCATCAAAATGATCTCCCGCCGGCAGCCAAAAGCAAACAGGCCGGTGGCGGTCAGGGTGTCCAGGTGCCGGGTGTCCCAGCTGAGAACCGAGGAGGTCGTCTCACGTGTGATCAGCAGCCCAGAGCTCTCGGCATTTTGCAGCCAGCACCAAGATAAAAGGTTTTTGCATCAAGCTCCCAAGATCTTCCCTCGCTGCCTCTTGAAATAGACTGAAAATCTGTTTGTCCAGGGGCTTGCGAGTTCTCCAGCCTCCACGAGTCCTGTTATGCATTGAACATCTCTTTTTTTTTTCCTCTTTTTTTCCCTTCTCCCCCCCCCTTTTTTTTTTTTTACCCTTGGAGTGCCCTAATTATACAGAGCATTGATTTTACAATGCATTCATGGATTGATTGTGCTGCCACGCTCCTCCCACAGGAAACAGCTTGCACACGAGCACTTTTTGATCTCTCCAAAGTATTCCCTAAGGTGAATCAATGGCTCTTGCATCTTGTCTCTTGCTTTAGTTTAGGGGAAGCTGAAGATGCCTTGCTACTGCAATGAGCTTCAAGAAAAATATCGGAAAGGAGCAAAAGAGAAGGAAAATTATTCACTTCTTCCCCCCCCTCCCCTCCCCAAAAAAAAAAAAAAAAGATTGTCTCCTGTGCAGCAAAATATGTTCATGTTAACATAATGTTCTCATCCAGCTCAGCCAATTGCAATCTCGGAGAAAGCACGGGAACTTCCATATAATTATCTTTAATAAACTCACCGAGATAAAAGTAATGATATCTTAAGACGCAGAGTGCATAATAAAATGTATATCTATATAAAAGCATGAAATGACATGCTAAAATGAGGAGAACGAGCCCATTTATGTATTTTATAGTTTTGGCACCTCCGTAACAGAAATCCTGAATACAGTGCTGTTAACCAGACCAAACTTTTCAAAACGGACCATCTCTTTTAGACTAAACGGAGGGTATTAGCTCCCGCTGGCAGCGATAGCCTGTGAAGGGGGTAATGGATTAGACTCAGATTCGGGCTGAAGGCTCTAATCCCTGTGTCTTAATGACTGTACATGCCGCCCGCCACAGCCCTGCTCCGCGAGGGATGGATCCCACCCCCGATGCCACGGAGCCCCCTGGTAACATCCAGCCCTTTCTGCATCCAACGCAACCAGATTCAGCAAAAAAAAAAAAAAAAAAAAGCCTTGACCTTGAGGAAATCTTCCCAAATTGTGGATTAATTCAGAGTTAGCGCCGAGACCCTCGCTGGGTATTAAAGGGGTGATGCCTGCTGCCAAAAGCTTTCTATAAAGGGTTTGATTTCCTCTTAGGTTAATACTGGCGAGTGCACTTCTGCCCATTAGGTTGCTCGGTATTAATTTCGATCTGCACAGGGTTCATTTCAGCGAGCTCTACTGAGAGCTCTGCTGATTGCAGTGGTTAATTACCAGCCGAGCATCGCCTCTTTAGAATGTGGTAGCAATGTTGCCAGCCTGCAAGGGCTCCGGAGCCCTGAGCCCGACCCCGAAGCCCTCGGGGGTCCATATGCTGCCCGCCGGCCCCAGCGCTACGGCCTCTGCCAAAATAGAGCAGAAGTTTCATGCATCCCTTTACTCAGCAGTTTCCAGAGGAAAAGCTGGTGGGATGGAGAGGGGAAGGCACATCCCTCTTGTTCGGCAGCTCACCGGGACTCAGCCCGGAGTCAGGGGATGCCAAATAGCAATTTTTAATCTGGGTCTGCCCAAGGTTACGATGCTCTGTCCTCCCCTCTTTGCCATGCTGCCTCTAAACTCTGCATTGCAGCACGATGTTGGGTTTCTCTGGCAGTTTTCAGGCGCGCGAACCCCCACCCTTGGAGCGCCGCGGCGCAGGTGTGTAGGTGCATGCAGAACGTGCTGTTTTTTGCAATATATATATATATGCATATGAAATATAAAAGCAGGTTATTTCTTACCTGGTGAGCTGAAGGCTCTGATCGCTGGTGTATATGAAATATTTAGATCATGCACAAGAGATAACTCATAAGATATAATGTCGATGTACGATGGGAAGCTAGTCTTTATTATCACAGGTGTAAATTTTCACACCTCTGTTATCAATTTTGCAATTATAACTGGGTTTCCCGGTAAAGTAATTTACTACTCCCTACCATATAGGATGAAGAAAATGATCATTTATCCGCCTTCAACTCAATTAAATATTCATCGTTCCACAAAAAAGGGGGAGAGAGGATTTAAATCACTTCCAAACTATTCTCCCGCATTTTTTTTTTTAAGGAGGAAGAAGTCTGCCTTGAAAAAGGCACAGATCTGATGCAAAAAGAAGACAATAGGAGCGTAATACATTCAGGGATGCGGCACAGATTTGGCTCATCAGTCATTTGCGTTGTGGGAGTCCAAAACAGTAATAAAATCAACACAACTCCAGCTTTAGGACTAGAAGAGAGGGCTGATTCTCAAGTCAGATGAAAGCAGCATCATTCCAGCTCTGATTAAAGCGAGCAGGTTGTGCTTGGAGAGAGGGGAGCATAACGGAGTTCGTTCTGGCTCGTGGTTTTCAGCGCGGAGGCAGCTATTTCGCTGAGCCAACACTGACCTTTCCTCATCTTGCCTCCTTTGGGACCTTAATATTTTGTACAAGAAATTTGGGATTTCTTTGTTTGCAAGGAGGGAATTTTGGTGTTTGTTTGGGTTTGGGGGTGTTCCACTTATTATTTTTTTTTAATATGAGCCCACGCTGGACTCGGGGAGAGCTGCCTCCTCCTTCCGCAGAAGCTGGGTCTGGCCACGGGAACTTGATGCCGAGCTGGGAGCACGGTGGCATCTCATCTCCGCTCCAGCACTGGCAGACAACTAATTTTTAAGGCTAAAGATAAATATCAGTTACTTTCCCAGCGGTGCTCCCAGGGCTGAAGCTGGATGCTATGGAAGAAGCCAAATTCGCAGCTGCGAAAGAAAACATTGTCCCAGTCGGTGTTAATTACTCGGGAGCTTAACTCTCAGCACCTTTCTCCTTCTCTCCCGCTTTTCTCCTGTCCTGCCTCTGCTCCGTCAAACCCTCCATCATTAAATCTGTGATGTCTCGTGGCTCCAAACAACGCTCTGGTTGTTGGCTAATTCTCAGTGAGACTTTTATTCCAAAGGCTTCTCCAACAGCCTGATTATATAATAACAGCTTGCTCATTACCCCGAATATAAATAGTTGAAGTATCCCTCGAGAATGGACACAGCTGGTGGAACTTCCCATATTAGCACCGCATTAATATTTATGGCAGCACCGCGTAAGTATGCAAAATATTGGCATCCCTCCATGCCAAAGTTTACACATCTGTCATTGCTGACTCTGCCCCGACATCACAGGCAGGTTCGGGAGCGAGAGAGGGGAGCCTACGTCCCGGCTGAAATCGCGACGGGAGAGCTCCGGCTCTCATCCAGCACCGTTTTCTCCCCAGCCGAGTCACCCGTTCATATTCGGGAGGGACGGCGGTCCCCTGGCCCCGCCGCTGCCCCCGCGCTCCGTATGGCCGCCGGCACCCGGCTGACTTATGGGGGTTTGTTTTGGCTTACGAAGTGAAATATTAAAGGACGTGATGAGAACCAGCTAATTGTACGTATAACCTTTAAGATGTCTCGGACAGGATTCCAGCCTTCACCTCGGGTTATAAAGAGAAAGTAATGGGGCCATAAAAACACATTTAAGTATGCCTTTAAAGTTTAAGGAGAGTTTAATTGCGGGCACTGGGGTGCCTGGGAGGAGAGCCTCTCGCAGGTAGCGTTTCCCCGGGAGAGGCTCAGCAAGGGCCAGGCTCGGCATCGAGCTCCCAGGCCCTGCCTGCCCCCAGGGGAATTGGTTTGTGCTAATAAATGTCCCAGCTGCGGGTCAGATTGTAAATGAAAGTGATATTTAATGGCCCAGATCCTCCGCTGGTGTAAACCAGCCCCCTCCGCTGCTCGTGCCAGGCTCTGGCTTGGTTTAAAGCCAGGTGGTACTGACCTGCGTACATGACTTTGGGAAGGTGTCGCGAGCCTGACGCGGGTTTGTCACGCTCCCGAGGATGGAGCAGCTGCAGCGAGGCAGCCCCCGGCAGGTCTGCAGCAGCCAGAGCAGACGCACGAGGGCCCCTCGGCATCAGCGCGCTCCCACCAAGGCAGGACGCGCTGCCCTGCGGCACCCAGCGCCGCCGGGAAAAGGAAAATGGAAGAGGGGGAAAGGGAGTTTGGTTTTTTTTTTAATTACAGTGTGATTTTTTTAGTCCTGCGGGTCAAGATGCAGGTTAATCTGTGGCTGCCTGCGGAGCTGGTTGAGCGCCCCGGGAGGGCCGTGCCGGGCGGCCGGGGGTCCCCGTGGGGATGTCGCGGGCGGCAGCGTGCCCAGGGCAGGCAGCAGAGCTGGCCCCAGCGCCCTGAGAGGCAGGGCGGCATTCAGCCCGGCATCACGAGGCAGGAGCTGCGCGGGCTCCGTGAGAGCCGCACACGCATGAAGGTGCAGAGCAGAGATGAGACAAAAGGCTGATTTATTATTTTATAATTTTTTTTAATCTAGAAAAAGCTTTTATTGAGGGGAAGCAGAGGAACAGAAAGCAGAACAAAATCCAGAGCGTTTCCAATGACTATATGTCCATGAACACCTCCAGGCTCCAGTGTAACATTCCCAGCTTGTGTTTGCCAGCTTGGGCATGAGAAACTCCCGTGTGGCAACTGCCCAATGGACCTTGAGGGACTGATAACTCTGAACGACACCTAAACAGGGACACGCAGACCCTAACAACACACCTAATGGAGCTGCGTTACCCTCTGGTTGAATTACCCTCTCAGAGGTGGTGGTGTGGTGGCAGAAGGGCAGCGCTCCAGTTGTGTTCCCAAGCCGGTGTCCCACCGAGCTGCTGCAACGACAGGGATGCAGCTTCGAGCTCGGCATTGCTGTTCTGCTGTTGTACACGGGTACTGCCGGGGGTTTGCTCTGCAGCGGGACGCACCAAAGTCTTCGATATTTGCACTTTTCTAAGAATTGATATCAACTATACAGCAAGCGGAGGCCAACCCAGGAGGCAGCATGCCCAGGTGGCCAAGAAGGCCAACGGCATCCTGGCCTGTATCAGGGACAGTGTGGCCAGCAGGACTGGGGCAGTGATCCTGGGGCAGTGGTCGTCCCCCTGTACTCGGCACTGGTGAGGCCCCACCTCGAGTACTGCGTTCAGTTTTGGGCCCCTCACCACAAGAAGGACATTGAGGTGTTGGAGCGTGTCCAGAGAAGGGCAACGGAGCTGTGAGGGGTCTGGAGGACATCTGATGAGGAGCGGCTGAGGGAACTGGGGGTGTTCAGCCTGGAGAAGAGGAGGCTGAGGGGAGACCTTCTCACTCTCCACAACTACCTGAAGGGAGGGTGCACAGAGGTGGGGGCTGACCTCTTCTCCCTAGGGATAAGTGATAGGACAAGAGGAAATAGGTTCAAGTTATGCCAGGTGAGGTTTAGACTGGATATTAGGAAAAAATTTTCACTGAAAGGGTTATCAACCACTGGAACAGACTGCCCAGGGAGGGTGTGGATTCGCCATCCCTGGAGGTGTTTAAAGAAAGGGCAGCCGTGGTACTTGGGGCCATGGGTTAGAAGTGGATTTGTCAGGTTCAGTTAATGGTTGGACTTGATGATCTTAAAGGTCCCTTCCAACCTCAGCAATTCTATGATTCTATGAACCCACAGTCAACTCCACTCCAGTCTATCTGCCGGCTTGGCTCCGCGAGGTGTCAAGGGGAGAGTCGTGCAATACCTGCTTTGCTTCTCCATCAGTCAATCCCACGTTCCCCTTGGAGCCGACATTGGTGGAGCAATATACAGTCTGCTGGCAACGGTATAGGTAGCGCAGGGGTTCTCCACCTCGGAAATGTGGTTGGCGAGGCACATACGGAGGAGTGAATATTTTGGGAGAACCACTTGCAGGAAGGCAGAGGATTAGTCTGAGCATGAACAAACTTTCCCAAGGCCCCCGAGAGTGATGCAGGAGGGCGGGCGGAGGAGCGGCGATGGGGAGGGGAAGGGACTGGTACCCCCCTCCAGGAACCCCTGTAACCCCCCGGTGCTCCAGGTAAAATTAATTGATAAAACGTAATCGCTGTATCAATGCCTTTTTAGAAAAGATAAAGCACATTTCAAAGCTAATTTAGGCCTGCAGACAAATGGCTTAAAGAAGAGCTACTGTACTGAAAAATGTCCATGTCATTTTTTCCCCAAATCATAGTTTCAATGCACACAGCCTCAGCCTGACATTCTGAATTATGGCTTTTATTAAACATTAGTAATAGAGTGCACTTAAATCATGGTTTCCCTGTAAAAGAGAGATGTGTTCAACTCAGATCTGCACATTTTAATGCCATATTTCTTCCTTTTACTCTCCCCGCAAGATAAATTTACTTACTCCACAAAAATGTTTTGCTGAAAAGAATAATTCATCCTTCAGTGTCCATCTAATGTACCTTGTGAGTAATGTGAAACGATGCAAAAATTACAATGCACCGGCCATGTCTGGAATGCTTAGATGCCTCCGAGTTAGAGGTTATGCACACACAGTATTGAAATTAGATTTAACAACTATCATCTTTTACAATGTTGCCTTGATGATTTTTTTTCCCCCCCTTTTTATAGCTTTGATCAGATGCCTCCTGAATACATTGCCGGTTACAAACCTCAGAATTTGCTGCTCTGCAAGCCCTGCTCAGCTATGAGCCAGGTTGCCAATAGCTGCATTTTTTTATTTAAGTGAGAATATTTGTAGCCACAATTTGCTTTAGCAGGCAAAATTCAGATTATTTTTTTTTTCTTTTTTTTTTTTTTTGCTCTGTGAGTAGATCAAAAAAAAAGGTCGTGGGGTAACGAGAGAGCTACGGAATGAGCATCCTCTAGGTACCAGTTTGTGCTCCGCTGAGCCCCCAGGTTCTTGCAGAGCGAGGGCGTACCTGTGCCCCACGGCTGGTTACCCTGGGAGAGCTCAGCATCCTCAGCACGGGGGAACGGGCCGAGGGCTCCGTCCCACTGCCCGTCCCCACCCCTGGCACTAACGCTTACCCACTCTCTGGCACACACTCTTACCCAAACTGCCGGTCCAGCCTTCCCCTCCAGGTACACACACCCCCGAGCAGAGCCAGCCCCTGCAACGTGACCTTTATTTAAAGGACGGCAACCATACCATTGAATCAATGTCCCTCTGCCGGGAGCTCTGCATCGGAGCTGCATTGCAGTGTCAGCACCGGGACTGATCCAGCTACGGCTCTTACCCGAATCCGCCGCGACCTCCTGACCCGCAGGCGAGCGCGGTGCCAGCAGACCCGCACTGCTACTTGAGAGGGATGATGGGGTTTGAGGCGACAAAGCACCTCTAGATATTGGGGCTGGTGGTTTTGCTGAAAATCCTGACGCTGTTAGCTCAGCACGGAGATTGATTAACAGGGAAAAGACCCAGATTTAGTAAGTGCTGCAAATCTTTTGCTTTATATATTGGTAGCACGGTGCGGACATTAACTAATTGTTCCCCCAAGACTCCTCCAACGTTGATAAAAGACGAAGCATCCCTCTCTTTTACCAGGTCCAGGTCCCTGGGGGGTAGGAGCAAGCGCCATCCCCAGCAGCGCTCCCCTGGGACTCCCCCGGCCCTGGAACTCGCACTACGGCACCGCAGGAACATTTATGATTTATGGGGGGTTTTTTTTGCATCGGTACCTGGGAGTCCCAGCAGGGTTATGATCCCATTATAGAAAGCCTATAGGAAAACGAGTCTCGTAGATTGTTTGCAAGAGAGCTATAAAAATGTGACTAAGAGAAGCAACTTCATATATACCACACAGCAGTTTAGCGACATGAAATTTCTAACGGCGTCTCTATCAGCTCTGGTAACAATTCAGAGTCTCACAGAAAAGGGTTGTCTGAGTTAGCTGCTCTACAAAGAGTCCCCAAAGAGCATGTAAAAGGCTCCTCGATTTGACCTGCTGAACTGAAGCCTGGTGGGTTGTTATTAAGACCTAAAATTATTGCTGTGCTGTTGCTGTTTGGTGGCTGACAGCAGGAAAATCACTGGACAACGGACTTTATCGATAGCTTGGTGGCTTTGGCTGCCTTTGGTATGGTCCCTTCCAGTGAACTTCAGTTCCATTCAAATGTCCTCTCCAAGAGCATAAATGCTTCCAAAATGAGGTGGACAAACCTTCAGCACATTAGCTAATAGCACACCAGAGGAAGTGCCTGGCTGCGAGCGTAACCTCAGTAGGCATCTTTACATGGGAGGACGTAAACTGTCTCTGAATTATTTATTGAACCAAAGACATCAAATTGGACAATTAACCTTGAAAACTTAATTTAAGCACCATAAAAGAAACATCTCCTGAAAAACCTGTCCGTAATAAAAGTCAGAGGAACAAACTGCAGCAGGTCCTGCCACGGTCCGTTGCAGGAACTGGGAACTTGTGGGCGTTTCTGCCTGTGGAGAGATTAGCACTGGCGGTGATTTGGCAGTAACGCAGCACTTTGAAGAGTGGGGCAGAAGCATCCTCGGAGCCCCTCTGCCTGCTCCTCCTTCGCCCCGGCTGCAGAGGGAGCCTGGGCAGCCTCAGGGTCTCTCCACCCTGCACAGCCCCGAAACCCCCTGCGGTTTCCCAGTGCCTCGGTTTCCCCGTAGGGGTGGAGGGAGATAACTCAGGTGTGCGGGAAAGGTAACAGAGCTGGAGGCTGGGAGGGGTCTTCACGCCCTTCTCTAAAAGCATCAGGTCAATGGAGTTGTTCAGAGGGGTTTTACCAGACACAGGATTATTTTACTCAGCCTGGAGACTCCTCGTGTTTCAGGTTGGCAGCAAAAGGCAGGTTTTCTCCTCATCTTGCTCCGCTGTGGATGAGCTCCCGCTCCCCCTTGGTGCCTGCCGCGCTGCGCTCTTCCGACGCCACTAAGTGATGGAAGCTGCAGAAGGCTTCAACAATTTATTCTGTTTAATTTCCTCCACAAAGGTGTTTTATCCTCACTAATAAAAAGAGTGGAACTTGATCATTTCTAAAATATTGTCCCTTCTAAATCTTTATGGCTCAAAGTGGACTGAGATCATTAGAAGTTACTTTATGTGCAGCTCAATCAGCTCCAAAGGGCTATCTCAGTCACTCCGTGCTTGCTGAGAGCAGATCCCATTTCCCAGAGGCAAAAGGACAATACTTAATCACTTCCTCGCTTGTTAGGTGTTTTAACAAGTTGTATTAAGCTTCATCAGTTGGAGCTTTCATGCCAGATTAAAAATGATAGTTCACTTCTCCGTTATTATAGGACATCATTTGTTTTCTTTTATTTTGCTGGGCACTTGCATGCCACTGTAATTTCACATGAAAATATATGACTGATGTCACCCAGAAGTAATTAGGTTTTAAAAGCCTTGATTGCAATAGACACGAACGTTACGGCTTTATGGTGCCAGTGCATTGCCATCCATTTTATAGCTGTTGATTCTGCAAGTATTTCATAGATCTGTCAATAGGAATAAGTTAGCTGATGTTGACTGGAACTATTAATCAGAAGGAAGGAGAATATACATTCTTATTTCTGTGCCCAGACTGGAGAGCGCAGTAAAAGCCTCCCTACCCAACTTTGCGACACTCCAGGGTTGCTTCATCACTGAACCCAGAGAGCTGTGGGGATATCCCGGGCTCCTTCAGGGTTATGAACACATTGCTTTAACACACTGCCTTGAAGAGGTCTCTTCTTTGCCACTCATTTGCACACTTGCCATTGTATGGGGAGATTGTACTTCAGCGCATGGTGAAGAACACGTTTGATTGTTTCAGCCTTCAAATAATATTTTTAAAGGGATTCATCAGATTCCGATAAGGAAGGGCTGTAGCTGTTGCCTCCCCGGTGTGCTCTTTAGGCAGAAAGCAGGGCAGAGCGAAGAGCTCACGGGTTTGCAGCTATTCATTTTAACTGGGCATCATTTACATCGCAAATCTCAACTCTCGTTGTGTGGAATTAGACCACTCACATCCAAAGGCATTTCTGCAGTCGTGAGAACTATGGAAACCTTCTGGTGTGGCGACCAAGAAGGAAACAGAGAGAAATCTGGGGAGGTGAGATCCTGGTGCTGCTGCAGGTGAGTGCAAAGCATTCATTGATCTCAGTGAGACGGGGAATTTACCCAGCCGGATAAATGCTGATCTATGTCCCAGAAAGACTGCAGAGCTTGGGAAACAAAGTAGGATCATTTAGGAGAGTTTGCAGGCAGCCCGGCAGTCTGAACCATTTCATGGAGTGATCAAAACCCCTCAGGCTTCGTCATGAGAACTGCAATAAAGAGAAGTTCAGCCGCTTGTTTCACTTGTGACTTCAGGTTCCTTGCTTGAAAAAAGTTGGTGCCATTCCACAAAAGCCGAGATGTTAGATATTTGCTTTTAAAGAGCACTTCTTCTACCTCACCCTTTCTTCGGATGTCACCTCCCTCTTAAGGTGACATCCTAACCCCAGTGAAGGTGCCCCTGGGTAAGGCAGACCCAGAACATTGCCGTTGCTCACTCCGCAAGCCACCCCCATGAAATGGATGTGCTGGGACTTATCCCAGTACATAAGAACCTCATTTCTCCTGGTTACAACAACCTTTTAATCAAATCTTGGGCAACTGTCCCAGGTAGTGAGAGTGGACTTTGCTGTGCCAAGAACAGAGAGTCCATGCCAGAGCTGGGGACCTTCTCCCACCCAGTTTGACTCCAAACCACAATGGCTACAGCCACAAAAACCTTTGAGTCCAGCAAAGTGTGGAAAAGTGGAGTTCTCCTCTAGAGTGCTGCACTGTCATTCCTTTCCCAATGCCGATGTTGTACCCCAAGGGCTCTCCCCGTGCCACCCTCGGGAGGTCCGGCCATCCAGGAGGCACCAGGAAAAGGTTTGCAGGTTCAGGTGCCAACTTCTGTGCATCAAAGAAAAGTAGCGAGGAGACTCCTGTCTGCTCGTTCTTTAGAGGATAAAGGACTTTTCCTGCACTATTGCTTTCATGAAACTCTGAAAGCATTTCAACTCTGACTTCCTTGCAATTTGTAATAATTTGGTGGTCCCAAGGGTTCCATCATGCAGGGAAGGCATCCCCGGGCTTTTCCACCCAAAGGGCTGTCTTTGTCTTTCATCTGCCCATAGCCTCAGAAAATCTTTCTCTTGACTCCTGATTAAAATAGGGCCTGGTTTACACTTTCCTTTTTCTCCTTTTTTTTTTTCTCCCTCAGAAGAAAATTCTAGACAGCAAACACAGGAAGAAAAAAGGTTGAATTGCCAGCAGATAAGCACAATTTCACTTGACCCCTGAGCTCTATCAGTCATTCCTAACAATGGGATGTACTCTTATCTCAGCACACCACTTAACACCCATTAATGCTTTGGGGAGTTAGTCCAGCTCTTTAAGATACCCATGTAAGGATTTATTTCAAACACTGAGATGAGGGGGATGACTGGTTTTAGCAGCTGCATGCTGAAGCGCAGGACTGTCCTGGTCTGGGCTCTGTTCACTGTAAAGATTTAACCCAGTGGATTAAAGACCTGTAAAAAAAAAAAAAAAAAAATCACTTAGAGCGGTTTTGCAGCTGGTTTGAATTGGCAAAGCTCCTGCAGTACACCCTGGTGCCCACTGGTACCAGTTCCCTTACTGGAGGGCATCGGCATTGCTCCACAAAGGTAGAGAGGTGAAGGTTTCGGCTCTTCAGCGAACATTAATTCACACAGGTTTGTTGGTTGATGGTTACAGTGACTTGCATAAGAGGAGGGTCTGGCTTGTTGCTCAGCCTGGAGACAGATCCTGACTTTGGATGCAAATTGTGGAAGTTTTTGTTGGGAATTTGGAGTTTGTCTGAATTGTCTCCATTTGTTTCATTCTGCTGGGATGGCATCAAAATTCAGGCTGTACTAAAAAGGAAAGCTTTTGAAATATAGTTGTGCTAGAACATCTTAAAGTTGGATTAAATTAAATGTTGCTTCAAAAATCCCGCATTCGGGAAGCTCCAGGGGAAAACTCTGGGATGAGAAAAATGCACAGATTTTTCAACCCCTTATGAATTTGTTTGTCACTACGGGGCAGAATTTCAGAACTTCAGTGCAAGTTTGAAATGTTGACTTCATAACAGAAACAAAACTTAAATAAAGAGATAAAGTGCAGTAGCTCTCCCATCTCCCTGGCTACAGTGGTGCCCACCACCATTTGGGCCGATACAACTACCTTCAACAGCCCCTTCTCGGGGGAGACTGGCATCGGCTGGGAGCTCCAGTGCTGCCGGAAAAGGGTTCCCAGACTGACAGCAAAATTTGCTGCATTCTTGCATACTTACAGGAGTGGCAGAAAAGTTGGCTTATACCACTGAAAAGGAAAAATTAAACCGTGAAAATGAAAAGAATCATTTTTCCTATTGATTCTGCTGGAGCAGAAGAGGCTGAAAATTGCAGAAATGAGCTCATCGCTGCTCCGTCTGCATCTGCCCCAGGTGACTTGGTCCCAGTCACCGGTCTCAGCCAAAATTCGGAACAACCAGCTTGCCAGCACTGTGAACACCAACCCCCTTCGTATTTCCAGCGGCTCTTAAGTTTCTCATGGATTTTGATTGAATGCAATATCTGACTTCAGCAAAGTGTGTTTTCTTTCTAAAACGCTTTTAGCCCTGATTCATAACTGGTAGGAAAAAATAATCTATGGAATGAAATATGCTGAGGGTTTAAGCAAATATTTAGGCAAAAAGCAGCTGGTAAATCTCTAATGAACGGCTGTATGTAGAGCTAACACATAATTCACTGCGTGCCAGCCAGAAGGGTCTAATCCACCTCCTCTGCTCCTGACTCCTCGTGACACCCCGGGAGCTGGGGCTGCATCGTGTACGTTGGAGGTAGGTGGCAGGAGAGGAGAGGAGAGGCATCCATTGGCTTTTCCCTGTCTATCCTGGGCGCTGGAACAGGAAGGTTGATGCTCGTGATTATTTTCTCTGGCTCAGCTTCTCCTGCCCTGATTTTAAGGACAGGCTGTTTCATGGGGGAACTCAGGTGACATGGGTTTGAAAGGACAAACCGATCATCCTTAGCAGATGTCATCACTGCAAGATGCACCCGTGCACTCCCGTTCCTCTCGACGCACGAGAGCTTAATAAAATCCCACACATCCTATAAAGAATCCCATTTTCCCCTTTACTTTAGTAACACTTTAAAATAATGGGACATTGATACTGCATTACAAAGCAATTCCCTTGGATGGATCCATGGCATAGTCGTTATTAATATCAAGCGAGTTCACGGTGATTTATGTTATCATGGTGATTTTGCATCTTGTTTATTACCTTCCAGAGATCACTTTGCAGTGATTTTTAAGGTGGCACGGAAATTACCATGTGAACCGTGTCTTCTAAATCAATGCTGCCTTTTCCTGCCTGATGATAAAGCTCTCTTATGGTTTTCAACGAGCAGATATTAGCTAATGCTTAATTACCGTGGAGGGGCATGTACTAAGCACAGGAGAGTCAACAGCATTAATAAAACTCTTAGAGTAAAAATAAATCAGGAGTTACAATAAGGGGGATGTTAAAGAATGAAATGTTCACCTCTGGTATTGCCTCGAGGGGGACCAGGGGCTCACTGCGAGGTTTTAGGTGCTCTCGTGTGAGTCCTCCGGCGGCACCAATAGCTCGTGGATCTCCTCTCATGGTGCAAAAGCTCCTGCTGAAGCGACCCTGCGCTGCAGGACAGCAGTGCTTGTGCTTCACCCTTAGGTGTTTCACGCCCACCTCTCTCCTGTGAAGCTGTGGCTGATCCAGCCCAATGCTGCCCCCATGGCTCGGAGCGCTGCCCCCACCGCGGGGCTGCCGGCTGGGATGCTCCTCATTGATTCCTGACACAATTTCCCATTGATTTGCAAGGATCGAGCTGCAGTTGGCACTGGACGGTTTGTATAAATGCACCAGCGGTGACAAGCAGGGCAGGTTTGGCTCAGGTGATGTGGCAGCAGCTGATGCTGATGCCGGTGAGGCTTGGGAGCATCTCCGTTATGGGTCAGGTCTCCACCGTCCTGAGCACACAGGTCCCATGGCCACGCTGGCCACAGGAGGAGGAGGTCGCGGCGAGCTCAGCTGGGCAAGAGCCATGCTGCCTCCTCCATCCCCTGCCCGGGCAATGACCCTGCAGCCTCCAAACCCTCTCCCCTTTGTGGAGACAAGCCATCTTCTCCTCCACTTCACTGCAGACCAAGAAATTATAGCTGCAATGGTCAGCATGAAACAAATCATAAGCTGGTCCTTTCAGGAGACTCCCACCTACCTCAAAAGCGAGACTGGCTGCTCTCATCCTTCTCCCGGCTTTCTCACGAGGAAGCTTTAAAAAAGCATATTTTCCAGATTTTCCCTGCTAATGTGGTGGCTAAAGAAACGCACTTTATCTGAGAATGGGGACTTGGCTTCTTCTGCCATGATGGGCCTCTTGGAAATGGTGTTCAGTGGCGGTCTGGGCACAATAAAGGGCAGCGATGGCTCTGTGCAAAAAGATACTCAGGTGCGGGATTGCAAAACCGACCCGCAGCCGGGTCCGTCCCGGAGCCCGAGCACAGGAGCAGACGCACAGGCTGGTTGTTGTGGGCTCCACAGCTCCTTTCGGTGGGCAGAGCCAAGCCCCCGAGCCGCCGCCAGCCTGAGCATCCTTTTGCACCTCACGCTTTGCAGCGGCGCTTAACCAAAGCTGAATTACAACAGCAGCTTGGAGGATGATTTACCAAAACATGCTGAACTCACAAAAATCCTGCACTAACAATAAATACTCGGTGTAATCTTAAAAACGGGATGCTTAAACGTGACCAATACTCAACAAAGAGCCTGCTCTAACTCTTGTCTGACACCCGCGTTACTTCCACTTCTGAGCAGGTTTATTTTCCTTCCCCAGCGGAGTTGCATATAAAATAGATCATTTCAGTGTTACTTCATAACACATTCTTATAACTGATACATTGTGTAAATAAAATGAAACATTAATAAAAATGGCTGGTGTCTACCTCCGGCTCTAATTTTAATACTTATGGGGAGGGGAAAAAAACCCTTTTGGAACTGATGCTAACAAATTTCACAAACAAGGCGCTAAGAAAATGTGAGCACTCTAGGAGAAGGTAGCCGCACGGCCGATAAATTGTCTTCCTTAAGCCAACTAGTTATTGTCTATAACGCTCATAAAACTCTTCGCACAGAAGACCCTTCTCGATGAAATAAACCATCAATCTCCGCTGCATTACTATTCATTTTCCATGTGCACTGAGAGCCAATGTCATTCAAGGCATTACAGTTCTCTCAAACTGTATTAAAATACATAGTCTGATGTTATATCTTTTCGAGCCTCTCTGTTCATAAATTGTCACCGCTGATTGGAACATAAAACATATTTTATAACACCATAAAGCCCCAGAAGATACAAGATCACTCATGTTTGTCTTTATGGCTCAATGTGTAGGACTTCGAGACGTGAAAGCATTGTGTATTTCATAACAGAAATGGCCAGGGCCCCGTGGAGAGGAAGTCTCAGACATTTCCATAAAACATTATTACCATATTCCTCAATGACTGAAACACCACTGTGCACAGAACCCTGAGCCCTTAACTTATGGACTGTAAACGGATGAGTTTTCCTAATAAATCAGCTTTGTTTAGGAGCAGAATTATCCGACCCAATGCTTGGCTGTAAAAGTTATCTCCAGGTATCAGCGTAATGATGGCTTTTTTCCCTCCTCCCTTTTCCTTTTCTTCCTGATATGGTTAAGAAAACTTCCTTTCTAGGGATAAGCCCCCTGAGAAGTCGATGAGATGTTTAGACATATTAGGAAACTGAATCGGCTTCTCAGTGACGTTCCGTGGCTCCATCAGACCGACTATTTCTGGATCCTCTTTGGGGAGCGGTGGCTATCACCTCCCAATGCGCTGAGATGCTTCTGCGCGGAAGGAAAACTCCTGCCACCAGCACCTGCAATCCCTGCCTCGCTCTGCCCCTATCTACCCCCAA
Source organism: Pluvialis apricaria (assembly GCA_017639485.1). Taxonomy (NCBI): domain Eukaryota; kingdom Metazoa; phylum Chordata; class Aves; order Charadriiformes; family Charadriidae; genus Pluvialis; species Pluvialis apricaria. The sequence continues at coordinate 15,249,951 of CM030021.1, forward strand.
AGCTTCAATGCAGAAGAGCTTTTACACACTTCTCACCACACCGGAGCAGTGCCGGGATGCTCCAGCACTGAGCCCTGTGCTGTCAGGGTCAGAAATCGGTCTCCAGATTGCACAGGAGCCCCAGGGTGGGGGCAAAGGCTGGGTTTGGAGCCTTCGATGCTACGGCCAGCACAGCTCCGACAGCACCAAAGGCTCCCTAAACTCCTCCGGCGTCTACCAGCAAATGGCTCCATCATTACTGGGAGCAGGAGGACAGCAAAGCACAGCAGTTTACTTCAGGGTGGACCACCTCACGCACCGTCCACTCACCTGAGCTGGGGCTTAGCAGAAAGAGCGGCAGCAACGTGGGGTCTCGCCATGCCGCAAATCATTGAGACTTCCAAACAAATCACTGCGAGGGTGCACGGCAGCACCAAACACCCGCAGCTCGCTCGGGAGAGCTGGGTTGGAATCACGGCTTCAGAGAAGTTGTTGAGGACCCATCCCCGGAGATGTTCAAGGCCGGGTTGGACGGGGCTTGGAGCACCCTGGGCTGGGGGGAGGTGACCCTGCCCAGGGCAGGGGGTGGAACGAGGTGATCTTCAAGGTCGCTTCCAACCCAAACCATTCTATGACTCTGTGATTCATAGTGGGAGAGTTACAAGTGCTCTCTCCATTTCGTTGCTGGTGCTTTGAGTACTGCGCCGCCTGTCCTGCGCCTCTGCGAGGAGCCCGGTTTCCTTCCACACAGGCACTGCTTAGTGCAGTGCTTTCTGTCAACCAAAGGTCTGCTCGGCTCCCAGGAATCACTGACACAATCTAATGCAGAATTGGCCTAATACATGTGTTTTTCCTGTTTTCCTGTTTCAGATAGTGAAATGTCACCTGCATTGTCCTACGCCCTCCCCGTCAGCAGCTCAGGCTGCCTGTGCCGGCTCATGGTCACCAGCATCCATGCGGTGCCGCATTCCTAAAGACAGCACTTGGTATTCACGGGGGCGACGCATGTGCTTTACGCAGACTTTCTACTCCCGTTTAGCTTTAATTATTGGACACTTAGACTAATACATTACTGGAAGCAGCTCCTGCTATATTTAGCCCAGCAATTTTATATTTTGCCGTTCCCCAGTCTCCAGATGAAGGAGGAGGGGGAAACCCAGGGAAAATTGGAAATCTATAAGGTTGCTAGCTTGGCTAAGCACCCGAGGAACCTGAGGTTTGCTCCAGCACCTAATGAAACCAGAGGGGACACTGCAGGAAGATGGGAGTTGCATCTCAGGGGAACTGTCTGTTCCCAGAGCATGTCAGAGGTGGCATTTTGGGTGGAAAGAAAAAAAAGGCCAGCAAAAATAGGGACAGAGGCTGCCTAAATAGATGAATTTGTCAATCAGGTTGACAAACACTTAAAGTCTCCAGGGAGACAACCTCTCAACACGAGAGCAGGGATATGACCTCATCCTGCTCTCAGGAAAAGGCCCAGGAGATGATATTGGCCCAAATATTCAGAAATATCCGAACCTGGGGGCTGGCAGGGACAGCCACAACCTGCCCTGGCTCCGGCTTCCCAGACACGGCTGCGCGAGGGTCCCGGCAGCCGCGGGGATCCAGCAGCTCGGGCAGGACACCCTCATCCCACGTGTGGCGTAGCTAACGCCTTGGTATTCGTGTGGTTTCCTCTCGGCAGAAAGCCATGCAGTATTTCCACCCATTTAAAGGTCTATAAGAGGTCTCATCAAAGCCAGGTATAGTTTATATTGCAGATGGCTGCTGACATGATATAATCCACACTAACAGGCGGGCTGTTAAAGGTCAGAGTCTCACTTCACTTCTGTTATTAGCTTTGATGTTGGGAAGATGCTGAATTCTCTCCATGTCTTTTTCTTTTAGAGGGAGAAAAGACACTGTTTACTGTCAGGCTCTTCATCAACATAATTGGTGGCTTCTCTGGAATCGCCCCTTTGCTTTAAAAAGCGCTGTAAATCAGCTGTAGGAAGCCTGGTCTTTGAAAACTCCTCCGGCGGAAGAGGGACGTGAGCAACAGTTTGCAGGATCGGCTCCATGTCTGGGCCAGATGTGTGCAGGAGGCGGGCAAGGCTGGAGCCTTTCTCGTCCTGCGTCCCGACGCTGGCAAACCTGGAGGTCACAGGTTTGGGACATGAGCATGTCAGAGCCCTGGCAATTTTGGGGAGCCCCTCAGGAGCTGTTGGAGGCTCGGGGTCTGGATGGGACCTTCGGATCCATTTGCTGCTTCCATCCACAGTGGAGGAGCTGCTCCCAGCATGTGCATGCCAGGTTGTAGCATGGCTGCTTCCAGCCCCGAGCAGGCAGCACTATATAACCCCTGTCTGCTCCGGAGCCTCGGAGATCCCCGAGAGAACGGAGATCACCCCAACCTGGCCATCTGGGCTGTACGGCCAGACCCGCAGCTCAACGCACAGCAGCAAATATTGCTGGGAGCAGTCTGGGCAAAGTGAGGAGCAATAAGCAGGTCAGGGCTTGCAGTGCCGCGGCTGCCATCCCTGGAACCCACACAGGGCTGCAACCTGCCCGTCTCCCCACCCTGTCCATCTCCCCACCCTGCCCATCTCCCCATCTCCCCACCCTGTCCATCTCCCCACCCTGTCCATCTCCCCACCCTGCCCATCTCCCCATCTCCCCACCCTGCCTGTCTCCCCATCCTGCCCATCTCCCCATCTCCCCATCTCCCCACGCTGCCCCCTGGATCCCACCCAGCAGAATGGGGGGAGGGAGCACAGCGGGGAATCCCCAGCCCTTTCTGCTACCATCTTTCTAATTAGGAGGCAAAAGGGAGTTTTTGTAGGTGAATATCTTATTCAGAAAAATACTGACATCACCCCAACCTCCATCTCACTGGGCTGGAGTTCAGCTGGTGCCAACTTCAGCTCCTGGAAAAACTCCTCAGCACCTAATCTTCAGCAAGAGATGCTGGCGTCCTTGGAAGGTCCCTACCGACATTGATCAAGTCACTCACCCGCAAGGACCCCAGCAAGTGCCGAAGCCGTTCCCGGGCCTGGGCACGGTGGGGCGAGGAGCCGGCTGCCTGGCTGGTGCCACGCTCGGCTCTTTGATCTCAGCAATATTTAAGCTTTGCCTGAAGATGGCACTAAAGAATGGCTGGGGCGAGCGCGCGGCGTCCTGGCGTGGCTGCACTTGCAGTGCGATTAATACAGCACCGTCTGGCCAAGAATCACGGCTCGTATTCCCCATTAAAGATGCGTGTCCCTCTGCCTTCGCCTGCCGGGTTGGGGTTTGCTGGGGAGAAGACGGTAGAGGTCACTGTGTGCCTGGCACACTGCAACCCCCAAATGCCCTGGGCTCTCCCCTGCAAAACTCAGGTTTTCTGCAGTGAAACTGGCCTTTTGCTTTTCGTGTTCATGTGTTTCATCCGCCTCGCTCCTGACTTGGCGAAACTGTAGCAGCAATTTTAGTCTGTCCATGTAAATGGCACCGCATTGCTTACACGGTGTGGTTAAAGTGCTGAAATGATCCTAAACTCCTTATATCGGGGCAGCACAGCGCGGTAGTTATTCCCCCTCTCTTCTCCTTCCCCATCCCACACCTGCAGCTCCATTAAAAACAACCCACAACACGAAGGCGTTACCAAACTGCCCAGCCTCCGCACAGCGATTGATCTCCCTCCACCAGTACTGGACCATGACCCGTGGCTCCCAAAAAACCTAAATCCCCGGGCACTGATGCCAAAGATCCCCAAAGCCCCGAGGCTGCCCGGGCAGAGACATTTCAAAAGCACTTTCCTGAGGGTTCGCAGCGGACTCCATGGGCAGCCGGGGGAGAATTTCTGGGCCAAGGGCCAGGCTGTGCAGGGAGGGAATGGGGAAAAGTCAGAGATGAATGGATTTACACCCGCGCGGGGCCCCGGGGAAAGGCAGCGTGCCCGGGCACGGGGCAGCCGCCCGGTGGGTGCCACTCGGCTGGAGACGGGCGAGAGCGGCTCCGTGTTATCGCTCACCATCGGACGGGGAATCGGCGTTGCTGGTACCGTGTCGCACCCTGCGCCTGTGTTTCCAGCCAAGGGGAGAGAAAGGGCTCGGCACAGGCTGCGGGTGGGGGTTATGGACGGGGAAAGATGAGCCCTCCTTAAATCAAAGCGGGGAAGCAGGTCTGCTGGAGATGGCCAGAAGGATGCTTGCTCCAGCGGTCACCCCCGGTGCCCTTGCATCGGGACCTTGGCTACGGGCAGGAGGGCAACCTGCCAGGCTCGGCTCACCATCAGTTCGCCAGAGAGCATGAAGAATTGATCTGAACCATGAGATAATTCTTATGCCTGTGCCTGAATATGAACCTGAGAAGCCACCACGCGTAAAACCCATCTCATTTTTGGTTACCAGCACTTTCCTGAATTTGGGTCCCAGCCCAGGACTGGCCACGTCTGCTGTGCATCAGCAGCTCTCACCTCCACGCTGCGGGATGGTCACGGGCTCACGTTTGGGGAGAGGGGTGCATTGCTGTTCCTCCCCTCTGCAGCCCGTGCAGAAGCATCCTGGGACTTTAACCAGCCATTTCTGATGCATTGTAAGCAAAAAAAAGGCATTTTTACAACAAAAGTAATGGACTGTGGAGGGGTTTAATGTCATTCCAAGCCTGTGCACGTGGTCTTTCCAGTGAAAAGAGAATGTGAGGTATAGCAGAGGGCTTCCCAAAGAGGATAAGCTATGAAAGGAGAGGATAAACTGTGATGCCAAATACCCGTATGGCAGCAGAGTGTTTGTGTTGGAAGCAGAGCTGAGCCACAAAGTTCAAAGCTCCAAGCAGAGCTCCTCCGGGGTTCAAGGTCCCTCCAACTTGATGGGATGATTTTGTCCAATATAGCTACAAACCATGACCTGGCACTGGCGTGTGCTTAGCAGGGCTGGTGATCGCTTCCAATTTGACCCATGACCAAGCTATAAAGTTCATATTTGAGCCGCTCCAGCGTTTTAGCTCATCACCTTTTCTAAGCCATTTCTACGCAAGACACGGCCGAAGTTAAAGGCGTTACAATGTGGATTGGGGCTGCCAGCCCGCGTGGCTCTGAATTCCTGGCTTTCCCTAAATCATGTCATCTGCCTGAGCATCCTTCACCAGCTTCCTAACATATCCCATCCGTCTTGGCCATTGGAAACCCTTTGGATCTCCCTTTTGTTTACAATGAGTAATGGGCAGGAGTTAACAGAGGTTCCAGAGGAAAAGGTCAGTGTAGTTCAAGCAGCATTAGGAAGATGCTTTCAGACCCGCTTTGATCTGCGGAGGATTTAGCGGTCAATAAGGCAGCGCGGGGAGCAGCAGCGTTGCCCAGATGCCCCCTCGGTGGAGCCGCTCCAAGCACCCCGGTCCCGGTCCCGGTCCCGATCCCGGCCCCGCCAGGCAGCAATTCCTGCCAGTCCCTCGGGGTTTATGGCCGGGGAGGGCGTGAGTCACCCGGCCCCGTGTCTGGCGGTGCCATGCACGGCTTCCCGGGCGGCCGCCCGCCGCCGCAGCCTCCCCGCGGGCTTGTAATTGCTGAGGCAGACTGTTTGCTTCTGCCACGTCCATGGCAAGCCAGTAAAAGTTTACAAAGGGCTAGAGCTCAATGGTGAGCTTGTGAAAACACCGACCCGGGCTCCCTGGCTCTACGGTTCAAAGTCTGAAGTGTGCCCTGTCGATTTACACATTTATTTATTTTACGGCTGCACCGTGGACGGGAGCCATTTCACAGAGATCGCCGTTCCAAGAAAACGGGGTGAAAGCCCCTGAGCCAGAGGGAGTGGGTAGGACTTTTGCTTTTTAACCTTCAAACGCATTGGGTTTGTGGAGCCTGCCCAAGCACGGCCAATTAATACGACAGAGGCAGGACGATCTGCCCGGGGCAGTGCTGGATAGAAGGCAGCTCCATCGCCCGAGACGCGTGTCGGGGCTGCGCGGCTCAGAGTCTGCTGGCGGGGCAACATTTGTTCCTGACAAGGATCTTTCCTCCAACATTGTTCCAGCATAAACTCTGGGATGAATTTAAAGATGCATCTGCCCTCTGAAATAACGCTGTGTGCAGGTGCTCATTTCATATTCATGATGGCCTTTTTCTGGTTCATCTTATTCTGCTTTGAAACAAAATCACCTAAATTTAAAAAAGGTGCTGTAATAGTAGTATAACTGTTTCTGTACAACTTTTGCAGAACAATTGCATGAGTTCGCCCAGCAACAACCATCATGTTCGCTGTGCATAGGAGACCTGGCCCCATCCATTGAAACTCCAGTGCTTTAAGTACCATTTCACCCCGCAGTGCACGCACCAGGATTGCAATGGAAAAACAATTATCCCTCAACAATTTCCTCTCCACCCCTCTACCTGCGTGTCCCTCCCTCGCACTCACCTTTCTTCTGCTCCCTGCCTGCACACAACCCCTGTCCTCTGCCACCGGTCCCTTTGCTGTCCTGACTTTCTCCTCCACATCTCTCCCTCTTCTCAACCCACCACCTCTGATGAACATCTCTGCCCTGCCCGGTCTCCTTCCCATCTCTCTCCCTCCCTGCTCGGCTGCTGCCTCTAGCAGCAGGATGCCTTTGGAAGACGGCTTTTACTGACTAAGCTGTATAACTGAAGTCGCTCGGCATCGTACATGTCTCCTGCTGGTTCCCCAGCAGGTTTCCAGATTAGGGGAGGGAGGGTAAAAAAAGAAAAGAAATCAAAAGGAACCAGATGCTCAAGGGATTGATTATTCCTGCATGATCCTAGGGATAAATAAAGTGTTTGGAAAGTTCTTAAAGCACATTGAGATGCTGGGATTTAATTTATAAAAAGCAGAGGGCAGGAACGGATAGGGGTTCAGGCTTCCCAGCTGCCAGGAAATGATGTTCCCCTGGGTTTCCGCGGGGCCACAGCAGTGGAGAAGGTGTGATGGGTGCCCACCACCCCTGGGCTGGGAGATCTCCATGGGTGTCTCCATGCGAATCATTTTTGGGATGGGTCCAGGACAGGAACAGGCACCAGCTCTTGCGTTTTCTCTGGGGTCCCGTAGGAAGGACAGCCGCAGTCTGCCCGGAGCCTGGCAGAAACAGCCTCTTTACATCCTCTCTTAATCCACTCGCACCCTTTATTTCTGGTTTAAATAAGTAGGTGGGTTTCTGCCAAGCCCCCAGGCAGGGATGCACATGCTCCTGGGTGCGGGGGAAGCTTTGGAAGAGGGGTCATGAAAGGATATGGCTGGGAAAAGCCGCTCAGCAGCCGAAATCCAGGGCTGCGCGCCCGCCTGGGACTCACATGGGGCGGCTCCGCGGGAGCAGAGCAGCACGGCACTGCTTCTCCTCCCTCCGGAGGTGGCCCGGGAGAGAGGGGGTCCCGCACAGGCTGCAGCCCTGGGGCCAGCGGGCAGACGCCAGTGTCACCCCGTGGGTGAGCCAGCCTGGGGACGATGCTCTGAGCCGGCAGCGGGGACCGAACCGTGCACATCCCCAGCGGGGCTCCCCTGCCCCAGCTGCCCCCCGGCATCCCACCGCCACCGCCGAGGGCTGAGGGTCCCCGAGCAGGACCTGGCTGGGGGTGGCCGCAAAGGCAAACCCAGGAGAGTCAGGACAGTCCCCCCGCGTGCCCGCAGTGACACTGCGCAGCCTTCCCCATCTCGGGTGTGTGTACGGCGGGGGCGAAGGCAGTGGATATAAAGGCAGGCGGATCAGAGATCCAAGGACATGGGGTTGCTGGAGGAGATAAGCACTGGAAAAGGTCGTTAGCCAGAGAGGTTAGTACTTATCTGGGTATAAGACAAAAACTATTGGGAAAATACAGTAAAGCGACAAGGTAAATATTTCAAGTGGTGTTTCCATTAACTGCAAATTCCCTTCACAGATTTTCCTTGGTTTTGCTCTTGGACTCGAAGTCGCTGTTGCTTTCGGTGACTTTTCGTTTCTTATCTCACTTCTAAATGTTAAACTCCTTGAGTCAACTGATTCTAATATTTTAGAGTGTTGTTTCAGTCATTTATCAGAGCAATACGAGCCAAAATGAAGTGTTATTTGTAAAAGTTTGTTTGAAGCACTTAAAGGAAAAAACCCATTTCTGAAAACATGAATGAGATTATTTTTTGAAAAAATACCTGTATGGTATAGGAGCTGAAATGAAAGAGTGTCATTTTTCTGAAGGAGTTTGACAATCGAAAGCTCTGAGATGAATAACCCTATGGCCCCAAAACAGTATTCCTGCAAATCTTTCTATGCTATTAATAACTGTTAGCATTTCTACTGTATACACCCGTGTGCAAAATGCATTTCTGCCATCAGCGCCTTCATTTATATGAACCTTTTTGTTGTGCTTTCATTTTCTTACTTGTATATTTAAAATCACTTCTCTATGTTACCTTTATATTTCTTGATTACATCAAAAAAAACAATTTAAATAGTCTGTGTCTCTAAGAGGAATGATCTTGATGAGGAAACATTCTGTGTTCACTCGTCTCTCTCCTGGTGACTTCTTCTGCAGGTTTTATAATCTTTTTATGCTTCCTCGCCCTCTTTTGCAAAGGCTTGTTTTCCCTGCTGTATTTATGCAGGGTATAAATACCGCAAAGGAGATATTGATATTATTTGTTTACAGGGCGCCTAACACATTTACAGCTAGGGTCCAGAGGTTCTCCCATAGTACAACTAGGAGAAACGCAGGTTATTTTTAGTGCAAAATTCCCATATGGCTTTATAACAGAGATATTTCTGGTGTGCAATATTTGCTTTTAACGATAACGATTCCAGCTCTGATGATAAAACCCCGAATCTTGCAACAAGTGTTGTTTCTTTTTTTTCTTTTCCACTACTCCTGGAGTTGCATTATTGTGCGATTATCTCAGCTTTCATTTAGTATATTTTTTTATACCTCATGGCTGCCAAGAAGAGCTTGAAATGGCAAACCCTGATGTTTCTGACGTTCAAAATACGGGGAGGCGGGAGGTCTCGGGGAAGGGTTTGCGTGGCCGAGCCACGGCATGGGGCCCCACTCCATGATCCCAGGGAGGTGTTGGGGGTCTGCTACGACACAGGGGGGGGCCTTCTGCCTCCAAACCAGGGAGAAATTGGGAACTGGGGTCCAGGCTCGTGCCCTGCAGGCTGGTTCTCGTTCCAGCCGTACCCTCTGAGTGCAATGAGACGGCCACGCTCATGTCCAAAATTAGTGGGTTCTGCCGGGATGCTGTGAAACAGAGATTTTTTTTTCCTAAAATGCCCCTCAGAGAGGGGGTGAGTGCCCGGGGCAGGTTGCAGGATGCCCATAGCATATGCGTGTGGATGAGGAAGGTGCACGCATCAGGAGCAGGCAGCTACGGCTTCCCACAGCATCCCCGCCCGCGGCACAGCAAACCCATTTGAACTCCCCCGAGGGGCGTCCCCTGAGCCCGGGACGGCCCCGGCGCGCTCCTGTCCCACCGTCATCCCCTGCCAGTGCCAGCGCGGGGACCCCCTGCCCTGCCGCCTTTGCAGCGTGACCTGTCAAGGGCCGGGTCAGCCGCAGGTCAGCCCCAAAGAGAGAAAACAGCCATCGCCTCCCGGCTTATCAGTCCTTTCGGCGGGTGGAGAGACACCCGTGGGGTGGGCGCGGGGAAGGGGCTGCGGGGACGGCCCTGGGGGGGGTCACCTCCGGGTTACCCCCTCATAGCTGCTCTGATGGGGCAACAAGATTTCAGGGCAGATTAAGCCCATTTGGTGCCCGCCTCCCGCATCGTCGCAGTTTTGATACAAAGCCAGGATCCGCTATGCAATGGCGAGTACCTGCCCTGCTCAAAAAAGGCACTTTTCCAGCCAGAATTAGGCACATTTCCATGCCTGACCCAGGAGAGAATGAAGCTTTGCTGATGCACAGGACGACCCTAAACACGGCTCTGAATCCTCCTGATATTTATTCTCACGCACCTTGCAGCCTGTGTCTATTTATATATTTAAGGCTTAAAAGAATGAAGCGTTTAATCATGCGCTTAACATTAAGGCCACCAGTAGTTCCCCTGACATTGATGAAATTATTCCCGTGCGGAGCACCAGGCACATCACAGCCTGTGGGCTGGGATCCAGGCAGAGCCCTTCCCAGGCGCTGCTCAGAGATATTTTGGGGCAAATGGGCACAATTTCAGGAGAAACAACCCCGTCGTGCAATGCCCTCTGAGTAGCAAAATCTGTCAATCACAGCCAGGGAAATCCAGAAAACTTGGTACCACCCAGAGCCGGGGTGAAGCAGCTGCCTCAAAATGATAGCCAACGCTCAGCGTTTGGGGGGATTTCCCATTTTTCCTGCTTTCTGGTATAATTTTCACATCTCAGGCATGCTTCTGGTAATTCTCCAAGCGGGTCGGCGAGCTGCCTCTGCAAGAGGGTGTGCATGTGTCCAAACCTCCCCGGGTACGCGTGCCCCTCGTGCAGCGAGGGTTGTAGCGCTGGCGCTTCGGCCGTCTCTTTTTTTCTTCAGCCCGGCTGATCCAATCTGGGAATAAAAACAGAGGGAAACAGATGGTCCATTGTACGCGCTGCTCCTGCCCGCACCGGCTCCCGAGAACCCGGCGCTGGGGCCAGCTCCTGCCTCTGATTTTCCGTGTTTTGGGCTAAATGCATGCACTGAGAGGAATTTGGGCAGGACAGATTGTGTTCCTGAGGTGGGGGGCACCTCGGTCACCTCTGGCCTTGGGATGGTTTTCCTGCTATACCTGAAGAAACTCGGGGGGAAGAAGATCGCCGGGGTGAGAACGCGTGTCCTGGAGCCGGGAGCCTCAAGCGTGGCCGCGGGCATCCTTTTTGTCATCCCTGTTAATTGCTGGGTGACATCTCGGATGCTACATCAGTAGGAAAACTCTTAAGTATGACATGTTATTTGACATCAGTGGGTTATGTCTATCACAAAAAAAGTGAGTTTTTACACCTGCAAAGAAAGGCACTCCATGAAGCTGTTTCCAAACCGTGTATTACCATCTTCCTTTCGCAATTTTTATTGTATTGTGTAATTTATTGACACGACAGCAGCTTCGGTATCCAACTCCGTCTCCACTTAAACCAGCTCCAAGGAAGTTTCTGTTTCAATTCTGCACAGCGAGCGATGGTGGTATCCAGCACAGCAAACACCAGCCACATGCGGCTGGTAGGTCCTAACCCCGCTCCCATTTTCCAGGCTTTCTGCCTACCTTAGGAGACAAGGAAAAGCAGAAGGCTGACCCCAAGTATGATGAATTCCTGCTGAGCTTTTTCCCATTAACTTCAGTAAGGGCTTAATCCAGTGGTTTTCAGAAGCTGGGTGGCTGGTGGGGATTTTTGATGGAGGCAGGGGAGAGAAGACAGGGTGTTAACATGTATTTCTGATTAATTATAGTGTTCTCAAGAGTAAGTGAATAATAGTACTGGTCAGAGCCAGGCATCACACAGGTCTCAGCCCTGCAGGGTAAATGGTGTCTGAATTGTGAGTAATGTTGACCTGGCAGAGGCCAGATAAGATACGGATTTTTCACGTCCAGGACTGGACAGAATTCCACATATTGATAACTAAATGCACCAAAATATAGCCAGCGCTTAGCACGCAACTCTTCCTTACCCTCCGAAATGGGATTCAGCCAGGCTAGATAGCAGAAGTGCCGAGCAGGGCAGGTAATTGCGTATGCAAACGATTAGCCAGGAGGTTAAATGGCTTCAATAACTTCCAGCTTTGCTCCCTGTCCAGAACAAAGAGCATCTTTTCCTGCTAATCTGGGTGAGAGCCAGAGGCCAAATCCTGCAGCCTCCGGGAGGGATTTCTGCAGGGAGCCTGACAGTGACCGACCCGCATTATGTTCCAGTGCCACCAGATAAAATAACAACTAAACAAGTGCTGGTGCTGAACTAGTGTAGTGACAGAGATCTGGAGAGGACGGTGTTCCTCCTGCACCCTGGGTATATTTGGTGGCTGAATGCTTACTGTGCGTGCTAAGCCAGCACCTTTTATAAATAGCTCCTAAATCTACAGATAGCTCTCAAAACCATCTCACTGTCCTGCATTATGTATTTCATATGTATATATTTCATATATTTTTCTATTATTGACCTGTTCAGAATTTTCTCAATGGAAAATGTTCAAATTTTGTAGTTTATGAGCTGTTTTTGGAAGGGAGGTGACTTTTTGACACTGATTTGGAATGAAGAACTATTTGAATACTTCAAGTTTCCTACAGTATATAAACTCCACCTTCCAGCCAGGTCTGGGAATGAGGGACAATTTTCCTCCTACTCCAGGTTTGCTCACCTATTCAAAGAAAACCGATAAATGTCATGATACACACTTGAGTCTTCTGCATATTTGCCAGGCTAAGTGATGGAGAAATTGGTTCGTCCCTTCTGATGGCACTAGTGGCGATGCTGAGAAACGAGCCGTGTTTAACTACATCCTTATATTAGGAATCTGCTAAAATCAGGGCCGAATGCAAGCAAGCATTTCCCCAGGAAAAACTCATAGCACCCACAATGTGGTGGAAACCTGGTCCTATGCTGTCGCCAGCAATCCTCCCTAACTATGTGGTTCCTATTTACAGAAAGAAGTACTCAGGGGTGGGCAGAGTTAAAAGCACATTCACTCTCCTTCCAAGGTGCCAGAGAGGGACGTTTCTTATTAAAAGGTGATAAAAATACAAAACCAAACAGAAACTTGGGGTCACCCCTCCTATTCAGCAGCGCCCTGCACCGAGCTTTGCAGACACCCCAGCGCTGCTCCAGCTTTCGAGACACGTTGACATAGTGTCCATCTGCCCCAAAAGAGAGTGTTGTAGGAGCTTTCCCGTTACATTAACAGCTTTTGCTGCTTAGTGTTGGATGTATGGGGCAAGTCACATCTCTCCATTCCTTTTCAGACTTCGCAAAGTCAGGAAGGTTGCGTCTACTTAGTATTAAATATTATCTCTTGCAAACATGACTTAGAAGCCTGTTTAAAAAAACACATGGGCTTTTCAGCCCAGTACAGCAGCGATACACGGACCCACATCAAATGCTTCTTCTATGAATCACGAAAGAGATGCCGTCTTGCTTATGAGTATGTGTAAACTGGGAGTTATGACTAAAACCAGCATTTGACCTCCTCGCATTCCCCGTTGGACGCATCCTGGCATGCCTCATTGAAGATGCCCGTGTTCTGCGCTTTGCCTTGTCACTGGGAGATATGGCATACAGATGGAATGATCATATTGGCCTCTAAAGGAAAATATTTAACCCAGAGATGTCAATGGAATATAGAAATGATGGTTAAAATCCCAGAAGCCTGCCTTGTTTTTGTCTTTTCCCTTTCATCTAGCACTTTGGGTCATGCCATCACTTATACGCTTCAGCCCAAACAGGCAATTGCTGAGTTAAGAACCTGGAGTTCAAAGTGAACCATAAACCTCAGTCTATAAGATAAATCATACAAATTACTTTACAGAAATAAATAGAACATTTGGGAGAGAGGTTATCTTCTTGCCTTCAGTTTACATCTCTAATGACTGTAAGTTCACAAATGCATTCTGTCAAGAATATAAACATTGCTTTTATTATACCAAAGACAGATATTTATTACCGATTTTTACAGTATGGCCAGCCAGCTTAGAGGAAAACCCTGGAATCTGGGCAAGAATGTAAAAACTTTGTAGTGATTATTATTAAATTTGTGGGCACCTTTTTAAGTGCGATGAACGTTACTCAGAAAAACCTCACCGCTTGGGTTAGACTGCAGGAGTTAGGGTTTTAAACCCATGGACGGGGCTGAGCTTTACCAAATTTTTCTTGTGCGAGTGGTGCTGACATGCAGAAATAGGTGTTTTCACCCAAACACACCCAGGTGGGATTTTTCTAAAACTTTGAACTCATCTTTCCTGCATTTCTCAATGATTATATTATTATAACCTTGCACAGGGGTTGTGTTTCGGGGCACGGTCCTTACTCTCCTGCCCTGGCTGCCAGAGGAGTTTCGTTCACATCAGTATGTCACTCAATCCTTTTTTCTATGGGACAGTCAAATAGGGAAGGGGGGGAAGTTATTAGATTAATAAAAAGGCTTTTGATGAAACTGGGTGTTAGAAAGGTCGGGGAGACACAGTGCCAACCCCAAGGGGTGCTTGACCCCCAGATCCCAGCATGGAAATTGGTCCCAGGTCCGTCCTTAAGCAGCCACTTCATCCCGCTCTGCTCAGACCGGGGCCCAGACCAGATTATGGTCCCCAATATAAAACAAAACCCTTTCATTGCTCTTTGAAATGCTCCTCCCGCAGCACAGGGGACCAGCTCCTGTAGGATCTAGCTCAGGTACTTTGCCTGAGGCTCCCGGCACGCGGGAGATGGGGAATAAATAACATTTCCCTTGCACGGGACCGGGATGCTGTCTGAGAATCTGGCCTCTCGGCCTTGCTCTGGTTTTAGGATAAGGCTGGCTGGGGGGAGGTTGGGATGTCCTGCTCGTGTCTCGGGAAGTTGTGACATCGAGTGTTTTCATTGCTTGATGGACTCAGGGTGCTTCTGGGGAAAGGAGAGACCGGATCCGGGTCCAAAAGGATAAGAAAAAAATCTCCCCGGGGCCCCAGAGGCAGCGACACAGAGCAGGCGAGAGCCGTTTGGGCTCCGGTCCATCTCATCTCACTTACTCCTCCAAAACAAGTCCCTCTGAGCCCAAGCTAAGGTTAATTAGCAAAGCCAATGTGGGCACGTTTCCATTCTCGGTGCCTGGGCTGTTTTACAGAAGCCCACGGGTATTTCTGAGCTCGGCCAAACCAGCACCTCGCAGGAGCCCTCTGCTCTCCCAGCAAAAGCGCCTGTTTTGGAGCAAGAGAAGAGAAAAGACTCACACCAAAAGCACGGCGCAGCGCTGGGCTACATGTGTTCTGTGATTGCAACAGTCATGAATAAGGTATGAGAAATTGGACATGATATTGCATTTCCTGCTCATGCATCTGTCGGATAAGCTGTTTGGAGCCCGCCGCTCCAGCCAGAGATTGTTTCTTTTCTACATCATGGTAGTCACAGTGTCTCTGGTCAGTTGGGCTACATTACGTCTGGTAAGGGAAGGAAAGGAAAGAAAGGAGAAAAAAAAAAAAGGGGGCAAGTTGAAGACAAAAGCGTTTAAGCCCGGACACGTCTGTGAGCATGTGTGTGACACATTCATGGGCTGCTTTGTCAGAAGCGGGGATGTAAAATCTGTGCCCCCAGTCGCGCTCAGCAAATCAAAGGGTGGAAGAAAGAAGAAATTCCTCAGCTCTGGCTACGCCTGCAGATCTTGCCCAAATGTTGCCGGCGTGCCGCTTCCCCTCCCGGCAGCGGGGCTCGGAGCAGCCGCGGGAAATCTGCCGCACAGACCGGCTCCCGCTGTGGATCCCACATCTCCAGTGCCCCCCAAATCCACACTGCGGGAACCCAGGGTCGGCACTGAGCAGTGGGAGCATGGGAGGGCTGCAAGTAGGTCCCCAATGATGCTGAGGGTGAATTCATCACCCGCCAGGAGAGCTCCAGGCTTCTCCCCCCAGTCCAGCATTTGGCCAGGAGGCAGATGGCAGCGGAGGGGAGAGGAAGGACCGTCAGGGTTTGGTGAGTTTTGGGGTGAGTGAGGTGCGAAGGGGCAGCAGGAGGGAGCAGGGCTCCACCTCCGGCAGAGCATCAGCAAGCGGCGGCAGCCACAGTGTCCCCCGTGTCCCCAGTGCCACCGCACCCGGATGTGGCTCCACACCAGCAGGGCATGTCAGGGGGTGTCAGCCCCTCTCTGTCTCCCCTTGTGCCTTTTTGCTTTGCATCCAGGGGCTGCAGTACAGATGAGAATCTCACCTCTGTCATATAAACCCAGGGGACTGCTTAAAAACCATTCCCGGCGGAGGGACAACTCCGCTCTCTCACAGCGGTGCACCAGAGGGTGTTTTGATAAACTGATCGTATCCACAGCTTAAGTGGATGGGGGTTTCTGGAGAAAGTCCAGGGATTTTCTGCTCCATTTGACATCTCCCACACAGACTCCTCCCTTTCTTTCCAAACAGAAGTGTTATTTTCCTTTCCTTACCTTTTTTTTTTTCCAGAGGGAATCAAGATACGGGATAGGAAGGAACACAAACAAACAAACAAAAAGCCAAGAGAAATTATTTTTGCATTGAATCATGCAGGAAAAGGCACGCTCTTTTCAAATGGAACTGAACAGCCGAGGAAATTCTGAGAAAAATGGGATTTAATGGGAAAATGTGTGGAACAAAACAGATTTTGTTTCATCAGAGGCGTTTTGCAGGAATTCCTGCGACTTCTCCAGCATCCCGGCTCCTGTGCCGCCTGCCCCAAGCGCAGGGACCACGGGCATGGCCGGAGCCCAGTCCTCCTCTCCATCCTCGAGACCACCCTTCGTGGAGAACTAACCATGCTCTCACCGTAAACAGTGCATTAAGCTTATATTAATATAGGGATTGATTAATATTTCAATTTAAATGGTGTCTCTGGGCTCTTCGCTACTTGACTGATCAGTTGGGAGCCTCAGTAAATATTTTGCGTTTTAGCAAAGAACTGAGAGTGGGAGCATGTTAACGGCATCCCTGATGTAACGTCCATGGCTCGGGAATCCCTGTTCCTTGGGAGACCCAGACATCGCCAGCTATTTTCCCCACAGTTGCACTGTAGCCATCCATCCTCTCAAGGGCTCCTCTCTCATTATGGACTTTCCAGAATGATGAATTAATTACAACTTGCACTAAAACCAGTGCATCTTAATATGAGGTCTGTCATAATCGTAGATGAATGAGGTATCTGGATGAACACAGTGAAAACTTCTCTTCGTTGAAGCCATTTATAACACACAAGTATGCCAGGATTAGACCGGTCGTAATAAACAGGCCAGGACAACAGTGATTAGCCATGAAATTGAACGATGGTAAGTGTTTTAATACAATGGTTTACACAAGAAGTAGTATAAAAAAAGATCTCACAAGCATGTTACCTGAATGATAGATGAAAACGGAGCCTCAAATAATAATAACAATGTAAAACAATTTGTGAAGCCTTTTCTAAGCAGCACCCTGGTTAGATTCCAAAGAAAATACATGGAAAAAAATATTCAAAATCCCGTGCATTACATTGACTTTGGCCAGCTCCCAGGTCTTGGGTATAAAGCTTTCTCCCAAAATTTTGCAAGTAAAACGAGTTCTTTGAATGAGGGCCTGATCCTTCCAGCTGCTGAGCATCCTCTGCTCTTACTGAGGTCATTGACGCCTACGGTTTGTAGGAGAGGTCTAATGCATAGGTCAAAAAATATCATCCAATAATGAAATCCATCATCTCAAACACAGAAAAAAATAAAACTTCCAGGACCCACCCCTTAGTTGTGCAATGCTTTTTTTTTTTTTTTTTTTTTTAATGAATAATATCAGAGATTTGGATACTTAAGTCACTGCTGGAAACTGTCCCTGCATCTGAAAGACTGGCTGTGAGGAGGCTCGCGTAACTGGACGGCCGCTCTCAAGGTTAGGGCCAAACCCTCCTTGCTCCACTCGTGGGAGCAGCCTGATGCTTGGAAGCTGCTTCTGGAAATGCTCCTGCACATGAGCAGCCCTTTGGGCTCCAAGCACGGTGCGGGATTGGGCTCTGAGCCCTTAATCCCCGCGGTAAGAAGTGGAACACTGCACACAAGATGTAGCAACAAAACAGATTTAGTTCAAGGTTAGTCTCAAGAACCCTTATCTGATCACTGACAGTAATTTATCACGCAGAACCCATCATTAGTGTCAAGCTGTTTTATTACCCACTAACTTAACACTGTTTTACCAAGAGTCAAGTGTGATGTCACTCATGTTAAAGTAATTTACAGCTAATAGATATGAGGTAGGAGTCAATGTTGGCTTGCTGAGTTCCTTTCATACTCGGTGTAGCTCCTTTCATTTTGCCCAGTAAGCAAATGAGAGAGCAGTGAGAGGCGGTAATAAAGGGGAAACCAGCCACACGCGTGTGTACCCATGCACGCACAAAGGAGCTTTAAAATTTCCCAGCATCTTTTCACTTCAAATACAAGAATTCATCCGAACACATGAACTCTGATACTGCAGAGCTGAAATGCTCTCAAAGACTTGAGACAATAACTAATAGAACGGTTTGTGGGACAAGAAATGTGTAATGCTTTGCTGATGTGGAAGCTCCAGCACATCAGCAGAGAGCAAATCCCTCCCGGAGTCATGTCATGTACCCCCAAAACCTACAAAATCGGTCTCACTGGGAAAGAGTAAGCTTGGACTGATTTGTCCTTTTCAGCGTTTTTTTTCACCCTCAGTTTTCAGGGTGAGAGTTCCCTTCATTCAGAACATGAGGAGAAGTTACAGAAACCTCGATAACGGGTTTTCTTACAAAAAATGGAGACGGTTGCGTATGAACATTGTTTTCCTTCCCTGCCTTCCCCGTCTCTCCAGCCAATTCTGTTCAGTCTTAAGGTCAACCCCAGTGCAGGCTGTGTTTATAAGAGAATACATTTCCCATTTCCAAGCACTTGCCGTCTCCTCTAATGAATCCTCCTGCTGACGTCTCCAGGATCCATATTCTTAGCCCGCTAGACATTCAGAGATAATCCTGACTAATGTGTATATATTCAAAGAGGTTTATTGTGGAGAGTTGTACATTTGGGATAAGGGAAAGGGCATCCTATATCAGTTCACCTCTCCAATTTTATACCCATTAAAAACATTTTAAATCACTGTATCTGCTCTTATTTCCCCTGGAAGTTCCTAAACTCCAGGCTATTTGCATGGTGACTTCAAATGGAGGTGTGACCCTTCAAGACACTGCAGAAAGGCCGGAGAAGGTCTCTCGGGATTAAATTTTAACAGTTCTTGGGATCTCAGGTAAATATCTTGCTCTGACAACACACCTGGACTGTAAATCACTGGATCATCACTTTTGTCAGCCCTGTCAATAACTGTCCTGGTCTGTAAATTCCGTTTGATCAAACAACTCTTGGAAACACACAATTTCAATGGTGACCTCAGCTTCAACCCGCAGCACCGATTGTATGCAGATTGGCCAACGTCCCCTGGAAGGAAGACCCCGACATTTGGCAGCGGGAAGGGGCTGGCTGACCAGATGTGGGGCTGAAGGTTTGCAAAAGCTGGACAAGGGCTAAACTCTACCTAGAGATTGGCCTGGGTACAGTCAGGCGGGATATACACACTCATCATTTTCTTCCCTTCCACAGGGAACTGAACAAAGGCTTGCCAGGACTTCTTCTGCATATCTTTGCTCGCTTAAAATCATTCCAGTGGTTCCTTGTAACACATGGCTTTGCTCAGCTTGCTTCTGTGAAATCTCAGGAGTGAGTGGGAGATTGCAAGTGGCCCATTGCCGCGTCCTCCCCCGGGCGCTGCTTTGACCACAGGACTGGTGGGTCTCCACTGCGTGAGGAGAAGGCAGCTGGGTAGGACCAGCTATGGTCCATGTCTAAAACGCATGTGGTTCAAAGCTCAGGGTCTAGCTTAATTTTGTACTTGCAAGTCCAGAGAAGAAGGAAAAAGCTCTCCCTTCCTTCTCCCCAACTCCAGAGCATTCAGCCATGAAAGCCACCACGTCTCTTGAGCATCCCAGAGAGAGAAAGAGGGGCTTTGCTCCCCACTCTGGCCAAACCAGCTGCCTCTCCACCTTTCCTTCTCCATACCGCCTTTCCAACTAATTGGAGCCACGTTTTCATGCCAAAGCAGATGAAAAATGCAGCTAGCGAGGGCTGAGAGGTTGCTGAGAAGGTGAAAAATGAGGCTAGGAGAGGTCAGAGATGCAGCCGAAGAGACGGAGAGAAGTGCGAAGGGGAGTTTCATGAGGTGGAGGAGAAGATCTGCTGACCCAAACCAAGGCAGCTCAGGTGTGGCAGAGAAGCTGTGAAAGGAAAGCACAGCCCGCAAATGCAGTGAGCAAAGGCAGGAAAAATATTGGGCATAGGGGTAT
Organism: Pluvialis apricaria; assembly: GCA_017639485.1. Taxonomy (NCBI): domain Eukaryota; kingdom Metazoa; phylum Chordata; class Aves; order Charadriiformes; family Charadriidae; genus Pluvialis; species Pluvialis apricaria. The sequence goes on from CM030021.1 coordinate 15,269,808, forward strand.
TAAAATTAAGCATAGCAAAGCAATGCAGGGAACATTAAATTTAGTTCCAGTAGATAGGAAAGGCTGCGCCATTCATTTGTCACATCCTTTCAGTACCTTGCTTATGAGAAGTCATAGTGCCATTTCTCCCTCATGGAAGATTATTTTTTTTGACACATAAAATATATGAGGGGAGAGGTGCAAAATGAAAATTAGCCCATAATGCAGATAGTGTCCCAAATTAATCCCCTGGGCTTTTGGGCTAACTTCAGTGGAAGACTTCCACCGGAGATTAATTCAGACCTGCGTTTGTAAGTGCACATCTGTGTCATGCTGGGGGTTTGAGTCAATAACTTCACACCAAGCCTGTAATGCGAAAAAGAAGCGCTTCTAGTTAAAGATACCAAAATTAAGCAGAAAACAAACATTAATATCACAGCTGACTTTGGGTAGAAATTTTATAAGATGTGAAAGTCTGTCCCTGTTACTGCAGAGTTAAGTAAAACTCCAGTAAGTAAAATGAGGGGGAGTCATGTTTTGGGACCGTGCCATCTTCTGGTCCTTCAGAATCAAATCTGTGCAGTCTCCTGGTTTAAAAAAAACAGACTTCTGCAACCCTTCAGACCTTGGAAGAAGAAATCATCTTCCATGCAGCCAGATTCTCAAGCGGTTGGATTTATTAAGTGCTTAACATATTACTATTTATTTTTTAAATCCAAAATTTCTCGCCTTCATCTACTCTGTACACACATATATAATGGTAAAAAAAATGGGGATCTGGGTTCAGAGCAACTATAAAAACCCCAGTTGGTTTACCCCACTGCGGTGCAGGTTCCTCCTGTCCTGAAGCTACATGCAGAAGAGGACAGGCGGAGCCGCTCACCGCTAACAGTCCTCCAAACCCTTCCCACGCTCCCCTCCGAGCGAGCAAGCACAAAGAACCAGGAACGTCTCCAGATGGTGAAGGGGCTGCAGAAACCATGAGGATGGGAACGCGGGTACAGCTTTACTGCAGGAAGGCGTGTGTAGGGGGTAAATGCTCTCAGAAGTTGCGTCTCTATCCATCGGGTAATTTTGGAAGACATGTCTCCAGAAGAGACCTGTGTTCAGGAGCCATAGACCATCCAAAAGCTATAAACCACATACTGGGGTTAGTGAAGGCTCTCTCGTCTTCCAGATATGGGGTTTAATGTTGTACTGGGGGAAAAAAAAGGACTTTCCACCAAGAAGTCTGGTTGGCACAGTGTCCATCTGGGAAGCAGGAGGAGAGCGCCAGTTGGACAACAGCTTCTTGGTCTCCCACTTTTCCTCCACGTAAATGAACTCAGTAATGCTTCCTAAAAGTCATAGCACTAATAAAGAATAACAAACCTGAGGGTCTCCGTATTTGCCAACTGGACTTTTCTTTTTTAATCCTTGAGATCTCCCCATTTCCAGTTTCTTCGCCTCAACTCACATAGCGAGGCGCTTTGTTTATGGGAACACTGCTGTTGATATTAGATCTCATGACTCCAGAGTCTGAAGCTTTAAGGAAAAACACCCAGTATCACGGGACTTGGAACAAAAAAATGAGCTCATACCCCAGAGATGTCCAGCTGGGAGATTCCGCTTTATGGGAACGCTCTACAACAGTCTCCAAGCGACTTGGGCACCAGCATCCCATCTCCCAACATTTAGCAGAAACATAATGGTCCCAATTTCCTTCCCTGGCACGGGAAGAGCAAGATCCTTTTGCACGTTTCTCCCAACCAAGCAACAACCAGGTTACATCATGACTTTGGTGGCCGAAGCTCCTCGCTTTCCTCCCTCCCCCACCCCAGGAACAATGGCTAACTGTTCTTTTTCCATCTATAAATTTGTCTGAGTTAACAGTTCCCAAGATCTGGCAGCAAGCTGGAGCTGGGAGTGAGCTGAGAGATAGGAGAGTGACAGTCTGAAATGAAACACAGAGCTGCTGGGCCTGCAGCCGTCAGACAGGAGCCTGGCTCCCTCCCTTAAAGATTAGCGAGACTCCTTCGCTGGAGCCCTCCGCATTCCCCAAAATCCTAGCAACAAAGTGCTGTCTCTCAGCCGCCAATGAATCATGTGAATTTAACCTTTCACCTGGCCACAAGGAGGTTAATATACCAAAATAGCCCTTTTTTATTTTTTTTTTTTTTTCCTTTCCCCATTTATTGCCCATAATGGCAGTGGGGAGCGTGGTGGAAACCCGGCGTAGCTGGAAAGGCTCTGGACGTGGTTTTGCATCGGAGCTCTTTGCTCGCTGGCTTCTGCCAGGACCAGGCTGGCTTTGCCAGCCCCAGCCCACCAGCTCGAGTTTATTCAGGGAAATAGTTTCCATTTCAGAGTACAGAAGATTTTTGCCTCGCGTTGCCTGGCCGGTGCCTCATTGTGCCCTCCGGCTTCAACCCCGCAAGCATTTACACGCCCAAGAAATAGTACACACAAGGTGGTCCCCAGCGTGCCCACCTTGGCCGGAGCCTGAGCCACTGGCTGCTCCCGCGTGCTCCTGCCCATGGCAAAACTCCTGGAGGACTTCCCAGGAGGGGTCGGATCCTCACCCCCCACAAGGTGCTGAGCCCCTCCTGGAGCTGGGTGTCCCACCTGGGCTGGATAGCCTCGTCCTTCAGGCTTGGGGCAAATTGGAGCCCGCAGAGTGCCCCGCATCAAATAAATCTGGAGACCGCAGTTTGCCCATCTGCAAAAAAAAAAAAGAGGTGGTTCATCCCTCGCAGGTCCGTGCCCGCCCTGCTGCCCTCAGCCTGAGGGTTTCATGACTGCTCTGAAACTTGGAGCTTTCTGTTAAATCAGCCTGGAAGGAAAACTAATTTTAAACAATTGGGGCCAAAATTGCACAGGCAAAGGTCACTTTTTGGAGGCGTGTGCAAAGTTACCCATCTCAGGGGGGCACACGTTGCAGCCTGTATTTTGTACCCTCTAAATATTGAAGGAAGTGGGGTGATTTTTAGCGCCGTTGTTGGCTCCTGAGCGGCTGGAGGAATGGCCGAGACTGAAGCATCCCCATAAAACGGGTCGCAGGGGACAGCAGGCGACATCAGCTCTGCGGGACCCCTTTTCTTTTCCGTGCCAGTGAAAGCCTTCCAGGCTAAGGAAGAAAACAATATCTCAGAGTAAGCGGGGGAAAGATTTTAAATACTTCCCCCCATAGCCCCTCTTCCTAAGAGCCACTGCCACATGCATATAACAGGAGATAAATATTTTTTGGCAGAGCCTGCTGTTTATTTAACCCTTTAGAGACACGGCCCTCTGGCATCCCCTCACTGCAGGCACAAAACCCTGCTGGCCCTGCCTGGCTGGGCTGGGGCAGCTCAGATTTTGCCCCCAGCCCCTCGCTGGCTGGGGCCTCCCCCAGCCCTGGCAGCATCCATCACTTCTCCCCAGCGCTGCCCGAGGAATCGGCCCGGCCTCGGCTGCAGGAGGTACGTGAGCTCAGTCCCCGGGCAGGGGTCGAGCCACCCCTCGGTGACAGGGTAGGAAGGGGCTGGGGGGAGGACAGAGGGAGGGCAGGATGCGGACCAGGG